>CM049309.1:72462425-73921823 GCA_026874595.1 Sipunculus nudus
GAGTGCTGCCTCGTTTTTCCACCAGTATCTTTACAGTAGTATATAGTGTATAACAGATAAAGGATTATACCACAAAATCCCTCTTGTGTCAAACTTAAAGAGTCTTCTTGAGTAGGTACCTTAACATCCAGTTGTTTTTCATGGTCCTGTTTGAGAATATTATCCGTCTTCTCGATTGTGTCCGTCAGGTAAATTACGTGCTCCCGAGATTCTCGTAGGGCCTTGTCTAGCAGTTCACTGTCACGTGCCATACTGCCACGCAGTGTAAAATTCACCTTGGCTGCCGTCTTCTTAACGCAACTGATTAGTTCAGTTTTCTTTTTATCAATGTCAGTCAACTTTTCCTTCAAAATGTCCTGTTGAAAAGAACAGAATAAAGGCATGACAAGCGAAGTCTGCAACTTTACGACAGAACCATCCGCTGTAGAATCTAGGGAGTAAAAATTTAACTATTAATAATATTTTGTCAACTCCGTAAATTCTAAAACAAGACGACCAGAGGTCAAGCGCTTGCCGGAAACACTCTGACCAAGATTGGAAGACAGATAACCAGAACATGTCATAGAAAAGACAAAGAGGAAGAAAATGAGCCATTGTTTGTAAAGATTCGACCAATATTGACAAAGTTACGATGATAATAATAATTTGACGTGTTTTCATGACTTTGACCTAGAATTTTGGCCTATTTAACAATACACATAAAACTTTAAGAGATCGTTCCAATATACGATAGGTGAAAGTTGCTAAGTGATTCCTTGTAAACTGTGGCCTGTAGAATGCTATTATGACAGATGCAAGAAACATTAAGAAGGCAACATTTAGGACAACATGCAAACAGACAGACATACTGAAAAAGTGACACAAAGTTGAGACCAGTTGACTAGACCAAGTTATGCATAAGAAAAGGTGAAAAATTGAGCCAAAGTTTGTGAAGATAGGACCAGAATTGACCAAGTTATGAGGAAAATAAGATTTTGAAGTGATTTGAAGTCACCGACATGCTGACAAAGCGGCAAAAAAGTTGAGATAAGAATACTAAACTATTATATGTTATGAATAAGAGAATAAGTATAAGCTATAGTTTATGAAATTTAGGCTTAAAGTTTTGGAGATATGGCCAAAAAAATTATATGGTGTAGTGTTTTGTGTGCAGCGCCCCTAGCGGCTATTTTCCGAAACTGAAATATTACTTTTGAGATATTAATGTATGCCATAAGATGTATCAGTTTCAAAATGATTCCTGAAAAACAGTGGCCTGTAGGATGTTTTTTGTTAGACACAAGAACAAGCATGAAGGCGAAAGCGATGACAACTTACAGACAGACAGACATACTATCAAAGTGACACAAAGCTGAGACCAGACGACTTGACCAAGTTATGTAGAAGACCCAGGGGAAGAAATTAAGCTATAGTTTACGTAATTCAGGTTTATAGTTTCGGAGATATTGTCACAAAATTATACGTTGATGAAAAATCAATTTTGAGATATTAGTTTAAGAAATAAGATTCACCAGTTTCAAAAGGATTCCTGGAAAACTGTGGCCTGTAGAATGCTATATGTAAGACAGAAGCACCAGCAAGAAGGTAAAATTGAGGTTAACTGACAGACAGACAAACAAAGTGACACAAGTTGAGAAAAGATGACAAGACCATGTTATGAAAATGACGCAGAGGAAAAAAAGGAGCCCAAGTTTGTGAAGATAGGATCAATATTGACAAAGTTCTGATGAAATTAAAATTTCGACGTTTTTTGATGACCTTGACCTTGAACTTTGACGTACAATGAGCAAAAACAAAAGGCTTCCATAACTTTTAACTTTCAATTACCCCTGTAAGTTTCAGATCGATTGCTACAAAATTGTGGCCAGGAGAGTACTAACAAACAAACATCGTGACAAACAAATAGACACACCCACAAACAGACATACGCAACTGACCAACAATAATGAGTCCTAAACTCGATCATCTTCGAGCAGGATGGGGATTCGTAACCTACCCTGTGAGTAAAGTTTCCAAGTGCAAATGGTGGTTGCTTCTGAGTTACAGATATGATATATATATATATAGTACATACTGACGGTCCCAATTTAAGGGAGTGTAATTATAACAGCAGAAAAGCTCACCCAGCCGATAGTTTGATTGTGCCTGATTAATTATGCACCTGTTTGGTAAGAGAAAATAGTAAGAACGACACTGTGTGTGGTAGCCCGCCAGGTCAGCGAGTGGCGACATCGTGTGTGCACATGCGGGACCAGCCCTGATCGAGCTGACGATACCAAAACAACCGAGGCCTTCACTTGGAGTCTAAGACTGATGTTTTTACTTTCAACCGACATACAGCACTCGCACGAGGACAGTGTTACATTTTTACTTTTTTTTAAGACACCATATTATGATTTACACTAATGAACATGTCAGTTTAGTCAAATGTTAACGCCAGTAACTCGGGCAGGATTAATCTAACAGCGCCGGGGTTAAAGCTGCACCTCCAGTCCAATATTATTGCACTCTGGGTCATGTTTTCATTGCTTGAAAAATGCATGTTTATATCAAATGCAACTGAGGAAATCTACTCAATTACGTACCCCTCTCCCTGACGGATGGTCATTCCGTTAGATAGGATGAGATTCAAATGAATTTTTATCGGAATATGTTCGGACCATATCTTTCTCGACAACATTCTCCAAATGCAGGTAAGTTAATACATTTTTTATGAACAGTTAACCTTCTTACGTAGATGAATTTGGTTGAAAATATATTACCCGTAACTGCGAATGAGTGTTGGACAAATTATCGATGTACTCTAATTCTTTTTCCCTTTTTTTGTCCAAAGATTGCTTCTTCTCCTCCAGCAGCCTCTGAAGCAGAAACAGATCGTATGTTAATTCATACATATTCATTCACTGTACATGTATTTCTAATTATTTAAACGTTTATCGTACACGGTCAAGTGAACGCACGTAATATTAAGTTGTGATTGACACACATAGCGAAAGATGCTTAACTACTGATCCCTGATCCCGTCACCTTCAGCACTCTAAGGTCACGTCCATGTTTCCAAGACAGTGTAATATATATATATATATATATATATATATATATATATATATATATATATATATATATATATATATATATACTCATTTTTTTCCATATATATATATATATATATATATTTATATATGTATATATATACACGATCTTTAAGTGTGTCAGGTCCAATCCCCAAGGTCTGGGAAGCAGGTTTCGAAATGGCGAGACGGGGTAAGAATAAAAGAAAAAAACGATTTCGGTTATTATAATAGTTCAGGCCCATCTTATGATGGGTCAGGTCTATTTACGGGTCCGAAATGTCTAGATCGTTGAAAAGATACAATATAATCCTTCTTATTGTAAGGAGACGAAACAGTTAACCACAGCACTGCACAGCGTGCTGGATCAGTGGGAAATCATTTAAAACATGAATAAGGCCGTTAATGAAAGACAAACGTTGCAAGGATTTTATGTTGTCGTCCTTACTCTACGTTACACTCCCTCCATTAAATTAATAAAGAGACGCCTTGAGTTGTTTGTGCAGAGGTCTCTAGAATTCCAGTTAAAGTGGACCGATTATTAATGGGAGGGGGGATTCTGTAATGTATCCATGGAGAATACGTAAAATAACACCTAACAAAACTGAGCGAACGAAATAAATGCATTGTGCTAGCTGTATTATCTCACCCTTTCTCTGCTGTGTGCGTCTTCTGATGTGTCCACCTGGTGGCCAGTGTGGAAACCACGTCGCAAAGTCCCAGAGAAATAGCATTTTAGGCAAATTGACTGGTCACACGTTTTACAATAAAGAGAAACAGCGTCTTCTGGGTGATCTGTACACATGATATTTCCCGCCAAATTAGCTTTGGCTGTCGTCTGCTGCTGTTCCTCGATTGTCTTTTCCAGCGCCACGTTCTTTGGCAGGCTTTGTATGCCATGGATAAGCTTGTGCACCAAACGACATTCTGGGCACGTGAGGAAATTGTCACGTGTGATCATCATCTGGGCACAGTTTTTACAGAGAGTGTGCCCACAGCCGGGAAGTAGAAGGGGTGTCTTGTAGACTTCTATGCATACAGGACACTCCATCCTCTAACGCCCTCTGTCGGATAAAATAATAACACATGAATGATCAAAATAGGTAATTTTACATAAATTCTATATGCAAACAAATAATAGTTATATTCAGAAAGTTTTTTTCTTAATATTATAAAAATTACCATTACGGTAGCATCCCTGGCAACCTGCATCCCTGGCGCCCCCCCCCCCCCCCCCCCCCATATAAAATCAATCCAAACGTTGTTTTAAATGCATATGAGACCCCATACAGAATATATCATTTTAAACCTCGTACAAAGTTCTTTCTAAGAATATATGTGTTTATGAATTTCAAACCCATTTCTCCATGATAGTTTTTGAAATTTTATTTTTTAAAGGTAAACACTTAAAGCAAACCGAAACAGTACCCAACTTTTAGTGGGCTAATACCAAACTACATGACAATGTTTCAAAACCATTTTCTTTTATTTTTCATCTATCAAGTTTCTTTATAACTTAAATGGTTTTTTTGTTGATTCAATAAAAATTATTAATAAATTATTTTTTTAAACAAGAAACAAGCATAGTCGGTGAAAAAAAGTTTTTATTTTGGGTTGATTTTAATTGAAGGGGTTATGCCAGGTATGCTACCCTAAATATCATAATATTCAGAATATAAACTTGAATAATGTGGCCATCCAACTCCAAAATTAGGCTCCCACTAAGAAGATTGTAACACATATCGGTACTTAATATCAAGCACAAGTGGTTCGTCAGAAAATATAGTTAGATTAACATTCAAAGAAATTCATTTAAAGAAGTAATTGATTTGCCTGGAACCAAGTTAATAAAAAATATGCACCATGTATGTACCAAATGCCATTACGGTTCGCGTTTAGATTACGTAAATCTCTTAAACCTCTGATCTCCCCCTGTGGATCTGGCCCTGCTTCATAACTACAGGTGGAGGTTTGGCAAAACAATTAAAGAAACATTTCTTTAGTTGCATAAAAATCAGCTGTACCTATCACGTGCGTGTTTGTTTTTTTTTTTATCTAATTTAGTTCATATCCTCTAGTTATCCTTGTATCTGAAATATTAGTCATGAAAGTTCACTCTGAACGCTATTTTCATAACCTGGTGTGGCAACAGGATCAGTAGCTTCGGTTTAATGCGTCGTCATTTTTAACGGCTGTACATCGTTTTCAAGTACGTTTGTATGAGCCATGACATAGCTGATCCTGAGGTGCTGCTGTGTGTGTAATAACAGATTACTTGCGTCCGACGAACAGACATACCACACCCGTGCATTATTTGGCCAATTGAGAACCTTGGGCCCACAGATGTTGGTTAAAGGGATTATTTATTAGATCTCAAGCGTTTCGTGACAGCTTCGTATGTTAGTAAATCTTTTCCCAGCTAGATTATCTTCTTTAAATCTGGTTGAGTTTTCAGATTAACCGGGAACTTCTCGCGAATCGGATGACGTTGGCTGAACTGTATGCATGCATTTTAATATTGCATGTTTGGAGATAGATTTCTCCATTTTTTGAAGAGACAGATCTCTCTAATGTTTGAAGAGACAGATTTCTCTGCAAAAAAAAATTACTGGTGAGAGTGTGAGTGTGTGTGTGTGGAATGGTCTGGTGTGAGAGGGCGTTTTCTTAACTCATGTTGTAAACATTTGTGAACATTTTCTCATTTTTTATGCACAAATTTCTCATATTTGTAAAAGGTATATCAATTAATTTAATATTATGTCTTTATTAAGTCTGTAACTTACATGATCAAATGCACCTATCAAAACCTAGTTATGGCCGTTGGTTATGAGGTAAACAAAGTCTACTAATATATATTAGCTAATTCCTGATAAAACGTCCTATTCACCAGGAAATGGGCTTGCATTCGAGTTTTCCAATTTACACACAAATTAAGCGTGTTTATGAAAAAAAAGTTTATTTTCTTTAATCCCAAAATTATTCACGAATCTTATCTGTAGAATTTATTTGATTTTTTGACGAACTATGTGAACAAATAAATGAACTGTACGTTAACCTGGCTTAAGGATTTTTATAATGCCGCAGTGACGAATGTATGTCAGGGGTGGATCCAGGATTTACGAAAAGGGGGGGGGGGTGTCCAACCCAGGAGGACTAATGAAAACCCTAAAAAAGGTCCCCAGGTCCGGAAAAGGGGGGCGGGGACCCAGGCCGCAAAATTTTGTCTGAAGCCCTCAAAAAACGTTGTTTCTGATGAAAAAGGGGGGGGGGGTCCGAACCCCCTGGACCCCCCCCCCCCTTGATCCGCTTTTGTTATGTTTATCTACAAGGTTTTAGTTAACATGGTACATGCACTATGTTGACAAACAAAAATCCAAGTGACTGAAGGCAGTTGATTGCATTTGTGTGGAAGCTGAAAGGTTACTCACACAAATTCTACAAAAAGATCGGTGAGCAGCTGACCTTTCAGCATGCAAGTCGTGACTCTTATGATAAATAATGGTGACCTTTTGTTACACTTAGTCATTCTTTTTTATTCACTGATTATATATCCCGTCTTTTCACAATTAACACACAAGTCTGTCCCAAATGCGAGCTCTCCTTTTGGTATTCATACACACGCAGATGACGCACCAGCATTCATATCATGGATTCCTTTTGAATTAGGTACGGTACACCAACATGTTGTGGCCTTTTTAGTGTGGCAGCACATATAGCTGATTTCACACAAAGGCTATTTAAGGCTATTTTTGCTTTGCATAGACCAGTAGCACCATATTGTATGCCTAATCAGTGATGCTTTTATCTGATCACTTTTGGTTGTATCTCATTTAGTACATTTACTGAAAGTCAGCCTTTGTGCTAGGGTTCATGCAGATGAAATCATAGTCAGGTTATAACAAAAACATATCTACCTTTCCTCTGAACCTGATCAGGTGTATTGTATATAATGTCCTGGTTTAAAGAATATCATACCAGAATATTCGTTAGTTGATGCTGATATGGTTTGTATGCCTCAATCTTCACAAGTTTATGTGCCGTATGAAAACTCTAGGTTTCTGCAGTATATACACACAAAGAACGGCCAGGCGCTTTACGTACTCATAACAGCGGTCGGCGCATATTTAAACAGGCCGACTGAACCATGACGCTGAGCACAATACGGCTTCCCGGGTTCGAGAACGCACGACACGATATTATGCGGAGTACTGGTGTTGATTTGTCCGTTGATGAGCCGCAATTCACATTTATGTACTGAAATGATGACAAGGGTTGTTTACCATTAATGTACACAAGGGTATTCACATTTGGCATACATAATTCCTTAAAACTTCGTAAATAGTATTTTTTTTTTTGTCAAATATGGTTGATCTCAGTATACAGTATATGATGGTACATGTATTTCGTATGAAGGAGATGCTTATCTCGTGGGAATAAAATGGCAATGTATTTTTTATATAATATATTAATCATATAAATATACTTTAATAAATCTGATATAACAATATATGATATGATATAATATATATATATATATAGGATAGGGTTTTTTATAGTCTGATATCACCGATATATACGAAATATAATATAATATAATATAATATAATATAATGTAACATCACATAATATAATATTTATTTTGTCTTCTGCGACTTCCAAAAAACTGGACGGTTCACTAGCACCTAATAAACTACCCATTATGTGCATGTTTGGATATAAGTGACTATCTCAAGTTATACAGAGAGATGGTGCACGTGTTCGTTCGAATGCAAGAATTTATTTTTTAACCGACCATGCATGATATCAACCGGATACAGAGCCCCCGGCACACACGATAGTTCATATCACTGCCCTGTTAATACGGCTTAAACAATGATTTAATCAAGTGGAATCATATCAGCCCAGCGCTCAGTGTACTAGCTCATTACTCACTTGACGCAACACTGAAGAAAGAAATCGACAACAATCACGATTCGTGGGATGTCACTGAGCTCAGTGACCCACCACTGTAGAATGTAATTGACAAGCATCACGCGGCGTGTGATGTCATGGGTGCTCTGTGCAAATGTGACCCACCATCCCGGAATGAAACTGACAACAAAATAAACCCTGCATGTGTGAATGTGCCGGCGGTTGTGCGCTACATTGGCCAACACTAAGTGTTTCCTTTGAATATTTCCGGAAAATAAAGTGACTCTACACGGCTGCTTAATAAAAATATTATAAACCTGTTTAATAGTCAGCAATGTCGTCCGTCTGCCCTGCGGAGGAGAACCTCAGGCCAATACGAAGACAATACGGAACAAGAATGATGAATCATAAGATAAGAATCACTCATTCATATTTATGCTATATCAAGACTAACAGACCCATCGGGGCTGTGCACTCATACATATAACAACACACACACACAATGAGGATATATATATATATATATATATATATATATATATATATATATATTTGAGGGTAGGACATCACCAAAATTTATAATTATTATGCTTTAATCATTCTCACATCTCTGTGTTGTGGATGAATGAGGTTGTTTATATACAAGTTGTTGGTAAATAAGGTACATGTGACCGTGTTGACAAACAGATAAACATGTAACTTAAGGTAGCTGGTTGCATTTGTGCGTTACCTGAGCTACCTCAAATAGGCCTCTTCCGTCGTCCGTCCTTCTAGATTTCTATGTAGCGGATGTTTCGAGTCTCATCAACGTTTTTTTTTTTATATATTTAAGAAAGTTAACTGACCTTACCACCAGAGCCCCCAAAACGCTCCCACACAGAAGGTCTTCCTTGAGAGAGCTGTTTACAAAACAATAATGACGTTACAAAGGTCGACGGCGTAGACGCCGCATTGACTGACGTCATCAACTGGAATCTCAGTCATTGTGAACCGTCCTGCAATATTTTGGATTATTTGTCTCATACGAATTACGTGCCAGTAAGACATTATTGTTCACTCGGTAGTCAAAAGAATTGCTCCTGCAACCTTTGGCCTAGAACCTTATACACTGTCTCCTTTATATGTAGAAAAATATCCCGGAATCGATGCCGACATGGGTACTGGTACAGACTACACGTGTTCTGTTTGGGAGGGCACTTCCAATATATGCAAATGTTATTATTGTCAGGTGACTCACGGTTAATGGTAAAATCGGCGAACTGACTGGCTGCACGGAACAGTTATGCTCATGATTATTCATTGAATGAATATGCTATAAAGTTCATGGTGAGGGCAATTGCTCCAAAGACCATGTGATCTCTCAGGGGCGTCAATAGAGGGGGACCATTGATCGATTGATTGATAACCTTTAATAACAGAGGTCAGGCTGAAATTAGAGATCACATGAAATCTAATCAACTTTCGATTATACAAATTTATAACTTGTTTACACTCAAAGACCAAATTGTCTTTTTACATTCATACATGAATATTGAAAATCTATACATCATAATATACCAGTATTCATAAGTCCAAGCTTCTATCAAATATTTGCCAAATAGAATATAAAGAAAATCTTCATCGTTTAAGTTGAACAGGAATGTTGATGTTTGAACCTCGCAGCTGTTCATAATAAGCTCCCATAATCGATCCCTTGGATCTTTCGTATTGTCACAATATAGTTGTGCATGTATAACAGGGCAAGAATAAATAGAGCCACACAGAAAACACAGCACGCCCGATGGACAGAAATAGTTTTGACATCCATTTAAATCTTGATAAGGAACCTGGTATCTCGTTCGCAGCTTCCCACATGACAGAAGGCCTGAAGCAGTCTGGATGTACATGGTTGAAAAATGTATATCCTGACTCAGTGAAGGTACTCCGAGTGTAAGCATCATATTCAAAATTTGCAATAGAATGGATTATCCGGTTTTTCCAGGCACTTTTATTTATAGATGGCCCAGTGCTGTCGGGACCAGTAATTACATATAAACAATCCAAAAGGTTTAACTCTGTTAAAATATTATACAGACCTGGAACAAATCCTGATCTGTATTTTCCAGAATGTAGTTTTCCTGTTATTAAACGAAACATGATAATAAGCTTACATACATTGGTACCTGGATGCATCAGAATATTTCCTAGCAAAGTCAATTTAGCTTTTTTGATAAATGCACAAACACGAGGAATTCCCAACATAGACAAAGCCATATCCGATCTGGTTTGCCGGTGGAAACCTTGCATAATTTAACACAGAATCTCTGCATTCTCTCAAGACTAGCAAAGTTAGACACAGTCAATCTATTCCATTAATTCACAACCGTACAAGGCCTTTGGCAGAACAATAGATTTATAAAGACGGGAGCTCGTTAAGGGATTTAGGCCCTTTGGCCGGACACCCATTACTAGAAGTCCTAAAAATGAACCTCTGCCACGCCTGCACGCTTCTTCAATTCGTCAATTAATTTTAAGGCCTCCATGTAATAAAATGCCTAGATGTTTAAATTCGCGGTTCTCTTCAAGTTCGTGATAATCCAACCTAAAACTTCTAAGCTAAACATTTTTTATGTGAGTCGTGTCATTTTCACAAAAAAAACTACAACTGTTTTCAATGGGTTAAAATTAAATCTCCATGCACAGCTGAAGTCCCAACACAAATCAATCGTTTTTTGCAACCCTGCTCGAGATGGTGACAATAAGCAAATGTCATTAGCTTGCACAGGACATCCAGTGTATATGGTTCCTAAGTGGGTCCCTAATTTAGAATTACGCAGATATCTGGCAGTGGATCAATGAATACTAGGAAAAATAAAGGAGATAACACGCCACCTTGACGGACTGATTGTTTAACAGGAAACCAGTGACTTGCGCGAACCACCATCAACATAATGGGAAATTGTCTCTTGGACAATTAAGGATGCATGAATGGATGAACTATTTTTCTGGTGAGCACATTATAACGGACCCGGAAATAGCTTGCCAGTGCCGACAGCTTTTTTGTAATCCTACCTAGAACATTTTTTTCGAGAAGTTTATAAAAACTGGAAAGGAGAGTGATCCCGCTATAGTTGTTTGGATCGGGGGGGGGGGGGGGGGATATATAGAACCTATGTGATCTTTGCGTAAAAATTAATGAACTCTATGGAAAGCCTTTTAGGAAGAGTAATTATAATGCCTCTGTGACGGATGTCGGAGCTTATTATCTGCAAGCTATTAGTAAACACAGCAATGTTGACAATAGAAAAAAAACATGTAATCTTAGGTCATTATTTACATATATACGACAATTGAACGGCCAAAACGAATTTTGGAAAACTCTGGTTCGTGTGACTTGCCACCAAATGTCCTTGCTGAATGTGTTTGAATAGATCTTATGATAATTTCATAAATATTCATGGGTTATTTAACCATTTATTCCGCAAAGAATGTATAGGAAAGACTATATATGTCATTAAACAAAAGAAACATCTGAATGATATTCAACAGGAAAATCAGATAATCCACTCTGATATAAATGTGGAATGGCAGATGAAGCCGTAGAGAGCTTCATGCTAGAACTAAAAGGCACTATGTATAAATATACAACGGAGTTAAAGGATACTGAAGAAAATTCACAGGCTTATTTATATTATAACTATGGACCAGAAATAAAACCGAACGAAAACTTTATTATCACTCTTGTATAGTAATAACTTCTCAACAAATGCAATAAGAGATAAAGTATCAATATATATATCCGCAAGTATATACTGAACATCAAGATATTTGAGCCGGAATGCTTCGTTAACTTCTATAGTCAGATTTTATAGTCAATACAAATTGTTTATGAAACATATCACATTAGGGATATTTTCTGTGTTATGATAACGTTAAGATTGATTTTACTTGTCATATATAGATGGATGATAGAGATAAACACATGACAATACAATTTAAATGCATTATCTATCATTACTTAATTTTGCAGGTTATTTTTCTGTTCTTTGCAAATACTTTTATTACTGTGATTATTGTTTAGATTACGGTATTTGTGTGCATGTTTGGTAATTAGTATACTTATATGCTTGATTTCTTTGACATGTTTCGTTAACCATAATGGCTTTTATGTAATCATATAAATATGCTCTACTTGGTGCGACGATCAATTTGTTAATTTTTTGTTTGTATTTCGTCTTTTTTAAACACGACAGTTGAATTCATTTAAACACCACCATAAACACAACATTCATTTCTCTTATAATATTGATTTTATCATATTTAAGTGTAACTTGTCATCCTGTTTCGCTTAAATGTCATTGTTGGACACATGGCTTAATTTTGTCAACAACAAGACATTTTCCCATATTTATATAATTTGCATATGGGCTCATAAATCCTTTTTTGTCTTATCTTACTATTCGCCGTTGAAGATTGAACTCAACCACTCGATATGATTACGTACTTGTTCAATTTTGAAGAAGCAATATTAAGGTTTTATCTTTGAACTGCAGTGCGGTTTGAAAGTCCCCTCCTATTTTGGAGAAATGCGCTTAAATATATGATCAATTATCACTTGGTGCAAAGTTGTCAGTAGTTTCTCTGAGACTTTGACCTCACAATTAACTAACTGAGGTTAACTTTGGTTCTCAAACTATGAGGAACCATGGGTATAAGGCTTATGCACATTTATGAGATCATTGACCGTTTGCCTCGAAGTCCACATACATGTATATCTCTCTCAAAAAAGCTCACAGCTGGGCATCCTTTCTGTACACATTATCACAGGGAAAAATTGGCAGAGCTGGGACAAAATGTTATTGAAGGAGATGAGTTGTACCTCATTTACACGTACTGTGAACATTACATACATAACGGCTGGACAAAAGGAAGGGTTGAGATCAAACACGACTCCATAGTTAAGAACATGTTCTTTAAAATGAACATTCATCGGTTTCACAAAGGGGCTTCATATAGATACCTCTGCATTCTGTATTCTTCTATTCTATAAATAACAGTGTACTGAAAGGTGAAATCCCTCGGCTATCTTGCCGCTCTTGCCGTTAAATCATATACGACACTGAATTCTTTTTATTCCAACGATACATTTCTAAGGTAACTTTGAAAGGTTACCAGTCTGTTCCAAAGTCCATTTGTTCATGACAAAGAGTGAAAGTACAGAAACCGTACTGGAACCTACAATAAAGAACAGTTTTTTATATAATCGTACGCGCAACCAGGAAACCATCACAGAAATGGCTAAGGCTTGCAGCAGGAAGATTGCTAACAGAAACACTTGGATACAAAAAATGTAATCCGTACCCTCAGTGTTACACCATTTGCTCTTTGGAGATGACGGGAAATCAACTCTTTTATGGTTAGTGCGATCAAACACGGTAAAATAGTGGACGTAACCGTATCCCAGGTTCGTCTGACGAAGCTTGCGTGTTACTTCGTATGTTCCGACGGAAGTGCGGAGTATCACCGCATCCTGTGAGCTTGATGACCGTAATACTTGAAACTGCTGTATTTCTACATTGGGGCCTGCGAAAACGTAAAGCATTTTTGTAACAGTTCCGGTCATAGTAAAGGAAACGTTCAAGTTTGATACATGAGGTGGTAGATTGTGAAACTCTTCCGGCCGGAAACAGAATACTTTCTTGATGACCGGACGGTGACTCTCACCTGTTAAACTGATCCATATCCCAGACAATTGCCGGTTTTCCCCTACGGGTATATTAACACCATATAAGCCATTTGCAAACTGGATTCCGCGGAACTGGTACAGAATATTGTTAAAGAAAGCGCTGCCAACTTGTATCGAGCTGTCTGGTTCTTTCACAACGTAGTCCATCATAAAAAGGAGGTTTTTTCTCAGCAATAGAGTGGCTCGGTATACGCTGGCAAGTTTGAGTGACGATGGGTAAGCGTTAACCGCTTCCCCGGCCACATATAGAATTCCACCTTTATAACCATATCCGACAATATCCCCTCCTGGTTGTCTGATCTTCATGTGATTCCAGATAATCTTTTTATTGCAAGTACCTATTTGGCCGGCAAATGGGGAGATACAGTCACTTTCATCCGATGGACCAAAAGCCAGAACATTATCCAAGTAGGTGTTACGTAGGGAATAAAACCCTTCGGAAAAGAACATGTAGCCATTTGGTGAAAAAGTAAAAGAATTGTGATCTGGGTGTTCATGACCGTGGTTAAAAAGATGCCAGTGTTTTATAAAGCTGAGCTTGTTAAGAGAAAGAACCGACTTGGCCATTGAACAAATTGCTCTTCCATTAAAGCAACCTGATTTGAAAGAGAAGTATGATTGTGAATCAGAGCCTGGTGATTTGTACGTCACCAGACCTATATCTCGAAAGTAGTGCATGCCATGTCCGCTAGGCGGAGCTGGCAGCAGACTAGGATCATACCATATATATTCCAAATGAAGTGTTGCATATTCATTACCTGGTTGCACAATGCGGTTTTCCCGGACTTGCTCCGCGAGCCAGTTTCCGGATCCGTTTTTCATGACGAAAGTATCTAAAAACACAAGGTTGCTCTCAGGGCCGTAAAACCACCCCTGATTAGCATCCGCAAAGCCCATAGTGCTCTGAAAACCCGGCATGACGGTGTGGAACAAGAAATTAAAATGTTCTTTTATCCAAGGATTCTCCATATAGTTAGCCTTGCGGTGAATGCGTGCTAGGTACATGTACTGTGACAACGTTTTGAATACACCGCTTGCATATCCAACCCCGTCATATAAAGATCCGTCTCCTATCTTTTCTAAAATGCTGAAAGTTTGATCGAAGTATACCATAGCTGCGTAGTTCCATTGTGTGCTTTCTGTTGTAGAATTCCGGGCAACGATTGATGCCATGAAAATAGCTAAATAATTATTCAGTGCTGCCTCCTCGAGGTAGGTCTGTCCCCACTCTTTCTCTCTTGATCTGTTGTACAGGTCTCTCGTGACATTAGTGATTTTATCCAAAAAACGGTTCTGATGATAGGCACAGGTACAATTCCAGAGAAAGTCGTAAGTGATAATGAATCCAATTAGCATATGTCCAACTGGCTCGTCGTTATCTGGATTTGCTTGCACGAGCCATTTCCTCATTAGCATTTCATTCATTATCTTGAATAAAGTAGCATGCAGCTCACTATCATCTGGATTCAAAAGGAAATAAAATGCCAATGCTGGGAGATGTTTTGCAATTTTATGATTCCCAGCTAATGAATAATGGACAAAATTAACATAGGTATCCACTTGATCTTTGTTCAAAATAAGCTTACGTGCCTCCTTAAGTCTTGAATTGATTCTGGCATGAGATGTCTTTGCTACTTCACGATAACGCTCGACATCGTCAGAGGAAAAGAATAACATTGGGTGTTTATTTCCTGAAAATAATGTTTGAGTTTCCTTTTGCTTTTTCTGATTATTACTTTCAAAATGCATCCTATTGAAAATGATTGAAGAATTGTCTTTCCTTACTCCCAATTCTTTCCCTTTCACAGAGACACCTTTGTTAAGTTCTTCACGTGACATTTGGATTTTCAGGCTAACTTGCTCCCCTTGATTAGAACATTCACAGACTATTGTTAAGAGGAAGACGACCAGCTGAGGACCAATGCTCAACCATAAAGCCAGCATCTTTAATCTGCAAAATAAGAATGTATGGTTATCAAAGATGTAAGTTAATTGGCACTCAGTTTAGCGCATACCAGCATCCAGGCAAAATAGTACTTTTTGATCTGCCTCTCTCTCCCGAACCAAATGATGTAAAAATCGAAACCGGACTTGTACTCTAGTGTACATTTTTAGGGAATCGGAGGTGCATTCGGACTCGGAGGTAAGGACTCGAGATACCATCTAGAATTCAGTAGAAAGGGCTCTGTTATGTAACAGATATAAGGAATGTCAACAGAATATTAGGCCATTAAAATAATCTATATATATATTTACCAATTAAGCTAAAAAGTTAATTCTATTACGTTGTAAATAATAAATTGTATGGCTATTTAGTGATTTATTTTGATAGGATTCACAACACGCGGTGCTATACTTTAAGAAAAATAATTCCTATATTTATAAATTTAGAATTTCAATATTTATATATATATTATTAATAATATGGATAGTAACATATGAATAAACAATTTTCCGATCACAAATATCATGGTTATATTGACTCGGTTATCAGTTCGCAAATATTTTATTCTCCGTAAATATATATATATATATATATATATATATATATATATATATCACATTTAATGCTGTCAATGAATGCTTGATTACAATTTCTTCAGTTCTAAAATTTCCTAAAAATAAATCCTGATATACACTTAAGTCCTGTATTTTTTTCTTAATGTTTTCATGAACAATAATTTTTCCGTTAACTGTAATTATTCTTAAGTGATTTGCTTATATTGACAAAGAAACCCTGAAGACATGCTTGTGAATCCAGTTGGAGCAAAGCCCGACATTTTTCAAACCGCTCAACACAATAGAGTGCTGCAGGCTTTGTGTGTTACTTAATCAAGCACACTAAGTAATGGTGAAGGTTCCAACGCTTAGATCGGTTATTTTTAGCAAACATACCTATAAAATCAAGTGATTTAGACGTTGAAATTGGAGCTATGAAGAAGCATCATTCGTTCCGCCGATGAGACGTCGTTGGTTTGTCGAACCCTTTATGCATCAGCTGAATTGACTGTGTTATCTACATCTCCACAAGTGTTTCTACTATTCTTTGGCTTCACTCATTTCATCTTTTCTTATCAGAGAGAGGATCATTGGCATTCTTTGGGCTACAGGCTATTTATTGTTACGCTTCTTTAGACCTTAGATCGGCACAGTGAAAATTTTGATACATCACACCTTGTTGGATACATATCTCCATATCGCTAAGTTCGTCAGCTTGTTGTGGAACGCTGTGTCTCCAGTGATTGTATAGTCAGGGTTTCTTTCTGATATAGAGTATTGATACAACAAACGTTGTATCATGTTACTCGGGCATATACCATGGTTTATAGATTCTTTTCTGAGGTCTGTTTCAATAAAGTGACCTAGTTATTGTTTAGAAATGTAAGTGACTATGGTAACCATAATGACGTCACTGTCCTGTACCTCAGTCCTTAATAATGTTTGAAACAGATCCTAGGAGATTAGGTCATAGTTCTTTCATAAGGGGCAAATGCTGATATCTGTCAATTAACTTATTATGTTATATTAGATGGGCGTTGTGCGTGCAGGTACACATATGTTGATATATAGACCACTTCCCTTCATCTGCTAATTAAACTTTAATATTCTTAATGACTGATTGTTAATTAACTGATAATGCGTGTATGTCTCTTTTCAGAACAATTTGCCAGGGTTGATTTTACTTAATACTTGAGTGACCAAACTTCAGCAGATCATATGAACTAAACAAAGCCACCGCAAAGCGCAGCATCCCCTCCCAGCTGGGGCAAAAATCGGAGGGGGTCTGATAAACCGTAAACGTTGTCAGTGATTGAACAAGTAGGACGGTCAAATAAGTTTGGCTCTAAATGCTCTACGAGTTAATAATGGATGCCTTATGGCAATACGGCGTGAATTCTCTATGCCAACAATCTGACAATTGTGGTTTCACTGATGCGGATCAAGCATGTATCCTGAATTGAACATAGGCAGAAAAAAAGTTCTTCAGCACTGTATCCAGTTAATAATGAATATTCATACATCCCATACCAAGTCTAGTATGGAAAACTACCCAACACTACAAGGCTTCTGTGACCCCAATAAAGACAAGACAATCGCGCACGTGAATGTGATCGAGCACGGCGGAATACTCTCTGCATGGAGCCCACTGAAATACTTTTAAGTGAAGTAAAACTATGTTTGAAAATGAGAATGAAAATATATCGCCTGTATCTCGTTTTCTTACAATTTTAATCAAATATCGTCAAAAGTTTTGTAATACTACAGTTAATCGCCAGAATTAGATAATTGAACATTTAATGTAATTTTCACCAGATCTGTTCATCTTGGAATTGTTTTTAGGTATTTATTTATTTTCATAATGCGAATAAACACAAGAAAAATGTAACCATACGATCAAAGTTCATTTTAAGTAGAAGCGAGAATATTTTCTACACTTTTTCTATGCCTTAATATATAATGACTTTCATATAAATGACAATACATGCAGGTATTTGTTTAATACCATAGTTTGATCACAGCACACGATTAAGAATAAAATAAGAATATATATATTATTATTCAATATCCCCAACGAATATTTGAGTAAAGTTGCCAACAGACAAACCAATCAACCAGATGGAAAACATATACATCCCACCACGTCCAGCAGAAATGAATATCTTTCTTGTATATATTGATGGTATTTTTATGAATACCAGGCGAAGTGTAACAGTTTTTCACACTTTAAATATTGAGGTTTAAAAGATGTATGCAAAGTCAGGGATGTAAGAATATAATGGGGGCTGGGGATAATTACAATACCTGGGGAAATCCTTGGACTGCTCCCTGATTTTAGTTCTTCACGGTTCAACGCACGAATATAAACATATGCCGTCCACGGACTGGCGGACCCGTGAAGGGCAGTTCGATTCTATTGACGCTTGCCTGCACACATGCGACTAGTCAGGCCAAAATTTGCTCATATACTAGTATACCCGACACAACAGACAAGCTGATAAGGGATGTACATCCAGCGTAGTTTAAAATGACGCTTGTTCATTGTGAAAGAGTGTACATAAATCAGTATTTTATTTGCATGGTGTCATAACAGTGGGAATATTATGGTTCCAATGGGAATTCGAAATCTGGAATAGAGTAAGTGGCTTTGTTTTGTTGATCATCAATTGTCATGCAACCTTACACAGGTGGCGACTTCACATACACGCTTGGTGTAATTCGTTTCTGGTTCAGTTCAGCTCCCATATGGCTGGCATGTATACCATACCGAGGTGTGAAGGCAATCAACTGTGTGCTTTTATATAAATCTTCATATGAAGTTAATAAACAAGGTATATAGATAATAGATTACGGTTCGGCCAATAGACAATGCAAAGCATCAGTACTTGGTTGTGGGGCTCTGAGAGTTTAGTAGATGTTTAGGCCAAATTTAGTATTCATAAAAACCCCCGACAACACAGACGCTGTAACTATGGATGCACAGAGAGGATGTTGAATTACTTATACCTGTGGCTGTGGTTCAGGTGAGTGCTTTTATGCGCCCATATATGACAGGTCGCACTATGGTCTGGGCAGCGTCTTTCCGATAACTCACCATGAGTTCAACAGATTTTTACAAAAATCACTGCAAGTATTTACCAATAGATTGTCTCACCCATGTCTTGATTATCGGCAAAAACAAAATAATTAGGTCAAAGGTCACGAGGCTTCTTTGTTGTGTCCCTCGATATCTTGCTAAATATTTGATTGATTTTCATGAAACTCACAATAAACATTAACAAATATAATATCTTGCACGAGTTTGGTTCCTGAAAAAATTCACGCATATTTATTGATGTCAGAGGTCACATTACCTAGGTGTCGACGTGATGACTTACCAAAATTATAAAGGATTTTCAAGGACTCGCTATGAATATTTACCAAATCCACGCATATTTAATGAGGTCAGAAGTCACTAGACTTCTTTGTGGTAGGAATTTGTGGGGTTTAAATGAAATTCAGTATGGATATTTAGCCAATAAAATAACTCATTGATGCCCTGAAATCTACGTGCATATTTAAAGAGACACCAGACATATACGACAGGCATAGATTGCACGCTTGGGCTGCTTTTGTTATCATCTGATGTGTTAGTTCACGCTTCACAAGAATCGGTCGGCAGCATGATCTCTCCCTCCCAGGTTGCAATGGCAACCAGCTAATATCTTACAGAACACCAACTGCCTCGCACTTTAATCCGGTTTTTTTTTCTCATATAGAGATCAAAACCTTTAATAACAGGATCTAGGACCTTTATTGTAATTCTCCTCTCTTGTTGAGTCGAAAAAGCATGGTTTTAGGTCATGGTTGATGAAATAACAGTTTTAAAGATACATTGAAAAGACAACTTAGCAGCCATATTTAAAACCAAGGTGGACGCCTATAAGGGGCGCCGATTTTTGGGTCTATTTTTTTAAGATGCTTCAGGAGAGAAGTACCCCAGTGAAAATTTGAGAAATTTTGGTGCATGCGTAGGCGCTGGACTACTAAAGTCGGGAACAGATGTGTCAATACTGTAGATGAGAATAAGGTTTTAAGAGGGCATTGGAGGCGGACGGTGTGACATGAGCCGTATTTATACAAAAAACATGAGCCAAGAAACGATAAGTGTATACATGTATGGTAAAGTAGATTTGTTCTCTCACCTTGTTCGACAAAGAAGGTATAGGGATCTTTACCGTTTAATGAAAGAACCATTTAATTTACCTCCAGTTTGCTCATGTCTGTATCATGAAGGTAGGGATCTTAACCGTTTAATGAAAGAACCATTTAAGTTACCTCCAGTTTGCTCATGTCTGTATCATGAAGGTAGGGATCTTAACCGTTTAATGAAAGAACCATTTAATGAACCTCCAGTTTGCTCATGTCTGTATAATGAAGGTAGGGATCTTAACCGTTTAATAAAAGAACCATTTAATTTACCTCCAGTTTGCTCATGTCTGTATCATGAAGGTAGGGATCTTAACCGTTTAATGAAAGAACCATTTAATTTACCTCCAGTTTGCTCATGTCTGTATCATGAAGGTAGGGATCTGAACCGTTTAATGAAAAAACCATTTAATTAACCCCCAGTTTACTCATGTCTAAATCATAAAATGCCAGTTTGACATTTTCTCATTTTAAAGTTACGTTCTCCGGATACGTATAATTTACATATCAGTGATAAATAATTAGTATGAAAACACTAACATTACCAGATCAATTATAGGAGAAGCCTGCATATGCTGGTAATGAAGATTAATTTGTAGAGGATGGGTTGTCTATCAATGTAGTTAGCTCATATTGTTATGATAATCACAACTGACCTGCATGCGTGGATCCTTATGTGCGTCGCTCAAATGATTCTCCGTCATGTGGACGGGACTATTTTCGTTCCCCATGACAACTCCGATTCACAATAAAGAGATCGAGTATATGGATCGTAATATTCATCTTGTGTTTAGCGTTAAGATCTACCGTTGGTTTTCTTCAATATTGTCTGGAAATATCACACTGTGACAGAGCTGACAGGGAATAACCAGGAATTAGAAATAGTTTGAAATAGTTTCGGGGTGCTGGATTTGGCATATACGGTGGGTGAATGTTGCACTCGTGTTATTAATGCGAATCACTTTTTCTTATTCATGCTATGAGGTGACTAATAGGCCTATCGGGCCGGTGTACTGACGTTAATATAACAACATATACACACACAAACAAACACAAATATATATATATATATTTATATATATATATATATATATATGCAGTCAATGTGTAAAATCAGGGAAAGTTTCATAGGGGATGTTTGCTTCCCTAGGAATTTAACCTTGCAAACATATGATATGAGATATTCAATGTATGTCAGGGTAAGGTATATAATTATATATATATATATATATATATATATATATATTTATATATATATATAAATATATATATATATATTTGAAATCCTCACATATAAATGTGTTTGTGATTGAAATCCAGGAAAACTCTAATTTTTGCCAAGAATCTTGCTAGAACTTTAATATTTTTGCCCACATTCAGTATAATAAAAACAAATGCAATAACAAAATTGAAAATTTAGAATAGTTGTGAAAACGTCAATCAATGCAAAAACTATTTAATTGAATAATCAATTGTGGGGAATTTCTGATCAATGAACTGTTATAATGTTTAAACAAACTGTCCAGGGGGGGACATTCATTTTTACCTAGAACGTGTACACGCCTTTTGAACTCTGTTGGCTGCCTGCCCATATGTTCAGTTATGTACTATTGTAACACGATACGATCCCTTACTCTTTACAGGGAGATTTTTTTTTCTTTTGACGTCTCAGACTGGTTTATGTAGTAAATGTAATATATTTCATCATCGACGTCGAGTTTTATTGGAAAAGGTGACGCTTGATTGATTACAATGACAGAACAAGAATAATAGTGTAGATAAGTATACACTGTGATAATTTATAATGTGTATACTGTGAAATGTTTTAAGTAAATATATAATAACTTGTTCATTTTTGACACAAAGTTCAAGCTTGTACCAAGGTAAGACAAAACAGTATTGATCGATCAAAAAGGCTGTCAACATGCGCAATAGTAACATGCATGAAAGCGTACACATACCTTTACATACATATACAAAAAAATATACATACATATATACACATCAATAAATATGTATTTCCTGCTCATTCTTAAGTATCATAAGTTCGAAAACATTTTTCCACAGATCGTTTCGATTTGGTTGTAACATCAATTACTGGAGTAGGTATTGTCTAGAAATGTCTGGTCGGTATCAAATTTATCTTCACTTTTGGTATTAATTGCGTTATAGAGGGGTTTCCATCGCTCATTAAATAAATTTTCATCTCCTGTATTGTAAAGAGCTACTTTAATACAGTTTAATTCAGAACGTATTTGACCAAGGAAAATATTGAACGAAATATCTTTTTCAGAACATTTTTGTCTGTGTATAAACATTTTTGCTTGTTATATAAAAAAAATCAGATTATCTGCATGAATCGATTTCGTTTGATCGTTAGACCCAAACAGAATTGTGTTGAGTGATAATGAAAGTTTTATTTTATCATACTTTTCCCATAATTGTTCAAATTTATTCCAAAACGAGTTAAATTTCGGACATGAGAAGAATCTGTGTTCAATGGAGTCAACATTCGATTTGCAGTAGTCACATATATTATTTTCTACAAGTTTCATGTGATGAAGTCTCTCCTTGTATCGAATTACATTATGCATAAATCCAAAATGAAAATCTTGTGTTTTTATGGTTCTTCGTATTTTGTTTTTATCAATATATTATAAATATGTTTACATTTATTTGATTTGTTTTTAAATTCTGTGCTGTCTTGGTCATCTGATGTTTTAGGTCTTAGAATTAATAACTGACTTCTCCAATGTTTTGGTATTGCATAAACTATACCATAATATTTAATAAAATTTATATTTATCTTATAGTTCTGTTTCAACTCTTCAGTTGATAAGATGGCTCTTTTCTTGATCAAGTCCTTGACACGCAGAATCCCTGCTTTATACCAATGTTTATAAAATATACCCTTTGAACCGTTATCTGTTGTTATAAATGTATTATACCAGATTATCTCTTTTCCGATATCTTTGCAGCTGGTCCGTGATGAGGAATATTTAATAGACAACGACTATGGAGTATATCTTTGAAGGACATAAAAGCCTTCCCTAGGTATACATTTACTAAATTTCCTATAACCGAATTAGGTCTTTCCAAAGTTTTGCTAATCCAGCTAACCTTTTTTGCTTTGTTCTGTATTTCTATGTCTGGAAGCTTTAAACCTCCTTTGTGAACAGTCCTTATCAACACATTGTTTTATCTTTGGTGTTCGGTTATTCCATGTAAATGAATTGATACTGCGCTGTGCCTCTTTTATATATAAATCTGGTATATTAAACATGGACATACAATACATTAGCTGTGACAGACCGATAGTTTTAGTGATTAAAATCTTGTCTTTAAGTGTTAGTGATCTACGACACCATGAATTCACCAGTACTTTCATTTTCTCTATTCTCTCCTTTATATTGTATTCCGCAGTTTCACGTTCGCTTCTACAAAATGTTATCCCCAGTGCACGAAATTTACCAACAGTCCATCTGACTGGTAGATCACCGTCCTCTTTCCCTGCTCTGCAGCCTAACCACAGGGCTTCCGTTTTATCTAGATTTGCCTTTAAGCCCGAATTTTTTTCAAAATGATTAAAAGTTTCGAGAAGCCGTTTTCCTGACACCAGATCAGCAACAAAACAAGTGGTATCGTCTGCCAACTGTGAAAGTTTAATTTCCAAATTACCGAAAGTAACCCCTCTAATTGACTTGTCGTTTCGGATATTAATCGACAATAATTCAAGTGCCAAAACAAATAGAATGGGCGATAATGGACACCCTTGTCGAACTCCCCGCTTTATTAGAAATCGATCTGACATAAAACCATTGTTCATTACACAACTACTTATGTCCGTATAGGGAACCTTAACCCATTCCTGATAGTAACTGGGTATATTATATTCATTTAATGTTTGCCATAAGAAATCCCATTCTAAGGTGTCAAAAGCCTTTTCTAGGTCGACCAGGATTAGTATATTTGGAATTTTATGTATAGAGGATAAGTTTATAACATCTTGTATTATTCTAACATTTTCACCAATATATGGCACGAATCCTGTTTGGTTTTGGTGGATAAGGTGAGATAAATATGGTTTCAGCCTGTTTGACAAAGCTTTAGCTATTATTTTATAATCAATTGGGAGAAGTGAAATTGGCCGCCAGTTTTTTATTAAATTTTTGTTTTTATCTTTTTGGAATTAACGATATTAGGCCCCTTTTTTGTTCTACTGAAAGCGACTTAACTCTGAATGAATAATTTATACACTGTAAGAATAAATCGGATATACTATCCAAAAAAAAAAAAAAATAAAATTCAGAAGTGAAACCATCGAGTCCAGGGCTTTTCCCCGGCTCGAATTCTTTTAATGCATGGTGGATTTCTGCAAGTGTAAGCTGTTTTTTTAGCTGTTCTGTATCTGGAACGTTCAGTTTTGGAGTATTCGGTTGGTTAAAGAACACACATTTTATTGGTCCATTGGGATTAGTTCTTTTGGATTTATAGAGGTCCCGGTAGAAATCATGGCATACTTGATAATATTTTTGTCTGGAAACTAATTAGATTTCGTTTTTTTCAAGCGTCGAAATGCTTTTACTATTATAATTTCTTTTTTCTAAAGAGAAGAAGTAACTCGTATTTTTTTCAACCTTTTCGTACCACCTTTGTTTAGAACGGAGTATAACACCCCTGGTTTTTGCATCTAAAATTTCATCTAAACGAGTTTTAACTTCTTTTAATTTGCCAAGGGATATTTCATCTTCTGGATTTTCGTTTGTTATTTCAAATAATTTTTCAAATTCTTTCTTAAGTATTTCTTCCTCTCTTTTCTTGCGTTTTTTTCTCCGTTTTGAATATTGGATTGTATACCCCCGGATTTCGCACTTAACTGTGTCCCACACTATGTTTATTTTCCACATCATTATATTTGGTTTTCAGATTACATAAAAGAGATTTTATTAAATGTACATATTCATCTTCTAATAACAATTCATTATTAAATTTCCAACAGCTTGGACCTCTTTTCTTTTGTAAGTTTGATTGAAATGTCACCGTTATTAAGCAGTGATCTGAGATTGTCGACGCTTTTATTTCGGAAGATTTTAGAGAGGGGAGTAATGTTTCTGATATTAACCAATAGTCTAATCTCGAAGCAACCCATGGATTTTGCTGGACTCGTGTATATGAACTTTTTGTAGGCTTCATCGATCTCCAGGCATCAACAAGAGAAAAGCTTTTACACATATCCTGTATTTTAATCCCTGAAGGACTTATCTTTTCGCTTCGCCCGCCTTTCTTGTCTAATGCTGGATCAAGTATAATATTAAAGTCTCCCCCGAGTATGATTGTAATATCTATGTACGGAGTCATGTATGTTCTTAAGGTATCTATCACAGCAACTTGATCCTTCAGGTGGTCTTTGGTAGGCATGTAAATATTAACTAGTATGAAATTCTCTTCATCAATGACACAATCGATTAGTAATATCCGACCAGAAGGGTCTTTCTGTGATGTGTTAATAGTAAGTTTAAGATCGTTGGTCCACAAAATTGCAACTCCTTTACTTTTATTTGATCCATGCGCAAATTCGATTTTACCACCCCATTCTTGTGACCAAATTGATTCATCTTTAGATATACTATCAGTTTCCTGTTAAGGGTGGTAATTGTAATTTCAAGTATCAAAGTATTGTGTCTTTCTTTCCTATTAAGACAGTATTGCTGAAGTGTATATATATGTAATGTATTTTCAAAGGTAGATGTCAATAATATGAAATATATAGGTAAGTTCAATGATAAAGTCACCGGGTGGTCAGGCGCCTCAGGTGTTTTATCAGTAAGGGTGTAAATCAGAATTAGGATGTAGACGCAAAATTGTAGAGCCTGGTCTGGCATGCTTAATTTAGATGGGGTAAACAATGCAAAAATAATTGATAGAGTATGCCTAAGAAACATATGGTAGATTGATGGATTTTGTCTTCAAGGTCGGCTCCGCTGGATAATTGATATAATCATAAGAAGAAGATAGAAAGAAAAAAATGCATGCATACATAACACGTACATATATGCATACAAACATATACACGCTTGTATAAACATATACATTTACGTATTCATACATAAACACACAATATTTTCTATGAATCACTTTAATAATAGCGGTGCCGGTGTAGTTCATAGTGAGGAATCGGATACGATATGGTTTATTGCATATTTTTCGGGATGGATGTCTGGAACGAATCTTGTGGAACCTCTGAGTATTGTTTGGGTGGGCATCTTCTCAAATCGTCTGACCAGGTGCTAAACTTTCTGGAGCTGGTAAATGTACGGACCTTTGAGTGAAAGTCTCTGATTTTGGTTTTGCCATTTGACGTCCAGCAATCTTTAATCAAGCATTCACGTTTAAGTTGTCTTGCTAGTTTAAACATATCCTGTCTTGTTTTCGTTAAGTCCTCGTTAATAAATACATGCCTGGCTTCATTTCCTGCGAACCTGAGTCTACTGCGAGCGCTGTATAGTAATGATTTAGTCTTATATGACACAAATTTTACAAGTATGGGTCTCTGCTTTCCGTCCCCATTCGGCGGACCAACCCGATGAGACCTATCTTTATCTCCCTCGGCAATATCGATGTCAAGCATATCTTTAGCCATATCTACAACTTTTGTTTCTGGCCAGTCATTCATAATTCTAACACAAGTGTGCCTGGAGTATTGCTGCTGATGATCGAGTTGATCAAACAGATTCTCCACAGTTGAGGTCAAGGACTGTACCTGACCTTCAAGTACGCAGACGCGCTCCTCCAGCTACTTGGTTCTAGTGTTAACTGCAGTGTCTGTTATATTTCTCAATGCATTTTGCACCGAGTCTGTAGAGAGAGCATTCATTAAGAATCGGGTAAATTTATCCGTTTCAATTGACTCAAGTGGGTTCATTTCTTTCTCACTGTCTTTCTGGATTTCCTGGCGCATTTGGGAGATTTACAGGGAGATTTGTTATCACTGATATCGGCGTTTTGTCGTTAGCATTTTTCAGTCCGAGCCGAAGCGCTAAGCACAAGTATCTTGCATAGATTTATCATTAGCTGCATCACAGGAAGCTGAAATAGCTTTTCACCAAAGTTGCCCACAGCTGTCATGACATTTGCAGTGTAAAGATATATATTTTATTTTGAAGTCACCATATAAGTGTTCATACTTCATCACGGGATCGATACTATTTTTGTAATATTATGGCATATATATCTATTCAAATGGCTATAAGTCTACCACAACACAGCTGTATCAAAATAAAGTGTGACCCATACCATTTACAGTTAATAATCATATGTAGCCTATAATCCAAGTCAAGCGGCTGTATAAGCCTGGTAACTGAAATGTACTGTCAGATTTATTTAACATTTTAGCAACTCTTTGTTGCTATCGACAGGGAGGGAAATTAAGACCTTTACTCTTCGTGTATTCGTGAAATTCAAAATTACGTCCTTGATACAGATGGTCCAGGGATATTCTCAGCCATTTATACCGAATATTTAAACCGAATATGAAGATGAATGGAGGTGATTAAAGGTAGTAATGGTGGATGTGACTGAATGTGGATATGCTGGTACCATCACGTGACATGGCAATTAAGTAATGATAGGCAGCAAGTGCCCAGACAAACACTACATTATTGTCATTGGCACAGTAAATCGGAAGAAATGGGACCGGGGGGGGGGGGGGCGTGTAGCACCAGGGTATATTTCTTTTGCACTACCATGCCCTTCCCCTTTTTTTGGGCATTTATAATTTATTCCGTTTTTTTTATATTTTTTTATGACTCTGAAGGAATTTTTGTTATGTGTACACCAATATACAGGTTCCTTTTTCCGAACTATATACTCATTACTTTCATAAAAATAAGGCATTAAATGTATATTTAATGCTTGATGAAATATGCAAATTTTAATATGCTTATTTAAACTTTTGACGGGGAGACAACTCTTAGTCAAAGAAACACAGCCTCTCTAGAATAATTATCTTTCCATTTGATAAATATTAATCATGTCTTAAAACTATTTTTTTACCTGCTTTTGAAAGAAAGGGAGCCATCGAGTAGGCCAAGTACTTCCATTTGTCTGTTCTCCTGTCTGTCTGTATCCGTCTGTTTGTTTCCGGACGAAAATATTATTCAAATTTTTTCAAATTTCATTAAAATTTGGTACAATGGCATACATTGAAAAGAATTGACTTGGTTGCTCTATAGCGATATATCTGCGTTGGAGTACTTTCTTTGATTGCTTTTTTGAAGTGCGGATATACGTTCTTCCAGACGATACGATTTTTTTTCTTCCTTTTTTCCCAACAAGTCTTTATTTTCGTATAAATAATTGCACGGATGTAACAGTAAACTTAAGACCCTTGAGCTATTTTGTATTAAACTCCTACAGTAATTTCATGTTGGATAGACCCTAGATATTAGATGCAACTTACTAACAGCCAGGGTTTTGCAGCTTCGCTACCATATACTTTGTTTCATCGAGCAGCTCTGGATTCTATTCCATGCATGGATTATGAACAAGCCTGTACACGTTTGCGTTAAAGCAGCAAATCACCACTGCAAATCAAATCCAACGAATCGGTTATAAACAAAATACTGTTCAATGGACGTTTTGCAACAGTACTCATCCAATAGAAACGGGATGGTCTTACAAGGCTTAATTCGGTTGGTTAGATTCTCGATGCCCTTCTGGAAATATTAAATGTTTGATATAAAAGTAGCAACATATCTGTTTCGGGGGCCGCGTAAAGTAAGTGTACGCGTATCGTCTGATTTGTTTAATTGCAATTTTCATTATTCATGAAAATGACGTCAGAGCGGCTCGATGAAACAAGGCATTTGGTAACATAGATCCTTTCTGGTAGGATGATAATAAGACATAAATATTTTGTTGTTTCGTAGAAATATTTACAGCGACAATACAAATAAATCTACCAAATATAATGATCGAGTTTTATATGCATTAATAAAATATTTGTAGCATTTCGGCAGTATAGTTTCAAAATCCGCGTGAGTATGATCTGAAACGTATCTGCAAATCGAATAATTGACCGAAGTATGAATGGGCCATTAGGTGTACATGAAGAAATTCCCAAAGTTTATCCTACATGCAGTTATTCATAAAATTCTGTCAGCGTCATATATATATATATATATATATATATATATATATATATATATATATATCCGCGGCCCTTTTAAACCTATGTGCATGAGAGGTTGCCGGGGGGGGGGTGTCTCCTGCCTCTCCTCCTTTCAGGACTGCTGCGTATATTCACATGTAAACACACGCAGTATTCACCACATACAACAATACAGATTTTATCACACATCAAAATGCATATAGAGTCAATCTGGTTTATTCCCACACGAACACATAGTGACCTTAAACAGACTGTATTTTGTATGAAACAATAAATGTACTTTATCTTGATTTGGATTCACTAAACTGATATTGTATTTTGTGTCAATGATCACAATAGTGATAGCCTGACAGTCAATATTTTCAGACTTGCATTATTCCAAATGATGCGGCATGATGTATGTAGAATCCACCGTTTATTTGTGGTCACATGCGGCTTCAGAGTCCCGCCGACCATAAACAAACTTTTGAAGCAGTAAACTGACAGACAACAAGGTAAACACAAACCTGACCCGAATTCACTGTTTCTTTAAGACTATATGTAATGTGTGGTTGTGGTCACTTTTCTCTCATATTAACGTGACACGTCATGGTCCATATAACCGTCGAATTGGGGATTTTGAAAGGAGGGGGGAGCGGGGGCAACATAGGAAGACTTAATGAGGAAATCTTAGAAAAGCGGAGGGGGGGGGCTTCTTGACCTCAAAGATTGGTCTGAAACTCTTAAAACAGGGTCGGGCGGCAGAAAAGGGGATTGTGCAGACATCCGGGACCTCCCCTGTGGATCAGCTACTTACTCAGGAGCAGCAACACCGGGCAAGGGTTAACCCACAACATCCAACTTCTTAGCAAGTGGGAGATGGATGCATTTATGTATATGCAGGAAACAATATAATGTACATATTATAGTAAAATATTTAAAAAAATGGATATAGAATTATAGGGCTGGGTTTCCTTTATGTCAATTACTATATCATAAATTACATTTCGCTTTTATTCACTTTGACAACCTTAACCAAAACCGGTTTTATTAAGATATGGAGGTTTTATCACTCATCTTAGTTAGGTAAGCTGCTTAGCTAACAAGCTGGCTTGATTCATCTCTTTAAGTGTGATATTTGAAAAGTTAACTTGAGAAATTCCTGGCATTATGTTACAGGTGGACTATCGGGAAATTTTTAACCTTTTATAATAATTGGTACTAGTTTGTTACTTAATCCAAAATAAAAAATCAAAGCGAATGTTTGATACTTAAGCTTCGAACGGAATTGGACAACACAATTGTAATAAAATTGTTTACATGACTTCGTAACGTTCTAGAGAACTAAAGGAGAGTTTAAGCATGGAAATGGTAATTCTTAAGCAGAGCAGGTTAGTTTTGTAAATATTTGTTCATAAATTCTGTATTTTGTCATTAAAATAACTGTTACAATCCTCCATGGGGAAAAATAAATTAAAAACCAACCAATTTCGACAGACGTCGGTATTTATGTATAGGTGTAGCTAAATATATCACACCGCGGCGTATAAGGACTGAATAGGGAAAACTCCTTCCTCCGCTTTATGCAGGTTAAAACAATGTATGCAGGTTACCTAAGGTTCGTTCATATGTGATTAAAGCGAAGGGTCAAAATAAACATCAAAGTAAGCCCTGAGAGCCTGTACACGTCAGGTATACACAAACCCTTGTGACTGTGAACTCCAACTCATATATTGAAATTTTTGGTGATCCCCACGATCTAATGCTAACATTATCGAAGTGTATATATAACGTTTGTCACATGATATCCCTCTGTTATACTTACAGAGAATGGTCAAGGCTCATACCCATGGCAACCAAATGGAGCGACCTTATAGATCCATGCACGTGCAGCTTCTGGGAGTGATATTCCTGATGGCCATGACAACAGTTGATACTGATGGGAGTAGGAACGTGTCACCAGTGATTAAAACATCTTCTCCAAAAGACAAGAAACAGGGGATACAATACCCCATGCTCTACTTCAGTGCAGACCGTATAGATGAGCTGCGAAATTCAGCAAGGACAACCCACCGACACATCACAGAAGCGCTAAAACGAAGCAGAGATCGTGTGATGAATGTGTCCCATTCACTCATGGTTCCTGCTAAGTTTGAGGAGTTTGCAAAACACTGGAATGAAATTTACGGCAATAACCTGCCTCTGCTGGCCCTGTACTATTTGTTACACCCTACAGATAAAGACCTGCATGACTTCATTTTGACGTATATGGATCGCATGGTGTCCTTTCCTGCGTGGATCACGGCGTCAGCTCCCAGAGATGAAGTTCCTACGGGACACTCCCTTGCTGGGTTCGCGACAGCGTATGATTTCATGTGGCCATTCTTAGACATAAAACGTCGACAACTATATGTGCAAAAGATCGTCAACGTCACAAAAAGTATGTTTGAGTTATCGGCCAAGCGATGGTGGGGAAAATCATACCTACAGAACCATGTTGCTACCAACGTGGTCTCCACTTTCATGGGTGCCCTGGTCGCAGAGCAGTATTTTTCCGCAGCCGCAGCTTGGAAAAGGCATTCTTTAGTGCTCTATGAAAGAACGATTAAACTGCTAGAGTATATCAAGGATGGATCTCTGAATGAAGGAGTGGGCTACGGAGGTTACACGTTTCGTTCAATGTCTCAGTACATGTTTTTGGTAAAACGACACCTCGACGTTGATCATTATGGACTCCCTTGGCTGAGGGAACATTTCGATTTTTATTATTATACTGTACTTCCAGGAATGAAGTTTACCGTGGGCATCGCAGACTCCTCTTTAGACTGGTTCTATGGGCCGGAAAGCCAACTTGTATTCTTAGATACTTTTGTGCTAAGAAATGGATCCGGAAATTGGTTGGCACAGGAGATCCGGAAGCACAAAAATGTCAGTCATAATGGCCACCTTGATAGTACACTGCATACAGAATTCATCTGGTTCGATCCGACCCTTGTGCCCATACCCCCTTTGAAGCATGGTAATGCTGAATCTAAACTCTTCGATGACTGGGGCGTTTTTATTTATCAATCACCTACATTGGTGGATGCTGATACAAGGAGTTTTCTTTCATTCAAATCTTCTTATATTCACGGTAAGGCCGTTTATCACATGGCAAACAAACTAAACGGTTCAGAAGTACCATCTTTTGTCAACGGATGGCGTTCTTTTAACCCAGGGCACGAGCACCCGGACCAGAATTCGTTCACATACGCACCAAGAGGGAATATGTTTATCACCGAGGGATACTACTCTATAAAGTATTCACATCTCAACAATATCTTGACCTTTAGTCCATCGAATGTTAGTGGGTGCACGGCACCTGTTGCTGGGCAACTAGGCGACTGCAGCAAGTGGTTTGGCTGGAAGACAAGTGAGGAGTCGTTGTCTCATGGGAATATCAAAGGACATGGCACAGCGAATAATATTGTGTTCGTGACAGGGGAAGCCGTCGGAGCCTATCACAGTACTCTCCGTCTGCAGAGTGTGGAAAGGACATTATTATTATTAGATGATGATATTTTAGTCGTTACGGATTACATTCTTACTAAGCGTAACAGCAAACTTCGCTTTACAAATGCATATTTCAATAATGTATTCCACAACTTTACATTTACTAAATTCAGTTCCGGTCTAAACGGAGCACAAATAAACCCTCGGACTGGATCAGTCATGAACATATTTTGGACCACTATGAGGGGTGAATCGCCAAAACCCCAAGTGTCCTACATAGATTATAAGAGTGGCAGAACTCCGAACAAAATTTCGAATCTCAATATCACATTTGAAATGGCCAAACCCGGTGAATATACAAAACTGGTATTTGTTTTGGTAGGACCTGATACTTTCATGACCTCTTTCAAGGTAAAAGAACACGAAGCTGACGTTGATGCTATTACGCTAGCTACCACAGACCAGCGAGAGTACAGTATTGTTATATCGAGATCTGCAAACGAAACGGGTCCACAAATCCTCATTCATGAAAGAGATACTGATCTCATTACATGGTTTCCTGTCACATCTAAAAGAGATCGTATTGACCAAGCCGAAAAGGAGTTATATGATATGTTTAATATAAAACCGAACGCCTCCTGCTTTTCCAAAGCAACCGTTGCTCTGTTTTGTTTTTTTCAACTGATCTGCGTGACTATTGTGTATAATACCAGGAGGAAAAGCAAGAAGTTGTTTTCTGGGATAATAGCAATTTCAATTATTACTGTCTTAATTTATTCAACTAGACCAGACTGTTCATAATATGTACTATCTTTGCACATTGTCAAGACCATATTGAAACCTCTTTCGTTTATGTAATTAATTAACCATTGACCTTATCCGGCAGACAAACAGTTTTCAATTATCTTTATAAATATTAATTTACTAATATCGTTGTTTCGTTTGTTGCATTTCGTTGGTTAAGTTTCGTTCATTTTTCTGGTTGATTTTTGCCCAAATATGAAAAAATTAACCATACTGTGTACTTCATATTATCAAAAATAAAATATCTTTAAAGGATGTATTAGTATAATTCTAATCCTGCATTAAAATCCATACAGTGATCTGTAAAGAATGACAAAAGAATGGGAGATGCCTTATATATACCATACGAAATACAGTTTCTGCTAAAAGATTTCAGTGTCTTTCATCGGCCAGCAGCTCATAACAGGAATAGATTAATAATACAGTTATTGACATGTACACATTTGATCTGTAACGATAATTATTTATTTCATGAGTAGATATTTATCGATCCCATTAGTCAAAAACAACCAAGCGCCAGTCAAGCTGGACAGAGACCGCATAGCTCGGGGCCAGAAGAGAAGTCGGAGGTGCCAGGAGAGCAACAACAACTATGTTCACCTGAAGCCGAGAGCCTGAGAATCCCTTCCACCAGTATGCAGACAGACTATCACTGTCTAGAACTCTTAGAACGATCTGAGGGCGAATCTTTGTTCACATCATCAACGGTTCATTCTATCAAAATGACATACTGAATACTGAGGAAAAATAAAAAGACAGTCACTGTCACTGATCTCCAGCTATACCCACAAATTTTCTGGCTTTTGCATGGTCTCAAGCCTGATCTAGTCTGTTAACCGGAAATATTTCTTTTGAAGAAAGCTCCATGAAAGCCAAATGTTGTACGCTAAAAATAATTTCCATTTTAATGAAAATGTAAGCCTGAGGAGTACTAACACCAAAAGTACAGGTGGCGGTATTTCTGCATACGGACAAATATCATTGACCTCAGCTCAGACCTTGACCTTTTGCACTCCCTAAACCATCGTTGTGTATAGACTTTAATTATGCAGCTGGACTGCCAATATACCTAATATACCAATATACCAATATGCCTTACAGCGTTATATACCTTATCGACCACAAGAGAAAGCGGTCAGTCTGTCTCGGAAGAACTGTAAATCTACTGAACCATACGTTTGAATGCTTTGTTTTTCAGTACAAACTACAGCCAATGCATGCATAACATACTGCGCAATAATACTATAAACCTATATATTTAGAAATGGAGCGAATTAAATACCCTTAATTAAAGAAAAAAGCAGGAATAATTCAGTAATTTTAATTTCAGAATATGCCTGGAACTACATTCCAAGAAAATAATAAGATACGTACACTAAAAGTATGCTGTGTTTACATGCTGTAATAAAACATAATCAGCATTAGATTTGCAGGATTAATTATAGTAGTAACCGCAGGGTCATCAGTTGGTACCAATCATGGATATAGTGGCTGCAAATAGACCTGCTTGCATGTTCAGTCCTGTTAACATGAGACTCGAGATCCTAGGCCCTGATTTCTTATACATGTCGATATGCAATAATGTCAGGGTTAATCAACCAATTCTTCCAAAGTGAATAATGTTGAAATGATGTCAACATGTATCACTGCATAATAACATTGCATTTACGCCTTTAACAGTTCTCGAAACAACTGTGAATTATCAAGGCAAGCAAGTGCATATTTTTCTTTGTTATTAACACGGCCGCGTTACGGACATTACACAGTAAAATAGATCCATCCGTTGTAAAATACATTTAACGGACAAACACATTATGTTGGTAATATTTGGATTGGATGCTGTCGACGCATGCTCCCTATTTGCTATATTCATTTGTTGGTATGACGTCGGAGACTATATTGAGAAATCATGTTTGACTTTTTGTTGGTTTAAAAAAAATTGTATTTTGTATTCGTTGAATGCTTGGAACTGAAACTAGATTCTCAGAAAATAACAAAATAATACGTACACTCTCATAGTCTCTTCATTTTGCTGTGTTTACATATTGTAACTTGAAATCTGCATTCTAACGAATGCAAGCCTCCGCCGTTCACTTATTCTTGCCATACTCTAAGGTTCATTCGTGCAAGAGTGCCTTACAGTTGTGAATATTCCTGATGACGTTCCTTGGTCCGAATCGTGTGCCGATTCCACACCAAACTCTAATTGATTCTTCATCGAAATGCCCCGAACATTTCATAAGATTCGGTTCATGATTTCGTGAATTATTTTGTAAACAAAAACGCACACACACATACACATACGGGAAAGAACGCATATCCTCCCAGCGGAGGCAATATTGCGTTGGTGGCGACATCTGTTGGTAATATCATTACTATTGTAATGGCTGCAAATGGACCCCGAAGTTGAGCATATATATACGTATTGGCATTGTTTTAATTCTGTGACCAAAGACAGGGTCGTCCGATGATCGGTTGGTGCAGTTGTGACGTAGGGGACCATTTACGGGAAATTATAATAACTTAATAATTTATTTTAAAAAATGTTGATTGAAGTAATAAAAAAACACGTTAAAGCATGAATTTTAGGATCATTCCCATTGCCTCAAATCAAACAAACAACACAGCTCTGGAGATTCTCCATTTTCCTGGACTAAGCAAACTTTACTTCCATTTACTCACATCAAGGAACTATCGTCTTTTTCTCTATATCCATTCGTGTGTTCGTTGTCCATACATCAAATTTACATGAGGGCTTTAACAAATGGAGGTGGTTTGGAAATGAAAACTGTAAAGGGAAGTGCTGACCATTCCCAAACAAATCACATAAAATCTGTATTTGGATGACGGGTTCGGCGAAACCTAGAATACTAAAATTCAACAGTCAAATATGTTATATGGAATGGACATTCACTTGGTTCTTAAAGATTATGAGACGAATGAATCCTCCAGGATCTATAGGTCTATACGAATACCCAATAGTGTTACCAGTTTTATAACTACCAGACCGGTTGTTGCCATACAAAAATGCATGAACGTTTGTAATACTAAATGTGTAGTCTGAGCCAACATGTGTATATACATCCGTCAGGATCCCACTGAAACTTTGTTCTCTACACAAAATAGGCTTCAATGTGTCACGGTCCACCAACACTATTGTTCTCCTATACTAGTTCAGTTCCAGAGCAAAGACGGCCTCTCATACCAATTAAAAATAAAACTATTACATGAAAAAGAATACTTTTCCCTGCACCGAATTTGAAGAAAATCCGGTAATATCTGTTTGAGCAAAGTGGCTAATAGATAAACGAACTGATTAACCTTTGAAAGGAATACATATAATAATAATTATATAGGTATAATAAAACGCATTATGGTGCTACCATCGTGTTCGCGCACGATTTCATCGGCCGTGAAAACGACAAATCACCTTGCCAACCACAGTACAGAAGGCCCCTTTTTAAACACATGGAAGCGAGAGCGTTATGCGCAGTTTTTCAGCGCGGAAACACGCCCGATTATCTGTTCCAAGCACGTTCTAACAGAAAAGGATAAATTAATAAAATTTGATATTTGGAGGATCAAACCCAACGAAATGTTGAATTATCAATAAACAATACATGTCACGCAAACGTATTCTAAATCTCATTACTAGTATATTACCATATAACACAATTGCTTATGAAAAAATATTAATATAAATTTTACATAAACTGAGCACATTTCCTGGAGAATAACATTTTTTTCTATTTATTTTTCCACAAAAAAGCATGAGGTTGTGTGATTTGTTCACAAACTATTGGCACATTTATAAGCACCGTCAACACGGCAGTGACGTCATACACAGGGAAATCCCCTGTGACTAAAAATTCTAGTTCTCATCAAAAGCATAGTATTTCTTAAACTGGCCTCCAAATCTTCAGAGAAGAATACAAACAACATGTATTGCTAGATTTAAGTCATTTCTAAATTTTGCGTGTGACGTCACACTTTGCACCAGCCAAGCACATCATGGCCAAGTCTCTGTCTATGCACATAACATTGCTTCGTGTTATTACGTTTACCTAATCTAAACTAATTACTGCATGTGCAATGCTTTATATTAAAAAAAAGTCCAAAATGTGCGGATACCAGTACAAGAATTTCATTATTGTGTTTTAGAAAATTTAATCATTATTAGACTCAGTGAAATTCCAGGAGTACGGGGAATACAGCATGCATGGGGGGGGGGGGGCATGCCCCCCTGCGGCCCCCCTTGCCTACGCTCCTGTGCTAACGTGTGAGTCTTTTTAAAGTAAAGTCAAGGCTGAGATATAGAGAATGAAATTTGCTTGTACCGGAATTGTTTACCCACTTTTAACAAGTTGCCCATGGGCCATGACGCTCAGCTGAACTTTAATACAAAGAGTGTATTTAAAGATGTATTTGAAATATAATTAACATCAAATTTTTAATTATTCTGAGGGGTACTTCTGAGCCCCATAGCTCTGAGAATATGGGTAACAGAGACCTAATTTCAGGTTTCCACAGAGATATATTCATGAACCTCCTTTGATGTAAAGTTAGAAAATTCCGTGTCCAGCGGTTATGAATTGGCCATGTTATCAGTTGACAGTTTCATTGTAGGTCTAAAAATAAATAAATAAATAAAAATATGGAAAAATTACAGGTGGCACCACTAGTCTGCAGGAGGTGATAGAACACCCCATGATCAATGTTCATGCACATAATCGTGGTGATCAATACAGTAGTTATTCAGATACTTGAGCTTTTGTATCAAAATTTTGATTATTCGGGGGGGGGGGGGGGGGGGTTGTACTTCACAGCCCTATAGCTCAAAGAATATTGGTAACAGAGACCTTATTCCGGTTTCCAAGAAGATTATACATGGACCTTCCTAGATTGAGAAGATGGAGAAGAATCCAGGTCCAGCGGTTACGATGTGTGCCCTGTTAACAGATGACAGTTTCATTGCAGGTCTGAAAAAAAGAGAGAAAAAAAATCGTAAAAATTGAAAAAAAATACAGGTGGCGCCACCAGTCTGCAGGAAGTGATGGAATATCCCATGATCAATATTCATGCAAAGAATCATGGTGATCATTGCAGTAGTTATTCAGATATGGGAGTCCCATAGCTCTAAGGATATGGGTAACAGAGACCTAATTTAAGGCTTTCAAGGAGATTTTTCATGGACCTCCTTAATGTCAAGTAAGAAGTGGTTACGATTTGAGCCCTGTTAACGGACTGACGGCCGGACGGCCAGGCGGCCAGACGGACGATGGGCAAAGAGTGATCACTATAGCTCAGATGACTTACAGTCAGCTGAGCTAAAGAATAGAGAAATAATGCATAAAAATTCGAAAAAAAATCCAGGTTGCACCAGGTTGTCTTCAGAAACTGATGAAATAGTCCTTTATGAATATGCATGCAAAAAATCATAGTGATCAATGCAAAAGTTGTTCAGATACTGGAGCTTTTATAAAAAATCTTATAATTATTCAGGGGGGGGGGGTTACTTCGGAGCACTATACCTCAGAGGTTATGGGTAACAGAGACCTAATTTCAGGTTTCCAAAGAGACTTTTCATTGTCCTCCCTGCATGTCAAGAGAGAAGATTCTAGGTCCAGTCGTTACGATTTGTGCCCTGTTAACAGATAACTGCATCTTAAGAGGTCTCAAAAATAGAGAAAAAATTTTCATAAAATATCGAAAAAATACAGGTGACGCCACCAGACTGATGAAACTGTTGAAACATTCCATGATCAATAACCATGCAAAAAATCATAGTTACCAATGCAATAGTTGATCAGTTACTTGAGCTTTTGTATCAAATTTTCCATTATTCGGGGGGAGGGGGGTATTTCGCAGCCCCATAGCTCAGAGTTTATGGGTAATAGAAACCTAATTTAAGGTTTTGAAGAAGACTTTTGATGGGCCTACCTGCATGTCAAGAGATAAGATTCTAGGTGCAGTTGTTACGATTTGTGCCTGGTTTACGGACGCACAGACAGACGGCAAGACAGACAGACGGACGCCGGACAAAGGGTGATCGCTATAGCTCAGATGACTTTCAGTAAGCTGAGCTAAAATGACATCGAAATCATGTTGCAGTAGATGTGCATCATGCACCAACAGGTGATTGGTCAACACAGGTTTTGGATCTATTGTAAAATGTATGAGGCAAAAGCATGGAGCCTATACTATGTCAATTATAGTTCAAGAGCCGCAGCTTCAAAGCGGAAAGGCATGATGTTTATCATGCTTACATGCTTACTTCAGGGGCAGCACAAAAATCGTCTTTTCGTTGGAGGCCGAGGAATAACAGCTGAAATGACTTTTCAGCGCACTTGGAAAAACTCATACCAGCGTGTTTCTTTTAAAGTGAAATAGGTTATAATAGTAGAATAGTACCAGTGTCAACCCTTGAGCAAAGTAACTGCCTTTAGGAGTAAAACCTGCAGTGCAAACAATATAACAACGGGCAGAGTGTTATTTTTGCTTGCCGGAAATCTTCGATTTTCGCAAGCTGGTTGGTCAGTCGCGGATGTCTGTCTGTTTGTCTGTTTGTCTGTCATCTCTCTACAGGTCTCAATTTTGCACCAATCACTTTCAAACTTACATACTTTATAGATAATCAAAAATGCAAGAAGCCTATTGTTTTTGGTCAATATAGGTCAAAGGTCAAGGTCAAGGTCATCAAAATTTCTCAAAACGGTGTTTTCTTCATATCTTTGTCACTATTAGTCGTAACTTCTTCAAACATAGCTCATTTTAAACGTCATTCCAAGGCCAGTCATCTGGTGTGTAGCTGACTCAAATTTGCCGTAACCATGGTTACGAATTTATCTTACTTATTTTTCTAACTTTGGCAGTTATACAGCTAGAGAGGTCTAGTTTTTCGCATCAGGTAGCATTTAACAAGTACTGCAAGATTTTATTAAGGTCTCGCGATATCTCGTATAATATCTCGTCAAATGAGATATTTCGAGATTTCAGTAATCTTGCCCTGGAGGTCACAGTTTTGCAGGAATCTTTTTGAAACTGACATAGCGTAAGTCCTACACTATTATCTCGAAACAGTTTTTCCATTTTTTGAATGCAGCCGCTAGGTGGCGCTGTATGCAAACCTCCCCAACATATCATGTTTTGGCGATATCTCCAAAACTGTGAGCCTCAATTACATAAACTATAGCTTGTTTTCTTCCTCTGAGTCTTTTCTAAATCCTGGTGGAGTCATTTTGACTCAATCTTGAGTCACTTTGTCAGTGTGTCCGTCTGTTTCTCAGTTTTCATCAAACTCGCCTGCTTACCGGTTATGGCGTCTCACATATAGCATTCTACAGGCCACAGTTTTGAAAGAATCCTTTTAAAACTATTACATCTTATGTCTTACACTAAAATCTCGAAACGAATTTTTCATTTTCCAGATAAGGCCGCTAGGGGGCGGTGCACTCAAACTTCCACAACATATCATTTTTTGGCCATATCTCCAAAAGTATAAACCTCATTTACATAAACTATAGCTTATTATCTTCCTCTGAGGTTTCTCCATCACATGATTAAGTCAACTGGTCTCAATCTTGGGTCAGTTTGTCAGTATGTTTGTCTGTTTCTCAGTTGTCCTCAAATTCGCCTGCTTGCCGGTTCTTGCGTCTCACATGTAGCATTCTACTGGACAGTTTTGAAGGAATCGTTTTGTAAATTACACTTGTCATATATCATGATGATATCTGGAAGTCCTATGCTTATTATTCAAATAAGTCAAAGGTCAAGGACAAGGTGATCAAAATATATCAAAATCTTATTTTCTTTAGAACTTTGTTAATATTGGTTCTTTCTTCACAAACTATGGATTATTTTCTTTCACTTTTATACTGCTCGTTCATCTGACTAACTTTACATCATTTCCGGCAAGCGCGTGACCTCAGGTCATCTAGTTTTTTTGTTTTTTTTTTGTTTTGTTTCACAAGTTAACGCCTCTGCACGGAGAATGCAGTTTTAAGCTCAGCTGAATGAAAATCACTCTTTGCCCGTCTGTCCGATCACAGGGCACAAATCATTACCGTTAGACCTAGAAACCTCTTACTAAACAATCAGGGAGGATCCTGAAAGATCTCCTTGGAAACGTGAAATTAGGTCAATGCGACCTATATTCTTTGAAGTATGGGGCATTTTTGGGCACCCCAGAATAATTTAACATTTGATACAAATAGTATCTCAATAATTAATGCATGGATTGCAATGAATCTTGTCTTGAATATTGATCATGACTAGTTTTATCAGTTCACGAAGACTGGTGGCGCGACCATATTTTTTTTGGGGGGGGGGGGGGGGGTATTTGTCATATATATATTTTTTGCTATAATTTTTAAGATTGCCATATCACAGCCAAAGTGTTAGTTTCTCAGCTCTGTTTTCATCTAGTCTCCTGAAACCTGTTGTGTTTAAACTGTCCCTCCTTCCTCCCGTACTCCGAGGAGACATATTTAGACTGCCAAATTTCAGCAAAGTGTCAGTTTCTCAGCTGTGGTTTCATCTTGTGTCCTGAAACCTCATACATTTATAGACCATGACTAGTTTTATCCGTTCCCGAAGACTGGTGGCGCCACCTTTATAGTTATTTTCACACTTTTTCTTTGTATTTGTAAAGTAGGCAACTGCACGCTTTGGACGATATCTCTTTAAAACCGTAAATAGGTCGTACATACCACAAGTCAAGTCGTAATGTCGCAAAAGACTCTTACGCACAATGCCATAAAGAGGCATACGTTTCATCCCCTTTTCTTTATGCAATTTTTAACAGAAAATATTCAATAAGGAATAATAAACGGGTGTCTCATGAAACACCATTAATAGAATGACATTAGGGTCTATCTTTTTGCTGTCCTGCATGTAATTAAAATCAGACCAGTCTTATTTCTAAATAACTGATATTTAGAAAATATTAAAACAAATTAAATCATCAATATAACTTTACCTTGACGTCTAAAAGATATGCGGGTCTTTAACAATATTCTCCTTACTAGGGTTGATAATGTTTTATAAATCTAGACGTACCGGTAGTTTTTTAAGCCGAACATAACGAGTTTTGACGTGGCTTCTGGGACTTTCACCATCATAAGAATTATTTTCATCTTGATTGTTATCCCTATCCTGACTGGTTTCCGTCTGATCTAAATCTTCCATGACCTGCCCCCTTATTTATTCGACTGGTTGGGCGTTTGTGGAATTTGTGGCTGAGCGTTGTGGGTTTCAGGCATGTTAACTGTTGACCTAATGCCTGGTACATTTTCAATAGAATTATCTTTAAGACAATGGGGCAAGTTGTTCTCACGATTTTCCAACCCCTTGGGCAAGTGGGCAAGTGTTATTGTCGAGCCCCGCTTTAATCAATATACATAAAATCGTTATTATTTGTAAATTTACATCTTAGTCGGATTCAACAGACAGGCAATAAAAGAGATCTTTCAAATTTATGCTCACTCATAGGGATAAAACCCAAATATAAAATGACAATGTGCAGATAAGTAAAGTTAAACTTAATAGTTAATCAGCCAATTAAAATCATCAAATTAAATGACTTTCCCCCCCATGGCACCTTTTTGGATTTTTGATATGTTATTTTCCAGAAGTTTCTAAGTAAAATACAGTTGGTTCATTCTTGTTGCAATTTGTTCCGGGTTCAACCTTATTTTCACTAGATATTCTGTCAGAAGATAGCGATAGTTTGAACCCCGATCAGTTTCAACAGGACTACGGCTAATTCCCTTTGAACATGCAGGTGCATGACAGCTCTTTATCGAGTCGTCTCGTGACTCTTCGAATCACCCCCTCCCCCCCCCCCCCCCCCCCACACACTTTCAATCTGACTTTATTAAGTTTGACGCCGCATAAAATTTTGGTCTTCAAATGTTTCAAAAGCATTTCACCTTTTTTTTAAAAAAAAAAAAAGAAAAAAAAGGGAAAACCTGTGCAGCTTTGAATGCCATGGCATAATTAGATGCAATTCTGTCCAGTGAAGTAGGGGTGAAAGGGTCTTTTACAGCACCTGATCAAGGTGTCATATGATCAGAACAGAGTGGGGTAGAAAAGACAAAATAAATTCATAATTCATTAATAGACATATATACGGTCGTCAGTATATATGTTCTTCTTTATAAAATGTAAAAGAAGACATTATTCCATGCCTGGATTGGCGTATGCCACATGCAGGCGCTTGACAAAACGTAGGCCTATTCACCGGGTTACCCGTAGACCCAGTTGTGGCTCTGTTAAATGAACAGATATAAACAGAGCCACAACTGGGTCTACGGGTTATCGATATTACGAACTCATAAATAAGAGGGTGAGTGGAAGAGGTCCAGTAGGAAGACTGAAAAGTTGTTTTAAGCCTTATTTAGAGATTTTAACATAATTTAGGCGGATAGCAGTCAAAGCAAGGGAATCAAGTTCAATTAGGGCAAAGGTTGCTTAGATAGGTGACAAGGTGGATGGGCCCAGTGACGTTTGTAATATCGCGCAACGGTGAGTACATTTTGTCAAGCGCCTGTGACGTAAGCTACAGCACTAAGGCCAGACTTTTTTAATTCTTTGGTTTACGAACATGTTTGACAAAAGTGATAGGTAGGAGGTAGGGAAAAAAATGGAACAAACATGGATACTGGTGTTCGTGAATCCTGTATTGTACAGTTGGGTTATAAAATTCATTTTTAAATGGCACTATATAAACCTATATAAAATATATAAAATAATATATAAAAATTAAAATATTATCATCCTCTTGAGTTTTCCACATGAATTATGCGTGTGCCATGTTATTTCAAGCCATTCAAATGTCAGGGAAGGTAAAATAACTACAAATAAAAAGTTTAAACAGTAAAACTTATTAAGCTTTATATGATTTCATACACACCAGAAATAAAACTTCAGTCTCTGTCCCTGCCATGTGACTTGCCTATTTTATAAAGATTTACAAATTAAAGATCAGTCAAATACTTATACAAATACAAAATAATATATTTTTGTCATATATGCAAGGAGAAAACTAAATATTCACTGCTTGTATGATAGCCTGCAATTTTTATTTTTCAGTCGTGAATGACAATATCAATGACAATATGCAACTTGCAGTTATTCGCCTATTATATTATCAATTGTCAACAACATGGAACTCGGAGTCGGAGTGGTTTGATTCATGACCATGACCTTTCCTTTTTTTTTGTGTGTTGCGCATGTTTGATAGTCCTTTGAATATACAACTGCTAATAAAGTGACATTTCCATTGGAGATCACATTTGAATATACAACAACTGCTAATAAAGTGACGTTTCCATTGGAGATCACATTGAATAATTCAACTATTTCAAAAGTTTAAAAAGTATTAATAATCTTTATTTATTAATAAAGATCTGCATTTCTTACCACGGCCGTGACAGCACGTACCGTACTCAGTTAAATTGATATGCCGTCACTTGGGCAGGTATTGCTTTAGCGGCTTCCTTACACATCAAAGCTTCCATCACATCCGTTAGGAACAATTAAATGAATGCTTTCAAAGTTTCTGCATTTTAAATGGCTTTCATTTTAGCTTGCTTTTGTATTGACTTTAAAAATACCCGCAAAGCCTACGCTTCACGTACACCCGCGCCACTAACACTACAGATAGTCGGAAATCCTGCAGAAACCCTGAGAATTCCTGGAGTTTTCAAAGAATACAAGACGACCTCATGCAGTATATAATTTCATCTGTTCGGTAATTTTCTTTTAAGCGTTACAAGACTACGTTTTTAACTTTTGACAAGTTATAATATTTTTAAAGAGTAAACTTGTGAAACTAAGCCAATTTGCAGTAATAAATAGCATCTGACTTTGAGTGCAATAATTAGTCTTAGAAGTAAATCTGTTTGTATATCCAGCAAGTTATTAACAGTGGCGAGCTGGTAAAGCCGCTATGCAACCAAACTAATTTTCTTTTCTAATTCACATCTATCTAAAACAAATATGTTTAAAGAGGTAAATATGACATAAACGCTGGTTTAAAAATGTACTGTAGTGCAGGAAACGAACTTTGAAAACTCTCCAAGAATTCTTAATTTCCCTGCTGAATCTTTTGACTACTTGATGGCCAATCAATTGCATTTATTGCCCAAGGATACCCTATTGTGATTGGCTTAAACCCTCCATCTGTCATTACGAAAGTGACCTTTTTAGCCAATCATAAGAGTTCTAACTTTTGAGGTGATCAAATACACACGGTCACTGAACATTTCATTTGTCAACAACCGTGTTGGATTCAGCGACGCAATATAAAAGGAAAAAAAAAGTCAAAATGCCAATTTTATTTTTTTTCTGAATTGAGGATATTGGAGGTCGGCGGGTTTGTAAACCGAAAAATTAAAAAAGTCTGGCCTAAGTGCGGAACATCGGCGCTGGGTCTTGCACTGACGACTAGCTATAGCAAGTAGAGCTGTGAAATGAAATCCTACAGATAATATATATATATATATATATTTATATATATATATATATATATATATATATATATATATATATATATATATGGCCAATTCTCATGAAACGTCGACAATTCGAGTTTCCGGATGTCAAATTATTTTCTTGTCAGACTTTTTTTGGTTGTCATATAATTAGAGCAAAACATTTTAAAGGTGACACTTATTTGGGGGACTTGAAAGGTTGGTCAAAAATTGACTGCTTTTAAAACCGACAGAAGTTTTCTGACAGGAGCTTCCTCCAGTTCTTGCACGTGAAGAATAATACACAAAATAGACAAATAATTAGCCATAATCAATAGGACCGTGGTATTCCTAATGCAGTATGAAAGTATAGACAGCCATATTAGTTAAATAAGTAGGTGGGCATATGTACTGTGGTACACGTTTGTAACAGTTATTCGTACATTTATTTTATATAGAGCTACATCTCGTTAGATTAACCTTTGAGGTAAACACTACAGTTCCATGTGATTTTTTTTCTACTTTATTTCACTGCGTTTTCATATTTTACAGATTTTTTCCTATTATAAAATTCAATTAGCTTTGTTAATATGCATATATACCTTTTGCTCATTGCTATTTCTGTGGTTATTTATTGAGTGAAACAAACTTCTCAAGGCACTTTTTCAAACTAGTAGTTAGTGAGAGAAAAGTAAAGGACATTTCAAGTAAACGTTTGTCAATGAACATGCATAAGCAGGCCATTCCCTAAGAAATGGAGTTCACTTTTTCCTACAAGTTCCAAGATAAAGTGGTACACGTTTGTAATACAATACGCTTTTGAAAAAAAGGAACAGTACGTAAATACAAAAAAATAGGTAATACTTAATAGGTAATTATTATTGATAATTATTGAATAATCAGATTGTCAGCCTGTCATAATTTTACCGAGAAGTGTACCGAGATTAATAGTTGTACCAATTAAATATTATTTCGGGAATACTTGTATTTTTTACTTTCCCAGACAGGCTGAGTCAACCTATAACTTAATATTATAATTGACTTTTTTTTACATACCTAGGGTAAAATGACACATATAACCAGATTAGAAGAAGACTTCAGAAGAAGGAGAAATTATGTTAACTTTCAAGACGCAACCTGAATAGTGGTACATGGCTTTAACAAAACATGGATATAACTGAAGAATGGACTGAAAATATCTAAAAATAGTTGCACATAAAATATTCTGTTCTTTAATAGTTAAACTTGCTTGTCAGCATAGATTAAGCCGTAACTTCACAAATAAAAGCCCTTGGTGTTAAATAACAAAATAAAAATCGGGATAATTTAAAGACATTATTCTCTAGAATGGAAGAATTGGCGTTTAATATAAAATGACCACACTAAAAAATTGTACAATAGATATACAATTAAAATTTTTGCTCCACCTTCTGTTGATTTTCCATCTTTAGTGTTATAGGGATAGGGTGCATCAGGCTTGTGGCATATATACATGCATGTATCTCCCCAATTCCTCGATATTTCGTCTTTTAGTCCCCAGTTTAGTTTGTCCCTTACATTCGTCATAAATCTACACTTATATTTATCTCCGCTGGGTCATCCTCGGACACTACCCATGTATACCATTTCCTTTTATCACTACCCCTTATTGAGCAATGACCATCCCCCCCCCCCCCCCCCCACACACACACACACACCACCCCTCTCTGGGAATTATATCTCAGATTATTCTCATATGTTATGCTACCAGTAAGATTAAAAACTTGCAATTTATGTGTTTTTTAAAGTTACTTCCATTACCTTTCCCAACTAAATTTTCAAAAAATTCTTTTGCCCAATCAAGTTTTTACCTGCTTGGTGATATTTTTTTCCATTTGGGAAATCTGTAGAATAGAAATACCTAATAATATAATTCTTGATCTTCCTTTTAAGAGTCAATGTATGTAGAAACGTGGTGGTATATTAAAACTATAAGCGGAAATTGTCTTTTTATTTCTTGAGAAGTATGTATATATTTTATGATATAACATTGGTATCCTGGAAGAGCTTTCAGGAACGTGGGGGTAAGCGTCCTAAACTCTCAAAATCTCTTACGGACGCTCGGTTCTGAGTGTTCTAGCGTCCGATGGGACGCGCGATTTTCTGGATTTAGCACCTTGTAGCAGTCAATGATCATTACCCGGTGCCTGAACCGAACCGGTCAGTTGTGTAAATGCCGTGTTGATAACTGTGGCTTACAGCAAATATCCATATAATAACACGATTTGTTATCATATAATGGTATGATAATTACGTAAAATACGAAAATGATTCAATTATACACAACCCCTCATACTTGGACAAATATATATCATCGCCGCTTGGGACGCTCTAAACTCAGATGGGACTCCCCAAAATTTTTGCCTGAGCCTCCCGGACTCTTCAAATATTTTTCCTATTGAAAGCCCTGTATCCAAAAAGAGTATTTAAGATTCAATTTGTTCCTATGGTAATCCAGAATAATGAGAAATATATAGATGAAGACAATGTCAAAATTAGGTTGGGCTTTGTAAATAATCATTCTGTGTGTCCTCTTAAATCTTACAAGAACTGCCGCGTCTTAATGTAGCGGTATCGAACTGCTACTGATATCTCCTCACCCTTTCATCCTCGTGTATTACTTGTTTCTGTTCATGATGGCCAGAAATTAATGAAATGATAATTGAAGAATTTGTTCGTATCTGTTACTTGAAAACATTTGCATCAATTTATCTTCAAGGGTATGGGGATAACATGCAGGTTAGAGGGGGACATATTTTATATATATATATATATATATATATATATATATATATATATATATATATATAAACCTATCTATAGATATTGAAACATCACGTTTATCCCTTTCTCTCTCTCTCTCTCTATATATATATATATATTATACCGATTAATTCTAAACCAGGCTCAGATAAAAAATATTTTATAGAACACTCGGAACAGAGAAATTGAACCAAAGTCTATCATTCTTAATCTAACAATTGATATTTTAATTTTCAGTCTTTTTCTCTGAATAGCAGGAGATGATTACATTGGTCCTCCACCGTCGCTAAAAAGAGATGGGGTCGGGGGATATATACCCCCACCCCCTGTATTGAAGCTCGTGGATCTTGTAAGCTTTAAGATTCATACAGGCCTACCTTTGCATTCATTATCCACGAAAATGCCATGGACCTTGTTGTTAGTGTTACAGGTGATGTACAAGGTTAAGAGCAGTGTACAATGTATTTCTTACAAATATTAGTCAAGCTATTCATTTATCACATGGCAAAAAAGGTGTAAACCAAATAATATGAATATTTGCACATCCAAGTGACAAATAAGTAAACATAAGTCAATAAAAATCACACACGTTAACGTATTTAATACCATGACCATAAATTCGAAGACGTCTTTGGAGTTTTGTCCCACGTAAAAGTCCATATGTATTCTTGTGTTGGTCTCAAACAATGTCAGTGTTCATACTTAAACTTCAAAGAAATAAATTATTGATATGACTTGTTATTTCTTTTAAATTGGCATGATGTCTACTCTCTGTATTACAAACGTTGACTACATTCAGAGTCACATGGCAATGTATATAGGTTATGATGTCACTTTTTTCACAAGCTAGTCTAGCTCAAGAACTTTTTGAAGGCTTGTATTTATGAATATAGACTAAACAACCACTAAATTTACAATGTGTATAGGTGCTCATGAAAAGTTAATGCAGCAATTTCGCTTGTTAAAGAATGGGAAGAAATGGGTGTGGTAAAAGGCTATGGTTCCTTGAGTTCTTATCTTTAAAAAATACATGTCCGTGTTTTTGTCCTCCAACGGTTCTTGACAACACACGCGCCGATAAAGAGAACTATGGGTTGGTCCACGGACTGTAACATGCCGTGACGTAATGTTACAGACCAGTGTACACATTCTTTTGGTCATCCCACAAGAAATACTTGTCATAATTATCTTAAAATGTGCATACATATTCCTGACACATCCTTTTCATAATATGTCTAAAGGTTTCTACTAAATAATTCAAATGATTCAGATATTCTGTAAATTTGATGTTCACGTTTTTAACGATATTTTTTCGCCATTGACATCTGCAGGTTAATCCAATCCTCCTGTTCATGCCAGAAGAGACAGAGACCTATTTTCATATCTTTTCTACAACTTACAGATTTACCTCTATTTATAAATGGCGCAGACAATTTTACCTAATGTATTTGTAAATTTGTCATATTAAGAAGAAATTGGTACACGGTAATAACACCCTAAAACTCTCCATTCTAAGAAATAATTTAAGAATGGGACACATACGTAGAAACTGATAACTTTTTTTTCCTTAAAGCCTGTAATATCCTCTAGTTTGGTTTGGAACATATAAACTTTACACTCTCTCGACATATTTTTTTAAAACACAATTTACAGCTCTTTTTTAATAATTTGAATTGCCGTTTGAGCCTTTTTTTACCCATATTTTGCTGCTGGTACTCTTAATAATAATGACACATATACAAATCTATATATGCACCGATAGCTCCTGACAAGCTGCATTCGAATTTGTGGAGAAATGATTCCTAACTTTTAATAAAAACAATATATCGTGTGGAACATTAATTGTCGACATTTCATGAGAATTGACCATATATATATATATATATATATATATATATATATATATATATATATATATATGAGCAACCATGCACAAATCAAAATACTCAATACGTGAATGAATAAATTAACAAATAAAATGAATATATAAAGTCGACATAGAGTTAGGTATACAAGTTCTATTTGATTTGAGAGTAAGGATGATATTTTAATACCAGAAACAAACCTAATAGTCCAGCTGTTAAGAGAAGAATTGTGCAAAAAGTGAAAGAAGCATGAAACTTGGCATAATAGTTGGCCAGACCATACTCAATATTTCCAGATATAGGGCCAAGCGGAAATCACCCAATGTTGGTCAAAATCCAAGATGGCGGCCAAGATGGCCGCCGGATTATAAAATATCAATACAGTCGGTTATATTTGTCCTATGATGCTTTCCAAGTGCACTATTCCTATGTTTTCGGGGTCGATAAATTCATTTATAAGGTTTTAAAGTATGTAAAATGACTATGTGAATGAATCCTGGTTTTGTTTATATTAAAATTGTCCCAAATTTGCGTTCATTTACTGGCACATGTACAGCAAACATTATTTGTTTGGTTTTGCACAGTACTCGCATACATTGTGATTGTATTCAAATGAAAGTGTCCTTTGATGACTTGGATTTGTCTGCTTTGTCATTCATTTGGATGCTTGAATTGTATAAAAGTTTTATTGCAATATTCTTCCTTTGAATTTTCCTTTATTTGCATACTTACAAATGTAATTGCTTTAAAGAGGTGATGGTTGCAAAAAACTTATCTGTTGACATCTGCAATAAAATTAGGATTGAACTTGATATGTCCGTAAACACTAATCATTAGAATGTTTTAAACCTACATACATGTAATTAGAGTTTACGATCAGCTTTCATGTAAACCTCTGTTAGTGCAATTGGGAAATATTTAATGCATAATTCCAACTATGCTGACATATATATATATATATATATATATATATATATATATATATATATATATATATATATTAGCCCTATGTCTGTTTCTATGTAATGTAATGGACAATCGAGTGGTAAAACGCTTAATCATCATCGTTCCTATAAGTGGGTTGTAATGGCCCGTCCAAAGTGGGTGAATTCCTCCTTGTCCTTTGCTTTCCTCCACCCCTGTATATATACCGCCAAACGCCACCATCCGAGCCATGGAGAGTGGCTTGTAATAGTTATTACAACTAACTGTCAATATAAACTATATATTATAATAAAATAAATGAGACAATCCGTATAATATAGAGTTTATCTTGCTTCTAACTTTTATATCAAACTGAATGCGTGCGTGGCAGGATACAGACCTATGTAAGAAGCTGACACCTGTCAGCTGTATTATTCTGCCTTGTGACCCTACTGAAATTGTAATTGTCCTTTTTTATCAGCACACACAACGGTTTAAGTTGATATTTTTTTTAATACTGCACCTTTAAATGAAAGTGTCATTTGCTGGGGTAGGTTTTATTATATTAATATTTCATTTCTGATTTCCTCTGTTCGATATTCCATTTTTTTCATGCTAACGAATGTATTAATTGCTTTGCAGAGGTGAGAGATGAAAATTACTTAGGTATCCCGTCTCGTATCAAAGTGGGAGCTTGATATATCCGTGAAGAATAGTTAGGACTTTTTCAAAATCTACAAACATGATTCATGTTTCAAAGGAAAAACTTTTATTTATAATTTATTTAGACTACATGCGTGCATGACAAGACATGCGCTTATGTAGAAGCTCACACCTGTTTGGTGTACAGATTCTTAGCTTTTTTTTTGCCATGAAGTGATGGCTTTCAGACTGTATGTTGGCATGAAAACAGAATCAACACACATTTAGAAGTGCGCAACATGTTGCTATATGCTGCCTTTTAATATGGCGATAAATGCATGAAATAATCAATACTCATGTAGATACCTTTTGCAGATTACTATTTTTGTTATATGGTGATGATGCAGACTCTAGACTGTATGCTCGTATGAAAGAACCAACACGTGTCAGTAAAATATCACTGCCCTTTGTTGTGATGATTTCTTTGTGATATAGAACTAGTTCCTTGCCAACAATTTGCCATTATAATTCACTTTGCATAATGTGTTAATGTCAACAAAATCTTTTCATTTGCTGGTATTATGCACATTCGTAGATTCATGTTGTACCTGCATGTATTGTAAGAAATATTTACTACATATATGAGTCGGTGCTGCCAGGTTCAAGCTAGCTCATCTTTCATGGATGGATGCTCAGAAAATGGAAAAGCAAGGCGGAAGATATAGAGAGTCTAATTCACAAAACAAGGTTAAGAAATATAATGCACCCTCAGGTTCCAGACATGCATTTTATCTTCAACTTGATTACCTAAAAATTCAATACAAAGTTTGGTTTGAGTTTTTATCGACCTGTTTGGTGATTGTGCCTTCAGCTTCTGAGATCTGGCACCTAAGTACATTTACACTTTCCCTTTGTCAGTTTATGTCCAATTGCAGAATGTTTGGGAAACTTGTATTTCATACCATCTGCTTCATTAAGTGAACCTACATTTTTGAGAATACACTATTTCTGAATATTATTACTGAACAGAACAGTTCATTAAAGCATTCTTTGTAATATTGCCAGAAATTTTTTAAAACCTGTGTTTGAATATTTTCTTTTAGATTTGGCAGGATAAGAGCGTTTTACTTTCGGTAAAACACACACAATTCCAACTCACTATCGGTTCCTTTTATCTTATGTGCAAGGTTCAGTTCGATCTTCCGTTTTGCATCTTATGCACTTGAAGATAAAATATGTACTGAGTCTTCACGCAAGCAATGAGTCTGCAAGCTGGCAAAAGAACCATGAACACATAAACAAAAGTTTCTATAACATGGATTGTACAACTGGTTATAATAACAACTACAAGGCTCTTTCCATGGGTCGGATGGCAAAGTAGTGGATGGAATCAGAGGACACGAACAAAACAACCGACTCTGTACGGACCTTTACCAATCGACTGTACCTTTCATTACATTGAAAGAGACAGTGTTTGAATACTTAAATTAACAAATTTATTAAAATTCAGCAGGGTAATCAACAAATACGTTTTACCGTTAGATGTACAATTTAAGTACAATTTCAATACCAACAAAATCAGACTTCATTCACACATTCATGATACAGACCTCAAACCCGTATAAATGAATTTCTCGACCCCCATAACATAAAAACAGTGCACTTGCAATGCATTCTATGATAAATATAACCGGCTGTATTGGTATTTTATATTTCGATGGCCATCTTGGATTTTACCAAGACACGGTGAATTTCGCTCGGCTTATCTGAACATATAGAGTATAGTCTGGAAAATTATTATGCCAAGATTCATTCTTCTTTCATCTTTTGCACAATTTTCTCAATATGCAGCTTCACCGCTGGACTTATGGAAATATTACCAAAATCTTGATAAAAACCGAGCTAATGAGTATCTGAAGAGGTTTGAGACCCAAAAATTGAATTTCTAAGCCCAAAGAACATAATATCAGAGTATTTGCAATGTTTTCTGGGGACATTATAACTCAAGTTATTGACATTTTCTAATCTGGCGGTCATCTTGGCCGCCATCTTGGATTTTGGCCAAGATAATTTTTTTTTCAGCTTGGCCCTATATCTGATATTTATCAATAAGCTCCAAATAATACTTTTGCCAACTTTCATGCTTCTTTCATTTTTTGCACAATTCCTCCAAATATGGGAACTTAACCGCTGGACTAAAATACATTGCTGCGCGGAGATAAACATTTATTGTCACCAAAATATGTATTCAACCGCTGACACCAGATAAAAAGGTTAACTATATGGTATAAATCTGATTACTACAAATTAAGTTTGCAATCATATATAATCTGTATATAGAGAGCTTAACAAAAACAAATAAATACATAGATAAATAAATAAATGATAATAATAATAATGGTGTAGTAATAATTTAAACAGTATAATTAAAAATGATATCAGGAAAAGACTGCTGAAAGAGTCTTTGTTTATAATTCAAACAAACTAATGATTGGGTGATCAACCTTGATATATACTTAAATTATAATAATATACATACATGTTGTGTTATAAACTATTTTGATTTAACAAATACTTGGCAGTACTTCTTACCATTTTAGCTCATTGGGGCATGGGAGTATTGTATATAACATGTAGACTTTCCCTGGAGTGTTAAAACCACTGTGAGGTTGTTTAATAATCTGATAGCATTATTTCACGCACTAACATGGTGATTTTTCACCTGTAATTATCTAAGCTGATCTTACAGTGAGGAATGTCGCTGTTACTTGATCATTACTTTATGAGTTGTCGTATGTATTTTAGCCAAGTGAGAGGGCATGTCACGGCCATGCGGGGCCTAGAATAAATACCGTGCGCAATGTGAGGCCAGACAGGGCACAGAAAAACTACTGTATATGAAAAATACGTATTAATGACTATAAGCTGATGGTACAGTGTGCGAGTAAATCTCGCTGTATAAGTAGACCAGTGGTTTAAATATTTAAGCCCAGTGAGCGGACATGTTTCGGCCAGACAAGGCTCCATATAAATACCGTTAAAGTTGGGAGGCCAGACAAAGCACAAAAAAATAATGTTCTTTAAATATGACATGGTGATAAGTTTTTCCACCTGATGTTACCCCTAGTTTTATTTACCTGGAATAACACTTAAAAAAGAGCCCAGATTATGCCCTTACGGGAATCCTAGCAGAGAGTCCCTTTATTTATCCTTTGTGATCTTAATTTATCATTCGTATTTTAAAAATTTAGATCATTGTTTTACCTTTTTAATGATTCACCAAGGGGCTGCTTATCGGTATCCATTATGTGTGATTATGTGTAGACTTTTATTTTTCTTGACTACTCATGTATATGTGCGAGGCGCAGAAAGGTCACTTGTTTTTATAGGAATAGATACTGCTGTTTTGTTTTCATTTCAGATGTTCCTTTCGTGTGTGGACATACAACCACCTGCCATTTAACCAAACGCAATGCTAACACAACAAGAGACTGTATATACTTCCTGCATCAATCTACCGGCATTGTAAAAAGGACTTGAATGCTGTTAAAGCTTCTTGATTAATCTTAATATTAATGAAAATATTTATAAACATATTGATATTTATTTACGATTCTTTTGCACGGTTGGCCTGTGTATGGTGCCACCTGTCGAACTTTTAATGAAACTTGATTGGTCTATTATATCCATGTGCATGTTTTATTGTTATATATGATATCACGTATCAAAAAGTGTAAAAAATTCGGATAGGGGCAATGATGCAGCTTTCATGCTGTAGTCTGTCATTGGCCGATAGCCTGACATAGGCCCAGTTTTCAATCGACTGACCAACCGCTTTAAGGCAACCACAGGCAGCTAATGACTCCGATCACTGTGCACCAAACTGGTGAGAGTTAGGGTTTGAGGCCACTCGGATCCAAGCAGTAAGACTGCATGCAAAGAATCAGCATCCCAGTGCTGACTCCAGCACCAATTAGGCTCATGGATGGTTGATTTTTGTCCGTGCTGATTACATCCAGTGGTTATCCCCGTTTAAACAGCAGTCATTCTTCCTAGCCGGATATGCATCTTTTAATATCATATTGAACTTAAGAGTAAAATTGAAGTTTGATAATTTTAAGGTTAAGAACTTAATTTTTATTTCAGTCAAACAGTGTTGTCAAACAGTTTGTGCAAGAACATGCTATCCAGTCCCTTCCCCCCCCCCCCTCAGAATTAGTGAGCAAACTACAATATAATTATCAGATTATAATTTAATAAAAGAGTCGGTTGGGTGGGTCTCTATTCGAAATAATTGGTGAAATAAGATCATTTTTGTTGCATTCTGTGTCATTATCGTAACATTAATCTATATATATATATATATATATATATATATATATATATATTAATAATATGTATATATATGAAAGAAAATCTTAGATTCTGCAAATAATCAATTCAGAATTTCAGTATTCTTATAACGTTAAAAACAAAACACAAAACAAGAGAAACAATTTTCAAATCATTGATGTACTTAGGGTATGGATGAAAAGAGTCAATCATTCAAATCAACTCATTAATTATTTTTTGGAATCCATGATTTTTTTCCCTCCAGTTTCGTAGTAATCTCATGACAGATTCAGAAACAATGTCCCCGGGACATTATTTGCAGATGAAAATTTCTAGTGGCTTAGTGCCACAAAGTTATGTGAGCGAGAGTGTGGGCTGAAGAATGCAGAATTTAGCTGAAGTAATAGAAATTCGCTGATATGATATGGCTTGCTATTGTAACAAGAGTGAAACACGTTGAGCAGAATATTTTCATGTCCCCATGAGTGGAAACACCACTATGCTTTCCTTCATTCCGAACACCTCAGCCGAATCCGTTGGCGTCTAGCCTCGGATGTACATATAGTGGTCGCCGTGGAAAGTATTTCGGAAAGGCCAGGTCACGGCAAGGTCAACTGCAACTCTGTTGCGCGCCTTGTACGAGCAAAACAATGTATTTTAAGTACAGGTACTGCCATTCCTAACACATTCTAACACCAAAGCTATAAGACAACACTGATCCAAAAATAGAGGGGAAAATCCAAGGTGTACTGATTTTGACCGCACGAGAATACAGTTCACGCCAGGAAGTCCATCCCCAGTGGGCGATGTATGAGGCATTTGTGATAAACTGAGTTTTCTAATTAAATTATTGACAGAACTTGGTCATTTTTGAATATTAGCAAAATATCAAGCCCATATATTACAAATAATATATGGCAAATCAATGTATTCTTTATGGAAACTGTGGTCTTCTTAGACGAGTCAGTGAAAATGACAACCCGGTGGATTTCGGGCGAACTGTACCATAATTGGTGTATCCTTGGGCCATAAATATATCCGAAGCGAAAAGCCAACAGATTCGGCCGAGGTATTCCGAGTGTGCTTTCAATGAAGCTCGATCTGATTTTCCAAAACAAATGCCAGACCATTCACTACACCGAGGCCTTTTGAACCAGTTCGGCCCAGTTAAAACCCTTTTTTTAAATAGCCTAATTGATTTCAAAAGGCCGAAGCGTAGTGATCGAAGACTTGACCACACCGAACGAGGCGCGCAGTTTTTATTGGGTGACGACCTTTTATACGGTCCTGCAAAGCGGAGAAAATGTTTGCAGCGTTGCACACCGCGGTGCATCTCGGTGTTCGGTGTGGTCAATCCAGTGGATATAAATGTATGTTTTTTTTCGCAGCGCAGCGTTCGTTGTGGCCACTTCTTAATGAATCATTTTAATATTCTTTAATTTCAGAAACGCTTGCAAAGTTCCAGATGAAATATTTTCTACGTGGTCACAAAATGGATGGTCTGTGCAGGTACATGCACGTAGAATTATTAGGGATAATAGTACTCGTGATCTTGACAGCTTATGGCTCTCAGAAGAGGTCAAACGGAACTACTGCACCAAATCACAATAAACCATATGCCAAATCTATTTTAAAAAACATTAGGAATAACCATGGATGGACAAAGTTTCCTATGCTTTACTTCGGAGCTGCCCGTGTGAAAGAACTGCGAAAGGCCGCGAGAACGACCCATCGATAGTTAACTGTTGAGCTGAAACGAAACAAAGAACGTATCATGAATGTTTCTCATCCACTGATGCCCCCAGAGAAATACGAACAGTTTGCAGCACACTGGAATGTAATGTACGGCAATAACCTGCCTCTGCTGGCCCTATACTACTTGTTGCACCCTGCAGATAAAGACCTGCATGGCTTCATCTTAACGTATATGGACCGCATGGTGTCTTACCCAGCATGGATTGCGGCTAAATCTGCCTCAGATGACCTGCCCATGGCACACTCATTAGCCGGTTTTGTAACAGCTTATGATTTCATGTGGCCCTATCTCGACTCAGAACGGCGCTTAATTTATATAGAAAAGATTGCCAATGTTACAAAGAGAATGTACAGGTTATCCTACAAGCGACCATGGAGCAGACACTACCTGCACAACCACATTTCCACCAACGTAGTCTCAACTTTAATGGGCGCTTTAGTAGCAGAGGTTTACTTTGAGGAAGCTGCCATTTGGAGAATGCAGAGCGTATTGCTGTATGAAAAAACTATCAAACTAATACAATATATCAAGGATGGATCCCTGGATGAAGGGGTGGGGTATGCAGGCTACACGTTCCGTTCAATGTCTCAGTACATTTATTTGGTAAAACGACACCTTGGCATTGATCATTATGGGCTTCCTTGGTTGAGAAATCACTTTGATTTCATTTACTTTACCGTACTTCCGGGGATGCGATATACATTGGGCATCGCAGATTCCTCTCCACATTGGTTCTATGGGCCGGAGAGTCAGCTTGTATTTTTGGATACTTTTGTGCTCAGAAACGGATCCGGAAATTGGTTGGCACAGGAGATCCGGAAGCACAAAAGTCACGTGACACAGGATGATCAGGCACATTCAACACTGCACACAGAATTCATTTGGCTCGATCCAACCCTTGCACCTAAACCCCCTTTAAATCACGGGGATGCTGTATCTATGCTATTCGGTGAGTGGGGTGTTTTTATTTATCAATCAGAAACTATTGATAGTGGGGACACTAGGAGCTTTCTTTCATTCAAGTCTTCATTTCTTCAAGGCAGAACCATGTTCCATATGGCAAACAGGCTTAATGCTTCGGAGATCCCATCTTTCATTTACGGATGGAAATCTTTCAACCCAGGGCACGAACATCCAGACCAGAATTCGTTCACATACGCACCAAAAGGAAAAATGTTTATCACCGAAGGATATTACTCCTTAAAGTATTCACATCTCAACAATATCTTGACCTTTGGACCGTCGAATGTCAGTCGATGTACACAGACCACGGCTGGGCAGCTAGGGGATTGTGGGACTTGGCTTCGATGGCAGAAAGGCGAAGAGTCGTTTGCTCATGGGAGGATTTTAGCACATGCCAGACAAAATAATATTTGCTACGTGGCAGGAGAGGCTGTTGGTGCTTACCACAGTTCTCTTGGTTTAAAGAGTGTGGAAAGAACATTATTGCTACTGGACGATGATATCTTAGTCATTACGGATTACATTCTCACTAACCCTGACAGCAACCTTCGGTTTACGAATGCGCACTTTAACAATGCATTCTACAACTTTAGCGCTACATACTTTAGTCCTGGTCTTTACGGAGCAGAAATCAATGACCAGGGTTCAATAATGAAAATATTTTGGGTGACTATGAGCGGAGAATCACCGAAACCAACAATATCTTTTGTCGACGGTAGCCTTGGAAGACACCCGAACAGGGTTTCAAATGTCAATGTTACATTTAAGATTGCTAAACCCGGTGAATGGACAAAGCTTGTTTTTGTTTTGGGAGGACCTGTTACTGCTATGTCATCACTGAGTTTGGAAGAAAACAAAAACAACACTGACACAATAACTCTAGCCACCACAGATCATAGGCAGTTTAGTATAACTATATCCCGACCTGTCAACGTTACACAATCACATATCGTCATCCGTGAAAGGGGCTCCGATCTTTTGACCTATTTTCCTGTCACCACCCTCAAAAACAACATTCGCCCAACAGAAAAAAATAAATACAGCATGTATGATACAAGTGAGAACCTTTTCATACCTTCTAGACTATCAATCGCGCTGCTGTGTATTATGCAAGTGATCTTCATGACGTTGGTATGTAAGAATAATAAGCTGAGGTTCTCTTTAGGGATTTTAGTAATTGAACTAGCTACTATATCAGTTTTTGTGACAGGCATTTTGCTTAACGTAGGAAATATACAGCATAAGTTTTTTTTAAAGAGATTCAAATTTAATTAAATACTGTATAGTAGGCCTTTGTTTAAATCCTTACGAACAAAGGTTTAAAACGAGCTTATACGTTGATTATCCGCTACAACAAAACGTCTCCACCTCAGTCTGATTGTAAACGAACGTTCAGAATGTATATATATATATATATATATATATATATATATATATATATATATATATATGACTGCTATATAAAACAATTTTTGAATGCTATATATTCCTCCCGAGTAACTTTTTTTGTCATTGAAAATTGTCACTTGAAATAAATGGAGATGCTTTAGTCACACCCCCAAAGGAACGGACTTCGAGGCCCTTTTAATTCAGATATCGGAATCTCTCTCACACACACATACTACACACACACAAGAAAAAACAACGCATGAGTAACAAGAGTAAATATAATGTATATTAAAAGAACTTATCTGAATCTCTCTCACACACACACATGCACACACACGCACACTCACAAGAATAACCAAGGCATGAGTAACAAGAATAAATATAATGTTATAAAAGAACTTTTAATTTTCTTGGATGATAATCCAAACAGTATGGTAAACATTGTTGTATTATTCTACAGAAACCTTAATGTTATGGTCTTGTGTGCATTGAACTTTGTCTCCTTTTTGAGAGTTCTTGAATGCGGGTCTCTGTACACAACAAAATTCAGATACCGTAAAAAAATATTAAAGTTAACAAGTGAGAAACTCTTTTCCATTCTCCAGTTAGATCACCGATGTGGTAGTTTCTGCAACATAATCAAACTATGTAAAAACCAGAATAAAGTCAAATGGAAGCTTTTGATTTAATAAAATGTGTAATAAAATGTTAAATTTATATATTAAAAAACAGTCAAGGATAACCACAGTTTCAAAGTTGATAATATCAAATACATGATGAGGATATGTTTAACTGAGTTACAAAGGCTAAAGGGTTCAATCACAATTACCGACTGTGTATCCTACTTTTAATGAGTTTGCCATCTACATTCTCTGAGTGGAGCCTAACTGACAGCTTGGATTGTTGAGCAGTCCATTTTTCCGACCAAAGTGGACATACGATCTTACCCCCACCGAGCCCCATCCCGATACTGACATATAAGAGAATGTCATTTTGCTATAAAAATAGGCAATAATTTCAAACTGAAAATTATAAGTTTTCTATAAAGTGTGACAGTTAACTACAAATTTAAAACGATGGCTAATAATATGGCATGATTCGCTCGTTTCAATGGGATTCTTTTAAACCCAGATATTCAAGCAAAAAATAAATAGTTCATGCAGATTTCGATAATTCAAACCAAATCAAGTATTATTGTGAAATAACTAGCGGCGATTACAAGGGGGGGGGGGGGGTCTCTGCTCTGTTTTGGGAAAATTTCAGGCATTTTTCAAATTAACTGGTTTTACATATTGACTATATTGTATATACTCATGCCAAAACACCCAACGTCTCACCTCCTGACATCCCCTCTGGTCTATCTTTCGCCTTACAGCACGCCAACTGAGAAGACAGTGTGAGAACAAATGTGCTAGAACCTGTGTTGTCTTTTAAGTCAACACCAAAACAATGCCTGAATGGAGCGGACCTGATGCTTTTGGCAAGAAACAAACTTCACAAAGCTGACATCAAACAAAATACACTTGGGTTCCTTAAAAACTTCCGACGCTAATACAGATACATGATTTAGAATACAATACATTAATTAAGTGAAACAATTCTTATCTGAATATAATATAAATAATATGATAAATAGAGCACTTGTCACAGCTCTCTGATGACAACGATAACATCTTTATCGGATTTTTTCACAGGTGGACCCGCAGCAAAAATATTCTTTCTTAGCCTTTATATGATAAATATTCCCGTGAAATTTATTGCTGAAGGCTGCAGACATTCCTGAGATATCTGGTAGCAGACATAACATCATATATTCAGGCACCAAACTTCAAACAATATTTATGTAATCCACCAAATTTAAAATACCGTTAAGAAGCCATTTTGAAAAAAAAAAAACTCGACTCAATTTGTTTATATTTAATTCCTATTTCTCTAAGGAATAGTCTGCTTATAATATGAAAGGCATCATATTATTTACACTTTATGACTTATTTTGGAGAAAGAGGAATATATCATTTCAACCCACAAAAAAGAAAACAGTTAAACAGAGATGGCGCCACCAAAGGCTAAGCTTCCCAAAGTGTCATGATGAGATCTGCAGCACCTGTTGAGATATTTGGTAGCAGAATCTCGAAGGTTGTCATTTGACGCCAAACTGTGGACGCTGTCGCCTAAGTTCACAGAGTAATGTAAACGTTTCACGACTAGGGGTAAAACAGGGCTCAGCCGAGGCCGGCCCCCACCCATGAAGGGTGATCGTTCCGCAGGCTTAATGGGCAAACTGTGTCCAACTTTCATGTTTCTCTTACAAACGAGTGCGCCTTTGAGGGTTCCTCGGTGTTATGACCCAGCAATGGAGATGATACAAACCCATGCAGGACCCGCAGGGGTGGTACACCGACCTTTGTTGACGCCAGGGTTATCGCGTGTAAGCCCGTATCACGTAGTCCGAAACCGGAACGGAATTCTGCAGGTGTACATGGTACTTAATTAAGCAAGCATAAAAAATGGAGGCGGTTACCTCCATCAAAACAAACTTTAAAATTAAAGTTTTACCATTATTATCTACCTTTGTACCTGCAGCTTACAATCATATAATGGTTATCTCTGTCAATGTTTATGCTCTATGCTGCAACTCCTCGTGGCACTTTTATCCGAGCTGGACATTGCGTCATGTAGGAAAGCACCTCAACTGACTAAATTTCAAGTTCCATAAAGACGCCACCTTGAAAAAAAAATATCGGTTCCTCACATTTAATTCCTCTTCCTTAAATAGACTTGTTCACCGTGATATTAAGGCTAAAGTGTTGATTTTCTCCTGACTTATGTACGTAAATATCATTTTAGCTCACAAAATGAAGTACATCATAGGCGGCACCACCTGCAGCTCAAAATCACATAGCAGACACATGAACTATATTTCTATTAAATGTGGTGTTAAAGACTGCAGCCATTCCTGAGTTATGGGAAAACAGACATTACATAATGCATGTAAATATATCTTGCTCTGTAAAGCAAGCCCCATTTTGAAACAGTTTAACTGAATTCATACTAGCTGAATTTACCTTCCTCTAAGAAACAGCTATAACTATGCCAAAATGTCAATACTTTATAAAATACATAATACTTAATAACAGAATATATCTATTCTTATGTTAACAGGAAATCTTGCTTCATGTCAACGCAAGATAGTATCAAATGAACAACCTTTGCGAGAGACTGACCACTTTTTTTGTTTACATAGGGCTTCAAACGAAAAAGCTCTGTTTAATATAAAAATCATTTTATTCTGCGTTCATTCCTTTCTTTTGTATACATCGAATGCTCCTTTTTACTACAAAATATAATTTCTGCAATAAAGGTACATGCCTGTGGAAGAATCCCTGCAAAGAAACGGCTGCCTTTCACCGTTACCCTATATATGTGGAGCAGCATTCAGCGGTGAAACGTCTTATGACCCATACTGGTCAACTGATTAAAAGATGCACTGTATTAGATACAGCTAAAGCAGTTAATGGTCCTTGGTGGCTTCATATTAGAAACAAATCATTTATAAGATACCTGTATACCCTGACAGACAACATGCGGGTAATGACTTTTAACGGAAAGGATGTTGAAAAAAGGCCTTGGTATCTGTTTGGATTCTATTCGGTCTATCTATATATACATAGGTGAAACTGTGAAATAAGATAATAAACCCCCTGGCTTGATAAGAAGGTTACCTAAATATATAACTGAGGAAATAATTTTATGTTCGAGGCCAAATCTCACATGTTTTGTACATCATGACGGACCTCTTGGCCAACAAGATCCTCCCAGATATCGCCTTTACTTTAAATTACCGGACTCACAAGATTAAGAAGAAAAGGGGTTTGACACATGTTGTAAATCAAAATCGAAGACAGATATAAGAGTTTTCTAATTTTTAGTCATAGATTTTATGAAAATTCAGAGTGATTTTGATTGTATTATCGTGTATCTAAACAGCAGTTCTCTAAAGAGAGTGGCGGATCTTTTAACATTATTCGTTGTTAAGTTTCAGTTTCATATTTCTTTTTTCTATATTCCCTAGCAATTTTCCGCAGTTTATTACTTTTGGATTCATGAGTGGAGGACATTAATGAATAGCTTTTTAATTTGTCTTTTTAAGATTGCATCCAGATATTTCAATACTGAGGAGGGGATTTCCTGATATTATACCCCGTGCGAGGCCATTAAACCGAACCCCCCCCCCCCCCCCATATAATGCAGGGGCGTGTTTCCAATGCACTCCTCACGCAGCGGTTATACACTGCAGTCGACCCAGAAATCAATCGTTTCATATAATCAGCAAGGTTCTCTGGGCAGGAACAGGTTGTATTACATTGTGCATCCAGCCCAACTCTAAACATGTGACATTTACTCTCGTTGGTTGATTACCCCGGGACAAGAGCTCTCATTGGTCTGTTTATTGGCCCTATGCCAGAACGGGTATTATTAAACCAACGATAGCTGGAGTCGCATGTTTAGAGTTTGGGTTGGGTGCATAATACAATATCACGTCGCCTAAGTCGGATGAATGTGTACAGAAAGTGTTTTTATGAATCCACATCGCGCAGAATTTGACTCACAGGAGTAGTAAGCTGCCCTTAAAGGATATAGGTATTGATATTCTATAACAATATTGCACCGGGGGTCCGTTTATACGGTGGCTGATTTAGAACACAGGATTTATTTTTATTTATCTCGAGATATCGCAATAATACCTGCCCCATTTGTTTTGCATGTATAACAACCAATTGATGCTTAATTGGAGTACGCTCTTTACACAGCGCTTTAACTATAGGCCTACTTCCTATATGGTAAGCGCTGTTTGTTATGACCTCGTATCCTGAATTGCTACACCAGAGGGGAGCACTGTATTTTTGTCCAATCAGATGATACCTTGTGCTGGAAGACACGGCCAAGCGAGTGAGAGCTCATCACCCCGGTAACCGTATGAACAGGCTAAGAGAGAATTGCCACAGACGTGGTTTACTTAGGGCCTTGGGCACATAGGATGCCCGGTCGGTGAGCTGTAATTCAAACGAAACTCAACAACAAAGGCTGCGTGCATACCTCGCTGGCTGGTTTCAGTTCTGCAGACACCAGACACATGGCTACAGTCATACTGTCAGAACCGAATCGGTCGATGATGTGAGAATGCAGAGGGAACAATTAAAATTCGAACGTAAACTTGTCTTCAAACGGCGCTTGAAGCGCAGCTATGGGCGGAGCCAGGATGCCTGTCGCGTGTTTGTTTATTGGCATCTGGTTGGCTCCTTGTCACATCATACGCACGTGTTGTTCAGCGGACAATGAACCGCCATTTGGTGTCTAAATATATCATAAACGGTCAAAGCTGGCAGCGTGAAAATCAGTTGCTTCTTTATAAGCGTAAGATTTCCGCTGCCTCGGGAGCGTAAATTGGAGGAGAGCAAAATAAAGTTAAAGGATCCTTTCCGATATCTGAATTCTGTTATACAATTAATATTAATTATTACATGAAGCCAAAAAGAGCTTAACGAGGTACAGGTTTTCCCCTTTCTTATATCCAAATGCTTAAAAAATGATGGAGGATGCGCCAAAATGATGCAACAAGGACTTCCAGCATGGACATCTGGTGGCATTTTTTGTAAACAACAATATATGGTGTGCTTCATGATAATAATGCTGTCACCACCAACGGCTTGTGATCTTTAAAGTTCAACCATTCAACAGCGATTGCATGGTGTTTTCCTGTGTGTCAGCATGTGTACTTATATGATAGCTTATACATCAGTCTCAGGGGCGTTATAAGCACCCTGATTAACAGGGCTAATCTTCAGTTCTTTATGTGTGCACAGTAAGCTGAAAATTTTATTGATTATATTTTATACAGGCATGCAGGTGAACATGCAGAAGCTTTAAGCCAAAAAAGAGTAGTTTACAGAAACAAAATCATTTGAACCAAGATCGAGATTATTCAAACCATTCATCCATTGATTTAAATCATGGCACTAGGAGTTAGATAGGGTGACTAAATGTAATCTGAGCTATGGCCAGGACCTCTGTCCGTTTGTTAACAGGATATAAATCATAAATGTTATTTTACCTAGAAATATTATTTAAAATCCACGAACGATCTCAATATTTAAAGGAAACAGTTATTTTTATGAAAAAAAATCCGGTAAATTGTCGTTAATTATCTCGAAGTCTACATATTTATATAAAACATTTTTAGCTAAGTTGACTATTAGTCAACTGAGCTGCCGCGATCGATTGTCCGTCATGCCGGCTGTCCGTCCGTCCTTCTGTCCGTCCGTTAGACTGACACGATTGAAACCGTTTGACCTACGAATCCAAAATTTGGCATACTGTTAAATGTCCCCAAGATCACTTAACAAACCGTAATATGGGTCACTGGGACTTTGTTCCATTGAGAAAATTAGGGAAAACCACAATTTTCCATTTAAAACTTATTATCACACTTCAGGACTGCCTAGAATCAAAAACACTCATCTGACTTGCTTCATATTCTCCATAAATATTCCCCTATATATAATTTCTATGTAAATGCTATTACGTAAATCAGTATCGTATATTGTATACCCATAATTAGATCTGAATCTTGTAATTTTCAATTTATCAGCAATAATATAAAATAAGTTCATCCATTTTTGTCCAATTTTTACTAAGGTATCTTTTACTCAATTATTAAAACCAATCATATCAACCAACCATGGCCTTTTAATAAAGATTTTATTTATGCTACTAAATATACTTAAACCTATCAACAGGCATATTTTTCCTTTTCCTTTTCAGATCTTTGGTTTTTTTTTCAAATTTCAATAATATATTTTATTAAAAAATATATTCACATCTGCATCAAAATATGATGATATATGACCAAATTAGCTAAAACTGTTTATGCATTTTAGAGTTGTCATTTAACTTAAATATGCTATAATATAAGTTATACTATATATAAACGGTAACGTACATTTATTATCTTGACCAATCTTTACCCCCAGCGCCCCCCCCCCCCCCCCAAGCCCACCCAAACCCTCCCACCACGAAGTCCTCCCACCTATAGAGTGGAAACTTAATGGCAACTGTAATCATTATATATATTTTAAAAAATGCAATTTTTTGTTTAATAATAATAATAAAATAGGTGAGTTTTGAAATACGTGTAAACTGCTAAACTGTTATCAACTCAGTATCATAAAGCCAACCAATGATCATGCTTATATTATAGATCCTAAATGAATTATGCTTCAGTTTCAATGTAAGGATATATCATATGGTCCAACCATGGCCTATATTACTTCAAGTTCTCAGGCTTAATCTCCATTTGATATAATTTCAGATTTTTACTTTAAAGGTCAACTTAAACTGAGCACAGTCACCATGGGTCCCTTGTTTGTGTCCTAAATCAGCCAAACACGTTAGATATGAATTGTTTCAAGGAAAATTACGTTAAAGAATGGGTGTTTCGTTGGAAGGATTTCATGGAATAAGCAATATTTTGTATGAAGCCGGTGTTTTCTTGTAATTTAGTCCTTTTTTTTACAGTTTGAACGTTTGACTCAAAAAAGACAAGTGGTCCCGGTCATCCCCACCATGTCCAACTGCAAGAGGCTCGTTTTGAGTAGGAGCGACCTCTGGCGGAAAGGTTACGAATCAAATAAAACACATTTCGTTGCACGTAAATTTTGCCGTTGGGACAGGGCGATATTCAGGGGTTGGCAGAGAAGAAAAATGTCCAAGGCAGATCTACATGAACTCCAGCTGCTAAAGGAGGAAGAAAAACTGTTAACAAGTATTGCCGGGAAGCTGGGTGATCAGCTGAACCGGCTCAAGGTATAATTAACATGTTAAACATACTGTAATATAGTAACAACGCGACAAAACATAACACGATTAAATTCAAGGTTTTGTGATTTTTTAGCTCAGCTGACTGTAAAACTAAAAATATATAGTCGTGGTCCATTGTCCGTCGTCCGTCTTGCTGCAGTCTTGCAGCACTGACATATATAGTAAACAATGATTAAACGCTGCAGCCTCTGGCAGGGAGAGTCAATACTATCCAAGGTTGTATGGATCCGTACAACCCCTAAGATATGTATATGCCTTGTGTCACGTGAGGACACCAGTCAAACCCCACATATTATTATTATAGGGAGCGTAAGTCTCGTTCACCAAGTGCGTGAACTTGCTTGAGCTGGAGACTTGTACTACTTCCGGTCACCAGACGTGACGTTCTCATGACTGATTACTGTGCGTGCTTCAGGAACTCGTTCTCAAAGGCTTTGTTTTTATTGAACTGAAGCGATATGACACTTAAAGCATTTATATGAGTAACAGCCTCTGAAGCCCTCTGATCTTACATTATAACATGAGGATCTTCTGAAATATATTTGACAGCGATCTTACATGAAGCAATATTTCTGGAGCTCTGGGGCTGACTCGCACTCTGATAATATTGTTAAATATTTTAATCAAACCAGTCAAAAAAGTATATTATATTTTTCATGGGATGTACAAAATATATTACCATATATATATATATATATATATATATATATATATATATATATATATATACAAATATAATATTAAAAATATATATTTGAAATATATAAAATATTTAAAAATATATATATAATATTATATATATACCAAAATATTAACTTATATAATATAAAACATATTATAAATATTACATAAAATATGGAAATATTTAGCCTTAAATATAAAATATATAACATATTATACATATATATATATATATATATATATATATATATATATATATATATATAATGTAATATATATAATATAAATATATAATAAAAAATATACCAAACTAAAATATGTATACATAATAATTAAATATATTTATAAATAAAATATATAATATATATAATATAAAATATATATATGTAAGTAATATATGTATATATATATAATATATATGAATACATACATACATACAAGCATGTATATACTGTTTACACATATTTATAGATTAATATAAAATGGATATATGTAATATGTATGTTTGAAAGAAAATATTGTATTTACACGTAAATACATTTTCCAACACACATGCACACACACACACATATATATAAGGGATGGGGTAATAGTAACATGTAATAATAATAAAAAATTACAGGTTTTCAAAATAATAGTAATATTAATAGTAATAGACAAGAAATTTTAACCTGTTATAGTAACAGTAATCTGTATAGAACACTTAGTTATAAGAATAATAGAAATTACTTGAACTATTACAACCTCTTGACCAAACATATTAGGGATGGATCGTTTGATTACATTGAAACACATGAAAGGGCTAAAAATGTAGTGTGATTTGTTCATGCTAGATGCTATCATGGTCCAGTGCACAGGGGGCTGTAGGTGATTACCAATAAGATAAACCCTGCAGTGGGCTTAATTGCAGATCCATTAACTAGGCTTGGTCAACAGGCCCAAACAATGCAGCTGTGCTTGGTAAGTTTACACATGCATTGTGAGGGGCAAGTTATTGTCAACTGAAGCTATAGACAGTGCTACTGCAGTGTGCTGCTGTTTGAGTACTTCAGAGGTAGACACTCTGATAGTTGATAACCTCTGAAGAGTTACTATATATTAATTAGTGGTGCCACAGACAGTGAATAAGGTCCTGTTTGTACTCATCAGTACTGCAGTCCAAGTACAATGGCTTGTAGAAATCTTAACGATTGTGTTTCTCATGTGTAATGAAACACCTGCTCAAGATAAATTAAAATGTGCTAATCTAAGGAGATGAAGTAAATAAGTGGTAGCCACAAAATTCACAGACTTCTGTGTTTTGATGAACATGAATAGGTTGAATTTGAATGCTGCAAGCAAGATGAACTATGTGCACATTGTATATTCTATGATTAAAAGCTACACAGATATACATATATATTACTGTGTTTATGTTGTGTTGAACTGGCACTAATAGTATTTAATTATACTAAATAGCACCAAACAGTACTTTAGTACTTCTTTCATGATTATTCAACCTCACTCTTTCTTTTAAAACTGTACTTAACATGAAGTTTTTTTTTTATTTTACTTTCCTGTTGAACATTGTGTGAAATGAATAATTATATGTAAAAAATAGTGTCTTTAACCGTGGTGAATATGAACATACCGGAACTGGGTTGGACTAACCATCAACTGGCTAGAAATAATGCTGAACTGAGCCGAATTTCGCACATTATACTATAGGATTTAAAACTAATTAATTTCATTTTTAATGGAGAACAAAAATTCCTAAAATTGCAATTTAAATATACGAACATATATTAAAGTATCACCAACTGCATGGGGGTTGGTCAGCATATTTTCATATCACTGTTTGAAAGTAATACTAATAGTAATAAAAAGTAAAGTAATAGTAATAATAACAGAAGCCAAGTATTAGTAATACTAATAGTAATAAATGAACAATGTTGTAATAGTAATTTTAATAGATGGATTAAGAACTAATAGTAACAGGAATAGAACCTTTGTAAAAGGGCCCATCTCTGATATATAAATATATATGAGACAATTTCCATACTTTTATATAATATATATTAAAATAATGATTTTAAAATCGTTTTATCATATTTCCAACATAATATAATATATATATATATATATATATATATATATATATATATATATATATCGGGTGTAATAGTTAATTGAACAAATGTAACATAAACGTATATTTATTAATTTAAATTGATATATTTTTTTAAATATTTAAATTATGATGTGTATATATTTATCGAATATAATTAATTGTTTGTGATTACTTACCCATAAAATTTCTTGTTTTTTAGCTCAGCTGACTATAAGTCATCTGAGCTATAGTCGTGGCCCATTGTCCGTCGTCCGTCCGTCCGTCCGTAGATGTGGCACGTTTTAAAACCGTAAGACCTAGGAATCCAAAATTCAGCATAATGTTAGATGTCCCCAAGATCTCCTACCAAGCCGAAAACTGGGTCTTTGCGACTTCGTTCCTTTGAAAAATTAAAGAAAAACCTCAATTTTTTATTAAAATCCTATTTTCACACTTCAGGACTGCCTAATATCAAAACCACTCATCTGTTTTTCCTCATATTTACCATAAATATTCCTCTATATAGTTCCTATGTACATGCCAGAAATTAAGTCTGTAAAGTATAAATTCTTTAAGTTATGGGCCCAAACATAATGGACATTGTAAAAAATCAGGAAAAATAATAACTCACTTAAAATGAAAAATTTTGAAACTAGAGTCTATTTTCTCAAGTATATAACTATGTTTAATTAAGATTCAATTGTTTACCCAAAATTAGATCTGAATTTTGTAAATTTTTTAAGTTATTAGCATAAAAAAAAATCAGTACCTTAAATTTTGCCCAACTTTGACCATGGCACGTTTTTTTCCTGTAAGCACCATTGATTTAATTTTCACAGCATGTAAACATAAATATATTTAGTTTGTCTAAATCTGAAATTTGAAAATAAAAGCTTGAAAATTAAGCTAGTTATTGATTTTTTTTTCTGTAGTCACTTGCTTTGATTACAGATGTAGGGTCCCACTCCAGGTCACTGGAAGTCAGCTATGCCAGGGTTTCTGATTTGTTACAGTCACTGGGGGAGATCCCCTGCTGTGACAGGTGTACAGTTATTCTCATATCATCACCCCCCCCCCCCCTGCAAACCCAACCCACCAAGTGTTATGCAGTAATTGTTATTGTTTTCACTGTATCTCCTTAATTGGGTCTTTGCGACTTCATTCTTTTGAGAAATTAAGGAAAAACCTCAATTTTTTTTTTTAAAAACCTATTTTCACACTTCAGGACTGCCTAATATCAAAACCATATATTTCTCTATATAGTTCCTATGTACATGCCAGAAATTAGGTCTATATTATATAATTAAAAAGTTATGGGCTCAAACATGATGCGTTTTGTAAAAAAATCTGGAAAGATATTTGATCACTTAACACAAAACATGTTAAAACTAAGGACTTTTTTTTCCAGTAATATAATTTTAATTAATCAAAATTAAATTGTATACCCAAAATTAGATCAATATCTTTTAAATTTTTAAACTATTGGCAAAAATAAAAAATTGGTACCTTAAATTTTGCCCAACTTTGACCATGGCACATTTTATTCTTGTAAGTATATTTCATATAATTTTCACAGCCAGTTAACATATGGATTTAATCTGATGAATTTGAAATTTGAAAGTATAAGCTTTAAAAATAGTCTGTTTATAGCTGTTGAAGTTTTTTAGAGGCCTTAATGTATTTGTATTTTCTAGCATCATGATCCCACTTTTGTTTACTACAACCTTGCCTGGTAATCCAAAAATTGGCATAATGTTAGATGTCCCTAAGATCTCCTTCCAAGCCAAAAAACTGGGTCTCTGTGACCTTTTTCCTTTGAGAAATTAAGGAAAACCTCCATTTTTATTAAAATCACATTTCCACTTCAGGAAATCCCTAATATCAAAACCACTCACTTTTTTTCTTCATATTTTCCATAAATAATTGTCTATATATAACCTATGTACATGCCGGAAATTAGGTCAGTACTATATTATTTAAAAAAAGTTATGGGCCCAAACATAAGCACTTTTAAAATTTTGCCCAACCTTGACCACAGCATGTTTTTTTCTTGTTTTATATATATCTAGGTAAGGATGTCAGTAGGTGGGGAATTAATCAATTGTATACCAAAATTTAGATCTTAATTTCGCAATTTTTTTAAGTTATTAGCATAAATATAAAATCAGTACATTGAATTTTGCTCAACTTTGGCCATGGCACATTTTTTTTCCTGTGACAACTGTGGATTTAATTTTTAAAACATGCACCCATAAGGATTTAATCTGTTACAAACATGGGGTAATAGTAATAAGTAATAGTAATAGTAATAGACTATTACAGCTTTTCCATATAATAGTAATAGTAATAGTAATAGACTAAAAAATTTGAGCTGTAATAGTAATAGAAACAGAAGGCAAAGTAATAGAGTAATACATATTACTTTCTATTACTTCCTGTGAGCCCCTTGATCATTAAGCATATCAGCAAATAATGCTGAACAGACTTATTTCTTGTCCAGTAACTGCCCAGGATGTGCCTATTGTTGAGGCAAGCATTGGCCAGCTGCCACATTGCTGGTGACCACTGGTGCTAATTACATAAGAGTACTGGACAGAGTAGGTCACAGCCAAATAATTTACCTGGCACAATCTGACCTTTGATTAGTAAACCATGGATAAACAGAGGCATGTTTGATGATAAGAGACAGATAAATATAGTGTTTTATTATTGTGATATGTACATCTTATCTCACATCCATCCATCCATATGCATATTCTGAAATGTACCTAGATTTGTTTTCACAAGCCAGTTTGCATTTTAATCATACAAATTGCAATAACACATCATTCAAGAAAAATATAATATGGAACCAGATACAGTGCAGACCCAAAATGTTCATGATAAGCTTATGGTGTTTTCACTACCCATAATGTACTGAAGCCTACAATGCTATAAACTCAGACCAGTACTACAATCACTTGGATAAAGTCATACTGCAGGCACATGTATTATCTAGTTAATTTATATACATATTCTTTTAAAACTATTCTTTTAATACTTGTCTGTTATTTCATAGTACCAATTTTGCAGACCTTCATTCAGTATCTAAAATTATGTTAATTTATATTTTGAAAATTAAATAAACCATTTTTTCATTATATTAATTTATTTGATTATATAATATGAGAATATAAGTAACTGTTCATATTTTATTATTTAATATCTTATATAAAAAATATATATATTTATATATAAATATATAAATTTTGATATCAAATAATTAGATCCTGTTATGTACAAAATTTAAAGTACAAGATTGTTTAATACCAAATTTAAATAATAATATTTTATTTGTTTTGTAAAATTGATGTAAGTTTTAATCACTCTCCACATTCCTAAATTATCCTATATGCTTGTTTTGCTGCAATAAAGAACGGCATGCCTGAAGAATAAAAGCCATGCCTGCTTCCATTTTTGTAAAGTTTACCACCTCTCTGTTCACTCTCAAGATGTATTATGTGATGGAATAAAACGTGGCATCACATCCAAATGAACATATACACCCGAGAAGATGAGGAACCTTTGTCTCCAGTTTGTTTCTGTCCAGAATCTTGACGTAAACATTATTTTTATAGTGGAAGTATGTACTATAAAATAAATTTATGTGAAATATATATATGAAAATAATATAAAATGTACAAGCATGCATATAATTATAAATCAATATTTTACATATGCCAAGGCCTTTACAATGGGTTGCTTTTAATTACATGTATTCAAGAGTTCATACAATTATCTTATAATTTCGACTTGAAACACCCCAATAACAATCATTGAGGTTTCAAAATATTAAAAAAAAAACAGAATTAAAGAAGCTGAAATAATAAAGATTTCCAGTATTATTAGGCTTCTTGTAAATGACAATAACACAGTATAAGAAAATTGTGTAGGTAACTGGATGATATAGTTGCTTTTAATATTATTTAAACATGTGATTGTAGTGCTAGTTTATAGCACTCATGGCTGCGCAAGGTCTAGAATTCTACCATCAGTTTAAGTACAAGTAATAGTAATAGTAATAGATACCCCTGTAATAGTAATAGTAATAGTAATAGAAGATAAAATGTGGTAATAGTAATAGTAATAGTAATATCAGAAATTGAAAGTAATAGTAATAGTAATAGTAATAGAACAACTGTAATAGACCCCATGTCTGATCTGTTAAATATTGAAATTTGAAAATAAAAGCTAAAAAATTAGGCTAGTTATTGAATTTTTTTGGAGGCTCTTGTTGTATTCACTTAGATTGTACAGCAGTCCATTTGGTCTCTGTAGGTCAATCAGTGTAGCTCTCTATGCACCCCCGGCTGTTGTTATGTATCTTATCACCAGGGCAAGCTTGAGCTTGATCAGGCTGTCTGCAGTTAATACCACAAGGAGCCATTCTCTCTCTCTCCCCCCCCCCCCCCCCATTCTGTTGATAGACCTGTACTATTAACAAGATTAATATTATTATTTCACATATTTTTCAGCAAGGAGCAGTAACAACAGAGACCCCCAACCCCCACCCCCCGCCCCCACTTACCCCTTCAATTCACAGGACTAATAAACAAGACGAATCTTATAATTTTATGTTAAATATATTCTTTTTGTTTAGACTTGGACAATTTTGATTTTTTTTAAAGAAAAAAAAATGTTCAGCAATTTAATTCTAATATTCAAATGTGATAAAATATTAGGATCAAATGTAAGTGCTAACTGACAAGATTTAAGAAGATGTAAATACTTTGTAGCATTTCATTCATATCTCTGCTATATCCGGGCCTAGGTGTGAATAACACTGTTAGACTTAGTTTTAAAATCAGGAATATTGGTCAAACTTTGTGGGATTATTTTTTTCACTTATATGGCCATATATTTAGCTTTTGAAAACTTAATTACCTTCACACATTATTTGTTTATGAAATGTTACTTTTATATAACACTTACCTTAGGCCCATTTTTTCCCTTGGTGGTTTCAGGTCAAAGGTTTAATTTATTACACAGTGCATATGCTTTAGCTTATGTCAATTATTCCATAATTTACAGAGTTTCATTTTAGCAGGGCCATTTTCTCTTAGCTTTTGAAATGGTAATATAAAAGAATAACCAAAAGAAATAGAATATTTTGCAGTTACTAATATTTTCCAAAATTCAGCATAGCAATGTGACCCATGGGTCCCTTGTTTGGAATCCGGTCTACATGGATGAGGTAATGGGTGTATACGGACAGACGTATGATGTTCAGGATTCATGTAATGGAGAAGTAAGAGGCGTATCAATGTCATATCATCAGGCATGTCATGGCTTGTGTTGATTGATACTATTATGAGTTGTGGTGAGTTGGATCTGTTTTTGAATTGTTATATTGTTTAATAAATGATGTTCACTTGACACAGATGTCTGTTCTAACTAGCTTGTGAAGCTTACATTCATTTGTGCTGCTTGCCATGTGTGACAGGATAGTGTATGTGGTTTTGATGCCTGTGCCAATGTCTGATGGCTCAACATGGCTTGTGTACTGGGGTGACTGAGGGGTTTCCGACAGGGGTGACTTGCCAGCTTGTGATGTTTACATCCATTTGTGATGTTTGGTATGTATAGGAGAGTAGTGTATGTCCCTTTAATAAATTTGTGATGTTTGCATCCATTTGTGATGGCATCTCAGGAAAGAGGGGTCTGGCAGGGGTGACTTGGTAGCTTGTGATGTTTACATCCATTTGTGATGTTTGGTATGTATAGGAGGGTAGTGTATGTCCCTTTAATAAATTTGTGATGTTTGCATCCATTTGTGATGGCATCTCAGGAAAGAGGGGTTGTTTTGAAAGTACTACCCTAAATTGTGCCTGGTATACTAATATGAGACTTAGCAGTCAGTTTAGACCCATCATGGAAACGAAGACTGATATGAATGAAAGATTCTATACCCGGGCCATTTTGTTTTCAAATATATGACGAAACACCACAAAACACTTATTATCTCTTTAATTAGGAAGAAAATATGGTACTACTATAGAACGCGGGCTTCACTGCCCGGCCAACAACCATATAGGATACTGCTGCTTGCATCTTAATTTTGCCACTTATTTTTATCTGCCACTTACACTCTCTTCCATCACATAAATCCTAAACATCATAATGTCTGTCAGTATACACTCATAACCTAGTCAAAACAGTGAATGAGTGATCCTACATTAGCTCGGAAGCCCACGTTCTATAGTGGCTCCAAAAATACTAGTACCAGTGAATGAATATTTACTTAACTGATATATGTGTACAATATTAGGCACAAAATCAGTAAAAAAACATAAAACGAGTATTTCATATATATGGTCGGCATGATGACACTTGACAGCACAGAGCAGTCATATTTCATAATTATGCTACTGCCCCCTGGCGGAGCTGTGGTAAATTACTGTGAATCATGTTTTGGGTGATTAATGGAACAAAACATTTACTTGTTATAAAAGTGAAAATAAGATTCTCTGTGTGTATTATTGTATTTGGTAATATTCCCAATATAACAAATAACAACTGACTTTATTGGCTTTATAACTAATACAAAAATAACACAAGGGTTCTTTATCATTTTGTTTTAGAATGTGTAAATTAGAAAAATAACATTTTTTATGTTTTAATAGTAAGTTGTTACAGAATTTTAAAATATGAATAACTTTTTATTGTACCATTTTTTAAATTTAAAAAAAAATCTTTATGCATTGATGTTTGTTACAGAATAAATAAAATGTGAATTGCATCTTAATAGAACATTTTAAAAAAATATGGATTATTTATTGTTTTATTATTTGTATGATTATTTATATAGCATTTAATAGAACAATTAAAAAAACATTTATGTATTTATCAGTTATTGTTTTATACCAGCTAATAAAAATATAAAATGCATGGATATTTTTCTGTACACATATAAATACTGATGCTTATTAAAAAATAATAAAATGATTTGCTGCTTGTGAAAGTTCTTTATTCTCAAAATACATGAAGGCTATTATTTACAATATGAAAACAAACAAGCTTACTTATTTTAACATTTAATTGTAGTTTAATAAACGTTATTTACCAAAAAAAAAATCAAATTCTGTAATCATTCAATGAGTTGTGGTGAGCTCACTATGTCCACAGCAATGCTGGTCAGGCTTCTTGGCTACCCCAGGTTTCTTTGGAATCGCAAAGTCTACATGCTTGCTCTGATGTATTTTCCGTCTTTCAGTTCGTCTATGGCTGTGCGTAAATACTTGCTGAAATGTCCCTCTTTTGAATCATCAGAGAGCAGCAAGATGCTGTCAAGCTTGAAAAATTGTTTGTGGTGTGGACAAAGTTCGTATTCACTAAATCTGTGCAGGCAATGCCGCAAGCTTAACATCTGAAGCTTGACCTGAGAGTTTATCAGAGTATAAACTCTCACAAAGGTCCAGCAGCCTCTGGCTTTTCCAGTTCACACACACTTTTATCAAGTGGTTGACAGACTCACTATTGTTGTTGGTCCATAGCTTGTCTTCACTGGCCGAACGCTTGTTTACATTCTCCAGTAGAAGGGGTTGCAATCAGTCGAATTTAGACACTTTTTCATCTGCCTGGTTGCACAAGTCATGGGGCTTATCTTTGAAACTGAATGTTTCTTCCACATGAAAGAGTCCATCAGGGCTGAATATCTTGTTCACAGTTTCTTTGTGCTTCTGGGTATCCACTCCAACCGTGTCCTCTAAAATCTCTCAACATTTTCCTTTAAATGTCTTGTACACAAGTACCGTTTTGCTGTCAGAAAGACGTTATCAAGGGCTTTAACAATTGCTTTATCTTCATCACTTCCCAGGCAAATCTCTGTACTGGATATTGTTCCCTGAAAATTCTGCTGAATGTGTGAGAAGAACTGATGGTATGAATCATACGCTCTATCCCATTGAAGAAAGAGAGGGCATATCATTATCAGGTGTTCTTTGGTGTCTCCTCTTAACATGCGCAGATTCTTGTTGACAATAGAAGTTACATAGCACGGTCCATGGTTGAACATTCTATCAATGCTAATGACAGTTCCAGCCCCAACAAAGGCACACAGATCATCCATTTATTCCAGCATGTACAGAATGGGTCCTGGGGGCTTTCTTTTATAATTAGTCAGCACAAGCCCCTGAATGTGTGGATGTTCGTTGACCATAGATATCACCTGCAACACATCATCTGCTATGTTGCTCCCTGCTGCCGTTCCTGTTCTCTTGCACAAAATGTGCTGCATACACATATATAATTATACATATCAATAGAATCATGCCAGCAGAATATAATGTGTCTGATTTCTAGATACGTTCCCATTCATAATGCACAAATACTGCAAATGCATATATGGAATGCAACCTTAAATCAGGTACTCTTTTCTAGGTTGAAGAGCTGGCTTTGATGAGTCTAGTGAATGAAGGGAACACCACAAGAGAAGACCAGGATGAAGTCCAAGCCAAGCCAGAGCAGTCACAGGTTAGTGCGAGAGAAAATCTTTCTCCAATTCTTATATTACTGTCAACACTCCTGACATTTCTGTCTTCACTCCTTACATTTCTGTCTACACTCCTTACATTTCTGTCTTGACTCCTTACATTTCTGTCTACACTCCTTACACTTCTGTCTTCACTCCTTACATTTCTGTCTACACTCCTTACATTTCTGTCTTCACTCCTTACATTTCTGTCTACACTCCTTACATTTCTGTCTACACTCCTTACATTTCTGTCTACACTTCTTATGTTTCTGTCTTCACTCCTTACATTTCTGTATTCACTCCTTACATATCTGTCTTTACTCATAACACTTCTGTCTACACTTCTTACATTTCTGTCTACACTCATTACAGGTCTGTCTACACTCATAACATTTCTGTCAACACTCATTACAGGTCTGTCCAGGGTAGTCAGTTTTAACGAAGCCGCAAAGATGGTGTACTGGAATTTTTGGTATACCTACTGGAAAATAAAATGTATGCCTGTCCAGTTCTTATGCATGAGTGACATAATTTTCTGAGTGAGGATATTTTGCTTTCTGATCAGATGACTTATGTATATGTTGAGGGAAGAATGAGAATCTGGGAAGATCTGAAATCCTCCCAGGAAAAATTAGAATTCTGATTTTTCCTGGGAGAAATAGTATGAAATGATTCTCATTTTTCCCGGGAAGAATGGGAATTCCCATCATTCCCTGGAAAAATCAGAATTCTCATTTTTCCAGGGAAAAATCAGAATTCTAATTTTTCCTGGGAGGATTTCAGATCTTCCCAGATTCCAGATCTTCCCAGATTCTCATTCTTCTCTAGACATATACAAAACTGAATGATCCTCAGCTACAGGATATACTGGACCTATATTTGACTATAAAGGTTTAAATATCCATCCTGTAGTTTGTAGTGGGAAGAAAAGTGTTATTTGGATATATGTGTGTGAACTGCATTGTTACAATACAGTCAGTACAAACTGTACAGTTCTTGAGCTCTGTAGCCCTGTATTTTCAATGTAAGCTTATCTTATGATTAGGTTATATGGGCAGGGCATGTCTCTTTTAATCATTGGTGTCACAGTGATAACTTACCAGGGATTCAATGGATTTTTTTTTAAAATTCAGTATAAATAATACCAATAATATATCTCACCTTTGTTTTATTCTTGGAAAAATCTGCATATATTTATTGAGATCAATGGTCACCTCTTTGTGGAAAGTAACTTTCCAGTAACTCAGTAGATTTTAATAAAACTTGCTATGAATGTTTACCTCTCACCAATGTTTGATACGCGGCAAAGTCTGTGCATAATGAATGACATGTTTAATCATCATGACATGCTTATTGCACCCTTTTACAGTGCTCTTGATTGACTATTTAAAGTGAATCACTTGAGGATAAGGTGAGATGTGTATCCATGTGTATTTGCTCAAGAAGTTTCTTAATTATTGAATGTTATCACCATTTCTTTTTCACACATATCGGTAAAAAGTGACTGACTATTTTGTTCTTCCTTCAGATGGTTTCTACACATGACACAGAGGACAACCAGCTATTAAACCAGCAACCCCTTGCTCTTGGTCAGCCCCAACACCAGCAAGGTCAGGTTTTGTTTTATGCATTGTTTTAAGGATACACTGGACAAATTTGGTGTCAGCTAGTATAGGCAAATTGGAAATTTTTTCAAGTGAAGACATAGAACTTTTTCCGTTTCCTGTACACAGTTAAGCTTAAATCTTTTAGATTTAAAGAAACATCAAAAGATGTTATTCGTCAGTTTTTAGCTCAGCTGACTATAACTCAACTGAGCTATAGTCGTGGTCCATTGTCTGTCGTCCGTCCGTATGTCCGTCCATCCATCCGTAGATGTGGCACGTTTTGAAACCGTAAGACCTAGGAATCCAAAATTCGGCATAATGTTAGATGTCCTCAAGATCTCCTACCAAGCCGAAAACTGGGTCTTTGCGACTTTGTTCCTTTGAGAAATTAAGGAAAAACCTCAATTTTTTATTAAAAACCTATTTTCACACTTCAGGACTGCCTAATATCAAAACGACTCATCTGTTTTTCCTCATATTTACCATAAATATTTCTCTATATAGTTCCTATGTACATGCCAGAAATTATGTCTGTATTATATAATTTAAAAAAGTTATAGGCCCAAACATAATGCATTTTGTAAAAAATCAGGAAAGATATTTGATCACTTAACACAAAACATGTTAAAGCTATGGACTTTTTTCCAGTAATATAACTTTAATTAATCAAAATTAAATTGTATACCCAAAATTAGATCAAAATCTTTTAAATTTTTTAAAATATTAACAAAAATAAAAATTGGTACCTTAAATTTTGCCCAACTTTCACCATGGCACGTTTTTTTTTCCTGTAAGTACTGTGGATTTAATTTTCACAGCATGTTTTGGTTAGCATTTTGTCTGTTAACACCAAAAATTTGAAACCAGTTGATCAAAAACTGTAGATTTAATTCAAGTTTTCAAACACCATGTAATATATTGTTTACATCAAGCTAGTGTTATGTAGTTTGCAAGAGCTCAGCTCCCCAGCTTCAGCTCTCAGTTCCTAAAATTTGGCATACAATTAGATGTCTCCAAAATCCCCTACCATGCCAAGAATTTGGTCACTAGGACTTAATACCTTCGAGATTTTAATGAAGAACTTCATTTTTCCATTAAAAACCCATTGTTACTCATTGACTACCTAATATCAAAACCACTGATCTGACTTTAATTGTATATAATATACATATTTTCTATACATTCTCTATGCACATGCCAGAAATGATGTCAGTATTGCGTAATTGTTTTAAGTTATGGGCCCAAACATAATGCACTTTGTAAAAAATCAAGAAATATGTTTTTTGTCAGGGATGTAACATTATTTGATCAAGATTCAATTGAATACCCAAAATTATTTCTGAATTTTTCAAATTTTATTAGTTATTAGTATAAATATAAAATTAGTACCTTAAATTTTGCTCAAATTTGACCATGGCTCGTTTGTTTGCTGTGAGCACTGTTGATATAATTTTCATGTCATGCACACATAAGGATTTCAGCTTTTTAGTTTAGAAAGCTGAAAGAAATTGGCCAAAAATTGTAGCTTTTGTTAATGTTTCTATGAGACCATGTCAGACCTTGGCCCTCTCCAGCCCCTCACCTGTATGTTGACCTTGTTGAACTTTCAGCAAATTATGCATGCTTGGGGCGAGGCATACACTGGGGGCAGCCAGGCAGCTTATGGCCAGCCACAGTTGATCCAGGTGTCCAACCCAACTCATCTAGTAGTTTTAACCAACAACATAACAATAAACAATAAATTAATAAATTTTTATTGGTTTTTAATAACAAATTAAAGAAAAATAGAAAAGAAATATGTTAGTTTATAATAACAGGAAATTAACTTGCAGTTACTAATGATATAAGAATCTTGTATCGATGGATAGAATGTCATGTATTCCAAATAACACCGTGCAGTCACCTAGTATATTTTAGTTCAATATTAATGATAAAAAAGTAAATCATATTATTCATTACTAATGATTGGGGATCATATGAAGGAAATTAATGATAGACAAAGATGCAGTTGATAATATTAATCTAGATTCCTACTGTGTCTAGTGTGTACATTGATGTGAAATTAGTCCAAAATGAATATATTACATTTATTTTTTGAAAATATAATTAAAAGCCATAAAACCAGGTACTTATGATCATTATTAAAATGTGTTAATTTTGTATATTCTGGATTCTCAACATCATTGTTTGGTGAAAACTGAATAAATACCAGACATGGTGCGAATAATTTGCAATTGTATTTAAATTCGAACATGAATATGTACTCCATTATAACATTTCTTGCATGGGAATTCAGGTAAAAATGAAAGTATATGAATACCAGTGTAAATACATTCAAAATGTATTCATGAATGCATTCATGAATATATTCTTTAATATTATTTTAATAATCATTTCAGTTATATTTCATTTTAAACAAGTGACCCATGGGTCATGACGCTCAGCTGACTGGGAAGAGATTCGCAAAAGGAAATTTTATCATCAGAATGGTAGTATATACCCATTCAACTGAAGCATCAAACAGATTAACCAACAGGCCAAGATTTAGTCTGTATTTATATATCTCAAAAATAGAGAAAAATGTGTTAACTTTTAAAACTAGAATACGGGTAACCGACAAGTGACTACATGTATCTGCCAAAATCGGATAGTGAGGCATGGATTGAGTGGCAAGGGGAAATAGAGTGAGGTATGTTGCATATTAGCATGGATGTCTGCAGCCTAAATGTGTATGTAGGTTGTGCCACCTACCACAAATCCAGAAAGCTGTCCAAGTTGTATACACCTGCAAAATTTTAGGCAGAAAAATCAAACCACTACATGTATATGAGCGATTTTTGCCCATGGCATACAAACAGACAAACACTGTGCAAAAATCTTTGCAGGTAACCCCTCCAGTTTTGTGTATGATAAAGACCTATGTGAGATCTAAACACATGCACAATTTTGGCCCAATCGGTCAAATGGTTCCTGAGATATGAGCTTGGATGTGTGCAGCGTTAACTAGAATGTAGGTGGCATCTGTCATAAAATCAAGAAAGCTGTCCACGATGTATAAACCTGCAAAATTTGAGGCAGTTATGTCGAACCACTACAGAGAAATGAGTGATTTTAGGCCACGGCAGACTAACAGACAGACGCTGTGCAAACATTGTTACAGGTGGCGCCACCATTTTTGTGTATGTTACAGAGCTATCAAAGAGCTACATTTGTATAAATTTTATTTCCTGATCGGTCAAACGGTTCCCGAGATATAAGCTTGGATGTCATCAGCGTGAACGTGAACGTAGGTGGCGCCACCTGTCATAAAATCAAGAAAGCTATCCTGGATGTATACGCATGACGAATTTCAGGTGAATTAGTCAATTCACTGCAGAGATATGAGTGATTTTAACCCAAGGCAGATGAACAGATGGACACTGTGCAAACATGGTTACAGGTGGCGCCACCATTTTTTGTGTATGTTATAAAGCAATCCAAGGGCTACATTTGTATCAATTTTATTTCCTGATCGGTCAAACGGTTCCCGAGATATGAGGGTTTATGAGTGGAAACAGACCCACAAATGGACACTGGATAGAGAGGAAAGGTCAGAGGTCAAGGCAAATTGGTTAGGCACCAGTTCACATGTGACCCGATAATAGGTGTAAGTTTGGGAAAAATCCGTCCATAAGTCTCCGAGGAGCTCTCTGGAAACGAACACCGGCAGAGGAACCCGGTCAAAAACATAGTATCCGCAAAACTTCGTTTTGGCAGATGCAAAAATACAGGTGGCTCCACCAGTCTGCAGAAACTAATAAAAACACTTAATGGTCAATATCCATGCAAAAAATCATGGTGATCTCTGCATTAGTTGTTCAGATACTTAAGTTTTTGTATCAAATTGTCCATTATTCTGAGGGATACTTCGGAGTCCTATAGCTGGAAGGATATGGGTAACAGAGACCTAATTTCAAGTTTCCATAGGCACCTTTTATGGGCCTCCTTGCATGACAAGAATGAAGATTCTAGGTCCAGTTGTTGCGATTTGTACCCTGTTGACAGATAACAACATCTTTAAAGGTCTCAAAAAAAAGAAAAAAATTCGTAAAAATTTGAAAAAAACTAGAATACGGGTAGTCGACAAGCGACTATGTGTATCCGCCAAAATCAGAGAAGGACGGGTGAAGTAAGGCATGGATTGAGTGGCAAGGGGATATAGAGTAACATGTGTTAAATATTAGAATGGATCTCTGCCAAATAAACATGATTGTAGGTGGCGCCACCTGTTATTTGAACGAGAAACTATCCAAGTTATATACACAAGCATTCTTGTGTATGTTATAAAGCTATCCAAGGGCTACATTTGTGTAAAAAAATTGTCCTGATTGGTTGAATGAGTCCGGAGATATAAGCATGGATGTCTACAGCGTGAACCTGAATGTAGGTGGCGCCACCTGTCATAAAATCAAGAAAGATATGCGGGATGTACAAGCATGCTGAATTTCAGGTAATTTGGTCAAACCACTGCAGAGATATTAGTGATTTCAACCAAACGTAGACAAACAGATGGACGCTATGCAAAAATGGCTGCAGGTGGCGCCACCTTTTGTTGTGTATGTTATAAAGCTATCCCAGGGCTACATTTGTGTAAAATTTTTTTCCGGATCGGTCAAACGGTTCCCGGGATATATGGGTTTATGTGTGGAGCATTAACGTGAATGTAGGTGGCGCCACCTGTCATAAAATCGAGAAAGCTATCTAGGATGTATACGCATGCCGAATTTTAGGTGAATTAGTCAAACCACTGCAGAGATATGAGTGATTTTAACCCCAGGCAGATGAACAGATGGACACTGTGCAAACATGGTTGCAGGTGGCTCCACCTTTTGTTGTGTATGTTATAAAGCTATCCCAGGGCTACATTTGTGTAAAAAAATTTTCCGGATCGGTCAAACGGTTCCAGAGATATAAGGGTTTATGTGTGGAAACAGACGCACAAACGGACGCTGGGCAGAGACGAAAGGTCAGAGGTCAAGGTCACTTGGTTAGGCACCAGTTCACATGTGACCCGATAATTTGTGTAAGTTTCGGAAAAATCTGTCCAGTAGTCTCAGAGGAGTTCTCCAGAAACGAACGCGGCAGCGGAGGAGGCGGAACCCGGTCAAAAACATAGTATCCACAAAACTTCGTTTTGGCGGATTCAAATAGAGGTGGCACACCCAGTCTGCAGAAACTGATGGAACAGCTCATGATCAATATGTATGCCGAAAATCATGACCATCAGTGTTGTAGTTATTGAAATACTGCAGTTTTTGTATCAAATTTTCCATTATTCAAGGGGGGGGGGGGGTATTTTGGACCTATACAGCTTAAAGATATTGGGTAACAGAGACCTAATTTCAAGTTTCCATGGAGACTTTTAATGGGTCTCCCTGTGTGTCAAGAATGAAGATTCTTGGTCCAGTTTTTATGATTTGTGCCCTGTTAACAGATGTTCATATCTTTAAAGGTCTCAAAAATACCGGAAAATTTCGTAAAAAAAAAAAACGAACAAATACAGGTGGTGCCACCAGTCTGCAGAAACTTATGAAACACTCCATGATCAATATCCATGCAAACAATTATGGTTATCTCTGCATTAGTTGTTCAGATACTTTAGCTTTTGTATCATAGTCAAATTTTCCATTATTCTGAGCTGTACTTTGGAGTGCCATAGCTCAAAGGATATGGGTAACAGAGACCAAATTTCAGGTTTCCATGGAGACTTATCATGGGTCTCCCTGTGTGTCAAGAACGAAGATTCTAGGTCCAGTCGTTACGATTTGTACCCTGTTGACAGATAACTACATCCTTAAAGGTCTCAAAAATGGAGAAAACAATTCGTGAACATTGAAAAATACGGGTGGCGCCACCAGTCTGCACAGACTGATGAAACATCTCATGATCAATATGTATGTCGAAAATCATGACCATCAGTGATGTAGTCAATGAGATATTGAAGTTTTTGTATGAAACTTTTGACTATTCTGGGGGGTAATTTTGGGCCCCATAGCTCGAAGGATATGGGTAACAGAGACCTAATTTCTGGTTTCCATGGAGACTTTTCATAGGTCTCTCAGTGTGTCGAAAATGAAGATTCTAGGTCCAGTCGTTACGATTTGTGCCACGCTAACAAATGACAGCATCCTCAAAGGTCTCAAAAATAGAGGAAAAAATCGTAAAAAATCAAACAGTACAGGTGGAGCCACCAGTCTGCAGGAACTGATAGAACATCTCATGATCAATATGTATGCCAAAAATGAAGACCATCAGTAATGTAGTTAATGAGATATTGAAGTTTTTGTATGAAATTTTTTACTATTCTGGGGGGTACTTTGGGGCCCCATAGCTCGAAGGATATGGGTAACAGAGACCTAATTTCTGGTTTCCAAGGAGATTTTTCATGGACCTCTCAGTGTGTCAAAAATTAAGATTCTAAGTCCAGTCTTTATGATTTGTGCCTTGTTAACAGATGTTCACATTTTTAAAGGTCTCAAAAATAGAGAAAAAAATTCGTAAAAAATCGAAAAATACAGGTGGCGCCACCAGTCTGCAGGAACTGATAGAACATCTCATGATCAATATGTATGCCAAAAATGAAGACCATCAGTGATGTAGTTATTGAGATATTGAAGTTTTTGTATGAAATTTTTTACTATTCTGGGGGGTACTTTGGGGCCCCATAGCTCGAAGGATATGGGTAACAGAGACCTAATTTCTGGTTTCCGAGGAGATTTTTCATGGACCTCTCAGTGTGTCAAAAATTAAGATTCTAAGTCCAGTCTTTATGATTTGTGCCTTGTTAACAGATGTTCACATTTTTAAAGGTCTCAAAAATAGAGAAAAAAATTCGTAAAAAATCGAAAAATACAGGTGGCGCCACCAGTCTGCAGGAAGTGATGTAACATCTCATGATCAATATGTATGCCAAAAATCATGACCATCAGTCAAGTACTTAATGAGATATTGAAGTTTTTGTATGAAATTTTTGACTTTTCTGGGGGGTACTTTGGGGCCACATAGCTCGAAGGATATGGGTAACAGAGACCTAATTTCTGGTTTCCAAGGAGATTTTTTATGGACCTCTCAGAATCCCAAGTTACAAGGTTCTAGGTCCAGCGGTTACGATTTGTGCCTGGTTTACGGACGGACAGACGGACGACGGACAAAGAGTGATCGCTATAGCTCAGATGACTTTCAGTCAGCTGAGCTAAAAATCATAAGATTCTCTTATTATTTTTAATAAAAATTATATTTGGGACAATATTTGTAATTTTTTTTTAATAAATAGTTAAACTCTTATATTATATGTTCTGATTATAAGTTATATGGCCAAGTCAAAATCTGTGTGACAATAGTACTCCATTTGTTAATAAAATAAATGAAATGAATCCTCTTCCCTGTCTCCAAAGATACTATCAAAATCATACATAAGCTAAACAACAACAACTCATAATACAGCTTATATTTATTACCACACAAAACCAACATGTGAATCATTTCTAAATCATATTTTTTTATCATATATAACAGCTGAGCACCGTGACCCATAGGTCCCTTGTTGTTAGCTCAAGTGATGACAACAAATCTGACAGCACGGCAAAGCACCATATTGTATATTCTGTTAATATTATCAGATGTTGTTTTATTGGTAAGGGGAATACATTTAATCATCCAATTAATGCGGTATTTGACTATCAATATTTTGTTTTTGCAGAGCCATGTAACTTATAAGGCATGTAAGGTGAAAGATGATTGGTCAGAAAAGACATCAAAAGCATATGATTGGCTGAACGCTGCACAGTTGAACCAATAGAAGGGGGGACAGAGTATCGAAATATGTATGATATCCTGTTGTAATATATCATGTTGTAATGTATGATTTTCATTATGTAGTGTATTAAGGCATCCTTATTGTTACAGATGTTGAGGAAGAAGAGGAAGATGAAGAGGATGCCCAGGAGTGTTTTGAGGAGCAGCAGAAGCAGCTGACAGCATTGATGGGAGGAATATTTTGACCTTGTTACAATTCAGCAAATCTGTCAAAGGATATGCCAGTCCATAGTGGGGACTGTGATGGGGTACAGCTGTATCAAAACTGTCCCAGGGATATGGTAGTTGGAGATACTCGACAGGAATTATGGATGCTTATGAAGTAAAGAAGTACCAAGACTGTCCCAGTATGTGATAATTGAAAATTCTTCGTTGAGGATTTTGGTTGCTGTTGAAGTGTTAAATATCAAACTTATCCAAGGGCTAGAAATCTGCATTCTAAGGAATGCAAGCCTCCACTGTGTGAGATTTCCTATTGTGGGATGCTCTCAAAATCATGTTTGCATTCACTTGTTTAGCGCTTATTCCAAGGTTAATTTGTGCCAAAGTGATTGTTTGTTTGTGAGTATTCCTTAATTATGTTCCTGAATCTTTATCATATGCTGGGTCCACACCAAAATCCAAGTGATGTTTCATTGGCCTATTCCCAAAAGGCCCTAGAAATTTCAAGAGGAACAATTCATAATTGCCTGGGTTATGTGGTGAACAAACACGCTCAAGAATGGGTATGAACCCAAACCCTCTTTTCAGAGGCAATAACCAATTTAAGAATCTTAGTTGGATTTATAGTTGCTGATAAAGAGCATTGGTATCAAAACTCTCCCAGGATATGTGAATTGGAGATCCTTACTGGGGTGTATAGTTGGATGATCTGCAAGAGTGCCAAAGCTGCCCTAGCATATGTGTTGGAAATCCATGATGGGGATTTTAGCCCCAAATCCTGATAAAGTACTACATACGATCCACAAAGCATATTTTCATTCCAGCATCTCATTCTGTGTCTTCTTGAAAATTCAGCTTGCCAAACTGGATGGGCAATGTCCTGAAGGACAATGCTGACTGGGGTTCCCATGTTCAAATTTACTCTGTGAACAGAGGTAGCCAGGGTTCAACATAGTGCTGATTGAATCATTAAAGGGGCCTATTCTGTTATCGTATGGTTATGAACTTTTTTAAATAGAAATTACCTGTAGCTCATTAATATATATGCAGAGTAAGCAATAAAATCGAATTCTGTAGAAAAGGTTAATAAATAGCTGTCTTTAACGTAAGCCGCCTCCCACAGAGGTAATACACTGTCGTCCCAGATCTCCTTTGTTTTACCGAGCAACTTTGTAAAGCAAGAATATGTGGGTCTGACTTCTAGGGATTGGTAATCAGACCAGTGAGAGTGAAGGATCACATTGTGTATCCAGCTTTCAGTTTATTCATGTGACACCCACTCTCATTGGTCCAATCACAAGACTTGTAACACAGGGCCGAGAATCAGACGTGATAGTGGTATTATTTGTAAAGATTAATTAAGTATTTTGTTGCTTTTGTTAAAAAGAGCATTTTCTTTTTTTAAGATATACATAGTGACAGATTGTCAGAGGAATATTTGGCTGATTGAGTGTTATCAAACATGCTATGGAGAGTAAGCTGTTGATGTGATGGAAAATAAATATAAATATTTTTATAATCAAAGTCTTGTAATATATTTTGAATGGCATTTTGAACATGTTAAAAATGAGACCAATCCCCTTCAGTATTGATCAATGTATGTTACCTCATAATAATGATACATATTTGCAAAATTTGGTGAAAATCCTCCGAGCCACAGGGGCTTTTAGGAATTTTGGGGCAAGTATTTGTGATGTTTGGGAATCCTTTCAGACGCATGGTTCTTTGGGCACAAACATCCAATGGGGCCCACAAATTTCTGACTTTAGCAAAATTAGCAGTTGGATCCTTTCACAGTCACAGATCATCACCAGCTGCCTCAAACAAACGAATCAGATGTGTAAATACTGCACTGACAACTGACACATTTCCCTCTAATCAAATAATCATATTATGTCTAAATTTCTAATTGCATAATGATACAAAAATAAATAAAATACTAAAAAAATTTATTCAGATTTCCACAGATATGGATGTGAGGATGAAGCCTTTCTATAAACGGGTTCATGACCTTAACTGGAAGTAATCTTCACCTGGAATAGGTCCATTTTAGGTGAAAATCATACAAAATATGAAATATCTAGTCACTGTCAAGAAAAGCTGGCTGGAATAGTCTAAAATCAGGTTTTACAGATAATCTCGGACAGCATTGTCCAGGCGCGGATCCAGGATTTTTTGCAGGGAGGGGTCAACAGGTGTCCTGCATAAAAATTGTCTAAAAATAAGCTGTTTAATACCCTAATCATTGCCACTTGACAATAGTGTAAGCAATATAATTCAGAAATGAATGGACAGATCTCATATTGTGCACAAGCAAAGATATGGGTGATAGGATGAAGCCTATTTATATTGGGGTCATGAAACTAAATTCAGCAGGTCCCAAAACTGAGTGGTCCTGATCTTGAATATTTCCTTATTTTTAATGAAAAAACACAGGAAACATATTTCTAAAGTGGATTCTGAATTTCAGAATGAAAGATCTGGAACTGTAAATTGTTGGATGAGTTTGAAAATCAGTGACTTAAACCTCAAATTAAGTGGAATACAGGATTATTGTGAACCCCATAACTTTTGAGGTTGTGAATAATTTTTACTCCAATCAGATTCACAAATTGGTAACAACCAAGTCCTCCGAGGACTCACAACACAGGCAACCTTGACCTTAATCTTCATGGTTAAATCAGTTGAAATGCAGGATTATTGGGAAACCATTACCACAGATTTTTCCCCCCAAACGTGACACCCGCCTTGTTTCTACCAAAATCTTTTACATGTTTTAATAACCTTGACCTTCTAGGTCAAATCTGGGGAAATACAAGATATTTTTTTAGCCCCATTACTTTTGAAGTACTAAACTTCGATAAATTTTGTCAACCAAGGTGTTGGGACCTGCTAAAAAATTGGTGACCTTGACAAGTTTTTTTTATATGCCTAAGAGAAAAGGGCCCAGAAGCAGGTATTGACCCCCCCCCCCCCCTTTTTTCCTGAAGATTGGTGGTGCCACCTGTATTTTTCACTCGGCTGACAATAGGTCATCTGAGCTATAGTCGTGGTCCATTGTCCGTCGTCCGTCCGTCTGTCTGTAGATGTGGCACGTTTTGAAACTGTAAGACCTAGGAATCCAAAATTTGGCATTATGTTAGATGTCCCCAAGATCTCCTACCAAGCCAAAACCGGGTCTTTGCGACTTCTTTCCTTTGAGAAATAAAGGAAAAACCCCAATTTTTTTATTAAAAACTTATTTGCACACTTCAGGACTACCTTATATCAAAACCACTCATCTGTTTTTCTTAATATTTACCAGAAATATTCCTCTATATAGTTCCTATGTACATGCCAGAAATTAAGCCTGTTTAAAATAATTTCAATAAGTTATGGGCCCGAACAAAATGGACTTTGTAAAAAATCAGGAAAAATATTTACTCACTTAACATGAAAAATTTGAAACTAGAGTCTATTTTCCCAAGTATATAACTATGTTTAATTAAGATTCAATTGTTTACCCAAAATTAGATCTGAATTTTGTGATTTTTTTAAGTTATTAGCATAAAAATAAAATCAGTACCTTAAATTTTGCCCAAATTTGACCATGGCACGTTTTTTTCCTGTAAGTACCATTGATTTAATTTTCACAGCAAGTAAACATAAGTATTTAAATTTTTTAAATCTGAAATTTGAAAATTAAAGCTTGAAAATTAAGCTAGTTATTGATTTTCTTCTTTAGGCTCTATTGTAGTCTTTTGCTTTGATTACAGATTACAGATGCAGGGTCCCACTCCAGGTCACTGGAAGTCAGCTATGCCAGGGTTTCTGATTTGTTACAGTCACTGGGGGAGATCCCCTGCTGTGACAGGTGTACAGTTATTCTCATATCACAACCCCAATTAAATTTATAAAATATGAAGCACATTATGGATAAATAAAGACGCATTTAAAATTGTGAAATCTAAATCAAGTATTATTTTTAGATATTTATTGTTTTGCAGATTTAAAAGATATATTTTTGTGGTAAAAAATAAATAAACATTTGTATGCATGATGTGGTGATATCTGACAAGAATGAGGCTTATGACGATGCAATTGAGAATTATGAATCAACTTTTATATTCAGATATATATGTTATATTGGAAATGTATAGAAATATTAACTTATAATAAAAACAAGCGACCCATGGGTCATGACGCTCAGCTGACAAGCATGACCTGTATTTAAAGCCTGATGGTATACCATATGGTATCTGACCATACTTGGAAGATGTAAGGTTTGGGATGAAAAGTCTGACTTGAAATGCATCCACAACTTTTTTCAAGAAGCTGGTCCTGTGACATTGACCTTTGACCCTAAGACCTAAATATCAAAAGGTTTGTTCCTCTATTGACATGTGAGGTTTAGGATGATTATTTTGGCTATAAGAATTAATTCTGGGAGGTGCAAACACACCCCGTAACTCAGAGAATATAGGTCACACTGACCTAATTTCAGATCTGCAAGGAAATCTTTTTAGAACCTCTAAGACTTCATAGCGTTCATGTATCTAGCCCTTACAGTTACAATTTGTGCCCTGCTAATGGACGGACGGCTGGCCGGACGGACAGACGGAAGGACGATGCACAAAGACCCATCGCTATAGCACAGCATGACTAAAAGTCAGCTGAGCTAAAAATCACTGAAACTGCACTGACAAAAGGATTTCTAAGGTGGCTAACTGGCAGACATAATGGATTTCTGACAAGTCTGACATTTGATATCACACATCCTCCAATAAGAGACCAAACTTGAAGCAAATCCTCCAAAGGATGTTACAGTAATGAATGTCCAAAACAATTCAAAAGGCATTTTCAGGCCCTCATATTAGATTTATAGATATGCAAATGTAAAAAGTGTAAGTCCAATATTTTTTATTATCACTCTGCTTTTCAATGGGATCAGCAGTGTAGGTTAACTGCAAAACCTGAAAGAAAAGAAATGCAGAAAGCATGACTAAAGGTCTTGTAATAAAAAAAAGCCATCCTAAATCCAGGTACACATCCACATATTATAAGAACAAACATTTGCTTTTATATCTGGTGATTTATATAAAAATATTCAGATATCTAGGAAACTAAGTTTATTGCTATGATTCCATAAAATAAACTGCAAAATGTTCCCATCATCTTATAAATCAGTAGCTAAACCTTAATACTATACTCTCACAGTCTTAATGCCTGTCTGAAGCATTCCGGCAACAGTGTTTTTGTTATGCAGTAACGAGGTATTTATCACTCAGCCTTATCACTTAACAGGCTGATACAAAAGAGAGTCATATGTCACCAGCATCACTCAGAATTACAGCCACACAGTGAGATGTACCATAACCAATGGTTATATGTACAAGAAATATAGAGATGGTCTACAAAATAAGTTATTGTGAACATCCCTGACCTATGACTTTGGCCTTTTGCCCACATATCAACTGGATTCTTTCTAAATGGTGGGTAACTACTAACCACTTACATCTGGCCGGGTGTAATTACTTGGCAACCAATGAGTGAATAACTTAGACCTGCAACCTTGAACCTCCTGACCAGCTGACCTCAAAATCAATTAGTTATTCTTCATGCAAAAAGACCTATAAATATGAAGTTTGAATCACATTCAGTGATGCATAGATGTGGCATATGTGAAAGACTGAAGGTTCGGGTTGAACAGTTTCACTTGAAACATGTTCACAAGCATTTAGAACAATATTGTGACCTTGACCTTTGACCTTTTGAACTCAACATCAATAGGCTTCTTCCCCTATGTGTAGGTAAGTCATATATGACAGATTGAAAGTATAGATTGAAAAGTTTGCCTGAAAATGACTCCATGCAAGAAGAGGGTGCTGTGAACTTGACCTTTTCCCCTGTTGGCAGAGAAGCGATATCAGTGCTGAAAGGTTTGGAATGAAAGGTCTAGCTTGAAATGTGTCCACAACCTTTTCAAAGAAGTGGATCCTGTGACCCTGACCTTGTGACCTCAACATCTATAGGATTCTTCTCCCAATTAGTGGGTGAGCTATATGTGAAAGATCAAAGAATTGGGATGAAAGGTTTGGCTTAAAATGCATCCACAGGCTTTTCAAAGAAGTTGGTTCTGTGACCTTGACCTTTGACCTCAAAATAATTATGGTTATTCCCCTGTTGGTAGGTGAGCTGTATGTGAAAGATGGAAGGTTTGGGATGAAAATTTTGGCTAAAAGAATTATTTCTGGGGGTTGCAAACACACCCCATAACTTCGAGAATATAGGTCGCAATGGCCTAATTTCAGGTTTGCAAGGAGATCTTTTTAGAACCTCTTAGGCTGCATAGGGTTCATGGCCCTAGCCCCTACAGTTACGATTTGTGCCCTGCTAATGGACTGACGGCCGGACGGACAGACGGAAGGACGACGGACAAAGACCCATCGCTATAGCCCAGCATGACTGAAAGTCAGCTGAGCTAAAAATTGATGTGATAAAAGAATGAGGATCTAGTACAAACATTTGTTCATTATTTTCCTGCCTCAGCAGAATTGGAGAGCAGGCTTTGCCCTGTATGTATGTTGTTAATTAGTTATATTTCAACTGTATACATTTCATAAAATAAAAAAATACATATATATTTAATAATATATATTATACAAAATAATAGATTCAATTGAACAAATGTGTAAACTAATGAAATGTCAACAGTTAATCAAAAAGCCATCTAATGATCATGGTTATGGTACAGATCATTTGTTCACAGACTGCTCACATGCTTCAGTTTCAACATTAGGAAACACATGGTCAGGTCACAAAATATTATTCGCAAATATTTCTTGCTCATCAATACAAACCAATTATATAAACCAACCATGGCCTATATTACCTCTTTCTCTCACACTTTATCTCCATTTGATATTATTTTAGATTTTTACCTTCAAGGTCAACTTCAGCTGGGCACAGTGACCCATAGGTCCCTGGTTTCTTATTTTTATCTATCTTTAGTTCAGCTAACTGAAAGTCATCTGAGCTAAAGCGATCATTGTCCTTAATCCATCTGTCTGTTAACAGGGCACAAATAACTGCTGGACCTGGAATCTTGTAACTTAATATCGTGAGGGGTCCATAACAAAATCTCCCTGGACACCTGAAATAAGGTCACTGCAATCTATATTCTACAAGCTATGGGGCTTGCATGTAACTCCCCCCCCCCCCCCTCCAGGAATAATTAAAAATTTGATAAAAAATCTCCTGTATCTCAATAATTAATGCAAGGATTGCCATGAATCTTGCCTTGGATATTGATCATGACTAGACTGGTGGTGCCACTTGTATATTTTTTAACTTTTAATGCATTTTTCCCCCATAATTTTTATACTCAAATTACAGCAAGATGTCAGTTTCTGAACTGTGGTTTCATCCAGTGTCCCTGAAACCTCATATGCTTAATGATCATGACTATTTATCATTTTCAAAAGACTGCTGGCACCACCAATATTTTAAGCTCAGTCCACTGATCTTTAGCTATGGTCCTTTGTATGTTCGCTGTCTGGCCATCCTTCTGACTGTTAAACTGCAATATTTTGAAACCATGGGCCTACAAAACCGAAATTTGGCATACAGTTAGATGTCCCAAAAATCTTGTGCCATACCTGTAAATTTCGCAACTCTAGTTTTTATCTAGTCTCTCGAAAACTGGTGTGTTTATTAGTGTGATTCTGACATACATTTTCAGTCCCATCATCACTGTTGTCTTAAAAAAACCTCCAGAATTTTAGGATTATTATGAGTTCTATAACTTTTGAAGCACATCATGTTTTCTTTAAATTTGACACACCAGTTGCTTTGGCCTTGTTGTCAGAAGAGTTTGAAAAACTATTGACCTTTACCTTGATCTACAAGGTCAAATCAGCCAAATAATAGTTCATCTTTAGGATTTCTTGTGAAATTCATAATTTCTATTTTGTTCCAAAATTTGCTAGACAAAATTTTTCAATCAAGTTCTTAGAGTAGTTTAATAACTGGTGATCATGAATTTGATCTTATTCTTTTCTTGTACAACCTGTATAGGCCAGTCAGGAGTGGATTTAATATGAACATGTGACCAATGACTTACAGAAGAATCCTGTCGACTGTAGTGTCAAAAAGTCAAAGGTGAAGATCACATCTGTAGTTTATCTCAGTATGGCTTTTGGATGAAAAATTCCTGTTGTAAAGGTGAGGCTAAACTGGCCTGCTGGTCAGCTGAGTGTCATGACCCATTGGTCAATTGTTCCAGACGTGGGGACCTTTTCCAGGTTTTATCATTAGTCCTCTTGGGTTGGACCCCTCCTTTCCTAAATCCACCCTTGGGGGCCTCAGAAGAAATTTTGGCACAAAAAGAATTCTCCAGAGAAAAAAATAATTAATAAATGGAGTAATTATGATAAAATATGTTGTCAAACATTGTAGCTTCTTCTAACTGGAGGAAGAGCACACTATCATGTCTTCATCTTTTGCTAAAATAATATATATGGAAGGGCCATTCTGACAGTCTGCACAATGGAGTCAATACAAAGACAAAATATATACAAATGCTCTTTATTACAAAGAAAATTTTCATATTTAATTTTACAATTTTGATATTTCTCCCAATAATGACATTTAAATGTTAACTCCAGTTAAGATTCAAATTCACTGAAATGTAACTTACGATCAGTTTGATCAGCATGACTAATATGCATATGAGAGGCCTTTTGCCTTTCTGACCAAAAAATTCTATTTATATTTGTACTGATGATAACCTTTAATACTTCACTGTACCAAATTCTGATGCTACCCTTCTGACTATATGGCAGAAGATGTACAGCAAATCAACAACTTAAAACTGCTAGTGAATATTATTGTTCAGATGTAAATGTGTAGTAATACAATACTTCAGGTTAACTTCATGGGATGAAGAAACTTTGATTAGGTAGTATTTATTAGTCCTATTTCAACTATAGAGAAACCCATAATTTGTGTCCAACAAAACTGAAAACATCTAATATATTTCTGGAATTATGACTGGAGCCCTCTAGATCTTGAGAGCTTTTCAAAACCTTTATTTATATGGAAGTCCTAATCTAAAAATAATTTAAATGCAAAAAGCATGGCTATAAAGCACATTAACAATATCCACACACACACTATATCAGACCAATTTTAACAAATCATAAGGCCAAGAAAAATTAATTATATGTTTCTCAGGCAGACAAATATATTCTCTTCACTGGACGAATTTTTACATTTGAATACCATAAAAATAATTAGCCACATCCTATGTGTTTATTTAAAGATTAGTTTAGGTTTTTATGACACTGAAAAAAGTTCACAAATACAGAAATATGAGAAATAATCATAACCAACAACGTTGAGGTCACACTGGTCAAAGGTTTTAGTGGAATTTTCTGTGAATTGAAGTATATTCATGGGTAAAATTGTCCAAGTATTATAAGGAGGGAAACTGACCGACGTGGGAGTGATAAATGACAAGAAATAAATGAAATAAATGGCAATAAAAATGTTCAAAGCAGGGGTTTAAAGTGATGTGGACGGTGCCTGAGAAACATATAATTTTTTCTGGCTAAACCAGAATTTATTCTTTCTTTTTGCCCCCCAGTGACATAATTATGTTCACAACCATCTATATTTTGATGATTTATAGCGCATACCCATATATCATAGTACTATCCATAAAAATGTTTTAATATGACCAATATACTTTTTAAATGAGATCATGGTGACCACATTTAACATGAGGTATTGATCACAAAAAACACTGCCTCCATTTGTCCACCATACTGTCACTAGTAAATTAATGAAAGATTAACATCATTCACATTTTGGTGATTTTAAGTCCTTTCATATATCCAATATCAATAATCATTGAACATTATCAGGTGATAGATATTCTTGTGTAATGAGGTCGCAGTGACCTCATTTAACATACAGTAATGCTCAACAGAATAAGAACATTGTCTCAGACTGCCCACCATACTGTCAGGGGTAAATTATTTTCTTTAGGGCATCCAAATTTTCACAATCATATGCAAAGAAAATCTTAACTAAATGATCAACTGATATATAATTAATACTCAAAATAAACTCATTAGTCTTTTCTGAAAAGAACTGAAATGTCAGAAATTTAGCAAAAAACTGAAGGACTGTTTATATAAATATACACAGTAAAGAGTATCTAAATAGCCCAGGGAATAAGCATGTACCTTTAACACAACTATCATATGTAAATTAAGAGATTTTCAGAGAAATGAATCAGAATGTCAGATTAATCAGCTTATATTAAAATCTCATTATTTTGAAATAGAAGGGGCCAACAATAGAAGCTTCAAAATTATCTATGGTTTTATAATTATAGATCTGACAAGATAATTAATTTAACTGGAACCCAAAGCTTAGACCTTGATACAAAACGGGGATATCAACTTTTCTTCAATATAATGATGTTTAATATATGTTTGTGTGTGCAATCTGAGTCATACACAGATGCATGATGTAATTGTGTATCTGGGCATCCTCATGCAGTGCTGCATGGTGATGTGACCATAGTGAACACCAGCCTGGGGCCTGTGGATAGATTGATGTTTCATGCCTGGTGGATGGCGTTCAGCTGTGGCAGGGATGTATTTGACAGTGTACACTTGGCTGTATGGTTCTCAATCATGATTTGTTGAACCTGATAAGAGAGATAATTAATATGAAAATGGGTCATACTTTCAGTGAAAAATTATAAAAATTAAACATGATGTGGTCTGAATATTTTCTTCCATTTTTTAAATACATCAACATACTGAGCATTAGCATTTATATATATGTTCCTCCACATGACATTTTAGCTCAGTCAACAGCTTGTGTATTTAGACAAATCAAAATATATACTAAATTGGAATTATGTAGCAGATTATTCAGGTTATATAATAACAACACAGTAATCATATGTACTGGCACGAGTCCAAGGCTATGATTGCTGGCCATCATGTAGGAAAACAAGGAACCCATGGGTCACAGCGCTCAGCTGAATTTGCCTGAAAATAGCACATAGTGACATGGCACAAGAGGTTACAGTATTTGTTATTTTGTTGCACATGAAATGATGAAAATGTAAATCCCAATGCTACAGCCATCTGACATTATCATTAGCACGTCTGTTTTGCAAGTACTGTTTCTTTTTCTTTGTTCCAAATACATGTTATGTTGCTTGTGCTATTACTATGACTGTACATGCAACAGAAGAACATTAATTTTTGTCCATATACAAAGTTATGGGCTCCAAATGCTGTTAAAAATACTACTGAATCTGCCAAATATAACATGGTCACAATATATTAGCTCTGATGACTTGTAGTCAGAGGAACTTTACACAGGGCACTGCAAAGCAGAGCATCCCCTCGCATGGGGGATAACCAGAATGGGTGTGTTACACAGTGTGAAAATTAGGAGGGCAGCCGTCGCACCTTGACATATGCTCCTGTGACCTTAAACTAAATAGGGTTCTTCATCCATGGGCCAGTGAGCCATATGAGCAAGATGACACTGACAGGTGTTGGTCAAATGGTTTGGCCTAAAATGGGTCCACAAGCTTTTTCAAGAAGTGGGCGCTGTGGTCATGACCTTTGACCCCGTAACCTCAAAATCAATATCAGTATTCATCCATGGGTGCATGAGCCATATTTGCAAGATGAAAAGTTTTGGTCAAACGGTTTGGCTTGAAATCGATCCAAAAGGCAATTCCGAATGGACAGACGGACGGAAGTCAGAATGGAGGCATTACTATATGCCCTTCAAAACTTTGTTGCGAGGGGATGAAAACACTTGTTGACTACAAGGTACACATTCGTATTCTTTTTACATGACCTTGATGTAAACCAAAACTGCATCATAACAAATTTTATTATTCATAATGATATTAATACGACCACTTACTTTTGCCATCACATGCCACAATTTTGACTTTGTCGACACCTGATAAATCTTGAACATCACGGAATTCCACATTATTGAGAACAAATGTCCATACATTATCACAGAATCGATAGGTGTTCAACTTGCCCTGAAATCAATGAAAGTGTTGTTAAATATGCATGCCACCACCTTAGGAATTTTCTTAATCAAATGCATTAAATGGTTAATGATACTTATTGCACAAAGCAAGAAGTACCCGTGTTTAAGCCCTGTTGAATTAGTTCAAAATTAGTTGGCTGCTAGCTTTAAATGAAAGTAAACATTAGGCCTGTGAATTTCTAAGGGGTCTTCGATTCAATCATTTATTGCTTTTTGTTTTGGTATCTATTTATTTGATTATTGTATACCTAAGAAATATTCTGTCAGAGATGTATATCTACTAAAAGTTTTCATCCCATATGATGCTCTAAGATTCAGATTATTATATACCTGAGAATTTATGCAGATCAAATAATATTTAAATTTTCTCATTCATTATATAATGAAGGGTATATTATAGATGACTTTCTGTGTTAAATAACAGTGCTACTTCATCATGTATGCTGTTTAACTGTTCCTAGGTTAGAGCTAGAGAACAAAAAGGTATGAAAATGAAAGAAAATGCAATAACTGAAATTGATTATTTCATGCCTGATTCAAGAATCAATTAATGACTGGCTTTGATTCAATGCATCAATTATTCGATTCCTTTACCTAGTAAACACTGTGTAATCTCATGTCACATCCTTCATTTAAAACATCTGTAATCTCCAGGATATTTCCAGGGAATTTATTACATGGTAATATCATTATTTGTGTAGAAATTTGAAAACTTCTTAAATAAATAATATAAACTGATTCTTATTTAGTTAGCAAATAGCAAATCATATAATCTGTAACCATTTTTAAAAGCAGACAATTGCCTGCAGAAATGTTTTGTTTAAAGTCGCCTTAAATTTCAACAAAATTTGGGTGATAACTTCATGAAATGACTGCCCATTGACAAATGTATAACTTTTGTAATGTACCAGTAATGGTAAGCTGTTCACAACCAATGAAACTAAAAAGAACTGCTCCTGATGAGAGATGATCAAAGAATTTTCACAGAGACTACATTTTTTACACAGTTAAACAACATATCCCTGGACATGTGAACACCTTACCATATTATCTTGATCAGACACCTGGATGTTAATTACTTGTTTTGACCCCCATCTCTTAACAGAGCAGAAAAAAACAAAATATCTAGCAATGCAGTGACTAAAATTAAACAACAATAAGCCCATCAGAATAACACTGATCACTTCTTGGGGATGGATTTAAAATGTTGCTGTTAATAGATTCTAAAAAGGATTTATCCTTAGATGTCATAGGGATAGGGGTTCATATGTGTAATTTGTGCAACTGAGTTATAGAATAAAATTCTGCAGGGAATCACAACATGAGATTTTGGAGATGTCTAGAAGACTTTGTTTGGGGGGCTTTTGAGACTAAGTACCAACAAATGCACAAATTACAGTAACAGACAAGCAAGGCAGAGACATCTGCTGGTAATCAAGGGAGCTACTTGGGATTCCTGAACTCATAACAATACCAGCATCAATTTAACTTTTAAGGCATGAGACTATTTACAGCCCAGTGTCTGATCAAGTAATTAGGCACCTCTCTCAAATGCACAAAAATAATTCACCTTAAATGATATCTTATGTTTAACCCGTGTTGACAGGGCATTATTGATGGCCTTGTCAAACTGCAGGAGGACCTTCAGAGCCAGCTGAGGTGTTATCTGTCCAACCTGAAGACAATGAAAACAAACACTACTGTTATGCAAATTAACTATAAAAATTCCACATAAATGACACAAAACATATTTTGGACTAACCATGGAATAGAGATTTATCATTGGACTTGTGGTAATTGTCTTGTTAAAATGCTATGCACTTCCCACTCCCAAATCTTTCAACTGGAATGACAGATATCCTTTTAAGAGGTACCTAAAGTAAACACATCTGCTGATTGGTCCGCTTAGAAATAACAAAAGACCAGGTCTCTATAGTAAGTTCATGCACCATCAATCAAGGGTTTTAATTTCTGCCAGTGATGGAGGACTCAGGTCCGCCTTTTTAGGGACTCGATGCTCTAGTGTCCTCGACTCAGAGGTAAGGAGTCTAACGTAAGAAATCAATCCATCACTTGTCCAGCAGAAGGGTATTCAACCATGGGTGGATGAGCCATATGTGCAAGACAAAAGGTTTAGGTCAAACGGTTTGGCAAAAAATTGGTCAACAAGCTTTTTTCAGGAAGTGGGCCCTGTGGCTGTGACCTCTGACCCTGTGACCTCAGAATCAAGATGGGTGTTCATCTATGGGTGGGTGAGCCATATGTGCAAGATAAGGGTTCTTGTAAAATGGTTTGGTTTAAAATGGGTCCACAAACTTTTCAAGAAATTGGCTGTGACCTCTGACCCTGTGACCTCAGAATTGAGAGGGGTGTTCATCCATGGGTGGTGAGCCATATGTGCAAGACAAAAGGTTTTGGTAAAATGGTTTGGTTTAAAATTGGTCCACAAGCTTTTTCAAGAAGTGGGCCCTGTGGCAGTGACCTTGTGACCTCAAAATCTGTAGGGGTCTTCATCCATGGGTGGGTGAGCCATTTGTGCAAGATGAAAGGTTTTGGTCAAACAGTTTGGCTTTAAATAGGCCCTAATGCTTTTCAAAGAAATTGGCCATGTGGCTGTGACCTCTGACCCTGTGACCTCAGAATCCAGAGGGGTGTTCATCCATGTGTGTGAGCCATATGTGCAAGATAAAAGGTTTTGGTAAAACTGTTTGGTTTAAAATGGGACCACAAACTTTTTCAAGAAGTGGGCCCTGTGGCAATAACCTTTGACCCGTGACCTCAAAATCGATGGGGGTCTTTATCTGTGGATGGGTGAGCCATTTGTGCAAGATTAAAGATTTTGGTCAAACGGTTTGACTTAAAATTGGTTGACAAGCTTTTTCAAGAAGTGGGCCTTGTTGACTTGACCACAAAATCTACAGGGGTCTTTATCTATGGGTGGGTGAGCCATTCATGCAAGATGAAAGGTTTGGGTCAAATGGTTTGGCTTGAAATTGTCTACAAACCAATTATGGACGGACGGAAGGATGTTATTATCGAATTAGTGCCTACTGTTCAGGATGTCCTTATCCACACGACCACAACTGTGACATGCTAAATGTTCCAATGATAGAAATTGTCCTGTCTACAGTCTACTTCATTCACAACCATCGTCTTGTGCCCCCCCCCCCCCCAAGGCATTTATTTGCACACACAAGTATTTCAAGGGTTAGGGTATACAAATAAACCTGCAATCAACTATAGTGGCAGGCAGTTAACAAAGGACCGTGGGTTAATTTTTTTTTTATTTTGCAATATCTGGGAGAAAACCCAATGGACATCGCAAACACGTAACAAGAACTGCCTCTGGACTTCCACACAATAGTGGATTTAAATATCCCCACTTCACCACTTGCTCTCAACTCATCTTCCATGGCGCATGTGGTTGTGCATAGGACTTGTTATCACACGGTTGCTGGTTAGAGACCCGGTGATCATGAAGTGTCTCACAATTGAATGTGATGTGTTCTCATATTTGAATTTCTCTCTCATTAAAGGTTTGCTATTGACTACATTTATATGCGACCTGAATACCACTGCATAAAAAGCTTCAGAGTAAACTGGAGAACTTTAAGCCCTTGTCAGGAAAAAAATGTGTTGAATCAAATATTGCATTTATGACAAGGAAAACTAGGAATCTAAGGAAGATATAGTACTTTATTCGAATGACCAAGAAATTCAGCTAAATATTATGTTTTTGTATGTAAATCTCGCTTTTAAAACTTTGCAACCATGACACTTGAAACCGTCTCAGAATGACACAATGAACTGTGTGACTTGCTGGCTGAGACAACACGGCACGTTACCACTGATTACACAGGCGGCTGCTGGCCAGTTGTGGTTTGGGGGGAAACCCAGAGCAGACATTGTTCCCCGTGTATCACCGTTTATGAGGATAATATCTTTTTCTTAGTAACATTTAAAGTGTACAACTTGGACAAGACTTGGACAACAATTATTCATCGCCTTATACCATTTCCCTTAGACACTAATTCTATAGTCGCTCCATAAATTATAGTGCTAAAATATAAGCAGGATCATGTCAGTATGTGAATTAAGTAGTTTTCTGAGCCACTAATAGAACACGGGCTTCACTTCTATTGAGGAAAATATAAATAAAACTGTCTCCTCTCATTCCCTATTTTAACTCCTACTTATCCCTGCAGATGTCCCAACACTCAACTCTTCTAACACTGTCAATTACTAAACATAAAAAGTCACCTGAATTGGGAATCAAACCTACGATCTCTAGACTAGGAGCCCTACACGCTAACTAAGTGAGCCGTGAAGACGAGATACCAGCAGGAGCGAGTTTTGTTCATTTATATCTGCGACTGAAGCTCCATCTATCGTGAAAATGGGAAACCATTTACAATTTGAACAGGAAAATTAAGCTTTAGGTGGGGGGCAGAGGCCCCCACAGCCCCGTTCTGATGGGGAACCCAGGTTCCCTGGACCCCTCCTCCTCTAATATAATAAACTACAGTTATGAGCAAAATTAAATACGGGAATTCTCAGGAAAATAATATGTAGCGGCCTTTTTTTTTAAACAATTTATTATGCGTCACCCGTTGTGCATAAGGTACCGGCGGTTGGCTGAAGCCCGGTTTCTATAGTTCTGCCATAGTTTTCTATTAGACCGTCAGCCCAGGGCCAGGAATATTTAACCCTGCGCGAAACGTGGGGTTAGACTATTGTTTTCCCTCGATTCTGTATGTGTGTGTGTGTGTGCGTGTGTTCCGGACGGTATCTAGGGACGGTATAACGGGTGTTATTGAAATTTATTATATAGGCTGGTATTGTGAAAGCATTTTCGAAGTTCGAATTTGGTGTAAATCCAAGCATAAATAACCCCCGAATGAGTGTTTTCATTGGGTTTTTATAGCACATTTTGGCCACTTGCACTGGTGCATGTGACCATACGGCCACCTGCTGAGCGGGATCCGCTACGTCATAGTCAACAATGACGTCACGCTATGCGACAAGTCATTTCTTATACAAATATTTCGCTATGTGCTGTTGTTATAAATGCCAAGTACATGTAGGCCTATTCCTAACTTGTTACTGCCATCTTCCATTAAAACAGATACGCACTGGCCTAGTTTTATTTCAAGCACAGCTTAATATTGTGTGTTTCTTCTGGATGTTTGAAGAGACAAGAATTTTCTGAATGCTGCAGAGGTCATACTTAATTGAAAATGGAAATTGAAAATCAATGCATTCCATCCCATATGGTAAGCAAATACAATAATATGTCAGAATTGCGTACTGTTTATTGCAATTACATTACAAATGTTTAAAAGTAATTCAAGGCTCAGTGCGTCCATGGAAGCAAACGGTCCTTGGCTTGGGGATCGGAACACTCACTGGATCCAGCTTGATTCTGCGTATTCTGAATCGTATGGGATATACCCTGAGTTACGATGAAGTGAAGGCATTAGAAACAGAATTTGCCTTTACAACTCAGGAGTCTGATAAGGATGCCCCCGATGGTATCAAGTTGAGCCCTGATCTTGGAACAGGACTTGCTTGGGATAATTACGATGTAAACCTAAATACCTTGGATGGCAAAGATACTCTGCATGCCACAGTTTGGATTTGCTACCAAAACAAGACCGAAGCAAATGGGAATAGTCTTCCACAGATGGAGCTTCGCAGAAGGAGAAACAGGCGACAATTCGACGGACAAGCTCGAGAGGTTGCCCCTATGCACCGTCAGCTTAGCAGAGCAAAGTTTGATATTCCAGCATCACACAACCAGGAGGACCCATTTGCAGCTGTTACTCAATGCATTATTGATTTCTATTGGTTACTGCTATCGTGGGAAATGCCATAGCCACTATATGTTGGGTTTATCTCACAATTTGTCCAAGATGACCTTCCAATTCAGAAGATAACATATATGGATCCGATTCCAGCTTCTCCAACTAGAAACGATGTTGTCAAGGAAACTATGAAGAGAAGCCTGCAGGTTGCCTGTGAAACAAATCAGGATTTCATTGTTGTTACATAAGACCTCGCAGTTGTGCTGAAAGCCTACTCCATTCAGTCCCTTGAAGCTCCTTTGTCTGATCGTCTGTTGATACTGTTGGGGAATTTCCATCTAGAGCTGGCCTTTTATGGAGTTGTTGGAACATACCTCAATGAGTCAGGGGCTGAACACCTTCTCACTGAATGCGAAATACTTGCAGAAGGCTCACTGAATGGGTTCATACGAGGGAAAAACTATAATCGCTGTTGCAGAGTCCACGAAATTCTGGCTCTTGTGATGGAGCGGAAGCTTTATGACAGCTTCTTGACAACCCTTCCACAGGAGAGGCAAGATGTAATCACAACATGGATGAAAGATGTACCAGAAGAACGCAGTGAGGTAGAACCATTCCTAGAAAGCAATCCGATATTCAGAGAGCACATGGAACAATATGAAAAGTTTTTTGCTAATGCTCTACAGGGTGAAATGGGTGCAACAGCACAATACTGGTGTGGATACATCTATATGATCAATCGGGTACACCGAGGTCTCATGCGAGCTTTGAGGATGAATGATATTGAGAGTTACATCACCCTTCTTCCAACAGTAACTGATGTCTTCTTTGGGCTCAACCGTCCCAATTACGCTCGTTGGGGTGTACTGTTCCTTGAAACTTGAAACTGCGCACCCGAGGATTTGTTCGGTACTAGAGAAAGGGGCATTTTCAATTCAAAGAACGCCAAAGGCCTTTTCTAGGACAGCAATTGACCTAACACTAGAGCAAAGCGTAAATAGAGATGCGGCCTTACAAATGAAGGGAATTGTGGGATTCCAGAACTCCCCCAGTGCAATCCGGCGCTGGTGTATGACATTAACCCAGCGAGGAATGTCAGTGACTGAGTTGCGACACATAACAGGACTCTCAGCTGAGAAGCAGCCAAGAACACAGCTTCGACCATGTCGAATCAAGAAAGATACCCACCAAATTCAGACTCTGCTAAAAGCTGTGAGTGAATGCGATCCATTCTCTGAACCTGCCATCTCGTCATCCTGCCTGTTGAATATTGCCACAGGAAAAGGAGCCGCCTCCATCACACTTGAGTTCCTCAATGATTCTCTATGTACAGGTCATGAGCTGCAGGTGGAGTTCAGAAAGGAGTGCTCTGACGACAGCTCCAGGCAACTTAAGCCAATAAAACAGAGAAAAGTGAACAACTTTGTAAGCGAGAATGCTAAGGTTAAGCCATCGGCAAGGTCCAAGGTCACTGCAGTAGCAAACAGTCAACGGGACAAGTTTGTTTGTATGCTTGTGATTATATCCTAGAATACCAACTTTGATCTGAAACATTTCACTATGTAACCCATCACAGATGTTCCTCTATCCATCGCACATCCTGATGGTTCAATCATGAAAACCGAAAAGAGCAAGCTTTTGCAGAAGCTGGAGTCAATGCAAGACGGGATGGAAACCTTGCCTTATATTGATGCAAGTTTGATTGATGGTGGACTACTGCTTCATTCGTATCTTTCAGCGATTGGCCACATATCATCCTACGGAAGTCTTGCAAGAGGCCTTTTGAGCCATGTGTGCAACACTTTGGCAACGGAAAGGAAATACACATCTTATTTGACAAATACCTGCCTGATTCACTGAAAGAGAGTGAATGAAAATTGCGTGGGGCCAAGAATCGACCATTTGTCATAGGAGGAAGTGAGCAAAGGCCAAAACAGAATTGCCAAAAGCTATTGCAGAATGACAACTTTAAGGATGAACTGGGCAGGTTTTCCTGAGTGAGTGGCAGAAAGACCATTATGGTCCTATCCTTCGGAAAACGACACTTATTGTATCACATGGCGGCAGTTGCCTTCGCATTGCATTTGATGAAGTTGGCAAGAAAATGACTGTTGATCACCCATACGTGTTGCAAGGAACCCATTAAGAGGCAGATACCCTTCTGGCATTTCATGCTGCTTCTGCCACTGGATGCCTGCTCATCCGAGCCTCAGACACGGATGTAATGGTCATAATCATAGGTATGCTTGGGCGGAACAAGCTAGACGGAATACCATTGAAGCCTATCATAATGGACTGTGGGTCTGGCAACAGAAGAAAATATATTGATGTAACCAGCATTGTCTTGGCTTTAGAGACAAAACAAGTTGGCTTAGCTGCGGCATTGCCAGGCTTACACGCTTTCACCGGCTGTGACTTCACAGCGTCGTTCTACAGAAAAGGGAAAACCAAACTGTATGAAATCCTTGAAAATGACAGCAATGGAACCTTCATCAATTTCTTTCGAAGCTTGTCATTGCGGGAGAAACTCAAACAAGAGATTCCCGAGATCTACACATGATCCTTGTATGGGATGAATGGAGTAAAGGATGTTAATGTGCAAGGTTCCAGAAACTTCAAGAACTGACAGGAAAAATCAGAAAGGTGAGATTAAAAAAAGAAATAAGTAGTGACAAGAAATACATTGTATAATACGAAATAATTCATGAAGCAAGGAAATATAAGCAATGAAATATAAAAATCATTCTTCACATGATTAACATTCAAGTAATTGTACTTACTGTTGCAGCTGATTTGTTCTGTCATTTCAGGGAAACCAGATGGCCAACATAAAGAAAGTTGACTGCGCGCTACTTCCCCCTTGTGGGAAGATCTTTAAGAATAAGATCCAACGGGCTCATTACGTGAGCATTATCAGAGGTAATGCAGACACCTCAGTGCCAGCTCAGGAGCTAGACCCACTCAAGTATGGATGGAAGGCAGAAAACAGTAATTATGTTCCAGATTGGTTTCCTGGGCCTGCTGAACCAGAAAAACTTTTCGCTGATATTCATGAGAAGAAAACTGTCCCAGATGACACTGACAGCGGGTCCTATTCCGAACCCGAATGGAGCGATGATTCTGATAGCATGGATAGTGACAGTGAGGCCTGAAATCGCTTGACTAACAAGGACAGTGCCTACTTATTGCAATATGAAAGGTTACATCCAAACAACACTTTAACCATTTGGCTAAAATAAAAGATTCTTTTCTATGCTTCTCGCTCAAACTTTTCATTTTCTGTGTGATGACATGGATGCTCTGTTATTTAAGGCTTATTTCATTTGGTACCTGGAATATCTGAGCTAGTCTAAATGCATCACAAGGGCAGTTGGGATACATATTTTTGGGGTCGTCTGGCACCCCTTATACAACAGAAAAAAATTCTAAAGTAACCCGTTTTATGCACCATGAACTGAGCCTGATCAGTTGGCATAATTTTTTCCTGGTACCTGTCTCATCTACTCTTTCACAATACCAGCCTATATAAAAAATTTCAATAACACCCGTTATACTGTCCGGAACACACACGCACACACATACAGAATCGAGGGAAAACAATAGTCTAACCCCACGTTTCGCGCAGGGTTAAATATTCCTTACATGTAGCTTACCTGATGATTTTCATAGGTACAAAGTTGCAACATGATGAAAAACACATTGCAGAAGCTGAAAAAAACTGGCATGACTTGCAAGATAATGCATCTAACATGCAATAATATCAGTGGTGTAGGAAGATGTTTTGGCTGTATTTTAACAACTTTGCACTGTAAATTCACAGTGCCGGTAATTTATGGCTGAAAAAATAACATTTCGGCCGCTGCTGTATTTTAACACTGAAGACCTCGATAAAATAACAGAACACAGAGTAACTTTACATTATTATCATGCAATTAATGTTACACTGTTAAATTAACGAACTTTAGGCCATATGATGTCTACTCCATGTATTTATGACGAAACCAAACATCATCTATGTACATCGATATACGCCTTATCAGCTGCTACGGTTGACAGACATAAAAAAATTGCCCCCTCCCACATTTCTGCTTTTGTCCTCTTCCTTTCTTTTGTTTATTCGTTGTTAAAACTGCACAAAATTTGACAGTAATGATGACAATATTTATGAAAACATTAACATATCAAAGGCTTATTTCATTTGGTACCTGGAATATCTGAGCTAATCTAAATGCATCACAAGTTCATTTTCGGGGGGTCTGGCAGAGCAAATACAATGGGGGGAAAATCTGTTATTAGCCATTTTGTATTTTGAAAGAGTAACACTGTCATGCAAACCTGGTTTCAACTGGTATCAGTTACATTTAGGCTGGCATAGCTGTATCACATTGCCTAGGGGCAGTTGGCACCCCTTATACAACAGAAAAAAATACTGAAGTAACCCGTTTTATGCACCATGGACTGAGCCTGATCAGATGGCATAATCTTTTCCTGGTACCTGTCTCTTCTACTCTAGGCCAAATTTTTAGGCCCCTTTGGGAGGTCTGGCGGGGCTATAACAACGGTGAAAATGTCTGTCGTTTGCGTTTTTGGTTCTCATTCATCAGTGAAAACACCATGGTGACAAAATTAATTGGTACCGTTGCCATCTATTTTAGACCTATTTTTAGGTGCCATTGGGGGGTCCCCCCGGACATACGCAATGGGGGGTACTCAGCAGACTATCACTTCTGTAAAACTTAGGGGACCCCCAATATGCTCCAGTATGCAAATATTGGTACCTCGTTCGTCTACACTCAAGGCCCTGGGCTGACGGTCTATATGGGGTGGCCATGGCTGGAATTGTGCCAGACAAGCAGACTGTTCTGTAGTTTGGGATCCAATATACTTCATGGTTATCAATTATATTATAATACTAGAAGCCCCCCCCCCCCCCCCCGGGCCGTATACTGTTTTCAATTAGTATTACAAACAAAGAGAGTGAGCCTGTGGCAATGTTTTTTCAACCATATGGCTATGCAGAAGTGACAAAACGTATGGTGAAGAGGTAGTTAAAATTGTGTTTCATTTCAGACCATATCACCTGAATGAGTTCATCTAAGCTCTCTTGTAGAGTATGGCCTAGAGTTGTGTTCCTATACAACTGATAACTCATCCTTCGTGTTGATGAAAGCCGGTGCAAGCTGAAGTGTCGTCTTATATATACCCGTGCTGCGCTCGACAAATTTGATTGACAGCCGGAAGTGTAATTTAGACTTGTTACTTCTTTGCACAATAGACAATATAACTCCATAAACAGATATTTGAACCTTTTTATATCATCAAGTATATAATATGTCAGCTAATTAATATTTTTGCCTTAAAAGGTGTACGTATCAGAAAAATAAAGTTTACTTGGAGAAATGTAGCTTTAAAAATGAATTTTATCGTTTTTGTAAGACAACACCAGTCTATATATAATAGCCTCGAATAAATTTTCATAATGAAATTGAATTTAACCTATTATTCATATTGTTCTAATAAAGATCAAGTGAAAAAGGCTAAGTCATCTGGAAGAAATATACTTTTATAGAATACATCAAGGAAAGTGAGAACTGTATTCCGTAACAATTTTGACAGTTCTGAGATTATGCAGAACATGAAAGATGGCCGATTCAGGCGCAGGGAATGAGAAGTCGGGGTTCGGGCAATTTGTTCGTAAACAGAAGAAATATGGAACAACAACAAAGCCGGCTCTGTCAAATGAATCTTACTTAAAACATTACTTATCACAAGGGGAGACGTTACAAGGGATCGCCCTAAAATATGGGGTTTCGGTAAGTGAACACGGCAGTTGACTAGTTGTCAACCAATCCGGAGTGCCAAACGTTCTGAATGGATTATGGGGGGGGGGGGGGGGGGGGTGTTTGGGTCGGCTGTCATAACATACGTCAGACGATCAGAGCCCTGAGGAAGACACTATCAACAATGTGGCTGATGTGTACTGTAAAAACTGTGAAACCAACTTGACAGAGCAGTGTGTGGGGAAAATATATGTGGCGTCCTCCGTAGAATCAAGGGCCTGAGTATAGAATCCGGTCTTCATTTTGGAGATGGGGTCTAAACAGACTGGACTGTCTCATATTAGTACTAGTAGTAATAAACATAAGCCATGAATGCATGCCTGATGATATGACATCGACATGCCTCTTAGTCTTACTTCTCCATTATATGAATCTTAAATATCATTATGTCCGTCCGTATACACCCATAAACTAGTCTATGTAGACTGGATTCTATACTCTCTCCGATTCAAGATGCTATTTTACTACTAATAGTACTATACTAGGCAGGCCTTTTTTTCCACTCCCTGGGTCTATTCTTTCACACGATTAGTTCAGTTTTGCTTTATACAGAAGTTTCCCAGCAAATCCATCCCAGCACACAGTATACCTGGCACACAGCTGTTTAACACCTTGTTATGGCTCTGCATGTTGGTAAACACAGTCTGTGTGTGTCCGTTTACCATAACAAGGCCATATGACCGGAGGTCCAAATATGAACCTCTGGCTTGATGTTTAGCTAGTAAGAACATGTATTACTTTTTTTGGCCAAGTCTGTCAAGGCATCTCCTGATTGAAACATGTTTTGGCTTTGCGATGCACACAGCCCTACACCCTGTGTTAATGTTGACACCTCTGATCGGGCCTGATTCACTGTTTTTAACACTCATTTACAGGAGTAAGCAAATGGTTTCAAGGCAATATTTTGGCAGGTACGGATTTTTTTAAAGGGAAGAAGCTATTTTTCGTGTTATTTCAACATGCTTTATAGGTGATTGGGCCCCTTTAATAGATGCTGGTTATTCCTATCAGTATGTAACAGTGATTCTGATAGCATTTGTCAGTGACTGAAAATTAGGAGCACTACGGCAGTAGATAATGAAATATTTTATTCTGAAGTATTAAATTAATATTTTGCAACTTTCTGGATGCTTCCTCATCAAGTGACAGTGTAGGATGACATCTTTTAGCTGATGATGTATTTTATTATATTTATAGTACCATGTCTTTGCCAATACCATCATGGAATCAACATCGATCAGTGTCTCTGACTCAGTCAATGTTATTGATATCTTGCAAAGATAGTAGACTTTTCTCAGGTATTATATTAATTGTTTCTTTTTTATAACTTTTTTTCTTGAAGTGTATTTGCAATGTATGGTGCTAGTTTTGATTTATATAATTGAGGTGATTATTTGGTGTAGTCACTGACAGATAAATAATATTATGTTAAATAAATGTAATTTGTAAATAAATATCCCCCAAAACTGATGGGCGCCCCTTGGTGGGACAGCAAGGAACTTCCAAAGAAAAATCAGTCTAAGAAATAGTTCTGTTCAGATTGGGCATGGCTGTTGGGATATATCTTGTGGTAAAAAATATTTTATCACTTCAAACAGATGTACAGTACTGTGTATGGTATTATTGATTGGTAGACCCTTTAGTTTCTCTGTGATAAACAGAGACACTGTTTCCTGCCTTCAAAGGCCTAGCGGGTGATGGGATACTGTTCAGAACATAAAGTATTTATATAAACAATAAATCATATACTTATGCTACTTTTACTGCCAATTTCAAGTGTCTAGGCAGTTTGGGTGTTATACATACATAGTCTATCATGTATATTAAATGGAACTCCTTTAACTCCATACGGTGGACAGTCGAAGGATAAAATGCTCAGCTCTCTCAAGTGTCAACCCTGGTTCGATCCCAGATGTTGCCATGTTGTGGCCTGTCCAAGTTTTCTCTGCTTTCCTCCAATCCTAGGCACTGCTGAATGCCACCACCTGAGCCATGGAGAGTGCCTTACTACATTTAGTAACAATAACTATTTGTACAATCCATGTTGAATAAAATTATCAAAGTATGAATTGAATTATTGATTGCAAGATGGGTCAGTAACTACAATGACCCATTTAAATATTTTTTAAACATGATTTCTTAATATCAATAGATCATGCATATTTGAATACTTAATAATATTACTAAGGCTTAAGTTAATTTTATGAATAATCCATTTATGTTGCCATTTCAGATGGAACATTTGAAACGGGTGAATAAAATATGGACTAACGAAAGCTTGCACATAAAGGACTACATATTGGTGCCTTTGATAACTGCCAATCCATTTGAAGGACCAAAGCTACCAGCAGCAGCAATTAATGGTGACAGTGCTCCCCCTGGAGCAGCAGTGTCCAGATCCAGTACACCAGAAATAGTCACACAGCAAGACTTGAGTGAGTCTATTAAAAAACAGAAGGAGAAATCCAGCCGAACGGAAACCATACCCTCACAGCCTGCCAGTAAACCAGCACCAAGTGCTAAAGACTTTCTTAGCAAATATGATAGTAATATTGCCCAGTTGAAATCTAAGGTGCACGAATTGGAATCCACATCACAGTAAGTTTGTGAGTCAAAACTTATTTAATTTACCAAGGGCTTTTACTGTTATGTGTCACGCAGAGCTTACCACCAGGTGTGTATTCTTTCACAGTCTATAGATCACATCTCCTTTGTCACACAGTTGATATCATGCATGTATGTTTAGACTAAATGTACATGTGCAGTGGTCATTTTTGCTTACTGTGTTAAAATGATGCACATTATTTTTTTCATTGAAATATTGCCTTCTGCTTTCAAGGAAATTTGAACTTCATTTCAGGAAAATAGGTGGGAATTTTCCCACTACTGTGCCCCACCACATATTTTTCAAAGGCAACAAGTAAATTCATGTCATTATTGTGCATGAAAAATTTAAGGCCACAATTAGAAGAAACCCTCAGATGATGAACCACATTATTTTTCTAAATGTGTATAATCTTAATAATCTAGAGGTGAGGGTGGACCATACATTGTGTTAACTTAATTAATACATGCCAGTTTGTTTATATTTTAACTGCTTCATCTCTGTTACTTTGATCTGATACCACAACTTACAGTTCCTGCTTCGTCCCACCTGACCAGCAGTAAAAACATGTTCATATTATTAAGTCTGTGGCTATGCTTTCACTGACCTTCGTTCAGGGACCCATTCTGGTGTCTATTTCATTGATAATGAACAAATCCGCAAGTGATCAGGCAGAAATCACAACTGCCAATCAAATCCTATGAACAAAAGGCAAATAATACACTGTTCATAAGCTGTCTGAACAAGATGCACATAAGATACAGGAAAAGTTTATATGACTTGTCAGATTCTCCATGCCTTCTGAACATTTTAAATGTATGATGGAAATATCACATCAGACTTTCCTGTAGAACAAATATACACAAGAAATGTGATTGGTTCAAATGCCATGTTTGTTATTTATGAAATCGACACCGAGCGGGTCGCTGAATCAAGGTCTGTGAAAACATAGCCACAGGCTTGAAAATAGTTAGATGGTATTACAGCTATAATTAATAATGACAAGTGGTCTAGCATTTAAGCAATCTTCATAAACATAAGGTAATTACCTGCTTTTAAAAAATAGGAATTTTGCCAATTAAGTATAGATCCAAATTCTGTGGCCGCACATCTATTTATAGCTGCACCTGTAATCATGAAAACCACTTTGTAAAATAAAAATTATCCTCTTGCTTTCTGACAAGCTGGAGCTCTGTGAAGAGAAAGTAAAACACATTTAGTACTGATGAGGACACCTCATACATAAACGTAACATAATGTTTAATGCAAATCAAACCTGAGGAAAGGCTTATCATCACCCTTTATAGTTTGATTTGCCATTTTTATAATTGTTTATTGAAATAAGAATCTGTTCAATGTTTAACTTACTTCCCTGAGCATGGGATACTGTTTACAAACTGACATGCATTGCCAATTATAAATGTACATGTGTAATCAGTAATTTTCTGTAAATATCAGTGCTGTGACAATATGAAATATTTTCTTATTTACTGTGGTTACAAAATCTGTAGGTGTGCAGAAACTGACTTGGTTCAGTTATGAATGTTTGCTGAATTTGTAAATAGCAATGCAACATTCAGAGTAAATGTTAAACATATTATTTGATTAATCACATCACGGAGGTACCCAAAAAAACATTCCTACTTTTTCATCATTATATACAAGGCAGATGAACTTATACTGTCTTTTTTTGATAAGTGCAAAAATTGTATCAATCAAGATAGATATGTATGCAAATTGTGGCAGTAATTATTTTAGCCCTGGTTACTAACCAGCATTACCAGAATGTTCCAAATGTGACATTTATCTGGAAATCAGATTTAACAGTTACCCAAATGGCATAACCAGTTCAAAATTGATGCAGCATTGCCATTAGGTGTGGAATAAAGGTACGTTTCTGTAAGTGAACGTGAAGGCCAACGTGAATTTGAGTCACAGGCCATTGGCTGGCCCAGGCTGGGTACACAATGTTTCCATATAAGTGATGTGACATGCAATTTCTCATTTTTTTTTTCAGCATAGTAACATCAAAGAAATTTTTGTTTCATTTGGTGCATTTTGTACATCTTATAAGTTATCATATTTAAGAATTAAAGACATGTTCAAATCTGTATTTATCTGAATATAGAGAATATGTCGCTCAGTGTATTTAAAGTTACTTTCTCTGTACATCCCGTATTTCCCTTGTCACAGATTGCTAATCATTTAAAGGTGGCATCCTATTAACAGTACAGTGCCTTTCATTTATAAACTCTACCAATCTCTCCACATCACCATCACTGAACATTGTCTGTGTCTTTGGCATGCTGGATTTGCTATAGGCTTGTGCCGTAAACACAAGAATGCCCTTCTGTTGTGACATCATTTGAAGGAATTGCCACAAGAGTGCCAGACAACAGGCTCGGGGTAGTAATTAAGAAAATTTTGCTTACTTACACGCATATGGAAACACCCCAGTGATATTACCATAGAAGCTATTTTTATTGCTCTGGTATTCACGCTTATTGAAACGCAGCTTAATGCAATGCTAAACTGACAGCTTGGATTTTTATTATTTCCCTGGTCTAATAATTTTTCTCACAGTAACAACCCTCAACATGTACCTGTTAAGCAGAAGTCAGAACTATTAATACACTGTATAACTACTCTTACAGATGTTAAAGGACTTCATTTCAGGTAATCTTTAAACACTTCTGCAGTCAGTCCTCCATAACCTTACATCTCTCCACTGTGTATGCTTTCAGTTTGCTATGCCTGCTTTATTTCAGATTATATAATGCTCATGAAATCACTGAGGAAAACCAACATTCGTAAGTTGGCAGTAGTGGAATCAGATCTGTCTAGGCAGAGGGGATCTGAAATTTTGTTCTGTAGAACCTAAGCAGATGAAACCACAGTCCTGTTTGTTAAATTTGTCTTCTAGATTATGGGCCAGTACAATGCATCCATAACAAGAAACAATTGGACCTTCATGATTTTATTTCCTGTCTGAATTCAAAAGCTACAGTTGATTTCAAAAATTATCATATGAAAATTCATTCACATTCTTGAATTTTTACTTTTGGTTATTGACTTGTGTAAATGATTTTTATCAAAGATTATTTCAGAAAAAGCTTGGGGTTTTCTTCTCAGTGTGTTAACTTTTCTCTGTTCTTCTGATACTATATATAGTATAGGATAGGCATTAAAAAGTTGGTTATAATGTTAATGTCAGGCAATCATGCCGGCAGCTGTACTTAAGCTTTACATTCAACTTAATTTCAAGACTGCCTAAATTAAGTTGTAGTTTCAGTCACATATGACAGAATGAATATTTCACCCAGCTGGCTTAAATTATACTACAGATCTGGTTTTTAGTTGCATGATAAAGGTTCAGGTGTTAGTGAATATCTCCTACCCCCCCCCCCCCCTCCCCCATCATCTGGATTATAATCCTTGTATTCATGTTACCAGATAAGCAGAAGATTTCTTAGAAGATACTGTCAATCTACTATGGATTGTGTATAACTTAGGACTGACATCTAGGGAGTAAATATTTGGAAATAAAAAGTTGAGTCATTAATATAGTTTTACAATTACAGAACTCTATTATGTATACATTCTTAATTGTCTTTATAAAATCCTCATTTATATTATTAATTTTTTTTTGCATTATTTATATTTGAATTTTGTGGACATTCCAAGGTCTTGACCTTTTAACAACTGTCTAACACATGGGTAAATAAAAGGGATATATAAGTGACTGTCCTTTGTAATATAACAAAGCTACTGTTTTTCCCTAATGCATTCCATGTACATCAAACGATTATAAAGGGTATTAACACCGTGACAAATGTTAGATAGACACTGTGACAAACATGCACAGTGATATGACTGAGTATCTTATCACTAGGCACGTTTGACAAAAGATAATGTAATGATTTTAATCAGTTTGTGCTACCAATGATGACAGCTAGTACAAGGCTCATGTACATTATTAAGCCCCCATAAATGTGACAGTGATCTTAGCCTGAATATAATATTACTGTTACTCTTTACCATGTCCAAGAGACCACATGTTGTCTCTGTGGTAGTGTGTACAGTATGTATTCATCATACATGATATTGATGTGCACAGGATGCTGTATAAACATAGTGAAGACAACATGCATGGACTCCAACAGTGTAGCTCTATGTCATGTCAAACAGTCCTGCTGGTTTTATAAGTTGATTTCTGTGTTTTCAACTTTACAGTCATAATTTGTATAGTTACTTTTTATTTATTATTTCAATAATACCTGATCACTGTTATCTGATATCAAGAATCCACCATGGAGCAGCATTAGTCCAGCAGTGAGTACAGTACTCAAGTTACAAGGAATTTTATTGCTTAGCTTATCCGAACAAAGTGCAAGAATCAGCTGTCCTCACACCTCTCATGTGTGTTTGAAACAGGTGCAGTGTGTACCCAGGTAATTAATTTAAGATTTACTGACTACTAACATATAGAATCCATTTGCACAAAAGCACATTTTGTCATATCTTTTATTAACTCATTTCTGGCTCTCTGGGACCTCAGCTGCTTCAGGCCTTGGCTTCTTATAACAATATAATACATTGTGCCGATACAGCACATTCATTTGAATCATTATTGCATCTTCAATTAATACATGTCTGATTTGTGATAACCATCATTGCAATGAAGTTTTATGGTTCTGAGTTCAACTCGTGTAGCACATGTAAGATATAGCTATGTTCCTTTATTATCAATAATTTTGTGTGTGTGTGTATATATATATTTAATTTATTCGGGCCTTTCCTTTGCCTAAATCCCAAAGTTTCAGGGTAATCAGTTAAGCAGTATTTTACATAATCCTGTCTAGTACCTACAAACAAACTAACAAAGAGAAATGGGGGAAAACCATAACCTTCTTGGTACAGGTAATTAATATTGCTCAATGAGGTACACCCAAGCTGAGGGAACAGAAGCCAATTCTATCACTTCCTCTCATCATTTCTCTCTCTCTCTCTCTCTCTCTCTCTCTGACAGTTATATATGCTTCTGATGTGCTCACAGCTTGGCTTGACACTGAAAGAGTGTGCCACATTTGAAGGTTTCATGTGTTTTCTTTATCCCTAGCTATAACCTCTTGTGGACTAACTGTTTTCCCTGTTGACACCTTACTTTCAGCCTCCATGAAATTGATGATGAAATATGGGCAGAATGCCATGTGTGAAGCGACATCTGTTGGCAAAAGACAGAACCACGTGCATGAGCATGCTTCTATCCTTTGGTTTGTATAGCTGTGCTATTGTCCTTTTTTTCTCACTCTGTGTTTCTGTTTAAAATAGAAATGATAACAATATTGGTGACACATGACACATCGTAATGTATGTACTTTGTAATGCTCTATTATTTGGTATATCATTAAAATGTTCTTAATTATTTTAAAATTAAATGTTTTTAGATGCAACCAGCTTATACAGACAACAAATACATATATACTCTAGTGTAAATTATACTCTTATATGATTGTATTTTACAAGAATATATTGACATGTGCTTAATATAATAGGGCTTTCTTTTCACTTAGAATAAAACATGCTTAAGAAATGATCTCCTCAAAATTATGTTTTACTGTATATAAATACTTAGAATTAAACATGCTTAAGAAATGATCTCCTAAAAATTGTATTTTACCGTATATAAATACTGTTATATAAATAAATACCTACTAACATGAATTACTGCATGTCTGAAATGTCATGTTGATGCATCTGTTGACATTTGGCCATTCACAAACATATATTAACAAAAGTACTCAAGCTCAAGAATTTACTCCAGTTAACAGTGAGTTAAATGTTTATATAGAACTTATGTTAGGTGCATGCCACTTTGGTCTAAGGCAAAACTGAATGACAAGTAAAAGTTTTTAACACAAAATTAGTAGATGGTCATGTAATAATATTTGATATTTACTCTGACCTTTTAGATGTTCAACATATGATCAAATTGTAGGCTAGACCGACCTATTCTGCAGCAAACTTTGTAATGTTTAACACTCTGTCCATTTAAAAATATATCTGCCCTGTTTCCGGCACAATTATGATATTTTCCTAGCCCTAGGACAATACACTACTTAATTCAACCCAGAAATACATATCATGTGTGATTGGTTTTAGCGTTATTAACTTGTTTTCATTGGGAGCTCCAGATGGCAGCACTGCGCTGATCAATTCATAGAATTTTAACATCATTTACTGGCCGTTTCCCTGTTGCACTTATACTCACTCTAAATTTACAAAACATCTCCAGGCACGCCGCTACGTCAATGTAACCTGTAAACTACAGCTGTTTAATCAAAGATAAAAATATGAAACTTATACAAGAGCAGTGTCAATAATAACATGGACGGCAATTACAGCATTACCAGGAATATACAGTTGGGGAGCACACTAGGGCTATTTACTCTTTCATAGGTTTGTGAATTGTCACAGTGAACAGAATGATTGTTGACTGGAAAATAATAAAAAATGCAAGGCTTATTTGATGTGGTATCACGTTTCAAGTGGATGATAAAATCTAATTGTTAAGTCCTATTGCCTCATTGTAACCAGACTAGGAAGTGGACTACCAAACACCACTAAAATATTCAGACAAGGACGGAACAGACCTTGGGACCAGTACCAAATTGTAAACTGGGGAAAATCTGGTATAAAACTATGCTAGGACTGTGTGTAGTTTTAATGTATCTGAACATAAAGCATAAAACATCAATTGGGAATCTAAAATTTAACAAATCTGGCATTACACTGTCTGTGGGACTGTCGAATAGTATTCTAGTGGGGGATTCTTAAACAGGATTTAGATTAACAGTTTTATTAAACACACTGGTACAGCATTTCAACCTTTCTCTCTCAGTGTTTCAAGCTGCATGAAACCCACTCCCTTTTTCGGCAAGCCTTTTCTTTTTTGTCTTGTGTATGTAAAAAACTTTCTTCTATGCTTGAAAGCTCAAGCCTGCTTACAGATCATTTGTCTTTAATACAATTTGTTTTGCAGACAGGTTGTAAGGGTTGCTTGTAAAATAATAGTACTGTCTCTACTACAAGATAGGTGGACCTAAGAATGATAACTATTGTGTTTATTGTGTTCCATGTGATAATATGTTATTAGAAATATTTAAGTTATGGTCACCCCATGGCACTATTCAGTGTGTCATATCTTTTCTTACCATAAAGTGGAGCAGTTAAATTGGTCAATAATTAACCTTGTACACAAAACTGTTGTGCAGAAGAATTTGTAATGTAAATAAATTTTAAATGTTTGTGTTTTGAATTGACTGATTGCAATTAAGAAACCACAGCGGGCTTTGGAATGCACAAAACAAACCAGTTTATTTATAAGCTGCACTTAGTAGTGGTTACAGATATTAGAAAAAAAAGGTTTGCATAAACAACTTAAATTCATTAATAAAAGTCAATGCAGTTTTCTATCTAAGCCCCACAAAAATGTCTTTTTAAGTTAGCTGAAAGTTTATAAATTTACACCCTCTGGAGGTCTCAACTTTCAACACCCCAAGTTAGGCACATCCCCAACCTTTGCCTCTGAGCTTCAAGCTCAGATTTGTGTCACGATAACCTCTCCCCCTGTATGCTATCAGATGTACAGTGACCTCTTTTTAACTTGAACAAGTCCAGTAATCTATCCAACCTTTAGTTAAATAATATCCAAGGAAAACCTGCCTGTGTTGAACCTCTAATGTGAAAATATTTAGTCTGTCCCATCAATTTGGCACAACAAAGGGCTTACTGTGTATGTTATCAAGATTACAATAACAACAAAAAAGCCAAAGCATTTAACACATTCAAAATTTCCTCAATTAAATATGAATTGTTGGTATTATTATTCCTTCATGGAACCATACTTTGGCATTCTTAACCATGCCTGGCATGATACAAAAAAATTAAAACTGACACTAAATCATAACCCACCTTACTCTGTAGATTAATCCCAGGTATCATTCACATCGTAGGTCATAAAAAAGGGAAGTATAGCTGCACTGGGAACTGTTATGTGTTTGCATGGGCACTTTATTAATATTAAATAAACACTTTATTTTTGTTTGTTCTGTAATTACAACTAACAATGTAGAATGTGTTATTAATATAACTGCATGGCACTTACAGCTATAAATAATACAGCTGATTAATTAAAGTACCTATAGCATAGACCAGAGGTCTAAAATTTGTTGAAAGAATGACTCATTGCATTTTGACATAAATACTTAGTTACAATGTTTATCATTATTTCAGCATTTTTATTTTGAAAGTATTGTACATAACTTTTCTAAGATTTTACAATTTTTAGGTTTGTTGTTTAATGGTTGTGTGATGCTGAAGTTTTATTTTCTGTAAAAAAAAAGTTCAGATGGTCATTGGACATACCAAGACCTCACTTTAGCTTTCATTTCAGGAAAAGAAACAGTATCAGGTACTGAAAGACGGTCGTGCTTAGAAATTTGACTTAATTGTCTAAATATTTATGGGATTATAATTTTGAATTATTTTGTCATCATTGTAAAGTCCAAGATTTTGGTTATTACATTAGCCCAATATACCGAGAGTATGGGATTGAGTGATACTGGAACTTAAGGAAAAAGCAGACTGTGCTGTTGTTGCCATCAGATTAATGAAAATTGTTCAGTCTGTGCTGTTGTTGCCATCAGATTAATTAAAATTGTTCAGTCTGTGCTGTTGTTGCCATCAGATTAATAAAAATTGTTCAGTCTGTGCTGTTGTTGCCATCAGATTAATGAAAATTGTTCAGTCTGTGCTGTTGTTGCCATCAGATTAATGAAAATTGTTCAGTCTGTGCTATTGTTGCCATCGGATTAATGAAAATTGGTTAGTCTGTGCTGTTGTTGCCATCAGATTAATGAAAATTGTTCAGTCTGTGCTGTTGTTGCAATCAGATTAATAAAAATTATTCAGTCTGTGCTGTTGTTGCCATCAGATTAATGAAAATTATTCAGTCTGTGCTGTTGTTGCCATCAGATTAATGAAAGTTGTTCAGTCTGTGCTGTTGTTGCCATTAGATTTATGTAAACTGTTCAGTCTAGGTTGATGTTGCCATAAAATTGTAGAAGAATTTTCAGCTTGTGTTGTTGTTGCCATCATATTGTAGAGAACCTTTATGTGTGTTATGTGTCGCTACCATACTGTAAAAAAGAACTTTCAGTCGGTTGATATTTTTTCAACATCAGACTACCCAGGACCTTTTAATCTGTGGTTTTGTCATCACATTCTAGAGAACCTTGCTTGATTAATTTTTTTTTCAAAGAGACTTGATTATACCATATTGCAGTAATTATTTTGCAGTGCTATTTTGCATTCATTTGATTGCATTAAATTAAGCTTAGCTGGTAACTCCAGAACATGTTGTATTTGTCGTTGCTGCATGGTGCTCAGTATACTGCAACAGGGAAATCTTTATTTGATGTGCTATGTTAAATCTTAACAGTTTAAAACAGTTATGTTTACATGTTACAGACTGCAGGGTCATTGAGAAACAGTTCTGTGTGTAAATATTGCTACAAGGTTAGGAATTTTACTTTGATAATATTTTTGCCTGCTATGGTGATGGACTTGTCACTTTCAGGAAGTGAAAACTATCCCGGTCATCTGACAGCATCATCAGTCTGTCATCTGACAGCATCATTAGCCTGTCATGTGACAGCATCATCAGCCTGTCATCTGACTGTATCACAATCATCTGCTGGGAGACTATATAGCATGTCACCCATATGACCTCATCATATATGATCTGTTGGAGACTACTGCAACATGTTAGTGTTTTGATTCCAACATATCCATCTGTGAAGAGGTTGTAGATTTTCCTTGCTTTTGGCATTGTTATCAAATACAAAAGTTACCCAGCATGCTAACCATCTGTCAACATGATACAGATCTACAGGGAAGCATGCACTGCAGTACATGATAAGCCTTCTGACCACAGCATCACCTGCTTGCCTTAAGAGGTCATAGTTCATTGTATTATGTACTTGGTCATGTGACTGTAACTACATAGTATCTTTGAATCTGAACCAGCTGCTTGTATTAGATATTTGCAAACCAAAAATTTATTTCAGAGTCTACAGGCATTGTGGAAATCATAGAAAGCCTGGAAAATGAATATCCTCTTTTCCAGTCAGGGAAAGGTCAGGGAATTCGGGAAAAATGCTTCAGAATAGCAAAAAATCAGGGAACTTTAATGGCCCTCAAGAGAAAGTGGTCAGTTTGACATACATGCACTTTGTCAGAAAGTTTGTCATATGTCCAAACAGGGCAAAGAGTGGATGATTTGATATCATAGCTCCCAGAAATGGTCAAAATAATTATCCTTGAATTATCAAAATTCTTTAGGGCACATCAGGAAATGAGTATTCATGTAATGTTTTTAGCCTTGTAACTACTAGATGCAAATATATTTTCTGTTGTCATCATTCATTAGGTTTCAGAAATATAAGCTGCATGTTTATCACAGATAATTATGTTTCAGGGAATTGTAATTATGTTATAAAACTGTCCAGTGTAAATTTCATTACAACTGTGATATAATTGATTTTATAGGTTTCAAGAAGACAGCTCCAATCCACTCAACCTGCTTCCTAGTCGACGAAGTTCCCGGTACATGAGTCGTCAGAAGAGCCACAGTTGGGACAGTGATTATTGTGACCTGTCTGCGGAGCCACAGCTCCTTATTAAAGACAGACACCGAACAAAACGAATACAGACTTCCCTTGAACAGCTGCAAAAAAATCAGGATGATTTATTTCAATTATAGCAGGAAATTAACCATAAAGTAATTAATAAATAATTTTTTTAAATGATTTTAGTTATCACTGATTAGGCAAGTTAATAGTTATTTATTCATACTCTGCATCGTATACTCATGGCTGTATCAGCAAATGTTATTCTGTATTAATATTTATGTAATTAACCATCAAGATCTGACTTTATAAAAACATGAGCATGGGCCAACGAGTGCAGCGATCAATGTGATCAGTAGAAATAATTATATTAAAGGTATTAGGTATCTGACAATTCCAGCATATTATACTGGAGATTCATCGGTGGCACCATGTTAAACCATTGTGCCATGCAAAAGGCTGCTGAAAATAATACACATATTTTGTAAGAAAACGATAATCCGTTTTCTTTGTTTTAAACATATGCTGGTGACTTGTCATTAACATGATATTGCCCATCACATAATCATTTCTGTTATTATTGAAGTAAGACAAGTTAGTAAAACAGACTAAAAGTACATGTATTTTCAATGCCTGGGAGACATTTTATTAAATATTAATTACATATATATATAATATCATTGGCTGACGTTACAGTGTTGTGCAGCCACTACAGATAATTCTCATACATTCCTACTGCTAACTTTAAGAAAATCCATTTTTCATATTAAAGAATTCAAAGGTTGTTATCCTTACTGAACTTACTGGAGACATTCAATTATATACAAAACTAACAGGAGACCTGTCAATTCTTACAGCTGCCCATTAGAAAACATGTCATGACCTCACAAATTCTTGCCATTATGCTGGGATTTGTGATGCTTTTGAGCTGTGGGTTTTAAAATATTATATCTGTTACCAGATTATCGTCCATATCACATTATGATCCAGGTACTTTTTACTTCCCGAACTGTACCAATGATACCAGTTTATAATATATCTACACTGTGTCATGATTATTGAACTACAATGTTAATTTAAATATCAATCATGTTCACCTAGTAATAGTTAAAAGTGTTGTATTTTGTATTCTGGTTATTGTTTCAGTTCATGCATTTACATTGAAATCTCGCCAACACGACTACCCTTGTGACCAGCAAAATTGGTTATGTTAGCTGGGTGGTCGTGTTGGTGGCAGGTTTTTAATGACAATTTTTATTAGTCCTGCACCAAAACAAGGGGTCATAGTCGTGATAGTAAGGTGGTCGTAAGGCGAGATTTCACTGTAGTTCTAGAAGTAATGCTATAGTAAGCGAGATTCTTTATTGAGCATGGAGTGGCCTTCCCACTATCACTTGAACGTTCAAGCACAGCCTTTGGTTGGTTAAGGATGAAAGTGCACTTGAATATTTCCTATTTCTGATCCGTTATATGACGTACTTCTTGATTAAGTTTCATGGCAAATACCACCGCCCACTTCCCAGAACGCTAAAATGGGCTGTCAATGTTGAACATGCAATGATGAATCAGGCCAAAAGTGTAAATATTTTGTATTTCACTCAAGCTCTTAATATCCTGAGACTTTGGTATGCATTTATGTATATAATATACGTCACCTCTCCACTATGCCAAAGCACATGCGACCATGACAATCATTTTAATTAGGCCATGCGTTATGGATGGGACCCTCATGATGCATTAAAGAGTCGTCCATGCCTTGAAGAGTATCAGTAGGCCCAGAATATAAATGCAGTTGAGCCTGTGTTTACATTTACTTGAATACTTTGTATATGTTTTCTTTTTTCTGAAATTTTGGACCAGGGTACCCGGGTTAAATGATTCTTGTCATTAGAATGTTTTACTTCAGAATTCCAACTGCAGGCATTACCACCCAAGTACTTCGAATGAGATGCCCCGTCATTCAGTTGCTCTCTCTCACTCTCTCTCTCTCTCTCTCTCTCTCTCTCTCTCCAACATGATGCTATGATACTGTACATAAACCCATACCATCACACCTATCTAACCATACATACATACAGATACACACATGCATTTTGGATGAAAGGATCTCATGCCCATGCATTTCATAATCAAGTTTGGTTAAAGGTCGAGGGGTGGGCCAGCATTTCATTATGTGCATCATTTATATTCACGCACAGGTGTACAATGAATACACCTGATATCAAGTGACGTCACCGAGTGGGGAGCAGTAGGCGACCCACCCTCTGTACCACCGTCGTGTTGTGTCATGATATGAACGTTATTATTATATAACAATGTGATCTGTGATGTACGTAGCCCAGGAGCAGTGTATACATCGCTCGGTAGACGCGTTATTTTGAACGGTGTGAATAGGCCCAAGGTACTCCGCTTTGTAGATCGTTATACATATCGTGAAAATGGACTGTTGTAAAATATGATGAATGATCGATGATTAAACGTGTTAAGCACATTAATTATGTTTTTTACTGTATTTGTTTAATCTCAATTTTATTGAAATAAGAAGTTGGCGCTTTTTAATGAAATCTTAAATTTTGCACCGTGATGATGAAAATAATGGCTCCATCACATCAACCCATCGCCCTAACAAATAATCGATTATAATCGGGGAAATGCTTATGTTCAATAAAAGGTCCTAAACTCTGGCTTGGAAGACTCAGATTTAAAAAAAAATTAAACATAAAACCACCATCACCCAGATCGGATCACTCCTGGCACTACCCTTCGTTTCATCATTATCACCGAGGCCATTAGGAAATCCTGTAGGCTTGCCTATAATAGGACCATACTGCATAAACCTCTTTAGAAGATGATCCGGGCGGGGGGGGGGGGGGGAGACCCTGCCCTCTCCCCCCCCCCCCCCTTTTCTTCAGCCGAAGCAACCTTTTAATAAGGGTTTCAGACCAATTTTGTGGCCTGTAACCCCCCCCCCCCCCCCCCCCTTTCCGGATCTTGGGACCATTTCTGGTTTTGTCATTATTCCTTCCTGGTTGGAACCATCATTTTCTTGAATCCTAGACCCGCCTCTGCTCTTAATGATCAATTAAAATTAGGCATGCCATCTCTTCCATGTTATAGCATCTACTTTTATCAGCTAATTTCTTTGAAACCTGATGCTTTATTTAATACGAGTCGGTATATACATCAAACCCCCCCCCCCCCCCACCACCACCACCACCACCATCCGTCTTTGCTTGTAATATTTATTTAAAACTTGTCAGCCGTTAGCATAAGCATTGATAAAAATAATAGCGCTCTGTTCGTCCGGCTGTCCGTTAGCAGGGCACAAATCGTAAGCGTAAGGGATTGGATCATGAAACTGTACATTATCATATATTACAAAAGATCACCTTTGATAACTGAAATGAGATAAATGTGGCCAATATTCTTACAGAGCGTGTATGAGCACCCCAGAAATAATATAAAATACATACAAATGATATCTCAATCAAGGCTACGTCAATTGATATTGAAATCAGATTTCCATCTCATGGATAGCCGTTTCTTGTATGGAAGACTTGTGGCGCCATTTATGATCTTTCTGAGTTAGGGCCCTCATCACTCTTACTTGAGAAAAAGTATGAGTTAATAACTAAAAAAAAATAAATAATCAGCGGATTTCCTTTATATATTAGTGCATATGCATGCATGATATGAATCATAAGATGAAACCTATTTTCCAAATTGGGTCATTACGATCAAGATTGGCGTAAATCTTGAATAATTTCATATTTGGTGAAAACCTGATAAAACATATTTCTCAAGAATGGATAAATTAGTGGTTATAAAAATCAGTATGATGCAGGTTCAAGCATTTTAAAATCTCAAATTTGAAAACTGGTTACCTTTTATCCAGTGTCAGTGGCCGCAATTAAGGATACTTATAAACCTAATAATTTTTAAAGTACTGCATAATTTCCCTCAAATTTGTTTCAACAAGTTCTTGGAGAAGGTAACCTTGAACTTTAAGGTCAATTCAGTGGAAATTTAGATTATTTGTAGACTGCATATGATTGAAGTACTGGCCTAACTTTATATGTCACAGATCCCATCTTTCAGAATTAGTTACCATGGGGAAGAAACTTGTAGACTTTTAGTTCACAAGATCCCGCTGACATCCGCATCCCATGAAACATCAGGTATCGGGTCATGTGTGAAAAAAAGCTAGGCAAAGCTGTTCTTTTGTTTCTACCGTGGGCCCATCGGGAAACGTCCCGGCGTTAAAGCAAATGCACACTTGGTTTTCTTATGAACAATAATGACATGTTTGTTCCAGGAAACTTTCCCATGGAAATGTGTGAAGTGTTAGAACAGTCAGAATCGTTAATTGCTCTATGTAAACATTTCGTTCACCCATGCATGCATGGCTGGAAATACTATACATTCAGTTATACCAAAATATATTCATGCGAACGATGTGATCTTCTAGAGCAGGATAATAAATGTTTTGGGCTAATGAAATAGCCTTACATAGAGGAACTCTACAAGATATCAGTTCTTCATAATATTTATCAAACAGGTGAATCATTTATTTTAGGACTGAAAGTTAAGTAGGAAATTCTTTATTGCATTAAACACTATTGGTTAGTTATAATTGAAAATCACACAACACATGATATATCTCAAGAAATACTCAAGTGGATTGGTCTGAAAATTAGGAAGCATGAGGATGTTGGATAGCCATACCTTGTGTCGGAGACTGGTGACGCCACCTATAATCCTTTTCTTGTTTTTCTGCCCCATCACTGACACATGACAATAGTGTGACAATATAATTAAAAAAATTATGGACGGATTTCTTACATATTGTGCAGATGAATAGATATGGACCCTAGAAAAATGCCTTTTAAAATTCAGGTCAAGACCTTTATTATATGTGCGACCTTAACCTTGAATAAGGCCATATTTGGTGACAATTCCATAAAATATTAGATTTCTCAAGAACAGGTTGATGGATTGTGCTGAAAATCCGGATAAATAAATATCGTGGATGGGGAGTTCTCGGATTCGAAAACCGATGACCATGACTTGACCTTCCAGATCATATCAGGCAAAATCGCAGGATTATTATAAAACTCATAAATTCTGAAGTACTGTATATTTTTTCTCAATTTGGTACACCAATTGTTTCAACCAAGTTGTCGGAGTGGGAAGACTTGTGACCCTGACCTTGATCTTTAAGGTCAGATCTGCGGAAATATAGGACTTTTGTCAAACTAATAACCTTGAATGTGATACAGCATTTTTAACCATATTCTTTGACGACTTCAAAGACTGTTCACGTTGACCCCGATGTTCAAGGTCAAATATGCAGAAATGTAGGAATTTTATCTCAGCTGACTATAAGTCGTCTGAGCTATAGTCGTGGTCCATTGTCCGTCGTCTCGACTCTCCGTCGTGCCGTACTGCCGTCCTGTCCGTAAGACAGGCACATTTCGACACCGTTGGACCTATACGAATCCGACATTCGGCATACAGTTAGATGTCCCTATATGTTATCCTACCAAACCCGAAACTGGGTTTCTGTGACTTCGTTTCTTTGAGAAATTAAGGAAAATTTTTTTTTTAATTAAAAACTTATTTTCACACTTCAGGACAGCCTAGTGTCAAAACCACTCATCTGTTTTCTTCAATTTTATCATAAATATTCCCGTTTATAGTGTCTATGTACATGCCAGAAATAACGTCAGTATTACGTAATTTGTAAAAGAAAAAGTTATGGGCCAAAACATAATGTACTTGGTAAAAATTTGAGGAAAGACATTTAATCACTTTCCATCATAAATGTTAAAGCTAGGGGCTTGTTTTCAGGAATATAACTTTAATTAATCAAAATCAATTCTTTAACCAAATTTAGATCAGAATGTTGTAATTTTTTAAAGATCATAACATAAATATAAAATTGGAAGCTTAAATTTTGCTCAATATTGACAATGGCACGATTTTAGCGAACCTGTGAGCTAATGCGATGATGGGGCGTCTTCCGTACTTTAACCCATACTATCTCGAAAACGACAGAAGCTAGCATCGCGAAATTTTATGCAAAACAGTAGCCATCTGAAAAACTCTTAATTTTTGGCTAACTGCATTTTCTTAGATTTTATAGAGAAAAAGCTAAAAAATCTCCGAAACAGTCTAAATTTTTCAATATTTCACAGAAATATTCTCTTATACCATCTCTTAAGTTTGTTCGAATGGTTCAAGTTCGGTGAATTTAGGCCGAGGAAGTTTAACTTAGTCATTTGTCCAAAAAAACATACTTAAATTACAATCTCAGAAACGGCCGGAGCTGTCATCACCAATTTTATGCCATTGTTGGTCTTATTACGCTCTTTACACAGCGCTTTACCTGTAGGCATACTACCTATATCATAAGCGCTGTTTGTTTTGATCTCGTATCCTGAATCCCTACACTAGAGGGGAGCACTGTAGTTTGGTCTAATCAGATGAGACCCTGTGCTAGAAGACACGACCTCTATGGTTGGCTGATATGGTCACAAGATTAATAAATAGCATATATAAATGCTGTTGGCAAATTTTTTTTAAGTGTTGAAGAGGCCATTGTGTATGAGCTAGACCACAAACTTATTCCATAAATAGTTGTGGTCCTCTTTACTTTGTGTAAATAATTGCAATGCCCGATAAGCGACACACAACTGATGCGACAAAGTGTCTACATAACTATAAGGCCGTGTTGCAAGCAAGACGGTTCACCAGCAAAGCGCGGAATACAGGGAGCAACTGTTTTTACATCTGTCTTGAGCGACAGCTCGTCGCCCCGGCAACCGTTAATTGAACAGGAAACAGTCTGTACGTGGCACATGCTCAGAGAGAAAGGCCCGACACGTGGTTTGCACTGGTCCTTGAATGTGCACATAGGATGCCCGGCCGATGAGCTGTTATTAATTCAAACGAAATGTAACAACATTGGCTCCGTGCACACATCGCTGGCTGGTTTCCGTTTTTCTGCCAAACGGATGAATGGCTACGCTAACATAGTCTTCATGTCATAATCGAATCGGTCGATCATGCGAGAACTCAGAGGGAGCAATTAAAATTCGACTATATAAGAGTAAACTCTTGAGTGCACTTAAAGCGCACTTGAAGCGCAGCTATGGGCGGAGCCATGATGCCTGTCGAGTGTTTGTTAACTAGCATTTGGTTGGCTGCCAGACAACGACACACCACCTGGTGTCTAAGTGTATCATAAACGGTCAAAACAGGCAGCGGGAAAATCGCGAGCTTATGGTCACATGAGTCATATATGAAATTAATGTATTGGTGGCGCCACCTGCATTGGCCTTTTTTTTTGTACGGGGGTCATCAGTCATCTGTACATTAATCCATAATTTCTCAGGAATAGCAGGAGCTAACAACCCCAGATTTTAAGCAATAATCTGTCACATATCAAATGACGAGGGATTCAGATTATTTTTTTTTTTTTTTTTTTTTTTTTGCTATCTGCATTTACTTAGATTTTATAGGGAAAAAGATGAAAAACCCTTTAAAGTCTTCTTCTTGGAAACGGCCCAGCCAAATTGTTCAGAATTTTACAGAAATGTTCCCAGAGGCGAGCCCTCTCAAGTTTGTTCAAATGGTTTGCGTTTGATGAAGTAACGCGAGTGACGCGAATATGAACTTAGTCATTTGGCCAAATAAGCATACGGACATAGCCATCTCAGAAATGACTGGAGCTAGCATCACCAAGTATTGTGCAAATGTTGGTCACATGACTCGTATTTGAAATTACATTTACCTGTTTTTATGGGCAAAACCTTCATATTTTTAGCCTCATTTAGCTTAAAAATGTTTATGATGGAACTGTTCAGTTGAATCGTTCAATTTTCACAAGAAATATCCTAGGACATGGTTCTTTCGTTCATATAAGAAGAGTAAGTTTGTTGATTTTTGGTGGAGTCGTGAATAGCTTAAGTTGGTCTTATTAAACTGATGACTGTAATATTGTTGTTCTACAAAATTGTTGTTTCAATTATAACTTCTGTAACATTGCACAAAAATTATTCTAAGGTGGCCTTTGTGCAAGTTTACTTGTATGATTTTTGGCAGAATTATTAGACCTTTAACAATGAAAGGACTGCGTCTTTTAGTATTCCAGATATTTTGATAAAAAGTCTTATGAATATGTCTGCTTGAAAAAAAAGCATTTTAGCCAAAGTCTTTCAGTATGTGTTAACAGATTTACCAACAGGCCAAGATTGTGTGATTACACATGACCATAATGTTATATTGTATAATGAAGAAAACTTGAGTGTTTGCTTTATCGCTGGCTCCCGTGGGATTGTCTTCACTATTTGTTCTCTCAAACAGCCGTGCGTGAGAGACCCACAACCATTCCGCTCACTGATTATCGTTTTGCTGAATTATTCAGTCAAGGTATACGATCGAACGGAAAATAAACGCAGCTATAAATCCACTGGTAATAAAGCTGGCTGTCTGTTGCCTGTCAGATTTACGAGAAGAGGAGAGGAGAGGATCACGTCATGCGATAAAGACTTTGTCTTCTTCGTTGAAATTCCTTGCGTTCTCTCAGAGTCCGACTTGAAGTCTGGAACGCTGAGCAGTCGGAGGGGTTGTTCTGTTGATACTTCAGTATGGATACGCAGCAGTCTTCTTTGGAAGAAGATCTTAGAACTGATACCACAGAGCCGGAACTTGAGAAACTTGAGAGTGGCTCTGAAATTGCCAGAGAGGATGGAACACAAACCAGTTCAGACGTCACCGACGAGGATGGGTAAGACTGATTTATTGAGGTGCATGCCTACAGTAAAGCATATATATAAGGCCTTAAAGTGCAGGATCAAGGGTTTTGGAAAAAGAGAGACAGAGTCCAACCCATTCATGCAAAAAGATTATGGGGGGGTTGGGGGAGGGGGGTATCATGCACCCTTCCGCCAGAGGTCGTTACTATACTCAAAACGAACCTCTTCATGTTAGGCACTGCGGGACGGCTGTAATTATTTGTCTCAACTTTCAAACCTTATAATCAATTTCGTAAAATTTTAAGGAAACAACTTCAGTTTACATTTCACATACGTGTATGGTATGCTTACAAAATATTGCCTATAAATTCCCTTAAGTCCTTACCACAAAATCAACCATTTTCATGTAATCTTCTTGACACAATTCAGATTTTGACGCCCACAACACCTTGATCTATACCAGTAGAGTCGTACTCTTGTAGTTCGATTCTCCACATTCTGAGGGAAAACACTTTTTAAAAAGGTCCTCAGGTCCAAAAAGTGGGTTGGTTAATACATATAGGTCGCAAAAAAAATTGCTTGAAACCCATGCACCACCAGCAGTCGTCTGTTATGAAGGTCTAAAAGAAGTAGAATGATAGGGGACTTTTTTTCTGCCAGTCGCACTTTACAGGTTTGTACTTATGAAAGAAATCTCCCCGAGTCAGATTAGTTCTCATATACATGCGCCTGTATGTATAAAGATATTTAAAAGACTGAGGCCGTTACCCTCGACCTGTCATGTAACCCTTAATGAGGCTATTTTTGAAGTCATGAGAATCTATATCACCATCCCATGCTGGCCATTAGCTTATTATGCATACCGCGGCTACTCGCTTGCCCTCATAAAAAAAAACTTAGTAATTAGACATGTCTTTTAAAGCTTTGGTTTATATACCCTTATGTTTGATAACTTCATATAAGATATGCGCGGTTACAACGTGTTATATCCAAATAGGCATGTATATAACGACTTCCTGTGTACTAACTGTTTATCTCAACAATAATATGTTTATTCATTTAATACTTCGCGAACTAATATTTTAATTTATTTTGTATATAGGTCTACCAATAGATTTAGAATATTTATACCATTGGCATACTTTATATATGAACTTATGCAGTGCATTCAATGTTATATTATATATGGACCACCACTCAGTTTAATGTGTGGCATCTTATTTTGATTGATGCCTGTTTCATAAGAAAAAGTATGGACACGCAGACACAATGCCGCCACCCACTAACCAGCTAACATGCACGTAGCCCGAACATTCAGCCTCCATAAAGAACAATTAAATAAGAATTGTTTGCGTTACAGGCTATGCACGCACATAAATGAACGTAGCCAGTAAAACCACAAGACAGTAGCCTACGTTTACATAACCATATCGTGTTGGTTTTTCAGTACTAAATGTACAATTTAACAATTATACTGCAAGGAAACTCCATTATTATGAGAAAAAAATTAATGAACTCAGGCCAAACCAGAAACATAAATGTTGACATAAATGTAATGGTATTTTGGATGTGTATTCAACAACAACAAAGGCTACAATATATATCATGTAAAACCTGACAGATGCAGGTGTTGGCTGACGGTGGGGTTTTCCAATGAGCACTCCCAATCAGTTGACGCAAACGGTGAAGCGCTCGCAGTGGTGAAATTGTTATTACCTTATGCGTATATCATGTGGCGGCCGCGTGGCCTAATGGATAAGGCGTCTGACTTCGGATCAGAAGATTGCGAGTTCGAGTCTCGTCGCGGTCGTATTTTTCCTGTTTTAAAAAGGTTTCATGAAATATGCACCAGTAACAGCTGTCGCACCTGGCGTGGAAAACAGTCAGTCAGTGTTCAAGCTTCCACTGTGAAAACTGCGCTCAAAGTATAACATCTGCAAACCATAAAATCTTCGGTTTTTCTATATAGCAAATTTTCGAAATTCAAGGTAACAATTAATTATCAATATCATAATCGCTGGCCTTGTGGTAATATCAACCTTATCACTAGCCGCGCCGACGTCGACGCAACAGGTTTCAGGTTTCTGTTGCGTCACCGGCCCACCAAAGGGCTAACTGGGGTTATAGCACGATACGATCTGTTACTCTTAGAAAGAAAATTAAATAAAAATATTTCCTCTGGTTTTAGCAAACCAATGTTCACATAATGTTGTATGTCGAAAGGCCTGTAATAAAAAATAACCATTCTGGAAAGCATGAAGCACCTGTAACATCAACAACTGATAGTATTTGTCCAGAGAGAATTGAAGCATTAACAGCCCCGGTAGACATCTTGCATTTGGTGGCAGTCCTGTATAAGGCTTTAGGCCTGTGTACTGTTATGTTCATATTTTAACTTCCTTGGTGCAAAATAGGGCTGAGAACAGAACAGTAATGTTTTCTAGTGGTCAAATATACAGTACATATAGATGTAATTAATGAACATTAATCAATGGATATATGTTAAATCTCACAGTTGTGTATGGAGTGTTATAATCACAGTTAACGGCAGGTGCAATCTATGGACTCCACAATGCGTCAGTCACTGAAAAAAAATCAATTGAGGAGTTCATTCTTTTGGGCTACCTTATCACATAATCTTGTTGTCGAGATTTAAAAAAAAAAATCACATTACAGAAAACTTTCTTGTATTTTAATAAACTTGTGAACACCACTTGGGGTGTACGTATATGTCCGTTCACTGAATCACTGTTGACAGCACTGTTTTCCAGTTACCCACTGGCCAGCAAAGAAGGTAAGACTCGATCATGACTGGCATCTGGGACTGCATGTTGGCCGCAGTATCATGCAGCTAGGTCTTTTCAGCTTCTCATCTTGATATGCTGGACTTACATGGTGACGTCATTGACGGAGGACAGCTAATTTAGCCTCAGCCCAGCGCCTCCCTCTGAGTTTGACACAAAATTTACCTTTATTTGGCATTGATATGACTTGAAATTTTATATATGCATGGTATAAATAATATTTATATATATATATATATATATATATATATATATATATATATGCATGTTTGTAAATCTGCAAGATATAGCAGTTAAGGTTTGTCTGTTTGAAACTTTACTCATAAAGTTAGCAACTTTACGGTACTAAAATTATTTGGATTTTAATGAGTCTATACCATTTTATATGAGATTTCTTATCCTGGCCAGGGGCCAAGGAGATTCACTGGTATCAGTCACCCCCTTTGTTCTAGATCTCACCAGCAATCCAACTGTTCAGTTGGTTAACTGTAACACATTTTTCTGTTTAACACATAACAATTTTTGGCGAAGAAGCATGTAATTCTACAGTATATATATATATATATATATATATATATATATATATATATATATATATATATATATATATGTATGTATGTATGTACCCTGTAGATATTTAATTTGTGTTGAGGTAGAACGAGACTGAATGGATAAGTTATTCGTCTGTATCCCTTCATCTGAAATTGTGCTCGCTTCGCCTATTTAAATTGGCCAGTGTAATGGGCACAAACCGCATGCAATTATATATATATATATATATATATATATATATATATATATATATATATATATGTGTATATATATATCATTTTAAATTCAAGAATAAACACTGTATCAGGGTAAAAATTTACCAGTTTATAGGAAATATTTAATTTCCATTGACGATTGACAGAGGATATTTTGCTACAACATTTAAGACTCAAATAAATTCAGTTTGGTAGGCTAGCCGAAGACCGAGCTAGTATATATATATATATATATATATATATATATATATATATATATATATATATATATCTTTATTCGTACCAAGGTACATACAAATTGTGTTAATATAAACAGAAAAGAAGTGCTGTAAATGTACTCACAAATAATATAAATCAAGAAATAACTAAACAAGACGACCAGAGGTCACGCGCTTGCCGGAAACACTCTGACCCAGATTGGAAGACAGATATCCTGAACATGTCATAAAGAAGACAAAGAGGAAGAAAATGAGCCATTGTTTGTAAAGACTGGACCAATATTGACAAAGTTACGATGATAATAATAATCTGACGTGTTATCATGACTTTGACCTTGAACTTTGACCTATTTGAAAATACATATACAGCTTCAAGAAATCGTTCCAATATACGATAGGTGAAAGTTGCAAAGTGATTCCTGGTAAATTGTGGCCTATAGAATGCTATTATAACAGAGACAAGAACCAGCAAGAAGGCAACATTTATGACAACTTGCAAACAGACAGACATATTGACAAAGTGACACAAAGTTGAGACCAGTTGACTAGACTTAGTTATGTAGGAGACCAAGGTGAAAAAATGAGCCAAATTTTGTGAAGATAGGACCAGAATGGACAAAGTTATGAGGAAAATAACATTTTGAAGTGTTTTGAAGTGACCGACATACTGACAAAGCGGCACAAAGTAAAGACAAAAAGACTAAACTTTGTTATGAATAAGACAGAGGAAGAAAATAAGCTACAGTTTATTTAATTTAGGTTTAAAGTCTTAGAGATATGGACAAAAAATGATATGTTGTAGTGTTTCATGTGCAGAGCCCCCTAGCGGCTATTTTTCCGAAACTGAAAAATCACTTTCGAGATATTAGTGTAGGACATAAGATATATCAGTTTCAAAAGGATTCCTGCAAAACTGTGGCCTGTAGAATGCTATATGTGAGACACAAAAACAAGCAAGAAGACGAAATTGATGACACCTGACAGATAGACAGACATACTGTCAAAGTGACACACAGATGACTTTACCAAGTTATGGAGAAGACTCAGGGGAAGAAATTAAGCTATAGTTTATGTAATTCAGGTGTATAGTTTCGGAGATATCGTCAAAAAATTGTACGTTGATGAAGTTTAAGTGCAGCGCCCCCTAGGGGCCATATCCCGAAAATGAAAAATCAGTTTTGAGATATTAGTGTCAGACATAAGATTCACCAATTTCAAAAGGTTTCCTGCAAAACTGTGGCCTGTAGAATGCTATATGTAAGACAGAAGCACCAGCAAGAAGGTGAAATTGAGGTCAACTAATAGACAGACAGACATACTGACAAAGTGGCACAAAGTTGAGCAAAGATGTTATGGAGAAGACACAGAGGAAGAAAATGAGCCTAAGTTTGTGAAGATAGGACTAATAGTTACAAAGTTATGATGAAAATAAAATTTCAACGTTTTTCGATGACCTTGAACTTGACCTTTGACCTATGTTGACCAAAAATAATAGGCTTCCGGGACTTTTGACTTTCAATCATCCCTGAAAGTTTCAGATCGATTGCTCAAAAATTGTGGCCAGGAGAGTACTGACAAACAAACATCGTGACAAACAAACAGACATATGCAACTGACCAACATGCTTGCCGAAATCGAAGATTTCCGGCAAGCAATGACACAAGGAACCATTATCTATGTTTCAGCATCGCAAGCAGACAGATAGTTAATGATTTCCAATAATTCATCATAAGAGCATCCATCTAACTCCATCTGACCGTCTCGACAATTTATCAGTTGTTTCAGAAACTCAACGTTGTTATTCACACGTATAACTTTAGATTTTAAGTTATTCCTCTCCACATATCTAATATTAGCTCCTATGAATCCAGAACAGTCGTACTGCGCTCTCTGTGCAATAAAATTTACTACAGAATTCTTTACACAGGACATATTGGCATACATGTTTAAAAACCGTTTTTGGAGTATATCAGCAATTGGTTTAAAGCCGCTAATCCCGTACACAATATCTTTATGTGAATTTCTTGGAAGTCCCAATACTCTACGTATAGCCATTCTGTAAATTGTGGATATAGGTTCTATTGACTTGTTATTAAGACACCACGTTTGACATCCGTAAAAAGAAAAACAAAAATTGTGGAATAGAATATTCAAAGAAACAGAAGAAAGAGTACCGAAATTCGCCATCAACTTATTAACCGTGAATATATAATCACCCCTTTTTCTAAATACAGTCGAGCCCACTTTGTGTCATATCGGTTAATAGAAAATCCCGCTTATTGTCACATAAATCCGAAATCCCAAACCATTTCCTAAATAAACAATGGTAAATCTGACCGTTTAATATCATGGAATATTGTTATAATCCCGTTTATTGTCATGCTTGGAACCCATGGCAGTGATACCAGATCGCATTTAATATCACAACAGACGCCGAAACGGCGATCAACGAGGCCAAGAGCCTGTAATCGGTCAGTCGTATCAAACGATCTCATCTCCCACCTGTGTGCGGCAGGCAAGTGCAGTGATGCTAGCCCATAAGAATGAACTCCTCAATTGCTTTTTTTCAAACCTGAAACCTGTTGCGTCGACGTCGGCGGCTACAGTGATGCATGCAGGTCAGTCCCCGTCACTTAGCTAATAAACGTCTTAAGATACCACGGTAATCCAGATCATTGCGTTTCTTCGTACCTTAACAAGGGCGATGTTTGCGATCACATGTCACACATAATGAACTCCTGGCCTTCGCAAGGCCGTGGTTTACACCTCGGGGAAGTTTCGCCGAGATGATATGAAGCACGAGCTCTAAACGTTACTTGCGACTGGAAAACCTTTTAAGGGTCTACGAAAAGCTGGAGTTTTGTGAGCAATGGAGGAGATACTCGGTCTAAAACCTCAATCTCGGCGAAACTTCAGAAAGTTCACAATGGCATGACGATGCCCGCTCCCCCAACAGTCCTATCATTAAGACGTCATGGAAATTTGATTCATTAATAAGATACCCGAAAATAAGGCGCATTAGTCGGATTTTTGTCAGTTATTGCGGCATGCGGCACAAAACTTACAGGAAATAATTTGTCAGGTGCGCATAAAGTCGGATGATAAACGTAATTTGGTATGACGTTGTGCAATAAAAATATTCATAAACGTTTCTGTTTCCTTTTTGTTGATGATTTATTTAATATCATTTGAGATAAAACGCTTCTTCTATGACTCAAAAGGACATCGATGTTGAAGCCCGCATAATGTCACATCCCGGTTATTATCATAATTTATGCTTGCACCACCGACATGACAATAAGCGGGCTTGACTGTATATCTACGTCATCAGTTAAATCATAATTCAAATATACACCCAAATGACGAACATTTTCTTTCCATTTCAATTTGATATTATTTAACTCGAGTTCGGGACATGATCATGGTTTCCTGCTGAATATTATACAAGTAGTCTTTTTGGCATTATATGTAACTTTGAATTCCTGGCCAGATTCTTAGGTATTTAGAATTGGATGCATATTCCGACAAGACAGGGGGAGAAATTCACTGATTAACTGAACATTGGGACAATCTATTCACAGTTACTGTGTCCGGTGTAGTTAACTTTACAAACGAAGGCTAAAAATATAATTCTAATTTACTAGTATGCGGCCAAGAAATGAAGAGGTCGTTTATAAAAGCTTTAAGGTGGCAAAACTGGCAAACGCTCCTATATCTAAAAAGAATGAAAAAAAGTTGTTTTAAATTCATATTAGAACCATAAAGTATACATAATTTTATATCTGTTACAGCGTTTTCTTAATGGTAAACATATTTTTGACATTTTATTCATTTCCATACTATACATAAATATTTATTTTTTTAATAATATAACAGTGCGCTTTTTTATATATGGACCGAGTAAGAGCAAGCCACTTTTTAGCAGGCTCATATTAAACTACACTACAGTATGTCAAAATTGTTTTTTTTTTTTTTTTTTTTTTTTGTGTATTTTTTCAATCTCAAGTCTCTAACTACCTTAAAACTGAAATTTAAAATTTTTATTTAAAAATTGATTTAATTTTTTTTTTCAACAAGCAGACACAAGTATACAGGAAAAGAAAACTCTTGAATTATTGTCACGTAGTTTAATATCACTCCACTAAAACGTTGCTTATTGTTGCGGAGTGCGTCGAATAGTGTACCTTTTAAATTTTTATGTTACAAAATCATGTTAAAATAAATAAAAAGTAAAAATATGTATATGTATATCATCAATGGGAAAACTGTACTCGGTTTAAAGAAATGTATGTACTCATTGTGGTCAATAATTAATTTAAAACAACTTTTGGAATAATTTTAGATATAGGGTTCGTTGCCATTTCTGCAACCTCAAAACATGTAGGCCTACATCAAATATCTTTATAACATGCTTGGTTCCACATTTTATCATTCACTTTATATATATCGGCCCCTCTACACTCAAAAAACAGATTGGTTAAATATATAACCAATTTAATTGGTTAAGCCAGTTTTGGTTGTTTTAACCAAGATATTGTTTATCTTAACCAATGCATTGTTAAAGTACTAACCAAACCAGTTGGTTGTTTTGACCAATTTATATTAATTAACAGAATAAAAATATTGTATGTAGGTTTAACCAATATATTGGTCTATTGATAACCAAAATATTGGTTACTTTAGCACGCATATATGACCAATTTGGTTGTTTGAGATATTGGTTGATTTAACCAACACATTGGTAATTTCAACCAACTTGTAACCAAACTTATTGGTCATTTTGCCAACTTTTATTGGTCGACCGTTTGGTTGCATATATTTAACCATTTTTTTTTTTTTTGGATGAGTTAAACATTGGTTAATTTTATCAACATATATTGGTTATTTTACCAACTGATTGGTCAACACTGACCAAAATTAAATATATTGATAAATAGATAGACTTTTGTTTCATTTATGAGCCTATGAAATTTCATATCTAATTAACCTGGTTTAGAATTGACTTATACTGGAAACATGATATCTTATTTTCTTAAACTTATACTTAATTGTAATATTTGAAATGGGATTCAGTATTTATATTTGAAATGTGTCATACAAACGCCAATATATTTGAAATGTGTAATATATATATATATATATATATATATATATATATATATATATATATATATATATATATATATATATATATATGCGTGTGTGTTTGAGTCATACCCCCCCCCCCCGAAGATATATTGACACCACTGCCAAATACTAAAGGTTCCTAGCTAAAACCCTCACAACTTATACTCTCTCCAGTTTACCTATTTTATAAGTCTTTATTGTACTGTGTGTGAGTACCCACAGACCACGTGTGTCTGTTTACCATGATTAGACTGCTTGACTAGAGGTCTGATGTTGAGAATGCACGTTAACTCCCCTACAATTAAGGAAAAGAAACGTGAAAGAAGAAACAAGGGTTGGAAGCTTGAAAAATCTTGATTTGTGAATTTGCGTCATATATGGTTACTGGGTAGTGTCCGCTATGCTTATGTTTATGGCACGGCTCGTGCCCGCTTCAAACTTTTCTCCCACTTTTGTACAGGAGTAAGCAAACCGTTTTAGAGCCAAACATTAGCAGGTACCATAAATGATGTTTTAAGACATTGTTCATGTGATGAGGTTAGATACTCTAACACATTATGTGATGAGGTCCCTTTAAAAACTACAGCACGTGCAAGAAAGATTTGCATTTAGGATTTGATTTTGATACACATGGCAGGTCTTTATACAATATTTCGGCCTTCCTCGAAGAATACCCTGATTCAGTATCGAAAGTTTGAAATGTACAGGGTATAGTTCACGCAGTACTCCTCAGATGGCACCACAAACCGAATTCAACAGCACATGTATCGCAAATGTCATCAAAGGGAACGCAAGGCGGTCTGCAATGTCTGACAGTCTCTTATGGCGTATTTTCAGAGGATTTGGCATTTTTTGCGTTTTTTTTTCAGAGAATTTGGCTATTAAGGTATATATATTTCAGATAATTAGGAAGAACAACTGATGACACAGTTTGGGCAAACGTATGGCCTTGGTTTCCTTGGTCACAGTCTCGAATCCAACGATGTCGGTTTTTGGTCTTGGTCTCGGAACCCTCGGTCTCGAATCCCATGGTCTCGATCTTGAACTAGGATTGCCCTTTCTCGACGATACAGCACTGTTCTGTATTGCTGCAGTCTTGCAGCGCTGACATATATTATAAACACTGATCAAGCGCTGCAGCCTCTGGCGGGGAGAGTCTATACTATCCAAGGTTGTACGGATCCGTGCAACCCCTAAGACACGTATATAACCGTGTGTAACGTGAGGACACCAGTCAACCCCCACATATTATTATTGTTACAGATGCTTGGGCTCTGTTGGGACGAAAACTTTTGCTGAATGATCAGTATGTAATAAAGTATGGGTACTTACTCTGAATGAAGTCAGATATTACTTCGTCTCCCGTCGGGCCACTGGAGCCTTCACGGTGGAACAGCCAATAGGAAATTAGCATCATTGACAACACGCGATGTATGATGGGAAGGATGCTTATGAAAATATGGTATATTCTAGTGCATGGCACTGGCATTCCTGGGAAAAGCTCCCCTGAATTCCTCTTTTGCATAGATTGCCCACCTAATTTGCATGGGATTACTTTTCCGGCGGTGTCCTGTTGCCCATGCAAAAACTGAACCCCGGCAGTTCAAAGGATAAAAAACATTTACAGGCGCACATAAAGGTGATTTATCGATTTAATATGATACATAATAAGTTTATTTCTATATATAAATACAAGATTGTTTCTCTATCGCACAACAAGCAGTGGTAATTCATGTTACAGGTCCCTCCATGTACCGCAGGGTGAACTCTCACCGCCAGACGGTCGGACTCCATATCACAGATAAATAGGAGTCCGTACGTGGCGGACTATGTTCTGTAGAGCTCTGTTGCTGTAATGTATTAAACGACATGAGTCTTGAGTATCTTGTAACTGCTTATACAGGGACTCAAAATCTAACTCAAGTTCATTCAAAGGGTCTTTTTGCATTTTTCTTAACTGCGGCATTATCAGATTATTAAAGGTAGTAGTATTCTCTTAGTCTCAGTACAACATACTTTAATTCAGAGGTCATTAAAAAACGTGTACTTCATATATATAGGACCAATCAAGCCATTGAGAATATATACGTATACTGCTTAAATACACTATATGTACATTATATTTCTATATATAAAGCTGAACGACAGCTTTTTATCCACCTTAAAAGTTACCAATAATACTTGTAAACGTTATCATTAGCTTTAGCAGATTCTCCTTGATATAAACCCACCCCATGAACAATAAAACATAAAATGTCACATCTATACCAGAGCGTTGAAATTGGACTGAATATAGGGTACATGTATACATGCGGGGTGAATATACCCCGCCTGGAGTGCCTTCATTTACAATACAGACCACCACGCGCGTATCCACTTATCACAATCCTCTATATGGCCCCCAAAGTTTATTGCTTATTATCTGGTATATAAGTATATAACTGGATTTCCATTCACTGAGTAAGAGGGACCCTATAACATTTCCAATTGGTCAGGTGTAGCGATCGTTTGTCCCCTTCACCCCACCACTGATCCCCCAACGGGGCGTCTTATTTGTTGGTAAGGAATTTGTGATTTAGATGCATGTACTGAGAACGCCGCGATTTAACGTTCTTCTTGTTGTATTATGGAAGGAAAACCGGAGACTGCGATCGACCGCTTTGCCGGGTAAGTGGTTTTCAATCACCGTGACGGAACACATTTGGAAGTGAGAAGAATGACTTTTTGTATTTTACTCAATAATGTCAAACAGACAAGTACGTAGGCCTAACATTTGATTTTATCAATAAACTGATAAATAATTTCTGCGATTAACAGTCTGCACTCTGTTTAATTGATCACATATGTCATGCACAAAACACATAGGCGCACAAAGCGAATTTAAAAATACTCAAAATATATCAAACTTGAACCTAATTCGGTTTTGCTAATGTATATGACGCTGATCATTGTATGAGCTAACGAGGCTTATTTGCCTATTTATATAAACTAGTGTGTGTAGCGTCATATATACAAAGCCGTGATATAAGACCACTTTATTTGCTGTGTCTTCATACATACATGTTCATATAGTTATATTCATATTAAGGAGAAGGTACACTCATGTGGTCTGTTTTAGTAAGGATATACATTGTAAAACTCAAGATGCATTGTTTTTTTTTCTGTCAAAACGTACCTTATTTACTAACGGATAGATAAACAAGGCCATGCATCCCTCACCGAGGCATTATAAGATCTTTTCTTGACAGGAATGACGTTGAAAAAACATATAGACTTTTTGTATTTATGAAACTTTCTCCAGGTGGTGAGGGATCATACTGCCCTCTTGGTTGGTTTCTCTATGAGCAAGTTTGCGCATGAAATATTGAGCGTATTTTGGTAAAACTTTACGGAGGGTTAGGAAATAACACCCCAATATGATTCATTAAGTTTTGATGGTATTCCATATCACCCTTATATATTTTACCGTTTAAATGATTATATTACGATTCTGACATGAGGCAATATTTTGTCCCAGCGAGAAACAGAGGCATTCATCGGTATTAGGGCCGTTATGTACCAGTTCAACCGTGACCCGTGTTGGTCAAGCTTGACACTGAGATGACAAACAAGGATGCAGGGGGAATGTAGGCTATGACTATACATTTCTAGTTCCTTACAAGGTTTAATTTTAAACGTGATCTGGGTTTTTTTTCCTGATCAGTTAAGTAGAGATAATGTGGCACTTTGCTTATTTTGGTACATAACAAATACTATTATTGTGATGAGCGTTTTATTAAAAATATGTCTATTTATATCATCACAGTGAGTAGTCCAATAAGAATAACTTAATGCCTCAAGAGTACTCAAGTCGAAAAAGTGCTGTTTCAACACCAGATTTATTGACTTTATTGACTTTTAATTCCTTGATAGGGTTGTACAGATAACTACTATAGTTCATATATATACTGTGGTTTGCTTCATATTCGTGGGGCTAATTTGTTGCATTTTTTTATTTTATTTTTTTTTCACAAGGGTTCCACACAGTATTCTACACATAGTATGTCCATTATTATATCAAATTGATTTTAAATATGCGCGCTAAATATTAAAAAATTGTCCATGACCAACGACAACGAGAGGAAATTCCTGTAGGCTTATTATAGGAAAGCTCTTACATTATCCATAATGTCTGTCTTTGGTTAACAGGTACCATAAAATGTTATGATAGTGTAAATCTTTTGTCTTCCGACTTTAAACATACATGCGTGGTTGGGAGGATATAATAAATATAAAATGCCAATGAGGCTGTTACTATAAATAGATGCGGCGGCTTATCAAGGGAAGTTCCATTTTACGCGAAAATTGCGAAAATGAAACCCTCGTGAACAAAAAGCAAACCACAGTATATCCCTGACACCATACTACAGGTATTTGATATTTGCATCAGGTATCGTCCAATAAAGTAAAGTATAACCCTGGACAAGCGGGCTATTGGCCACTCCAGTCTTGTAATGCAAGCCCAACAATGTAAAAATTTTGGGATCATGAGTTTGATGAATTTGATGGATCATGATGAATTAATAATATTCGCGCAGATTGCTTAGCCCATATATTATATCAAATAATCCAGTTATTGGGAAGCCTTCCGAGGTTCAGCTGAGCCCTACTAGATGGCAATGTATGTACTGTACAGACGCTGCTTTTCATGTAGGCCTACAATCCTCTTCAGGACATTAATTTCAAAATAAGTCCATCAAGGTTTAAGACATCAAAGATACAAACAAAAATATGCAGTTTAACGATGACGGCCTCACAAACACCGTACAGGTCTGGTCTATATATGCAGTTGTTGTCGAGTGCTATCGCCCATAAATATATTGTTTCGAGGCATAAATCGCATTTTAATTTCAATTTAAATAAAAAATTTTGGCCTTATATTATAATCGTGTAACAAATAATTTTAATATTAAAAGAAATACAAGGAGGTTTGGTATTTTCATACACATGTATTCTACAGGTTCTAAATTACAAATGAACAATCTTGTTTACCATTAGGCAGGAGTGTCTAACTGCCTGAGATATCTGTACCAAACGTATTCAACCATGCACGCTTTTAACGTAGTTAAGACCCAAATACCTTCAATTACCAAAAGACATAACTTCGGAATGACCTTCGTTAAGTTCTGCCAGAAAAGTTCAAGTGACCGAAGATTATAGAGGGTTGGTTTAGTCATAATATCGAAGATGAAACAAAGGATTAGGAAACATTAACTATATAATGTCTAATCACGTCTCCCGGGTGATTTACTTGGGGTAAGAGGTTTACTTCTGAATTCTAATGTTGGTTTTTACATGGAGGGTACTCGTGTTGATCCGACCTCTATTAATCTAAATCTCTACAAATATGTCAATGTTGTCCACATGAAACTGAATATTTCACCTGATTAGTCGTATCTAGGCGGTGTAGCAATTGGCGGGAAGAGTCAACACCGCTTGTGTGTATACAGCCACGTTTTGTCTATATGTCTAATTCCAAACATCAAACATCCCTCGCACATCTCCGGGCAGTAACTAACACACGAGAAACAAAAGAGTCCACCGCAAGCTTCGCCGCCAGGGATTACACCGGTCTCCACAGCAGAGCTTGGAGCAGACCTTGGCAGTTTGTATCGACCTAACAAGGGTCACGCCACACTTTTTTCATTCTGAGGACGAAAGCCACCAGGACATTGATTCCGGACATGAGGCTGTTCAGCTGAAAGCCCTTTTGTCAATGGTCCCATGTGATGTGGAAGACTCTAACGACGAAGTTGGTCAAAGGAATCCCGTTATAGCTTACACTATTTGATATACGCAGCGGTTTTCAACAGAGACACTGGAAATACCCCCACCGGATATCACGTTATGACAGACATTATGGATATATGCAACTGACTCGTCTTAAATTATAAATCGTGCTTTGTTAAATCTGTTTAAAGATATCACTGACGGACATATTGAACCCGAAGCGGTTGCATCAAAGATGTAAATGAGGACTGTGCAGTTCACCTGTAATGCACATGTTTTGATCCTAAATACTTTTATTTGGAAATCCAGTTGCGAATCAAGCTGAAGTTGCAACTGGTTGTAGATATCTTCTTAAAGGAATAATACAATCTCTTCTCGAGTATTATCAACTGTGCTTTCATTCCGTATCTCTGATGACGACATCGTGCCAAAAGGAGTTAGAACAGACGAACATAATAGAAACCCCAACCTTCACAAGGGAATAATGCTATTTATCATTTCTTTAGTGGAATTCAGAAGAATAAGACAAAAACATATTGCCATTATGAGTTTTTCCCATATTTTCAATGTTATTGCAAAGATTGGTTATGTGTAGGTTCGGACAACCAGTTTCTTTACAAATAAGGACTGCTTTTGTAGGTGCACCGTTGGTCGAAGTGCTCAGTTATCATCGCCGCATACTCATCTTCAATATTCATGACAGCCTGTGAAAGTCGATTGGCATAATGGAAGACTTATTGTCAGAAGCAATATAAACTCATGAGCTCAAAAGAAGAAACATTACAACAGTCATATTAGTAAGCTCTCATACCGCAGGTACATAGAGACTGTTGGTACCTGAAACATATATAATTTGCGTTTCGGTGATACACGTTTATCATAATGAGTTCTGAGAAGAGGCGTCCGCAGACCTCACCCAAGCTTCCACCTAGGGTAACATCTTCCTTTCGGCGTGGGAGCAGGCCCAGGAGCAGCAAAGCGTCTTTTGCTAGGTAAGGGTGCAAATGTCTGTCTGTGTTAAAGAGAATATAACCTGCTCCTTAAATGAAAGCTATTCACCTAACATTTCTATTGAACGTGGGTGATTTCTGGCTTACCCTGTGTACATAGACTTACTCTTTACTTAAGGTAATTCCTGTCAAGAAAAGTCCTTATAATATCTGTGTGACAGTTTATACAATTGTTTATGTACAAGCTGTTAGTAAACACAGCAATGTTGATAAACGGAAAAATAAGTGAGCTAGAGTGGTTAGTGGCTTATGTGAGAAGTTTAAAGGTCACTAGTTGCAAAACAGCCATTGCAAAACTCTGGTTGGTCTGAAATGCCACCAGATGTCCTTGTTGAACGTATTTTGATTATTTTGGTAGGCCGCCCACTTGTAATTAACACTTGGATATAAACAAGCTGAACATCCTGTGTGCAGTGGGACAGGCATTTTCTTGCCTATTTTATAACAGTTTAAGGGATTATCTTTAGTTAATTGACGACGTCAGATATCGGAATAGGCACTTGTAAAGGGAGAAATCGTGTGCTAAATGGCAAAGCCATACGTGTAATCCAGCACTCGACAAAAATATCTAGAAGACATGTTATTTATGTACATGGACCATAGGGATGGTAATGAATTTAATGAAAAACAGTATCTAAAGATCTAAAAGGATTAATTATTAATTCGATGCCCTATATAATTTGCTCACATATTTACACGGTATATATCGACACCTGTCTTTAAAAAAATACTTTAATTACTTCAGTCCTTTCTGACTCAGGTTTCAATTAAATAAAGTCTGAAACCACGTTTATAAAGTAAAAAAATGTGGGTCTATGTTTGCATTATAAGATCCCATTTTCCTGTGAATTGATAAAGGATACTGAAATTGATGCCCCGAAAGATAAACCTAAATACATTTCAAAGATCCTTAGGACCGGAATATGATACTGTTTGGCACGCTTTGTCGACGAAACTGTCCCCGTTCACTTGCTTATGCCAAAAGTCGATCAATCATTCTCCCGGCAACAGAACTTCGCACAGCATGCTAGCAGTCTGGACAACATTCTGTCAACCTGTCCGTTGTCGTGTACTGTTAGAAACTTGCATGAATATAATAGTCTCTTATTTGCTGTGGGACCCATAGGAAAATATATGTAGGTATTATATTTCTCCACAATGAGTTGATTGGCCGGGGAAATATTACCCGGATCCGGATATTATCCGGATTCTATGGTGTCTGACCATAGATTGTTTTGTTGTTACCGTGTATCACCATAGAATGTGTTACGTTTACGGTGTTTCACCAAAGATTGTTTTGTTTTCACGGTGTTACACCATAGATTGTTTTGTTTTTGTGTGCTTCACCAGAGACTGTTTTGCTTGTATACGATGTATATAACTACAGATTGTTTTGCCTTTTCATTGTTTCCCCATATATATTTTGTGTATCTGCTGTAAGAAATATTAATTTCCCGGAGAAACAGTAGAATAAGTGTTTAGAAGAATGATTTTTTTTTAATACAAATATTGTCTGATATTCCTGAAACTTAATCTCAGAAAACAAGAATCATTATACTCTGACTTTAAAAGACACAAAAAGGAAAATCAAAGACATTGTTTCTCTTATGTAAAGGCTATAGATTTGTGTCAACCAAGTGACCTGTGTTTGGTCTCATATCTAAGCAAACAACGGACTACACAATGCTTAATATGAAACGGACATTGTGTTGATATTTTCCCTAAAAGCCAGTCCCGGGACAATTGAACTGACAGGATATGTAGTGAACTCCGGCAGCCGCCACTGACATTCAGAATGACTACATCTAAACATGGGTGGTCGCGGGATTTGATTGACCTGGAGCGGATCAATGTACATAACGATGTGACCAGTAGCGGTCACCATGTGAACTGTCTGTTCAGGAATGTCAGATGAAACAATGCACTTGCGCTTGAAGTGACAGTATATAGATACATGTATATATATATATATGACATAACCTTCACTCATAATTAAGCTACACAACGCTCCCTCTATAGGTTTGTCTCTATTCGTTCGTAGTTATGTATGCATATGTCTGTATGTATGTGTGTTTGCCCGGACCCGAAATTCACGTGTATATATTTGCGTTGCTGGTATATATGCTTTAGGCAATTTGTCTTTAAAATGTTTATACCGTTTCTTATCAACCTGTGACAGGTTACAGACATTCTTTTTAAATTCATAATAAAACTAGAAATCTACATAGTAAGGAATGCAAGCCTTCGCCATGTAGGGCTCTTTATTGTGGGATGCTCCCAGAACCGTGTTACTCGGCCCATATTCCCACGTTCATTCGTTCATACGTGACTACATTTGTGAATATTCCTTGATGTCATTCCTGAATCCAGATCATGGGCGGATCCACACCTAAATCTAATCCATTCTTCATTTGTCCATTCCCGAAATACCCTGGAAATTTCATGAGTTTCCTTTCATGATTGTAGTGAACAAACACACACACACAAACACACGCACGAACGGGGATGAACGCATATCCTCCTTGCGGAGGCAATTGTTTTTCACAAAACATGCACTCACGTTATTGTTCAGGTGCACACGACACGATGATCAACTTTTGTAAAGAGAAAACGATTGTGCAATGAGATAAAATATAAAATTTAAAAATCAAGATTTTCCCAGTAATATACAGGTGTTTCTTTTGTGTTTCTGCTTTCATGTTACCTTTCCTTGTCTTAGAGTTGTAGCGCATGCATGTTCAAGATCGGACCCCTGGGCACGCGGTCTTGTTATGCAAAACGGATACAAGTGGACTGTGTTTTCTTACGCAGAGAACCATATCAAAGAATAAAACAGGTGAATAGCAGATGTAATGCCCGTGTAACAGAAGGAATTCCTGGGAAAATACAGCCAAAATGAACTAATAGCATGAGCTAATACACACATTATCAATTTGATCAATTTGACAATAAATCAAAATGCATGCATCATATATACACATGAGTCCCTCTATACAACGGATGTTTGTTGAAGCGGAAATAAAATTTTACTCATATATATATATATATTTATATATATATATATATATATATATATATATATATATATATATATATATATATATATAAATCCACAGAGGCTATATATTGAAACTATTAAGCCAGTTATTTAGACCTGATTATGTTCTCTAGTGACACGGACAGTCGCTTGAAACTTTATTTTATGCATGGAAGTAATGGGAAGAAAGCTATTGGGCGCAGACACATGGGGCTATATTTCCATTCGCAATGTGTGTGAGGGTGTGTATGTGTGTGCGCACGCAAGGGGCGCGTGGGGGGGGGGGGGGGGCGCGGACCACATGCCGACACACACGAAGGCCCTCGTCACCATACTTACACCTCCACCTCACTTTCACAAAATAGTGTAAAAATAATAATGAAAATGTTATCAGTTGTGGATTTAATAACCATGTTTGGGAGTGAGAAGAATTTCCCTATGCTGTGGTCAAAATTTGGGAAATTTAAGAAAAAATGTAATCAAAATCAAGGCTAATCTGGAGCAATTACATAATAAAATGATAAGGAAAAGTATCCCGTTAGTACCTAATAAGAACTAATTTTCCCCCTAAAAAGTCTAACCTTTAATGTTTTATATTTTTTAAATGTTTTATAAAAAAATTATTTGAGCGTTTAATGGCGGAGAACCAGATGATTGTGGAAACGGAGGGAATCAACTGTCATTTTATCAGTCATTCTGTGATTCTTTCTGAAAACTGCAGTTCATTGTTATTTTGGGAACCTTGTGACATTGTGATACATTTGTGCTAACTACTCTTTAATAATACAAAATTACATTCATTTAAATAACAAAATGTGGGGGGATATATGTGTGTTGGGGGGGGGGATGCATGTTCCCCCCGTCCTCCCCCCCCCCCCCCCCCCAACCAAATATCGCCTATAGTTAGATGGAACCTCTTTATGTGATACACGCTATATCTCCGTACGTAAGCCACGACTATATACTCATTAATGCACAGTTTCGTCAGTTCTCTATAAAATCACACCCACAAGCGCCCTTGTTCAGACATATACGGCAGACAGTCGATGTAGCACTTTATCGTTAAGTTTATTTACTGTAGTATAGAAAATCATTTTATGTTTTTCATTCTTCAAGTATTCACCTATATTCATCTGGCTTAAAAAATTCAGCAGCCACTATATGGAACTTTGGCCAATCACATAATGCGAGCGCCTGGAGTGCGGCATTAAGTTGACAGAAGACAGTTAAAAAAGACAGTGAAAAAATAAATGTACATAGTAGTTTTATGCAATGGCCCTATATGACGGGATTGAGCATTTCCTTGAAGCAATCATAGTGTAATACGTAATCGATTAACAAAATATCTTTCTGTAATGGAATGGCCTCTTTCAGTCGTTGTTTTGTAAATCAATGAACAGGCGCCGTGGTGTCGCTATGCCTCGGGTATATAGGTGAGTTTATAAGCACCTCTAAGTAACGTCCATGGCAGGGGCATCCCAATAAGATAATAATAATGTACAAACAGCCTTACCCTGAGGACTTGTTCTTGCTTAAAAGAATTTCAAGTAGAAAATTATGTTTCATTGAACTGTGTGATGTATGTACTAATGCAGAAGCTGTTTTAAGGGGGAGGGCGCTTTTTTTATATATGTATCTGATAAATAGAATAATGAAAGACCGGAGCTATACTTGCCTTAACTGTCAAAAAATTAAAGCCAAATTTGTTATATTTCTATGAAACCCCTTCTGTTTACATTTCACAAGCGCATGCTTACAAAATATTACTTATTCTGTGAAGTCTTTTCCATAAAAATACCCATGTTAAGGTAATTTGCCTTTACAAAAATCTTATCCCTTGAAAGATATTCGAACAGATTACATTACCCTCTTTACTACATTTATATATATACCTATACGTACGCCGCTGGTGTATTTAAACCCCAGTGCCTTGTGGGCATGGGATTTCTATACCTTCAAAGGCTAAACAGAAGAGTCGTAAATGTTACACCTGTGAATCGGCTTCTGCGCAGTGTGGCAGACACTCGGGTTGAATTCAGTGATCGATTTGAACATCGTCTTTCGTGCAACATCGTGCCGCATGTTCATCTTTTTCGAACTTAAGCAGCCGTTCCAGATATAAAATATCGAACAAGTATCGTTTTACCTGGCCCAGCTGTTCCGGTTAAATATTCATCGATGTAATGGCGTATTTTAATTGGAGGAACGCAATTTGTGAAATGCTGGAGGGGCTGGAGTGTGCAAATGAGAAATCTGAGCAGTTCCGTCATCAGATGCTGACGCACTATATCGAGGTCGGCTGATAGACAGGACAAGGGCATAACTAGTTACAAGATTATAAATTTCTGATGCATACATACAATATTATATAAATGAATCTTGTAAATTACTAGTATATATATATATATATATATATATATATATATATATATATATATATATATAAACTAATACTTACATGGACTCTACTAGTAAATGAAACATACATATATAAATATACACAAATACATACACACATACAGATCTATATCATAATGTCATATGCGACCCTTCCCATGGTGTAGATAGATTGAAAATGTTAACATTTTATGCAAGTTTTAAAAACCAGAAAAAAAGTTTTGGTTAAAATTTTCTATAGGCATAGTTATTCTGTTTAAATCCTGAATACACCGTGATCATTTTTATGAATTAATTTTGAAAGGAATAAAGAATAGAATCGGGTGCCGCCGCCGAAGCCGCATTTGTCTAGGATGACCTCTCCCTTGAACCGATCATTCTGAAATCCGGCATAGTTATTGTGTCACATGTAAACTCGTGCCTAATAAAGACTGGTGGCGCCACCAGCACTCCTTTTGAGCGCAGCCTCCACTCGCGCATCTTAGTGAAATTGGGCCTCATCTTAGGAGCGCTCCAATGTATTGGGCTGAAATTGTACATGCCCATTGTTCTTAGACAATTCCATCTCGTACTCAAGACTAATGGTGCCATCTAATGTCGTTTTTGCGTTAGTTCCTTGCGTTTGCTCTGGGTGTAAATCACACTACCTCAAGAGTGATTCAATTTATTGATCTGAAATTTAGTATGTCCATCAATCTAGGATAGTTTCCTCGTAGACCGGACAGGTAGCGCCACCTACCTTCCGGTTTTCGTTAAATGCATTGATGATTTTTTCACAGGAGTGTTTTGCAGTATCAGCCTGCATGAAAGTTTGCATGCCCATAGCTCTTGTAAACCTCCATCTGTTACACAATCCTAGTGGTCAAACCTCTTCTTGTTTTATCGTAGCGTCCACCAATTAATTTGCTTTTGGTAAAATTCAAATTTGCACATATCTCAGGAATGAATGCATATATCAACCTGAAATTTTGCATTTTTATCCGTCTTGGACAGGTTTGTTGTAGACCAGACCGGTGGAGTCACCTACCATTCCGGTTTTTTAATACATTGATGCCTTTTTCTCAAGAGTGGTTTGTCGTATCAGCCGGAAATTGTCCATAGGTCATGGATACCTCCATCTTGTTCACAAGCCTTTTGGCGCCACCTTCATTCATTATCACGAAGCATTCATCCGTAAATTGTTTTTGTGGAAATTGCACATATCTCAAAAGTGTATGGATGTATCAGACTGCAATTCTTCACGTTTATCTGTCTTTGATGGCTTTATCGTAGATACGGTAGACAAGACAGGTGGCGCAAACTACTGTTCCGTTTTCATAGAATACTTTGATGCCCTTTTCTCAAGAGTGGGTTGATGTATCCGTCTAAAAGTATTCATGACCATAGTGCCTGGAATGGTTTATCTTGTGTATAAAACTCGTGGCGCCACCTACAATCAATTTAATCTTGCGCCTATCTGTAGATATATTTGGTGAAAATCACACATATCTCAGGAGTCGTTCAATGTAACGGCCTGAAATGTTGCATTTCCAACCATCATGGATAGCTGTCTCACTCACAAGACAGGTGGCGCAACCTACAAGCATGTAATCATAAAATACATTTATGTATTTTTTTCAGGACTGGTTTGACATATTAGCCTGACATTTTTCATGTCCATAGATCTAAAATTGCATTATCTTGCATACATGACTGATTTTGACACCTACATTAATCTTTAGTTTCGTCCATCCGTGTGTCTTGGGATACTTGGGCATCAATAATGCTTTTTTTGTCTTGAAGTGTCTTGACCGATAACAATTGTGTCCTAAGGGGGTCAGTCTCCATATCTCCAGATATATCCTGAGGAATTTTATTTCATAATTCGCGAATATCTATCGCAGCGCAATCTATTAGAAACTAAATACATGTATAGATGTACGCCTGATCATGCAGCGGATGAACTCGGCCCATGAAAAACCCATCACGACAAACTACACCGAATTCGACCAGGCCCGTCCCAACGTAATAACGGGTGATGTGATAGTGATGAAAATGAATCAAATGTTTAAGCGGCGCCACATCACAAACTCAAACATGAAAATACTTTAAAATATTTTGTCCGAGGGACCACTAACGTTTTGCCGCTCTCGGCTTATATAACAAATTATACTGTACAAAGTACCCCTGTCTTATGAGTATATGATTCATGGCTCTGACATTAGCTATTAGAATACAGGTAAGAAACTCCCTTTTTATATACAGGTATGTATAACATACCCGACAAAATACACTATTATGTACATATATATATATGTTGACTGTGTAATTAGAATATACTTGTGCCCGCTAGGATATTCGTTAGAAACTGTTTGATAACAAATACCCTACACAGGCATACAAGAATGATCACAATAACAGGTATGTAATTCAGGTACGTTATTGACAAGAATAAATACTATCATTGAACTAAATTGTATTAAAAGGCACCTGAACTTTTTTATCATTCAGATTAAGAGTAAACCCATATAAAGAACCGCAAGGGTAAAGGTTGGGGTGTCTTTTTATGTTTTTGGTTATATCTACATTTATTCGATCTTTCATCGTCTCACAGTTGGATCGTTTACTCGATGTTTGCCTGAGTTTGCATAAAAGGTGGCGTCCTTTTTTCCTGAAATAATCCGTATATTGGCGTAAGCGGGATTTAACTACAGTCGGGGCACTCCCGCAAAGGAGTGGGGAAAGGCAGCCGTTCAATACTAAACAAAGCCTGACGTAGTTTTTATGAAACCTATATGTTTTCTTTACATCGTCTGTTCTTTCTCAGCCTAAATCTTGTCACTATAAATGATCCATGCATTACCGCCAAGACACAGACTCTTGAATGGAACACGCTACAAACGTTACAAGTAAAAAGGACCCCAAGATGTTGAAAACGTAAGTGTAATTACGATTATAGGTTAATTACTTTGAGATTATATAGATTAATTTTAATATAGATTGCTTGTAGATTAGATCTCGCAAAGAAATCTGGTTGTATCATGTTTCATGTTTGGCCGTGTACAGCCATTGGCCCATTGCGTTTTATAGGCTAGTGTGTAGTCCACGCGATGTATATATATATATATATATATATATATATATATATATATATATATATATATATATATATATATATAATGATTTTCATGAATGTGTATTGAAGGGTGGACTTTCAACGGTTCATATTTTTCCCATCTACAGAGACTATATTTTCTTTAAGTGTGTGTGTGTATGTGCGTGTGTGTTTACCTCAACGGATTTTTCCTTTGATCTACATTATTTTTTCAGCATGTGGAAATCGTCATTTGCGTGACAAATTTGATTGATATTCTTTGAATAAAATCAAATGTTTTTCTTTTTATTCTACATTGGCTGTGTGATGAACTATTTTAACAAACAATCTCTATAACGTGTCCTTTTTCTTGATTAAGCCATTCATTTTATCCTTTACCTCCGATCGAGTTGTTTACAGCATGACCAGATCAGTGGAAAGTACACTAATTGTTTCTTTATTACATGCGTTTTGTCTGTCGATATATTTAATATGAAGGGTGTTTCTTATAAAGGACAATGTTGGCACTGTTATAATAGGGTCATCGCGTTGGTTAATATGCGTGGGGCCTTTGTCTGGCCAAGGTAAAAATATAGAAAATTCAAGCTCAATTTATTGAAAATTTTGCGCCTCGTAAACTGGACCCTAGATGCAAGGTTCCCTAGCAGACACATTTTCCACGAATAGATTGAATGCAGAAGTTGTCTTTTGTTTATCTAAATTAATGTCATAGTAATAGATAAAAAGTAGAAGAAAATAACTATAAAAATGTGTGTCGGCGCTGGAGGGGGGGGGGGTAAATTACTGAGAGCACAATAACACTCTCTAATACTATATATACTATATGTACACATATACACAACTTTCTATATCAGCTGTTCACAGGCCGGCAGTAAATGAGATTTAGCCTATAATAATGCGATTAATGCTGATATAATCACTGTTGAAGTATATGAACAATACAATATGTTCTGTCGGGACAGATTTTTCACGACCCTGCCCTTAAGTAGTCGAACCCTATCACGGTTTGTCGCACAGTTGATACCGTGTTTGTCACGGGTAAGACATGCAGTATATACCCCTGGTCTGAACATATGCAGGAGTCTTTACTGTGTTCATGATCATCACAGCCATGGAGCACGGATCATTCAGCAGGTAAATCATACTTTAATCTAAAGTAGAATTTATGACAGGTCAAATCCAGTTCAGTTTCCACTATATCTTTACTTAATCTCAAGAATTACCACCGTTTTGGCTTTCCTTAATGGTCTTTTTAAAATAATATTGATGTGCAATATATTTGACTACGGAGTGTCCAGTCAAATGAGGACGTTTTGTGGGTAACAACACGCTTACGAAGTGCTTTCCACCATACTTTGCGATATTGTTATAAATTGGCTGTTCGTTTTAGAGTAAGAGCTGTTAAATAAAAAAAGATGCATAAAAACAATTTATTAGATTGAAACCAAAACCATAACTTCTAAAATATTTAAAAAAATACTTTTTATAGTATATTGTTCACAATAGATCAGTCATACTGTTCAACTGATGACAGGCAAGATCGAGCTGTTCGTATGTCAAAACAGGTACATCTTACAGCTGCCTATATATATATATTGGCTGGTTCTTGATGTCACAGATATTCTAACGAAAGTAACCATCAAACGCAGGATTTATTAGCAGCTTAATTATGACAGATGCCATGTCAGTTTGCATCAAGACACAGAATGACTAATCCACATATTGTTTAAAAAACATAATAGAAAATCTATAATCTCGTGATGAATAGGATCCCATGTTAGGCCTTTACACAATCATTAGCTTCATACATGCATAGGGCCTACAGGGTTTGTGTAAGAGAATATAACTTTGATACACTGATCGCAGTTTCACCAGGCACAAATTGAGGAACACACTTCATACTGAGTTCCGAAGTGATACAATGCAAATATATTGTATATATTGCATAGATAGAATAAGAAGCTGCATAATAATTAGTATTGGTATGTCACTTTCCTTAAACATTATTTGGCAGTCTTGGCTTGAGTATAACAGGGGCGGATAGAGGATTTTATATAAGGGGTGGGGGTGTCATATAGCGCTCATATATATATATATGTATTGACTTTTTTGTCACTAGAGATAATCAATATTTTCTTCATGAGTCGTTTAGGATAAGAATTAGTTAAGACAAAATTTTTACTGTGGTTACATGTCAATGTGGCAAAGAATTGGTTTTTGCGTGCGTGTGTAAGCAATGTTCATATATGGGTAAATATGTATTGTTATGTCAATATTACGCACCAACTGTTGTAACTTTCGATCTTTATCTTTCGCCTAATTTACATTGAATTGCACAGTTTGTATTTCCATGTACATAAACCGTTGTATACTGTATCGATGCTCTTCAGAACTGAAAAAAATAAGGTAATCAATCAATAGATCCTAATGACTCCAACATTAGCCTACATATTGACTAATACTCAGTTAAGTATATTTGATTGAATGTAGGGAAATTGCACATTGTATCAGTAATTAAAAATGTCCAAACAATAAAACTGATGGAAAATAAAGAACTTGCACAGGGAAGACACACAAACACATCCACAGCAGGCTGTTACAAGCGAACCCTTTGAGGGAAGCTCTGTTTCTCATATTGAGATGGAGAGACTGGGGGAGTTGATTCCGACGGTGTGGAAAAGTTTGCTTAGATTGTCAAAGTTGAGCATCTTTTAAGTATATAGGCCTAAACCATACCATTTTGTTTTAGTGGAGTTAGGTTTAAATATGTTGGAGATGTTAAAATAATCCGCACATTTTATGATTAAAAGTTTATATTTCGTGCACCATGTTAACATTGAATGCCATGCAGTGCTAATTAGTTTTCAATGTGTTATTTTCCACTGCTTTGAAGTAAATATTATAAGTAATTTTTATGGTAAAACCGTGTACGTACAAGTTCTACAAGTCAACATTAACAGTTAACACGGATAACGCTTAGGCTACCATTTTAATTAGCAAAAATATACCTACCTTCTGAAAATTCTAATGGGGGGCATATGCCCTACCCAAGTAAATCCGACTCTGTGGGGGGGGGGGGGAGAGAGAGAGAGAGAGAGAGAGAGGGAAAATGGTGTTTGTAAACATGCTGGTTCCCGGGCACCTGAAGTGTCACACACGGAAGGACACGAGGATTGATCCACGTGCAGTTGTTTACAAACCTCCAGTTCGGGTTGCTAGGGCCATTTTCCTACGCGTTGGAATATTCCTTTGACGGGTATTATCCGTGAAAAATGTGACTTAGTACTATTCTAAAGGTCTTTTGTATTATCGAATGTTGATAATGAGACATATAATAACATAAATTCTTCAAATATCGAGAGCTTTTACTGCACTACGTCTTTTAGCGGAAGGTCAATGTTTATTGCTAGTGCGTGGTTAGACAAGGGCGAAATTGCAGGTAATTCACACGTCTGTACCTCGGTAAACCCGTATTTTCAGTTTATTTATGTTACAGCTTTAATTTTGCATATATACTGGCATACTTTGAGATATATAGCGGGGATTTGTAATGTAAGTTACTATCTTTGTTTCGTTAAAAAGGCTAGATTTTTAATATACTGATGTTAATTCCCTTTCTCATAAATTGACACTTCACTTGTCTTGAGAGGACCGTAAATTTGACACTGTTTCAGTTTGTGTCAGTATAATAGACAAGTGGCCACCAATTGGACGTTTCAGACGGAATATATCACACTCTTACTGTATAACTACCAAAATTAAACACAAAGGTAATTCAAACCTGTGAACACATGATCTTCATAATTAGTGACACGCACAAATGATCTTCGAAAATTGGCAGCCATGCAGTATATATGCCAGTAATCAGTGGTAATGCCTAAATTTTAAAACTAAAGACAGTAAAGTAAAATAATAGTCCGTTCCACACCCCCTGTCCACCTGATTTTTCGCGATTATCTCTACATAAGACAGACTTGCCAAACAAAATTTGCACCGATTGCATAAAGAGGCAAAAGCGGAATTTTTGGTACCTTTCCTACTCACAATATAAGTATTATTTACTTTACGGCCTGGTTGACATGTTTCATATATATCCGTGGTTCATGGCGTCCCTGATAAGTGGCCATTGTCTATCCTTCTTGGATATGGATATAAAGTAATGTGACGTAACAGTGAAGCGCGTGCACGTGAAGAATACAAGTCTCACTGTAAACAGGGGTAGGCAGCTCTTGACTATTGGTCCCATGAATGTTGGTGCCTCGTTAGTATGTCACGTCTATTATGACGTCATCAATATTTCCTGAAATGCCCATTTCACAGATTAGTGGCAAGATGTCGCTACAGAATAGACTAGTTACTCATAAAATGGTTTAAAATTGTTTACAGGAAAATGATATAAGGTAGGCTATTGTTTCCATAATAGTCAATTAAGCTTTTTCCCCTTTCTGCCCTCAGGTCAAAAAGTGTTGGCATTCTTTGATTCGCAAAAAAATAATTGCGAAAAAACAGGTGGACAGGGGCACTGGAACGGACTGTAATGCCTGTTTAATTGTAATTACCCTAATAAATGTAGCTGCCCCACAGTGGTGAAACAGTGAAACTGTTTTCAGGAATTTCAGTAGGCCAGTTGTAAACACAGAGCCACAGGCCTCTGCCTTCATTTATCAAGCGGACAGGAACTAGTGCATCTTCTGACGATTAAACCAGTTTAAGTACATCTATCTTGAGTGTGGTGAACCCGGGCATTTTTTCAGCCAGCAATGTGCAGTGCATGTGTTACATCATTACTGCAGTGAGTGTACTTGTAACTGGACCACTGGCTACACAAAACTACTGGCTACACCGGTTGTTATCAGGGTTACACACTGGATTGTTTCAGCCGGCCAGGTGCATGTGTCAGATTTCAGCTGGGTAGGTCAGGAAGTTAGCAGTTATGATCATAACACGTGCACTGCACACCGCTGGCTGAAACAATCACCCCTGCTCACCATCATCTAACAGATGCATGCGTTCTAGTCTGCTAGTAGTTCCAGTTCGCTGTGTTTACAACAGAGCCACAACTGGGTCTAGAATTCCAGATAAAACTCCATGATCAATAATTTCCTGAAGTGTAAATATATTTTACAATGCCCATATACTTATATTGAATGGTTAATTAATGCAACTTGTAAAACTGTTATTAAATTCTTTCTCAAATTTGTTATTTGAAGATCCAGTCAGTGGAACAAGTTTACTGCATAATATGTTGTTTCTAAATCTGATAAAACCATAATTACTAGTAAGTCTCTCCCTTCAACTATAAAGCATCTTGATTTCTTTCTGATTTACCAGTTTGTTTTTAATTTTATTTTTTAATTTAAATTTAACTTTTTAATAATGTTTAGCCAGATTGTAACAAGATATTAACTGCCATACTTGCCAATTGAATGGTAGTCTTACAAATATTTGAGCGCTCTCTACTTAATACTTTTAATTCTTTCCCATCACACTGTTCTACACAATTTAGTTTCAATATCAACCAGACTGTTTAAGATGATATTCTCATCTGACAAGCTACTAACACATGGGTACGTTTTGTCATAATTGAATTATGTGCATGGCCTTTATTATATACTAGGTACAAACAGACACAACATGCTGTAAATTATCTTACATGTGATTCAATATAAGAAAATTGTCTGTCATTCAACTCAGGATTCAGCATATTTTGCTGTATTTTTTATTTCATGTGCATCCCCTGCCCATTCAGCCCATCAACCAAAAAAATGATGCAGTAATGCAGGAGAACCATTAATGACCACATGCCAACATTTACTCACTCAGTCATTGTGCTGCATAGCTAAAAGCGATAGTGTCACTGTCACATCATATTGTTTTTTACCAGGATGGACATTGCAACAAAACTGTAGTCCTTCATTTATTTAAATGAAAAACAGTCATTGCAGACCTACACTGAGTTTTGCTGCATAATTCTACTAGTGCATGGAAATAAGAACATATATTCAAAAAGTAATTCAGATGGTATGCAAAATTAGCTTATGGTCATGTCTCCCATGAAAAAAAAAACAGAAAATGCATTTGATGTAGAATACAGTTGGAATTGGAGTGCTTTATAGTGATTTTAGTGCTATTTTTTGGGTTGAAATACTTCTATATAATGTGTACATCAATTAAGTACGGTCCTTTTTAAGTACGTTCATTTGATTTGTACTTATTTTGTGGAGAGCTGAGAGTGGCATGGCCAACCAGGTTTACTGGAATAATTTCATACATGTCACATTACTTGTGGAAAAAAATAAAGAAACATTTGAAAATGGGGAAGAGGACAGAAAATATAGAACTGTGTTATGGAATGTGATGTTATAGTGGTTCACTGATTGACTAGGTTGTATTGTGTCCTGTTCAGTTTCAGCAAGTTGCAAATTAAATCCGGCACCATGAGTCGTCCACGTGGTTCTATGGTGGAAGAGAGGTGGTGATCTAGTCTAGAGATGCATTTATAGGTCATGCCCTCTTCAGACAATTTGATATTGTACTTTTTTATCCTGTTCTTTAAAGAAATATGTTTGGTATATAACATATACGATTGGGAAATTATTTCTAAGTACAGCAAGTCTGAACTTTAAAAGTTACAAAAACTTACCCACAGTTACATATCATTATCAATGATGGATCAGTAAACTGTCAGAAAAAAAATTCATTGGGCCTTCTGTAATTTGTGAAAAATTGGAGTAATTTGTAATAATTTCTGACAGGATTGTCAATTATTATTACTTTTAGAAATGAGATATTGTCCCTTGAGATATGTCTGAACAGGGCAGCTTGCCCTAATATTACTGAGACCTTCGGGGAGCATTTAGCAGATTAGATCTCCTGTGAAATCTAATACTAATCTTCAGTCTTATTTTCATGGCTACTGTATGTACATATATATTTCATTACTGTATATAATTACATTTGCATTATTTTGTTTTACAGCTGTACTATTAGACAGATATTTTATTATTTTCAAGCTTATATTATAATCTCAGGCTTTTTATGTATACATTACAGATATTTCACTGGTACATCAGCTTTCATTCTTCAAGAATTAAGAAATAGTGTTTGCTTCATATCTGCTAACTTATACAATACTGCACATTTGATAATATAATATAGAACACATAATTAAATCCAAAGGTACTCCTGACATGCAGGGGGTTTTTATGTGTGCATTTATGTGCTTTTGTTCATTGAAGGAATGGGTCCATATATAGTGAGTTGGCTTTTTTAAAAGTCCTATTGACATTTAATGTGTAGAAATTATTCATGAACAAGCTGCTTAATTTAACATACTGTATGAGTACTGTGAAGTCATGATTAAGGGAAAATACATGGGATGTTCTACTGTCCCAATGTGCATGTGTATCTGAATATTAGTATTTATCTTTTGAAATTTCAGCTAGCTGTTTCTTTACAAAGTGCCATCTGATATCAGATGATTCTGTTTATGTGAAATTAGCTTTATTTTATTCATCACAGCAATTTGACAAATTTTTTTGTTGAACATATAATAAAATGCATGTTTCGTTTTTTCCACTGCTTATAAGTGAAATACCTGGTAGTGATTTTTGTGTATTACGGCCTTATAAAGGATATGTTTTGGTTGATTTATGAGAATTCTGATATGACTGCATTCAGGTATATAATGAACTGATGTTTTTGAGCAGTATTATGATAAAACTGAAAATGGTATTGACTCAATAATTGTATGAAATATGTGATGGTATGTATAATATTAACATGACAGAAATTATTTCCCTTCTTCCAGTTTTGTGAAAAAGGTGAGAATGGGAAAACGCATTGAAAAGGCGTTTGGAAAAGACCGAGGTCAAGGGGCGACATCTAACCAGGACAGCCATGATGATGATCCCAACAGGACACCAGGTTGGTCTTCATTGTCATCAAATAAACACATTTTGATTACTATAATGAAGTTACTAAAAACTTTCCACCAGTATCACCTCTCTCAATCCCATATTATGACTTCATTACCAGTACCACACAAAAAGAAAGACTGTAAGAAGATGGTCTTTTGTAGGTCAATTCCAGAATGAGGTATCCTTTGAGTAATGTACCCTTTAACAGAACATTCACAAATATTCTGATGATACAGTGCCCAGTGTGGTACATAGAGATCCTATATTATATCACCTATTTGCTACAGAGCCCCACATCTGCACAGGTCAGTTCCAGACAGATTTTACAGAGCTGTGCAAGAGGAACAACATGTTAGTGATACCTCAGATTTTGTTGCGCCCTCGCCGCCCACCCTCCCCGAGTTCCATACCTCCGGCAGACGAGAAGGGGGGTAAGGGGAAAGGAAAGGATGACAAGAAGAACCAGCCCCCTCCTGAACCAGAGCCTGAGCCTGAACTTGATGAAAATGGGGGTATGTATTATGTAAACATTTTCACTACCAGACAGACATGGAAACCTCTCTTTGAACCTCTCTATTATGTACACCTCTAATATGGACACCTCTCTAGCTATTATGATAACTCTCCATTATGGCCTCCTTTCAAGTATGGGCACTTCTCCTTCTCCATTATGGACACCTCTATTGTGGACACCTCTCTATTGGGAGCACCTCTTTTTTGTGCATCTCTATTGTAGCAGACCTCTCTATTTTGAGCACCTCTGTTTTCGATACCTCTCTAATGTGGACATATATATCATGGAAACTTCTCTATTATGAACACCTCTATTGTGGACACCTCCATATTATCGACACATCTGTGTTACATACACCTCCCCATTGTGGACACATTTCTATTATGGGTATCTGTCTATTATGAATACATCTCTATTGTGGATACATCTATTATGGACACATCTATTATGGACACATCTCTTTTATGGACATATCTCTACTATGGACACTTGAAGTAGTTCTGTGAAAAATAGACTTATACTGATTTTACCCAGTACCAATGGGGACACACAGCAAATTAATAGAACCTGATTATCAGTAAAGTTCAATCTTGTAAGAGATGTTATATTTATTCTTTGTCTTTTAGCTTTATTAAGTTTCTTAACAGATGCTCGAACTGGCGCTATTGCAGTATGAAAATATTTGTGCTTGGATTTCTTGCCTAGATCATTAAAGCGCTATTGTGTGCCATTTATACAAAAGTAATGTGTAAAAGGCATATAGGTAATTGTTTTAATTGAGAGCAGGTCTGAAAAATACTGAATATTTGCTTACAGAACCAAAGGAGCCTCCTCCTAAGACCTACACAACCAAGGACAAGTTTGAGTACTTTAAGCCGTGTGTTCAGGTTGAGATGGACAACCCAGATAAACAAGAGACAGTCACGGAGGTGTTCGTGCGAGGCTGGAAGGTCGACGATCCCATGATGACCATATTTAAACAGTGCTGGCCAAAGATGGACAGGCTTAATTCAGTCAGGTATAGTTTGTATATATACTAGATGAATTAAATTAAGATAGCTTATAAATTATATGAATATGATGTGTGGCCAGAGCTCTGCTTGGATGATAAAAAAAATGATAATTCTTAGCAAGAACCGTTTCATTAAGTTGTGGTGATGGTACCATTCATGAATTTTCACCCATCGAATTGCAGGTTCGCCATTTTGAAACCAACGCTCAAATTTTAAAATTTGAACCTTTTTTTCAGGCAGTTAGTTGGATGTCTTGATAATTCTACCCATGATCTTTTCACTTGTTTGATTACTTAACTTGTATTCCTCTGAAATAGATTTATTTATTACTTAACTTGTATTCTCTGAAATAGATTTATTTACTACATATGAATACATTCACTCTTCTTGCTTTGTGTTATTGTCCATAGTACTTTTAATGAAGAAACTCACAACTGTGCCACTATGATTTAGAAAACACAAATTATGCTTATACCTGCAGTGACTTGAGATACTCTCATTATTAAGTTTTTAATATATTTTTCTCAGCCTATGGGGAACTGGTTTGACTGAGGCAACTGTGGCCATGCTTGCTTCCATCCTGCCAGATTGTTCAAACCTAAGGTAAGCTGAGGATTATCCACAGTAACTTTATATGCCTGGCTCCTACTAACAGTGTGCTCAGAATTTAAACAGATAATGAACATACCACCAAGTCTGTGGCAGTTACGCTTTTCACAGACCTTGATTCAGCAATCTGAAATATGACCACGCCTGCAAGTGTTCGGGCCAAAATCAAAACTGACAATCAAATCCAAAAATGTAACAAAATGTAAACAATACGCTGTTCACACATCATCTGAAAAAGAATACATGGTCCTGAAAAGGGACGGATTTACATATATGGCTTTATTTGAGTGGTCACATTCTAGATGCCCTCTTGGCAGTGCTAAACATGTGGTCTAGAACTAGCACAAGGCGTGCTCTGATAGCCATGTAAAACAAGTTTACATGAGATGTTTCAGTGATCGGTTCACTTTCCTTAATTTTGTTCATTATTCATGAAATAGACACCAGAGTGGTTCGCTGAATCAAGATCTGTGATAGCGTAGCTGCCACAGACTTCGTAGTATGATGATGGTGTTTCGTATAAGCATAGTAATTATGTAGGAAATATCCTGTTGAAAATCTGTGTATAAAGGTCAAAAGTTGATTCATAATAAAATTCACATTCCAAAAGCTGTTTACCTCAGAATTAACTCGTTTTATGATGCTATTAATAAAAATGAGCCTGCCATAGGGCCTGAGAACTGCTTTACCAACCAAACTGGAGGCAGAACTGTATGGGAGTGAAGAACTGTATCAGGAAGTAAGAAGTGAAATGATGCATATATACTCTTTTTAAAAGTGCAAATGGTATTAGGGATCATTTTCAGTTATTATTCCCTAGCAACGAAGTTGCAGGAGAGGAAAAAGTAACACCTCTGTTCATGCGATGGTCTGTCCATTTGTCCAAAATTGGTTTGTGGATGCATATTTAAGCCAAACCATTAGACCACAACATTTCATCTTTCACATATCACTCACTCATCCACATAGGGAGAAGCCTGTAGATTTTGAGGTCAAAGGTCAGGGCCACAAGACCCCCTCTTGAAATAGCCTGTGGATGCTTTTTACAGCAAAATTTTTATATCCCTAACCTTCCATCATTCACATAAAGCTCAACCACCCATCCACAGAGGAAGAACCCTTTTAATTATGAGGGAACTTGGTCAAAGGTCAAGGCCACAGGACCAACTTATTTATAAAAACTTGTGGATGCATTTTATGCCAAAGTTTTCATCCGAAACCTTAAATCTTTCACATACAGCTCAGCTACTGGTAGAGGAAGAAACCTATTGATCTTGAGGTCACAGGGTCAAAGGTCAAGGTCACAGAAATGCTCTCCTGATTTTCAGACTGTTTAATACATCGAGTCTAATTATGCTCCTGTACAAGGGGATGCTTAACTTTGTGATGTTTTAATTTATTTGCAATATTATACAGCACCAAGCAATACAATTTCTTGACATATTTTGTTAGTATTCTTATTGCTTATTTCTCTCATATAAAGTATCCAGCTGTCATTATGTTCTGTGTTAAATTAATGAAGTCAGAAATTATAATTGAAGTTCATGAGATAGAAGTGCAGCTATTGATTGTGTGGCTGTTAGAAGCAGGGCTTCCGCTGACTCCTATATTTTCCTGAGTGTGAAAAGATTGTCTGCTATAATTTTCAATATTTTCCAGCTTTTGGACCATAATCTCCTATGTTTTTTACTATAAATTTTCACTGCACAGTTCTATTTCAAATATTATTGTTATTAATGAATAATTATTGTTATACAGGCCTGTTATTATAGAAAAACACCCAGCTCTTTTGTAGAACTCAAAAAGACGAAAAAAAAAACAAGATTGTGCAGGAAAACCTATATTTCTCCCATTTCCCTTGAAAATTCCTATAAACTCAGATATAATTGTTTGAAGTGCCCCTATAAAATTTATATATTTCTTCAAGGTTCTGGTGGGAGCCCTGTAAAAGATCTCACTAAAAGTGGCCACTGTGGTTGTGGATTATTCTGTCAACAAGTCATTAATACATTTGCACATAATGAATGTAGTATTGACTTTTTCTCCCCAGGAAACTTGTGGTTGATAACAATCCAGTGAGTGCTGAAAACTACCATCTGCTTATTAGAGAGGAATGTCAGTAAGTACACTGATTCATTTGTATGCCCCAAGACTTAAATCAATATGCTGGTTTTCTTAGTATTCTGATCACTTCTGGACATGTCCTTATGCTGCAATAATTTGAGATAATTCATATACATAATCGTTTAAATTTCATACAAGAACAATACAAAGCCTACTTACTTTAATAACCTTGCTTTGCATTGTTTAGCACATAGCAAATAAGACCAGTTGGCTAGCATCATTCAGTTGTTCATATTTTTTTTTTTTTTTTTACAGCGTGCAGCATCTGTCATTGAGGTACAATTCTATCACGGACAGAGGTGCTGCTCTGATCGGGGAGTGTCTGGGAACTCCCAAAAAGACCAACACTAAACTGTTATCTCTGAATCTCAATGGTAACCGCATCACAGATACTGGAGCAGAACACCTGGCAAAGGTGAGTAGCTCTCCTATGATAATGTGTGTTGCTATCATACAGATATGGTTGAAAATCATATTATCTAAAATGCATTTTTTCTTAATTTGATATTTAATTTTAAAAAGCAATTTCAGGCCGTTTAAAACAAATAATCATTTGTGAATTTGTCTAAGAATTTTAAAATTAAATTTTAAGTTGAAGGAAAGGTAGATATGTATAAGTCATTGGAACTTAAAGTTATATGAATATATATTTTAAAGCTGAACTGAACCAAGGTAGTTTGAAGATGTTAAGACCTGAATAGCTTTTCTGTTATCTGGTACAAGATACAGTTATAGAATAAAGAATGTGGAATTTGCTTTTTTCTGAAAATTAAACATATTGGAAAATATTTGCATACATGTCATTAATTAATAATGTGGTTTAATCTTTGGAACATGCATTTACCTCTTGACCTCAGGGTTCTGTATGTACTTCGATCAGTATTGTTATCTTTATAGCAGTAATTATACAAACACAGCAAAAGACTATAAAAATGTCAAACAGACATTAAGATAATGTTCTGCAATTTTGCCATTTCAGGGCTTAAGGATGAACAGGACTTTGCTGTCACTCAGTCTGGCAAACAACCAGATAGGGGATACTGGAGCATCAGCACTAGCTCAGGTAAACATGTGGCCACTGTTATAGTATCCCTTATGCCTTACTGGTGCTTTATTTGATGGACAGGTATATTTGTGGGACCAAGCCTTTATATTGCTTCATGTCTGATCAAAGAAAAATATTTTAGGATAATTACATTCAATTTTAGAAGCAGTTATTTGAATGAATGTTCATTACATGGTTTGAGTTGTCATCAGTGTTTATTTGCTCTCTGTGTGCAGGTTTCTGGCTATTTCCCTGAGTATTAATTTCTAGCAGCTGGAATTTTCATGACCGAGACCCTTGTATTTGTACCACAATGAAGTAGTTTGTTGTGTTAACATTGAAGTTCTTTTTGTAGGTGATATCTAAGATATTCTTGACACATGAAGAGATTGTTGAGAGGAGACAGTTGTTGTCTGAGAAAGGATCCCCAGAGAGACAAAAATCTGTGAGTAAAATCTCGGTGTCTCTGAAACTCTACTTCAGTTGACGTTTTTATTTAGACTTCAATTTCTTATTCATGTTGCATCAGTATAGAAACGTTAAACTTATAACTGAAACATAAAACTTCTGTATAAAAGACAGGTTAGAAAATTTAATTAATGCATGATATGTATATACAGTAGATTATTGGTTATCAGAATAGTAACTGAGGGCAAAAAAAGAATGTCCACAGTGATCACTTGGATGAAATAAAAAAAACAGTATCTGTCTTATTAAAATAATTTATGTGTTAGTGAATCTGTTCTGATAAAGAATACTCTACTGTACATGATATAGTAAGAGTGTAATGCACCAGAATCATCAGTTTCTTTCTTTAATTACCAATATTAATAATATTTTAAAAGAATATCTGGTTAGATGATTATTTTAACTGTTTGTTATGGTTGGGATAGAGAGAAGTGTTTTTGCAGCTCATATAGATTTTAAGTAATATTGTAACAAGTGTTTGGTTCCTGACTGTGCCAGCCTGGACCAAGCAAAAGGGCAGACTCTCGGGACAGGCCAACCAGCAGAAGCTCTCACCCTGACAAAAAACAGGGAAAGTCAGCTAAGAAAAAGGTACACACATCTTGGCTGATCCTGTAGTAGTCAGTAGACTTGATTTGCTAACATGCTTTAATGATGCCTAAATGACATTTCATATTCCCTATCTTTCTTCTGTTTTGCTCAATAAAATATCTGATCCTATTGTGTCTAGTCTCTTCTCTCCTCATTCTCTAACCCTTCTGTTATCCATAATATCCACATGCTATTCAAAGGATTTTCTCCACTGATCTTAGTTAGGATGCCAATAGTATTGTATTTAAACATCTACAAACAAGGTCCTTTTATTTACCTATATTTATGGTAAGGGGTACAATGATTGTTTTTCAGCCCCACCTGGTGTTGATCCTAGTAACATTTTATTTGCTATATATTTCTCTTCCAAACATGACACCTGTGTTTGAAGCATATTGAACGCCATTCATGGCAGAATATTTTCTTAGCTTCTGCATGTGAAATGATCCATCTTTTTTTATATATGCTAATTAAAGGAATTTGTGATGTCTGTGATATAGACAGGAAAAATTCCTTGCCTCATCTGTGAGATTTATTCCTTTATTTTCCCAGTACTCTCTGTTTTCACCATAATTTGTGGATTTACCTGCCCCCATCCTTTTGAAAAATTTATATTTGAAAAATGTTTAAAAATGCCTTCTTCTCTGAGTCAGTTGGTCAGTGATCTCCTCATTTCTTCCAATCTAATAATTTTCATTCTGTTGCATGCATTTATAATACCTGGATCAGCTGTATATAATGCTGTATTTCCTAACTTTCTAGATGTGCAATGTGACATAGATTATTGTGTAGATTTAGTATCCTTTATGTATATCAATGATCCTCATAAAATACTTGGCATGCATACCAGATCATGCTTTGTAAAACTGCCTTTGTTGATTTAATGCTTTATCTCCACATTGAAAACACTTGTATGACTGTAATAAACATTGTACATGCAGGTGCTGTATGTATGTGAAAGGGGTAAAATTGTGGGGCATTATCATATTCTGGTCAGAGCATTGGGGCTAGGTTTGGAGGTGCAAGCTAACAAGTTTTAGTACTGATAACTACAACTCATACATTGTCATTTATTAAAAACATTAAGGCAGTGGATTCTACTGACATTCTGTTTATTATTAACCAACCATTTTCTTAACTGCACATGTACTGATAAATGTGAAAAGCCTATGTGATGTTTGATGTTAACCTCATCCTGCAGTTAGTGCCATGTATATATAAAACAGAGATTCCATATGCACAGAATGCAGATCATAAATGCAGATTAAAATTGATTTTGACAGTATAAGTAATGTGAGATTCCATATGCGCTGATTTGGCATGCAGATTAGTGTATCTGGCAAAACGAATTGCTGCATGTCTATGTTATGATTTGCTGTCGGTTCCGCATGGTATCCTGGAGCATTACATAGAAAATATGCCGTTTCCATGCTGGTACATATGAAATCTTTCAACACACATGCCGCATTCCGTCTGCTGCATTCTATTTTCAACATTCCATGCATATTGAATCTTAGCTTAAGGCTATTAGCCTTAAATTTGAAAAAAAAAATATATCAGAGTTTTGTCATCAGTTTTGAGCCAGCCTAAATTATTATACAGCTTGTGTGCCTATTTGTTGAAGGGCTGGGTGGTCTTGGCTAAACATATAAGGCAGCAGGTAGCCTGAGTGTCTCAAAATGGCATCGTGTGCTTCACTGAAATGTGGTTCACAGAAATCATGTTGTGGTCAAATTGGAAAGGATTTGAAAGCATCACAATTGTCAGGCTTTGGAAGTGTGTATACATGTATAGATATGCATGGATATTGTTAGAATGAAAGGCGCTAGAGTTGGAGCATTTACGCATGATATCATCAGTGTAATAGATCGGCATAATCAAGTATAGGCAAATGTAATGTGTGGTCAGTTATATGCTTGAACAATAGTATGTTATAGTGGGTGCAAGAACAGGTTAATTATATGCATGAACCATGGTATGTACTGCTAGTTGCAGGTGAAGACAAATCATATGCATGTACCATGGCCTGTTATATTAGGTGCAATTGTAGGTTAATTATTTTCATGAACCATGGTATGTTATACTAGGTGCAAGTGTAGGTTAAATATATGCATGAAATTTGGTATGTTATACTGGGTGCAAGTGTAGGTTAATTATTTGCATGAACCATGGTATGTTATACTAGGTGCAAGTGTAGGTTAAATATATGCATGAAATTTGGTATGTTATACTGGGTGCAAGTGTAGGTTAATTATTTGCATGACCCTATCTTGACATACAGGGTGCAGGTGTAAGTTAATTTATATGCTTGAACCATGGTATGTTATTCTAGTTGTAAGTTTAGGTTAAATTTATGTTTGAACCATGGTATGTTATACTAGTAGCAAGTGAAGGTTAAATATATGTTTGAAATATGGTATGTTATAGTATTATACTAGATGCAAGTGAAGGTTTATTATACCATGGTACATTATACTAGTTGCAAGTTTAGGTTAAATATATGTTTGAACCATGGTTTGTTATACTGGAAGTGTAGGTTAATTATAAAAGGCATAAATCATGGTATGGTATAGCAGGGGAAAGACAACAAGTATAGGTAAATTGTATGCATGAGCCACATGTGGTATGCTTTACTGGTTGCAAGTGCTAGTGAACCATACACAAGAGCTTGGGTATATTTTGACTGGGTGCCAGTGAATGTAACTTATGTACATAAAAAACATTGAATAAACAGTGCAAGTGTTCAATTTTGTGAATGATGGTTTTTGGATTAGTTAGTGTGCATATGAATGTGTGAAGGATTTGCATGAGTTTGTTGTTGAACCATATACATATTTTGCATAATGTGCATAAGTAACATGAATGCTCTGTGTGCTTGAAGTTGTTATGAAATCATTGTGCATGCATTTATTATCACTAATGATATCTAATGCTTACTAACCATAAAGGGTATATTTAACTAATCATGATGTTTTCAGCATTTTATTCAGTTCGGTAGGGTGGAATCAATATTATATATGAATTATGTTCATGGTTTATCTGTTGAATATTCACAACTGATACTAACCCATGTATATAGACTGTGCTTTGAGATGTGCTTTGCAGTTTTGTTAGATGTGATTTGCATAATTTATGTAAATCAGTGTGAGCAACATAAAGTAGAATGCATGAGATCTTTGACATAGGTGATATGTAAAGCTGTAAAACACAAGTTATTGGTAATGTATGACAGTTTTCTTGAATAGCACAGGATTTTGGTGCTTATTATTTAATTATCTGCTTATTTAAAATAAGAGAAATTCTCAAATAAGAGGAGTGATATGCTCAATTCTTATGATATGCATGTTTTATTCAAATGAAATAGATGGTTTGTTACAATATACCAAACAGTTAAATAACCTACAATATATTCAAATGCTAAGAAGTTTTATACTTATAATAACATTTGTAAAGCTTGTTATAATTTTATTTTAAAAGTAAAATTAACCAAAGAGAGATTAAAAGTTATTATATGCATAGAGATTTGGTTAGATTGGGTTGCCCATTTTCCCAGTTACACTATTTGATAAGAATGAGTGTGATTATGTCATCATAATCTTGGATAAGGACAAGATATGTAGGTGAATGTCAAGTGTGTGTGTTATATGTCCTGATTATGTCATAAGGATTATCAAGAGGTTCTCATATTGTGAGACACCTATACCAGGGTTGGTGTTAATGGTTTACTTGTCTGTAACTACAGGACGATAAGGGTGGAACCCAGAAAGAACACGATAAACACGATAAGACCAAGGGCAAGAAGGACCAGGATAAATCTGTAAAGAAGGGTGAGTTATGTTACAGTTATCTCCAGTTTGAGTTGGTGAATAGTAGATAACAGTTATCTCAGGATAGCATGAGCCAGAAATGGTAGATAGTGGTTATCTTAGCTCAGTTTATTTAAGTGTGCATTTATTTATGGTAGATAGCTGTTATCTCAGCTGTTATCTCAGTGCTTCTGAGAATGAGTACAGTAATAGTAGATAGCATATACTCGGCTCAGTGCATCTGAGATGAGTTCAGTAAATGGTAGATAGCTGTTATTTAAGCTCAGTACATTTAAGTATGAGTTCAGTTATGATACTAAGTTCTCTCATCTCAGATATGAGCATTTGAGCTTTTAACAAAATATTTACTTCAAATACATGGCCTAATTTTTCCTAAGTTCAGCAATGCTAAGATGTAACAACATTTTAATCTTAATATTGCCTGCTAATTTGCTGTTGACATATCAGTGTCATTTACTGGCATTTTAACCAGATTAAGAAACATGGTGTCTTTGTTTTGTTTGATGTAGCATGTATCATAATTTAAAATTTATTAAAATATGTGTGTTGCATGTAGTTACTTGCTGATTTGTTTTTCTGCTATAAATTTGTTTTACATCATCAGCACTTTATATATACATTTAATTAGTTTGCATGAGTTTTTATTGTGTATGTATGTGTGCTTTCATGTTTATATGATTTATAATTGCCTGACAGTATGCAGTGATAGCATGCATATAACCTTTCAAATATTAAAGCACGGAGGTCGTATGAGGGTAATACTGTTATAGTATCTGACCCATGGTGTCTCTTGAGATAACAATTGTATAAAAGTTATTTCGCTCTATGCATCACTATAGCATCCATAATTCTTTACACATTTTGATAAGGGTTGTTTACTAAAATTCCTTAATTTCACACTGACATTTCAAACAAATATCAGGTAGAGTAAATTCCTACTGCATTCCCACTTTAATATATTACTAGTGATGATAGGTGTATACCTGTCAATCCTTCATCATGTATCAGGGTTAAATCAGTCATTGTCTCTGTATTATAAAATGACACCTTTTTTTCCATATTTACAGGAGTGACGCCTCAAGGTGATAATTCAGTACCTTCTGTTTCAGTTTTCAGCACGGTTCATAAGTTTTGCACTGCATGTGTTGGGAGAGGGTTATCAACAATCTTCAATTTTAGCTGATATGGCATCCCTTACTCGGCTGTTGTTTTCCTGGGGAGATGGAAATCTTACACCCGCATGTTTTTAGCTCAGCTGACTGAAAGTCATCTGAGCTATAGCGATCACTCTTTGTCCGTCGTCCGTCTGTCCGTCCGTTAACCAGGCACAAATCGTAACCGCTGAACCTAGAACCTTTTAACTTGGGATTCTGAGAGGTCCATGAAAAATCTCCTTGGAAACCAGAAATTAGGTCTCTGTTACCCATATCCTTCGAGCTATGGGGCCCCAAAGTACCCCCCAGAAAAGTAAAAAATTTCATACAAAAACTTCAATATCTCATTAACTACTTGACTGATGGTCATGATTTTTGGCATACATATTGATCATGAGATGTTCCATAAGTTCCTGCAGACTGGTGGCGCCACCTGTATTTTTCGATTTTTTTACAATTTTTTCCTCTATTTTTGAGACGGTTAAAGATGCTGTCATCTGTTAACGTGGCACAAATCGTAACCGCTGGACCTAGAATCTTCATTCTCAACACACTGAGAAACCTATTAAAAGTCTCCGTGGAAACCATAAATTAGATCTCTGTTACCCATATCCTTCGAGCTATGGGGCCCCAAAGTACCCCCCAGAAAAGTAAAAAATTTCATACAAAAACTTCAATATCTCATTAACTACTTGACTGATGGTCAAGATTTTTGGCATATGTATTGATCATGAGATGTTCCATCACTTCCTGCAGACTGGTGGCGCCACCTGAATTTTCGATTTTTTTACGAATTTAAAAATGTGAACAGCTGTTAACAGGGCACAAATCATAAAGACTGGACCTAGAATCTTCATTCTTGACACACTGAGAGGTCCATAAAAAGTCTGCATGGAAACCTGAAATAAGGTCTCTGTTACCCATATCCTTTGAGCTATGGGGGGCTCCTAATAACCCCCCAGAATAATGGAAAAATTGATAAAAACAAACTGCAACATCATAAACATCTCAATAACTACAACACTGATGGCCATGATTTTTGGCATACATATTGATCAAGAGGTGTTTCATCAGTACCTGCAGACTGGTGGTGCCACCTGTATTTTTTCAAATTTTCACAATTTTTTTTCTCTATTTTCGAGACCTTTCAGGATGTTGTTATCTGTCAACAGGGTACAAATCGTAAGGACTGGACCTAGAATCTTCATTGATGACACACAGGGAGACCCATGATAAGTCTCCATGGACACCTGAAATTAGGTCTCTGTTACCCATATCCTTTGAGCTATGGCACTCCAAAGTACAGCTTAGAATAATGGAAAATTTGATACAAAAGCTGAAGTATCTGAACAACTAATGCAGAGATCACCATAATTGTTTTCATGGATATTGATCATGGAGTGTTTCATCAGTTTCTGCAGACTGGTGGCACCACCTGTATTTGTTCGGGTTTTTTTACGAATTTTTTCTCTATTTTTGAGAATTTTAAAGTTATGAACATCTGTTAACAGGGCACAAATCATTAAAACTGGACCTAGAATCTTCATTCTTGACACACAGGGAGACCCATGAAAAGTCTCCATGGAAACCTGAAATTAGGTCTCTGTTACCCATATTCTTTAAGCTGTATGGCTCCAAATTACCCCCCAGAATAATGGAAAATTTGATACAAAAACTGCAGTATCTCAATAACTACAACACTGATGGTCATGATTTTCGGCATACATATTGATCATGACCTGTTCCATCAGTTTCTGCAGACTGGGTGCGCCACCTCTATTTTTTTTAAATTTTTACGATTTTTTTTCTCTTTTTTTGATACCTTTAAAGATGTGGTTATCTGTCAACAGGGTACAAATCGCAACAACTGGACCTAGAATCTTCATTCTTGTCATGCAAGAAGGCCCATGAAAAGTGCCTGTGGAAACTTAAAATTAGGTCTCTGTTACCCATATCCTTCAAGCTATAGGACTCCGAAGTATCCCTCAGAATAATGGACAATTTGATACAAAAGCTGAAGTATCTGAACAACTAATGGGGAGATCACCATGATTCTTTGCATGGATATTGATGTTTGTAAGTGTTTTTATTAGTTTTTGCAGACTCGTGGAGCCACCTGTATTTTTGTACCCGCCAAAACGAAGTTTTGTGGATACTATGTTTTTGACCGGGTTCCTCCGCCGTTGCCGCGTTCGTTTCCAGAGAGCTCCTCTGGGACTTGATTTTATCAGCTTTCCAAGCTCATATCTCGGGAACCGTTTGACTGATCAGGAAATAAAATTTATACTAATGTAGCCCTTGGATAGCTCTATAACATACACAAAAAATGGTGGCGCCACCTGTAACCATGTTTGCACAGTGTCCATCTGTTCATCTGCCTTTGGTTAAAATCACTCATATCTCTGCAGTGAATTGACTAATTCACCTGAAATTGGGCATGGGTATACATCCTGGATAGCTTTCTTGATTTTATGACAGGTGGCGCCACCTACATTCTCATTCACGCTGATGACATCCAAGCTCATATTTCGGGAAGCGTTTGACCGATCGGGCCAAAATTTTGCATGTATATAGATCTAACATAGCTCTTTATCATACCCTAAACTGGTGGCGCCACCTGCAACCATTTTTGCACAGCGTCTGTCTGTTTGTCTGCCGTGCAATAATGTCACTCATATCTCGGCAGTGGTTTGACATATCTGCCTAAAATTTTGCAGTTTTATACATCCTGGATAGCTTTCTTGATTTTATGACAGGTGGTGCCACCTTTATTCTAGTTTATGCTGCAGACATCCAAGCTCATATCTCGGGAACCGTTTGAACGATTGGGCCAAAATTTTGCATGTGTATAGATTTCACATAGGTCTTTATCATACACAAAACTGGAGGGGCCACCTGCAACCATTTTTGCACATTTTGCACAGTGTCTGTCTGTTGGTCTGCCGTGGCCTAAAATCACTCATTTCTCTGTAGTGGTTTGACATAACTGCCTAAAATTTTGCAGGTTTATACATCCTGGATAGCTTTCTTGATTTTGTGACAGGTGGCGCCACCTACATTCTAGTTAACGCTGCACACATCCAAGCTAATATCTCAGGAACCATTTGACCGATTGGGCCAAAATTGTGCTTGTGTTTAGATCTCACATAGGTCTTTATCATACACAAAACTGCAACCATTTTTGCACAGCGTCTGTCTGTTTGTCTGCCGTGGGCTAAAATCACTCATATCCATGTAGTGGTTTGACTTTTCTGCCTAAAATTTTGCATATGTATACAACTTAGACAGCTTTCTGGATTTGTGGTAGGTTGCACAACCTACATACACATTTAGGCTGCAGACATCCATGCTAATATGCAACATACCTCACTCTGTTTCCCCTTGCCACTCAATCCATGCCTCACTTCACTCTGATTTTGGCAGATACACGTAATCACTTGTCGGCTACCCGTATTCTAGTTTTTAAAGTTTACACATTTTTTCTCTATTTTTCAGATATATAAATACAGACTAAATCTTGGCCTGTTGGTTAATCTGTTTGATGCTTCAGTTGAATGGGTATCTACCATTCTGATGATAAAATTTCCTTTTGTGAATCTCTTCCCAGTCAGCTGAGCGTCATGACCCATGGGTCACTTGTTCCAATGGTTTTAACTAGGAATGCCTCTCATGTACACGCCTTATGGAGTGGTCCTGTTGCATTCATTCCACATTCATTCCACTAAATCACTGCTTTAAATGGCAGAGTTTGCTGTGTTTTGCCACCAGGGTTTTGTCACAGAGTCTGGAATGTTCCCACTAATGAGAGTGGAGTTATGCATGATTCAAACTTGATCAGACAGGGGATACCCAGAATTCATTGGTCAGAATATTCTTGGTTCATACCCAACTCCCTGGGGTTGATGTGCATGGAAACCCGGCTTTAAGAAGCAGTGATTTAGTGGAAAGAGTTTAAGAAATTTAGCATTACCACTGTGTAATGTATGCACTGTCATGTGCATGGTATAGGGTACAGGTATTTCAGTCTGTCTCTTTATTCTTATATTTCTGGTTCTAGGGCATGTTAGTCAGGCATTCTTTGGTGCGATGTGCATGGTACAATGGGTATCTGACACTCTTTCTTTAGATCGTACAACGTGACAGATGACAAGCCATTCATCAGATACAATATATTTGCCACTGTGGTTTGATACTATGCCTGCATGGTGATGGTTCTTTCCACACTGGAGGTTAAATAGTATTCTTAATGTATGAGTAGTAATTGCTTCACATTAAACTGAAATAGCAAATTTAACAAGGTCTCTAACACTGTTCTTTTAGGGAAACAAATGTGGCATTTCATTGTTCCTCTATGGTGATAAATGTCATTTAATGTACATGGTTACATTGAATGTCATTCGTAACTCATAATAGCTTGTTAATTGTGCCCTATCATGCCATCATATAACATGATCCATTTCACCTTTTCCCACCATAGGTGTAATATGGCCATCTTTCTATTATTTACCCCCCCCCCCCCCCCCCCCCTTAATATAAATGCATTTGGGTGTGTCAGGACCAGCAACACCAAAACTGCAGCACATGTCCACTTGAAAAACGTTACACAAGGTCTGCCTCTATGATGATCTAGATCCTGAATTAAGATTCTAGAATTTGCAGGCAAGAAGTATCATTTCATTGTTTACTCTATACTCCCCAGATGGCAGTAGAAAAGGGTCTGCAGTGTCTGAATGTGTTTGTATCTGGATGTGTCTTTGGATTCTTTCTGCAGGTTTTTGTGGGTTTAGGTTTCTCTTAAGTCATTCCATAGGTTTCTTTAATATTATCTTCATCTTTCCAGTGAAATAAATCCTCAAATTTATTTGGGATTTTTTCCTATGGCTTCATTCTTAGTTATATCCAAAGGCTTCCTGTGGGTTTTAAATTTTGTAACAGACTTTTATTTTAAAGTATTCAAGAAACTATTTTTTTCTTCATTTTATTTGTTTAAGGACATATGAAGTGTCATTATGCTGTTTGTGCTGTCTTTCCCTAAATAATATGTCTGCCACTCCTTTTATTTATGGGACATTAGGCAGTCTTGTGTACATTCATATGGGGTAAATGTTATTTCCTATGATTATGAAAGGTTGTACCTTACTGCATCCTGCTTTTTGAGGGTATCACCAAGTGTTCTTATATCATAGTGGCTGAACCATTGACCATGACTCCTGAAAGCAATCTCTCATTTTTACAAGCACATGCATGCATATACAAAAATATAATTAGACATTGGTGATAATACTCATATAGACAGTGCCAGGTCTTTAAACTTTGCCAGTGATTAAACAGTCTTGTACTCATGATAATGAAGGTACCTGTTATGAACACTGTTTTGAGAATGTATGATATTGTGAAATTTGTATATTGTGTGCGTACATGTTTACATTAAGTCCACTGCATATTTACTGGAAAGAATACCATCATTGATATTCAGCACCACCTGGTGTTCATGCTTGAAAATAAGTCTTGTTTGAAATATTTCTTATTAACATCAGTTTGCTCTTGGAACACATTGCCATTCATGCCAGCATTATTCTTGCCCTCTGACATTAATAATTTTACATTTATAAATACTTCATTTTAATTTTTTCACTGGTGAAAATTCAGCTTCAGAGAAATGAAAACTAGATGGTGCTTCTGATCAACCAAGGTACCTTTTACTGTAAATATAAGCACCACATATAGGTGAAATAATGAAACCTTTCTGTATTGTTAGAATATAGAATATCAACTTCATTATGTGTCAGATAGAGAGAGAATGTTGATGCTCTGAGGCTCTATAACTTGCATGTATACTTTACATTATCTTGATATATTATGTGCACTTGTTTCATAAACCCGTGCACGGATGTTCCTGTAGATGGCCGTGGATCCAAAGGTCACTTATGTTCATTTTTTATTTCTTTTTATTCTTGATCGCTCCACTAATCCTCTCACCTGTCTTGCAGACATTTCATCAGTGTTCACATTCAACCAGAACTTCTTCAATATTTTTACAATTTTTTTAACAAGCCAAGATTTCATTGAAATATATTTGGTGGTGTCTCATTAATAAAAAAAGATTTTGTAAAGTTATATGTTAATTCAAGTAATTATTGGCTTGATTTTTGGGGGAAACATTGACAATGCAAGTTTGTATTTAAAAGAATTTGTTCTACATCTTTCCATGACTCCCATGACTCTCTTCATGCCAGCATTTATACCTTTACCAAATACAATGGAACCTGTCTGAAAGACCACTTGTCTTATAAGACCATCTGTCTATTAAGACCACCCTTGACACCAAAAGCATTCATGTTGGTTATAAAAAAAAAAAGGATAGAGTTTTTATAGTCTGATATCACCTACGATGTCAGTCTCATCCGACTTTGCCTTCCTGGTCTTTCGGGCCTGTTCATTCTTGTAGCTTTTCTCGGCTCCCTGGGGAGCATACAACCCAAGCTGCCATATCAGGCGCAAGAGGGTTATTCGTTCTACATTTGCCTACCTCCCATGACCAGTACCCATTCACTCCTGGGTCGAGAGAGCGCACCCTTGTGGTATAGACTTTGCCTAAGAGTCTTAGCGCAGATGGCGGTCAGAACGGGACGCGAACCCAAGACCCTGCGGTCACAAGTCCAGCGCCCTGTCCATTACGCCACCACCCTCCATTATAACTAACCTGTCTAATAATTAGACCACCTTTCAATTAAGACCACCTTTGGCAAGTCCCATGGGTGGTCTTATTACACATGTTTCACTGTATTTAAATAATAAAAAAGGTGGAGAACAAAAAAGATTTTAAAAAAATGAGGCAAAAAATCACACCATCACCATTTGCTGGAGTAGGAATTTAATAGCAATGATTAACAGAAAGTGTTATGGAAGTCTGTTGGATATTAACTCTTGAAATGTCTGCAGTCTTTTACTCCCACAGCTTATCTGGCCTGAATTATCAACCCCCTGTCCTTGCTTCAGTTACAGCCACTCTCTGCATTTTCCAGTTGATTTGATTACTGAATGAAGTTAATGTTTTAAATAAAAGATGTAAAAAGCTGATTAACATTATATTTACCATGTGCATTGTATTAAATCATGTTATTGTACCAGTGCATACCCCACTGCTGATAAAATAATATAAAGAATAGTATAATAAAAAAGTTCTTGGGATGGTCTGTAATAAAATTGCATTCAGAAAGTGTAATTTTAAATCATGTCATTATTATGGCTATAGTCTGTTCCACAGTTTGGAGCCCATTGAAATTTGTCAATCTTTTCTCAAACTCACAGATCAGGTCCAGAAATAGTTCAATGAGGCAAAGCCTTAATTAACTGGAATGAAATCAAAACCATACCTTGTAAAATGTTTAGTAATTCATTAAAATCAAAATCTGAGAAAACAGTATTTTTTTACAACATCTCAGCTAAACTGCTGAAGGCCAGGTCACTGGTCACATGCTCAAACAACTTCATTTAAAAGCTGCTGCTTGGTTGTTTCATGGGTGTCATTAATATTCTAGAAAATGTAATTGTCAAAATGAGGCTGCTAACCCAGGACAGAGGCCATGTCACTTTGCCAAAAGATTCAGAAGGAACAGAAGGTTACAAAATATAAATTGCAAAAATCATTTTTAGCTCAGCTGACTATAAGTCATCTGAGCTATAGTCGTGGTCCATTGCCTGTCGTCCGTCCGTCTGTCCGTCCGTCCGTCTGTCCGTCTGGATGTCCGTCTGGACTGGCATGTTTTGATACCATTGGACCTACGAATCTGAAATTGGGCATACAGTTAGATGTCCCCAAAATCTCTTACCATGCCAAAAGTTGGGTCAATAGGACTTCGTTCCTTCGAGATATTAAGGAAAAACCTCAATTTTTTATTAGAAATCTATTTTTACACTTCAGGACTGCCTAATATCAAAACCACTCATCTGGTTTTCTTCATATTTACCATAAATATTACTCTATATAGTTCCTATGTACATGCCAGAAATTAAGTCAGTATTATCTAATTTTAAAAAGTTATGGGCCCAAACATAATGGACTTTGTAAAAAAATTAGGAAAGATATTTGGTCACTTAAGACCAAAAGTGTTAAAGGTAGGGACTTTTTTTCAGTAATACAACTTTAATTAATCAAAATTTAATGTTATACCAAAAATTCGATCAAAATCTGTTGAATTTTTTTAAATATTGGCAAAAATATAAAAATGGTCCCTTAAATTTTGCCCAACTTTGGCCACAGCATGTTTTTTTCATGTAAGTACTGTGGATTTAATTTTCACAGCATGTACACATAAGGATTTAATCTGTTAAAATCTGAAATTTGAAAATAAAAGCTGCAAAATTATGTAAAAAAAATTGCTCGTTATTGAATTTTCTTTGGAGGCTCATGTTGTATTCCCTTACATTGTCAAGCAGTCCACTTTAGTGTCTGTAGGTCATTCAGTGCACATCTCTATGCTTCCCAGGCTGTTGGCATAATGTTATGCAATACATCACTAGGGCAAGCCCTCTCTCCACTGAGTTGAGCTTGATCAGGCTGTCTGCAGTTAATACCATACAAAAGGGAGCCTTTTTCTCTGGCACCCCCCCCCCCCCCACCCCACCCCATTCCGTTTACAGACCTGTACTATGAACTAGATGAATCTTAGAATTAACATTTTTTTCAGCAACGAGCAGTAACAACGGAGACCCCTCCCCCAACCCACCCCTTCAATACACAGGACTAATAAACAAGATGAATCTTATAATTTTAATGTTAAATAAATTCTTTTTGATGAGACTTTTTTTTTTATTTTTTTAAAGAAAAAAAATTCAGGAATTTAATCCTAATATTCAAATGTGATAAAATATTAGGATCTAATGTAAGTGCTAACTGACAAGTTTAAGAAGATATAAATACTTTGTAGCATTTCATTCATATCTCTTAAAGTTGGCGGGGCCTAGGTGTGAATAGGAATATTGGTCAAACTTTGTGGGATTAATTTTTAACTCATATAGCCATATACTTAACTTTTGAAAACTTAATTACCTTCACACATTATTTGTTTATGAAATGTTACTTTTATATAACACTTACCGTAGGCCTATTTTTTCTCTTGGTGCATCACTAAATGGTTTAGCTTATGTCCATTATTCTATAAGTTAAAGAGTTTCAGTTTAGCAGGGCCATTTTCTCATAGCTTTTCTAATGATAATATACATGAAAAACCAAAAGAAATAAATATATTTTGCAGTTACTAATATTTTCCAAAATTCAGCTGAGCGATGTGACCCATTGGTCCCTTGTTGTTTTACATTTCACATTAGGCCTTTGCTCCTTCATCAGTTTTCGTGTCAAATTGTGTGATAATATTTAAATTTAAGAGAATAATCGCCCACTTTCAGTGGGCACCCACTGGTGGAACAGACTATATAACTAGTATATGAAAGTCTGGGTTAGAAAGGCAAGCCAAGGGAGCATGGGTTATGTATATATTATATATTCTTGCTTATGTATAATTCAATATGGCTGATTCTCTACCTTCATTAACTAATCATCAGTCATAGAATAAACAGTAGTGTACATATGTACATATATGTTATTGTTACTGTTACTTTCATGTTTTACTATACCATGAGAAAAGATCTGTTTTCTTACTTTAGCTATAGAGACAATAATATGCAGAGATGAATACCTGTCTAAATTACTCTTTCCTTTGACTGGTTTTGTAACATATAATACAAACGCTAATGTGACTTTTATATTAGTGCAGATATGTAACAGAGTTTCATTTTCCACACTAAAAACATCACAATAATAATCACTTATAAACTTAACATTAGAAATATGCACTTTTGGTATAACAGATCTTCTTTATCAAGAAAGGAATTTTGACAAATTGTTCAAGGTCAGTTAATATTGTTAATTACAGATCTTTCATATACCTCAGGTGTCATTTGATTTATGATCTTATTTGCATTAGAAGACACATTAAGACTCCAGGAAAATATTTAAACTTTTAAATTTTGTTAGCCTATTACAAGACTTTGTCTTCTATTAAGAGATTTACTGTAGCTACATCTGAAGGAGTTTTTGTTAATATATTTTAAGTGTGACACATTCTGCATTAAAAAAAGCTAATACATACTTCAATTTTATAGGATCTTTTCATGTTCAAAAATACTAATATAATGTAAATCTTGATTGATATGAGCTCCACCTTATGTATCTGTACATTGTTTATTATTTTATGTGTGTCTTCCTGAAATATGTATGAAAAATAAATATACAGTCAGAATAGCTTTGAACAGGAAATAATGGACACATAGTCAGCATAGTAGATAATATTGAAGATTTATAGTATTATAGCTTGATAATTTCCTTATCTTAAATAAGATATTCCATATTCATGTATCATATATAGGCCTGTGAATTTTCAGGGGGGCTTTGAATAGATTCAGTTAATTTATCCTTTACCTTCGATTGGATTCTTGATTTACTTGTTACTCAAGTAGTAAATTTCAGACTTTTTTAAGAAAATTTAATGTTTTACCACAATGGATGTTGTTAAGGAAAAATGTAAGTAAAAGAAAAATGAAGCTTGCCACCCGTTTATTGGCACTATTTTTGTTTATATACAAATTGAGCTCTAAACTGGCGAGAGTTGCAACTATATCTTGAGCTAATACATAATAGATAATCTTGACATCACAGTGTGCTCTATTAAAGTTGACAGCTTACTGAGGATTTTTGGGTGGTGCATGCATAAAATAATAATCTGAATGAATCAGTTTGGAGGTTATGAATCATTTACAGTTTAATTTAGGGGTTGCAGTTCAATGCATCAATTAATCAATGTATTGTAACACCCCTAATCACATACACATGTACACACAGCAATACTGATGAATGTGCTGATGTTTTGTACTGTTGTGGCTAGTTTGATAAATGTACAACACATTCATCATCAAACATGGAGGTGATGCATCAGAAAAAAAACATCTTAACACCAAGGTGTTACACTGTAAATATGCTGCAAAATAGCCTTTTCCAACTAGTGTTGTTTTACCCTACCTATAGGCGGTCCTTCTCCTAGTGGGCGGGCCTCAGCAGGTGAGTGACATGTTTGATGGACATATTCTGGCACCGCCCTGTAGAGGAACTCACTTGGACCAGTGTATTTCTGTCATTAAGAAATCCTGGTACATTACATGTAGTGCTATCATCAGAGATCTTGATCACTCATGAATGAAAATAATTCCAACATGATTGTATTAATTATATACTTTCTTCTAATCTATACTATGAGGAAAGGTTGTGAGGGTAAACTAGTAAATGGCTAAGTTTCCTGTATTACATAATTTTCTTTCATTCATATCAATTTATTTTTATTCACAGCTTGGCAGGAAGTTATATTAACAGATATTGAAATAACCATCTAAAGCTTTTCTTTTATTTGCAAAGATGTATTGTTATGTTAAAACATTAATCCAACCTGCATTTTCAAATTTCCCCTCAATGATGTAGTCATCATAAGACATATTCCCTAAGACAGTATCCTCCCAGATATCCATTTCTTAGTCATGTCTACTTGTGCCTTTATCACTTTTATATGTGGATCTTCTAAAGGCATTTGATTATTACAGTTATTGTACAAGATTTAGTATATTATTACAGTAATAGGGCACCTATGCCAGTGGGGTTTTTGGGGGGGGGGGGGTCAATAAGGAGACATCATAAGTTCTTTAATCCAACTGCCCACTCTCTGTGCCTGATTTTAAGACCTCTCCCACTTAAATTAAGCCAACTTGTATTAGTGATTTCACTTGATTTTCTTATTCAGTATATGGCTGTTTGAGACCCCCCCCCCCCCCCACCCCAAAATAATATTGTACTTTCACCACTTTCCAAAAACTATTGTCTGCCACATACGGTGATCATAGGGTTAATCATTCCAGAATATTTATTTATTGTATATATCAGTGAAATAAATTAATATCTTTCTATCAGAATGTTATAATAACTAGCGGTATACCCATAATTTTGACATGCGACCTGTGACATCCAGGTTTTAGTGTGTACACAGAATGGCAGCTCCCATGAGTGGTTTTGAGAAACTGGGAGAAATAAATTTGTCATTGTTAGTTAAGAGCGCAGGGTTGAAGCATGAAAGTACCTTGAGAACAGCATCCAGGCAAGAATCAGTCTGCTGAGAGAATAAGGTGGCAGGTCGATGTGTATTAGCAAAGTTTACTGCGGAATAACACTTTTTGGACCATGCCTATCCTCAAATTGTAGTAGGATTACTGCTTATTAACCAAGCTGATTATTATACATTGATAATGATAATCTTTTATCATATCATTCCAGTAACCATATTTATCCTTACTTCATCCTTACACTTAGTATTTAGTGCACATGATTACAGAATGAACTATGTTAGTGATTAATGTCATTGATTTAGCTCTCTTCATCATCAAATATAACTCCCCTGGACATTGTATTTATCAAATTGATAAACAAATTAAAAAATTAACTTGTAGGACATATCCCATCATGTTCAAAAGTATCCATTCATTTTACTGGACACCAGTGATTATAGCACAGCCAGTGTATATCTGAATGCAGCTTTCATTTACAATCAAATATGACTTAGTGCCATTTGCTTTAATAGCTGGTCCCACCTCAAGTGGGCGGGGCTCTGGAGGTGAGTGACAATCTGTCAATTGCAGTGTCACATTTATGCATCATGCATTGTTTCTTTCAATCCATTGGAAAATGTTTACTTGTTGCAGCAATTGCCCCTTTCGAACCGTTGGATATTACAGTTTTAAGCATTCACTGTTATGTTGCTGCATGAAACTTCACTTTTAGCCCAGTAATATTACTTACACCTTAAAAAGCTTTGCACTGTTATGTGTTAGGTGAACATTTCCTAAGGAATTGAAATAATACACATGGTCATATCTGCTTGCCATTTATATGTGTATCAGTCTAAAATTCCATATAATTTTCACATTATATAACTGCTTAAATTTATTTTTAACTTAATCATTGGTTTATTAAGTTCTTTTTTTATTTGAGGCTGTTGACTTTTTATAACTTAACCTTAACATAATATATTTATTTCATTTTGATGCATGACTTGCTGAAGAAGTTTTCACTGTGTAATATTAGAGTAACAAACTGTAATACATATTTCTCTATGTATGAGTGTTGTATGAGATGTGATAAGTTCAATGGACGTTTGCAAGAAACTATGAAGAGAGCTCACTGTAAATTGAATTAATGCATTTAGTTAAGACAATATCAGCCAGTGACATGCAAAGAATATTTTAAGATGCTCTGGATACTGTGGTTGGCTTCATATCTGCTGGGTTAAATTTTCATGATTTTCCCTTTTTCAGTGTTTCATGAGGGGTCAGTTTTGTGGATCTCCCCATACAGTAATGAACACAGTCTATTCATTATTAAATTAATTATTTAATATGCACACAAAATATTAACAATTTCACTAAGACCCAAGAAAACATCCTATTTCATTTTTGTAAATCATTTTATATAAGATCATAAATAATATCAGTCTTTGGGTTACAAGTAAAATATAAGATCTTATATTTAACACTACAAATGTTAATTCTAAGGAATGCAAGCCTCTGCCATGTGGGTGGTCTCTATTGTGGGACACTCCCCAACTCCTGTTTGCATCCACTTACTCAGCCCATATACCCAGGTTCATTTGTGCATAAGTGACTGTACATTTGTGAATATTCCTTGATGACATTCCTTGATCTGGATCATGTGCCAGATCCACACCAAAATCTGATGAATTCTTTATTTGCCCATTCCCCAAATGCCCAGAAAGTTCATGATATTCTGTTCATGATTGCATGAGTTATGTTGTAAACAAACACAAACACACAAATGGGGACGAACACATACCCTCATGGCAGGGGCAATTAATTATATCAGTCTTTTGCTTTTTGACTTAGAATGCTACAGACAAAGATGATGTACACAGGATGCAGCTGAGGTTATACAGGGTCAATAACTGTTCATCTGCGAAGATGGGTATATTTTCCAAAGAAAGTTTTATTTTCATAATAATTTATCCCTTTTGTGAATATCACAAATTTTTAACCCTTGTGAGCAGAAAGCCAACCACAGTATGTGACAATATGTAAAGCTGAGGAGTTTATATGAGACTTGTGATGTAACCACCTAGGTTAAAGCATACTGAGAAAGTTAAACTCTGTGCCTCACACTGTTTCATTCTGCTTTGGGTGAATAAATATAGGTTTTAAAATGTTACTCTAATGCATTATGAAAAGATATTTCATTATATGGATCATTCCAAATTAAGTTATACTTACTTCATTTGGTACATTTGCCTCTGTCTATCTAAAGATAAATGTCTAGAAAAAAATACTTAGAAGCATGAATGGACAGTGATAAGTGAAACAGAGTATACACATTGCTTTACTAGTAAATGAGCTTAAATATGCAGCAGTATGTAGAATGCTAATCAGTTCACCTGCTGAACATTTACTGCCCAAACTTGGGTCATGGTGTTTTTTGTGGTAAACAATTTTTTCAGTCTGGTCATATAATAAACCATAAAGATTATTTGTTGTGTTTCATGATCATGAGTTTTTGGCATCTTGACAGATTTTGGACATAATGTACTGGGTATATTCTTAAGTATATTTACTTAAAACAAAATTTCCTAATTTTAGTAAATTTTGCATTAAGAAAAATTAATCCATTTTGTGTTTTATGCTTAATGCATGGACTGCATCATGGAAGCACCATGCAGTTCTTCTGATAATTAATCAATATTATAATGGACAGTGGTCTTACTCAAACTTTTTCATGGTACTATCATCTGTGACCACACCTGGGATATGCAAATATTGGTTTTAAATTGGTGGGAATGATGCCAGTTGTGTCCTAAGGGGGTCATTTTCCATACTTCCCCATAAATACTGAGAAATTTAACATTTATATAGAACAGGCTATATTGCTGCGCCATTTGTAAGAAACTGATTGTGTATCCATTGGGTGAACTTGTAGACCCATCATTTGTTTTTGGAATGAAACTAAACTGGTCTTCAAGTTGAAAAAAATAATGACCTGAAAATAAGCTGGTACATATAAATTACATACCTGGCTTCCAACCTCAGGTTAAACCATGATCATGGAAAACGGGCCACACATAATTACAAGCAGCCTATAGTATTAGTAAAGACGCTCTAGATACCTGTATTTTATGTAAATTAAGCAACAACTCGGATGAGCAGGATGAGCAGTGCCATGGACCAGATATCTCTTGAGGGGTCGGACACGTCATCAGAGGGTACACAGGTGGCATGCCCATCATGTGGTGGTCACTCAAACAGTCTCGTTGTTATGATTACAAACAGAAATGCACTGCACTATGTTACACTAAGACCTACTTAAGGCTCTGTCTCTTTTGAAATACACACTAGTTTGTCAGTACCATATGTTAACTTTTTGTCAGATATATATTATATTGTACATTAACAGGGGGCAGATTAAGTGGGACGCTGAGGATGTACACCCACCTTTATTTTACCTTAAAATATTGAAAATAGAATTCATGCTTGATACTGAAAAAACATCCAAATTGCTTCTCACTTCATTTATTTCCCTAATTTCTGAAGAAGATAGTTATTTAAAATGTCTACTTGCTTTCCCAGCACACTGGTTCACCTTGGTCAGGGTGTTGCTGCCACCCCCACCCCCCTTTTTTAAGTCCTTTTGGCCCCTTTGGAGTAAAACGTAGCCTTTATTTTAGGGCAAAATGATGAAATCTATAAAACCTCTTTTTATGTGTTGATGACAGGTTTTAACCATTGGATCATAATTTAGCCCATGCATATAAAACCTGAAATATCAGTGAGGGCTTATGAAAACATGTTATTCTCATCATTTGGTTACCTTTGTTCTAATAATAGCTTTCAATAATAGCTAGTGCCATTAACAGTCCATGGACCTATCTTCTAGACCCCCCCCCCCCCCACTTAAATGCTGTTTTCAGTATCATCGTATAAGAGAGCCTTGGCTAGGTTTTACAATGTCACTACGGCTGTTCAAGTATTTGATTTCATACACACAATCTACAATGTAGGCATTAATGCACATATTTCATGGTGTCATCAAGCCTACTTTTAAAAGAATATGTCACATTAAAGGAATCACACTCCATATTTTCCCTGTATATCTCTTATTGAATCAGGTATATAAGCATCACAAAAGTTATATGCATGCTTTGTGACAGTTATTTTATAATTGTTAACAGTTGTCTTAAAATAAGCTAGAGTACTGTCCATGCTAAAGATGCATGTTTATAATGACAACTTAAGGTACACTCAAGGAAGCCACCATGCATTAAAGCACAATATAACCAATGTCTGTATGGTCCCCATATGCCAAAAAATTTATATTTTGCCTCACATCTGTTAAGAATTATCTTTATATTATATTTGTATTTTTTTCAGATGCCTTTCATCTCGCCAGTTTTTCATATATTGGATATCATATCGTGTAATATAATGCCATAATATTTCAGTCAGTAATGAAATATTCACGGTATTCTAATTGTTTTAATTAAATTTATGTGCAATTAGAAAAGCCTGTGTAGTGTATACATCTGCCAACAGGTGTCTCTTTATGCCATAATTTGTACTTTATGTAAGTGTATGTCCACTGCTTGCTGGCCAGTAAATAACTTTATTTAGCATGTGCTGCAGATGCCAAACTTACTACTCAACTTTTTTCCCCAGTTTAATACAATATGTAGTAACTTAAGAAAAAAGTCTTCTTTTATTTCCATTAAATAGGTTCACTCAGTCACTGTAAAGGAATGCACTTACTGTATCAAATGTACATGTGAAACACATTATTTTTTTTAATTCAAGGAGATGCATGAATTGTTACATCCTTGTACTAATCCATTTTATACTAATTAGTGTATTTACATCAGTAACAATGATATACAGGTAGTGTGTAAATATGAATAAAATATACAGCGGGAGAGAGAAATACAAAAAAGTGTATATTATGACAAAGTAAACTGCATTTTTTTATGATGCAACTTTTTATTAAACTTTTCAGAAGATAGCTATTGTACAAAATCATAGGTTCTTTATATGTCATTAAAGGCCCACTATATTGTTTGATAAATAAAAAAAAGAGGATTTTGATTACCAGTATATTTCTTATATTAATAAACATATCAGTATGAAGGTATATCTAATATCAGTAAACCATTATAAGTCTGCCAGCTCTACACAGCTGGTCACTGAGGATTTTCATGATTTTAATATATTATTTCATCTCCTTATGCTTCTTTACAGCATCTGTGGTTGCAGATGGAGGGAAGACAACAACCAAGAAAAGTGAGAAAGGCAAGAAAGCACAGAAAAATACAGTGCCAACAGAACAGGAGGTAAGATGTACTGGGATTCTTTTAAATACTCATTCTGATATTACACTCATATATTTCTAGACTTTTGTTGGGGATATCAGTTTTTATCCTGAATGGTCCTTAACTGTTCATATCTGCTTCATATATCCAGGCCAGGACTTTCAGGAACATGAGGGTAGGCGTTCCAACACACTAAATGCCTAGGATGAAATAATCAAGTTTAAAGCTGGCTCTAATAGCAGTCATTGACCACTGCCTACAAACTCAAACTATATTGTCAATTGTGCAAACAACGAGCTGACAACTGATAGGTGATCCTTATGTCATATATTGGTATAATTATATAATGACATGGTATACAAAAGTTTATATGATAATGATTTACATTCTTTAAACATGTGATAAGCATTACATTACCTTCTAATTTCGACACAGATCCCCTCCCATGGGACACTCTAAAGCCCTTGGGACTCTCCAAAATTTTGGCCTGCACATCCCAGACTCCACCCAGTTGTTTCTTCCTATAGAAGGTCCTGCAAGGCTTACTTATAAATTGCATGCCAGGTTTGTTCCTTCCAGTTGGTTTTGACCCTAGTGTAACCCTGGGCCAGCCAACCCTCATTTGTGCCTACTATCATACTGTATCATCAGTGAAAGGTTTACTATTCAGCCATTGGAACTAATTTCTGTTGCCTAGCTAAACTTTAAAGGGACCTCTTCACATACCAGGTATATTAAGAGAAATATACATGAAATATAATGTATTCTCCTTGAAATATTACAGTATCTGTAAATAATTTGTTCTAAAACAATTTGCTTACTCCCTTCACCAGGCACAATCAGTTGCACAAAACATAAACATAGCATGCATGCCATCTGGGTGTTGTACCATGCAACATTACAAATCAAGATTTTTGTGCATCAGACTGGCATTTTTTCTGTTTTTTCTTTCATGTTTATTCTCCTTGTTTGGAATTGTTGTGCATATGCAAGATTATATCTCTGTTCACGCAGTCTTGTAGAATGTTAATGTAATTATATGATCTTTGATATTACAGCCAGAAACTCCTGAGCTTATCAACCCACTAATGACCACTGTGAACCGTATGGACAGTGGTAAACTCATGGTGTGTGGAAACCTGACTCTGATCAGCCTAAACCTGGCCCGTGAGTTGCTAGAGTTTAATTCAATGAATATAAGTTTTATTATGAGGCTGAGCACTATATGTATAACCCAAACAGCTATGGACTTGGATAGTAGAACTCAGGTACTGTAAATTCTCAAGTATTAGCCACATACCTATTGAAAGCCGCACCCAGACTTTCTATACCCAGTCCATGATGCACTTAGAAAAGAATCTGGAGTAACTCCTTTAAAGCTGCTTCTATATTTCCGGTGCAAGATCCCAATTGGCTGATTCATGATAATATAAATTAAAAGACTATATACAGAGTCTGCAGATGAGTACTGAGTACCTCTGGAAGTGAATAATTATTACTTTCAGGTATACCTTCATTTGCTCTATTTTGGGTAGAAGTATGTATTAATCTGAGAATGGTTTTAGGGGTATATATCAATCCAGCTTCTTTGCAGCTATTAAGCAGAAATTTAGTAAAGTGATTGTTTAAAACTATGAATTTTCACTGTATATGAAATAGCTCGTCTTTTTTTCTCAGCTGTATGCATAATAAAATGTTTACCCTTTTTTGTTGAAGATAATCAAAATCATTACTTGTTCTTACATTTTATCTATTTCTCTTACTTTGTAGTTACATCAGCTCACCACAATACTTAGATAAATAAGTGAGATATCACTGGTATTTTATGATTGTTATTTCAGATAATCGTATAACTGAGGCAGGGTTAGTCAAGTTCTTAGATGGTATTGCATATCAAACAACAGGCCAACTTGACCCAGACACTAAGAGGCTTGGCCCAGGACTGATGAGGCTAGCTGTACATGTAAGTGTTATACATATTATCCAAATAAAAATGAAATACATATGAATAAAGGCAACAGGCTATGGTTTAAACAAGGACTGTCCAAGGATTGTTTGTACAAGGATTGGTTAAAAGAAAAGCTGTGAAAAGTGTTCTAGGTAACATTTGATTAAAATTTAGTTCAATATCGTCCACCTTATCACCATATTAAAAATGCATATAAATCTGAATTCATAAAATGTTTTGAGTATTGGATATTTTACTGGTTTATTGATATGATATTTAATATGAGTTTAGCCTGATGTACCAAATAAAGCCCTTCCAGCATAATTTATAACTTTATATTTCTAATCTATTTATCAGGTGATATTTCTTCTATTTGGTGTTTACTCTGTATTTTCTTATTTGGATATTATTGTCCCCCACTTCCACAGAATGGGAGACATTGATTTTGGTTTGTCTGTCTGTCCCTCTGTCTGTCCGTCCGTCAGGATTTTGTTATCATGCAATTTATTCAATTTCATTCAAATTTGGTTCAGTGATTACTCTTATGCATTCCTTGGTTAGGATTGGTTTTGGAGTGTCTGTCTGAAAATTTATGATCACCATCTCCAAAACAAAACACAATTTTCCCTTTTGTTCCAATTCACAACAAAAATTATGACATGTGAAGACATCTTCAGGAGACAATGAAAACTAAAACACAGGCTCTATGAAACATGGAGACATCTTCAGGGGAAAATAAAAACTATAACATTGAGAAGGCAAGCATGAAAATCACAGGAAGCTAAAAAAGCCTCGACAAAAGGAGGAAGCGGAGGACAAATATTCCATGAATTTGCTTGTTTACATTTAGGGATCACTGTAAATAATTTTCTGCTTTTTTAACATTTGACAAAAGATATAGGATTGAAGGATAGGACATGACCTTGTGGTCAATGCCTTGGGTTTTTGAGCAGCAGGTCATCTATTCTATCCCAGGCTTTCTCTCAAAGACACTCAAGCAAATTCTTGAAAAAAACCTCATGGATTCACTCCGATGTCTTAACAAACCTTTCTTGCCTCCTGGCTTATTCCTGGCCCAGTACATACTTTGGTAAATTACTTTCATAAACAAACCTAAATACCTTCAACAAACCACTAGCCTATCCTTAAAGGACCTATATATAGACCAGGCATGTTAAATATTCTTGAAATATATGATTTACTCCTCAAAATATAATGGTATCTGCCAAAGTTCCCTTCTAAAACTGTTTGATTACTCATGTCCACGATTTTGAAAAAAGCTGGCATCAGACATGATCAGTGGTTCAAAACATCAACCTAGCGCACATGCCCTCCTGATGATTCAAGACTTTCAAGCTTCAAATCAGTGTTCTTCTTTATTGTTTTTCCTCTTTGTTTGAGAGTTATTCTTTATGCCCAAGATCGCACCTCTGGTTGAGTAGTGTTGTGGTAAACACTGGCAGGTAAATGCGGACTGTTCCTCAAACACAGAACCATAACAATGAATAAAACAGGTGAATTTGAGATACTAAGTCTGTGTGTACGGATGATTTTGCTGGAAAATGTTGAATTCAGCAAATATTAACTGATCGTGTGAGCTCATACATATATATGTACCTTAAAAAAAGTTTGTATAATTCAAAAGGTTCTCCAAGTATGTCAGCTTGCCCAGTGGACATAATCAATACATTCTTGTGCTTCTCAGGGCAACCTGGCGCCCTCTGGCTGTGAGACAATGCAGAAGTTGCAAGAAAAGATGCAGACAAAGGACCCGTTTTATAAACCCACATCTAAAACCCCCGACGAGGACCAGCTAAGTAAGCACCACTGACCGGCGTGGCAGCTTCAGGTCACCTGCACTCGTGTTGATGCATGGTTTGTATTTGCTACGCTCACAACTAACACATTTGTATTAGCTTAAGTTTTTTTAACGCAAAGTGCATCATGTGGCTTGCTGTAGTTTGGTGTGTTATGGGATATTTTGTGTATAAAGGATGACACACACACGCACTGGCAGATTTGAGGGATCACATGAAACATCCAAAACACAGTTGTACCAGTAAGTAAACAACACAGAACTCTCATTTAAAATGGAATTTGAAGCCTAGAACTTGCATCAGGTGGTTAATTATCATCTGTTGAATATGTCAATGTAGTATTGTGCCAGAACAATGAAAGTAAAAGAGAGTATTTTGTACACTTAAAAACAAAGTTGAAAGTGCTAAGCTTGATTGCAACTTTTACCACCAGGGGGCAGCACCATAGCCAGCATAAATGGCTGCTGTGTCCAATGGTGAACCAACTGCAACACAAAACACTCTCGTTTTACTTTCTTTCATATAATTATGATACAATATTGCATAGATATATTCAACAGATTATTATTTGTCAATTACTTTTTGGCTTCAGATTTTCTGTTAAGTGGGTGTTGGTGGTATTCAGTCTTTTGTACCCTGTGTTCGTTTTGGGTGTTTCATGGAACCAGATATGAGGTGGTTGTTGTGGTTTGGAATGTTAAGCTAGATTTTTAATTGTTTATTGGTTTTGAAATTTGTGCAGATTTCACATAGATATTGATATAGAAAGGCTGATGGCTACTGCTTGTAGTTTACAAAATGTGGTGTTCATACAGACATAGATACAAATACTTATATAGCTACAGTTTATTATGGGCAGTGATAGTTAAAGTATTTCTCCATATTATAAACAACACTTTTCATCACAAATGGGAGTTCCCTTGCAGCATCATTATAGATATAATATCAATACCCAGGCATTATGACTAATAAATGTCTGTATCTAAATGCTTCATCTGTATACTTTATCTAGACAAGGTTTCCACTGACTCCTTTAGTTCTTGTATTTTCTGATAAAAAAATTGTCTCCTATAATATCCTATATTTTCCAGCTTTTTGACCATAATCTCCTACATTTCCCTATATTTTTACACTGCACAACCTTGTTCCCAATATAACTGTTATTATTGAATAATTAGGGCCTGGCTTGACAAGCGGTGCCCTATAGTGATCACCGTGTCAGTCCGTCCTTCCGTCCATCCGTTCTTCCGTCAGTGACACTTTCTTTCGCATGCGATAACTCAACAACAACATACTACAGCTTTCCCAAATTCACAGGGATAATTTGTACCTATGAGGGCTCCAGACCTATCGAATTACAGACTTGTGGAAATTCAAATATGGCCGCCACAGCCCAATCGCTGATTTTTCTTTCGAAAGTGATAATTCAACAACAATATACTGCAGCTTTCCTAAATTCACAGGGATGTTTGGTACCTATGAGAGCTCCAGACCTATTGAATAACAGACCTGTCTGAATTCCAATATGGCCTCCACAGCCCGATTACTGATTTTCTTTTGTGTGCGATAACTCAACAACAACCTACGTCAGCTTTTCCGAATTCACAGGGATGATTGGTACCTATGAGGGCTCCAAACCTATTGAATTACAGACCTGTTGGAATTCCAATATGGCTGCCACAGCCCAATTGCTAATTTTCTTTCATGTGCGATAACTCAACAACAACCTTCTGCAGCTTCCCAAATTTCTTAGGGATGATTGGTACCTGAAAGGGCTCCAGACCCTTTGAATAACAGACCTGTTGGAATTTCAATATGGCTGCCCCTGTCCAATTGCTGATTATCTCTCATGCGTGGTAACTAAACAACAACATACATCAGCTTTTCCAAATTTACAGGGATCATTGGTCCTTATGAGGGCTCCAATCCAATTGAATTACAGACTTGCTCAAAATCAAATATGGCTAACAGACTACATTCGATGATTTTCTATTGCACACATTTTTTCAGACATATCTTCTTTAATCTAGTATGATTTTTTCCCTCTTGCATATTGATAAAAACCTGTTTCTGTTTGTGATATTTTTCAAATTTAACTTAATTTTTCATCCATATGTAAATTAGTCCAGCACTAGCAGAAACGCGGGGCCCTCTGAGGACCATTGTCCGACCACATCTAGTTGGTGTTTGAATATAATTTTGTAAATGCCGTACTTTATATACCGGTAATTGTGCAAATAAATGATATATTCACACAATTACAGCAATCTAAACCATTTAAACAGACATTTAGATGCTTCTTGCAGAGCTGATGGTCATGGTTTGTAACCAAGTAAAACAGGATTGTTCAGTAAAAACTCTTATATTTATCCTATATTTTGCCTGAAATTCCTATAAAAGCCTACATTCTTGTCTTAGGTCATCCTATAAAATTTCTTTATTTTTTCAGGAGTGTAGTTGGAGCCCTGTCTATGTCAACACAAGTCAGAGTACTATATGATTTTTTTAAGTCAATACCCTAACTATGTGAAATCTGCAATTTAATGTAAAAAAAAACAAGGACTTGCACATACCATTAGTTAATATTATGAAACTTTGGGTCATCCTCAGCCACAGAAATGTTTTAAAAATATCCATATTCAACATTCATTCATCCATGTAAAGTTCAACAATACAACAACAGTATATGAATGAGTCTTTAAATATCACTGCCCCATGTGTATTCCATAGAAAGATACCTCTAATTGCATTTCAAGTAATTGATCAGTATGGAAGTAAGGGTAACTGTTGATATGTCCTTAGAGTTTATGTGACAGTCAAACTTGTATAAAAAAGGGATTTAAATGCATGTGATTTACGCTCCTTCATGACATTGAATGGTGCCAGTATTTTATTGTGTCTAAGAAAAACACAGTTGTATGGTTAGTGTACTATGAATACTGGAACTTAGCATGGCCGTTTCCTGACCAAATAAAAACTGCTTTAGCTTTAAGAATGTATGATAAGAACTTCTTCAGAACATCAGCTTTCCTGCTCCCCATTTTTTGACACATACATATATGTTTGTTCTCTTCCAGGTACTGTTCATGATGGGTAGTGTTTGGTGGAGCCACTAGGGGGCACTACCGCATGGCACAACTGGGATCAAATGACTAACTCCAGCAACCCTGTCCATCATTCCCAGGCACCAGTGCTGCACTATATATATATATATATATATATATATATATATATATATATATATATATATATATATATATATATATATATTGTATAAAAAAAACATTGTTATCCAACTCACAGAAGGCACAGTCTTTTGCCAAATGGAGATAGGACTGAGCATTCTGCTTTATTTAATCATTTACATATCTTTCATATCATAATGTGAAGGTGTTTCACATAGATATACAGGCATATTCACGAACAAACCTGCAAATATACATATATTTTCAAACACAAACCCATATACAACTAGTATATGACATGTGCATATAAACCCACATATTTAAACTGACCAGCTACACATTTCCATATACAAATCTCTAAATGCAGTTATATGCATGATATGTTCACAGATGTTAATACACATACCAACAAACACATGTAAATGTACATGTACATATATGCCCAGAAAAGTGTTTTTCACAAAACAAACAAAACCATGCATCTTTACAAACATAATCAGTGACATGCAAGTTTGTATATATTGATGTTTATGATTTTAATTCCACTGGTGCCAAATTGTATGAGATGAGATCAAATCATGCTGCTGTCTGAACAGCTGAAGTCCTTGAAAATGTGTTTACAAGAAAACAAACTGTGATAAGAACCATGTTAAAGATACAAATAATGTTACAGTCACAAAAACAAGTTAAAATATGAATTATTTACACCTGGAACAAATCTTGGAGATATGTAGCATCCGGTTCCTTCAGGTTTTTGTGTGTGTGTGTGTGTATGTGTATATGATTGTATAAAGCTGTGTTCGAAAACTATATCACCCACAAGAAATGTGAAATTGTATGTTTAAACTAAAAATATGAAGCAAAGCAGTATTAACCATATACTTAAAGGACTGGCATGCATGTGTAAAAGTTAAAAATAAAATTTGTTTTACATGTATGTGGCTCTTGTTTTGTAAATACTCTTACATCGGATTCAGATGTACTCCTCTGAAAATCATAAGCCTAGAGCTACAGAGTGAGAGGGGAACTTGTAGTTTGCTTACTAATTCTTGGGGAAAATGGGCCTGGACAGCATGCACTTGCACAATTTAAAGAAATAAAACCACTGGTTGACTGAAATAAAATTTAGATTCCAAACCTTCAAATGATCAAACTGCAATATTATTACCTAAGCTGAACATGAAATTAAAACATACATACCAAGCTAGGAAGAATTGACTGCTGTTTAAAATGGGGATACCCACTGGATGTAATTGGCACGGCCAAAAGTCTAACATCCAGCGGTTCTCAGATGCTGGGGGGGGGGGGGGGGGGGTCAGCACTGAAGCCGCCCCCAGCAATCAACTCCACTCTCTGATGGAAAGAGGGAAAAAATTTGAGTACAGCTATTTTAATACTAGCTGCAGAAAGCAGGGTAAACCCACTGCCTTGTTATTGGCTAAAGTGGTCAGGGCCCCCGTGAACTGACAGATGCACTATAGTGGAAAACTTTGCTATAGCAGTCCTAATAATTAGCCTTTAGGAGAGGAGGATTTGTTGTTTGTTGGTTTGTTGTATGGTCAAAACATGACTGGTATTCTGTGTATAGGCTGAAAGCCGGCTGCCAACCCAAACTACCACTTAGGAAGGGGTGGTAGGATTATCCCCCAGCAATCAACTCCACTCTCTGATGGAAAGAGGGAAAAAATTTGAGTACAGCTATTTTAATACTAGCTGCAGAAAGCAGGGTAAACCCACTGCCTTGTTATTGGCTAAAGTGGTCAGGGCCCCCGTGAACTGACAGATGCACTATAGTGGAAAACTTTGCTATAGCAGTCCTAATAATTAGCCTTTAGGAGAGGAGGATTTGTTGTTTGTTGGTTTGTTGTATGGTCAAAACATGACTGGTATTCTGTGTATAGGCTGAAAGCCGGCTGCCAACCCAAACTACCACTTAGGAAGGGGTGGTAGGATTATCCAATGCTCTGTATCCCCAACTGCAGGTAGGGAGTGTACTCTTCCCACACAGTACTACCTTGGATGAAGGACTTTGCAGACTGATAGTTGTTTTGAAAGTTCAGGGCAGCTGTAATTTATTAGACATTCAAATAATAAAAGACATTCAAAATGACATCATATGATATGAAAGCATACAGAAGGATATAATTGACAGATGAAGTTTCATTAGCTGTGCAGTTCCATGAAAGTCCAAAAGGTGGCGCCACAGACCGCCTTTGCAAAGAACCTGTTAATAAAAATGTTCACACAATAATGTGCATTATTATCAAAATTTAGCTGCTCAGTGTTGGTAACCGCATGTATTACTCGTGTCGGGATGTTGCAACAAAACGAGCGAGTGTAGTCTTTTGGTGTGTCAGCATGGCTTGTTGCTTGATAGAAGGAGGTGGTATGTCCATACAAGAATGGAACATCTGAAATGAAAACAGCAGCAGCAGTATCTGTCCGTATAATACAAGTGTCCTTCCTGCACCCGCAACCTTTACATGAATATTCAAGAAAATAAAATTCTACACAAAGGATACTGATAAGCAACCCCTTGGTAAATCATTACAATAAGCAATTTATCAAGGATTTCATCTACATATGTAAAAAACTAAACGTAACTCTAGATAAATGAAGGGACCCTCCAGTAGGATTCCGTGGGGGCATAATCTGGGGTCTGTTTATTTTCGTTTTATACGGAGTAAAAAAAACTAGGGGTAATTATGGCCCCAATATTTTGTATAGCCCGAAGACAGGTGGACGAAAGCAACCACCATATCAGATTAAATTAACAATATTTTTTGTGTGTGCCATGTCTGGCCTCGCACCTTGGACCGTATTTATTCGAAACTCCGACTGGCCAACATATGCCCGCTCACTGGGCTTAAATATTTTGACCATTGGTCAACTGATCCAGCGAGATTCACTCGCAAACTGTATCATCAGATAAGCAGTGTTCATATGTATGTGCATTACGCTCGGGTAAGCTTTTCATAAACAGTATTTTTTTTTCTGTGCCGTCTTGCCTCACAATTTAAACTGTATTTATTGTAGGCCCGCACGGCCAAAATATGCCCTCTCACTGGGCTAAAATACGTGCAACAAATCAAGTATTGACCAAGTAACAGCTAGATGTCTTGCTCAATATAAGATCAGCTTGGATAATTACAGGTGAACTTCAGCATAGTTCTACGTGAAACAATAAAACAATACTACAAAATTATTCAACAACCTCACAGTAGTTTAAACACTTTAAGGAAAGTCTACGTGTAGTATACAACACCTATATATCCCCCCCACTTTTTGGCAAGGGGGGGATGGTCAATGTTATCATCCCCCCCCCCCCCACTTTTGAGAGAATTATATATATATATATATATATATATATATATATGTATATTATTGTAAATGAAATATAGATTTTAATAAAATATAGACATGCTCCATTTATGAATTTACTGTGAAATATTATATTGAAATATATTTGAAATCACTTTAAGTATATATATATATTATATATATATATATTTGAAACGTTTCATACAGGCGCCAAAAAGATATATATATATATATATATATATATATATATATATATATATGTAGGGGGAGGGGGTGTCGGCGAGTCATCCCCCCCCCTCCCGCACCCTGGAAGAAAAATTGACGCCACTGGTTGTTTATATAACACAAGAAGTATGTATAAATACAATATTTAAAGAAGATATCCGAGTTAATTACCCATTCATTAGGGGATATCTTCTCTTTCTAATATCTCTTGCTTAAAGCCCACCAGGACAAATGCAGCCTTTTAACCAGTTTTCCGGGCTTCATTGGAAATATTTCCTTGGCCAGGAGCCTTGTCTTTTTATAGGCATACCACCTTGTATCTGGTGATGTGGCCAAAATTGATGTCGGGGGGGGGGGGGTAGTTGAGGGACAGAAAATCCCCATTTTTTTTGTGAAAGGTGCCTTAAAATGTCCTCTTTACATTGCATAATTATTAACTTTTTCTTTATATATCCTCCCCTTGTATCTGTAATTACAATAGCAAAACAGCCCTAGATTTTATTCATATAGGTTAAATAAAAACAAATATTTATATTTTACATAGTTAATTATTTATTTATGCATCAACCGTTACCCCAGTGTTAGCGCCCCCTGTTTTCGAATTCCTAGTTCGGCCACTGAGTGTAGTTGTCATTAAATATTATTTCTATGAGCCTGCTAGGTCTAACTATGATTTCGATTAGCTTAATAGGTCTATGTGCATTGCAGAAATTATACTCAGAACCCGTCCATCAAAAAGCATACACTCTTTCACTTGTACAGTATTAGCAACTTCAAAACGCCATTCAGAGCGATTCTAACCGCAGCCGCAACGCCATCGCACCTGGCAAAAATCGCGTCAATCGAAATGGTCCATTCGCGCAGCAGTTCCGTGCGGTCACCGCGCCGAAAGCCCGCGCTAATAGAAAGGCAGCCTTATCAATGAAACAAATTTCTGTCAATTTATCCAGTAAAGACATGACATTATAACAAGATAATGAAATAAGTCCGTATGAGCAGAACAGATGATCTTCAGCTGCACCTGATATACTATCGAAGGCCAAATCACAAATATAGGTCACAGTGTCCTAATTAATTGTGAACAAGGAGAGTTTACAAGAATCTATCTGCAAGTTTGAACATCCTACACCAATGGTTACTATTTGTGCCCTTCTAAGCATATCTCTGATAGCTGGAGTTAGTCAGCCTCAACAAGAGACCAGCGGGTCTTGCATTCAATCTGTACAAAGCTCAGTGACTATAAGTAACAGTGAAATTATACAGTGAAATTAAAAATATAATTTCAGCTTTAGTGTAACATAGGTGGTCCCATCTGTGAATATCTGCGCTACATTCAGATTTGACATTTGGGTCGCGGACGGAAGGTCGGCATTTATAGGGGCGCTCACAGCAGCTTACATACACAATTTACGTGATCAATATATGGTGATGGACATTGCATTTTTATATTAGGCCTAAATACAGAAATCGTCATATATTACAACAAATGAAACAGAAAGTTCTTTAAAGTTTACTCTATAAGGAATAGTTCATGTTCGCAAAAAAGGCATAAATGTTTATATTTTTTACTTGAGTAGGAAGAAAGTAAAAGAATCATTTGGACTAACTGAGACAATGACACATTGGTACATCATTGACGTAATCAACGTGCCCTTAAAATCTTGTGCCCTTTGTCCCAGTAGAGATAGACGCAACCAACGTGCCCTTAAAATCTGGTGCTCTAAATTTGTCCCAGCAGAGAATGCGTAACACGCATAACGTTTTGTATATTAACTCCAGAAAACTTGTTGTCACAATTTGTTATATGCGAAATTTACAGTTCCATAACGACAGTCTTCAAATATATGTATAATTCATTTAAATTCATATTAAAAAATGGAATATTGACAAACGGCCGGGCGGATGCCGGACAAAAAAAAACATTCCTAAAGCTCAGGTTGTAAGACATGCATGTTAAATTATACAACACGTCATTGAAGATGAGATAGTTGTTACAGATATATTTAGATTAGATAAATGTTATTAACTTTTATTTTATCCAAATGATGGGACAATATACAAGTGATTTTAGGAGGAAGAGTTCCGTACTTTTTAAGGTCCATCGTAACACCCAACACCCCAAATACAAGCTTGGGTCCCTCCCCTATTTACACGATTAAGAAACTATCTTCAAAAGGGCGCTTTCAAGAAGTTCATTCAATGACCGCTAGATGGCAGCTGAACTCAATCTGACTCTGGCACTCCTAACTATGGCCAGATACAGGATAAATTATAACATGTGTTAGCAAAATAAAATAACTTATTTTCAGAGAGTAATAATTAAATGTAACTTTTAAATTTTCAGCAAAGCCATGAACCCACCGAGCAATTATTTCTGTAATGACTCCGTTCCATTGTTTTACGTATTTCACAAATCAAAATGCGACTGCCCCTTGACCCCAATTGTAATAATAATAATAATAATAATAATAATAGTTTATTAAGCCTTCAGAAGAAAAGTACATGACCATAAAACACAACAAAATATAAAGTAATAAGAACAGTAAAACCACAGATAAGACACAGTATTATACATAAAATCAATATATTAAAATGGCGTCAGAAGCATGTTTAAGATATTTTTATTATAAGGGGCGTGGCTGACCAATAACTGCCGAACGGTATCTGACATTCCATCTTTGACATCATATTTCAATTCCTTTTTTTACCCTTTGCTTGTACTCCTTATCAAAAATATATTTGAGAAAACATATACCATATTTCAAACACGTTTCTTTTGATCTTGCAATGAGATCAGAATGACCACTCAGTTTGCCACAAGCATGTATATTCAGTAAATATGTATAAAAAGGCCTGGCGCGAGAGTTATTACTAAAGATGGCGCATGTTAAATCAAGACCATTCAATTCAACTGTTTTTTGTATCCTACATACATTCAGTGCTTTCAAAATGGGAGAACTTTTGCAATATTTAAATAAACCAATACCGACCTTTAGTAGTTGTGACTGTAACTTTTCCGTTTTCGTTAAAGATTGTTTACTGACATATATGGCACTGGTGCCATATGTCAGCACAGGCCTAATAGCTGTTTTCCACACATATGATAAAGAATCAACATCGCTTACAAAATTTGAGAAACCAGCTCCTTGAAGAGAATAAAATGCCCTCCTGCATGCATTTATGCGGTCATCGATATGCTCCTTAGGATTAGAATTTGACAAAATAACACCAAGATATCTCACACTTTTGCATTACTTTAGCTTAACACCATCAAGTCGCCATTCAGGGTGAGGTTCTAGTGTACACTGCCCAAAAATGACACACTCGTTTTTTTGTGGATTAAACCTAAGACCATGTTGTGTTATATACGCATCAGCTAAATCAATCATCTTTTGTAAACCAGAGGCAGTCAAACTTGCTAACATGAGATCGTCAGCATAACAGAATACATTGTAAGATACATTATTAATCTTTATGCCACCTGTAAAATTCGATAATGCGTTGATCAAATCCTGATAGAATAAATTAAAGAGAAAAGGGGAGGTTCGTCCTCCCTGACGTGTGCCCTTGGTAATTTTTATTGCCTCACTCAGCTGTGAACCCCATTTAATTTGAACTGTTATTGATTTATACCAGTTCACAATCAGTACCCAGCAGTGATCAGGTATAACATTCATAGCTTTCTTAAACAAAATAGCATGTGATACAGCATCAAACGCACCCTCTGCATCTAATGAACATGTATATAGAGGGGAGAACCACGCTTGGAACAATACGTTATGACATCATTAGCTAGGGAGGAGGCCATATTCGTACCTCTCCCTGCAACGAATCCGAATTGCAAATCACTAGATTCGTGGAATCCAGACACATCCAGTATATATAATTCCATAATTTTTTATATCATACACGAGATTGTAATAGGTCGATAATTTCTTGGTATAGTAGGATCTAGTGTTGTTTTTTAAAGTAAAAGTACCAATAACCCTTGATAAAAACAACCTGGCACAACGCAATATCTGATACACAGAGTAAACATTGTACTAAGATAATTAATAATTCTAGATTGAATAGCATGCTTAAAATGTCCAGATACAATACCATCCCTACCTGGCGAGCATCCAGATTTAAGTTTTTTAATGTAACTAATTAATCATAGATTCAGTTATAACTTTTTCAGTACAAATGAAAGAAGTAAGATGGTCATATTTTGCTTTAACGTCAGTGTGAGCATTCAAGATTACAGGATTATGAACATCAGAATCGGGTTAAAGTTATTCACTGAAAATCAGAACCTCCGGAAAACAAAAGCTTGTCATATGCAGCAAGTCCCCATACATGCTTTTAGCGTTGCCATGGCTATGCCCCCCCCCCCCCCCCCAAGGAAGGGCCAAGGAAGACACTATTAGATTTTGGCGTTGATCCAGCATCTTATCCGGATTCTGGAGGGTGATCAAGGAATACTCACAAATGTACAGTTTTCAATGCGCAAATGAACCCGGGAATATGGACAAAATAAGTAAATGCACGGAAGGTATAGCCTCATGCGCCGCGCATTGTGGCCTGGCAACCTGATCAGGTCACGATCGAGCGCCCAGCCACCGGGAGTGACGGTGTCCAGTGTGTTCCCAGAGTGTTTTTGAAATTGTGCTCCCATGGCTGAGGCATGTATCCGTTTAGATGGATGCAGATTTCTAGTTCTAAATGGCTGTGTACCTTTGAAGATGCATATGCGATGCTTTGAATATACAGTCCAGTGGGAAGTTATGATTTGCTGTTCCTTTTTAACCAAGCCCAGTCAAATGATCGCTTCATCTTTAAATCTATCCCTGAATTGACAAAGTGTATTGCGGCACAGTGTATCTATCGGACCTTTCCCAAAAATGACACAGGACTGATGCCAATTTACCAGGAATTCCGCCCTGTTCACTGATATGCGCACACAGGCATATATGCATACAGACACACGGATTTCATAACTACAACATATCAGTTTTACGCATATACACATATACGCGCACATGTGTTTAAACTGTGATGTTCTATTTGTGTGAGAAATCAGGGTTCTCGAAATAGTGTAGACTGGCCCAGTCAATGAAATCGGTCTGACAGATATATCAAACGGCTCTCACTATGTCGCACTTAGTGCCGGTACTGCTACCACGCGGCAACTTACATAACTAATTACTCTCTCTGACCCTCTTATTTCATCGACTGGTAAACTTGGGCCGTTCCGGACAGTCAGCGCCACACATCACCGCCTCGCTGAACTAAGGTCTTCCCAGTGACGTAAGGAGTAATTATAGTGGTCTTCCCAGAATCTTTTTTTTTTTCAAAACCAACATGGTTAATTCAGTAACCGCCTATTGTGGGCTTCCAGCTTGCTATATATCTATTCCAATTTTATCAGACTTAATATGTTTAGGTCCTCGGCTATTAGAGTACGGCAAGATTTTTAACACTATATATAATCCTCAGCCTCAGTGAATCAGTGTCACTGTTTATCAGACCATTGCTTATCGTAGCAGGCGGGTTTTAAAATGTGTCTCCAACTCAGCCAATCAGCGTGAGATATTCAGATCCACACTCTGCGAACGCAGTCACCGGCTGACTGAAACGATCACGACGTTCAGCGTTTTGGCAACTCAACAGTGGCAACACTTTCATGTGTAACTTGAACACTAACAAATACACAGTACAAAGTCGATGCGACCTTGTCTACAATACACTTAAATTTACCCATGGACCGTATGTTCGAACAGCAGAGTCTGCAGAGATATATCATAGGACACGAAGGTCCATGTATGGACTTTCTGAAGACATGCATGATTTCAGTGCGAATGTTACCAAGCGGGTTGAGCTGTCTATTGCCTATGGGATGCTGTTAGCCTCCTCATAGCAACGGTGCCATTTACGGCAATAAATAAAACTCGGAAGTCGGAAGTCGGAAGCCTTCGGAAGTCGGAAGCCGTTTTATTTTTTATTAAAATTTTAAAAATAACGAACAAATCGACAAGTTTTTGTGTTAAAACGGAAGATATAGACACCCATTTTCATACCAGAAAGTTTCAAAGATATATATCAACATATATGAAAATTAAAGCATAATTAATGCGTCGGAAGCCTCTCGGAAGTCATCCTGAAGTGACAGATGATGCTCAAAATGCATAAAACTCGGAAGTCAAGCCACAGTATACTAACCAACAACGACACGAAAAGGGTCTTGCATCAACCCAAATATTAATTTAGGTAATATTTATATATGTATTTTGAATAAAATCAAAATGTATATAAATAACAAAATAATATATAAATTGATATTGAAATGTAAAACATGAATATAAAATACTATAATAACAAATAAAAAAAAAAAAACCCAGTATAATACAAAACGGATTTGTTTTGGTATTCTCTATTTTTTTCATTGAACAAATACATACATGATGCAAAATATAATAACATAATAACAAGTATATTAAAATGTATACACAATGTGTTAAATAACATATATAGATGACGATATAATTATATATTCATTCAACAGCGATATAATTTGATATTAGATTATATTATATGATAAAATATCATATAATATAAAAGTACAATATAATCAATGTTCCTAAATTAAGTAAGACAAAGTTATATAAGTCAATATAAATTAATATATGAAATTATTAAGTTGTATATTATATGAGTATTTATATATCCATTCATTTATATGATAATTTATCCCCTCCACCTAGCGAGTTATTTTAACAAATAAAATGGATAACAGATGGCAGAAAAGATTTTAGGTGGCGATTCCTCCTATTAGTTTGTAACTGATTACAATCTATGTAATATTTCATTACGTTACCTTAAAGGCACACGCGTTTCCTTGTTCTTATTGCCTGATCTTTAGTTAGAATAAACATTTTATGAAGCTGTTCTTAAAATGTTTCCAAAACAGAATGTGGCTTTAAAGTGTAAAATTAAAAAAATGTTCTATGGAATCATATAAAAATGTAATATCGTTCCTACATAAATTATTTTGATTAAGCTAAAATTAAAATATAAAGATACCCTATAATTTATATCAATGTTTTTGCAACATCACATGCCTTTTTTTTTAATCTTTCACAGTTATATGTAGTTTTACATATTTTAAATTTTTGAAATATTTTGGAAGTGTTTTTATAATGTTTTATGCAAATTGTCTGTGCAATGTTCTAAAAATGTTTCCTGATACGTTGGGTGATCAGTATTCAGCAAGCCTTGGAGAGTTATATGCGTTCCACATAAAGCATCCTAATGCTTGGATAAAATTTAGTTTCATTTATATTGTATATAGCACCCTAATGGATAAAATACATTAGTTTTATTATTACAAAACTGAATGGACTTTTCTTACGGTTTTACCAGTTTCTGCAAGGATGCGACAGTTTGATACTTTTTTACATTAATATAAAAATTTATGTATTTTATCAAATATTTGAATAGTATTATATATGTAAAATTATTATAATACAAATAAATGTTGTTTAAGTTATACTTATTTTTTTATATGATATAATATTCTATTCTAAAAGAATTATTACACCATATTGATAAAATTACGAAATTTAAATTGCTTTTATATTTTATTTATAAAAAATAACATTCATTATTAAAATATTACGTCGCGATATGATATATAATGTATTACATTTGAATGTATATTTCAACATTTATTTTTTTATATTTTATATATCATTATGTTTAATTAGTAATATACATTATGATTTTATTCAAATACATAAATATCACTTTAATCAAAATCTGGAATTATGCAAGACTTTTTCTGTGTCATTGTCGGTTGGTGCTATGGTCTTGACTTCCGAGTTTTATGCATTTTGAGCATAATCTGACACCTCAGGATGACTTCCGAGAGGCTTCCGACGCATTAAAAATGCTTTAATTTTCATATATGGGAATATACGTTTGTGCAACTTCCTGGTTTTGCAAAGGCGGTCTATATCTTACATTTTAACACGAAAAAGTTTTGGTATGATCGTTATTTTTAACATTATACTAAAAATTAAAACGGCTTCCGACTTCCGAAGGCTTCCGACTTCCGACTTCCGAGTTTTATTTATTGCCGCCATTTACGGATGGCCAGGCGGCCTGATATGCAAATGCGAGGGAATCGTCAGGAGCCTTGTGACGCCCTAATACGCAAATATCAGGGATTCGGACATTACAGGGCTTTAGTGATAAGGGCTAGAACTGAGTTACGTCGCGTCTATCGGTACACGGAATCACGTTTCATTTGAAGCATTTTATCAGTAAACATCAATACACTAAAGCCCAGGCAGTGCTAGAAATAATGGACCATTGTATAACAGCTAAATCATTCCAATTTTTTAAATGACATTTGTGTAAATTTGAATTTAAGTGCAGACTGGATCATTTACTTGTTAACTTATTTATTATTTATTTTCAAATATTTCCTGTTTCTCAGAGCCAGAAATATACTAGTATGCCAAGGGAGCATTTGAGTGATTTGAGCGCCATCTAGTGGCAGTACAAGAAACACGTCACAATAACGTTTATATGTCTCAACCAAATGAAATACTTTATTTTTTTTTGCACAAATCATTAAATGTAATGTTTTGTCTTTCTCCTGAGGGTTTTTTTATACAAATCATACCCCACAAAATTCCGTACACTTGCGATAAGGAAAAAACCTACCATTATCAATTACAGTTTACCTTTTTCATACACAAAGTCCGAATCCGTGAAAAAAAAGAGGAAAAGTGGACATTCATAAGAACGTATGAATTTATATGATTGGAGAATACATATACTACCATAAATACTAAAATATACATTACCGGAATACTAAAGTAAGCCGACATCTGATTGGCTATGGTATGAATTAATATGCATATCTGCTTGAGTGTCCCTCCGCTAAGTGACAAGTTGTATTGACCAGTCGCCACGTTTGTTGAGCGTAACAACTCATCCCAGTATTTTCCTTTAAGGGTTGTTTGAATTTTGTCTCATTTCCGTGAACAGGATGGCGAGTCCAAGGACTCGGAGGGTTCTGAAGGAGCAGAAGGTCAAGGATGAGAACAATGTGGGTTATTTTACATTACAAAGATTCATGCTTGTACATCTTCTAGCCTGTAACGGTGTCAGACACCGGAATGAATGGGGGTGGACAGTATCTTGTCAGGGTCCGCCTAAACACCCAAAACACCAGTGTTTTGGGTACGTGTAACGAAACACCCTTTTAAATTCGAATTTGAAGCAAAACACTGGCATTGGTTAATAAATTATCATCTGTTGCATATGTAATTGCAGAATTGTGCCACTACTCTTTAAAATAAAAAAAAAAAAGAAATAGTGTTTTGTACAACTGACAGGTGCTCTGCTTGTTTGCGACTTGCGCCACTTGGGGGCAGCATCATAGCTGGCATAAACGGCTGCCGTGTCCACCGTTGAACCAACTACGGCACGAAAAACTCGTTTTTATCTTTATTTCATAAATTTAAAACACAAAATTGCAGAGATATATTCATCAGATGATTATTTATCGATTGGTGTTACGTTTTGGGTTCAGATTTGAAGTTATGTGGGTGTTTTGTGGTGTTTCGTCACAGATACCCAAAACACCGGTGTTTTGGGTGTTTAGGAGGACCGTCTTGTCATAACATTAACAGAAAATATCAGAAGGGTATAGGAGTATTATACGCTGTTGAACATCAGGGGCTGAAAAAAACAAGTGAACTAACATTTTAATGCAGGAAAATGTGGGTTCTATGCGTGACAGACACTCAACTAGTTAACTGGTTAACCCACATTTTTATTTTTTACAAAAATTAAAATCCCACATTTTTCCCTGTGAACCCACATTTATTTTCTGCAAAGTAAACCAGCTTTTGCAGTTTTGGTATTTTTGTCAATGATGTCATGCAAAACATCAAGAAAAATAAGTCAAAGATGTGATGGTATTTTTATTGCATATTCCTAACTTATAAAATACTATTATATCAGTTAGGCTTAAAAAAAAAGGTCTTCATTTCCGATTACATGCCAGAGAAAAATAGGGTAGGTAGGTCGGGAATTTTTTAAAAAATTATTTTATTCAGTTTTTGCGACATATTTTCAGAATAAAATGGTAAATAGAATTATGTTTATGCATATCTGTGCCAATCCGTGTACTGTATGATCAAATATTGACCCATTAGAACCATTTTCTCTTGGAGAAATAGTTGTTTGTTATCTCTTATAAGAAGTGAAGCGAAGTAACTCTCTAGGAATAATCAGCTGGTCGCTGACAAATAATTAAAGTTGGCGATCAGGCAGGTTTACCTAATTCTTAGGCTAACATAAGCGGCTGGCCATTCATTCCCCCTCAGAAATTGCGAAATGACACTGTTGAACCATGATGTAGTACGCATGCATTAAGTTGGGGGGAAATAAAGTGATCATAACATCTGTATATTTGTTTAAAATAAGATATGTACATCAGCAATCCACCGGTGTCAAATTTGACATCGCAGTTATGAATATGCTCTTATCATTTACCGCCGTTATATAAAATAAATATCGCCAAAAATGAATGATCACCACGTGTTACCCAGGTCTTGCCTTTTGAAAAAGGCACGGGAGTGAAAAATCACTCCCCTCATAGAGTTAAGGCGAGTGGTTTACTCGCCTTAAAAATTAAAGAGTCAAAATTTCCCCTCTTATTCATGAATATATCATTATATAGTTCAGTAGGGTATAATTTACCTTTCTGTGCAGTAACAGGTGAAAAGTGTTTACCCATAAGGTCAACAGATTAACTTATATTGTAATATATAACTAATAACCATAATTTAAATGTTTACAAAAAAAATTCCATGATCATTTACTAACAGCATAATTTGTATTTTTATACACTAATAACTAAAATATTTTGGTTGTGATGGCATTATTACACATATATTTCAGAATACATTATTCAAAATTAAATATTTACAAACAAATATTTATTTGAGATATTTTTGTTGAAGTTGGGCCGCATGAAATCTCATCAACTGATGAGTCCCGGGGATACTTCAGTTAATTGGCCCTTTAACATATACGAAAAGTCTTAACAAATAAAAAGATAAGAAAGAAATTATTATAGGGAGAGGAGAAGATAATACCATAAGTGTTGAATTATAGGTATATCAAATGGTATATGAATCGACATGTATGGCCTCTGTGCTAAATCTTTATTATTTAGTAGGTTTGACGGAAAAACACGTGCCAATGTCGATCTGTTCATTCTTCTTCTTGGTTCAATAAAAAAGTCGATGATACAGTCAATAAAATACAAAATATATATATATTTTTAAAAATCTGTACGAATATTGCATCTAGTACCTGAACACTTCTAATAAAATCAACTGTTTCCCGTTTGTTAATCTAAATAAAGATATCAGATAGCCGCGTCAAAGTGTACATTTTTTCGTGGTGCCATGTGTCAGTTGACCATCGCAAAAAACCCGTATTATCAGTTCATATATCGTTCGACAAATGTCAACTGCAGAAACTGCCAAGCTTCATTTCAGAAAACAATAATTATAAATAGACCTAACTTGCGCTTTGAGCGGGCCTAACATGTTTTGCAACTTGCTCTTCAACGGCGGGAATTCATGTCACATACTGACATAGGGCCTAACTGCAGAAAGTGTCGGTTGCGTGAACATACAACAGGTCACAGAAGTCACGGGACGACAAAGGCTTGCACATGCGAATATTGACGTGAGGGAATTCCTATTCAAATTAAGGCATGTGACAAATGTATCCAGTAGCGCCCGAGAAAGTTCTGAATATTATAAAGAACATAAGACATGCGCAGAAAACAATTGAGTAGGCCTAATGACGATCTCCGTCTAGACCAGACGCAGTCATGGATTCCGCAGTTGTGGCAGCGTGTAAGATTATTCGCACGACAAAGACAAGAAATTAACAAAATTCACTTTAAGTTGTCACGTTTTCATATGTCATAAAAGTTTTGGACTGAAGAGAATCTGTGACGGTCGGAAGTGACAGTTCCGGTTAAAATCGGTTCTTCTGTTAACAGATATTCCATTGTAATTGAAGCCGGACTTGCGGTCAATGTATATAATTCTTAATTATAATTTTGACTCGCATGTTTCTTCATTGAATATTACAAAAATTTAAACAAATTCATACAGATTTCAAGGCACCAGGGGACATTTCGTCAAGTTGAAGTCGATACCCTCTCAGCTGGTCAGGCGGTTCCATCAAGCAAACAAATCGTCCAGCAAACAACATGTCTTGCATCAAAATACCGGGAGGTTGTTCAATACGTGTAACGGCACTGCTTGGCTGCAACCGTCTTCTAATTCAAGTACCCGTACCTGCCCAACTCTGGACTTCCAGCCAATCGTTTGAGATCCGAAAAAAAATTTTGGAAGGCTCTAAATGCCAGGAGAGCGATTATTAGCTCTCCTAAAGTCTGTTTTAGGCGAGCGATGGCGCGCGGGAGCGATCGCTCGCCTCAAAAGGCAAGGCCTGGTTACCGCCAAATTTGCGTTTAACTTTTTCGTTAAATGACCGGCCAACGTTCATTAAATCGTTCGTTTTTACTCCTGCCAGCGCCCGAGCGCTGGTTCAGGTGATCATTGACAGTACAAATATGGGTACATATGTACCCGAATAGGTTACCACGTTTACATACAGTGACGAAACGTCATGTCATTGGTTCATTTCAACTCATTTGCATAGCCGAAGATGGCACTCACTTCCGAATATTGCCGACTAGCGACCGTGCATATAAGCGGGCCATTAATGAAGCCTTACGGAAGATGCAAATTTTCGGGGCTTAGGGCAAATTTGAACGTTCTCGAATCAGTTCTCAGACGGGTCTCGGCTATCAGACATTTGCGGAGGAGGCCACGTTCATAGCTTGAAAGAAGCTGCTTATTTCTCCAGTGGAACACTTTTAATATTTATCTGCTTCCTATAAATTAAAAAAAGTTGTTGTGCAGAACTACGTTTCTAAGCTGACGAACCCGCTTATGAATATGACCGTCCACACACCGTTTTCGCGGGTATATTTGAACTGTCAGTGACGATCTCAGAACATCGTAATTTGTATCTGTATGACAGATTAAAGTTGTCGACATGAAGTCGTACTTCATCTAAAAATTCCATGCACAAAACTTGACTTTTACTGGTTTGCAATCAGAATCTAAATAAAAATTTTAGGGTTGCACAGTAAATCTAGGGTCGGTCGGGTAACCGGAAATAAAGACTTTTTTTTACGCCTTACTTATATTAGTATATATATAGTAGAAGCTTGTTAGGCTTGAACCCGCAATTAAAGAAAAGAAAATGTGGGTTCACTTCATGTTTGAGCTGATCTATGAATGTTTATTGGAACCCACATTTGTTGTCTTTGTCAATGACGTCGCGTACACATATCACGTTTAAAAAAAGTCAAGAAATTATGCTTATTTTCCCTCAACAAGTTTTTCAAATGATAGGATATTGATATATTATTTATACTAGGTATAGTAGAAGCCTATTTAACGCATTAAACCCACATTTTTAAAAAACAAAAATGTGGATTCATTTGTGTTTTGGCCTCCAAAGTTCAGCCCCATACAATGCACCTTTACAGTCAGAAGCGTCCAGTTTGATGAATTCAGATTAATCCAAAGATTCTTGTAATCCTTTCCTATTTCCCAATATATAGATTGTCTAGGTTCACTAGCCACATGGATTTCAAGCCATTCAAACTAAGTTAATAAGAAAAGTGTATTTTTTTTTATTATAAATAAATTGTAAATTGAAAATAGTCCCATATGTCAATGCTTGTAGTGTCAGTATAAAAGTGGGTATGTATGTACTGTCTTATAATTCTTGTGTTTATCTTTTGTTTGTTATTACTGAGGAAGCATTGAAATGATCATTGAATTTTGTCTGCATTTACTCTTATTAAATAATGAGTCGTATTCAGCTCAGATATGATCCCACTAGATTGATAGCGACAGACTAATTGTGACATTTTGACCATTTTATTGTAGAGACTGGAACCTATCCAGGAATGAATCTAGGCTGTAGTTTATATGTAGATTCATACAAATGTGTACTATAAACACAAGTAGGCTTTAGAGTTATTCAATATTGGCCAGTATAGAAGCCTAAATATAAATCAAGAGGATGTTGGTTCTATATTTGATCAGAAATTTCATAGTCCATGAGCAGTGCTTACTAGTGATTGATCATGAAATTACAACTAATTCCAACACTTTTCAAAAGTAACTAATAATAAAAAATTTGTTGCTGATATGCTGAAAAACCCTCTAGTCTAATACTAGTTAAAGGTCCATTGGACGCCCGTTGAGACCTCCAACTACTTACGCTGGAGGGATGTTTATTTGGTTCACTGCTTATTTCACTTGAGGTTATTTTACATGAAACATGTATTCAAAGCATATTTGAGAGGTTAAAGATTTTAAGAGGATTAAAAAGGCTCATATAGCAGTCACTTTCCATTGCCAATTACCTTAAAAGCCAGTCAGTTGTTTAACCCTTTACTGTTTATATTTATTTTAGATTTCCGACAAATTCTGACACTATTTATATTTACACTAACAGCCATATCTTTTCAAGCTTTTTTTGTATCTTTATCAAATTTTCAACAGTTCCAACTAATAATGTTTGCTGAAGATTATTAAAAATCATTGAAACTTAGAAATGATATGCAATATTTTTCTCCTGAAAGAATCTACACATATTATGGCATTTTAGTTGCCCATTTTGAGTGCTCTTTAGTGGCTTGTAAACAGTAAAGGGTTAAACACTTTGCTGACAGCTAACCCTTACTTTTCACTCTAATCAAATAAACATATGATGACACATTTTGTAATCATCAGTAAAAGAAATCATATTTACACAACCCTGCAAAATTGACACAGGTCACCTCCCATTAGGAGGTTCCCAATTCCGGTGTGACACACCTAAATTTTGCCCTTAGCATCTTTGACTCTTCAAATTTTCTTCCTGCTGAAAGCTCTAATTCAGTCAAATTTATCAGGTCTGTTTAAGATAAGAATACAACCACATATAATGCTACCATTGGGTAGTTTTGAAGCTACTTCATATAGTGATTTGTAATTTGAAGTGACTTTGTGGATGTTTTTAATATTTCCAGTCCTGCTTTGAGTGTGGAGCACACAACCCACAGTGGGTCAGCGTGACGTATGGTATCTGGATCTGCTTGGAATGCTCAGGGAAACACAGAAGTTTGGGTGTGCACCTGAGGTCAGAGCACTCTTACCAATTTGTCATTGATTTTTCTTGATCTAAAAAATTAATCAGATTTTCAAACACAATTAGTGTTCATACTTCTTCCTTTTAGTTCTTGGTGAACTGCCAAGTGTTTAACATGTTTTAACAAAGGAGGTCTTGCACTTAAGCACATGATGCAAAGGTAGCCATAGGGGGGGGTGTGCAGATAGATATGTGCAGAGATATATATGTATATATCCCCAAATAAGACCACCATGGGGATTGACCAAAATGGTTGTAATTTAGAGTAGGTCGTATTTGTGAAATCCTAAATTACCTAGGTCATATATTCAGGACTTAGAAGTGGTCATAATTGTGGGGTGGTCGCAAGGTGGGTTCCACTGTATATGTAAATATAAGTATGTAAGTACAAGTCAAATTATATGTAAATATTAACACATGAAAGGTCTCATAGTTGTATAATAGATTGTTATCTAAAAGATAATGAAAAGATGTGACTCATATTTTATTCATTGAATATTCTTCAATAAGAATGCTGTAATTGATGGCCTTTATTCCATTATTTATATGTTAAGTTTATGGATCAGTTTTCCATTCCTTTGTCAAGGATCAATATGTATAATATTACCTGTCTTTTCAGTTTTGTGAGATCTGTTACCATGGATAAATGGAAGGACACAGAGCTAGAGAAGATGAAAGTGGGGGGCAACAGGAAAGCCAGAGTGTTCTTTGAAGCACAGAGTGACTACCATGATGGAATGAGTCTGCTAGAAAAGTACAACACTAAAGCTGCAGCGCTTTACAGGGACAAAGTGAGTTCAGAAAAGCTAGGAAAAGCAGTGTCATGGCTGCTGTACCGTAAAAAAACCGCATATACGTCGAGAAATTTGTTCCCAAAAAATTAATCCAAGAAAGGGGAGTCGACTAATGTGCAGGTCTAAGCCTGAGAGGCAAAATTTTGCACAAACTTAGTCAAACTGCCGGCCTGAATGTCTTAACTGATCGACAACTAGATATCCGTTTCCGGTGAAGTCAGGTACACAAGTTCCCCTTTCGGTCCAAAAAATACAGTCTAATAAGGTTTCGAATATTTTTTTTAGCTCAGCTGTCTGAAAGTCATCTGAGCTATAGCGATCATTCTTTGTCCGTCGTCCGTCTGTCTTTCCGTTAACCACTGGACCTAGAACCTTGTAACTTGGGATTCTGAGAGGTCCATGAAAAATCTCCTTGGAAACCAGAAATTAGGTCTCTGTTACCCATATCCTTCGAGCTATGGGGCCCCAAAGTACCCCCCAGAAAAGTAAAAAATTTCATACAAAAACTTCAATATCTCATTAACTACTTGACTGATGGTCATGATTTTTGGCATACATATTGATCATGAGATGTTCCATCAGTTCCTGAAGACTGGTGGCGCCACCTATATTTTTCGATTTTTTACGAATTTTTTTCTCTTTTTTTGATACCTTTTAAAATGTGAACATCTGTTAACAAGGCACAAATTGTAAAGACTGGACCTAGAATCTTCATTCTCGACACACTGAGAGACCTATAAAAAGTCTCCACGGAAACCAGAAATTAGGTCTCTGTTACCCATATCCTTCGAGCTATGGGGCCCAAAAGTACCCCCCAGAAAAGTAAAAAAATTCATACAAAAACTTCAATATCTCATTAAATACTTGACTGATGGTCATGATTTTTGGCATACATACTGATCATGAGATGTTCCGTTACTTCCTGCAGACTGGTGGCGCCACCTGTATCGTTCAGTTTTTTACAAATTTTTTTTCTCTATTTTTGATACCTTTCAAAATGTGAACATCTGTTAACAGACACAAATCGTAAAGACTGGACCTAGAATCTTCATTCTTGACACACTGAGAGGTCCATGAAAAATCTCCTTGGAAACCAGAAATTAGGTCTCTGTTAACCATATCCTTCGAGCTATGGGGCCCCAAAGTACCCCCCAGAGTAGTCAAAAATTTCATACAAAAACTTCAATTTCTCAATAACTACATCACTGATGGTCATGATTTTTGGCATACATATTGATTATGAGATGTTCCATCAGTTCCTGCAGACTGGTGGCGCCACCTGTATTGTTCGATTTTTTATGAATTTTTTTCTCTATTTTTGAGCCCTTTCAAAATGTGAACATCTGTTAACAAGGCACAAATCGTAAAGACTGGACCTAGAATCTTAAATCTTGACACACTGAGAGGTCCATGAAAAATCTCCTTAGAAACCTGAAATTAGGTCTCTGTTACCCATATCCTTCGAGCTATGGGGCCCCAAAGTACCCCCCAGAGTAGTCAAAAATTTCATACAAAATCTTCAATATCTCAATAACTACATCACTGATGGTCATGATTTGTGGCATAACTATTGATCATTAGATGTGTCATCACTTCCTGCAGACTGGTGGCGCCACCTGAATCGTTAGATTTTTAGCTCAGCTGACTGAAAGTCATCTGAGCTATAGCGATCACTCTTTGTCCGTCGTCCGTCTGTCTGTCCGTTAACCAGGCACAAATCGTAACCGCTGGACCTAGAACCTTGTAACTTGGGATTCTGAGAGGTCCATAAAAAATCTCCTTGGAAACCAGAAATTAGGTCTTTGTTACCCATATCCTTCGAGCTATGGGGCCCAAAAGTACCCCCCAGAAAAGTCAAAAATTTCATACAAAAACTTCAATATCTCATTAACTACTTGACTGATGGTCATGATTTTTGGCATACATATTGATCATGAGATGTTACATCACTTCCTGCAGACTGGTGGCGCCACCTGTATTTTTCGATTTTTTACGAATTTTTTTCTCTATTTTTGAGACCTTTAAAAATGTGAACATCTGTTAACAAGGCACAAATCATAAAGACTGGACTTAGAATCTTAATTCTTGACACACTGAGAGGTCCATGAAAAATCTCCTTGGAAACAAGAAATTAGGTCTCTGTTACCCATATCCTTTGAGCTATCGGGCCCCAAAGTACCCCCCAGAATAGTAAAAAATTTCATACAAAAACTTCAATATCTCAATAACTACATCACTGATGGTCTTCATTTTTGGCATACATATTGATCATGAGATGTTTGATCAGTTCCTGCAGACTGGTGGCGCCACCTGTACTGTTTGATTTTTTTACGATTTTTTCCTCTATTTTTGAGACCTTTGAGGATGCTGTCATCTGTTAGCGTGGCACAAATCGTAACGACTGGACCTAGAATCTTCATTTTCGACACACTGAGAGACCTATGAAAAGTCTCCATGGAAACCAGAAATTAGGCCTCTGTTACCCATATCCTTCGAGCTATGGGGCCCAAAATTACCCCCCCAGAATAGTCAAAAATTTCATACAAAAACTTCAATATCTCATTAACTACATCACTGATGGTCATGATTTTCGACATACATATTGATCATGAGATGTTTCAATGTTCACGAATTGTTTTCTCCATTTTTGAGACCTTTAAGGATGTAGTTATCTGTCAACAGGGTACAAATCGTAACGACTGGACCTAGAATCATCGTTCTTGACACACAGGGAGACCCATGATAAGTCTCCTTGGAAACCTGAAATTTGGCTCTGTTACCCATATCCTTTGAGCTATGGCACTCCAAAGTACAGCTCAGAATAATGGAAAATTTGATACAAAAGCTAAAGTATCTGAACAACTAATGCAGAGATAACCATAATTGTTTGCATGGATATTGATCATGGAGTGTTTCATAAGTTTCTGCAGACTGGTGGCACCACCTGTATTTGTTCGTTTTTTTTTACGAAATTTTTCTGTATTTTTGAGACCTTTAAAGATATGAACATCTGTTAACAGGGCACAAATCATAAAAACTGGACCAAGAATCTTCATTCTTGACACACAGGGAGACCCATGAAAAGTCTCCATGGAAACTTGAAATTAGGTCTCTGTTACCCATATTCTTTAAGCTGTATGGGTCCAAAATACCCCCCCCCCCCATGAATAATGGAAAATTTGATACAAAAACTGCAGTATTTCAATAACTACAACACTGATGGTCATGATTTTCAGCATACATATTGATCATGAGCTGTTCCATCAGTTTCTGCAGACTGGGTGTGCCACCTCTATTTTTTTTTCAAATTTTTACGAATTTTTTTCTTTTTTTTGAGACCTTTAAAGATGTGGTTATCTGTCAACAGGATACAAATCGCAACAACTGGACCTAGAATCTTCATTCTTGTCATGCAAGGAGGCCCATAGAAGGTGCCTGTGGAAACTTGAAATTAGGTCTCTGTTACCCATATCCTTCAAGCTATAGGACTCCGAAGTATCCCTCAGAATAATGGACAATTTGATAAAAAAACTGAAGTATCTGAACAACTAATGCAGAGATCACCATGATTTTTTGCATGGATATTGACCATTAAGTGTTTTTATTAGTTTCTGCAGACTGGTGGAGCCACCTGTATTTTTGTACCAATTTGCATTGACCTCTGACCTTTCCTCTCTATCCAGTGTCCATTTGTGGGTCTGTTTCCACTCATAAACCCTCATATCTTGGGAACCGTTTGACCGATCAGGAAATAAAATTGATACAAATGTAGCCCTTGGATTGCTTTATAACAGACACAAAAAATGGTGGCGCCACCTGTAACCATGTTTGCACAGTGTCCATCTGTTCATCTGCCTTGGGTTAAAATCACTCATATCTCTGCAGTGAATTGACTAATTCACCTGAAATTCGTCATGTGTATACATCCAGGATAGCTTTCTTGATTTTATGACAGGTGGCGCCACCTATGTTCACGTTCATGCTGATGACATCCAAGCTTATATCTCGGGAACCGTTTGACCGATCAGGAAATAAAATTTATACAAATGTAGCCCTTTGATAGCTCTGTAACATACACAAAAAATGGTGGCGCCACCTGTAACAATGTTTGCACAGCGTCTGTCTGTTAGTCTGCCGTGGCCTAAAATTACTCATTTCTCTGTAGTGGTTTGACATAACTGCCTAAAATTTTGCAAGTTTATACATCGTGGACAGCTTTCTTGATTTTATGACAGGTGGCGCCACCTACATTCTAGTTAACGCTGGACACATCCAACCTCATATCTCAGGAACCATTTGACCGATTGGGCCAAAATTGTGCATGTGTTTAGATCTCACATAGGTCTTTATCATACACAAAACTGGAGGGGTTACCTGCAAAGATTTTTGCACGGTGTTTGTCTGTTTGTCTGCCATGGGCAAAAATCGCTCATATACATGTAGTGGTTTGACTTTTCTGCCTAAAATTTTGCAGGTGTATACAACTTGGACAGATTTCTGGATTTGTGGTAGGTGGCACAACCTACATACACATTTAGGCTGCAGACATCCATGCTAATATGCAACATACCTCACTCTATTTCCCCTTGCCACTCAATCCATGCCTCACTATCCGATTTTGGCAGATACATGTAGTCACTTGTTGGTTACCCGTATTCTAGTTTTAAAAGTTTACACATTTTTCTCTATTTTTGAGATATATAAATACAGACTTAATCTTGGCCTGTTGGTTAATCTGTTTGATGCTTCAGTTGAATGGGTATATACTACCATTCTGGTGATAAAATTTCCTTTTGTGAATCTCTTCCCAGTCAGCTGAGCATCATGACCCATGGGTCACTTGTTTATGAATTTTTTTCTCTATTTTTGAGACCTTTAAAGATATGAACTGGACCTAGAATCTTCATTCTTGACACACAGGGAGACCCATGAAAATTCTCCATGGAAACCTAAAATTAGGTCTCTGTTACCCATATTTTTTAGGCTGTATGGCTCCAAAATACCCCCCCAGAATAATGGAAAATTTGATACAAAAAGTGCAGTATCTCAATAACTTCAACACTGATGGTCATGATTTTCGGCATTCATATTGATCATGAGCTGTTCCATCAGTTTCTGCAGACTGAGTGCCACTTCTATTTTTTTTCAAATTTTTATGAATTTTTTTTCTCTTTTTTTGAGACCTTTAAAGATGTGGTTATCTGTCAACAGGGTACAAATTGCAACAACTGGACCTAGAAACTTCATTCTTGTCATGCAAGGAGGCCCATGAAGAGTGACTGTGGAAACTAGAAATTAGGTCTCTGTTAGTGTTACCCATATCCTTCAAGCTATAGGACTCTGAAGTATCCCTCAGAATAATGGACAATTTGATACCAAAGCTGAAGTATCTGAACAACTAATGCGGAGATCATCATGATTCTTTGCATGCCAATGAATGGATATTGACCATTAAGTGTTTTTATTAGTTTCTGCAGACTGGTGGAGCCACCTGTATTTTTGTATCCTCCAAAAGGAAGTTTTGCAGATACTATGTTTTTGACCGGGTTCCTCCGCCGCCGCCACGTTTGTTTCCAGAGAGCTCCTCTGAGAAAAATGGACCGATTTTTCCGAAACTTACACCAATTATTGAGTCACATGTGAACTAGTGCCTAACCAATTTGTGTTGACCTCTGACCTTTCCCCTCTATCTAGAGTCCATTTGTGCGTCTGTTTCCACACATAAACCCTCATATCTCGGGAACCGATTGACCAATCAGGAAATAAAACTTATACAAATGTAGCCCTTGGATTGCTTTATAACATACACAAAAATGGTGGCGCCACCTGTAACCATGTTTGCACAGTGTCCATCTGTTCATCTGCCTTGGGTTAAAATCACTCATATCTCTACAGTGAAATGACTAATTCACCTGAAATTCGGCATGCATATACATCCAGGATAGCTTTCTTGATTTTATAACAGATGGCGCCACCTACATTCACGTTCACTCTGATCACATCCAAGCTCATATCTCCGGAACCGTTTAACCGATTGGGCCAAAATTTTGCATGTGTATAGATCTCACATAGCTCTTTATCATATGCAAAACTGGTGGCGCCACCTTCAACCATTTTTGCACAGCGTCTGTCTGTTTTCTGCCGTGGGATAATGTCGCTCATATCTCGGCAGTGGTTTGACAAATCTGCCTAAAATTTTGCAGTTTTATACATCCTGGATAGCTTTCTTGATTTTATGACAGGTGGCGCCACCTACATTCTAGTTTATGCTGCAGACATCCGAGCTCATATCTTGGGAACTGTTTGAACGATTTGGCCAAAATTTTGCATGTGTATAGATCTCACATAGGTCATTATCATACACAAAACTGGAGGGGCCATCTGCAACCATTTTTGCACAGCGTCTGTCTGTTTGTCTGCCGTCAGCTAAAATCACTCATATACATGTAGTGGTTTTACTTTTCTGCCTAAAATTTTGCATATGTATACAACTTGGACAGCTTTCTGGATATGTGGTAGGTGGCACAACCTACATACACATTTAGGCTGCAGACATGCATGCTAATATGCAACATACCTCACTCTATTTCCCCTTGCCACTCAATCCATGCCTCACTTCAACCGTTCCACTCTGATTTTGGCGGATACACATAGTCACTTGTCGGCTACCTGTATTCTAGTTTTTAAAGTTTACACATTTTTTCTCTATTTTTGAGATATATAAATACAGACTAAATCTTGGCCTGTTGGTTAATCTGTTTGATGCTTCAGTTGAATGGGTATATACTACCATTCTGATGATAAAATTTCCTTTTGCGAATCTCTTCCCAGTCAGCTGAGCGTCATGACCCATGGGTCACTTGTTTTCAAATTTTGACCATTTATGCGGTTCTTTCATTTGAATAATGCAGTATATTAAAATGTTTACAATTTACATGGTTGATGACAACCAGGAAATGACCTGCGTCTAGCTATAATGAGCTTCATTCACGGGCGATTAAGTACAAGTGCAAGAGGCACGGGTATTGCGTAATCAGTTGGGATTATATCCAGGGCATCGGCCCCTGTGTATTTGACATCCAATTATGTTACAGTAATTCCCAACAAAAACATTTGGTGCTTGCGTAAGTTTGCAAACATGTAAACGGTAAAAGCCTGTGGGCCATGATATCTGAACTACAGACAGGTGACAAATGGCTGATAACAGCACCGATTAGCCTCACTCGGTACGGGGATGGCTGCCTGTCCCAAGAAGTCCAATTTAGGTCACGCTGTTCACCTGTGTACTTACACGCGTGGGAAATTATCACTCTGTTCGGAAGTTCCTACTTAAAAATCACCCCATATCATAGTGAATGACTGCAGCCCTGAGCAAAGCTCGGGGGAAAAAATAGACCGAAGTTCAACCTGACATTGATATCGCTATAAACAAAAGAACACAAAGTCAGCAAGACTTATTCAAAATTAGTACTCCACAGAATGTGAAATATATGATTCATTCACAAAAACTTTCATCAAAAAGATAGGAAAACGGAGTTTGATTAAAGAACGACTGACGTGTTGTCCACGTGTGGCCCTGGCTTCCGTGCTCTCACTTTGCGGTTCGCTATGCTGGATACCTACGCTGCATATATGCAGTTATATCGCATGTAATTGTTCATTAGTGCGTCCGTCTGTGGAGGCAAGGAAGACCGGATTTAATTAAAACTTGAATAAAACTGTCTTTTACGGCCTTGTGTTTTCTCAGAATGTATCATAAAAATCTCTGATAATAAAATTCCTGCCCTAGATCCAGGGATATGACCAAGCCGAGGACAGCTTACACTGTCACGTGGCCTTTTCAGGCGACTCGCTTGGTCGCGCGTTCTTTTCAATTTAGATTAGATAAAATGTAGAGAAGTCCGCGACAATCCCTGTTTTAGTAACATGCTTAAATAGTCATGTTTTTTATTGATATCTGACACAAACAGTCATTAGAAGTTTAAAAATAAATGAGCAATGACGAAAAGTGTGAGAAATCCTTGGCTGTTCTATTACCGCACACCTGCCGATTCTGGGTGTCAGACTATCTTCATTTCTGCAAAATACTTAAAGTATCGACCTGTTATATTTATTAATCTTAGAGTCTTTATGATGCCCAATAACTTTTAAATAGATTGCACAACAAAACAAATGACATTTTTACAGTTTTGGCCCCAGAATGGCTTGAAAAAATCTTGACCTGATATTTAACCTGAAAATTATACTCGACTTATATGCGAGATCGACTTATATGCGAGTTTTTAAGGTACTTTATATGGTTGACATGAGTTGAGAAGCCAGGTTTCAATTTTTTGAGACCCACTTTTTTCCTACCTAAATATGAATGTATAAATAAACTCATCATCCCCTATACCCCACCCCTGTACTACGGGGGCAGGCTCAATTGCTTTGGTTGCAGCACTTGGAGGGCAAAGCACTATTCAAAATCAAGGCAATACAAACACAAAAATTATGACACTTAAAATGTTCAAATAGAGATATGTGTAAAAAAAATACATATTACATGCAAATTAAATGTGAATTACATACATGGTCAGGTAATATAAGGTGAAAGTAAATCAAAGTTAATCTGATGAGCCATTTTTATTCAAGAATGACCAAATGGCAAAGGATTATTGCATACAACTATACATTAATTGATTTATATATACAACTACATATATTTTTTTCCTATTTATATCTGTTTTACTAACGAATAGGTAAAATTGTAAGTTACATAATATAAGTTACTGTATATAAGTCATAGTATTTAAATTACACTTGTGACAGTAAATAAAGTGACAGTATATAAAGTTACAGTTTGGAAGTTACATTATATAAGTTACAGTTAATAAAATACAGTATATAAGTTACAGTTCATAAGTTACAGTATATAAGTTACAGTTAATAAGTTACAGTATATAAGTTACAATTCTTAAGTTACATTATATAAGTTACAGTTCATAAGTAATATTATATAAGTTACATTTCATAAATAACAGTATATAAGTTAGTTCATAAGTTACAGTATATAAGTCACAAGTTGTAAGTTACGGTATATAAGGCACAAGTCTTAAGTAACAGCATATAAGTCACAAGTCATAAGTTACAGTATATAAAGCACAAGTCATCAGTTACAGTATATAAGTTACCAGTCTTAAGTTACAGTATATTAGTCACAAGTGGTAAGTTACAGTACATAAGTCACAAGTTGTAAGTTACAGTATATAAGTCACAAGTTGTAAGTTACTGTACACAAGTCACAAGTCTTAAATTACAGTATATAAAGCACAAGTCGTAAGTTACAGTATATAAGTCACAAGTCTTAAGTTACAGTATATAAAGCACAAGTGGTAAGTTACATTATATAAAGCACAAGTTGTAAGTTACAGTGTATAAGTCACAAGTCTTAAGTTACAGTATTTAAAGCACAAGTCGTAAGTTACAGTGTATAAGTCACAAGTCTTAAGTTACAGTATATCAGTCACAAGTCTTAAGTTTCAGTCACAAGTTGTAAGTTACAGTATATACCATATATACTTGGGTGCTTGCCCTGATGAGAATGTTTTGTGTGTTTAGATCTCCACTGAAGCACAGGGTCAAAAATGGTCAGAGGCTACATCTCCTGCCAGAAATTATGTTCCACACACTGTACAAAACAATGCCATGAAAACCTCCGCCACCTACGCGGGATCAGCCACCAGTATGGAAGATGCGTTTGGAATGTCAAGGTAGGATTCAGAAATGGTAGGATGCCCTGGTTTTATAATAACCAGTGAAACATGCATCTTTTAATGGCAGTATAATTATGGTTTTCAAATGAACAGTTAGGACAAAGAAAGGTCGGGTTCTCAGGCAATTTTTTTTATATCATTACAGGAGGGTGAATTTATATTTTTCTTTTTTATATTTTAAATTTTGGATACAATTTGGATGGGCAGATTAAAGAATGATTATAATACAGCTTGTTTGCTGAACAAGTAATAGCACCTTATAACAAAACAAAAACTTATTTAGGTGTTTATTATTTATTTTCTAAGGGAAATGTCAAAGTTTCTGGAGTTCAAAATCAATACATTTCCACTCAAAATAAAAATATTACAGGGGTATCAAAATTTATGCCTGTGGCACCTGAGAAATCGATCTTATTACTCTTTTTGCATTAAACTGTCTTATAATAGTAATGTAGTCTTGGTTTTGCAATGATCAGTCAAACGCTTGCTTTGTCATACAGAGGAAAACATAATGGAGATCTAAACATAGTGTCTTCATGAATATTAAAACTGGCATTCAGTTGACCTGTAAAATTCCATAAATTATATTTCTGTAACAGCCAGTATTTTGTTTAGGAAAATGTTTGAACTTTTATAAGCAAAGGCTTATGGGATTCCTAATCTGACTGTACATGAATTCATGATTCATAAACAGAAGTCTGTATAACTGGCTAGGGGTGTTAAAAACAGTCCACCCAGTTGGTCACAGTTCTAAACTTAAAAAAGGATATGGTATACTTAAGTAACCAATCTGCATAAAAACAGGTTACTTTTGAATAATTGAATGCTTAAACATGTTATACATATAAAACACTATTGGCTTTCTCAAAGAAAACTTCAGATTAAAATGTTTTAAAGTCAGCTCTGTAGTGGGATCTTTTCTTTCAGAGAAGAAATTTCAAGACAAAAGGATGACTTCTTTACAAAAAGACAAGCTGAAAATGCCTCAAGACCTGCGTAAGTGAATTCTTTGATATACATATTAACTTTTAGATAAAAAAAAATCCAGACTTATGGTTGTCTTTCAGGAAGAATCAAGCTCAAGAAGAATCCTGTGATTGCGGCATGTAACCACCAAAAAGATTTATATATTTAGGAAGGTAGAACTTTCATCAATGGTGGTTCAAATTAGCATCTTAAAATATAAAATACGCATTAAACCCTTTGCTGTTCTGGTTTCATTTGAATCTTTGACCATGAAAAAATAGGTCTTGGCACAAAATTTGACCAATACTCATAGTTAGTTCTTGAAGTATTGAAGAAAGCAATGGTGGCCCTAATTTGCTTATTACAAAAGTTGTCCAAAGTTATCATGAAGAAAACCCATTGCAAAAGTATCAGTGGACTGCTACAATCACAAATCCATCAAAAAACCTTGTACTCTAGACAATTCATAGGTACTCCCTACTGGCAGCTTGACTTCAAAGATTGTTTTTATTCACAAACATGTTCCTGTGCATTCTTCAAGAAAACTGTAACCAACTTCTTACCAACACCACCAGGTGGCGCGAGAATGCGGTAAAGGCCGACAACAATGGTGACAAGGTCAGAAATCCCTACCCACTATTGGACTGTTTATTTTAATTTTATTGATGAAATAAGGTTAAATTTTTCATTATATGCAGTGTATCTTCTATATTGAGAAACATCATTTAATTCAAATACACTATTGATTGGTAATGGAATCCTGTGTATGTGACTGATGTGTTTTGGTATTGGAATAGGCATTATTATTTAGATCAAGAACATGTTTGGAGAATGAAAACATGCCCCTGGTGGAATCTAGGTGCATGCATGACCTTATCATTTAATAAATAAAAACATGGTGATTTTAATGGCTGGAACAGTTTGTCAGGACCCAGAAGAAAACCATACAGGGATGCTTAATAGGTTTGGGGCACATATTAGGTCATATACGGTAATTATGGTCATATCATTGTCAGATCTGTGCAAATGGTGGATTTATTGTGAATGTGCAACATATTTTTTTTTTATATTTCACACACAAACTGCTTCAAGTTCTTTGGTGAATTAGAAAAATAGTGACCTTGACTTTGATCTTCCAGATCAAACTTGCTGAAATAGTCTAAATTCAGGCTTTTAAATGTCTAAAAAACATTCTCGTGCAACTTGTCTTGATGTTTGATGTTCAAGATGATATGTTATTAGGTTATTATGAACATCTATAAACAGCATAATATATATCACAGATACAGCTTATTTAGATTGCTGAATAAAGTATGTATTGTATATGGGCATCACATGTAAACACCTGGTAGCAGTCATAGTGAAAATTATGAGATATCTGCTTTTGCAACTGTTAAAAAAGTCCTCGTAGTTGTAAACAAGACTAGCCTTATACCCATAATTTCAACATGCAACCTCATGCCAACCTGTGACATCCAGGTTTGGTGTGTATGCAAAATGGCAGCCCCCATGAGAGGTTTAGAGTAACAGGGGGAATTAAACCAGTCAGAGTTTGATAAGGCTGCAGGGATATGACATGAAAGTACTCAGATGACAGCATCAGGGTGAGAATCTATCTACATCTATCTGGTCTTGGCATCGGTGTGAAAACAGCCAACATGTAGAACACAGAGAGGCCCAGCTTGGTGTAGCACAATGTCACAACAACATGCTGCTTTATGTTTAATTCCATCATTTTATTACATTGTTGTTCTTTGGATCTTTGTAGTGATTTGCCACCGAGCCAAGGAGGGCGGTATTCCGGCTTTGGTAACACAGTTGAACCACAGAAGAGAGATGATGACTACTTGGCTTCAGCTATGTCAGCTTTATCTACAGTAAGTTATCTTTAAAACAAGTGAAGTGTGGTCGTTGTCTCAACTACAGTTGACTCCAGCAGTAGTATGAGTTTACATATTGAAAGTGATTCATATTGTTGTGACAGGGTCACTTTTTTACTCAAGGCTAGATCTTAGTTGTTGGCAACCCCATACCATCTGTGTTTGCTATGTTTGTATCAAGTTACTATTTATTTAATGATATGAGTTTTTACCCACCATGTTACTTTTGTTAGTCTTTTCTGAAACATTTGGTTTTCAGTATATTTGAATGGAAGAACATGGTGTTTTGGACAAGAGAACACGGGGTCTTTCACATTGCTTTGCCCTCCTTTTTGTTTACAGAATATGCCCATCTCTCCGGTATCCGTTAAATAAATAATCAACTGCTACAGGCTCCCGTTTCTCGTTTTGATTTAAACTGGTGTCCTGCCTTCTACTGAACCATAGAATTAAGAAATCTTTGCCTTGTTTATCAAGACAAGAACAGTTGTCCTGTATATTTTGAATGTAGTTGTCGAAGGTTATACCACTGTGTTCTTGCTTATATGACATAACCCAAATGTTCCGTCATTGATGATTGTGGAACTGTGTGCTTCATTAATTTTACATTCTTTTTTATTTCTAGGTTTGTGTTATCAAATAGAAAAAAAGGCATAACTCTCATCATACATATTTGAAGAAGACTTATAACTGATTAGACAGAACTGTATCTATGTATGAAATAGTACATATATTACTGGAAAAAAGTGTTATATGACATGGTCCCTAAGCAGTGACCACACGTGGGAATGTTTCTAAGGCTTGTTACTTATTTTGTATGACAGGTTATATTGCCAAAAAAGTTCTGACAAGTTTTGTTCTTTTTTAATCATCTTAATTAACAAGATGGTAATTTTATCACAAGTCATAATCTAAATTGCCCAATTAATACCAAAGTGTGCCTGTGCTGTATGTTTGATAACATATTGTTTTATTCACACCATGTTCACATCTGATGTTGAACACTTTTTTTTTGTTTAAAACATAGCATATTAATGGTTCTTGTGTTAAGACAGGTATATGCAAGTTTATTGGAGGCTAGTTTTCCATGGGCATAATTCTGCCACTTGATACATTCAGTTGGCACAGCTTCTGATATTTCTGGACATTTCCTTAGCCTGGCAATTGAGGAATTATGTGACAACAGTTGTGTGCTGCCATTGTCAATTATGAATAAGTTGTGAGAGAATATGAAGTTTTATATAATTCAGTGAACTGTTATATGTTACAAGTGTAATATTGGTTATATTGATTTCACAGGGTTGGTCATCATTTGCAACAGGAGCAAGTAAAATTGCAAACACAGCTTCAGATAAGGTAAGACAAGTTTTTATGTGTTTGTGTATGTGTGCATGATTGTGTATCTGTGTATTTCTGTACCACTGTGAGTTTTGTTTGTGGCAGTTGTGAAATTTCACATGTATTTTACTACACATGTGATTCCATATATAACCAGGTTCAGAAGACTGACTTTTGAACTGTCAAAGTGAGGAAGAGCTCCAGAGATTTTCTTTCTTGTATTGATAATTTTGCTATAATAGCTAACTGTGAATGTAACATGTGAGTGTAACATAACAAAAAAAGGGTCAGAGGCCACAAGAACCTCTGCCAGGATCCAAGTCATACTACACAAGGAAATATTTGTCATGGTTTAACAACTCCATTCACTGATAGCTTTGTAACAATGGCTCTTGGCCTCAGCATAGACAAAAAAGATACTTTGGTTAGTTTTTTGTTCTTGAGGGTTTCAAATTAACAGTATTTGTGAAAGGGAAATTATCACGAAAGTAAAAAGTGAATATGACCTCTCTTCTACACAGATGAAAAGCCACTTGTGTACCTTAGCCTCATCGGCATTTCATAATGTGCCCATATAATATGCCTTGTAGCTTCTATTTTAATATATTTTTATGGTAGCTGTAAACCAAAAAATGATATTATAAATAGTATCAGATCTTTCATAAATCTGCCACTATTGGAGATAATTTCCGGTTATTCAGTGTTTCCTAAACTTGTTAAGATTTTTACAAACATATTTGGTAATTAACATAATAATGGTTATGTAAATTGTGTAACTTGATGTAAGGTAAGATTGTTAAAATTCCTTGTTAATCAATTGGGATTTGTATATATTTAAACCCACAAATTTGAAGCCAACCACAAAAGGTGTATTTCTTGTCGGAAATAAAGTCTATAAATAAAAAACAAAACACGTGATGGTGATCCAGGTTACCTCCAGAATTTAATAGATTATTCCTTGGCTGTAATCCTGATCCTCCACAAAATTTCAACAAAACCTGTTCAGAACTTTTTTCATAAAATTTCACACATACAAATAAAGGGTAAAACCTAATACTCTCCCCACCAGGCAGAGATATAATAAATACGGCCTAGCTTTGATCCTTATCTGTCAGTGAAAATTTTGGATATAGTTTATAAATAACTGAGAAAAAAGACAGAGCTCAGCTTGGGTCCCTGTGTAATTGTTATTGCCTTATAAGCATGCCATATGTTGCATCTATATATTAATAGCGTAAGGCGATTTTTGTGATTTTCCGTATCTCCTCTGATATATCCGTACGGATTCCCGTGATTTTCGACATACATATGCTCTGGGTTTGTTCGAAGAGATTCCGCCCCCTTTTATTTGCAATATTTGCGTATTACCTGCATAATTAATAATTTTAATATTTGCTCCCCCGTGGGCCCCTCTTTTCTTTGTGTCTTTGGGCCCGGTAAAACAATGGCCATAGCGTGTGCGATGGCGGGACAGGGTTTTACTCCGGGGGCCTCATTTGGGGTTTTCTTATATTTGCGGTCACCGGCCCAAAATAATCCCCATCGGAGATCCTTTCTCAAAAGGGGGATCTATGAAAGAATTGTTTTGCAGGCCTTCCTGCGACCAGGGGGTTGCAAAAAGAGGGCTCCTTCATTTGACCTGATATGCTTGAGTGCACAACTACCGTGTAACAGGAAAATTGTGATGGTTAGGCCAAAAAAAAAGATTTGATTCTCAGGCATTTTTTTTTTCAGAACATGTGCGGGCGGGCGATATTTTACCTTTATTTTGTATGTTTCGATAAAAATGTCATATGATCAGGGAAAAGTATTACAATAACATATTTGTTTTGCTAAGCAGGCAAAAGCACTCTATAACAAAAAAAAATCTGATCAAAATTGTATTATTTTTTCTTCTTTAAAGATGAAAATCAAAATAACAATTTTGAAACATGCGGGGGGGGGGGGTAAAATTGACGAATGCGGTGTCTAAGAACCAAACCTTTTTTAGCTCAGCTGACTATAAGTCATCTGAGCTATAGTCGTGGTCCATTGTCCGTCGTCCATCCGTCTGTCGTGCCGTCCGTCTGTCCGTCTGGATGTCCGTCCATAAGACTGGCACGTTTCGACACCGTTGGACCTATGAATCTGAAATTCAGCATACAGTTAGATGTCCCCAAAATCTCCTACCATGCCAAAAATTGGGTCAATAGGACTTCGTTCCTTCGAGATATTAAGGAAGAACCTCAATTTTTTATTAGAAATCTATTTTCACACTTCAGGACTGCCTCATATCAAAACCACTCATCTGGTTTTCTTCATATTTACCATAAATATTCCTCTATATAGTTCCTATGTACATGCCAGATATTAAGTCAGTATTATATAATTTAAAAAAGTTATAGGCCCAAACATAATGGACTTTGTAAAAAAATCAGGAAGATATTTGGTCACTTAAGACCAAAAGTGTTAAAGGTAGGGACTTTTTACCAGTATTACAACTTTAATTAAACAAAATTTAATTGTATACCAAAAATTAGATCAAAATCTGTTAATTTTTTTTAAATATTGGCAAAAATATAAAATTGGTACCTTAAATTTTGCCCAAGTTTGCACAGCATGTACACATAAGGATTTAATCTGTTAAAATCTGAAATTTGAAAATAAAAGCTGCAAAATTAGGCTAGTTATTGAATTTTTTGGAGGCTCTTGTTGTATTCCCTTACATTGTCAAGCAGTCCACTTTGATGACTGTAGGTCATTCAGTGCACATCTCTATGCTCCCCAGGCTGTTGGCATAATTTTAGAAGTCCCCAAAATCTCCTACCATACCGAAAATTGGGTCATTAGGACTTCGTTCCTTTGAGATATTAAGGAAAAAAACTCTGTTTTCCATAAAAAAGAGCCATTGTTACACTTCAAGGCTGCCTAATATCAAAACCACTGATCTGTTTTTGATCGTATTTAGTATTCACATTCTTTCATACATTCTCTATGAACATACCAAAAATTAGGTCAGTATTGGGTATTATTTTGAAGTTATGGGCCAAAACATAATGCATTTTTTTTAAAATCAGGAAATATATTTACTCACCTAACATGAGAATTGCTGAACCTAGAGACTTTTTTCAGGAATATAACTATATTTAATCAAGATTCAATTGTTTACCCAAAATTAGATCTAAATTTTGCAAATTTTTCAAGTTATTAGCATAAATAAAAAATCAATACCTTAAATTTTGTCCAACTTTGGCACTGTTGATTTAATTTTCACAGCATATATACATAAGGATTTAATCTTTTAAAATCTGAAATTTCAAAGAAATTGATTGGAAAGAATAGCTTTTATTCATGTTTTCATACACCATGTCAGGTGTTGTTTACATCTAGCCCACCTAGTAGTACAGCCTTCACTTGCATTATGTAACCCACCCCAGGCAGCTTGCCTTGGGTCAGCTTGGCCACTACCAGCAGGCTTCCCCTCTGCCCTGCACTCCCCCCCCCCTCCCCCAGATGGTGCATAAACTAGATGAATGTTATTATTTTCTGTATTTGATTCATTCTTATTCTAGGCTGTGCTACATTTTAGATTTTGTATTGTACCACCAGGGTTACAATGATTAAAGTGTACATTTAATTGTGTCAACAAAGTGGTGTATTGCTATGAAAGTGTGGATGTTCATCAGATAAGTAATTCCTTACTTCAGAAGAGTAAAAACTTCACCAGGTGTGAATTTGACTATTAATTCCAGTAATAAATTAAAACTGGGATAGTAATTAGCACAATGATATTGTTTGTCCCTCATTCAACCAACAGTGTGTACACTTTATTTGAAAAGATGTTTTATTTTATCAAATTTACTTAATCTTTTTTTTTTATTTTGGTGAATAAAATTAAGCAGGTACTGAAAACTCCAATGTGCAAAACTTTTTAATAGTGATTCAAGGAATATTCTTGTAGATGCCATGTTGTGGCATTATTTTCTTTTAAATTCAGTTTAAACATTTATGATTTAAAAATAATAAAATATATGTGTATGCATAATATGACCCAATATGAGCTACACTCTGGATATATGAAGATTGCAACTTTTGCAACAATTCTAATATTTTAACTTATATTTTCAGGTTTTTTTATTAAAAATTTATAAAACCTGTGAATAAAAAAAATGATTCAGATAAAAACTTCTTAATGGAAAAAGTGGATATGCTAAAAAAATAGGATTATATATAAACTTAAATGCATTATTCCCTTGAAAGTGAAATAAAGGTATTAGTCCTTTCTGTCCACTTGTCTGTTCATCTGTAAATTTTCATATGCATCACAGTATCTCAAAACTTTTACTGTTTTTCTTCATGACAGTCTTGTCAGAGTATTAGTTTGCAATCATATATTTAGAACTTTACTATAACCAAGTAGGAGGGCCCCTTTCCTCTTAGCTTTTCATATTCTTATATAAATGAAAAACATTACAATAGAATATTTCTACATCCACCTTCGTGCTGCCCTCACTTTTCCCTTCTCCGAAACCCATCCCAAAGTCAGTCTCAGTAAGCAAGAACAAGATGAATCAGATATATACATACTTTAATTTTTTGTATAACTATTTGTCCATAGGTACCTATGTACATGCCAGAAATTATGTCAATATTGTGTAATATGTAGACATAGTGGGCATCACAATAATGTACCTTGTCAAGACTAAAGAGATATTGTGTCATACAGTCACAAATTCATAGTTAATCATAACATCATATCTGTCAAATTGAAAGCTTTCACACTACCATACACTTTAGATCCTTCAACAAATAGCCTTATCATCAATCTACTACTGCTTATTACTGCTGTTATTGCATTCATATTTGCTCAAACATATCACAATTTTCAACCCCTCCTAAATAAATAAAAAATAAACCACTATATTTGACTCTATTAATCCAACAGTCAGGTTATTTCATTTATCATTTACTCACATATTACATTACATTCCTTTATAATAGCTCAACATGTCCATGATATTCATAAGCTTTATCGACTCGATATAGTATCACAGTGGAGGAACATTTATAGTCCAATCACGATCAGCTGAGCGCTGTGACCAGTGGGTCCCTTGTTTTATTTGGCCTTATACAATCACCCGTCGCACGTAGTCCAGGGCCTTGCATGAGATTGAGGTCCTTGACAAATATATCGAGGCCTACCATGTGACAGATGTAAAGAAAATGTTAATCAAATTCACATCTTGGTTGGTACAGTGTGATGTGTACACGTGTTGAGTGCCATTATACATTACCAAAGTTGTATATATATAATATTGACTTAAATTGTTTTGAAATTGAGATTTTTCCTCATTACAGCAGTTACAAATGTAAATCTCCTGTAAAATTGTAAATTTAATAAGTTTGTGCTGATATTAGTTCCTTTTACATGCAGGTGCCATATGGCATTTCATTTTCAATGATGTTTATGCAATACTCTTTGTTTTGAAAGACTTTTTCTTTCATTCAGTTTATGTATGCTTACTGCGTATAAGTCATGGCCATCACTGTTACTATTTCCACAAATAAAGCTGTTTTTCTTTGCATTTTTGTCTATAAGGTCTATTTCTTGGACAGTTTCTTTTGTATGTATATGTGATATTATAGATCAGTTTCTCATGTCACATGGTATATGTGTAGGTGACTATTTGTCAAAGACTCCGACCACATTTTAGGGACTGGCTTAATTCGAGAGACCGTGTGCCACTGTACGCTGATCCGAAACAATCCCGAAAAATTTTTACCCACAACACTATACATATAATGGAACTATATATTAATAGCGTAAGGCGATTTGTGTGATTTTCCGTATCTCCAGATTTTCGATGGATTTCCGATACCACCGTACGGATCGTCGTGTTCGCTCCAAACCATGCGTAGCACAGGTAATTGCTAGTATAGTTTAATACTCGTGAACTGGTGTGATATGTAAATTCATATTTCCACTTTAATCAGAACCCCACCAAGGCAGTCATCTATCAGTCATGCTCTTTGGTGCATATTTGTTCAAGCGATTGCCCTGAAAATTTTACTGAAGATAGATGCCTATGAGAGAAGGTGCCTCATATCAAATAACAAACCTATCAGAAATTTAATATGGTCACCAGGCAGCAGGGTTGGGGTTCCTTTTGCAGGGATTTTCTCCAGATTGGCTCAAGCATTGCTGTCAAAATTTTACTGAAGATTGACACCCATGAGAGCATGTGTGCATGAATTTTAGACCCATCAGAATTACAATATAGTCACCAGGAAGACATCTTGGGATCCCTCTCATGTGCATTATCTCAAGAATTGAATCTGAAAACAACTGGGAAAACCAAGGAGATGATTATAGACTTTCAGAGTAAAAGATCAGAGATTTTGCTCTTAGAAATTAATGGTTCTCTGGGGAAATTGTTGATTCTTTGAAATTTTTAGGTATCCATATAACATCAGACTTGATGTGGAGGAAAATGTAAATTATTGTACGAAGAAGGCCCAACAGAGGCTATACTTTTTAAGGAGACTTAAAGGGTTTGGTGTTGGTCCACCGTGCTGCTGAAATATTATAGAGCAGTTATAGGAAGTGTGTTGATGCACTCTGTCACTGTATGGGGAGGAAGCATCAATGCCCAGGAATGGACATTACTTAATAGGGTTATGAACAGCTGGGAAGATAGTCAGGGCTTCTTTACCATCTTTTAAATCAATTTACCATAACAGATTGCTAAGGAAAGCTAATGCTATAGTTAAAGATTGTAATCACCCAGCACACCATCTGTTCTAAATAATGAAATCTGGAGCTCGTTATTGGTTGTTCCCAAGTTATTCAAAAACAATTTTAAGGAGTACCTACGCATCAGCAATCCGGGAACTAAACCTATACCTTGCAGACAACTAGTCTGTAGACAAATATCTTTTATATACAATTTTATGAATTTATATATTTATTTTTCATCAGTGTATTTTTTTACAGCAAGCTAGTCAAGACATATACTGTTGTATATAATACTTTTAATATGTTTGTATAGCAAATAAAGTATCCTATCTTATCTTATCTTTGCCTGTGTGTCATCCAGTATTGGCACAGGGCTGTCATTTTGAGGAACTTGGCATCATTGGCTGTGGACTTCCAGGTCCCCCTCCCCCAGTCATTGCGAGGTCTTCCATTAATTTCCCATGGTATTGCTTTTGTATGGTCTCTTTCTTTCTGTAACCGGCAGAGACTGCAGACACCACAAAAATTAGCACTTCTTTTGTTTTGAGTGCTTCTGCATTCAGATGGTGCTCTTGAGAATAAGACGTAATCCATGAGAGAAAAATAAAATAAAAAGGCTATATACAGGAGCCTTCACATAGGTGATAAATGATTTATAGGGCTTCCCTAGGATTTGAATTATGTTGTAGTATTGCTCCTACGAGTTTCTGTTGACTGGAAGTTAGTTCAAACCTGACCACAGTGAGTTAATGTCCAAGCTGGCTGTTCCACAGAGGTTCTTTTCTGCATTAGTGACTGTACATTTGTGAATATTCCTTGATGAAGTTCCTGAAACTGGATCATATGCTGGACCCACACCAAAATCTAATTGGTTCTTAATTAGCCATTTTCCCCTAAATGGCCTGAAAATTTAATGAGTCCAATAATGATTGCACGAGTAATGATGTGAACTAGAGCCTGTAGCCGAGTTAGCCACACAAATGTGGCTGGCTTGGACAGAAAGATGGCTGACTTTAATAGTAAGCTGAGTTTCTTGGCTTGACTCAGCTTGCAAAATGTCGGCTGGCTTAAACTGACCTGAAAGCCTTTCCATTTGACGATGTTACAAAGTATCCATTTTATGCTGCATGTTGCAAAGTATCAATTTTTTGAAAGCAGGCTATCTATATTACGTGTGACATATTGCATCCATTTTACATTTAACAATTAAAGTTCAAGTATGGTTTATCCTGTTGGTTTCATAAGCCAACATTTTCATGCTTAAACACTTCACTGCTCCTTTCAGCAACAAGAAACAATAATTACAAAAGCTGAACATCTGTTTAGGGCATTTTTAATTGTCTCCTGATAAACATTGCTCGGCTTGATCTCAACTCAGCTGGCTGCGGTGCAAAATGGCAGCAGTGCCAAGCTCTGTGTGAACAACATATACACACATAAACAAACAGGGAAGAATGCATAACCTACTGGCTACCGATGTATGTTGAGTCATACAGCTACCTGATATCCCTGTGAGGACCCCAATGATAAAGATTTCCTGTGTTCAGGCAGAATGACAATGTCCGTTTCATTGACATAGGTTAACCTATGATATTTAAATTTGTGTAGGTATATCAGTATGAGGGTGGATCAGTTATTGTATGGAGAGTATGCCTATCAAAATAAATGGCAATTCTTTGAATGTGGCCTATTAAGTGATTTTCAAATAAAACACTTAATATACAAGTGTGGGTCCTTTGAAAGATTAACATGTTGGGTATGCGCAAGTGCTTGAAATCTAAAAAGATAGTTATTTGCAGATATTTTGAAATATAATAAGCCAGTTATTTGTATCCTCTTTAAAATATAACATGCATTATAAATGTAACATTTTCTGTTCATAATATAACACATTAGTTGTATATATTACACACCACCTTGATATTATGAAAACAAGTTTTAAATATAAAACATATCAGATATATCATATATTTTGAATATATCACATTTGTAGGCCATTTTTAATTTGGGTCTTGAACAATGTAAATAATGTGATAAATTCTGCCAATATATTTTTCTATCTTCATGTTAAGGTTGAACAGTGATGTTGATGATCAAATTTCATAGTGATGACTCTTTAAAACATATGACATCATAAACTTCCTTAAATTTATTCTTTAGGAATTAAATTGTTTTATTAGTAATTTTATCTATTTATCTGACGACCTTATTTTTTGCTTGGTTTGAAGGTTTTTTTTCACTTCTTTGAATGCTTGAAACTGTTATAGTTAACTCTTCTTCCACTAGATGTCGCCATGAGCATGTGATTTGTCTTACCACTCTCATCCCATCATCAATCAATCAAATTGTGTGCTTGACTGAAGTGGTTAGGTTGGTGTTATAAAAAAACAACCTACTCTATGAATTTTTTTAATATACACTGAAACAGTCCATATTTTCTTAAGAGATAGTCACCAGTAAATTTTTACTTAATGAACACATTTTCATATCTATACAGAGTATGATGAAAATACCATAACATTCATATTATTGTATCGCCAGACATAGTCTGGAGATACTATGGTTTAGGCACAGTTGCGCCGCCGCCGCCGCAGAAATTTCTTTTGGACACAATAACTCAAAAAATATTTCAAGGATCTTTTTCAAACTTGACACATTTATAGATATAGGTGAGAGGACGAAGCCTATTTAAAATGGGGTCATGACCTCAACTAGGAGAGTGACCTTGACCTTGAATAGATCCATTTTTGGGGAAAATCACACAAATTCTTAAATATCTCAAGAAATCTTTCATGGATTTATCCAAAAATCAAGTTGGACAAAGATCTTGGATAGTGATGTCATGTACCGGAAACTGGTGGTGCCACCTAGTATCCTTTTCTTGTTTTTGTGCCGTTTAATACCCCCATCATTGCCACTTGACAGTACTTTTAGCATCACAAAACAAAAACTGATTGACAGATTTCTTTAATATTATGCATGTACATAGGTATGGGTTATGGGATGATGTATATTAAAATTGGGGTCATGACCTTTCCTTTGAGAGTGGCTTTGACCTTGAATATTACCATATATGGTGAAAATCACATAAAATCATGAATATCTTAAAAAGGGATTCATGGATTGGTCCAAAAATCAAGTTGACGGAAGATCTTGAATAGTTTTGTCTTTTGCAGAAGATAGGTGGCGCCACCTGTTGTCCTTTTCTTGTTTTTTGCGCCTTTGAATACCCCATCATTGCCACTTGACAGTATATACTGTGAGCATTATAAGTCAAACAGTAATGGACAGATTTCTTTCATGTTATGCATGTATATAGATATGGTTTTTGGAATGAGGTATATTTAATTTTAAATTTAATTGTAAAATTTAATTTAATTTAAATTATTTTTTTTTAATTTAATTTTTTTTTTCAAATGTTTGATATTTTGGAATGCAGTTTATTGATTTGGGGTCATGACCGTGACTATGAGAGTGACCTTGACCTTGAATATTCCCATATTTGGTGAAAAACATAAAATCATGAATATCTTAAAAAGGGTCACTTGACAGCACTGTGAGCATTATAAGTCAAAAACCCTTTGATCAATTGTCCTTCCCAATCCAAAATATTCCTATATTTTGTACAAATGTTTCTCACATTCATTGCTAAAATACAAATACATCACATTATATCAACAAAATACCACAAAACCTCATTTGTCTGGCAATACTATGTCTAGTTGCATTATTGCTGTTGTCACAAAAATGGATTTATAAGCAATAATATTATGATAAAGAAGTTCTTTCTTTTGAAAGTGAAAGTGCTTGATTAATTATATAAATGAATTTCATTGTTATTGGTGATTTCCTTTAAAAAGATGGTTCTTTCTTTTAAAAGTAAGCGAACATGCTTGATTAGTTATATAAATGAATTTCATTGTTATTGGTGATTTCCTTTAAAAAGATGGTTCTTTCTTTTGAAAGTGAGCAAACATGCATGATTATTTAAATAAATGAATTTCATTGTTATTGGTGATTTCCTTTAAAAAGATGGCAAAGTCCTGAAACACCCAATAAGGAGTTACTCACAGTATTGTAAATCAGTGCAACACAAACTAGGTCAGATAGGGCCATATTTCTAGACCTGCATAGGCATGCCCTAATCTGACCTATAAAGGACAGAGGTCAAAGAAGTACTGGGAATGGCTAGAAGTGATTAAGTTTGAAGGCACATATTACATATTTGCATATTACATGCAATAATGCACATTGAGAATGGAGATTAAGAAATATTTCAAGTGGAATTATCAACCATTCTCCCCTGTTCCATACTCAAGATTCTTTTAGTATTTTTTGTTGTTGTAAATAAACCAGTTTTGTTATTCTGTCAGTATTTTCTATGGTATGGAATCTTCTAGGCCTGAGTAAGCTAGCAGAGTTTAACTTGTTTAGATTTAATGAGAGCTTGGTGTTCAGCAAATGACCCATTAACATTAGTTTGCTTCAATTTCTTCTGGATTAATCCTAAAACCCTTGCAAACCAGAAATTTTTCAAGAAAGCATAAAGAATAACTATTTTCTGTTCCACCTAGTTCGCAATATTTCCTTTAAAATGTTTTTTACCAATTACAATGCAACTATTATCACATGAGGTTATGTGGTGATTTATTATGATTTAAACAAGTATGAATTCAATATATTTTCTTTGCGAATCCTGAGCAGTGATGACAAGCTGCTGAAACTGTGGTGTCATTTAAATGGTTATTTACATTATTTCTTTTTATCCTGGAGAGACTATGTATGTGACATTACAATTCTACCACTTACAAATACCATTGTGACATCATCTTTGTGTCATCAAATGTATGGAATTCAAGATCACAAACCTAGGCTGTCATAAATATGTCAGGTATTTGTTAAGTTATATTTCGTTTTCAATTGATTACCTGTATATGGAATTCATACAAGAGAGAGTATTATTTTGCTGTCAGATAATCACCATATTTGTTTTAATTGCCCAAGGCCATCTTCAAAAGATAAGTTTTTGCATTGTCTACAAAATTCTCATGAAAAATCAGGTGGACTAGGGTAGTGGAATGGAATTTACATATCATTCTTATCATATGATCATCTTCATCCTCTTTCAAAGACAGTGCCACCTACTGGCCATAGACTTGTACCTAAAAAAATCATTAATTGATAAATGTACAAGATACAACCCCCCCCCCCCCCCTTTCAAAAATCCACATGTGATACCTGCTGTTATTTTAAGGTAACAACATCATCCAAAGTTAAACCTGTTCAAGTGAATGAAGTTTTATTATTTTCACCCACAGGAATTTGACCTCCACACAACATAATTTCCTGTATTGATAGTTACTGGAACTCTGTCTGTGAAGGTTAAAGGTGTCCTTCTTTAAAATGCAGGCTGTTAAATTAAGTTTGGAAACTCGGTCACTGGGGGAATCTTGGGCCACTGAGTGTTTAATTGAATAAACCTCGGTGCACAAAGACTGCCGGAGTCTGAAAAGGCTGATGTGTTGCTTCTTGATTCTCTTTGTGATCAAAGACGATTTCTAATTTATTTGAATAAACAAGAGAATTTATCAATATTTAGTTATTTACTCTTGAAACCTTGAGAGGTCAGGCTGATACATGACTATTTTATGTAGTGCTATTTATTCATGTTCGGGAATGGAGTTTCATTATTTTACCCTCCCTGTTGGAGTGTAAGGTTTTAGCACGGGTCCCAGTTGTAATTAAGGGTTTTAACACAAAGTGCTTTGTGGGAACTGCAGTGGTGATCCTGAGTAGCATTTATCACAACCATCGTAATGTTGAAAGCTCAAAACACTTAATGTGATATTTTTTTCTGGATGCGGCAAGGTTATTCTTTATGTCACCCAAGCAGAGTATTTACCAGTGATGCTACCTGCAGTGAGCTGGGAGTTTTATCATTGTTCTGTTACTCTGAAGCCCGGTCTCCTGCAATTTGATGCTGTGGTTCGGAGGCTGGCGCTCACCAGCAAGACAGTGTTTGCCAGCACCTCATTAATCCGTGGATACGAACGGGAAGAGGAGCTGTAAGCTTAGATGTGATAACACACGCCCCATTATCCATGTACAAGGAACTCCAGGTAGGGAGCAGGGATGCATGTATATGACGTGTGCCGTTCACTGCGACAGCGGGTGTTGTGTTTATTAGTTATGTCAGCAGACAACCCTGGTAATATTGTGTTGCATAGAGTGAGAGAAATATTTTAGATCTGCTACAGGACAGTATTGATTTTGTTCAGTATTGTTGCAGGCAGAAATGGAACTTCCAAGATGCTCATTTAATGGTCCATAGGCATCTGCCCCAGCCTTTAATTACATGTTTAAAAGGCAATTTGATATTATAGCCAGTAAATGATATAACGAGATCTGCCCCGGCCAGGTAAACATTGACAACATCGTCACGAACATACTGTCTGTTATGTAAGTGGTCATGTGCTTGGTTTCAGTGTCCTGACCCGGACACAGGTCTGATCACATGATCATCCCAGGTCCAATGGTATATGTAGATTATCCAGGTTTTTTATGATATCTTGTTAAATAATTGAGGTTAAGCTCTGGACCAGCAAGGTCATGTTCAGCTTGCCTTATTGTTTCACAGCAGCACTGTGATAGTCAGATGCAGCTGCTGTGCAGACTGTCAATATTTAATACACCAACAAGATTCAGTTAATAAACACATCACTCATTTTTGACAAGCTTCAGACTGTGCCAGCTTTAATCGATGTGGTCTTACAAAGATAAGCGTGGTATAACACACACATTGGTTTAATTCCTTTTTTATGCCTAGCTGATCGTCCCAGTCGCAGTATTGCCCATCAATGACTCCTCGGCATCCTATAGAAATATACTATATAAATAACCCCATGTGATGTCTCCTCATCCTTGCCTATGATGATCTTTTATAACACAGACAAAGGTTATATATTCACCAGCATTTAACATTTTTAGACCCTGCTTGAATAAGCGTTTGCTCAATGGTAATCACCTAGTCCGTCCATCCATCTGTCTGTCTGTCAGGTCATTCGTCTGTTTCTGGATGATAATTCCTGTTTTGTTTGACATATTGGTTTCAAACATGATTTGTATATGGCCCACCACTAATGTAAGAACTCTTATGGATTTTGAGGTCAAAGGTCAATGTCATAGAGCCCACATCTTTGAAAAAAAATTAAAAGTCCTACTATTTTACCAAAACCTTCAATCTTTCACAAATGGATCATCTACCAATAAAGGAAGTGCACTGTTGATTCTCAGGTCCAGAGGTCATAGGTCAGGGTCACTGCACCCACTCTTCTAAACAGCTTGTTCAAACATTTTAAGCCGAAGTTTTCATCCCACACCTTCCATCTTTCACATATGGCTTCCCTACCAAATGGAGAAGAATACTTTTAGTTTTGAGGCCACAAAGGGAAAGGTCAAGGTCACACCACCCACTTCTTGAAAAGCATGTGGAAGCATTTACAACAAACCTTCCATCTCAAACCTTCCATCTTTCACTTATGGCTTCCTAACAATAGGGGAATAACCATATTGATTTTGACATCACAATGTCAAAGGTCAGGGTAACAGGACCATCGTATGATAACATGCTGACCATACAAACAGTTTAATTCATCTGATGTAATTATGCCTCTGTTGCTGGGGATACTCCACTCTATATACCGTATTCGACGTAATAAGTGCCCCGGGCGCTCTCAAAATTAATTTTTTCCAAATTTTTTATACCCTAATAAGCGCCCCCCCCCCCCCCCCAACATCTGCCAACTTCCAAAGTGCATTACGATCCACCAATTTAACACTGCGGCTTGTGTACACGTGTTTGACTTCACAGCACATTCAGGACAATTCAGAAAAAAACAATGATCATTTAACAATGGTTGTGTAATCCAAGTGATACCGATTTGCAGACGATTCTATTTTGTGTTGCATGAGAGAATTGTCTGAATGACTACAGTTCGAGATTTCCTTTGCAGGTGAAGAGGAAAAATAAGGATGGTAATAAATGAACGCTTTTATAAAAGTCAACGCCTTATAAGGTAACAGAATATATAAAATGTTCATATAAAAATATGTAAAACAGTATTTATTTGAATGATGAAAAAAAATAATACGGGACATCGGTACCTCGATTATGTCAGTCACATTGCGCAAATACCATTGACAGCTGAGCTGATTAATGACATGGAATGGCATCAACAATAATTGTCTTTTTTGTCTTTCATTGTGCTTGATATTACATGCAAAAGTTTAAAAAAAAACTGAAATACTGACCCTCAGACTCCAGCGTATTATATTTACTTCAGTGCGTATACAAACCAAATCCATGGTTTTGTTTTAAAATTGTAAGGAAATTTGTCATATTTATATCCCGCGGAAACACGGTCCCTTTCTTGAACTTTGTTGACCCGTTATAATACATTCATTTTTCGACGTAGTCCAATAATACAAGCTTGACAAACATTGTCACCTGAGGAAAGGCCACTTCATATTTATAATTATAATGCGCTACTAGTTGTCTTGTAATTGAAGTGCCATGAGCGAGTCTCCGTGTATGTCAGTGTGCAAGCCAGCTGACAGCGTCCACATTCACTGTACTCGTGAACATTTTACGCAGTAAATACGGCACCATATGAAAAAATCATCCATGTTTTAACATGCATATTTCGTGCTACTGGATGGCACTTGGTTAGGCAATTTTCCTGCATCCCTTGTGCGAGCGCTGTATACACACAGATTAACCCAGGGCACTGGGATCTTGAGTACATGGGTAAGCCCTGCATGTTGTCAGCGGCATCGACAATTATATCACCGTGTACATGTTCCAAGTGAATTGCCAAGACATTTTTTGGCAAAAAATACATTAAAACTTATATATTATCAGGATTGGGAATTCCGTTTTGGTCTGTCAATTCCGCAGTTCCGTCCGCGGTCGCATAAATTCACTGGCTCTACTGTCAGCTAGAAGGGCTTTCATATATTGATTCAGTTAAAATCCCTGTGTCAATGCGGCAAGGGCAAACCTTTTCTTACCAATTATTTAACTATGTGCACATGGAAATTTGATGTATAAATGATAAATTCAAACAAAAACAAAGCATTGTAATGTTCTTTATTGAGTGTATATTACCACCATACGGACATGATGATGATCACTGATATTCACGGCGTCAAGTTCGGCCGACGTAATAATTCAAATTGCCGTTAATTATCCTTGGCGGCCCTGAGGACGCTGAGAAACTTGTACCAGTGTATAAGACGGCCGCCCTTCTTTGCCAATATTTTAGGATAAAATTTATCGTCCTGTACACGAGCAAATATGGTAAGTAAAATATATTTCATTGCATAATACATCCACATACGTACCTGAATTCAGGTCACCCGATTAGCATGGCCACCTGCGGGGTCTGCCTTCACGGACACCGTCATTCAGTGTTATCTATGATACACTTGACCACTGATTCTGTTATGTGTAAATAATACTATTATTATATTAGATGATAAAGCTTAACGGAGAATGAATAAAAACTGGTGGTAACTTTTAAGCTTGGCGGGGAGAAATGAAAGCATTACGTTGTCCTGTGTTATATTGGCTAAGGAGAAAAGTGAGGTTAGGATGGCTCATCCTTTAGTTTCATAGAGTGATCTCCCAAATCCGGTGGGGGGGGGGGGGGGGGGGGGGGGGCGCTTATTACGTTAAATACGGTATTCATACATGACTGTCAGTGATTCAAATGTTAAAGTCTTTGTTAAATTATTGTATCCCAAGACAAAGTCAGAGAATACTTTGGTTTTATAAGGGACCCCCCGCCGCCACTGCTGCAGAAAAATAAGTACTGCATCTGTTTCCTTCAAATCTGACACAACAATCTCCACCAAGATGTTGGACAAGTTCAAACATTTGTGACCTTGGCCCTGTTACATGTGTATATATACTTTAGAAGAAGGGTACCTATTTTTGAAGGGGGTAAGCTTTATATGTCTGGGGATACTAAAGCATCGGAGGGAATGCCAGAAATTTCTAGTTTAACATGGATTGTACAAGCAGTTATGAAATCCAATTGAGGCACTCACCATGGCTTGGGTTATAGCGTTCTATTGGTTCTATAGGTGGAGGAAACAGGACCTGGAGAAAACCATGGACCATGAACAGGCCACTACAACCCTCTCACAGAGCCACACTAGGAATCAAACCCAAGTCACCAGTGGGGAGAGGCCGTTTTCTTTTTCCTATATGTATATGTAATAACTGACTAATAGCAGATACATATCAATGATTAAACCTGCTGAAAGAGTGAACTGTGAAGTTTTTAATTCAGATGATGAAAGTTACAAGGGTAAGAAATTTTCTGAGTTGAGTAGAAAGCCAGTTCAAGACCTTTTTGGCTTTGAATATGAAGGAACATTCACCAACATTCTTATGGCACTTAAGAAAATTTTCAGCTGCTAACTGTAGGCTGTTCATTTTTCTGGGAAATATGGTACTCTGGTACTTTGTAGGTATTATTTACTTGGTAACTGACAAAATCTTGCTAACCTCCCTCTTGTACCCCCCCCCCCCACCCCTCCCATCAGTGTGGGTGTTGATCGTTAATCAGTACACTGGTTCAGTGAAAGTGTCTCTCAATATGGCTGCAGTCTGGGCATTGGAACCCAATACACACAGTGTGTGCTGCATAATTTTATTGCTGGAGCTTTGGACTACATAAATGAACTAGAAATGTAGTCTGAGCCTCCATATACCTCAACCTGGATCCTGATCAAACTTAGCTTTCTGATACATAGTGTCATGGTTCAAACTTCATACTGTGATGACAGCTATTTAAGCTATATATTATAGGTAGCCCATAACACGTTATAATAAATAATCCCCAGTCAAGGAGCTGCCTTTCTCACAATGGCATATAATCATTATAATTAAAGATACATAATGGTGATCTAGATTACCTGAAAATTTAATACAGTGGAACCTGTCTAAAAGACCACCTGTCTAATAAGACCACCCCTGAGTGAATTGAATGCTTTAACATTGGTTATACCTGACATATCTAACTAGACCACCTATAAAATAACCTTTGTAATAAGACAACCTTTGGGACTTGCCAAAAATGGTCTTATTACACAGGTTGCACTAGATTAATTCTTGGATGTTGTCCTTACCCTTTGCAATAGTTCATCAGTATCCTTTCAAAACTTTTAGTGTACAGCTGCTAATGGATAAACGATTGAACAAAGAAGAAATCATAATACCTCGATCACCACCAAGCGAAGACATCATGCATCATGAAAGTTTTAGAATTTATTATCTCTTTCAATCAGCAGTGAGGAAAACAGTGTGAAAGAAAAACATACTCTGGTGATGGTTTCCCGTTGCACATTTCCTGAGAGCAATATCACTAAAAGCCAAAATGGCTCCACAGGAGAGAATTGCAGTCTGAAACCAGATCACATTATGCTCGTTCCAAGTACTTATTTCTGAGTGTAAAGTTTGGGATGATGAAGGTCAATAGAAAACACCTGCTGCTTCACTTAAACTAGTTGTTTTGTCGTCCGAACAAAGAGTGTCCGGGCACAATTGCATACATGTTGTCAGCTGTATCAAACTTTCACAGAAAAAAAAAATCTGGCACCAAGGGTCAGGTGTCAAAGCCTTGTGGTGGATTTGAGTTAAATGGCAGCTAGATAGGTTCACTGCCATTTAATATCAGAGGGGCCGCGCTGACATTTCGAACAGTAGGTGTTATAGAAGAAAATCACAAAAATGGATATGATTAAGAAAAAAAATGGCTTGTCCTTGCATAGATTTTATGAGTATGAGTGTGTGGATGGTGTAAAAACTTGTCACTTGAAATTGAAGTTATAAATTTTACTGAGCTCTACAAACATGTTTACTATATCTCAGAATTTTAAAATTTTTTTCAGGTATTTTTCTTTCCATCTTCCTTCCTTCTTAGGGTTTCCTGTGATCTCCTTCCTCTCTTTTTCTGTCTTTCCTTCATATTTTCTTCCCAGTGTCACTCCCTTTACTGCTTTCATCATTAGGTATGTTTAAAGAAGAATGATTTTTTTTGTACCTGTCAGTCTACCAGTAAAAAATATGTGGGATTTAAATCACTGATGATGTCAGTCTCATCCGACTTTATACTTGTCTTCCTAGTGTTTTGGGCCTGTTCATTCTTGTAGCTTTTCTTTGTCACCAGGGAGCATACAACCCAAGCTGCTGTAATAGGTGCTAGAAGGTAAAATAATGCTACATTTGCCTGCCTCCCATTATGATTACCAGTACCCACTCACTCCTGGGTCGAGAGAGAGTACAGAAGGTCAGAAAGGGACACTAACATACAACCTTGTAGTCACAAATCCAGTTACTCCACAAGCTCATGAGTCCTGCTTTCAGACTGGAGTAAACATTTATAATTACTTGTGACTGAAGTATTTAACTCCTTCTTTCATCTCTTGTAAGTACACTGAAATAAGAATTACCATGGATATATATGATTAAACATACCAGTAGTTATTAGGTCCTTGATTGCCAAGACCGTCTGTCTGTCTGTCATGGAGTCCATCTGTCAGTGGCATCTGTCAGTGACGCTTTGATTTGCAGGCATTGTGTCAATGAGTATATATTTGATCTTTCTCAAATTCACTGGGATGATTGGTGCCTATGAGGGTTCCAGACTTGTGGAACAATAGACCTGTCTGAATTTCAGGATGACCACCAGAGCACAATCTATGATTTTCTTTTATGCACAATATCTCAGCATAAATATGCTTGATCTTTTTCAAATTCACAAAAGTGATTGGTGCCAAATAAGGGGTCCAGATCTATCAAATAACAGATTGTCCAAATTACAATATGGCCACCAGTGCTTAATCAGTGGTTTTCTTTTCTTGCACAAAATCTCAACGAGAATATGCTTAGTATTTCTTAAAGTCACAGGGATGATTGGTGTTATGAGGGCTCTGCACCTATCCAATAACAGACCTGTCCGAATTCCAATATGGCCACCAGAATTAGTGAGTTTCTTTCATGCGCAATGTTTTAAAGAGAATAGCTTAATTTTTCTCAATCTACAGGGATGATTAGTGCCTATAACATAAGGGCTCCAGCCCTCTCAGTTTCAGACCCATCCAAAACCAATATGGCTGACACAGTGCATTCATGGATTTTCGTTTTCGAAAATTTAATAGATTATTGAGACCCATGATAGGATGTATACTATGACATTTTAGACTGTTAAATTCAGTATGGCTGCCAGGCAAAAATTTTAAAATCCTTTCACAATAATTCTTTAGATCTTTTCATGATTTACATTGTTTGTGCAGATAAATTTCAGATCAATCTGACATCCAGTATGGCCATAGGGCTGCCATTTTCAGAAACTGGCAACTGCAGGGACTTATAGTTTATGATCAAGATATTTAAACAGCAGTGGCTGATATCCAGCAATGCAACATGTTTGTGTCTTTATGACGTCATAGCTTGTGAAATTTTAGGCTTAAGATCATAGGTCATGGCCACTTCAGTTTTAACTTATTGTATTTATTACCTCAGGAATACTTTGAATTGGTACATTGGCTCAAATACCAAGTGTATTAGATACAAAGGTGAGATGCCTGGGGATGGGAGTATATGCATGTATGACTACAACTATACACGATGATTGTGCCATTCAATATCTCCTTTCTGCATCATCTCTGGTGCATTGTTCTTCCAATATTTTTCCATTAGTATAACAGTGCTAGGTCTGGAGGCAGTTTAGTCATGAAAAAGCTTATATTCAAGGTATGTTTCTATATTTGCCTGCACAGGTAAGTTCTTAGCAGTGTTTGAAAAAGAATTCCTGACAGGACCTTGATATATGGTAAGTTTACAGTTAGATTTAATGGGTTGAGTGATTGTGTTCAAACACATGACTAAGTGTGTTGATGGAGACTGAAATTCTGATATATGAAAATGCAGCATCAAATAGATTATTAGCTCAGCTGAATATAAGAGTCATCTGAGCTATAGTGATGGTCCTTTGTCTGCCATCCAGCCGTCTGCTTATAAGGCACGTTTTGAAACTGTTGGACCTACACATCCAAAATTCTACATACAGTTTGATGTCCCCAAGTTCTCCTACAAAACCGAAAACTGGGTCACTGCGACTTCATCCCTTTGAGATTTTAAGGAAAAACCATTGTTTTCAAGTAAAAACCTGTTACACTTCAAAACTGCCCACTGTGAAAACTACTGGTGTTAATGTATTAATGTTTTAAAAAAAACATTCCTGCATACATATCCTATGTACATCAGAGAAATTAGGTCAATATTGTTAAATTGTTGGAAGTTATGGGCTCAAACATAATGCACTTTGTCAAAAAAACTGGAAATATGTTTAATCTCCTAACAAGATAATTGTTGAAGCTAGAGATTTTTTCCCCTTAGGATATATCTTTATGTAATCAAGATTTTATTGCATACAAGAAATCAGATCAGAATTTCGTAAATGTTTTAAGTTATTAGCATAATTGTAAAATCAGTACCTTAAATTTGGCCCAGCTTTGACCATGGCACATTTTTTTCATATAAGCACTATTGTTTTAGTTTTCACAGTGTGTATAAATAAGGATTTAATCTTTTCAAATCTGAAATTGAAAATAAAAGCTTAAAAATTGGGCTAGCAATTGAATTTTTATTTGGAGGCCCTATTGTATGGACTTGCAGTGTCAATCACCAGGCAGCCCACTTCTGGTCACTTCAGCCTTGCCTGGGTAACCTCATTAGTAAGGCAACACTGGTTGAGCACCCCTGCTGTCACAGGTGTACAGTAATTCTCATATCATCCATTCCCCACTCCCCTCCACACACACACACACACACACACACACACACACACACACACACACACACACACACACACAGAGCATATTCACAAAGTGTAATGCAATATTTTTTTATTGTTTGAACTTTATTTTCTTAATTTTAAAGCTGTTTTCACTCCATTGTACCAAACTTTGCTTGAGATAGTAATTGAAGGACTAATACAGAGGTAATGTAGCATGTTTAAAGATATTAATTTCCTTTTAAATAATTTTAACAAATTAAAATATAAATAAACCCATCAGTATGCATTAATTGATAATTTATGAGCCAAATTTTTGATTGGGGCAATTGAGATTTGTGAATTCTTAATCTAGCTTTATTTTCAGATATTTATTGTTTTGTTATCAGATGTATTTTGTGGTAAAAAAATAAATACATTTGATGCATAATGTGGTGTAAGCTGACAAAATAGGGATAAATGATGAATGATGATTCAGTTTAGAATTGTGAATCAACTTATGTAAAAAATTAATGCAAGTGTTCTGCATTCTATATTTTAAGTATATAGCTGTAAATTGGAATAGGTTCAATCTAATAAATGTTATATTTAAGCCATGATTCAAATGTTTTGAATTTGCATTTGGAAATATGTTAAAACTTTTTTTAGAATTATAAATTATATAGCACTGTTTTTGTTGGTCAGATGTATCCTTTCATATAACTCTCAGGCCCATCATTTTTTTTTTCCTTATTTCATTGTATCCGCCAAAATAGAGTTTTGCGGATACTATGTTTTCAGCCCACCGCCGCGGCCGCGGCGAAGGTGTCCAGAGAACTCCTTCGTAACCGCTGGGCAGAATTTTACGAAACCCGGGATTATGTTCAGGTCACAGGTGAACTGCTGCGCCCCGATTTTGTTTTGACCTCTGACCTTTCCTCTGCGCTCTGCGTCCGTTTGTGCGTCTGTTTCAACACATAACCCACATATCTTGGGAACCGTTTGACCGATCAAGAAAATTGTTTTGCACAAATGTAGCCCTTGGAGAGCTTTATAACATACACAAAAATGGTGGTGCCACCTGCAACCATGTTTGCACAGTGTCCGTCTGTTTGTCTGCCTTGGGTTAAAATCACTCATATCTCTGCAGTGGTTTGACTAATTCACCTGAAATTTGGCATGCATATACATCCTGGATAGCTTTTCTGATTTTATGACAGGTGGCGCCACCTACTTTCACGTTTACGCTGCAGACATCCAAGCTCACATCTCGGGAACCGTTTGACCGATTGGGCCAAAATTTTTGCATGTGTATAGATCTCACATAGCTCTTTATCATACGCAAAACTGGTGACACCACCTGCAGCCATTTTTGCACAGCTCCCGTCTGTTTGTCTGCCATGGGATAAAATCACTCCTATCTCGGCAGTGGTTTGACATATCTGCCTAAAATTTTGCAGATTTATACATCCCCGACAGCTCTCTAGATTTTATGACAGGTGGCGCCACCTGCATTCTAGTTTATGCAGCAGACATCCAAGCTCATATCTCAGGAACTGTTTGACCAATTGGGCCAAAGTTTTGCATGTGTATAGTTCTCACATAGCTCTTTATCATACACAAAACTGGTGGCGCCACCTGCAACCATTTTTGCACAGCGTCCATCTGTTTGTCTGCCACGGGCTAAAATCACTCATATACATGTAGTGGTTTGACTTATCTGCCTTAAATTTTGCATATATACAAATTGGACGGCTTTCTGGATTTTGTGGCAGGTGGCACAACCTACATACACAATTTGGTTGCAGACATCCATGCTAATATGCAACACTTCACTATATTTCCCCTTGCCACTCAATCCATGCCTCACTTCACCCGTTCCACTCTGATTTCGGGGGATACACGTAGTCACTTGTCGACTACCCGAATTCTAGTTATTAAATGGTTTCAGGTCACAATTTTCATGTATTACACAGTGCAATATGTACTTATCAGATGTAGTTTATGCTCATTTGATAATGGAAAATTTTAATTTTTTTTACATCATTTTATTTCAGTAAATAAATGTGTATTATTAAACATCAGCTAATCTTCAATTTCTTCCTTATTCTATAATTGACAGGGGTTTATACATTCCCAGTGGAGTGGTTATTTCATGCACATGTTACTGTCACATAGCTGAACTACTGATACTTGATACTTTATATTTGATCATGAGAGGCCCCTGCATCTCTGATATAGTTCATTATAGTGCTCAGTATTAGTTTGGCTAACATTTATTTAGTTTTTGATAGCACCACCATTTCCTATTAGCTTTTCAAGTGCTTATTTATATAATAAAAAAATAGAAAAAAAGTATATTTTGCATTTGCCATTTTATTAAAATTCAGCTATATAGATCTTGCATTTGCTAAAAATTAAAAAAAAAATCAGCTGAGCACCATGACCCTTGGTTCACTTGTTTTTTAGGTGATGTAATTTTCTTTAAATGATCCAGATGCAAAAAAACCCCAAAATTATGTAATTGTAAAGCTATCCCCCTCACTCCCCCCCCCCCCCCCCCACACACACACACCAACAACTTAGTGATTATAGGGAATCAGCCATGGAGAGAATGACTTGGGGACCAAGGTCAAGATAAAAAAATAAAGATAAATCTATAACCTGGTACAAATATTATGCCCAAATTCTAGCTATTGAAAATCAGCCATATTGGTGACAGAAAATTGGCAAAAGGAAAAACATAGAAAAAAAAAATTTTGAAATTGATGGTCTTGCACTTGGAGGGGGAGGGACCTAAGTAGATGGACACTAAAAATTGTTTAACTTGAATATGGATATAGAAATAAACTCATCAACCCCTATAAACCTCCCCTTTCTAAAAAACCTGGTGGACTGAAGTAGTGGAATGGGCTTTAATTGCAACAGGCTCCTATGGCTAAGGAAAAAGTTAATCCTGAAGTGAATTTCATTCAAATTTTGGTCAGTCATTGCTCTTATGCTTACCTTGTTTTGGATTGGTTTTGGAGTGTCTGGCATTTGTCTGTCTGTCTGTCACTCTGTCTGTCCGTCTGTCAGGTTTTCGTGTCTGTGCCATTACTTTCCTAAATATGATCTGATTTCATTCAAATTTTGGTCAGTGATTGATCTCATGCTTACTATGGTTGGGATTGGTTTGGAGTGTCAGGCATCTGTTTGTCTGTCTGTCTGTCACCCTGTTTGTCAGTCCTTCAGATTTTCATTTCTGTGAGATAACTTTCCTAAATATTATCTTATTTCATTCAAATTTTGGTCAGACATTGCCCTCATGCATACCTTGGTTGGGATTAGTTTTGGAGTGTCTGGCTTTTCTCTGTCTGTCTGTCACTTTGTCTGTCAGTCTGTCAGTTTTTCGTTTCCCTGCTATAACTTTCCTAAATATTATCTAATGTCATTCAAATTTTGGTCAGTGATTGCTCTCATGCTTACCTTGGTTTGGATATGTTTTGAAGTGTCTGGCTTATGTCCGTCGTTCCATCTGTCACTCTGTCAGGTTTTTGTTTCTGTGGGATAACTTTCCTTAATATTATCAGATTTCATGCAAATTTTGGTCAGTGATTGCTCTCATGCATACCCTGGTTTGGATTTGTTTTGGAGTGTCTGTCTGTCACTCTGTCTGTCTGTCCTTTATCAAGCATGAAAAACAACAAGATCCCAAAGCTGGGGACATTAATTCCACAAATTTGCTTGTTGTAAAATGTTAATGTGTTTTAAATGTTTAAACATCAATATTGAGAAGTTTAATGGTATTAACATCACTGAATAAAGTGCTTATTTTAATTGTTGCTTTTTATGGCAAAGATGTATAATAAATTAATGGATTATCTTGCTGCAAAAAACTACTTAGGTCTTGAAAACATTTTTGCAAATAAGAGTATTTAGTGAAAGTTGCAGAGGAATCATTCATATTCACACATTAGTAGAATTATTTATGCCAGTGACTCAAATGCATTATTAAATCTGTTTTATGAGCTTTGTGTGATAAAGCTAACCTGTCTCATAAGAAATTTCTTAATTGGTATCAGAAATTACCAGTGAGAATTTTATGTGAAGTTACAGACTACCAGTGAGTTTTCCTTTTAAATATTTCTCATACCCACAACTTAGAGGAATTATTTATGTTAGTGATTTGAGAGTAGAATTATGTAAATATGTGAGCTGTGGGGGAGGCCCATCATGACAGATTGTCCTGTCAGTGGTCGGCCATGGTTCAGATTTCTTCTAGGATCAGAGTGTGAGACTGGCTGATGATTGAATGACAGGGTAAACACTCGGAGACCAGGCTCAGACAGTGTCCCTTCATGCTCGTTCTATCTTTTTCACCTGAGAGCAAATATTTATACTTGCAACTTCAAGGGGGTTCATTGTTCATATGGATGTGTAGTCTTGGTTCATCGAGTGATTGAATGTATTAGGATTCTTCTGATCTGTGCAGCGATAGAACAGTCCTTCCCCTCCTGGTCTTGCGCTGGAACAGTCCATCAAATTGTTTTGCTGAGATGCAGATTAAAGCAGGATCATGCGGCTGTAAATCTTGAAAAAGTATTCATAAATCTTCCAGCCCGGTTACTGCTCCAGAAACACAGAGCTGATAAGCTGAAGTTTCATGAATCAAGTATCACCATACAGTGTCATTTCACTGGTGGCAAGAGTTTCAACCATTGATGTTAATTAAGAGTCCTACGATACATTATTTTACTTTACTTAACTTAATCACTTGTTGCTATACTTACCATAGTGACTTGTTAATGTTTGACTATAATTTGTTCCACCATGGGGTGCATGCCCACACCCTTTTTGAGATACATGTATTTTGTACCAAATCATTGATATGAGTTATTATTGAAATTCTGCTCAGATAATTTAGTAATCATGAACAAGAAAATAAACATCTTACCTTGAAAACAGCCTATTTTGTTATTATATATGTCAACTGAAGTGACAGGACAGGAACAGCTTGTGACATTGATTTGATTTTGGTTACAGTTTTTATTCTAAATATTTTAAAATACATAGTGAGTCAGAAGATGCCATTACAAGATAAAAAGAGTTAAAAAAGTTGATAAATGTAATGGAGGTTAACTGGAGTGCTCATTCTATTGTCATTATCATTAATCATTTACTGTATAGAGGTAAATTATTATATATTACAAACATGCATCTTTCAGATATGAGTAGTGAAATTAAATAAAATGGATAAAGGTGTTTTAAGCAAGTTATTGATGTAAAGTACTTTACGTTTTCATCTTATTTTTAAACACCTTCAGGTCAGATCTGTTGGTTGCCCGTCTACTGAACGAATCTGAGTTACAGGCTACTGACGTACAACTCTGAATAGATTGTGCGGTGTCGTGATTTAGCTTCCTCCAGCTTCATCGGCTGTGAACTCCTCTGCTTCAGATGTCTGGGTTGGATCTGCCCATATAACTCTGGAGGTCACTGAACTAAATGAAAGCTCATTCCATGTTAAGGTGGCAGTCTTCAGTGGGGGGAGGAGTTTGACATGAAGAGATTTGGTGGTACTATTTTATACCTATGTCATGTTATATTCATTTGATTTGTCTTGATATTACATGTTTTTGGTAATAAAATTACCAATGGTCAGCTTATTTAGTCGATGTATGTCATGAAGTTTTTGTTATCATGTTAAATAAAATATTTCAGTTTCTGCTTGTCATCATTTGTCCTTAAATTTATTTGATATTTTTAAAGATATTTTCAGTTTCTGCTAAATTTGTCCCTTTCTTTGGAAAATTAAACCAAACATGTGTTGTGTAAAAAAAGTGCAGAGTGTTATATTGATGGCAATCATCATAAGTATATCAATTCCTGGAATTATTCCTGGAATTCACTGTGCATTTGTTGACTTCTCGATTAGTCAGTTTTCTTCTGCATGCCCATGTATTATTTTGTGAAAGTGTAACATATGCACCCAGAAATACAGAACGATGTAGAAGTCTATTACAGGTTGATGTATGTAATCTCTGCTTCCATTAGTTTTTGTCTGAACTTGCAGTTTTATCTGCCTTTATGCTACCAGCTATCTGTATATATTAATTCTGAGTTTGTCAAGGTAAACAAAACTCCATCAGAACCAATCAGGCTGTCTCCAGGATAATAAGGATGAACATAATATAAAACAGTCACGCTTGCGGAGTCAACATTTTTATAAAATATCATTTGACATCATGCCTTGGATTTTATGTTACACCATACTCCAGTGAGCTTGATTTTGCATTTGCCCTTGAAAGCTTTCTGATGCCCTTGCTGGCAAGTACATAGCAAGTATTATATGTTCACCACATTTGTGGCACATAAAAGCCATAAACTGCCATAAACTTTGTTTTCGGGGGAAGCCTATTGGATGCTCCCAGGTTTGTTTTCAGGACCATCGACAGTGGCTGCCATATTGATTTTTTTTCACTGGGCCAAAACACGAGGTACAAGTGAGTGTCACTGCTGTTGTATAAAGTTGCCTTGGATCCTTTTTGTCCACAGCATGCAACAGTTTGCCAGGAAAAGGTAAACAGTTTTATGCTTTCTGTTTATTACAGCTCATTTCTTGTCCCCCTAGTGTATCAGCTGGCATTTAACCGCGGAGCTTTTCTGTCTAGAGACAGAGTGAAATTACTTGCTTGTTTTATCGGTATTATTGATTTGTTCTATAATGTTCTGGAAGTCTTTTATGATTGAATGAGGTAAAAAGTAAGAATATAGCAACAAATGTACTTGATTTATTCTTTACATTTCCATATTATAGGTTTTCTTAATTTGTTTTCACTATTGTCAACCGTGTCATCCTACTGCAAATGAACAATTGGTACCACCGCTTTCTGGTATGAAAACATGAAACATATTTTTAGCGAACCTGTGAGCTTATGCGATGGTGTGGCGTCGTCCGTTGTCCGTCATCTGTACGTTAACCCATACTATCTTGAAAACGGCAAGAGGTAGCATCACATAATTTTATGCAAAAAATTAGTCATCTAAAAAACTATATCGTATTTTGCTTATTTTTTGGCTAACTGCATTTTCTTAGATTTTAAAGGGAAAAAGCTAAAAAAGCTTTAAAAATCTTCTTCTCCGAAACTGTTCAGCCAAATTGTCCAATATTTCACAGAAATGATTCCTGGAATAATCTTTCTCAAGTTTGTTCGAATGGTTTAAGTTCAGTGATTTTTGGCCGAGTTACAGGAAGTTGAACTTAGTCATCTGTCCATAAAAGCATACTAAAATTACAATCTCAGAAACGGCTGGAGCCATCATCACCAAATTTAATGCCAATGTTGTTTACATGAGACATATCTGAAATTGAGGTATTGGTGGCGCCACCTGCATCGACCTTTTTTGTACGGGGGTCATCAGTGCCTGTATCATATTGACAGCTACAAAAAACTTCTTCTCTGAAACCATATGGCCAAATAGTTTAATATTGCACAGAAATGATCCTAGGGTAGTGCTTTCTGAAATTTGTTCGAATGGTCTAAGTTTAGTGACTTTTGGCTGAGTTATGGGAAGCTGAATTTAGTCATATGCTGTAACAGCCCATTTTAGCTCAGTGGCTACAAAGATCTTCTCCTCAAAAACCACTGGGCCAAATTCTTAAATCTCACACATTAATTATCCTTAGATGTTGATAATTCAAGTTTGTTCAAATGGTTTTGGTTCAGTGATTTTTGGCTGAGTTATGGGAAGCTTAACTTAGCCATTTTGCTGTATTTTCCCATATGAGTTATAAACCTGTAATATTTTTTTTGACTGACCCTACTGAGGCCAATTTGTTTAATATTTTACAAGAATAATCCCCTGAATAATTCTTATAATAATTGACTTTTATGGTTCCAAAGAATGAATTTTGGCTGAATTATAAAGGTTCAATTGAGTCATTTTACCATATATGTTAGCTGTGTGAAGCAGATACACAGATACATCTAGATACATCTAGACTGGCACCAGTTTATCAGCATTTATTACATCATGCCTCTAGACATTCAGATTTCAGGTTATCTATGGTTAATATTGACAAGAATGTTTTTTAAAAGCTTTTAAAAAATGTAGATTTATGATTTTTGGATATTCCTCATGCCAGGCAATGTTTACAATAGCAGCTATACAGCTCTCTGTGGGTATATAAAGATGGCTGTACATGGATTATAAATAATTGGTATCCATAGTCAAATTAATTCAAGATTTTGCCATCAGTGAGATGTATCTGTATTACAATTTTGCATTCAATATGCATCTGTATTAATTTTTAGTGAACCTGTGAACTTATGCGATGGTGTGGCTGCGTTTGTCTTCTGTACATTTACCCATACTATTTTGAAAATGATTGGAGCTAGCATCATGAAATTTATTGCAAAAAATTAGCCATCTGAAAATTTTCTTAAATTTTATAGAGAAAAAGCTAAAAAACCTTTAAAAATCTTCTTCTCCGAAACACTCAAGCCAAATTGTTCAATATTTCACAGAAATAATCTTTTATACCATCTCCCTCAATTTTGTTCAGGAAGTTGAACTAAGTCATCTGTCCAAAAAAGCATACTAAAATGACAGTCTCAGAAACAGCCAGAGCCATCATCACCAAATTTTTTGCCAGTGTTGGTCACATGAGTCATATATGAAATTCAGGTATTGGTGGCGCCACCTGAATTGACCTATTTTTGTACGGGGGTCATTGGTCATATGTACATTAATCCATAATTTCTCAGGAATAGCAGGAGCTACCATTCCCAGATTTTATGCAATAATCTGTCACATATCAAATTTTGTGGTATTCAGCTTACTTTTTATGCCCCCGCCACAAAGTGGCCGGGGCATATAGTTTTACCCATGTCCGTCATTCCGTCCTTCTGTCCTTCCGTCATTCCGAAATCAAACAGTTGTACAGACTTTTCTTTCGCAATGCCTGGAGATATTGGCCTGATTTTTGGTGTGTGGGCAGATATAGACCAGTTACAGATTGGGTTCGCGTTTCGTCCCGGTTGACCTATTTTTGACCGTTTTACGGCTCCTAAACTTAGAAAATTTCATGAAAAATAGAAATATTCATGACAGATACACATGTACGGACTTTTTTTCGCAATGCCTGCAGAAATTGGCCTGATTTTTTGTGTGTGAGCAGATATAGACCAGTCACAGATCGAGTTCGCGTTTTGTCCTGGTTGACCTACTTTTGACCGTTTTACGGCTCCTGAACATAGAAAATTTCATGAAAAATATGAAATTTCATGACAAGTACACATGTACAGACTTTTTTTCGCAGTGCCTGCAGATATTGGCCTGATTTTTGGTGTGTGGACAGATATAGACCAGTTACAGATCGAGTTCGCATTTCGTCCCGGTTGACCTACTTTTGATCGTTTTACGGCTCCTAAACTTAGATATTTTCATGAAAAATAGAAATATTCATGACAGATACACATGTATAGACTTTTTTTCGCAATGCCTGCAGATATTGGCCTGATTTTTGGTGTGTGGGCAGATATAGACCAGTTACAGATAGAGTTCACGTTTCGTCCCGGTTGACCTACATTTGACTGTTTTACGGCTCCTAAACTTAGAAAATTTCATGAAAAATAGAAATATTCATGACAGATACACATGTACAGACTTTTTTTTGCAATGCCTGCAGATATTGGCCTAATTTTTGGTGTGTGGGCAGATATAGACCAGTTACAGATCGAGTTCGCGTTTCGTCCTGGTTGACCTACTTTTGACCGTTTTACGGCTCCTGAACATAGAAAATTTCATGTAAAATATATATTTTCATGACAAATACACTTGTACAGACTTTTCTTCACAATACCTGCAGATATTGGCCTGATTTTTGGTGTGTGGGCAGATAATGACCAGTTACAGATCAAGTTCACGTTTTGTCCCAGTTGACCTATTTTTGACTGTTTGACGGTGTTCTAACATAGAAAATTTCATAAAAAGGTGCACATGTATGGACTTTTTTTCGCAGTGCCTGCAGATACGGGCCTGATTTTTGGTGTGTAGGCAGATAATGACCAGTTACAGATAGAGTTCTTGTTTCGTCTCAGTTGACCTACTTTTGACCATTTGACTGCTCCTGAACATAGAAAGTTTCATGAAAAATATAAATTTTCATAACAAATGCATATGTACTGACTTTTTTTCCTCCATGCCTGCAGATACCACCCTGATTTTTCTTGTGTGGGCAGATAATGACATTTACAGATCGAGTTTGCGTTTCATCCCGGTTGACCTACTTTTGATTGTTTTACGGCTCCTAAACATAGAAAATTTCATGAAAGACAGAAATTTTTATGGAAAATGTTTATGTATGGACTTTTTTTCACAATGCCTGCATATACTGGCATGATTTTTGGTGTGTTGCTTGATAATGACCCGTTACAGATCGAGTTTGCATTTTGCCCTTGTTGACCCCATTTTTGACCATACAACACCTCCTGAACTTAAAAAATTTTCCAAATTTTACAAATGTTTCTAATTTGCCCAAGGCGGGGGCATTCGTGTCGTTCCGACACATCTAGTTTGCTATCTGCATTTACTTAGAATTTATAAGGAAAAAGCTGACAATATTTTAAAAGTCGTCTTCTTGTAGAGGGTCCAGCCAAATTGTTAAATATTTTACATAAATGATCCCAGAGGCAAGCCCTCTCAAGTTTGTTCAAATGGTTTGCATTTGATGAATTTTAGTGGAGTTACACAAATTTGAACAGTCATTCAGCCAAGTAAGCATACTGACATAGTACTCTCAGAAATGACAGAAGCTAGCATTACCAGGTATTGTGCAAATGTTGGTCACATGACTCATATTTGAAATTGCAGATTTTGTGGTGCCACCTACATTGACCTGTTTTTTAATGGGCAAAAAACCTCCTAATATTAGCCTCTTTCAGCTTAATGATGAAACTGTCAAGTTGAATTGTTCAATTTTTCAAAAGAATTATCCTAGGACATGGTTCTTTCAATCATATCAGAATATACTGAGTTTGTTGATTTTTGGTTGAGTTGTGAAAAGCTTAAGTTGGTCTTATGGCCATTATGATGTCTTTTTCAAACTGAGGACTGCAATAGTGTTCTTCTACAAAATTATTATTTCAATTATATCTTCTGTAACATTGCACAAAAATTATTCTTAGGTGGCCTTTGTTCAAGTTTACTAGAATGATTTTTGGCAGAACTATTGGACCTTTAACAATGAAAGTACTGCATCTTTTATTATTCTAGATATTTTGATAAAAAGTTTATGAATATGTCGGCTTGAAAAAAGAAATTTTAACCAAAGTCTTTCAGTATGTGTAAACAGATATACCAACAGGCCAAGATTGAATCTGTATCTTTAAATAGGTTGAGAAACTGCCAACTGTTTCAGATTTGGGAACAGATCAAGAGTTCATTCACTGCAGCCAGATATAGGTCAAGAGTTCAATCAGTGCAGCCAAGCACATGGCATGTGATCACCTCATGGGTGACATGTGAACACCTCATGGGCACCATGTGATCACTTCATGGGTGTCAAGCCCTCAGGGCAGGGCCCCTGCATGAGCTTATGCAATGGTGTGGCTACTATTTCAGAATTGGCAACAGGCTAGAGGTCTGTCTGGATCTATTTATAGCTTTGGCAGACTGCCAACTGTATCAGATTAGGCAACAGGTCAAGAGTTCACTCAGTGCAGCCAGGTATGGGTCAGGAGTTTACTCAGTGCAGTAGCTGCATTCTGTTTATAGCTTTGGCAGACTTCCAACTGTGTCAGATTATGCAACAGGTCAAGAGTTCACTCGGTGCAGCCAGGTACAGGTCAAAAGTTCACTCAGTCTAGCCAGGTGCAGGTCATGAGTTCACTCAGTGCAGTTGTCTGAGCAAGCAATTTGTCACAGTTCACTCGGGGCAACAGCCTTTCTCACCTAAGCCTGGTCAGCCCCATGCATCAGACTCAAGGTAAGTTTGATGTATTGGCTTAATATTTTGACCTGTCTATGTGTCTTTGATGGCTTTCTCGCTCACAAGACAGGTGTCACCACCTACCATGACTTTTGCACACGTTTTTCTCAGGAGGGATTTGATATATCAGTCTGAAATTGGGCGTATGTATATATCTCTGATAGCTTCGTTGTATACAAGACTGGTGGTGCCAGCTACAATCTTTTTAGTGTTGTGTGCACCTATGCCAGAATTTCAGCAGTGATGTTTGTGCAATTGTTTCTTATTCAAAATGTTTAGTACTTGCATAGTTCATATACATGAAAAGTAATGGTCTAGCATTGAAGCATTATACCTGGTGTATTTCCCAATGCACAGGTTCGCATTAGGCCTGTAGGCCTTGTTTATATGAAAAAAAATAATGAAATCATGAAAAGAAATAGCAAATGATGAAGAAATACCCATTTGTATAGTTTGTTTATTCATCAGAGAATGCTAAATAGGCCTTTTTACAGGTTTCTATCATTTCATGAGCTTAGCTGACTTGGTCCTGCTGAGCTCTGTGCTTCCCTATACCTTGCATTGGTTCAAGATCTTCAGTCAGTGCTCAGCAACAGTTTCATCACTGTTATATGGTGGTTCTGTAGTTGTCACCAAATTGATGAATTTCTAGTACACTTTGCAGCCCTTGTCCTGTCAGTTCATCAAATTCAATGTCTTTCCTTGCAGTCTATTCTTTTCTTCTTTAGATTTTCAAAAAGTCTGTGATGGAATATGTGCTTCTCATGCAAGGGAGCAAGGTTTCCTAAAATCAGTTTCTTATTTTGTTATACCAAGCAGTATGTGTAAATATTTTAATTTTTCTTCAATGATGTAATAAGGGCACACTATGATCGTGGTATGTAAATTTGGTTCATATCATATGTTTAATGATTTATTAGTCCCCCACCAGTAAAGAGGGAAGACCACTAAAATGGTCAGGGACGTCCATCCATCAGAGCGTCCTTTCATCCATCAATTCCACCCCATCACTGATGGCACACTTTCCTAGTTAAAAATATGTGCCTCTAGGCCCTAGTTGTATTTGCCAAAACAGAGTTTTGCGGATACTATGTTTTCAGCTGGATGCTGCCACCGCGTAGGTGTCCGGAGAACTCCTCCGTAACCGCTAGGCGGAATTTTACGAAACCCGGGATTATGTTTGGGTCACATTTGAACTGCTGCGCCCTGATTTTATTTTGACCTCTGACCCTTCCTCTGTGTCCATTTGTGCGTCTGTGTTCACACATAAACCTCCATATCTCTGGACTCGTTTGACCAATCAGGAAAAAAATTTTGTACAAATGTAGCCCTTGGATAGCTTTATAACATACACAAAAAATGGTGGTGCCACCTGCAACCATGTTTGCACAGTGTCCATCTGTTCATTTGCCTTGGGTTAAAATCGCTCATATCTCTGCATTGGTTTGACCAATTCACCTGAAATTCGGCATGCATATACATGCTGGATAGCTTTCTTGATTTTATGACAGCTGGCGCCACCTACATTTACATTCATGCTGCAGACATCCAAGCTCATATCTTGGGAACTGTTTGACCGATTGGGCCAAAATTTTGCATATGTATAGATCTCACATGCATAGCTCTCCATCATACGCAAAACTGGTGGCGCCACCTCCTACCATTTTTGCACAGCGTCTGTCTGTTTGTCTGCCATGGGATAAAATCACTCATATCTCTGCACTGGTTTGACTTGTCTGCCTAAAATTTTGCAGGTTTATACATCTTGGAGAGCTTTTTTGATTTTATGACAGGTGGCGCCACCTACATTCACATTTAGGCTGCAGACATCCAAGCTCATATCTCGGGAACCGTTTGGCCGATTGAGCCAAAATTTTGCATGTGTATAGATCTCACATAGCTCTTTATCATACGCATAACTGGTGGCGCCACCTGCAACCATTTTTGCACAGGGTCCGTCTGTTTGTCTGCCGTGGGGTAAAATCACTCATCTCAGCAGTGGTTTGACTTTTTGCATTTGTATACAACTTTGATAGCTTTCTGGATTTTGTGGTAGGTGGCACAACCTACATACACATTTCGGCTGCAGATATCCATGCTAATATGCAACACACCTCACTCTATTTCCCCTTGTTACTCAATCCATGCCTCACTTCACCCGTCCCACTCTGATTTCGGCAGATACACGTAGTCGCTTGTCGACTTCCCATATTCTAGTTTATATATTGATGTTTATAATAATTGATTGAAAAAGATGCAAAAACAACACTTGCTTATTGGTGCTCTGCACTGTTCCACTATGGCTACAATTAAATAGCTTAATGTCATAATAGGTCAATAGAAAGTAACAATTGTGAGTTTAATAGGGCTTGTATTAATTCATTAAGAGAAGTGCATATTAAGTTTATTTCTTATTTTAAGTAAGTTATCAGTCCACATTCATCAAACCAATTGGACCTTTATGGTTGATGGATGTAGGTTGGACATTCCAGACAGCCAAGGCTGTTTTCCCCTTATTTTTTTAAAGATGAACCCCCTGGCTGAAGTGGTGCAGATGTTTGGATTATTAATCCCTTGGTGTTTACTGTAAACCCTTCCCACTCCAAAATCTTTGAGGTGCTCTTTAGATGTCACCATAACCAGCCTGTCAGTGGCTGACTAATCATTAATGTCATCTTTAAGATTAATTTCCCTGTCATGGAACTGGCTTTAGAGACACATGTCCTGCCATGCCTCACACCAAGCCTTGGTATGCTACATGTTTACACCAAGTATGCTGTTATTCAGCTATAAGTACATTTATAAACTGATACACAAATCACACATATTATGATATAAATATGAAGTATAGAATGTTGCTTTGTGTGGCACCTTGATTGTTCAAGTTACTAATATGTTAGGAGAAGCAGGGCATGTATACATGCCTTCAAGGATTTAAGCTTTGTATGTTCAGCTGAGCCTTGTTGGCCAGTTGCCACTCATTGGGTCACAGTCTTTAGTTGGCTCCTAGTACCTGTGTCTTTACCTTTCTTGGACAATTCAGAGATAAAATGGAGATTCTCAAAGATCTACAGCTAAAGTTTGGAAGAAAGAAGATCATTATAATGGCAATCACTGTAACTGTTACTGTATTTCTCGTCAGGAACCAGGCATTTGTGCCAGCAGTAAAAAATTCCCCTCTAAGATTGAGCAGTTATAGTTCAGTAAAGTTTCATCTGATGAGCTCTTGGGACACCCGAGTGTTCGTTCAGACCTCAGATAGATTGCACATTTATTGCCTAGCTAACTTTTAGTCCCTGAGCTATGACGACACCAATTGTCCATACAGCTGCTTGTGCAGCTGTCTCATTTAAAGAACAGGGACTGTTTCTTGATTATTAGAACCAAAGACTTTTGTTTTAAAGGTTAATTCTTTGTTGAAGTGATATTTAAGCAAATCTGGTGTTCTATCTCCTTTTTTTAATATATGGCATACCAGTTAATTATTGCGGTCTTTCAGATCACTAATTGCAGTGGTCCTAAGCATAAATATGATCAGAGTACAGTGTGAATACTATGTTTATTACGTTAATATCCTGGTTAATTGCTTTTTAATATCTTATTGGGATAGTGGTTGACTTTCATGTCCTAGTTAATTGCCTTGTAATATCTTATTGAGATAGATACTGGTGTTGTTAGATGAGTAAAGTAAATAGCTTGTGCTTACAAGTTACAAACATTGTCCACTTGGCAATGTTGAGGTTTACCGTGTGGATATTTTGTCCTCTCACAAAATGTAGACATTTTACTCTATGGGTATTTTCTCCTATAGCAGATTGTTGATGGACATTTGGGTAAATATGTAAATATAAACTATTGAAACATTTGCATTGTACATCCATGTAGATACTTTCTTGTACTTCCAGATATCAATGATGCACACTCTGATCCCCACTGCCAAACAAACCATTTTGTATTAAAGTGTTATTGTTTTTAATGAGTTTAGTCCAGGTGTATATTCACACCTGTTTTAGTTGACTGTTGAATCCTCTGTAAATATATGATACCAGTTCAGTTTATACCATTGAACTTTGAGCATTATACATTCAATCAGTTATAATTAAACCACTGAATGCCAAGGCAAAATTTATGCACCTGTGCCCCGAGGTGTATTCTCACATAAATTATATCATTTGATGTTCTAACCTTTATACAACCTGTTTGTTACAGTAGAATTAGCAACACTTTAAATGCCTGTAATTCCCTGAAGTACCAGAGCAGTTTGTAAATATTTTGGTTTTATTCTTGTTTTAACTAGTAATAATTATTCAGGTTTGTGGAGGTTGTGAAAAGAACATAAAGAATATTATATGTTTACAAAATATTATATTATTTTGATATACAGTTTAGAGACCATGCTTCCTGACAGGTCATATGTATACACTCATACATCACTGATTGAAACCAGAAAAAGATATGTTTTTTTACAAAGATACATGCACATGAGTTTTAAGGTGATTCTTCAAAGTCTACAGGTACATAAACACTTATGGTTGCAGTTTTTAGCATCGCCTAAGACTGACACGGTTTGAACTAGTGCTCAGGTGAGTAACATTTGATGGGTTTGAGTCACAGCTCTGCATCAGCTTGATAGATTTTCTGTCCATGTTCACAGTTCTGCTGTGACTGGCAAATCCCCAGGAAATCTGTTCACTAAAGGTGACATACACAGATACATGTAATTTATATATCCCTTATCCGGGTGGCATCTGGGGTTGGGGCCAGGTACAAACAGCAGTTCCTAGGTTCAGGTCCAGGTAAAAGTACCTGACACCAACCGTAGCAGCTTGTAGGAAAATTACCTCCCTGCAAACTTGTTTGACATAGTTTTTAGCTCGGCTGACTATAAGTCATCTAAGCTATAGTTGTGGTTCTTTGTGTTATTATTTCAATGAATGAAATTTATTAAACATAAAAATTTGTGTTTTAATAAATATAACTGGATATATAAAGTAATTATGAATGCATGTTTTATCTTGGTGAAGTGTGTCAAATTTGTAAAAATATAAAAGGGTTAATCATCGGAATAAATAATTGATTATAATCATTTAAAATAATGAATTTAAACAAACTATTTATTATAAATTCCTATGGTTGATCCCCACTTTAACTTACCTTATTTTAAACTTTATGTATTTTTATTGGGTTGTACAGAGTTTTAATAATTAATGTGAGGCACTCCAAGGCTCAGGTAGTGACATTTTTTTTAGCACTCTGATGCTGGTTGTCAGATGGCCGAAAATGGCACTAGGCATATTATAACCCCTTATGAAGGAACCCAGTGAACCTTGAGAAAAACCACCAACCGTGGAAAGATCACTACAGCCAACACTTATAGCCTTTCCTGGAATTCAACCCTAGTGACCAGCAGATAGAGTGGAATTAGTAATTGCTCTATGAAGCTTTATACTGTTGACCAGTTGACCGCCCCTACAAAACAAGATTTTTTTTCACATATAAAAATTATGGAAATTTGTCCCGTTCTTCTTCCACCTATGACAAAAGAATTCATCCATGGTAAAAAAAATGTAAAAATGGAAACCTTGTGAAACACTAAAAATGAGATATATTAAAAAAATTAACTTGTAAAGTTAGCTTTGAATATAACAGTGATGTAATCGAATTCACACCATCCGAGTCCAAGTGCAAGTCCAACTACAGGCCACCTGAGTCCTTGAGATTCAAGTGCAAGTCCACCATTTAAGTCTGAGTCATTTGGAATCCAATTCCATTTTGTAACTGTTATTCTGTTAGTAGTTTGCACATGTACACAAGTCTTTATTATGTATTTTTTGGGACTCGAGATGGACTCAGCCTTATTTCTTGAGTCCTTACCTGAATAGTCCGAGTACAAGTCGGAGTCAAGGACCCTTGAGTCCAAGTCAGAGTCTGAGTCTCTAAAAAAGTGGAGTCTGGACTCGAGTCATACATCACTGGAATATAAAGTATTTCTCAGTGGTTATACCCTTAATTAATGTCTCCAGACCTACTTGTATCCTCAAAATTCAGGTCTGTATATTTTGGATAAGTAATTGTACAGATTACAGTACTATACAATCATTTTCTTGCTAACATGCACCATGACTACAGGAATTGCTGGCAGTAGGTGAGGGTGGTGGTTGATTGAGGTTATCACAATGGAAATAGGTTCACCGCGGCAAGTTATGTCGGCTTGTTTATTCACCATTGTACATAATAAATGATTAATAATTCTTTCTTTATAAAACTCAACAATGTAAAAGTCATATGGGTCTGTCCAAATCCAGTTTGTTGATTGTGCTGTCAGGAATAGTGTATAGGATACTCTAGCATCGTGCAAATGCTGGTTTCACTACTTATAGAATATTAGTTGTATATGTATGTATGTATGTGTGTATATATATATATATATATATATATATATATATATATATATATATATATATATATATATATGGTGATTTTATCTTGATAGGTTGTTATTGTGATGAGATGTGCCTTGCTGATGGAATGATAGTAATATATTGATAATATAGCACCTCACATTCTGGCTTGGATGTAGAAAAGCTTCCATATACATACACATGACTCATAGACAGCTGGTACAGAGTGGCCCGTATGTGGAACAGGTACATGCGGATATAGATTTATGTATCTTATATGAAAATCATGAATTTCTAAAAGTGTACATCATCAGTGTTTGTTGATTTTATTTGACAAGGCCATTTTGAAATTTTCTATTCTTTAAAGGTGCCTATTCACCTACCTTTTGAAAAGGAATTTGTGATTTCCAGCTTTCTCTGTGTATATATTAATGAACTAAAGGTAATTTTGATTGTGAAAATTCTTACAAAGCCTCCAGGAAGGATGTATGAACTTGTTTATCAACAACATGTTTGTAAACACAGCAATGTTGACAAATGGGAAAAAACATGTAACCTAAGGTGGTAGTCTGCTTATATGCTAACGTAGATAGGTCACTTGTTGCAAAACACCATTGACAAAGCTCTGGCATATCTGACTTGCTGCCAGGTTCCCAAGTTGAATTTGTATGGATTATTTTGGCTAGCCCCCATATATTATAAACACGTTGATATAAACAAGACAAGCAGCCAGTGTATGGTGATATCCACATTTTCAGGCCTATTTTTTTTATAAAAGCTTCAACAGATTACCTTCAGTTTATAAAGGTCGGTCTGGTCAGAGGTGATTTGGCCCCTTTAAAAATAATGTTAATAAATTATTTTGTGTGACTATTGACATAGGTCTAAGAAAAGCATGCATGAACATTTAATGTGATATCTTAAAAGGTTATATTCAAAATATAAACCATCAATTTCTTAATAAATCATATAAATATTTTATATTTTTATATATACTTTTACAGCAATCTCTTTCCTAAAAAAGTTTATTTATATATTAATACATGCACATTTTATCTCAGTTATTAACAAGAAAATGTTTGTAAAGCAACCCATCTATTTTCCATTAAAGCATATATATATATATATATATATATATATATATATATATATATATATATATATACATACACATACACTAACAATTATAAACTTTTATATACTTGTACACATGAATGAGGACCCTTTAATTTGCCATTCTCTATGATACAGTATTGAGTAAATATCACAGCTGTTCCCGTGGGGAGAGCTTGTCATTTAGCCATTCTTCAGTGTAGAAAGTCAGTTCAGTACATAAATGCTAGTAAACAGCAGAAGCTGTGTGCACAATATACATATAACACACATATTACCGGGTACATACTAGCTGCCACTGAGAGCCTCTGAGGGCTGGCCTTTAATCTACCAGCTAGCTGCTGAATTGTAAGTAGTTTGAGTAATTCTTGATTTAATCGTGCCAAGTGCCTACTTTCAACCTTTCTCTTATATACATTATGCATTACAGGTTAGAGTTGATCAACTTGACCAAGGATCATATGAATAAATCCCTGCATTTAACATATCATAAATGCTTACTGGCTTGTACTCCCCTCTTTTGCAGTGTAAAAATATTTGCCATTTGGCAAACTTGAATTTCTATATTTGATTTATTTATGGGGAAGGCCAAATATTATATTTTTTCCCTTTTCATGAATAATAGTTCTTTGTTTTCTCACACAAAACATAAAAAACATTCCTTGAAAGTATGTTTCTCTGAAAAATTCTTGGAACTCCTTGAAATTTGATTTGCTCTACAGTTTACATGTATATAAGCTGCCAGCTGGCCATGCATTCTTGGCATCAACCAGGGCTTTTTATAGTAGCTACCTCCAGGTGTGTCATGTGATAAGGGTACCTGTATTTACATCAACCAAGCCTGCCTCCTCGTTACCAAGTGGATGTTATTTTTCATTTTAACATCGAGCCCAGGGACCAGGGCAGCTGCTTTATTTTGGTAAGTGGTCAATGTGAAGTTGTAGACATTTTTACAAACGGTGAATTTCTCCAAAATATTAATACAGCTTGTCCTGCAGTGGGACTGTTTAGTTTAGGAGTCCTCCAGAAATTTGGATAGATACCCAGGAAATGAATTAAATCTCTGTAGCTCTTGGATTTGAAATAAGTTGAAATATAATCAAAGGGGGCCAGCTTTAAATTCAAGGTTTCTGACATGCTTCATGGGGATACATGAAAATAACATCAAGAGATCTGCTCACATCCACTGTAATCCTTATTCAAGCAAATCTCTTTAACAATTTACAATGTACCTTAAATGATTAAATGACTAGTCTTTTCAACTGGCTAGACTGAGACACCCAAGAATTTATACTACCGTATTACACCATTTTAATGCCCTCTTTAAAGGGGCCTATTCTGATATCTGATGTCTGTTAACTAATGATCATCCTGTGAACATTAAAAAAAAATTGGCCGGAAATGCCAATCCCACCACACACAGGCTGTTTGTTTTGTTATGTTAATATCCACATGTTTATAACAGGTTGGGGCCCTTTGAATTAATCCAAACACATTCAATAAGGACATCTGGTGGCAACCAGAATTTTGCAAAGGGCATTTTGAAACTAGTGACCCTTTAACATCCTCACATATGCAGCCAACCAAGTTTGGTTACGTGTTTATCAAAATTGGCTCTGGTACGGTGTTTACCAACACCTTGAAGATACACAAGCTCATACATCCGTCACAGAGGCATAATAAGAACTTTTCTTAAAAGGGACTACCTACAGTTCAATAATATGTACACAGCGTAAGCCAGAAATCATGACCTCTACAGAAACAATAATTATTGCTGGTTTTATCCAACATTCCATAATTCCCTATTTTGACGTCTGCTACACCACTGCTGAAAGCTTATTTCAGTAGACCTAATATAGCCTTTAATATTAATTATTATTTTAATATCTAGTTATTACATGTTATAGTGAATACAGGTGTGTCATAGACGCCCAAGTCTTGGTCTGGGCTGACATCTGTGTGTAACAAGTAGTGCCCCTGGCATTGATTTAGTAATTTTTCATTCTTTGACCAATGACACTTAAGTGCTGACTCAAAATTGGTTATCAGTCAAGTATAAGACACGTCATTTACAAAAACTGGCCAGGGGTCTAGAATCTTGCCCTAGATCTGACGAAAGGTTTAGATGCCACTCTCAGATCACATAGAATTTGTTTTAAATTAAACCACACAAAAAATTAAGCTGGAAAATATTTAAATAATTTATGGTCCAAACTAAATATGTGACATTTTGTGAAAAGTACACTATGTATCATACAAAAGCTGCTTCAATTTTTGAAATTATATATATATATATATATATATATATATATATATATATATATATATATACATATATATATATATAAAGAACAAAAAAAGAGCAAGTGAAGTGATATCTTAGAAAGGTTGGAAGTTGGGACACCAGTTTTCAACATTACCAATGACTTACTGCTCATACTGTTACAAAAAGTTCTGAATGGCAAAAAAAAATAGGAGCTGAGATTCCTTAAAACAATTTATATTTTATGTGGCCTTATCTAAACCATCTCTGTCTTTAGATACCTGGGAGTATATTTATATACAGATATGGATACAGAGATATATAATCTATGGTCATTTTGTGGCAGGCTGACAGTTTTACATTTAATGGGTTTCAGTAATTCCTAACCATTTACCAGAAGGTTTCTAGCTGTCACCATAGAAAATTCCAAAACCAAGACTGGCTGCTTGACAGGCCTCAGTCCAGAAAGTACTGGGGTCTTCTATTTTATGAATCTATATATCAGCTTGGATGAGACAGCAAAACCTTAAATAGAAACCGTTGAAATCTGTACTGTATTCAGCTACCCCTGTCCAGATGTTTTTTAATGATAATATTTGAAAAATACACTTAGGCAGGGCTAGAGATAACCTTTTGAAAGCACTTGCCTAGTAGGGTAAGTAACATCTAGGCTTTACTTGCCCTACATTAATTCTTTCTTGTGTGTTCCACATTATTATTTTGCAACCATAAGCATGTTCAAAAGTTTATTTGTTAATAATATCTCTCTTCAGCATTTACACAGATAAACATACAGGTAACTTAAGATAGAGGTAATTCAATATGATTTTATTTCTCAAAGAAAGGAAATGCTAACTTAAGATTAGTTAAAATTGAGGCCTTTGTGTAAAGGTTTATGTTGGACCCACTTGCCCAGTTAGGAAGGTAGAAGCCCACTTTTGGTTGCCGTACCACCATTTTCTAGAACCCCTAATGTCACGCACTGTTACAGCATACTATTTTTGCCCAGGTGATAGAACAATACCTTGCTGATGCTTTGTCAGACAAGAAGTAATACTCTTTTTTTGTGTGGATTTTTTTTTAATATAAACTAGTAAGCAATCAGAGGTCATGTACACACCTCTTCCTGTTCTCTGGATCATCAGATAAAAATCATTACCAGGATCTTGAACAAACTCTGCTGTATGCTAGGTAAGCATAAGAAATATATGAATGTGAGCCCAGAGAAACATGTGTCACTGTTCACCAGTTCCATAGTTGCATCACAGGTCAGCTCAACCTGCCAGAACAAAGGCTTTCCTAATACCAGTGAATGAATATTGCTTATTGCCGGTTAAACAAATTGCCTTATCACGCAGTAGTAAAGAATTCATTAGACAGAAACATGTTAATGGTGATTTAAATTACCTCGAAAATCCAATTGATTGTTCCTTGGTTAGTACCCTGCTCCTCTGAAAAATTGTCTCAAATGCCATCCACAACTTTTCGGTAAATTTGTTTACATACAACCAATCAACCAAGACAAAATATATGTTGTGACATTCTACTAATGGCCTAAATAGAAAATATTTAAAGGTTTGTATATATCCCATCTTATGTGAATTTAGTAACCTTTATCTCATTGTAAGTGTGAAAGCTTTATCTAAACTATGCTGTGATGGAGTGGAACCCAGAGAATATCATGTGAATTGTTACGTTAAGGTAAAATATACTGGGACTTGATCACATTATCTTTGCAAAGGGAAGCAGAATACACACATTTCTAGGATGTTCTGGAGCCTGGATCACTGAACTAGTGGAAGTCACTATCAATCATGTGTAGGGTTTTTCTCGCTCTCTTTGTGCAAGTCAGTATTAGGAGGATCGTTTTCCTGTCGTTCATGAGAGACAACGAAGACACATCATCAGAACCTCTCAATGTAATCAGGTTAGAAAGCATTACACTTCCATTTATTGAATTTACATGGATTCCAGCAAGCGAAAGAGCTCAGCTCCTCCAACCGGATTGAGAAGAACTTGAGGAGGCAGCTTGCGGGCGCTCAATCTCGTGGATTTACTGACCTCACAGTTGTGGATTAATGATCGATGATGAATGAAATCACCATCACTATCAGAATGATCAATGATGAATTCCTTCTGATTGACATTCTATGAGTACCAAGGGCCTGACTGAGGTACAGCGTGTTATAAAGATACCCCAAGACTCGCAGAAGACTGATCATCGGCTCATCTGCAATCCCTGTTGGACAATAAGGTTATCAGCATCCCACAGACTTGTCTGGTTTCATTACTGTTCCACCTCCACACAGCCAATAATGAAGATATTGTTACTTCGATTTTGGTTTACAACCTTTGTAGGACAAACAAGCCCACCACTTTTCTGTTTATGTGTTAGTCTGTACTGTCCAATTGTTTCACTGTATTGCAGCAATGATCCAGTATCATCAGATCGGTAGCCATGCAAATGCTTTTACTGTTCCTGGCAGTCATACACATTTTTATGCCTGCCATCCTTGACGAGTCTCGTCTCTTTGCGGTCATGTCCTCGTTCATGCTTCAGACCATTTAATGTACTGTTTAATGGTAACGTCTTTCTTGTTTGTGCTCGTTATTCACTGCCCCCTCATGTTCTATTTGAGCTCAATAAATCTAGCTTTAATGGAATGTGGATAACAGATGGCTATTAATGCTGAAACCGTAAAAACTGTGGCACAATAAAGTAAAACCTCAACGTGGAAAGAACTTAAAATCAGCAGCAATATTTTAGCATTCTTTGAAATTTGTGGTATTAAATGTTATTGGCTGCCTGCCAAGGCTTAGTAATATACCAAGTACTCAGGAGTTCTGTCCATAATCCCTTTTTTAAGCTGCCAATTGGCAATCTTATAATATTCATGAATGGTTTGTTGGAGTGTGCCAAAATTAACTGGATGTGTGCTACTGCTGCAGTTCACGGACACTTAGATTTAAGGGTCAAAATCAAGACCAGTGACAACAGGGCTGATATATCAGTCATTGGATTTGTGGTATGTTATGTTATGAATTTTATTTTAATAGCAGTTTAAAATTTTAATTTATTTTGAGATCTTTAATTTTATTCATATGCTTAATTTATGCTTTCATATAACCTAATCAGTAATGCCAGGCATCTTAATCAGGAACATAACGACATGGGCCTTATCTTCATCTTTATTCATCTGACTTAGCTCCTCTCTCTATCTTACTTGATTTAGAATTGCCACCACTGAGTCCACTCATTAATCATTACCTGTTTTGTTAGTGAAGGAGTTGTGCCAGTGGCATTAGACAACTAGTGCAAACCAGCTAGGCCACTCAACCCCGATTTATATTTCTTTAGCTTGAAGAGTGTAGATAGCGGATGTATTTATTTTTTGAAATTAATTAACAGGAAAGTTTTTTTTTACCAAATTACCCCATTTCATTATTGATTTAAAAAAAATGGTTTTCTTGGTTACCATGCCATTAACTACCATGATTTTTAAATCTCATGGTTTTGAGTTCTACTAACTCAGCATCTTTGGGTTTTTGGTAAACGGGAAAGTATAAAGTTGTATAAAGGTGATGAATTGGTTTGTTGGAAAGGGCACTGAAATGATGTATGGAGTGAGTGGTCATTACTGATAGGTAATCAAATAAAAATCAGTGTTGATTGTTGGTTATATGACATAAAGAGGCTCTCATGTGATGTGTGCTCTCAGAGTTATGTACTTGCGGCGATGAAGGGGCACCTGCTAGGGTATTCCTTTGCTCTATCCTGTGGGCTTGTACCTGCCATGTTAGAGATAGGAGACGATCATATCAGACATGGGCTTAGGACAAGAGTAACTCTATTGTCCCGCACTATTTCCTCAGCCAGGACCATAATTGTCATCCAAATGGTCCATCAGTAACCAGAACTGGTATGCCCTAAGACAGAAAGTGAAGAAGCAAAGACTCCTCAGGTTCACCACTTAGGGCAAAAAATTAGTGACCCATCCGCAGAAGTTAGAAATGGTGGGAGCCCTCGATGCTGGCAGGTTTTGCTCCTGGGTTCAGTGTGCCTGTACTGTGGATTGTGACTGAATCGATTTGCTGCCTCAGATGCTTTCATGGTTGTCCCCCCCTGACTCCCTTAAACTTGGTGTTCTAATTCCGTGCTGTGGCTGGTTGGCATTGATCAGCCAAATGACCACTGGCAGGAACAGCCAGAACCAGGTGAACACCATTTTGGGGATAGTCTCACCCACATGACAATGGCCTGGAGGAAGATACAGTTGACTTTGAAAGCACTTCTACCGGTGTCACGTAGGTGATGTCCCCATTCATAGTTTGATATAGCATCCCATATGGGATTTTTTTACTTAAGGTTAGGTCCATACCTCTTTGTGACATAGATGTTGTCCCTATTCATATTAATTTCAATGCAGTCGCCCATTTTGGAAGTTTTTTTTTTTTTAATATTTTTAAAGGTTGTTTTTTATTGATCTATGGCCTATTGGTGTCACTGTCTAATTTGATGATTTATCAAGGTAACTGTACATAAGAATGATCAATATGTTAATTATGAGCCTTGCGGATTCAAGTTATCCATGCATGGGATGAGGGATTATTAAGAAGTTGTTTCCAGTCATCAAGATAAACTTTTTAGTTTTATTGCAATTTCTTCTTTCACAATTGGAATACCTTGCAACCAGTGGTTGGTTTTGAACCAGGGTTGTTTGCCCCTTAAGTCCAATGCCGTAACTGCAGGATATGTCTTATCCCTTTTTGGGTAGATGCTATAGTATATTTAATGTGTATGATATACACATTACAATGGATACCTCCCAGTTATGGGCCGTTTTGAAATCGTTAAAACATTTTCTGAATAACAGACATCCCTGTTGTCTTGTCAGTGTCTTTACATTGGTTGTTCTAATAATTTTATTTAAAGTAAATGAATCTGAGAAAGGTTTATGGCATCAAATGTCAGGAGATGTGGAGCTGTGGATAAGGTCAGTTAGTGCTAGCAAATAATGAAGTTAGTCTGTAGATGAACTTAAAATGTACTGATTTTTGTATTAGAAGATAAATTTAGTTATATTAGGTGGACATAAAAAGTCATGTTACAATAAAAATAGATGAATAGAAGATTTATATTTGATTGAGACTTTAGTGGTAACTATTGAATAGGCCTTTGATGAATAAATCTGTTTGACTGTCAGTGAAATATTGTATCTTTGAATTAAGATAAAATTTAAAATAAAATTGCCATAAATTGATACTAAGTCAACATCAAGAAGCTTTTTTAAAATGGTTATTTTAAGATAATTAATTTATTACTATCGTCCCATGCAAAAAGGGCTGTCAAACAGTTTTCTAGTCCGGAATTTCCTAGTACAGGATTCCCTAGTTAGAAAAGTGTAAGTCTGAAATGTCATTCCACTGCTGGTGATGCGGCTGTACCATTGTCTAAGGCTAAAACGATAGATTATCAAATGCATTGGCAGATTACAATTACAATTACAATTGTCAGATCCAGGATATAGGAAAAGGAGGGGTCCAACCCATGAGGACTTATGACAAAACTTAAGAAAAAGTCCCCAGGTCCAGAAAAGGAGGGGTCCAGGCATAAAAAAATTGGTCTGGAACCCTTAAAAGAAGGTTGCACTGGTTCAAAAAGGGGGGTCCATTCCCCAGATGTCACTTCTCATCAGAATTTCAAGTATCATCAATGTATCTGTACTTGGTCAAATGATGATACAGATACAGTATTTGACTTTGTATCATGATGTATCAGTGTACCAGTGGAATGTAAGAGCCTTACCGCTATCGCTTCAAAATGTAGGAGACCTGACATCATTCTGACATAAATCGGTGAATTGTAAACCTATGATGAAGTGGTGCAGTGAAGGCTGAGACATTACAATTCAGGAGACATGACAGTGTCACCTTGTGTTAGAATCTTGTGATGCTACAGGAGACATAGGCCGGTCATTACCCATCAAATAAAGCAATAAAGACGCATCACTTAGCCACCTTGGTGGTCATTTGCTAGGCCTTTTGATCAATAGAGCTTGTCCCAGGTCCCAGAGACCAGTCTCCCCAACTCAAAGCCAACAGGCTCGTGTTGTGGCTGGATCAGCTGCTGCTCAAGTCTGTGTCTCTCATTATACAAGATACCCTGCTGGCTGGGAATTTAGTACTTCTGACAGAAACAATGGATATTTATCTGCCCCTAAAGAAACATTTTATCCTCTTCAGTTTGCAGACACTTTAAATCCTCTCAGTTGTGCTTTCTGAAGTTTAAGTACTTGTGATGTTAGACGAATATTTTTTATTTATTTATTTTTTTTTTATCCTTGTCATTTTTATAGACTCAGTGGAAGTTACCTCTCACGTTTTTTTATTTTTGGCAAGTGAAAGTGCTTCTTTAAGGAACTGATTTATTTGTATTTCCCTGGAGAGGTCCAAGACAGGATAACAGAAAGTGATACATGAAATGTATAATATTATGACAACATTAATATAAAGCATAACATTTGGTGTTATTTTTCAGATAGGAATGATTAAAAATGTTTCAAGGGTATAATATACATGGAGCTTATTTGTTCTTATAAATATTTTACAAATTATTAGTATCTGCAATACATTTAACCGTGGCATGCATTGTCTGGATATGTTATATGATGTTTAGAAGTAACTTAAAGCCAGCTATTCACCTGCCTTACCTTTAGAATTTTTTGTGATTTCTGAACTACTATAGCTTAATCTAGGTTCTTATAAAGCCTCTTTGGTAGATGTATGACCTGGTTTACCTGCAAACTGTTACTGAACATGGTACACACACCCTTGTTGACAAACAGAAAAAGAACACGTGACTGTAGGTAGTTGTTTGCACATATGCTGAAGCTGAAAGGTCACTAGTTGCAAAACGCCATTTGCAAAACTGATGTTCCTCTAACTTGCCTAAGGATGTCCTTGTTGAATGTGTTTGGATTATAAAAAAGCAGATATAAACATAACAAACAGCATGTGACTTGTGTGCAGTGGGATCAGTGTTTTCTGGCCTATTTTTATGAAAGATTGAAAGGGTTAGTTATAGATGTCAGATATCAGCCCCTGTAATAGGGGTGATTGAAAACCTTGGAGCTGCTTATTGTCTTCCTTGATAAAGAGGAAGTGGCTTCTGGTGACCATTTTACATCTGTCATTAATTTCTTTATATATATCCAAGCTTATAATGACTCAAAAATTAACTTTTTAGCTCAGCTGACTATAAGTCATCTGAGCTATAGTCGTGGTCCATTGTCCGTCGTCCGTCCGTCCGTCCGTCCGTCCGTAGATGTGGCACGTTTTGAAACCGTAAGACCTAGGAATCCAAAATTCGGCATAATGTTAGATGTCCCCAAGATCTCCTACCAAGCCGAAAACTGGGTGTTTGCAACTTTGTTCCTTTGAGAAATTAAGGAAAAACCTCAATTTTTTATTAAAAACCTATTTTCACACTTCAGGACTGCCTAATATCAAAACCACTCATCTGTTTTACCTCATATTTACCATAAATATTCCTCTATATAGTTCCTATGTATATGCCAGAAATTATGTCTGTATTATTTAATTTAAAAAAGTTATGGGCCCAAACATAATGCAATTTGTAAAAAATCAGAAAAGATATTTGATCACTTAACACAAAAAATGTTAATGCTATGGACCTTTTTTCCAGTAATATAACTTTAATTAATCAAAATTAAATTGTATACCCAAAAATAGATGAAAATCTTTTAAATTTTTTAAAATATTAATAAAAATAAAAAATTGGTACCTTAAATTTTGCCCAACTTTGACCATGGCACGTTTTTTTCCTGTAAGTACTGTGGATTTAATTTTCACAGCATGTTTTTGTTAGCATTTCAACTGTTAACACCAAAAATTTGAACCCAGTTGATCAAAAACTGTAGATTTTAATCAAGTTTTCAAGCACCATGTAACATATTGTTTACATCAAGCTAGTGTTATGCAGTTTGCAAGAGCTCAGCTCCCCAGCTTCAGCTCTAAGTTCCTTAAATTCGGCATACAGTTAGATGTCTCCAAAATGCCCTACCATGCCAAGAATTTTATCACTAGGACATTCGAGATATTACTGAAAAACTTCATTTTTCCATTAAAAACCCATTGTTACACTTCAAGACTGCCTAATATCAAAACCACTGATCTGAATTTGATCATAAATAATATACATATTTTTCATTCTCTATGCACATGCCAGAATGATGTCAGTATTGTGTAATTGTTTTAAGTTATGGGCCCAAACATAATGCACTTTGTAAAAAATCAAGAAATATATTTACTCCCTTAACAAGAGCATTGCTGAAGCTAGAGATTTTTTGTCAGGGATGTAACATTATTTAATCAAGATTCAATTGAATACCCAAAATTAGTTCTGAATTTTTCAAATTTTATTTAGTATAAATATAAAATTAGTACCTTAAATTTTGCCCAACTGTGACCATGGCACGTTTGATTCCCGTGAGCACTGTTGATATAATTTTCATATCATGCACACATAAGCATTTCAGCTTTTTAGTTTAGAAAGCTGAAAGAAATTGGCCAAAAATTGTAGCTTTTATTAATGTTTTTTATGAGACCCTGTCAGACTTTGGCTCTCTCCAGCCTCTCTTGAGTCACCTGTATGTTGACCTTGTTGACCTTTAATCAAATTATGCACGCTTGAGGCGAGGCATACATGGAATCCAGGCAGCTTATGGCAAGCCACAGTTGATCCAGGTGTCCAACCCAACTCATCTAGTAGTTTTAACCAAGAACATAACAAAAAACAATAAATTAATAAATTTTTATTGGTTTTTAATATCAAATTAAAGAAAAATAGAAAAGGAATTTGTTAGTTTATAATAACAGGAAATTAACTTGCAGTTACTGATGATATAAGAATCTTGTATCGATGGGTAGAATGTCACATATTCCAAATAACACCATGCAGTCACCTATGGCATTTTTCAGTTCAATTTTAATGATAAAGAAGTAAATCATATTATTCATTACTAATCATTTGGGATCATATGAAGGAAATTAGACAAAGATGCAGTTGATAATATTAATCTAGATTCCTGCTGTGTCTAGTGTGTACATTGATGTGAAATTAGTCCAAAATGAATTTTTTACAGTTATTTTTTAATATAAATAAAAGCCATAAAACCAGGTACTTATGATCATTATTTAAATGTGTGAATTTTGTATATTCTGGATTCTCAACATCATTGTTTGGTGAAAACTGAATAAATTCCAGACATGGTGCAAATACTTTGTAATTGTATTTAAATACGAATATGATTTTGTACTCCATTATACAATTTCTTGCATAAAGAACGGAAATTCAGGTAAAAATGAAAATATATGAATACTCGTGCAAATACTTTCAAAATGTATTCATGAATGCATTCATGAATATATTCTTTAATATTATTTTAATAATCATATCAGTTATATTTCATTTTAAAAAATCATATGATTCTCTTATTATTTTTAATAAAAATTATATTTGGGACAATATTTGTATTTTTTTTAATAAATAGTTAAACTCTTATATTATATGTTCTGCTTATAAGTTATATGGCCAAGTCAAAATCTGTGTGACAATAGTACTCCATTTGTTAATAAAATAAATGAAATCAATCCTCTTCCCTGTCTCCAAAGGTACTATCAAAATCATACATAAGCTAAACAACAACAACTCATAATACAGCTTATATTTATTACCACACAAAACCAGCATGTGCCTCATTTCTAAATAATATTTTTTTATCATATATAACAGCTGAGCGTCGTGACCCATAGGTCCCTTGTTTTCAAATAAGTGATTGCATGTATTCTAAAATGGTTTCTTACATATTTTCTTGATTAAATTGTACTTTGTCAATTAAAATTAACTTCTAAGGGACTTAATGCATGGTGATTGTTTCATGAAGGCAAAAGCACATATGGGGAAGACATGCATATAATATATAGGCTTACTCATCTGATATTTATTGTTATCATAAGATAACAAGTTATTTTAGTATGAACTTTATAATCAAGCAGACATAATGATGAACCTTAAAAAAAACATGGTTTAATTATTCTAATTTGCCAATGTGAATGCTTCAAAAATTTTTTGGCACACATCCAAAAAAACACTGACCAGTGTGTAAGCATAACTAAGTCCCTGCATGTTGTTCCACATATTAAATGTAAGTTTTTTATGCTGAGAAAAATGACTCTGCATGTTTCAAAGGATCCATATGTTTACAGATCTGTATACATTAATACAAATATATTGTATAAATGGTTCAAAATTTTTACCATGGGGATGGAGGATTAATGTTCAGGTGGGTATTGACATGGGGGAATCAGTGGTAGGAAGATTATACTCCAGGGATATGCCACTGGAGGGATTTTTTTATCTTGTCATAATATTGATACAGTTGTGGGAATAAAAAAGGACCAAAACCTATCCACCATGAATCATCACCAGGACTGATTTAATGGAGATTAAGATCAGTTCTGATATTAACACAGGTTTTGTGTGGATACAGCTGAATTTATGATGAAGGTTTTTCAGGTTTTCATTGTTATGAATATGAAGACAACTTTATTCCTTCTACGGTATATTGCAGTGGATATTATTTTTATACATATTACAGTAGTTGGTTTCCCACAACAAATATCAAATTCTTTTTTTGGTATGAAGAAATAACTTTCATATATATAAATCTGTCATATGCTTTTTTGCCATGTCCATATTCATTTCTGTGTATCTGTTTGATCACAATGTCCACTAGAACATAAGCAACTACTTTTTATTATTTTATTATTTTCCAGGCCATAACTGAATCTGTGCATGTAACTGTTTGAACATTTTTCCAAATGGAAAGTTTTTTTGTAGTTTAGAAAGTCTTTCATATGTATGCGCTGTTAAGCAAGGGGATGCATGTTATGATGTATTAGATTGTCAAGATGGTAATACAGTATTATTTTGTACATCTGTCTCCAATAATAAAAATGGAAAGTCACTGGTTCTGACCTCTGGGAGATTATTTTGAAAATATACATTAATTTATTTCAGTGCATAAGGATGACTTAGTAACACAGTGTTTTTGCTTGTTACAGGCTAGCAAGTTGGCAAATGCTGCCAGCCAGAAGACAAAGGAATTAGGACACAGTGTCAATGAAAAGGTAATTACAAACCCAGTATTTTACTTCTTTATCCTGTTTTTCCCCAGTATTTCAATTATCACTTTTTAATAACAAAGCATCTTCACCTCTGCTTTATATATTCATTGGTGAAATTGTGTATTCTTTTTTAAAAATTGGCAGGTGCACTTACAGTTTATGGAAGCATACTTTATTTGATGAGGTTTCTGTGTCAGTTGTGTTTTTGCCGTAAAGGACAAAATCTCACCCTGCCAAAAAACTGACCTGGTTAGTAGCACACAAGACAATAGCCTACCCCTTACAGTGCATAGTAGGACTTTCAGCTTATATTGTGGGTGTATCTAACCTCACATTTTTTGCAGTTTTAAGCACTGGCAGATTGAGCCAGTTTCAGTGCTGCCTTTTGATATATTTTAATATATCAATTTCATTTGAAAATAGTATGTTCTTAAGTGTAAATACATTTTACTTGTAATTATTTCATTAACAAAAAACTTCCACTTAGTTATATTAGACTATTTACAATACTATTTTAAAGGCCTCCCAGATTTAGTTGATGTTCTTTCTGTATTTTTTAGCAAAATTCCCAAAATTATTAACAGTGATTGACAGAATTATTTAAATATGACAAAACCAAGGATTCAGAAGTAATTTCCACCTACATCACTGCAGGATGGACTTTATTTACAAGCAGAAAGCATTTGGACATGTGACAGAAATATTAGTGTTTTCACAGGACATATTCATATTTTTTGCTCAAAAGTGTAATAAACATTTTCCTGAAAGATCAAAATTAGTGGCACCACAGTAACTCTGTGGTCCAAGAGAAACACCAGTTCCAATTTTGTATACAGAGAGAAGAATTATACATGACAGCCCTGCCTTTGTCCTTCCAGTCAGTGATGATTGCTTGCCATGATGCAATTGGTTTAACTGATCATTTTAGATTTCCCAAAGAAGTATCTTGTTTAATACTTTTTTACATTTGTATTCTCTCTATTCTTTCTTCTTTTCCAAAACAGTCAAGGACATTTTAACAACATTCTGGGATAAAATTTTGCCATTTATCTAACACCAGCAAGTTGATTTCTGTTGCCCTTTTATTTACTATGTCCTTAGGAAAGTGACTTTTAACTAGTAAAAAACCTGCCAGGGTAGGGTGAAATGGCAGGCTTGATGAAACTCTGAAATACTACGCTAAAGACCATCCGTGGCATGTCTTAGACAGGAAGTCCTGATGGCATGTACCAGTAATTTAATCCAAAATGCCAAGAGTCAGGATTTTGTAACTTGACCTTTTCAGAAACTCAAGTTTAAGCAGAAAATGTAAAAAAAATCCAGATGTCTTAAAAATGGGATTGAATGGTTGTATTTTAAAAGCAAATAAATGAAAACTGAAATTTACTAGATATGCAGCATGTCGTGCCAGGTAAATAGTGCTGTTGGCACTGTCATTCACGCTTTTGAGTAGTGATGTCATTTTGAACATGACCTGACAATGCATCTAATGTCATACATCCCCACAAGGGGCGAGGGCTATTAACTCTTCCTCACAATGGACTTTTATCCTGGCATTGATTTTCCGTTTATTTATGTAGAGAGTGCGGGAGAAGCAGAGCATGGGAGGCTGACCCCTCCCCTCCAGACGTAGAAATTGCTTATAGCCAGATAAACACAAAGATGCAAAAAGAATCATAAATCACAACAACTTGTCATGTGAGACATGGAAATATGCCTCGCTAAAAAGGAGATTCTTGTTTTGTTGTGTTTTGATTGGATTTTGGTCCTTTTGGATATTGCAAGAAGCTAATTGATGACCTTTGGTGCTTGTTGTTTGGAATAACTATATGTATGTTATTGACATTTTGCTGTGAAATCATTAATTTCTGTGTATTTAATTAAATCTGCCTGATTAAAGAGAATTGTTGTTTTATAGAAAATAAGTCTTTGGCAATTTAATCTTTTAAAAATTAAGAATTAGAAAGCAGTCAGTGGAGCTCAAAATACCTCCTCCAAGGACAGTCATGAAGTCCAAGAAAAAAATTACTGGACATAATGGACCTTGAAGAAAATGAATGACACACAGCATAATTAGGGCCCATACTGAAATGTCACAGATCAGAATGTTATATTGTATGTATATGAAAATGTGGTAAACTTTCATTGAAGGAGTTTTTACCTTGTTACCATCAGGATGTGCCTAATCTCTATTAGAAACCTCTGCACATCCTTTCCTGGTGGTCATATCCCATTAATAGGGTTAAGTATGGTTAGTATGGGTGACAGGTTGATGGGATGATATTTATGGATAATGCTTCCATCCCCACATTCCTGACGCAGCAGGAAATCTTGATTCCCAAAACCAATTCTCCTTTAAAATAAAAAGAAAAGTTAAGATGTGTCACAAATAGACATTCAGCTTGCAATTTTCTGTAACTAGTGATTTAGGAATAAAACAAACATGGCTTAAAGCTGTCATGATGTTAATTGTTTGTGTCATGATAGGTCTGTGAGTTTGTTTGGGATTATTTTACTCCCTAATATGGCTAATGTTTCTTAGTAATCACAACAGAAAAGATATCCAATGGTAAATTCTAATACCTATTGTATTAGGCAGTAGAATAACAATACTTAATTTTATAAATTTGCCAAAAAAAAGACCTAATTTCTCTAAAGGCTGGCTATACAGACAAGCACAGCAAGGCTTTTCTTAACCTGAAGGAATAATAGAAGATATCATTGTATCCCAGACAAAGTCATGGGATGCCTGAAGTTGTGAGGAAGTCATGGAAAACAGTCAAAATCAAATATTTGTCAAGAAAAAATTGAACGGAAATATTTATTTGAATTATGCCATAATTAAAATCCATGAATAAATTAAATAACTACCATATGCTATAAATACTAGTTACTGGTGAACTTCACATAAATTGAAGAAATTGGGTTAAAAAAAAAACACCATGCACAATCCACAGTGATTCCATATTATTTCTTTGCATGTAATTTTATTCATGTATTTGTCTTTTTTATATGTTCATTTGTATGCATGTTTAGATATTATGTGCAGTTAAAATAATAAATTCATCGATGCATGATTTATATTGTGTATGTGTCTGTAGGACATATTTGTAAGTATATAATTTTTGGTTTTCCTGCTGATTGATTTCAGGTTCTTTCTGTATGTACATAATTGGCTTGAATTGTCAATTGTATAAAAAAGATATTTGGTTTAACTGATGTGTTCTTAAACATCATTTAGTCATTGTTTATTTTAGTGATATCCCCATTTCTTTGCACTGCAACGAGTGTTCATTCAGTCACATGTTTATGAGGTAACTCTCAGTCTCTCAGAGATGAATTCATTTTCTTCCCGCATTCCTATCCTTCCTGGAAATTACTCTGTTCTGTTGACATATTTCTGCAAAAAAGTATGATCAGATTATTGCTACCATGAGCAGCTATATGATAAGAGTAATCTTTTGATAGAAATAAAAATAGGTTTTTGTAATCTGAACACAACAAATTTGAAGGGAAAAAGTTGTTTCAAGCATGAACACCAGGTGATGTTGTTGTGCAATTGGGATATTACTGTAAATATTTACAGCTGCTTTTTATGTACCATATTGTATGAAGATTAATGTTCCATTTAAAATCAACTTGCTATATTTGACTTGAAGGTGAAAGAGGGGAAAATTATGGAGAACTTGTCGGCAGGCATGACTGATTTTGGTAACAAAGTAAGATTGCTATCTTACTGAGGGTTATTTGCTAAGGATAAGCTTAGCAATCCACTGTCAACCCTGAGCACTACAGCTTAAGTTAGCATCTCTGGCAAAAAAAACCCTATTTATAAGAAGTCCAAAAGTTTTAAATTTCCATAAAACCTTGTAAAGTACATATAATTTTAAGCATGGTAAGTTCTCTGTCATCTTTTATTCCCATTTCAACATTAAAATAAACTTATTTTTTAATTTAAAAAATATCAATTTTAGGGTGAAACAAAGATGAAAGAGAAAATAAATCTTTGAGATATTAGCTTGAACTTTTATATTAGCCCACTAAAAAGTTGCATGCTCTTCTCTTTTAGAAAAAACAATAACACACTAAAAAATAAATTTTAATTATGTTAAAATACTAAATGACACCTTCAATATAAATGCCATCAGGAAGAACACTGTACAAGATTTAAATGATATATATTTTATGTCCCCTAACATGAATTTAAAACAAAGGAAGGGGTTTTTGCCTGAGCAGCTACCTTAATACCTGCAAATTAACTGACCATTGCTGAAACCTCACCAGAACCTCAAGTGATTCACCCTTGTGTGTAAATGACAAGTTAGCATAAAAACACCAAAATTAAAAAGGAATAATAATGGCATATAATTCTTATCCTTTTATCACATGGTTAACTACATTTTCATTCAAACAACAGTGACACCTATAGGCAATTGGCCTATCCTTTAAGAAATAATTCTCCCCCCACCCCACCACACACACACACACCCTCACACACACACACCCAGCATTACCTGCTGCTGTATGATATATTAGCCTGATGACCTGAGTGATTCTGTAGTCATGTATACTCTTTTATTTTAACTCTTTGTCATATTTTATGAAATGAAATCCTGGCAAGTAACAATATGTATAAGATGCAAATGTGGGTATCATATATTTTGAATTCTCATTGAGGTTTTTATAAATGTAACGTTTGGTCTTTATCTTGTAACTGAATTTTTAAGCTAGTGTAGCAAGTAAAATGTTACAATTTTGACCACACCTGGGTGCAGTATAGATCTAAACATTCTCCCCAGGAGAGACTTATAAATTACAACTGATACAGTGAATATTCCAGTTAGGTCTCCAGACAGACAATAGAGTAAAAAAGCCCAGAGGTTTAGGTTCCTCAGCCAACAAACACAAAGTTGAAAACATTTTTTTATAATGGGGATTTGTATGTCTGCAGGAGGACTGCTTGGAGGTGTATAATTTACATCCAAATTCAGTACTTACATCACTTGGTTTCTCATGTCATATTGCCAAACGTTTTATATTAAGTCTCTTGTTTGTTTGTTTGCTTACTAATCAATTGAAATGAATTGTGTTGTGGAGGGAAGTCACTGATATGAAATTGAAACTGAACTGAGACCTATGGGCAAATGTAGATTATATTGGTGCTTATATGGATATTCATATCATTCAAGGGTATGCAGTTTTGTAAATTACTGAAAATTTTCTTGGTTCACCAGCACAGTAATAATGTATGTGCATTATGCTTGGTGGTCACATGGGGTTTAGGCTTCTTTTAACTGATATGAAATTTGGTGGGTATCCACCTGTATGTGCACAGAGCTTACTAACTGTATGGTAAATATGGGTGAATTACAGACAGATTGTGGGTCAATTATAATTCCCATTATAAACACACAGGTCTACACAGCAACCTCTGATGTTACATGCAGGTGCCATCTGTCATCATGTTATCATTTTCATTGTCATTCATGTGGCAGTGCCACCGGTAGGCCATGGTAATAAACTGTTTAAAACAATTAGTAAAAGCCCAAATCTCTTCAGATCACCTGTTTAATATGACGGTTAATTATCTGTTCAGTTTGGGGCATTGATCATGGTTCTCTTGATATACGATGGCACTTGCCGTAATTTAACATCCCATTTTCGGGTGGTAATAAACTATCTGTCAATATTGAATTCTCCGTAATAAGATCTGTTATGATTTTTGGAGGTGCTGATGGAAAATAAGCTCATAGCTGATAGTTAATTTACAAAATAAGCTGAAAGTTGATGGTTAATTTTCAAAATAAGCAAAATGCCTGGAGCTTCTCTGATATCATCTCTGGTGTGCAGGGTCCTGGATTCAGTCTTTAGGCATATCACAAATTACAAAACATTTGCTGTATTTGTCATTGTTCGTAATACACTGCACATCTTTGCAGTATTCATAAGGTCCAATCATCATTCGGGTCCTTAACCAATAATCATTAAAATTAAGGACAATGATTCAGTTATATTTCTTCATGGTTGAAATTAATTATGCACAGAAATATTGCAGCTATTAAAGTCTTATCATCATTTGGATAATTACCAAAGCATATCATACAGGACAAAAGGTTACATTTGCTACTGCCCATACTGTAATTAAGGTCCATACTGTAAATTTACTCTTTTCATGTGCTTACTTTGTAAATATTCCTTTGGACTATAAAGTATATATATATATATATATATATATATATATATATATATATATATATATATATATATATATATATATATATATATAGAAGGTAGTGTTACCCTCCGATGTAAAGTGCTCTATGGCCTACAGACTAGGCCAGAGCGGTATAACTTTGGAGAAAAACAACACTGTAAATTCACTACAGTCTGTTTCATGGGGTGCGACCCGATCATCAGGTGAATGTTGTTAGAATATAGCTAACGGCGTGGTTTGAAAAGCCGAGACTTTACGAGATTACGAGATTATGCTTTGTGCGTATTGGGGGGAACATTTAATGACTGACACACATATATATATATATATTTGTAATTGTTAACTAATTAATATGTTATGCATTTATAAAGTGTCTGCCCAGTCTTTGTGCTATATTTTATTTATTGTAGATATTGATTTGTTATTTTCTTTAAATGGCAAAATAATTGGCCTGACAAGGGAAATGTTGCACCAGTAATTTTAATACATGATATCATAAATAGTGGTTGTTGATGTGAGTTTAGTGCCCCCTTAATATTACAAAAAGTTAATTATAATAAGTTGATCATGTACAGTGTGCTGCAGATGCTGATTGTGACATAATAATTTTCAAGAGCATTTTATTTATGTATGTTTGATCCTGTCCCTAGAGATTCTATGAAGTTGAGAAAATTTACAACTGAGGGTCCTTTATGTTTGTGGAGCTGTAGCCTTTGACCATATCAGAAGTGATTGTCAGGACATTTAGGGTTTTGTTATATAGCAGATGTTTTGTATATTCAAAATGTAATTGATTTGGACATAAAAATGGTGAGCATAATATAACCATCTGATATATGGTAGTAACTTGATAAAATACAATCATCTGACTCTCCATATCCATGCTCCACAATGGTTGCATTTGAACATGTATGACCTTGGCACGTTTTTCAAGGTCACAGAGGTAATAGTCCTAAAAAGAGGTCAGCACAATAACTTGAAAGAACTAGATAACTGGCAGTTGACAAACAACTAAAGGTATCTGCCAAATCACAGAGGCATGGATAAAGTGATTCTTGGAATCTCTCCTAATGTGACAGCCATCCAAATCTGTAGCATCAGAGATTTCCAAGTATCCCAAGATGCACGGACAGACAAAACTAAAGATTACTGTAGGTGGCACCACCAGTCACATGTACAAGATAATGCCACCCTAGATCTGTCATGTACAATTTCAGGCTTATACATTAAACCACTCCTGAGATTAATGTATTGATGTATTTTACAGAAACATAGTACAGCATAGTACATTAAAAGAAGAGGTAATGTGTTAGCATGGCTTTCATTCACAATTGTAGGGATTATTAGATATTTTATCGAGGGACAAGCATGTTATCACTGCCAGAAGGTAAAGCATGTTACATTTCACAATGTTTACCATTGGTGGGACTTGGATTTGAGCATTTGGCAGGGACACACCTTCCGTCCTGATCTGACACCATGAAAAAGGGAATGTGCCACTTTCATGCTGGATGTTGACACTTGTCTCTCCAAATAAACATTCTCTCCAAATAAAAAATAGAACACTATTTGTATGTCCATGGCTGTACTTTAATTTCCAGACTGGATGTTGGAGATATTTATTAAATATTCAGCACCACTGCTGCCACTGTAGATTATCCTTGTGAAAGAGATAACTCAGATATCTTTTGGCATATTTAATTCAAATTTTGCTGATGCATAGATTTTGGTTTCAAGGTGAAAACTTTTTAAATTGGTACATTAAACTTTCCTAAAAGAGTTGCCTTCACCTTGTATTGGCCCATGGTAGGTGAAAATTTGCACTAAACCTTTGTCTCCAGAATAGTTATGATGTATAATGGTTCTGAAATTTGTTATGGTTCAAGATAGTGGACAGCTATATCTTGTGCTTAGCACTGGTGCTACCATCTGCTGTATTTAGTTTCATTTTTTGTGCTATTTTACTGCAAAACTGTTAGATTTCTTTGAAAGTTTGCATGAACATATATGTGGGTCAGAGCTGCATCCTGGACAGATTAGTTTGACCTCACATTATTTTCTGATTGATGTCAACACAGTTCTCCCACCCCTTCACTAGTGGATAAAATGGAGCAATCACAGTCATATTTTCATCACATTTTCTGTTTTTTTTCCCCACCAGGTGAAAGATGGAACACTGCTGAATGATGTATCACAAGGAATGAGCAGTTTTGCTTCTAAGGTACGTTCGTTGTTCTGTGTTAGATACAGTGATGTAGTTGAGTCCACACAATCCAAGTCCAAGTGCAAGACCGAGTCCAAGCTACTCAAGTCCGTGTCCAAGTCTGAGTCCTAGAAAATCAAGTCCAAGTCCACCTTCGAGTCTGAGTCTTATGGTCATTTAAACTCAAAACTTATCATGTGTACTTACATTATTTGGATATGCTTTTCACTTAAATGTTTAATTACATTTAGCTCCTGATGCAGAGCTAAAGTATTCTATCTTGTATTTTAGTAGTATTTTGCACATGCATAAAAGTCTTATAGTATTTGGAGTTTTTTTCTGGAATTGAGATGGACTGGGCCTGATTTCTCAAGTCTGTACAAGTCCAAGTCCAGGAGCCTGTTGCAATAACATTTTATCGGACTTAAGCCTAGTAGCGGGCCTAAATACCATTGTTACAATTGTGACATCATCATGGTTTGCCATAGTGACATATATATTATCCGGGGCTTAAGTCACCAACATGACTAAAGTCACCTTATTGCAACAGACCCCAGGACCCTTGAGTCTGAAAATGGACTTGATTCTGGACTGGAGTTGGGGTCAAGATGCGAGTCTTGCATCACTTGTGAGATAGGTGCATTACACTGTGTTAGGTATGTACATTGTGAGATAGGTGCATTACACTGTGTTAGGTATGTACATTGTTCAGTGTATGAGCTATGAAGATTGGGGCACTGAGTAAATCATGATCTGTAATGCCCTGTCTGTCAAGTTTAATTTTGGAGCCAGACTCTGGGACAGTTTACTATTGCTTGGCAGATTAGCTTTTAGTTTGCCTCAGGGAATGCTGATGTTGTGGCTGTATTCTGCTGAAACAGCGCTGCAAGCCTGGCTGTTTGATTACAAACTAAGATCCCTTAACACAGGGTGGGATTTCAATTTCACATAGCCTTTGGGACCAGCAGATGAGCAATATTTTTTTTTAAAGTTTGATAGTTCTGAAAGGAAATCACTGTTCAGTCTGCAAGATTTACAAGCAATAATGGTTATTAAATCAAATAAGTCTCATGTTGCAGGTGTTATAAAGAATAAGCCTGAAGCACAGAAAATGCCAGACTAATCAAGCAACAATGGCTATGAATTTATTCTCATGTTACAAATGCCTGCCTGGTAAAGTATAAAAAGCTACAAATTATGGGAAAAGACAAAAAGCTTCAAGGATTATTGTTTCGTATTTTGTTTCACATTACAGATTCATGCAATGCAGATGTTAACATTTAGAAAATTCACAGTAGATGAAGATACAAAATATGTGAATTTTAATGTCAGACTTGTAATTTAGGCAGAGCTGTCAATAATAATTAGTGCCATGGCTAGCGATAATGCTTATATGTAACCATACAGCCAAAAGTTGAATACTCTTGATTCCAATAAGTTTGTGATCTCAAGTTTCATGGATGATAAAAGATGTGTTGTTTTGTGTTATTCAGTTTTTAGGTTTTCATAATGAAAATTAGAAAAGAAGAATATGTTAAAAATAAATTAGAAAAAAAAATAAAGAAAATATAAGCCATAGGTAATCATGGATACTTTGAAAAGCCTACCTAAATGGAGAAACTAGTGATAAAATGAAAACTACAAGTGACTGCCAGGTTTCTGTGACCCAAAAATTAAGGCAGATGAATAGAATCCTTCTTCCAGGGGGGTTATTAAAACTTTCCAGAGAGGGCTTAGTGGTATCTCCTGAACAGGCATATCAGGTGATCCCCCTCCCACACCCCGAAAAAGGGACATGCTTTATTTCTCACAGTGGAAACCTTAGACTCGAGCTTTCACATTCATCAGTTAGTTTCCTGCTTATGCCTCAACTACAAGAAGATTGTCTTGGGGCAATTCATGATTTATCAACTGTTTTTAATTTGATACTGTATCATTCACATTTTACTGTATTTTGAAACATTTCGACTTACAAGAATCTACCTATGTAAGGGTTTTATTCATTGATTTCAGCTCAGCCTTTAACAATATCCTTCCCCATAAATTTATTGGAAAACTATCAAACTGGGTCTTAATATTAACATGTGTAACTGAATCTTAGACTTTTTAACAAATCGGCCTCAAGTGGTTAAGATTGGTAACATTATTTCCGAAGAATTGGTCTTAAACAATGGAGCACCCGAAGGGTTGTGTGCTTTCACCAAAATTGTACTCTCTATTCACCTATGACTGTGTCTCTACTTCTGATGATTGCCTCATTGTAAAATTTGCAGATGAAACAATAGTTCTAGGCTCATCTGGGGAAATAACGAAAGTGTTTACAGCAATGAAATTAAAACTAACTTTGTGGTGCTCTGAAAATAATCTGGAGTTAAATGTAAAGAAAACCAAGGAGATGATAATTGATTTTAGACAGAAGAAAACTGAAATATTACCCTTAGTAATTGAAGGCTCCCAGGTTGAAATCGTTGACTGTTTTAAATTTTTAGGAATGTTTATTTCTTCTGATTTGAAGTTTGCCGAAAATGTTAATTACTGCATAAAGAAGGCACAACAACATTTATTCTTTCTAAGGAACCTAAAAGATTTCAGGCTCAGTCAACCGATTTTATTAAAGTTTTATTGGGTGGTAATTCAATCCTGACGTTGTCAGTCACTGTATGGGGAGGCAGTATCACTGTCCAGGAAAGAAACTGTCTTTCGAGGGTAGTAAGAACAGCTGAGAGGATCATTGGGGTTCCTTGACCCACAGTTGACTCCATATTTCAAACATGATTGTTGAAGAAAGCAAACGACATAATAGAAGACTATAGTCATCTGGTGCACTATTTGTTTAAAAAAATGAAAACGGGGGTTCGCTATAGGTCCCTATCAGGCAATTCCAAAAGAACTCAAACTAGCACTTATGCGTCAGCTCTTCGGGAATTAAATATATCACTTGCAGCACAATGATCTAGTCAAACATTCTTAGTCATATGTCTTTTTTCAATACATAATTTTATTTTATTATTTCTTGTTTAATGTGTTTGTTTAAGCAAGCCACTCAAGCCAAATACTATTGTATGTGATGATTTTATAACATATAAATAGCAATAAACTATATCTTATCTTACCTTATCTATCTTTATACTCTCATTGTTATCAATCTTCAGTCAAAATTTCAAGGCAGTTGCGCCATTGGTTCTTGAGATAAAGCTGGAAAGAATGACATTTGGACAAACAAAATGCCTGATAAGTATATTGATCACCTGCCTTCGCTGCCTGCCTATGCAGGTCCATAATAATCAGTGCTCCATTCATAATAGAGTATTTTGTTAACCATAGTTAGATATTAATTGAGATTGGTATATAAAGATGTGAGCAACAAGGGAAGCCGACTTTTAAGTTTATTCTACAGACAATATTTTGTCAGCTGCTACATGTAAAATTGTAATCTTCAAAGTCAACAAAATTATAACTTTATCAAATAATGCTGTATTCCTGTTATTTTATAGCAGAGATTTTGAACTTTGCTCAGTTGCTCAAGGAAACGCTGCTACACATCTCTCTTCTAAACATCATCAGTTAAACATAATCCCAAAAGTGTTATCCCTCAAAGCCAACATAGACCACAGCATCTCTGTCAGTGAAAACATGTGAAAGGTGCACTGACAAATCCTGCTGGGCAAAATACGTTCCCAGGGGTGATTCAACCAGAGTCAGGGATCCAGATAAGAAAAGAGTAAAAGAATTTAAAGAATGTGTTTTACATGGGTGACCGGTGCACTGTCAGTAGGGAGGCATCGTTTGTCTTGTGCAAGTTAAATATATAAAGGTCAATGGGAAAACTGGGTCCATGAATTCATCCAAGTACCCTGGAACCAATGAAAAGTAATTCTTTTAAAGTTACTACCACAGATTGTTGAAAGATCATGTTTTTTCATAAACAAAGTACATTTGTAGATTTGGTTGGTAGATGAAAAGTTTGAAAATTTTTTCCCATTTTAGTTTTATTAGCTCAGTTTACTGAATCATCTTGGCTTTAGCAGTGGCATTCCATCTAGTGCTTTACTGAGTGTCATGACTCATCGATCACTTGCTGTGCACCTAAAATGTATGTCCTGAATTCTAGTAGTTTATGTGGATGCCAAATTTGTGTGCAGAGTTTGGCACTTGCAGCATTGTATTAAGTAGGAGCATTAGTATTAACAATATTTGGCCAGCTGGCAGAACAACGTAGCAACTGGTATTGACCAAACCAAAGATATATAGCAGAACATGGTAAATAGTTCTCATGGGTGATAGCTTTACAGGCACTGGTACATATATACAGTTGACTGGATGATGTATACAGGCTGAGAGGAGAAGCAGCAGGAGAAAGGGAATATTGCATGACGTATGATGCAGTGTTATCTGAAGCTCAAGGGGTGTGTGAATGCAGAAAATATACCATACTTTGTTTCTGTTCTGGTGGATATTTGATATGTCAGTCAGCAGTGATAGAAATCTATTGCAGTTTCTATATCACTGCACTTTGTGAAGTACAGTACTTTCATATTAATGTATATGGACATATGGATGTGAACAAAGTCACTTGTGTCCACATATGCTTAGGCTTAGACATAAGAGATGAAGGTTACCGTTTGAATTTGACTTTGGAAGAAATAGTACAGCAATCATGTTTTTTTTAATGGTTTATACACAGCACTTAAAGTATCTACACCAGGTATTTAAGCACTGTTTGTGTGGCTTAGTTTGCTGGGCTTTGCCTCAAGAGGGCAGTAGAAAATGTCGGCCCAGTTGCCAGAGGTTTTGTGATTGGTTGCTTGATCAGCTGGAGTTAAGCACTCAGTTAATAACATGACGTGGAAGATTTTGTAAAAAAAGGTGATGAGGAAAGTGATGAATTAAAGAGATACATAATCATTGGTGTGGTAAAAGTTTTAGCAAAGAAAGACTTCCTTGTTTGTGTTCCTCCAGGAAATGCACTTCCTAGGCAGCAGTTTGCTGAATCAAGAACCAGTAAAACAGAGCAAAATATTAATTTAATATATTCCAAATATGTCATTCATCTGGTACTGTAGCATTTGATTGTTTCTGATAGTGATATAAGATTTTTATACATTGACTTCTGTTTTTATATATACGGCAGGTGTCCAGTGTGAGCATGAAGGGATGGAAAGACTTTTCCTCCCGATTCTCAGACAACAGGACGACTTTATCCTCAGCTGAGGGTGCCCCAGGAGAAGGTACATCACTGCTGGGCGGAGGTGGAGGTTCAAATCGCAGCGGTGCCAGGTAACGATCTGTACTCATCTGAAGCCATCTTCACCTGTGTAGAATACCATATTACCCTAGAAATCTGCATTCTTAGGAATGCAAGCACCCGCCAAAGGTGTGTGGGGGGTCCCTATTGGGGATGGCTTATTCCTGAAATGCCCTGAAAATTTCATGAAATTCCATTCATGATTACTTGAGTTATGTTGGGAACAAACAAACACACACACAATTGGGTAAGAATACATATCCTTCTGGCGGAGGCAAACAACTCTCTTTAGTATATGGTGTTACACTATACCACAAAGATGATTCTTTATCTTCTTTGAGTGTTTCTTTTCTCTATGAGGTCTTGTACATAAGTAAAATAATGCTCTTCTGTAACTCTATAAGAGTCATCTGGCTTTTCTTTTTTTATTGTGCTAGAATCAGATATTACACAGACAGGCTAGTGTATATGGGTTCTAAATATATAATCTGTTTACTGACCCAAGTGTACCTTATTGAAGTTTTCTAAGATGAAAATGCACCATACAGTCTTTGAAACATCACTCCATCATTCATAGTTTAACATCAGTAACTCATTGTTATCATCATATCACAGGAGCTGCATTTGTTCATGTGTCCATTATTGTGTAGATATTGTTTGATTTGATTTCTCAGCAACTAGACCTGAGTCAGACCAGTTAGCTTTAAGGGGCTTGAAGTTTTGTTTTCTTCAAGATTTGATGCAAACATGTAATGAAGGTTTCATCGTTGAAAACCTAAATGGCTTATGACCATTTACAGATCCAAAATTCTACCTTATTTAACAGATGATATTTTCAGAACAGGCAACCAATTGTTTTACACACATTCATTAACCCCCTACCCAGTAACTGTCCTTTGATGCTTTCCTAAATGCAGACAAAAGAGAGATGTGTAAGTAAATGATTATTACACATATTATTGAATTAAGGGTGTGTGTAAAACAGTGTCATCTTCTGGGTTTCTTTTCTTCAGTTACCAGGCCTTAGTATCAGATACTAGTGTCACCCCACCACGGATAAACCTAGATCTCAGGTAATACATAGCTGGAGCCAAATATAGTCAGGGCCCTGGTACTCATTAATTTACTCTTCTCAGTTTGGCCAGTGAATGGCTGTTAACACCGTAGATGGATTTTATTTTGGAGGTAGTCTCCCAGCAAATGTAGACTCCTAGACACTGGTTCCTTTCTTGGTTATCATTTTATCATCATTTGCTAGCCTTGATTTGCTGAAAGCATACCAGAATAAAGGATTATTGGATGAGGTTAGAAAAGTAATAGCAACTGAAAGGAATGGAGCATTTACTTTATTGATATATCTAAACAGGATGTGTCCAGTGGGGTACAATAGGAATAATGTGGATTTATTGTAATTCATACTTAAAATGACAAGCAGCACCATCTAGTGATCTGTTGTAAAATCTAGTATCCTCAAAGGAAGCCTTCAAAGAGTAAACTTCCTCTGTTTCCATTAAGAAATTATCTCATTTAAGATCTCATATTTTATGCTGAAGTTTTATTTGTATTCCTACTCCCACATTCTTACTATGTCTGAAGCTGTATTTTTAAATTAACACAGGGAAGAAGAGTGTGCTGTTATATATAAATTTATCTTTCTTAAGGACAATACAAAAATTTTATGTGAAAAATTAGTAGTTTAATTTGTAGATGTAAAAAGACACATTTATTGTATCCCAAGACAAAGTCGGGGGATACTTAGTTTTCATACCGGTCCCGCCGCTGCCGCCGCATATAAATCTTGTTTGCGCGATGACTCAAAATATATTTCACGGATCTTTACCAAACTTGGTATATGTATAGATATGGGTGAGAGGACGACGCCTTTTTAAAATGAGGTCTTGACCTTGACTAGGAGAGTGTCCTTGACCTTGAATAGGTCCAGTTTTGGGCAAAATCACACAAATTCTTAAATATCTCAAGAAATCTTGCATGGATTGATCCCAAAATCAAGTTGATGGAAGATCATGGATAGGGTTGTCATTTTCCAGAAACTGGTGGTGCCACCTATTATTCTTTACTTGTTTTTGTGCCGTTTAATACCCCCAAAATTGCAACTTGACAGTACTGTGAGCATTATAAGTCAAAAACTAATGGACAGATTTCTTTCATATTATGCATATACATAGATATGGGTTATGGGATCATGTTCATTTAAAATTGGGGTCATGACCTTTCCTTTGAGAGTGGCCTTGACCTTGAATATTGCCATATATGGTGAAAATCACACAAAATCATTAATTTCTCAATAAGGGATGCATTGATTGGTCCAAAAATCAACTTGACCTAAGATATTGGATAGTAAGGTCATGTACCGGAAACAGGTGGCGCCACCTGTTATTCTTTTACTTGTTTTCGTGCCGTTTAATACCCCCATCATTGCCACATAACAGTACTGTGAGCATTATAAGTCAAAAACTAATGGACAGATTTCTTTCATATTATGCATATACATAGACATGGGTTATGGGATGATGTATATATAAATTGGGGTTATAACCTTTCCTATTAGAGTGCCCTTGACCTTGAATATTGCCATATATGGTGAAAATTATACAAAATCATTAATATCTCAATAAGGGAAGCATGGATTGGTCCAAAAATCAACTTGATCAAAGATCTTGGATAGGGTTGTCATGTTCCAGAAACTGGTGGTGCCACCTATTATTCTTTACTTGTTTTTTTGTGCCGTTTAATACCCCCAAAATTGCAACTTGACAGTACTGTGAGCATTATAAGTCAAAAACTAATGGACAGATTTCTTTCATATTATGCATATACATAGATATGGGTTATGGGATGATGTTCATTTAAATCAGGGTCATGACCTTTCCTGTGAGAGTGGCCTTGACCTTGAATATTGCCATATATGGTGAAAATCACACAAAATCATTAATATCTCAATAAGGGATGCATTGATTGGTCCAAAAATCAACTGAAGATCTTGGATAGTGTTGTCATGTACCGGAAACTGATCGCGCCACCTGTTATTCTTTTACTTGTTTTTGAGAGAGGAATATCTCAAAAAGGATTTATAATATGAATTTTATTTCTTCGGTGCTGATGTATATTAACAAAATCTTGTTCAAGTTTGAACATGGGTGACTTTGACTTATTTTTGGTTGTTTAAGAGTGAATTAAAGAAAAACCTTAGAAACTTATTTCTCAGGAACCACTTGGTGGACTGTTATAAAACATGCTATGATTATTAACACTGATGGTCTGTAACTGCTGCACGAGTTTTGGGGTGCCACCTCCAATTTCTGAATTTAAAAGAATTTTTATCAGATTTTTCAATTTTGGCCTTGTGAGCAGGATATCTCCAAAAGTATGCAACACAGGAATTTCTTTTCTTTGATGCTGATACATATCAACAAAATCTCTGTCAAGTTCAAAGATGGATAACCTTGACCTAATTCTCAAGGTCATAGAGCTTATAATAGAAAAAACCTAGGAGCTTATTTCTCAGGAACCACTGGATGGATTGTTTTGGAATGTGGAATGGTCATTGGCCTTTATGATCTCTTTAGTGCTGCGTGACTTACAAAGACTGGAGCCAGACTTGCAAAGTTACTATATACCTCTCTAGTTCCAATTCACAACTTGAACAAGATATATGTACAGATATACATCCTTGTGAGAACAAATAATACATGAATACTTGTTACTGTTATCACCCATAAATACTGCTCTTTTGGCTGAGGGCTTTTGTCAGCTTTTGCTGATATTCTAGTTTTCAACTTATAATTAGAAGAGACTGTTTCTCTGAACTGACTTGCTGATTAATTTTGTTAAACTCAGTCACTCATCTGAAGATTGAACTAATTTAATAGAACTTGGCACATGTGTGTTATTTTTTCATACCTAGGCTGTGATTATTGACGGTGCCCTAGCCACATTTTTGTGACTTAAAGTCACCAACCTCTCCTGAACTGTGCCTGGAGCATTCATTAACTGAGCTTGGGTACTTCTCATTAGCAGATATATGTCCTGTGACTGGGATAATAACAGCCTTGCACTGGAGGTTTCTTGTTTTATCCGTCTTCCTTTTAGATTAAAACAAAATGCTCATTTACAGACTCCAAAGAATGTGAGACAGCAAACTGAGAATATATTAATTGAAAATAATGTTGTATAGCTTTAAGGTGGAAGCTGTAGCCTCTCATCAGGTTATTATTGTAACTAGCTAGAAATAATACTCATACCACAAACCTCGGCCAGCATTGTTGTATACCGGAGGCAAAATTTTACCTAAGGATCCTGATTAAACTTCAGAGTATACACATGGTATGAAAGTGCAGGAAATATATGAAAGAATTGCATTTCACCAACCCCATTGTTGTAACAGAGGTCAGCTTTGCCTGACAGAACAAAGACAGCTCAAATAAGGTCACACCATTACATGTAAGTGGTAGAAGCTCACCCTTCCAACAGGGTCGCTTCTACTCAAAATGAACTTCTTCCAGTTAGAAAATTGTGGGGATGGCTGGGACTACTTGTCTAAACTGTCAGACTTCAAAATCCAACTTGGTTACATTTCAAAGAAACACATTCTGTTTACATTTCACATGTTCATGCTTACAAAATAATACTAATACCATGATGTCCTTACCATGAAAACACCCGTGTTTATATAATTTGCTTTGAATCAATTCTTATCCAACATATTTGAACCATCATTACCCTTTCCACTACATTTATACATATGCCACTGGTGTAATTAGAACCTCCAGTCCAATGTGGGCATAGGAACTCTACCTACAATCCCTAACCAGCAGAGTCAAATTCTGCGCAGTGTGGGAGAAACTTTAATCTGCTAATCAGTACACTGACGGTCAAATTCCCCCAATACTAGTGAGTGATATAAGACTAGTCTCACTTTCAACAAGGAGGAATTGATGGCACTTTCTCAAAATTCTAAAGAATCCTTTAATCTAAACCTATTATGATGATTCAGATTACCTCTAAAATTTAATTAATGGTTCCATTGTTATTACTGTAATCCTCCTTAAAATTTCATCAAAAGCCTTTCATGTCTCTCTTGAGTAAATTTGCTTAAAGAAAGTGAAACCATCTGAGGCAAAAACATTAATTAATACATGGCAAAAGTAAAAAAATGTTTAGTCTGGTTAATGTGAAAAGGAATAGCAGTTCCCTGACCTGTTAAACCTGTCCATTAATTACTTCACAGTTAAGCCATGGTTCATTACACCAGCTGTAAGCAAAAAAAGAAATATGTGGATTCATTTTGCAATACAAAAAATGCATATTTTTAATTTACCATATATATTCATTTTATGAAGGTTTCATATATAATAAGAGTATTGTCAAGCCTGTGGGGAGACATTTTATATAATATAGCCAGGCTTGACAAGCGGTGCCCTATAGTGATCACCGTGTCAGTCCATCCTTCTGTCCTTCTGTCCTTCCGTCAATGACTCTTTCCTTCTGTATTTAATCTGGTCGAAGTCTTTACTATGTATAGGTCATATATGTCTTTCCTCTGTGGATATTGTAAATAAAAATTTTAATCTTGTTTGTTTTTGATGTGTTAAGGATTTATTTGAATGGTATTGAAGTTAGACTGACATCATATTATGTGATTAAACCAGTAAAATTTTGCTTTTCCACATTGAGAGTTGTAAAGGTAAAAACTGGATAGAAGCTAAGTTATTCAGAACAACATGGCTGTCTAGATTAAATCTGAGAGAGAACTTTATAGATAGCTTACAGAATCCATTCATTAGCTTGGGCAGTTTAAGCTTGGTTTTACGGTAAACATTTTGTTGAAGGACATCTGTATGGTCATATCTTGAAAGATAATCGTAGGAATTCTTCATAGTCTCTGTAAAATCAATGTTCAAGTCACAGTTCAAAACATGTTATAGTGGATCTGTGTCCCACTAATCAAGATGCTTTTTGATAAGTGGTAATATAATATTTATCTTCAGATGTGTTCAGAAAATATTTTGAGGAAGGGAAACCAGTTTGGAATCATTTGAAGTATTGTTGATCTAATTGTATCCGCCATAACAGAGTTTTGTTGATACTATGTTTTCAGTTGGCCGCCACCGCACAGGTTTCCGGAAAACTTCTCCGTAACCACTAGACAGAATTTTTTTAAATTCAGGATTATGATCAGGTCACATGTGAACTGCTGCGCCCTCATTTTTGGTTGACCTCTGACCTTTCCTTACTGCCCAGCATCCATTTGTGCGTCTGTTTCCACACATAAACCCACATATCTTGGGAACCGTTTGACCGATGAGGCTAAAAATTTAGCACAAATGTAGCCCTTGGATAGCTATATAATATACACTAAACATGGTGGCGCCACCTGCAACCATTTTTGCACAGCATCCATCTGTTCATCTGCCTTTGGATAAAATCACTCCTATCTCTGCATTGGTTGGACTTATCCACCTGAAATTTTGCAGGTTTATACATCCTGGACAGCTTTCTCGATTTTATGACAGGAAGCGCCACCTACATATCACGGTAATGCTGCAGACATCCAAGCTCCTGTTTCTGGAACCGTCTGACCGATTGGGCCATAATTTTGCATGTGTATAGATCTTACATAGCTTTTCATCATACGCAAAACTGGTGGCGCCACCTGCAACCATTTATGCACAGCGTCCATCTGTTCATCTGCCTTGGGATAAAATCACTCATATCTCAGCAGTGGTTTGACTTATCAACCTGAAATTTTGCATGTTTATACATCATGGACAGCTTTCTCCATTTTTATGACAGGTGGTGCCACCTACATTCATGTTAACGCTGCAGACATCCAAGCTCATATCTCGGGAACTGTTTGACAGACTTGGCCAAAATTTTGCATGTGTATAAATCTCACATAGCTCTTTATCATACGCAAAACTGGTGGCACCTCCTGCAACCATTTATGCTCAGTGTCCGTCTGTTTGTCTGCCATGGGATAAAATCACTCATATCTTGGCCGTGGTTTGACATATCTGCCTAAAATTTTGCAGGTTTATACATCTTAGAAAGCTTTCTGGATTTTTTGGCAGGTGGCGCTACCTACATTTATGTTTACATTTCAGACATCAATGCTAATGTGCAACACACCTCGCTCCATTCCCCTTGCCACTCAATCCATGCCTCACTTCACCCGTCCCACAGGACTGGTTTGCTGTATCCTCCTGAAATTTTGCATGTGTATAGATCTCGCATAGCTCTTTATCATTCACAAAACTGGAGGCGCCACCTTCAACCATTTTTGTACAGCGTCTGTCTGTTTGTCTGCCTGGGCTAAAATCACTTATATCTCAGTAGTGGCTTGACTGATCTGCCTAAAATTTTGCATGTTTATACATCTTGGATAGCTTTCTTGATTTTGTGGCAGTTGGCGCCACCTACATACACATTTCAGCTGCAGACATCCATGCTAATATGCAACACACCTCACTCCATTCCCCTTGCCACTCAATCCATGCCTCACTTCACCCGTCCCACTAATTTCAGCGGATACATGTAGTTGCTTGTCGACTACCCGTATTCTGGTTTCTTATATTCCTGGTGAAATTAATTTTCAGAAATTATTCTTTTATGTCATATAGGTATGTAAACATGATTCCTGTTCTGTTACAGATAAATTCTTTCTTTTTTTTAATTAGGTAAATATTTTGTAGAGGTGTAAAGCATATGGTTTTAATATAGGAGGTTATTTTTTTTTACTATTCAAATGCTTACTTAAATTGTTATGCTCATGAGTAGCTGCTATAAATCATGTGTTCAAAATTAGAGCTTGTTTGTGATAGTAGTATTTTTAGCATCAGGTATTGAAATTATATATATTGTAGAATGGTTTACCAGATAGATAAGCTCTGAAAGATTATCTTTGGAATTCCAGATATGCTTATAGTTAAATCAATATTCTCCAGATGGTCATGTACACTGGTAAAAGCGTGGCAGCTGTGTCCCCTGTCAGGCGATTGGTATGAGTGGAATCGATCAGCGACAGGGGCACCAACCTTAAATATTGGCCCATGTGCAGGTCGCCATGCCTAGCTTTCACGGATAAATGTGTGCCTTGATTAATGGGTATGTATGACATGAAGATGACGTGAAAAGGCCGATAGGTTAGCAGGGAGTGGGAACAGGGAAAAACAAAGTTACAGTTGATGAGATGAAGAAGATGACGGTGTTGCAGTTGCTATGGATACGTTACCACCAGAGCAGGGTTTTTTTCACAACTGAATATTATAAATATAAATAAATAATCTTGGGATAAGACATATGGCCAGGTTAATTAGTACTTAAACTTGGAGCATTAAGTACTTGTTCTGATTAAACTGTAGGGGTGTAGTGCTTCAAGGAAGCAGGTGTACTAGGGTTTCTTCATCAGCAGTCTGCTCTCTTATCACCTGATAAACATCTGCTTCTCACATTCCAAAACATACTGCAATTGCCTCCACTCTCAGTGGGCAAGAGGCTGATGTATTCTAATGAAAGTTAAATTACTGCAGTAGGAACCTTTTCAGATATTCCTGGAACCAGAATTGTTTATTCTTTGCTTTTCAGTTAATGGAAATGACCACTTTACTGGGTAAATGTTTAACATTTGTGAATGTTGAAAATTTAAATATTTGTTAGCATTAAAGGTTCAGTGTAGTGTTTAGTGCATCATTAATATGACCCTTTCACAGGCTTTGTAAAGAAAATTGGAGAGTTCTTTGGACCTTAAAATGTATCACTTATATATTGGGAAACTGTAGCTATTTGTAAATGGGGACCTACTTTTGTTGCAAAATATGTATCACTCTTACTATTTTGTCATTGTGTGCTAATTATGTATTGTATAAAAGATAGAATTGTTCTCTTGGTAGACCTATACACAGTCATGCAGTCATGATGCATCCTTTTCTCCCTTCCTGAGAGGGTATTTTCTCCCACATTACAATAAAATTATGACCCCCTACTGTAACATTTTCACCAGGGAAGGAATGCCTAGTCGATAATTAATTATGAAACAAGATAAGGCAACCAAAGAGTCTCAAGGTCAATGAAAAATATATTCCAGGTTCCCATAACTTAAAAATCCTTGGAAAATATACATGTAATTTCCAGTCTTTGGAAGTGCTTGAAAGTTTTGCTGATTTTATACATTCTTTTGATAAGACATGGAATTCCCTTAGCTGGGCCTAGTTTAGGCCATATCAACAATACAGCTCAGGCCCCTATCTTCCCTTTGTTCAGCTTAGCAGGGTCATCGACCAAGGTGTATGGGTTGTTTGGAGTGGACATGTCTGATGCTTTGTCGGTTGGTGCTGTGAAAGCTGACTGATTGTGTGGGGGATTTGTAGTCAATGACCCTGGGGACAGGATTCAGATTCATGGCATAAAGGTTTCCGTGTATTATTCACACCATTACAGTGTCAGCAGACACTTTCTGTTAAAAAAGGCATGAGAACCGGTGAAAGCTGGAGTATCCTGACTACAAAGGAGCTGCAGGATTGGAAGCCATTATCATGGCACTAATGCTAAATTGTCCCCTAAATAACGATCGTATACACACAGGAATCAAGACTGTCCACAATGATCGTACATCACAAAACAGGAATTACTTTTCAGGCTTCAACCACACTGGTGCCATCTGTTGGTAATGACTGATACTGTGCTCCTGTCTGTTTTAATGGCAAAAGAAAAGGCCTTGTTTGTTATATCTGAAATGGTAAAAGTAAAAATAAAATATCATTTGTTAATTTTTTGTTAAGTCGCTGGCTTAGGATCTTTTCCCAAAGGTTATGTTGTCTGTTGCTAACTTTATGCAGTTAGTTGGGAACATAAGTTAAGTATAAGGTTTTGAAGTATTAGGCTTCAGCATATGTAAGTCAAAGGCTGATATACCATTGTAGCACATGGTGATTCCTTTGTGCCAGGTGGAGGTCACCCTTTCATTGGTATATGGGGCAGATTTGTTCTGCAGAACACAGGATAAATCTGTGTTATACTGAAGCATGACACTTTATACAATACAGTTAAGTTTGATCAGGGGATCCTAGGGGAGGTATCCATGTATGCTATGACTACAGATCTGCATTTGAGCCTTTCTCAAATGCTTAGACCTATGGCTTGGGTCTTTACCACAAGACTGACAGAGCTCTTTTCACATGGGTGTGAATGTGTACCAGGTGGTCATTGGCAGTTAGCAATTTAAGACTAAATGAAAAGGGAAAATATGGAAAAATGGACAGGCAAAGTGTTGTGTAAAGGAAGCATGAAAAAATAACCCTTTATAGTCTAAATTTATTTAATGTCATGAACATTTTAGAAAAACTCTGATTATTGATTATGTATAATTCACCACACATTGAGATATTGTCACTAGGTGAGACAGAGAAGATCAGGTTGTAATCCTCTATTACCCAGTTCCCTTGCCCTTATTTAAATTTTAGAAATTAGTACTTATATATAAAGTCATTTTTAAATAAAAAAGTCATGAAAAATTGGTCTTCCTGAAGTGTAGGAAGTTTGGAACCTAGTCATATTATGATGGATCATGTTAATTGCCTGTATGATATGTGATAGTTTCTTGGAAAAATTGAGGTGAAAAAGGTCATGAATTTTTATTAAAGGTCATGAAAAAGTCATGAAAAAATATTCTGCTGAAAGTATAGTGATGTATAGTGAAGTATATCTGGTTTTGAGTTTTGCTTTGAAAATTGATAAATATGGCATTTGTCAGCTACATGGTGAACAGTTCCACAGTAAATCCCCTGGAGTCTCAACTGTTAATCCTGTAGTCAGTGATCCATGTAGATAGCACGTATCTAGATGACACCAGAGAGACAAATCAGTGTATGTTACAGTCTATGGAGATTACAGTACTGTATCTACATGACCAAGCTAGGTTGAGTGGATGATATACATAGAATTTATGTGCAGGTACGAAAACGAGGATGATGGCTACAATGATACATTGAGTCAGTGAGTCAGAAGCGTTGTATGATCATGGCTAAGGAGAGATTGAACTGAGCTAAGGAGGGATTAAACTGAGCTCAGACAATTTTGTATATGAGTGTAGCAAAATTGTATTGCATGAAATACTACATGGATAGTATGCTGTTTTTTAAATGGGAAAAAAAATTGTTAATATTATCTTGCCAATATGACATGTTCATGTTTCTGACACAATTTTCATCATGTCATTCAACAGAATCGGCATCAGCAGATTATAAATATTCTCTAATTGTTTCTAAGTTAATCCCCCATGAGGTGGGGATATAGTGTTCAGCTCTGTTTCTCTGTCCATTTAAGCCTTTACATATGCCTATGTCATACGAGAAATTAATTCAAAACTGATACATTTAGACTTTGGTTAAAAATAGGTATTTTACAGTCAAAGCATACGATAAAAAATAGCTTTTAGTACTCTTGGTGTCAATTTCTGGAACTATTTACTGTTGTACTTTTTATACATTATTATGGTATACCCACCGTCCATTAAATTTTAGTGTCACCATGATAACTTACCAGGGCTTTGATTGATTTCCACCAAACTCACCATAACTATACTAACCAACAGATCATCTTACCCATGTTCAATTATGAGAAAACTCCACGCACATTTAATAAGGTCACAGGTCACTAAGCTACTTAGTGGTGTCGCTGCGATAACTTTTGAAGAATATGAAGGATTTTGATAAAATTCATCAGAAATGTTGATCAATTAAAATATTTTGCCTAAGTTTGATTTCCAGCAAAATCCACACATATTTAATGAGGTCACAGGTCACCACACTTTGAAGGCACCATGGGGAGTTAACAAAAATCCTATGGATTTTCATATAAAACTCATTATACATATTTACCAATAGAGTTTCTCACCTCAATTTAATTCTTAGAATATTTCATGCATATTTAATGAGGTCAGAGGTCACAAGACATGCGACAGGCATTTTATGCACGTTTGCCATTCTCTTGTTCAAGTCAATCAATACGTGAAAGCCGTTATTGAAATATCTAATGGTACCTGACACACTTGGGACTATCAGGTATTTAACTAAAAGAAAATGTGTTCTTGAATGTTCCAGCCTGGCGTCCTGCCATACTTTACTGACAGGATTTTATTAGTGCCTTTCTTGCTGTTTCATCATTATTTTCCTCATTTTTCAGAGCTTTTGATGAAAATAAACAGCCGCTCCTGGAGAATTCTCCTGATGGTGACGACTCATGGGAAGGCTGGGGCAACAGCTGGGGTAAATCAGACAGCCCGGTCGGAACAGGCGGGCAGAAATCCAAGGATAGCTGGGATAGCTGGAGTAACGAACAGTCCCCGGAAGTCAAGGACACATCTGAGGACAACAGCTGGAACACGGAGGACTGGGAGAGCGGGTTTAATAACAGTAAACCTCCAAAAAAATCTCTCAAACCTAAAACACTCAAAGCTAAATCTGCCAGTGCCAAAAAGAACGAAGAACCCGCCACTGCCAACCTGATTGACTTCGGTGGGGATAGTAATAACAGCGGGGGCAATGGCTGGGATAACGAAGTGTGGGCACAAACAGGAGAGGATGACGAATGGCAGAGTCTCGAATTGGAAACCAGCAGGTCGCGGAACACTGCTCCGAGAGCCAAGAGCAAAAAGGGGGACTGATTCCAAAGATTTCTAGGCCAGGCTGCATAAATCTGTAGATAGTATCTATAAAGATGGGGATAAGTCGATTAAAACTGCATATATTATTTTGAAACTCGGTCTTAAGAAATGTTTACTTTCCATCAAAGGATATATCATTAAAATCTGCATGTATAAAAAGTAATCCTAAGAGAGATAGACCTTCTAAAAAGAGGGTAAATTAATTGAAACTGCATGTGTTATATTGATACTCAATCGTAAAACGTTCACATTAATATATTTTATATGTATATATATAGGTATGATGGAACATCACTGTTCACCAAAGGGCTGCAATAAAATTTAATATTTATCAAAATATAAGAAGTAAGATCAAGATTTATCAGAATATATACACTAATCAAATTTCACAAGATACTTTAGTAGTGATTATAATGAGTGGGGCCAACAGATATGGTCATCAGATATTGCAGCTGATAATATGATTGAAAGGGTGGGGAGGGGGGATAACATGTGCATAATATAATTCCATGAGAAATTGAATCCATTATTATTATTTAAATCATCATTGTTGCTGGAGGAGGGGATCCTTAACAGATATATCATTGGTTCATATATTTTTGTTATGAATGGGTGTGTTTATTATATGGTGACCTTGTTACGCTTTTCATGCTTTCCAAAGAAGGTAAAAAAAAGACCATGTATGCCCATTTATCAAGTGGATATTTAGTCATTTAAGGCCACCAATGTTGAAATGCCATTTAGGTTAGGGTATATATATAAATAAATATATATATATGTTTGTGTTAAGCATGACGCCTCAATTGTAAATTTTATTTCATCTACCATGTAAAAAATATAACTGTGTGTTAGATACTGGTATATATTGACTCAAAAGAGAAATATGTTGTTAAATGCTGTTAAATGCTTGAAGCAGTCTTTACAATACACAAAGAGCCGAGACATCATATAATTTGTTCTTGACTGAACCCTGATATTGTTTTGTGGCTATGCCCAATTCACACAGTGGACCCATGGGAATGATTGGTAATAGCTTATATTTATGCCACATGAATAATGTGTCAATCTGCCTATTTTATTATTGTTTTCTGCTGCAACTGTAATTATGCTGTTCAGCTGGACATTTACCATGACTTCCTTCCCACAACTACATCCATTGGCCAAGTCATGGCCAATTATCATTCTCCCTTCTTTGGGGGGGGGGGGGAAGGGATTCAGGGGGTTGCAAGGGGCATTCTCCTGTTTTGCGAACATAAAAAAACTTCAAAATAGAATAGAACACTTATTGTTGAAAAGCAGCACGTGAGAATAATGTATTTATTAGGGCTTTGAGCATTCCTTGCACACTTGTTTACTCTTAACCCCCCCCCCTTTTTTTTTAATCCTCAGTCCACCCCTGTCTTTAACTGTGAGACTTCACATGGTGGTTCGCCCCCTATTGGCAAAGGTGAAAATTTGCAATATTCTATCCTTTTTTTTTTGGTCTTCAGGAGGGTTTGATATTCACAATCTTACCAGAAACTGAAACACCAGTAAGCTGTGAAATTTAAACAGAAATGCATGTGAATAGTATCTGTCATTCTTGTTATTTTGTTGCAGTTATGACAAGGTTAACTACATGGACGCAATTTTTGGTTATAATTTCTGCTGATTAGTTAGCCTTCAAAGAGTGGTCATTAAGCCTTGCACAGATGAGCTTGGTGAGTATTGGATGGGCATTGTATAAATTGACTGCTCACCTGTGCAGCTCAGGTTTCATATTCATAAAGGTTGATATTTTTTGTGTCATTATAATCCTTTTGCAAATATCATAAATTTCAATACTGTGCGAATATGAAGCCCCACTGAATTATATCTATTCTTGCACTGAATTATATCTGTACATCTCTTTTTCATTGTTTGACATCTTCTCATCTGACTGTTACTCAAATGATAGTTAATTACATCGACTATGGGCAAAAACTCCTGAAGCAAGTACTCATTATAACAACCTGGATCAACCAATGACTTGTATATGTAATTTTATTTTAATTACTGACAAGTTGTATTATCAGCCAATTTTCAAACGATATTTTGTGGAAACAAGTGCAAGTTTCAACTACAGGCACTGATTCATGCTGTAACTGACCCTTAATAGAAAGATGTCCATTATTCAGATTCAGCAAAAAAAAATGAGGGAATGGCAAAGTATCTGTTCTACTAGTGTGTGTGTGTGTGTGTGTGTGTGCTTGTGCATGTGTAGAAAAATGAGGAGCATGTTAGATAGAGTGAGAGATCTATAGAGAGATACAGGAATTAAGATTGATTTATTTCTATGTATCTATATGAATTTAAGATCATAGACTAGAAATTCTTATATATAAATACATATATGAATAATAACTGATCACCTGTATACAGCCCATTGTCTTGTGTAGTGTATAGTACAATATGAAATCTGCCATATACATTATATACATCAGTTTGCTCTATGATGAAAAGATAGGTATGCAAATCTAGGACGTGTGTTCTTATGGGATAGATTTATTGTTGGCATTTATCAGTCTCCCCATTGTCATTGTATGAATATTTAAACCACCTCATTTTAACATTATGGATATTTAATCTATAGCACAATATACCAGAGGATAGTTATATACAGATACATGAACTGGGGCTAATTCATTTTGTCATGTCGAAGGTTAGTTGACGAATATGTAGAGCAATATTGTTAAGTTAGTGCATAGGGTATGGTTAATAATTTAATATATGGAACTCATTTTATGAGGAAATATTTTAATAAGTCCATGATAACATTAACCTATCACCTTAATATATAGGCCTACATAGAATGTCAATGATCAGAGAAATACTGTAATGTAAATACTGAGGTCTTAGACTTGGGGTATATAGACCTACATGGAATGCTAATGATCAGAAAACACTATAGTGTAAATACTTAGGTCATAGAATTTTTTTTGGGGGGGGGGGGCGGGGGGGCGCAGGGAGATGAATTATCTGTATGAAAATCTTGCAGCGTTTATTGTGGTTGCAAGAAGTGATACCAAAAAGTATTAAGGCTTCATATAATACATAGACTGAGCTATGTAAAACAGCTTATTTTAAAATGTAAGCTTTACCTCATACTCAGTTTTAATTCAGTAATTAGCATTATCCTCAGTGAGGATATTATGGTAGTAAGTAAACAAATTATATATGTTTGGTTCATTGTACTGGTGTGTTTGCACTGAAACTTATGTATTTGAAATACATTATGAATAACTCTGTCCTAAACTTTCATCCCTTGATGTAAATGCAGTGATGTTTATTACCCAGTTAAATATTCATGAGCTAGACTGACCATCAGTATGCCCCTGTTATATAGCCAAGAAGGAAGACGTTATCATTATAGACTGGTACCCTAGTCTGTTATGGCATTGCTAATCTCAACCAATCATTTTGACTATAAAATGTAAGCCAACAGAATGACTCTTGACCTGTTTAATCCCAGGCCATGCTTGTACAGATCTTGTATTAAATGGCAAGCTGATATCAGTATAAAGAAAGTAGCAAGCCTACCAGAAGACTAAGAGTAAAAACATAAGGTCAAAGGTCATGACTTATACCAAAAAATCGACTGATGTTTACCAGCTGATAGGATTGATATTATTGTGCTACAGTGTGAGATTTTTGTGAGCACAAGCATAAGATATGTACCCTGGTTCATGTGCAATAAGGATTAATTGTTTGATGAAACATTCCTGGGCACAAATCTGTGTGATGGTAAACTGTTATTACTGTAAAACTCAGTTGTGTAGCTATATTTAGTATACATACAAGCCATATTATCTGTGGATATCTGTACTGCTGTGTATCATACCTCTATAATGTAATTCAGCAATGGCTGTGTTCACTATCCTGTGGATCTCGAGCAACTATTATATAGGTACACGTTGTTGAGTGTTGAAGTCAGAAGTCTTCCATTTGCTTAGTACCAGCTGATATTGCTCTTGCTAATTGGCTGTTTACTTTCTGATCTAAAGTAGAATCCTGTAATTTTATGGAAAATTTTCTGTAAATAATTCTGAATGAAGTATTAGAAAATGTGGTATCAATAATTATGAATAACATAAAATAAACAATGGTATTATCTGTTGTTAAAGGTTGTATGTAAAGCAGGACAGATCTTCTATAGCTTTCAAGTTTCTAATAATAGATAGTGAATGTCAACACTCGTGTAGTAGTAATTGTTGGCAAAGGCCACCTTTGCTGTTTACGGCTATCTGGGCATGCACACACGGCCAAATGTGTTCTAAAAAATAAGAGCAGGAGATTTTGGCTACTTGCAAAGTATTTTATGATTTAAAGGTGCACAATACCTTGCCATCATTTGTCTGGGCATTCATGGCCCGTTGCCAGCACCCTGGGGGCCACGTAAGGCAAAGGCAGCCTTTGCAGCAGTTGATATATGAAATGAGTCAGAACAAATGCAATATGACTGCTACATGAGGATTGTACTGGATACCTTGATACAAAAATACTTGAAATATCTGGTTAATTGTCATTACGTCATTGTCCATAAAAAAATAGACCTTCTTGTAAATGATGATGTGTTGAGGAAAGACCAGTGATTGCACTCAGCAAGTACAGTGTAGTGGACAGCAGCATGATAATACTGTGGATTTAGTAGGCTTGACATTTTGTGTCTATTTCTTTTAAAGGACTTTATTGGGTATTAGTTTCACAAATATAGAGTTAGACAAACTGTTTCTTAAATTTGGATCTGATGTCAAATTTAGTGAAGGCTCAGTGCTGCACAATGCTAAAATGTAAATTTGATATGATTTGAGAGGTCGAGTAATTCAGACCCGCAGTCCACAGTATATTTTAGTGCATAACCTGCTAGTTTCCTATTTCAAATTTAAAAATCAAGGTCTTCATTAATTTGGTGTATATATTACACCAGTGTATGCGGACAGCAGGTGTGTAGGCTTGGTGTTAAAACTGTAACTATAAAAGAAATAAGCATTTCATTCAAGAGCAATAGATGGTCAGCTGCAGTTGGTAAATTATCATTGGTTAATAGACTCAGATGTATTGAACTTCACATTTTAAGCTAGTAATTGTCTGTCCTACCATTGTTTGCCATAATATTAAAGGGTGTTTATTTGCTCATCATCAGCCATTTGTTGGCTGATAATCCCTGGTGTACACAAATAATATGTAAAATTTTTTTTTGATTTATCATGTGAATTGATGATGTGACATAATGCAGGCATGTTATTGCACGAGTATTACCCAAACAAAAGGTTGTGTAACCTCTTCTGCAAAGATTAATCATCGGTTCCTGTATATACACATGTGCATCATTAGTTAGTAAGTATACATATACACAGAACATGCCCCCAGTGACATACAGTATTTCTCATGCACGATTCTCTGGTCAATAGCTGCCCACAGCATATATTATTAGATTGAAGACTGCTGCCTCAAAGGTTAAGTTTTGCAGATATAGGACTCGACTGTACTAATCCAGGTTTATTGTTATATGGGCAGTTTGTATCACGTAGGTACCCTCTGCACACTATTTCCCTATGTATATTACAGCATTCCATGATTGTGGTTTCGCTCACCACACAAGACTTTTACATGCTCGGTTTCAGTGTGGTTATTAAGTACTACTACTTGTCTCTCTGTTGTCAGCCCATGCACCGGTAGTCTGTGACAATGTAATAAATTGGTTGTATGTTCAACATGGATTGTGTTTTTTTCAATCACACATATTTGTTCATTTTGTGACATTAAGGATGTCACATATAGGTTGAGTTTTATCTTTCAAAACCCCAACTTCTAAGGACCTGCAGTAGAAGGGAGGACTGGTAAAATGGTTTATGGTTTGTGTCCGTTCAGGTCTGTCTGATCTTCTGTCCGTCCGTCATCTCCCCTTCCTTTCACCAAATATCTCTAAAAACCTTGGTTTTTTAGCCCTCAGCCCTTAGGCTGATGGGCTATTGTCGTCACCCAAGCTGTCCGTCTGTCCGGCGTCCGTTAACTTTTACCTTGTGAGCGGGATATCTTGAAAAGGATTCACCGTCAGAATTTTATTTCCTCGGTAAAGATGTATATCGACAAAATCTCGGTCACGTTCGAAGATGGGTGACCTTGACCTATTTTTCTACATTTTAGAGCCGATTATAGAAAAACACTTAGATGCTTATTACTCAGGAACCATTTGGTGGATTTTCACAAAACTTACTATGATTATTGGAACTGATAGTCTATACCTGCTATACAAATTTGGTGGCGCCACCTACAATTTCTGATTTTTAATGAATTTTTATCAGATTTTTTAACTTTGGGCTTGTGAGCGGGATATCTCGAAAAGGATTCACTGTAAGAATTTTATTTTTTCGGTGAAGATGTATATTGACAAAATCTCAGTCAAGTTCGAAGATGGGTGACCTTGACCTATTTTTCTACGTTTTAGAGCTGATTATAGAAAAAACATTTAGAAGCTTATTTCTCAGGAACCATTGGATGGATTTTCACAATATTTACTATGATCATAGGGACTGATGGTCTGTAACTGCTGCACAAGTTTGGGGGTGCACCTGCAATTTCTGATTTTTTATTGAATTTTTCTTGGATTTTTCAACTTTGGCCTTGTGAGTGGGATATCTCTAAAAGGATTCACAATAGGAATTTTATTTCTTTGGTGAGATGTATATCGACAAAAATCTCGTTCATGTTCGAAGATGGGTGACCTTGACCTACTTTACAAGGTCACAGAGCTTATAATAGAATAAAACTTAGAAGCTTATTTTTCAGGAAGCATTTGGTGGATTGTTATGAATCATGGTACATACCTCTCCATTTTAAATTTATAACTGAGACATGTACAGATATACATCCATGTGAGAACAGATATTTAGTACTTGTTACTGTTACCACCCCTAAACACTGTTCTTTTGGCTGAGGGCTTTTGTCAGCTTCTGCTGATATTCTAGTTTACCAAATGTGGTAGATCTATCCATCTCCAGCCTCACCCACTTTGGGTTGCAGAGCGCCACCTTGTGTCTGTATAAGAGACTAATCCATCTCATGACTGACATGATTATAACCAGGAGGTAGCACCAGCTCGGTGAAACTCACTTTCCCCAAATCAAAAGCCTTTTCCACTCTCCTTCAGATTAGTGAATAAGAATCCTTATTAGCCTTCAATTCCTTGGAGCAAGGAGAATTGAATTTAATTTTCAAAATAATGTTTCCACGGGACTGAATTTTACAGGTCACAAAATTTGATTATTTCACACATTTGCAAATATGGTGCAAAATAATTATGATGCAATATTAACCAACTGACTGACATGTCATAATCTGTAGGTACAGAAACTTTTGAATCACTTTCTTTGATCTAATTTTTTTTTTTTATTACCACTTTCCTTCAAATAAGTCAGCAAATCAGAACAATTTCTTTCCAAAAGTGAATGGAATTATTTTCAAAATATGTTTCCACAGGATATTGAGTTTTGCCTATTGTAAGTTTTGTTTCACACGCATTTTTGTATATATGGTACAAAACCTTTATCTCATGAACCCTGCACCAAATTTACCAGATTTTGCAGATCAAATGACTGCTATGAATGCATCTGCTGTGGTGGCATATTCTTTTTTAGGTGAAATGTTATTTTCTGCTCATTCCTGAATTATAAAATATTTAAAAATTAGCCTTCATATCATGGTGACCTGTATTTTAAGAGCAAGGAAAATTAAATGAGTGTGATTCAATGATTATTTTCAATAATGATTTCTTAATGCAAAAATTATATTGCCACTCATAAAATTTTACAATTTCAAGTGATTCCTTTTTTAGTGTAAATCTGGTACCGAATTTCTCAGGCCAGCAGGAGCATTTGCCATATGAAATGTTATGTACAGGCACGTCTTGTCCATAACAACCACCTATTTTGGTACATATTTTCAATTTCAATGTTTCTTTTGTTTTATTACCCAATATCAAGCACAATATTTGAGTCAATATGAGACCTAACCCTTTGACTCACTGAATCAAGGTCTGTGAAAGTATTGCTGCCCAAGACTTGATAGTATGAAAGATGGGGAAATACAGAAAGGGAAGATTAAAGGGGGGGGGATAAACAGGCAGAGTATACATAGTCTATGTTCATACACAACATGAATTGAAACAGCTTTTCACTCAAGAGAAAACAGTAAAGTCAAAATGTACATGTGAATTAGACATTAACTGAATTTATTGCTATTACAATAACAAACATGTATTTGAATCAGGTAAACATTTGTTTAGACCTGGTTTATGTCATTTCTGTATACATCAGCATCCAGCACATAAGTTTAGTTCCAAAAGAGATGCATGCATGCATTCACACTAAGACTCACCCATTCAAACAATGATTCACACTGTATAGTCCCTATGCAAAATACAAGTACTTATCTTAGATAAACAAATGATAATGTATAAGAAATTAACACTTATTCCAAATACCTAACAAATGATGAGTACAGAAAACCTAAACATAAAAGCTTATGTTTACCCCTCTGTTATTCAGTTTCAAACTTACTTTTGAGATGCTCGTGTAAATCTTAACTATCTATAAAGCCATTCAAAATCATGCAGTGACATGGCGCTTTTAATCCATGTGCTGAGCATAAACTAAAGTTCACCCCTAAAGTAGGTCATGATAGATAAAGTTAACCCCTAAAGCGGTCATGATAGATTCTAGAATTCCTGCCACAACCAGTTTCTAGGTATTACCACTAGGGAAAACAGCACATGGACAAGAGTGTTCCGACCAATTAGAGCTGGGTATTACAGGTCCAACCACGTTCAAAACCAGCAGTGCTACACTAGCAGTGGTCACAGGAAACTTTGTTGTCCTGTGCCATCTAACATCCCTGGTGGTGATACCTAACAAACAATGCTATAGAAAACAGTGATTAAGTGGAAGGAGTTCCTGATCAAATGTAGGGAGAACACTGCATAAGGATCAACAATAAAGGAGACAATGTGTACTTGGTATACACACTGCCTAAGTCACATTTCTGTAAGAAAAGCGACAATGTGACAGCTAAAAAAAAGACCATGTCACACCTCTGGGATATGTCACAGTTGACATAAAATACAACATCAGCTTATATGTTACATCAGACTCAGGAGAGACATGCCAATTTGCTGAATATGGCATCTAATTTCATTACATGTAACATTATGTTGAATGTGACAGGTCACAAGAAAATGAGAAATGTGACTGCAGATTACATGCTGCAGTATGTTATATGTAACAGTAACTAAAAAATGTGACCTGATCACATCTCCTTGAGATATGTGACAGCAAGCGAAAAGCGAAAGGAGCTCTGATGTGATGACATTAGCTCAGAAGTTAGGTCACATCTGAAGGAGACATGTAACAGTCATAGCAGCAAAAATCCTACAATGATAAAACGTGACCAAATCACATCACAGTGAGACGTGTGATGGTGGTTTGAATGAGACATTAGCTTGAATATAACAGTATAGTGTGCGTTTATGAAAGACTTCAGCACACAGGGATGTGAGAAGTGTATTCTTCTAAGACCTGCCTTTATACATGTGTGTTTAAAAAATTTCAGTGCATGCAAGGTCAGAGTTGACACTGTTGTTGGCTTCATATTTGAGGGGTTAAACGTTCACAATTTTTACTCTTTCAGTGTTTTGCGAGGGTTCCATTTTCATAAGTTCCCCAGAAAATAACCTACACGGAGTATGTCCATTCTCATATGAAAGCAAAATCGTAACTACAGGATGGGGACTGAGGGGGAACATCAACTGATTGGAAATTTGAAAGATTTAACATAATTTATAATAACATTCTTTGATTTACAGGCAACATACAAGTAGTATTATCATTAATAGCGTCAATCTTTTTTTTTCTACTGTCCTTCGGAGAAGTCTCTTTTTCATACAGGTTTTTATATGGCAATAATTTCCCTTTTGGGAATACCGCGACTTTGAAACCCTCTCAAACAAAAAGTCAACCACAATATGACAAAGTATATTACACTCTGAGAAAAGTCAACCACAGTATGTCAAAGTATATTACACTCTGAGAAAAGTCAACCACAGTATGTCAAAGTATATTACACTCTGAGAAAAGTCAACCACAGTATGTCAAAGTATATTACACTCTGAGAAAAGTCAACCACAGTATGTCAAAGTATATTACACTCTGAGAAGTTGTCACATTGTGCGCCATTACCAGTCATCTGCTGGTAGCTCCATGTCTCAAAAATCTAGATCTGTTTACTTTGTAACAATGGATACCAGTGGCACCTGTGCATGTACTTGTATGTAAATGTAATGCAAGTTGATGCATTATTCATTCTCTGAACCAAGAAGTATCCTGATCTAAATGAAAGCTAAAACAATCTCCTTAAGTGTTACAATGGTGCCCCATCCTCAGCCAAGAATGTGTGTATTCAAATGATTAGTATATATATCACCTCCTTCACTCTGCAGTTATTAGTATTATATATAGCTCATCTAGATAACATACACATGATGAATGATAATGTGATACCTTCTGAAACGTTACTGGTGTAACAAATGTATGTTTCTTACACTGGCATTTTATCCACAACAAAAATCTCCTAGAAGTGTATGATTAACATGCATGCAACACATGATGTTTGTAATATTGCATTGAGACAGGTCAAACCCTAATGATGACTGTAGAGTGACAGATCCATACTACAGCAGTAAATCTGTTAAACCACTGCTGGTGTCATGTATTAAGAAGTGTTAATGGTCGATTAACTCTGCTTCTGCTCTTTAACAGGTGGGGCCCAGGCTGAAACACAAAAAGAAAAACATTCATTTTATCTATGATGAAAGTTTGTCATAAAATGATTTTTTTGTTTATATAAAATATTAACAAGATGTCTACAATCTCTGAACAATCACAAGGCAGGCCTTACATGATAAGAGTAAATTAAATAATGTTTTGTTGATGTTATAGCCCTAGTAAACATACTCTGATCAGCTACAGTTGATTAGTATCAGGTATAGTCAGGAACTATGTGTCATGATGAACAGCTCATGAAAAAAAAGATCTTTCCCTTATACATTTTAATAATTCCAGAATAATCATTTTAACCTATTTAATGTCTAACATAGTTTTATATTTTTGCTGTAAGCATTGTTAAACTGAGACACAAGTATGTACAGTGAAAATGGGCATATCCATAAAGTGAGCTACTCTATACAATGGACAGCTTGTGACAGTCCCTTTTTTCTCCTCCATATTAGGTATTTATGTTGTGGCCATGACCTCCATTATACTGAGCATCTCCATAAAATGGGCAGTTTGGACTCAAGGGTGCCCACATTACTGTGTCATATTTAGTATGTACACAAAAGACCTATGATATCATATGCTGTTTGGACATGAGACAACATAGAGCCAACTGATCACTATTCCAGGATTCCTCTGATTTCCAGGATCGTTTGAAACTATTATATTAGGAAAGACACTGATTATGTGTTGACCTGGGTTGTATTTATAAATTCTCTTACCGGTGTTGGTGGGGTGAAGGTTTTGACAGGTCGAGGCGATGGTGTGTGGCGTACGTTTTCCTTATCAACATCTGGACTGTGATGAGCACGGTGAGCAAATTTTTTCTTCAAGGCTTGGGCTATCAGACTGGCAGGATCATTCGCATCACTTGCTTTTGGGGGCTGTCTGAGAGGAGTGCCCCCTGGTGATCTGTAAGGGAACAAAACAGCATGGTAATAAAACCTTGCAAATATCTAATTATAAGTATTAGAACATGCTTTTTGTCATTTTTCACAGTTCAAGTAACAGTAAAATAGGCAGTAATAGTATCATCTCTGTACCAGGTTTTACAAGCAGAGGGACCCAACATTTATAACATCTGCTGTTTGTGTTTTATCATCAGACACCATCAGAGTCTGTTCTCCTTACCTATCCCAAACTTGGATACTAATAATGAAGCTTGTTTAAACATTATTTTTAGCGCAGCTGACTGAAAGACAACTGATGTATAGGAATGACGCTTTATCCATTGTCCGTCCAGCTAAAAGACGACTGATGTATAGGAATGACGCTTTATCCATTGTCCGTCCAGCTAAAAGACGACTGATGTATAGGAATGACGCTTTATCCATTGTCCGTCCAGCTAAAAGACGACTGATGTATAGGAATGATGCTTTGTCCATTGTCCGTCCAGCTAAAAGACGACTGATGTATAGGAATGATGCTTTGTCCATTGTCCGTCCAGCTAAAAGACGACTGATGTATAGGAATGACGCTTTATCCATTGTCCGTCCAGCTAAAAGACAACTGATGTATAGGAATGACGCTGTATCCATTGTCCGTCCAGCTAAAAGACGACTGATGTATAGGAATGATGCTTTGTCCGTTGGCTGTTCGTTAGCAGGGCACAAATCATAACCAGTATTCCTGGAAACTTGTAACTGAATATCCAGGTAGGTTAATAAAAATCTCTTTGGAAACCTGAAATTAAGTCACTGCAACCTATATCCGTAGAGCTATGAGGCTCGTAACTACCCTCTAGAATAATTTAAAATTTGATACAAAACCTCCAGTATCTTGATATTTAGTGCATGGATTGTCATGAATCTATAAATATTGACCATGACTAGTTTTGTCAGTTTCTGGTGGCACCACCTGTATTTTTGTATCCGCCAAAACAGAGTTTTGCGGATACTATGTTTTCAGCTGGTCGCCGCCGCCGCCGCCGCCGCCGCCGCCGCCGCCGCCGCCGCCGCCGCCGCCGCCGCGGCGTAGGTGTCCGGAGAACTCCTCCGTAACCGCTGGGCGGAATTTTCCGAAACCCGGGATTATGTTCGGGTCACATGTGAACTGCTGCGCCCCGATTTTGTTTTGACCTCTGACCTTTCCTCTGCGCTCTGCGTCCGTTTGTGCGTCTGTTTCCACACATAAACCCACATATCTCGGGAACCGTTTGACCGATCAGGAAAATTTTTTTGCACAAATGTAGCCCTCGGAGAGCTTTATAACATACACCAAAAATGGTGGCGCCACCTGCAACCATGTTTGCACAGTGTCCATCTGTTCGTCTGCCTTGGGTTAAAATCACTCATATCTCTGCAGTGACTTGACTAATTCACCTGAAATTCGGCATGCGCAAACATCCTGGATAGCTTTTCTGATTTTATGACAGGTGGCGCCACCTACATTCACGTTGAGGCTGCAGACATCCAAGCTCATATCTCGGGAACCGTTTGACCGATCAGGAAAATTCTTTTGCACAAATGTAACCCTTGGAGAGCTTTATAACATACACCAAAAATGGTGGCACCACCTGCAACCATGTTTGCACAGTGTCCATCTGTTCGTCTGCCTTGGGTTAAAATCACTCATATCTCTGCAGTGACTTGACTAATTCACCTGAAATTTGGCATGCGTATACATCCTGGATAGCTTATCTGATTTTATGACAGGTGGCGCCACCTACATTCACGTTTACGCTGCAGACATCCAAGCTCATATCTCGGGAACCGTTTGACCGATCAGGAAAATTCTTTTGCACAAATGTAGCCCTTGGAGAGCTTTATAACATACACCAAAAATGGTGCCGCTACCTGCAACCATGTTTGTACAGTGTCCATCTGTTTGTCTGCCTTGGGTTAAAATCACTCATATCTCTGCAGTGACTTGACTAATTCACCTGAAATTTGGCATGCTTATACATCCTGGATAGCTTTTCTGATTTTATGACAGGTGGCGCCACCTACATTCATGTTTATGCTGCAGACATCCAAGCTCATATCTCAGGAACCGTTTGATTGATCAGGAAAATTTTTTTGCACAAATGTAGCCCTTGGAGAGCTTTATAACATACACAAAAAATGGTGGCGCCACCTGCAACCATGTTTGCACAGTGTCCAGCTGTTCGTCTGCCTTGGGTTAAAATCACTCATATCTCTGCAGTGGTTTGACTAATTCACCTGAAATTCTGCATGCTTATACATCCTGGATAGCTTTTCTGATTTTATGACAGGTGGCGCCACCTACAATCAAGTTTACGCTGCAGACATCCAAGCTCATATCTAGGGAACCGTTTGACCAATTGGGCCAAAATTTTGCATGTGTATAGTTCTCACAAAGCTCTTTATCATACGCTAAACTGGTGGCGCAACCTGCAACCCTTTTTTGCACAGCGTCCATCTGTTTGTCTGCCAAGGGCAAAAATCACTCATATACAATATAGTGGTTTGACTTATCTGCCTTAAATTTTGCATATGTATACAACTTGGACGGCTTTCTGGATTTTTTGGTAGGTAGCGCAACCTACATACACAATTTGGCTGCAGACATCCATGCTGATATGCAACACTTCACCCGTTCCACTCTGATTTAGGCGGATACAAGTAGTCGCTTGTCGACTACCCGTATTCTAGTTTTCTATTTTTTTACAATTATTTTTCTGTTTTTTTAGACCATCAAATGACACAGTTATGTCAGTTTCTCAGCTGTGGTTTCATCAAGTGTCCTGAAACCCAATGTGTTTATTGATTATGATTGGTTTCTTCAGTTCCTGAAGACTGGTGATGCCACCTGTATTTTTTCTATTTTTGATGCATTTTTTTCCTTTATTTTGAGACTGCCAAATTATATTGATAAGATCAGTTTCACAACTGTGGTTTCATCTGTGTCTGGAAACATTGTGTTTATTAGGGCCCACTGAAGGCAAAGTTCTATCACATTTAACATCCATACCTTGCAATGGAACGTAGTTTGACAGTACCCAGGTTTTTTAGGACATCACTCATGTTGGGCTGGCTTGCATTTGTTGACTTTGTACTTGTACTGGTTGCCTTTCTCTGTATACACCACACAAGGAACAAACGATTTACAAACAAATTTTTACATGGATCAGTAATATATATATTCCATAAAACAACTGTACCCCTCACCATTTTCAATACTTGAGGTTGTTCAATAATACCACAATAATTGGCATGAGAATTACATCAGAAAAACTGTATGTAGTAAGGTGTAATGAGTTTAAGTGTATAGTGTACAAATCCAATATTGAGCTATTTAAACTTAGTCTAAAGAGGACTATAGTTACTTAAAACCAAGCACACAAGGCTAAATATGAATACAGCTGCAAAATATAAAACATTATGGTGACTTGTGAGATAATGGTAACTGTATCACAACATGTAGACAGCCAGGTAGTCCCTATCAGCTGGGGGACTGTATTTGGCTGTGTTTGAAAAGAATATGAGCGAGTGAATAAAAAGCAAAACTTAATATTAAATAGTAAGTCACAGAATAAAACTTACATTTACACAAATATTTAATTCTGTGATATTTAAATATAAATACATATGAATAATTACAAATCCATGTTTTATTCAACGGCAACCTGTTAAACATCACCTTGGTGTACTAGTTCAGAAAAGGTTTTTCAAATTTAAGTTTCTTTTCATGGCCATGGCAATTAAAAGGGGATCTACGGTATCCCTTATGCATCTAATACTTACCCTTTTGATGATGTCTGTGACTGAAGGCAGCTGTTTTGCCACATTTGGGGGTGGGGGTGGGGGTGGAGGTGGGGGCGGAGGAAGACCAGGGGGAGGGCATGGAGGTGGGGGGGCCCCTAAAGGAGGAGGAGGGGGAGGTGGGGGTGGAGCAGCGGGAGTGCCTTGGACAGGTGGACCACCAGGACCTGTCATTCCTGAAGAAAAGAATATATAATATTATAAATTTATATATTTGTAAAACTGCAAAGAAAAATTAAATTCAAAATGGTTTGCAGGTACACTCATATGAATAAATAAATAAAGTTAATTATAACACCAAATAAAATATCTTAAAAAATAATTTAAAAAGGAATGCATTTGTCGCATTAATATCAACTAGAATATACCCATATCAGTACCTGCATCCACACTTTTCTTAAATTATGAATGAGCACTGACATGGCGTGCGCGTTTGAAATGCACTGACACAAATGTGGCGAGGGGTGAGATGTTCCGCGTCCAAAATCGTCCCAACGATTAACCCGCAACATGATTCACTTGTGCCAAAATTGCCGATATGGGCAGCGGTGAGATGTTCCCGGTCTAAATTCGTCCCCGCGGTCAACCCACAACAACATTCATTTGTGTTGACCTAGCAGACTGCTTAGAAAAGGCCGACGCATATTGAATGTTTGGCAGACCATGTCAGGTTTGATTTGATTGGTTAGCGAGAGGAGAATCTGGACGACGCGGGCGCACTATGTGAGAATGGCCATGGCACACCGCAGGTATTAAACCCATAATAATATTTATCGATTTTGAGGCCATTTCTTGACCAAACGCCTAAAAAATATAAACTCGTTCTTCCCCGACCAAGATGCACCCTCCCATGAAGTTTGACGACCATGCGATCCCTAGCATGCGAATGAATCCGGACAGACAGACAGACAAACAAACAAACAGATTCCCGTGAATTATAGTATGATTAGAGTACTTAAGAAGATAAGCTGTTCAAGAAATTACTGAATATACAGTTTATGCATGAAAGTGACTACAACATATGGGCCCAAAGATTCTGAAAGACAGGAAATAACTATAAATACCAGTTATATATATATATCTCTTTCTCTACATATTCGCTGAATAACATGAATTTAAGAAGTGTTATTTTGGCTGTGTCTCCACATTTCTATAAATTAACACCAACTTTGGAATTTATTTCTACTGATATAACAATGTAAATATAAGGCTGTTTTACTTTTAAAGATATCTGAGACCTAATGTAAGCTGACCCATCCTATGCATGAAATGTTTTTTCAAGGAATAAGAGCCAGAGGTTTAAAAAGAGTGAATTAGAATTAATAAGATCCTATCATTTGTGGCATAATGCATGCTTTATTTACAGAGTAGAAATGGTGGATAATAGAACATTATATATAAGAACCCCATCATGGCTGGTAACTCTATCTGTTAAGAGAATATAGAAGCAGTAAAAGTACATTTGACACAAGGTATACATCACCTGTATCCACCTGTATCCTACTGCTCTGCTCTTGAGCCACAACGATTCCCGCGATCTGCTGCCGCAGCAACATCAGCTGGTCCTCCAGCTCACTAATCCTCTTCAAAGCCGCCGGGTCCGGAGTCTGGAAACCTGACATACTGGCTGGATTGTTACTGCCATAGCAAGTGTTGCTGCAGGCCGACTGTGAACAGCACTGGTTATTAGTGTGGTTACAGCTGTGTTTGCTGCGATTCTCATGCCTCTGTGAAGTTGTGGGAGTTGAGTCAAAATCCCCAAGATCAAACAGTGAATGAATGTTCATACTGTCCCCAGCAGGGGTTGATGCTAAAGGTTTCTTTAGACCATCACTACTTGGAAACACCTGAGCTCTGAAATCATAAGATCAATAATGTGTCATTTCATTTGATAATATTGAAGATCTCTTGTAAATTATATATCAGTGGCTGTTGAACTTGCTATTTATTGGGAGAGCATCCCTCACTCAGTATGGGGATCAGGGGATGGGGGAATGGGATAAAAATATGCAAACTGATTGCTTGGTACTTAATATCTAATGTTAAGATCAAATTTATATATTTTTTTTTCACAGCAGAATCAAAAGTCCAGGGGGAGAAGATCAGTGGTCGTAATAACACCTTTCTGCCTGTCTCAGGCAGCCAAACATATGCACGGAAAGGCAGTTTTCATTTGTACCAATCCATTGACAAGGTGTTCACCTGGATGTATTCCACATTAGTAGCTGGTTATAGTTGAGTACCAGTAAAAAACATGATAAAAAAATGCATTACAGTAAACTGGACATTACAGTTACTGGCCAATATGTTAAACTTGTTACTCCTGCTCTTATTGCATGCAAGTGTGCATGTAGGAAAGCATGTAAGATGGCAGAACCAAGTTTACACTGAGCGAAGTGTGACTGAAAGGTTGACATGATGGTAGGATGCATCTTTAGCGGAAAGACAAACCTGGATTAATGCCTTTCTGTTGGAAAGGTGAAAATTTCAGGGTATTACAATCCCTGAAGATGATGACTGAATGAAGATTATGTGTAGTTTAATAAAATTTAAATAAAGTAAGACCTTGTGTCAAAACAGCAATAAGTCAAGCCCAATCCGTGATTTAATCATAAGCTTGAAAATCTGCAAGATTATTTAAAATTATTTGTAAGTAAAACTCGCTTGTGTCCATCTTTCAACATGTCAAAGTTTTCTATTGGTCTCTTTGACTTCAACACAAAGGGGTTTAACTGTACAAATCAGAGATAAAGGTTAGGTAATCCTAATAGCAAGTGGTGGTGTTATGTGGAGGGAGCACTGCATCCAGAACAAAGACTGGGCCCTTAGGTGATTGGTGGGTGCAAAGTGTGATGTCACAAGCAAATTTAGAAATGACTTAAATCTAGCAATAAATGTTGTTTTTATACTAACCTGAAAATTTTGGGATGGTAGTGTCAGAAATACTGATCTTTGATGAGATCTAGAATTTTTAGTCACAGGTTTTCTCTGTTGGTAATGTCACTGTCAAGTTGACAGTGCTCATAGATGTGCCAATAGTTTCTGAACAAATCACACAACCTAATTGTTTTTTTTTTTGTGGAAAAATAAATAGGAAAAAAAGTCCCCCCTCAAGGAATAGGGTTCAGTTTATTTAATATCTTTATTAATATTTTTTTTCATAGGCAAGTGTGTTATATGATAATGTAATGAGATTTATGTTTGCTTGACCTTAAACTGCTGCTTGTCCAGGAAAAATGTAAACCATTAACCAACCTGAGCCTGATGAAGGGGTCCCCTAGGTCCTCATCCAACCAGCCAATGTCAGCCAGTGTAGCACAGGTTCTGCTGGGACCCAGCATACCACATATTGTCCCCTGTGATGTCACAGAGTCTGCTACTGCTGTATCCTGGGGCGCTGCCTCCTCTGCCCATCTAAGCAGGTTCTTCTGCAAGTATCATTGTAAATATTCAGAAAATTATTCAGTTTAATCAATGTTACATAACACTAGACCTCTTCTTATTTGGATTTTTATGGACAATACATTGAAACAAAATTTAGAACAGGGTACTATCCAAAACCTTAGTGCGAATTTAAGGGCATTTTAAGGACCCTTGTCCATACAATTTCATGAACCACTAAGGGTATTTGTAATAATATGGGAACTTGAATCCTTATAAATGAAGTCTACAGTAGATCCTTAAATGAATCTTAATATATGAAGTCTATCATGGTCATATAACTACTGCAATAAATAACTGTAAGTCTGTAACCTTATCTAAACTTAACTCAAGCAAATTCAAGGAATTAATTTCCCTCGCTTGTGCCTTCAAGTGGTGAATAAATGCAAATAATTTTAATCATGCTCAACAGATAGCAGCACTGGGCAGGTACTGCAAAAATTCAAGTAATTTATGTCCACCGCTAGCGAAACCTTTTGGTAATTAGTGAAACTATTTGCTGATTCATCATATAAAAAATGAAATATCATATTGTATTATTATCATGTGAGACAGACACTCCAAAACCAATCCCAACCAAGTTAAGCATGAATGCAATCACTGACCCAAATTTGAATGAAATCAAATAATATTTAGGAAAGTCATCGCTGGAAATGAAAACCTGACGGACAGACAGACAGACAAAGGGACAGACTCACAAACCCAAATCAATGTCCCCCTCAATAACTAGTAATACCAGTAATTAATATTTATTATAACAAGTTTATAGTAATTATATCATATAACACTGATTAATATCTTGACTACATTACACTGCCGTGTGGTCTTTCTTTTCTCTGTTTAAATCAATTTTATCAGCATTCATCAGCAAAAAATTTAAAAATTGTAAAATGTAAAAATTTAAAATTTAAAGGGCATCTATGGACTTCTGATTATTTTTCTACAATTTTGACAAAATTTATGTACTTTCTGCAGTTTTGAATTCTTTGACCCTCAGGGTTTTCAAGGACCTGTATAAATCCTGTTAAATATAAAGTTAGAAACAACCACTTATCTGCAATTAAAGCAAACATGTTTGGGTTAAATAGTGTAAAGCCGTATTTTATTAATTTTATGAATATATTTTTTAAAAACCAATGTGACATTTTACATTTTAATAGCTGCGCTAATAGTTAGTCCATCAAAGCTGTTGAAAGTATAAGAAAAGGAGCTGTATGGTCATATGTGCATGTTACAATCTGTCAAATATAAATGGGCAACTGAAGATTCTTTATCAAACACACGGCTATAAATATTCATGAAACTTACCTGAAATCTTAACCTTTGCACAGCTTTCAAGGGTAATCTGGAGCCCAAACGACGCACTAGGCTGACTTTTTTGCCACACTGCACAAGATGGATATTCCACATGGGAACACTCTACAAATGGATAACAAAGATCTATACATTACTCATTAATGTATATAACGAACTCAGGCTTTCTTATCCGATATACCACACAGGACAAATCTTGATAAAAATTACAGTGCGAGTATAAAACCAGTCTTTCTTTTGGTAGTCATGTTTTTAAAACCAGTTGCTTTTATATTTATTACAATACATGCAAAGTCATGAAAGGAAATCTGTAAATAACTAAAGGTCATTATACAGTGTCAGGGCCAGGCTATGTACCTAGTTCAGAGGACCGACACCAGGAACTTCAGTATCTGTACCTTGCATAATGTAATTGAGGTGTATAAATGACAATGAAAGTAACATAAACACTAGCATACAGATGAACGTATACAATTATTATATAGTTAAAATGTCTTGAATTGAAAAACATTTTCAGTTACTGGACAGAGGAACTTTCTAAAGTACCTGTACCTGAACAATTCACAATTTCCTGTGTGGCTGACCGGCTCCAACCCCGCATTAAATAATAACTTAATCAACTTACGGGAGGTTTATTCCCATGTCCAAACAACAGCATCCTGGTCTTGTATGGTCTGCATTAACCAAATGCTGCAAAATTATATATACAAATATAATCAGATGCAAAAAGATAATCCAACCTGTAATGATATATATAAACATACATATATAAATATATGGTTCATATATAATATATATATATATAAATATATGGTTTATATATATATATATATATTTTTGGGGGGGAAGGGGTTGAGAAAATTTCAGGGTGGATCTAGTTGCAGATTAATCCAGATTTGCCCCTTTTGTCTGTTGTTCCTGTTGTTTTTCCATACAATATATTTTCAATATTTCATCAGACTTGGCCCTAAGTTAAACTGCTATTTTCCTATAGGCACTTGCCCTTAAACAAACAAGGGACCAATGGGACACTTTGCTCAGCTGAATTTTGGAAAATTTTAGCAATTCAAATTAAACTAATTTTTTAAATATATATATATATATATATATATATATATATATATATATATATATATATATATATATATATATATATATAAGCATTTGAAAAGCTAAGAGGAAATGGCCCTTCTAACTGGTGATAATCAATATTAAATAAATATTTGCTGAACTAATAATGTGCACTTTTATGGACTGGATCAAAATTGCAGGAGTCTCTCATGGTCAAATATTTCTAGAAGTATCATTATTTCAGCTATGTGACAGTAATATGTGCATAAAATAACAATGGGAATGTATGAACACCTGTCAATTATAGAATAAGGAAGGTGGAGAATACATAATTATATGAATTATAATGGTACACATTTAATTTATTAATGGAAGTAAAATGCTGCAATCTGTTATTAATAATTAAATTTTTAAATGAACATAAACTAAATTTGATAAGTACATATTGCACTGTGTAATACATGAAAATTGTGACCAGGCAACCAATTAATAATGCAAATGAAAAAAAAAAAACAGTGTGTGCTTTAAAGTTATATGATAGGATACATTTGAACAACAAAATATGTTTTAATGTTATTAATAAGTCTGGGTGGAGAGAGAGAACAAAAAAGAAGGGGGAGCATTCAACAGTGCTTATAGGACAACAATTGAAATACATTTCAAACAATAACAATTTTTGCATTACACTTGATAAGGGGGTGGGGTGGGGGGGGGGGGGGGTGATATGGGAAGAACTGTACACCTGTGATCCCTACTCCCCCAGTAACCCATGTGGGTGGGCGGGGGGGGGGGGGGGGGGGGGGGGGACAATGCAAGTGAATACTATAAGAGCCTTAAAAAATCATGATGTCGTCATGGTAACATCCTTGCAATTAAAACCTTCATATTGCAATTAACAGTACAACAATGAAACCACCATGATGACACTTGAGACAGACCAGTTCAATTCTAGGGAAGCTCTAGCTGGATTATGGAAAAAAAACAATATTTGGTCACACTGGGTTAAGATTTGACACCATATGGCTGGATGTCAAGGAATTCAACCTTCAACTCATTCAAAATATGTCAAAAGAACAAAGAGTAAAAATTGCAATTGATCCAACTACTTAAACTTTTTTCTTCAAATTCTGACACAAGTTCCAGATTATAGGGATGTTGGGTTTCCACTTTTAAGAAACGTGCTAAAAATAACATGTTGGCAATGAGGAAAGCTTCTATTAAGAAAAAAATCATGACCATAAATGAGGCAAATATGAACAGACTTTTCCATAAAAAAACTTTATCAAGAGCATAAAAAATTGTGTAACACATCACCAGTGTGACCAGGGTCTTAGGCATATTTGCAACTCTGAAATAAGGTGTCTCAATTAAATAAAATAACAAATAAATGTTGAGGCTCATTATAACAAAAAAAGCTAAACACTACATATATGTTGTCTGAAGGTCTACAGAATTTAAATCAGAAATCTTACCAAACATTAGTTTCATGTTAATTAATTATTTATGAAATAATAATGTAATTTAAATGAGTGAAATTACTAAATTACATTAATTATACTATTTTTAAAAATAAAATTCTAATTTTTCTATTGAAATATTAGTATTATTACTGTGTCAGTGCTTACAAAATGAATAAATAATTAATTCAAAATAATATATGTAAACAATATATATCAATAAAATTACAACAAAACACAGATAATTATAGCCATATGGTTATGATCATTATTTAATATTTGGCATCTGGACAATGAATTAACATCTGCATCCTTATACAGAAACTGTTTGTTAATTTAATTGAACTTGTTTTCATTTACTTGATGTACAAAATAATCATTTTACATAAATGTTAACCTGTGAAGAGTGTGGTTCCCCTTGGACTTTTTGAGCAGATCTATTTCAGTTGTTTTCCGTTGTCTCTGGTCCTATCCTCCGTGTTATCCCCCAGTCTTGAAACATGTTGTTCAGAGGCCACTCAGCTTCCGGGGCCATCGAACCAATAGCATCCTGCGTAACAAGACAACGACCAATCATCAACTGCCTTTCATCTTGACGCGAGATTTAAACCCCCCTCAGATGTCAACACCACGCGTGTCTATTTACGTGGTCACATATTCTACGAGCCGTCTGATGTTCAATTAACCGCTTCATTTGTAGTTAATCCGGCGACACGGCTCCTTCAGAAAGGCGTTTTCATTCACCAGAAACGTAGATTGAAGTATTTATTTCGAGGTATAGTATGATTTTACGGCTTGATCAGTCATTTTAGCGGTTGAAACCACCCAAAAGCCAGAGACCGAGATCAATCAACCAAATGTCACGGTCACACTCTCAGGTCTGGGTTGACTGTCAAATGAACCATTTGCCTTTGGGCTGCAGGCAGCTCGGAGTGTCCTGATATTTTAAATCTCATTGTCTGTTCAATATAACAAATTCTGCAGTATCATTTTATAGTCTCAATGATGAATACCTTGTCAAGAGATCAATGAGTAAAAATTGCAATTGACCCAAATGGTGAAATACTAAAACTTTTTTATTCAATCTGACATCTGTGCTGTCACTCTAATCCAACCTCTTTTTTTTACTAAATTGTAATTAAATATCATAAATGTGTAGGTCACATTTTTTTTCTGGTGAGACCATGCAGTCTTCATACTTTTTTTTACCAGGAATTACCTGTCATACTTAATACTTATTTCTCCAATCATTTTTTGAATGGCAATTTCAGACTATCCACACCTATATTTGGGAACTTTTTAGATTTGAATTTTTTCCTATGTCAGTGTTTTAGTTTTATAAGTGTGGCCAGAATATATAATAATGCCATGAACTCTCTGATAACTTGCAGAAGGAATGAACTTTGCAAAAATGAATAAGTTGTCTAACACTTTGCCTTATAGCATATTTCATTCCTAAATTATTAAGTATAATTTTAATAACCTCACCTGCAGAAACACAAATATGTTTTCTTTTATGATCATTTTGTTTTCTTTTCTATTGTTTAACCATTCATACACTTCTGTTCCAGATGTGTATGAACTAGAAATGCCACCTTTCAGAATAATACATTCACAATATCAGCATCTGACTGTGTTGTATATTAAATAAAGTATCAATCAATTTATACAATATGATTTTTACTTTTAACAATAAAACCTGAATAAATGTCTGAATGTCCATTTTCTCTTCAACCAGACACCTGGTATGTATCATGAATCAGTTGGTGAAAGCCTTGAATGATAAAATCATTTGGAAAAATATTATAATCATAACCACCCAGTTGGATGTTATTTTCATGTTTGGTTTCTTAATTACAGAGACATTTATAAGCTAACTTTTCAACTATATTAAGCTTAAACTCAAAAACGATTAGAAATGTGGCCTTTTACAAAGACTAGTTTTACAGGCTAAGCCCTGATATAACACAATTACACAAACCTGTGGTATTCACACACTGTGTTTTCTTGCTATTTTACATTAAATTCTATTTTTTTGTCTTAATTTGTATTCAAAGCCCATGGTTGTGACATTGTGGTAAAATTTAGTTGGAAAATTTATCAGTAGACTCTTCAGGCAAATTAAGGTATGCTTCATTCAAATAAATCTGTAGGGCTATAAGTTAGAGTAAATGCAAGCAAAGGAGAACAAATGAAATTGTTGCTTGTTTTTATAGTTGATATATATCTGCTTTTTAATTTTTAAATTGACAATTCAAATGTATCGGTCAACATGAATGCTATAAAAATCCTTATTCTTGTGAGCTGTTGGTTTAGCAAACATGTTGTAACCTTCATTTCAAAATTCAATAGATACTGATACTGATTCATACAATTAAACACTGTTAATTCCTTAAGAACAACATGTCATGTTGAGAGCTCCAGTGACACCAGCTGACCTCTGATGGCACAGTTGACACTAGGTGAACTAGCAATGCCTTCAGACCACCAATGACACTGGGTATCACTAATGAACTGTCCTTATTTCAGAGTGTTTTAGAAGATGGTTGTGGGCCAGGAGTTGTCAGCTGCCACCATTGATGCCATGAAGAGTATGGCATCAGATCCCCTCAAGAGGGCAGCACTTGTCAAGGTACAATTTATTTGCCCTCACATCAAATAGGTCAAAGTGTTATCAGTTCAATTACTGTTGTAACTGAAACCTTGGGTTATTTTTTTTTTTTGCCACCTTTTTTTATGAATTCAGGTATTTCAGTAATACTAAAAGAACATAGTTTGTATTCCCTTAAAATTCCTTTAAAATTATGGTGTTTGAAATTCAAGTAACAGCAAATTTTTTAATGCTCAAAACTGTTTATCATTCATGAAACATTAATGACCATCTTTCCTTTCTTTCATTCAGGATGATGTCTGCCTAGGGGGACTAATTATGGTTCTGTCAAACAAAAACAATGACATAGTCAAAGGTGCCTTGGAGGTAAGTGATCAGATTATAGAGGAATTTTGTATATTCCCTGTGTGTTTGTACTTAATTATTTAAATAATTAATTCAAAATGGTTACAGCAGTAAATTTGAGCAGGTTTTGGGTACATTATAGTAGTTGTCTCTGGACCCCCCCCCCCCTGACAATTATGTTACAAAATAAAAATTACCAGAACTTTTATTATAAATTGTAACATGTTGGTTCCCACTTTTCCTCATGTATTTCTTAATACAGAATTCACAGGTAATACCATAATGACATATGCCATATGGTCTTCACGCATCTAGTGTTAGACACTTTAATGAATGCTTCACTACCATTTATATGCATATATTGACACATGACCGTTTATTCTTTGCAGACCTTGTGCTTACTGGCAGAAACTGCAGATCACCGTCATCACATGAAGAATTTTATTGGTATGATGGACCAGTTATCTATACTAGTCACAAGGCAGAGTCCATCTGTCCGAGAACTGGCTACACAGGTATACAGGCTGCTAGCAGATGGTAATGAGAGCTTTAACAGTTCCAGCGGCATCCTGAGAGATACAAGTAATCATAGACCAACCAACAGCAGGGCTCCACAGAAAAAACACATGGGATTGTTTGGAACCCCTATGAATAAATACAAAGTTGTGGTGCTGCAGATAACAGGTCTTAAAGGAAAGGTATGAAAATATATCTAGGTGTCATTGCTAAAGGAATCTGTTAGGATAGATAATAATTGATAAGTATTTGTGTGAAAAACTTGATTGTAAATAGGGGGTTATGTGGTAATATATCAAGTTCCTAAACCTAAAATTAAGACTTTTAAAAGTTAAGGAAAGATAAAGAAGCCTTCACACCCTAAAAATAAAAAGCTCCATGTGTTTGTAAGTGTATATGTGTTTATGTGAGAAAATTGTCTTGGAAGCAATTTTCACACATGGGGTCTGCATAAACTCGGGAACCTGGTGTAAAATGACATTATTCCACCATCTTTTTGAGGAAGACTCGAAGAAACTGTTTCAATAAATACATCTGCTAGTTCACGCATTTACACATACATACTGCTCATGGAAACAGCTTTAGGGGTTGATGAGATTGGTTTTACAAAGTCTTAATTATCTTATGCCTGACATCCTTCATATAAGTACTTACAGGAGTATATCACCGTCAATTTTGACAAAACAGAAACAATTGTGAAAATGCAAAGTCACATTTATAAAGCATTTTATTGTGTAAGTGATAATTTAAATACAAGATATGTTGGAACTTGAATTTGAATGCATGTTCCATTCATTAATGCAGGTTGAGATACAGTTGCATTGGTCACTGATTGTGTCTCTGTGTTTTACCGGTATACTTGTTCTCACAGGAAGATATTGAAGCCTGCAGGACTGAGTTGTTGAAGATCAAGGGAGTTGTAAGCATAACATTTGACCAACAGAAGAAAAGAAGCATTCTACGCACCAAAAAGGAGTTAAAACCTGAGGTAAATTATTCTGGTGCCTTTAAGTGTGGAAACTAAGGCCACTGTATGTAATTGTGTATGTACAATCATTTACGTTCAGAATAATGATGTATCAAAGTCTTATCAGATTCACTATAACTACTATTCTTTGCAACACCAGAGAAGATGTGGAAATGTGTCATGCTAGAAATAATTTTAAAATACATCCAGGAACTTTTAAAATGCTGCAGAGAAATGTCAGATTAAATCCTGGATTTGTTTTCATGAAATGGCTGGAACCCAACAGACATCATTCCTGAAGTCTTTACACAAAATACCCACACTTTAAAACAGTAATCTGTGTTTATTTCTCGTGATTAGTTTTCCTCTAACCTTTATAATGTTTTGTCACTTTTAATAGATATCTACAGAGACTTTACTCTGTAGCATAAATAACCAGGATTGGCAACAATGGCCACCTGAGGGCCCATACTCTGGTAATGAAACTTGGTTTTCTTGAGATTTTGTCAGGCTAATTTAAAGTTTCCAGCTGGTGCTTGCAACAAAACAAATACAGAAAAATCAGGAAATTAAATGCTAAATATCTAGACAAAGTTGTTGATGTTTTTCTGACTGGTTAGCTGTTTATAAATTAACAAGCTTGTCTACACTTTCTTTAAAAGGACTTTTTATAATTTTTATTTTGTTTTACATTATATATTAGTTGCTTGCTGGTGCAGTCACCAAGACAGAAACCATGACAGCACAACAAGTTGTCAAGGATGATACAGGGAGTGAGGTTAGTTCAGCAAGAAGTTCATCTGTTTGTCCGTCTGTAATACTCTTTCATAGGCATTATTTCAATAAACATTACAGGGTTCACATTTGACCCAGATTAAACCTACTGGTATTTAACCCAGGCAGTGGGTAAAACCTGGGTTAAAAGGACTATTACCCAAACTGTTTTCCATATTTACCTGCTTTTATCAAGTAGGATTCAAGCTTCATTTCTTTCTGATTGGTCAGCAGAAGGTTTACAAACATTTTGTAAATATTAGTAGCAAGCCAAGTGCCTCTGACCACATCAACCGTTGTTTAAATGAAGCTGTTTTCTACTCGCACTTTAACTCATGTTTGGCTCTGCAGAGCACATCACCCTAATCAGGGAATTGGGGTAAAACCTAGGAATCCTTGGTATAACCTGGATAAAAACCTTCGCCAGGTTTTACAACCTGCAAACACTGAAATATTCCAAAAATGTTGTTCATATTTGTGAATATTGACACTGATGAGAGGATGTACCTTTAGAATTTTAGACCCATCAGAAATTTCATATGGCCGCAAGGCAAATATCTTATTCAACGTAGTGAGCGCCCAGTAGTGAGCGCCCTGGGCGCTCTCAACCCTGGGTGCTCTCAAAATTGATTTTTAACCAATCATTTTTATACCCCAAAAAGGGCAAGTTTATTTGCATTAAGTCTGCATGCATGATTTGTGCCGAGATACAAATCAGAAACTTGCAGTCAAGGACACGCCCTATTGAGATTTATTTCTTTGATAACGTTTTAAGACGAAAAGATTGTCCACTGAAATTTTGAGCGTATTATTATTTTGTTAGTGAAGGCACAATATTTAAACTGATACCCACTGACGATCTGTTGACCTTGGGTGCCAAACCTAGAGGTAACAGCCATTGACCTTATGACTTTCACACTAAATAATTATTTCCATCGGCTCATGCAACTGGGATGCTAGGTAACAGCCGAAATTAACCTAAAAGGAACTCTTTTGACACGGTCATACGAAAGGACCAAGAGACAATTCATATCCTAACATTTCTGAGGAACTATGCAGTCTGACGTTAGCTGTTATTTGCTGAAAAGCTACCAAGGTTTCCATTTGTCAAAAGAAACAGGTTTATGTGGCCTGGAAAGGACTGGCAGGTTTCACACATATACTTTTATAATAATGTAATTCTCACAATTAAAGCCAGCAAGATTGTTGACTGTCATATTTTGATTTAACACTCTGTTAAAGTCAGCTGGCTGGCCTAACTTATAAGGCACAATTTTCCTCAAAATTAACGTAAAAGGCCAGATCACTGATAATGATAATTCCGTGCTAGAACACTGAAATTTGTTCCATGTTACAGATCATTTGGATATGTTCAAGACGGAAAGCAATGGTATTAATAGGAAATACAGTAAAGAAGATTTTATATTATCAAATGTGGTGCTGTTCTATGCTAAGATATGATTTTGTATGATTCTGGTGAAAATTTTAGGGTCTCATTTAGGGAAAATTTCATTTCATTAGCCAATATTCATTGGCACGGGACACCCTGACATAATTTCACGCCATTGCAATCATCAAGCGAGGTGGAAAAATTATGGTGCCAGTAAGTACTGCAAATTTTTATAGGTGAGAATGTCTCGTCCCTTCCATTTTTTCAAAGTTATCAGGACTGAAAAATCCGGGGGGGGGGGGGGGGGGTTCAGTGTGCTTATTATGTTGAATATGATACTTTTAAATCTATTCACGTGCATTATCTCATTAACTGTTTGAGAAAATTCTGATTTAATTTAAAGATTGCTCCCTTTGTGTTTAAGATTATTGGAAGTGATAAAATTCAGACCAGTCTGACATCCAGTACAGTGACAGTTGCCATTTTGTGGAACTGGCCATCACCTGGCCCAAAATTAGAACCATTTGAGTCCCAATCATTTCTAGTTAATATCTGTATCTGATTCTCTATTAGTAACTGTTATTGACAAATTGAATTTTTTTGTGTCTGTGTACTCTAAAATCCCTGATTAAAATCGGAAGTTTAGTCCATTGCTACATATATTAAATAGGTATCATTTATAATCATGTATGTAAGTGGTAGGAGTGTAAAATGCAGTTCAGATACAACTTTTGTTGCCAGTTATGTAATCCATTCCATCCGATATTTTGTCATGTGCCACATGTTTCCAGCAGTATCTCCTTTTGACTGCTTAAAATCCATTTCAGTGTTATAGGGAATGGAATGGTGTTTAATTAGTTGTAATAAAATTAAGCAATATTTAAAACAGGCCAGACATTTTAAAAATTAATTGGTTTTGAAAGTGAATCTCACTGAGAAGCCTGCTGCTTACTGCAATGTTCAATTAAAATCACTAGAAGTGCAAACAGGTTCATGTATACAAGCAGGAATGAGCCCACTGCAGGAATAAGCCCACTGTACATTTGTCGTGTATATTATATTCTCACACATGTTGTTGTAGGTATTAGTGTCATTTGGCAAGGCTGCAATGGACCAGAACAAAGAAAACTGTGTAAAGATGCCAGACTATCCTCCAGATGATGATGATACAGACTACTCTGGTCACCCGGCTAACTTTGGTCAAAAACAGCCCGATCAGTCCAGCAGCTGGAATTACGTTAAGAAACTAGGCAGCTTCCTCAGCAATTCCTTATACTGGTGATGAAAGTATTACTCATATTTTTCATGCATCCTAAACCTAGTTCAAGTGTCTCACTGACTGACCCATGATGGGTGGTTTTAAGTCTGTCATGACGGAAGCAATGATACGGAACTGATATGATACGGTACCAAATATTGTATGATTGTCCAGGGTTGAAAAGTGACTGATGTTTGCTCAGTAGCTCCGTCTAGTGATGGAGTCTGTGATTGCAGTATCAAGTACTGGACATTGCTGCACAACAGCAAAAACTATTGCAGGATTAATTTACAAGATTCCTGGTAAATGACGCTATTAATCTGTGATGTTACCGTGCAACCACTTTAGATTTTGCTAACATCTTAAATCTTCTTGCCATAGTTTTACTTCACTTTAACATCAGGTAATTAGGCTTACTTCACTGCCAAACACAAATACAACATATATTTTTGGAAAACACACCATATACTTGGAATACCTCCAGTCACTTTTTCAAAACGTGGTGTCTCCTCCAAATTTTATTCAAGGTATTTTAGATACTTTACTGTTTGTTGCATAATCACAAATGTAGATGGTTAAGACGTGCATACAGGTTTAGATGTGTATTTTAATTCCCCTGTATCTGATCTTACAATGTATCATATGCAATCAGTATAGCAGCATTATAGTTCGGAGAGTCTGAGTGACTCTTTCTGTACATGTGAGACTGGTTCATTTTGCAAAAAGCACTTTAATGAGTTGTCAAACTAACATACACAACATGCTGATATTGACAGTGTTGGCCATATCTTGACACTGATCCTTTCATTTTTCCATTCTATACACCTAAGGGCTGATGTATAAGATAAAATATTTTAAAATCCTAAGAACAACATATATATATATATATTGGTAAAACATATTCATTGAACATGGTCAGTGTTGGCCATCACTTGACATTAATTGTTATATTTTCTGTCCATACACCCTAGCTTTTCTTTAGGGCAAGATATATGTTTAAAAATAAAACATAGTACCTTTTTAGGGTATGCAAATGTGTTATTACAGCAGCAAGTTTGATCTGGCCCAGTTTGAGCAGAATATGCCAGTAAGCTGTCTGCTTACATGTAAATAAAGGTTGTACATTATTAATATCATGTGTCCTGGGCTTTGTAAGTCAAATAAATGTGTATGATGATTGAGTGGAACACAAGTATATTTAAATTATATAATGACCAGTTCAAGAAGTCATTTATACAGGCAGTAGTCTACAACTGACCTCCTAAATATTCATTAGCAAAACCATACAATGTTTGCAGATTTGTGATTTAGGTTTATGAGGATATACTTAAACTTAATTTAGACACCAATACATTGTGGCTAGGCAGAAAGCACCCAGATGCTAGTGGTCTTTACTACTCAAACGAACCTCTTCCACTTAAGAAATGTGGGAATGTCTGGGACTTCTTATCTCAAAAACTTTCAAAATCAAAATTTGTCACCGTTCACAGAAACACTTTCGCATGCTTACAAAATATTACTTATTCTGTAGAGTCCTTACAATAAAAATTTCCATGTAATTTGCCTTGAAATAATTTTATCCTACATATTTGAATGGACAACATTACCCTGCTTCCTAAAGCTATACTTTTGCTGCTGGTGTATTAAGAAGCCCCCAGTGCATTGGAAAGGATCTCCCAATCTCTTAACAGCAGTCATACTGAGACGCTTGTGAGTCCAATCCTGCATGTGTGGGCAGAAAGCTTTTCTCTGGCAACCAATTCCAAAGATAGGCAACAAGGCATCTTAACCTGTGATCATGTGCCAAGGCCTTTGAGTGTCGATTCAATCTTTGATATCTGTGGATTGTGAATGGTAGTTTTATTATATGGAATTAATATTCTACTTAACCAAAAGATGGCAGCACCTACAATAAATCTAAAACTAAGGGAAATCCACTTGATTCAGAATTGCAACAATTCGTTTATATTACAGAACTAGACATTTCTTGGCACTGCAGGTTCCAGAGTATCCCCAGACAGTACGCCCCCCCCCCTTAAGAATAGGCCCCCATTTTTAGCAGCATATACTGATACTTGGCAAGCAATTATTGTTTCTTCCATCTATCAATCCACAATCTTTTTGAAGATGTTGGTCCTGTGACCTTGACCTTTTGGCACATCACAAGGCTATCCAAGAAACTGTCAGGCGTCTTCCTCTATTGGCAGGGGAACTGTATGTGCAAGATGAAAGAATTGAGATGAATTTTTTGGCTGAAAATGCATCCACAATCTTTTTAAAGATGTGTCCTGTGACCTTGACCTTTGACCTCATGACCCCAAAATCAATTCAGGTCTTGCTTTTCCGATGGGTCATATACAAGTCAAGTTTGAAATCAATACATCAATAAAAGCAGGAATTATCATCCAGAAACTAATTTTTGGACAGATGGCTCCTGTGACCTTCACCTTTGACCTTGTGACCTCAAAATTGATAGGGGCCTTCCTCTATTGGCAGATGAACTATATGTGCAAGATGAAAGGTCTGAGATGAAATGTTTGGCTGAAAATGCATCCACAATATTTTTAAAGATGTGTCCTGTGACCTTGACCTTGACCTTTGACCTCATGACCCCAAAATCAATGGGAGTCTTGCTTTTTCAATGAGACATATATAAGTCAAGTTTGAAATCAATACATCAATAAAAGCAGGAATTATCATCCAGAAACTAATTTTTTGACAGATAGCTCCTGTGGCCTTGACCTTTGACCTTGTGACCCCAAAATTGATATGGATCATCCACTATTGGCAAGTGAGCTGTATTTTCAAGATTGAAGACCTGGGATGAAAGTTTGGCTTAAAATGGTGGCTTAGTGGGCCATACATAAGTCACGTTTGAAATCCATATGGCTATCAACACTGGAGATATCATAAGAGGTGTGTGATTTTCACCAAATATGGACACATTAAAGGTCAAGGCCACTCTCATGGTAAAGGTCATGACCCAAATATAAATAGACCTCATCCCATAACCCATCTCTCTACATGTGCATAATATAAAGAAATCTGTCCATTAGTTTTTGACTTATAATGCTTACAGTACTGTCAATTATGGGGGTATTAAAAGGTGTAAAAACAAGAAAAGGATAATATGTGGCGCCACCAGTTTCCGGTATATCACAAGATCTTCTATCCAAGATCTTCGGTCACCTTGATTTTCGGACCAGTCCATGCAAGCTTACTTGAGGTATTTAAGAATTTGTGTTATTTTCAGCAAAAATGGACCTATTCAAGGTCAAGGTCACTCTCCTAGCATAGGTCATGACCCCATTTTAAATAGGCTTCGTCCCCTTACCTATATCTATACAAATGTAAAGTTTGAAAAAGATCAGTGAAATATTTTTTGAGTTATCCCGCTCACAAGGTTTTTTTGCGGCGGCGGGACTGTTGTGAAACCATAGTATCCCGACTTTGTCTGGGGATACAATTATATATGAATGCAATGGTACCATTAAGTAAACAAAAGTGATGATGTTTTAAGATGACTAATGTGACAGTAAATCAATGTTTAATATGAAGAATAAGATAATCCAAGTTTTGTTGAGTTTTTTTTTTTTTTACAATCAGTGCCTTTCCTGTCAATGATACTCCTGCAAATTTGAATTTAGTTAAATTCCTTCTTAGACTGTTAGTACAAATCCCAAAAAAATTCAGAAGTGTATACCCCAGTTTTCTACAGATAATATTTCTCAGATGAATTGCTTTAGGTCTTAAAATCGTATGAAGATCCAACACAACTGAAAATTCCAAAGAATACCTTTTCCCTTTTTTTCAATCTTTTGAATATAATGCTTCAAAATAGGGAAACGCATTAAGACTGTGAAACTAGCACTCTAAAAATGCACATCCACCTCTGTGGTCACTCAGTCAATCATGCCATTCACAGAATACATACAAACTGTCAACAGGCATATACAAGAAAAGACCCACTTGTTATAACACTTTATTAGTTAGTTTCATGAATTATAAAGATCTGGGCATTCAATATACTCTAAGGAAACATAATTAAAAAATCACTGATAAATACAACTCCTAATCTACATGGAATGTATGGAAGAATTCATCTTTTTTGCAAGTCCTGAAACCTACTGTTCTGCAAAGGTGCACAGTTGTCTGTGATTGTCCCTAACAGTAAATACCAATATCAAATGAAATAAATAAGTGACATAAATAATAAAGACCAAATAATCTGCTGCGCTCACCAAAGTCTTCATTTCACTTGTGATTACAATTTTTTTGCTGACAGGACAATATTCTCATGGACCACATAGAAATGTTTTCTTCCATTACTAATAAAAAACAACTAGAGGGAAAATAAAGACAAACACTCCTATACACTGACTATAAGAAACCTATTGGAATTATGTTTTGTTTGAATGCTGAAGGCTGGTACTTGAGCTTTAAGTGTGACTGCATGGCAGACCCCCTTATATCTACATCTGGAAACATAATAAACCAGCAATTTGTACAGTTGATAAAATAATTGGATTGGGTAAACAAAATATAAAATATCTAGAATTCCTAATCACATGACTTTGTTGCCATGGTCACCACCATCATACCAAAGTGACCACAGCAACCAACATTACATCATGGTTACCATGAGAGTCATCACCATGGAAATGCTCATATTACAACCATGGTTACTGGTTTAATTTCACATATATATGACATATATCTGTACATTGTTACTGCTACCAGAAAATAAAAATAAAAATGTTTTTATAGTATCCTGTCTTTCTGTCACTGACATCCTGCTTTCTCAATCCAATTATCACTAAGAAATGAGTATTACCTGAATTTAATGACTCTCAGTTAAAAAATAATCCTGAATCTTTAAAACTCAACACAATCTCCATAAAATGGGCCATTAAGAATCTGAACACATTAATTAGTACCACATTTTCAGGCCTTAATCATCTCCTGTGTTTTACTAACTCTAACCTTGGTTAAGCATGGCTTTTCTTCACTGGACCTTGTAAGACTATATTAATACTGCCATATAATCAAGAAAATCTTCACCAAACATATTCCCCAAATCTGTAATTCAACCTGTAAACTAATAAAGCAGAACCCCTTTACTACTGATAATAAAGAACCTCAAATTATCTTTGGGAGTCTTAAAATGACTGCTACAACTTTATAAAAAAAGTCTTTGTTCAGTTTTGATTAGATTTGTAAGCAGTTAAATTAAATCAATCACCAGCGTCTAATCAATCACATGTATTATTTTGCCATTTTACATGAATGCTATTGATCAGATATTCCTTTCAATCTAACCATTCATTCACTGATGCTGGGACAAGTTGAGCAATATGTCAGCCTAAAAGGCTTGGCTAACCATTTAACACACCTGGAAAAGTCTCTATAGCCTTTAATACATTCTTAATGCAGTGCTGTCACAAAATGCAATTTTTTTTAGCATTATCAATTTTTTTCAGTAAAGGTTAATCTTTTTTGTTTTGTTTTTTTTCATACATTTTTCCCAGGTGTTAACCATTTACACTTATTTTCATAAATCATCATCTTAAAGATAGCCATTTTAAGCTGTTAATACATTTTTGTCATAACCTGATTGAGGGTGACAGATATATATGTTCTATCAATGTTTCATTATACAGCGTGGCAAATAACACTGAGTGAAGATTTGCTCTAAGCTTACCAATGTTCAACTGAATGACTGGAAATATGAAATGCTGAGTAATAACTTGCAACATAACTGCAAATACCACTCCTTTAGCTTAATTGTTGATTGCATCACATGTTGTTGCGGAGCGAATAAGAAAAAAGCGTCTTTGGATGAGACAATAATATCACATGCAGTTAAATTGTATGAAGGCTGTGTAATAAAGCACTGATTAATACCTTTATTTTTAATTTTCAGACAATATAATACATTTTTTCTTGCAAAATGTACTACCCCCCCCCCCCCCCCCTCCATCCATCCCCACTAAAAACATAAGCAGCTTAACAAGTGCCACTGCTGTATGTGAGCCACTGTCTTTAAATAATCAAACATCATTAAACACATGGAATATTCTGACTAATAATTACACATCTTATTGGAGTCATCAGACACTGTCCACCTGAAAACACTGCATTATACATGTATATTAAAACTTTTTTATGAGTGTGTTATAAACCTACAGCACCAGTGATTTGACCCACATTCAAATTTATGACCAATTAATTCTATTTGGATGATATTTCTGTCTGGTCTTCTTAATTCCATTAAAATAAATCAACTAAAATTATATAGTTACCAAAGATTCTAATTTCCTGATTTTGTTGTTTCTAGCTCTCACTGGCATAAAATGTGTCAATTTTTTAAATATTACCCACTGGTTTCATCATGGGCCTAGAAAGTCTTTTCATAAATAAAGTCACTCACCTATTCAATAAATGTGACTGAAAACTGTGCTTTACTTAATACAAAGGATACAGCTCCATAAATTAAAATAAACTTAAATTTATTGTCAAAAATGATCACCTTTTTTGTGGCCACAAAAAATAATTCCCCCCCCCCCCCCAAAAAAAAAAAAAAAAAAGTGATCAGGCCTGCAGGATATAGCATTACAGTAATAAATAGAAGTGTCTGAATGCTGAAATATAATACAGTCCTGGTGAATTGGGATACACAGCTGGTATTGGCCATTCTGTTATTTATAATGATAAGTGAGACTCGGCTGACACTTTCATAGGGCAATGAGCAATGGATGTATGGTTCAATACTGATCTTACCAATGCAAAAAAAATTATCTATATTTTACAAAATTCCTCACTGACCATAACCTGTAATATAGGTAATGAAAGATTTATGCATGGTTCTAGATGGACCTTGTTAATGAATGAAATGACCATTCTTGCTGTGCTTCTTATTAAATAAAAAGTCTATCTGAAGTGCTTTCTGATTTAATTTTACCAATTCAATATCAAATAAATCATGATTAATCATATATAACTCAACAATTCTGTTAAAGATCACTGAAGATACTGTATGGTTAAGATACTTTAAAATGACTGACATAAAGTGAATACTGATTTGGTTGTATAAGCCTGAAGATTCTGAATACATTATCTGTATTACAAAAGTGATAAGCAACAATGGCAAAAGCACCTTTGTCAAGTTCCAAGTCCAGATTAACAAGTCTGTCTTTATATTACACCACTGCATAGCATAAGATTTTGTCTGCATTTATTTATTTGCAGCTGTTAGAATACATGTTGACATTCAAGGCTACTCTGATTATTTCTAGCATGAGTGACTTCTTAGTTCTCAAGTTAACAGATATTCATGAATGTATTCAGTTTGACTTATTTTAATTAGTATTTTCCAAAGTTGGTCTTGAGTAGAACAAGGCCTACAGGCCTAATGCAAACCTGTGCATTGGGAAATACACCAGGTATAATGCTTCAGTGCTGGACCATTACTTTTCATGTATATGAACAATGCAAGTACTAAACATTTTGAATAAGAAACAATTACACAAACTGCTGAAATTCTGGCATGGGTGCACACAACACAAAAACGATTCTAGCTGGCACCACCAGTCTTGTATACAACGAAGCTATCAGAGATATACACATATGCCAATTTTCAGACTGATATATCAAACCCCTCCTGAGAAATAAGCAGGGACACACATTGTGCAAAAATTATTGTAGGTGGCACCACATGTCTTGTATATGACAAAGCTATCCGATATGTATAAATATGCCCAATTTCAGGCTGATATATCAAATTCCTCTGTAGAAATAAGCAGGCACATACACTGTGCAAAAGTCAATGTATGTGGCACCACCTGTCTTGTAAATGAGAATACCATCAAAGACGCATAGACAGGTCAAAATATCAGTCCAATACATCAAACTTCCCCAGAGTTTGCACACTGGGCTGACAAGGCTTAGGTGAGTAAGGCAGTTGCCCCCGAGTGACCTGTGACAAATTGCTGTCTCAAGCTACTGCACTGAGTGAACTCTTGACCTGCACCTGGCTAGACTGAGTGAACTTTTGACCTGTACCTGGCTGCAGTGAGTGAACTCTTGACCTGTTGCATAACCTGACACAGCTGGCAGTCTGCCAAAGCTATAAATAGATTCAGGCTGAACTTTGGTGCCAAATATGATGCAGTGAGCAGTCTGCAAAGCTATAAATAGAATGCAGCTACTGCACTGAGTGAATTCTTGAGCTATACCTGGCTGCACTTCTTCCAATCCTGGCACTGTGCCAAAACTATTTATAGAGCTGACATCATCTTGGCGAATGGCCAACATCAAGGCACTGGCAATCTGCCAATGGAAACCAAGTGCAGCCATCTGAACACAATAATGGTCCCTACTTGAAATAACTTTGAAATTTATTTTCCCAATACAAAATGCTTTTCAGCTGACTTTTTATAAAAAAGAAATCAGGAATATATGTAAAATTATTACGGATGCATACTGGGTTCCAAATTTAAATACAGATATATCTCATTGATAGCAAATTCTTTAATTAAGTTGAGTAGGGATACCAATAATTTATAAACCAGGTACAGTTGTCTTTATATAGCCACAGAGAGCTGAATATCCATGATTTTAACATTGCCTGGTATGATGAATAACTTAAATCATAAATCTAAATTTTTGTTAAAGCTTTTAAAAAAACTTTCTTGTCAATATTAACCAAAGATAACCTGAAATCTAAATGTCTAGTGGCATGATGTAATAGATGCTGATAAACTGGTGCCAGGCTAGATGTAACAGCATCACACAGCTAACATATATGGTAAAATGTCTCAATTCAATCTCCATAATTCAGCCAAAAAATCATTCATGTTGAACCATTTAAGACAATTATTATTAGAATTATTGTAGGAATTATTCTTGTAAAATATTTAACAAACTGGCTTCAGTGGCATCAGTCGAAAAACGTTTCGCAGGTTTATAACTCATATGGGAAAATACAGCAAAATGGCTAAGTTAAGCTTCCCATAACTCAGCCAAAAATCGCTGAACCAAAACCATTTGAACAAACTTGAATTATCAACATCTGAGGATAATTAATGTGTGAGATTTAAGAATTTGGCCCAGTGGTTTTTGAGAAGAAGATCTTTGTAGCCACTGAGCTAAAATGGGCTGTTATGGCATATGACTAAATTCAGCTTCCCATAACTTAGCCAAAAGTCACTGAAAAGAGACCATTTGAACAAACTTCAGAAAGCACTACCCTAGGATCATTTCTGTGTGATATTAAACATTTTGGCCATATGGTTTCAGAGAAGAAGTTTTTTGTAGCCCTCAGTGTGATACAGGCACTGATGACCCAGTACAAAAAAGGCCGATGCAGGTGGCGCCACCAATACCTCAATTTCAGATATGACCTATGTGACCAACATTGGCATAAAATTTGGTGATGACAGCTTTAGCCGTTTCTGAGATTGTAATTTTAGTATGCTTTTTTGGACAGATGACTAAGTTCAACTTCTTGTAACTCGACCAAAAATCACCGAACTTAAACCATTTGAACAAACTTGAGAAAGGTAGTTCCGGGGATCATTTCTTTGAAATATTGGACAATTTGGCTGAACAGTTTCAGAGAAGAAGATTTTTAAAGCTTTTTTAGCTTTTTCCCTATAAAATCTAAGAAAATGCAGTTAGCCAAAAAATAAGCAAAATTTTAGATGACTAATTTTTTGCATAAAATTTGGTGATGCTAACTCTTGCCGTTTTCAAGATAGTATGGGTTAACATACAGATGACAGACGACGGACGACGCCACACCATCGCATAAGCTCACAGGTTCGCTAAAAAAACTGATAAGTTAATATATTGTGTTTTATACCATTATGGATAATTTTAGGTGTACAGCAGGGCTAAAAACGAGGAAGCTAGGGTCTGTTTCAATAACATCACACCATAAGAAGTCATACAGCAAGCTTAATTACCACAGTTGTGATGTGATAATGAATACTCAAGTGGCTCAAACATACCTCTGGACTTAAGCCATAATTATTTTGAGTAAATTTATATGAGCTCAGAAACTAGTTATTAAAATTAAATATATAATGACAAAATTGGCTGGAATGGTGGATTGTATGAGGATTTATTGTTGTTTTTTTTTATATTTCCAGTGTTTTTTCAACCCCATCAATATCAAAAGCATGTCCAAATTATATTTAAAACTTTGGATCATTTCTTGCGCAGAAGAATGGCCCCAAATAAAGATAAAATTCAATATACAGGTCTTAACTTATATTTTACAATCTTATCCCTATTACTCCCTTATTTTTTTCTTCTTTCACATAATATGACCAATACTCCAATCAATTTAATAGCAGTAAGTTCACTTGCTGTGGTTCCATCATTACACAATCTGCATGAACATCAAGGTTGTTCACAAGATCAAATGATGTTGTAACAGTTGGAATGGCCAATCATATGTTCTTATTCACTGGAAAAGCCAATCAGTAACTGGCATACATTATTTGCATATCAAGCATCTTCAACCTGCCAAATATGAACAACATTCCACTCCTATGTTATACTGTGCCTGTACAATATAAATGGTGGACTACACATATATAAATGACAGAAAATTTCTGCTTACAAAAAGTGGAGATGTTTAAGTGACATATTCATATATCAGCAAATAAATCTGTTTTATACCATGTCTTGTGAGCATATTATGAGGAAACAGGTAAATGCGTTCTGACTGGAAGAACCACAAACATGTTGTCATGAATATATGGCATCATTCTTCAATTTAAAACATATATGTTCACTGCAATAAAAAAAATCATTCAGAGCTGATACACAAGCACGTATTGACTCAAGATTTTAAAATGCATATTTGTATGCTCAATCATTATTTTGATTTTTCATTTCTCATGACAAAGCCAGACTTCAGTGTTTTTTTAATCGAGGTATATCCATGTAAATGAAAGACTTAATGCACATGTTGATTTAATATACATGTCAACAGTATGGCAAGTGAAAGACAGATATTTTAAATAAATAGTGGAAGAAACTCAACAGCAATCTCATTTCACCACTTTCTCCACACTTGAGAAAAATACATACAGGTGATGCAGGTGTAAGCATTACCCGGTCTGTGAAAATATAGACTGGTATGAAATATATATTCTGGTCCTTGATGATATTAAACTTTAAATAATTAAGGCCACACCAAACATTTAATTATTCTGTAGATTCTGAATTTTAAAAAATGGAGAAAATGTGTATTTTTCTTTCTTTTGAAAAATCTACATATCATCATAATTCTACAAATTTTTGCCCAATTTGGAGGAAGCAAACAAAAATGTGACACAATTCTTGAAGTGGTGCACATGACCAACATGAAGTTTAATCCATTTCAGTGATGCTTTTATGGATGGATAAATTGCATAACTAATGCATGTATGACTTGATGCTGATCCACAAAAAAAAAATTAGGATCCTTGAAAAATATGACAATATTTCCATGAAACAGTTTATTTGTTTGTGTGTCCTGAGATAATCCGATTGTTTTCTTTTGGGACCATTCTGAATTAATTCCAGCTTTGCATACACCACATTTTCTGGACCTTTCTACTCTTGTAGATTGTTACGTGGTGACATAAAAGCGGACCGAACTGTCTCCCTAGTGAAGCTTGCTTTGCTAGCGAAGCAGTTGGAACGCCGGACTTGTACGCCACCGACCTGGGTTCGACTCCCGGATCGGCCCAGGATTTTCCCCTCAACAATTTCTCTTCGTAACAAGATATTCTTCTTTCAATATCTTTATATTCATGGAAGCTTAATACTTCTGTTCTCTTCATGATATTATCAACATAAATTCACTTGAGGCACACATTAACCTTGATTTCAGTGCACATGGCGCCCAACATACAAGTTTACACATCCTTTAAATACACCTGCTTGATCTTTTTGCTCTATATTCATGGTCTTTGGTGGCACTTTAATAGTAACATTTTCTGAAAAATGTTATTCTTGTCTGCTCTTACCTGTATCTTGCTCTGCATGTATTATATTGATTTTAAAACTAAAAGATTCCCCACTACATCTTTAACCTTTCTTGTTCATACTCTACTGTTCTGACCTCTTTTAACCTTCAATGGTGATACATATTCCAACAGGAGCAATCTTTGCTGTCTGCTATGTTATCTTGCTCTAAACATATAATTTAACTGCTCAACTTTGATAATACTTGTTCATGCTCAAATGCTCTGATCTGCTTTTGACCTTCAGTGGTGATTAACATGATTCCTACATCAGCTATCTTTGTTGTCTGCAATAATATCTTGCTCTAAACATTTAATTTAACTGCCCAATTTGGATAATCCTTGTTCATGCTCGACTGTTCTGACCTGCTTTTGACCTTCAAGGGTGATTTTACATTCCTATATGAGCTATCATTGCTGTCTGCAGAGATATCCTGCTCTAAACATTTAATTAAACTGTCCCACTTTGATAATCCTTGTTCATGCTCGACTGCACTGACCTGCTTTTGACCTCCATTGATTTACATTCCTACATGAGCTACTTGTGCTGTCTGCAGTGATATCCTGCTTTAAACATTTAATTTAACTGTCCCACTTTGACAATCCTTGTTCATGCTTGACTGCTCTGACCTACTTTTGACCTTCAATGATTTACATTCCTTCATGAGCTACTTGTGCTGTCTGCAGTGATATCCTGCTTTAAACATTTAATTTAACTGTCCCACTTTGACAATCCTTGTTCATGCTTGACTGCTCTGACCTACTTTTGACCTTCAATGATTTACATTCCTACATGAGCTACTTGTGCTGTCTGCAGTGATATCCTGCTTTAAACATTTAATTTAACTGTCCCACTTTGACAATCCTTGTTCATGCTTGACTGCTCTGACCTACTTTTGACCTTCAATGATTTACATTCCTACATGAGCTACTTGTGCTGTCTGCAGTGATATCCTGCTTTAAACATTTAATTTAACTGTCCCACTTTGACAATCCTTGTTCATGCTTGACTGCTCTGACCTACTTTTGACCTTCAATGATTTACATTCCTACATGAGCTACTTGTGCTGTCTGCAGTGATATCCTGCTTTAAACATTTAATTTAACTGTCCCACTTTGACAATCCTTGTTCATGCTTGACTGCTCTGACCTACTTTTGACCTTCAATGATTTACATTCCTACATGAGCTACTTGTGCTGTCTGCAATGGTCCAAACATTTAATTTAACTGTCCCACTTTTTCAATCCTTGTTCATGCTTGACTGCTCTGACCTGCTTTTGACCTTCAATGATTTACATTCCTACATGAGCTACTTGTGCTGTCTGCAATGGTATCCTGCTCAAAATATATAATTATACTGCTCCACTTTGCACATCTTTCTTGTTCATGTTCTCAGCTGATTTACCCTCCTCCATTTCCTCTGTCACTGTTTTTGACAATATCCTGCTCTATATATAAAAATGAACTGCTCTACATCCATAATTCTGCCTGCTCATTGTGATATCTGTTCATCCTGTATAATCATGGATACAATATTGTCTCCATGACTGTTAATAATATCTCCTGGTCTGCCGGTATGTCTGACTACTCAGTATCTCCTGAGTCACTGGTGACTACTACTTATAAAATTTGTTCCACCTGCATCACCTAAATCCAGGCAAACCCTGGGGGTACACTCAGACTGGAAGAGATCATTTTTTTTATAGTGTTTCTGTATTTTTAGATCGCTTCCTTGATTTGGACACCCATTGGTGACATCTGTTGGCCACGGCTTACACTAGGTGTTCAGGCCTGTCATATTGACAAAGATTGATCATAATTACTGTTATGTCTACATTAGTTTGTATCCTGTATTACTTCGTACACCTTAATTTCACCAGAAAGATATTTTCTAACTAGTTTGAATTAATTGGTACCTGCAAATTCTGGCATGATTTTAAAGGATTCTCTGTGATGGCATCTTGCCTGACAGGACTGCTGAAAATGTGCACCACCAATGTTTTGTTTTATATAGCTCTAACAATAAAAGTAAAAATCTTATCCATAAAAGTTAGGTTCCTGTCAGAGTCGCTAGCATGTATATTGATTCATTAAAAAATCCCACAAAGGTGGTTTACTGAACCAGCACACAACAGATGACCATTACAAGTTATGCAAACGCTCTTGGAAAAGGTCCTCTATACACAAATCTGGCCTGAGAGAGAGGTGTAGATGACAATATACCAAAACCTAGATGCTCCAAAATGACATGATGACCACATCACTGGCAGCAGTTAAGATGAATACTGGAGTAGGTTAACATGTAAAATAGTCTATTTCTCCAAAAATTACACAAACTAGGTATAACTGTAACCCTCCCTGTTAAATTCAACTTACCATACAAGTTGCAGAATATTACAGATATTGAAAACCTTCATAAAAATATGACTTTATACTCTGTTCAAGGAAAAACATTTTACTTTTTTTTTTTTTTCAACTGAGGCCACACAAAAACAATTACTTGTTCTACACAATTGCTGCTTCCATTTTTTTATGTGGATTTTCTTTGCAAATAAAGAACAGGTCCTCAGTAATGTTGAAAATTTGAAAACTTCTCTTGATTCCTTAAAACAATTCTTAAAAGGAACATGGCCTAATTTTGGTGTTGACTATATACAACATTTCAAGAACTGAAGCAAATATCTAATTTTTTTTGCATACTCGCTAAACAAAAAATAAGTCTTGACTGATAATTGAGTTTTTTTTAATTTGCTTGCATATTTTTGTTGTCCTCAGAGTCTGTAGAACAATTAATCTTTTTGATGTTGCCTAAGATATGTTAAACTTAAAATTAAATCCTAATTTATATACAGTAAAAGAAATTGTATCACTACTTGACATCTGGTCCATGCTTGAAAACACTCTGTATCCATGTAGGACTAACTTGACTAACAATTTTTTCATACTCATTGAGGCTTAACTCTGGCCAGATGACTAATTCACAGTGATCATATTAAACACCTCAGTGCAAAACATCATGAAAGTGCATTTGTAGTCTGCAGTCAAACTCTGACAATGCACACAGTGTGCGAGTGTGTGTGTCAGTAATTAAATTTGATAGACTCTGTAAGTTCAATCAAATTGCATTGCTGTTTGCAGGAAAGGGAAGAAAATAATGTCTGCACCATCAGGAGCCATTACCGCTTCCGGAGTCAGACAATAAACACGTGGAACTGTCGGATTTCTGTGTGCTCAAGTTTTGCATGTGACAGATCCATGGCACTGCTGAATATGGGTCCTGGTATTGGTAAGATTCTCCTGGAAAGAAAACAAAATAAGCTTATCAGTCATCCCATAAATACCATCTCATTATTTAAATATCATTTGAGTTTAATTTAAGGTCATCTAGACCAGCATAATGTCAGGCTGTCAGGCACACACTTATAAAAAAGTCGGACAAAAGTAAGACTTAAACTACACACATAAAAAAAATTTATGATGAGAATAATTTCACAGCAATTCAACACATTTTTAAATTGAATGTCATGAAAAAAAACAAATGAGCTGGAAAAATGTAAGAAAAAAAGGTATTTTAAAGAAAATTAGGAAAAATATGACTCAGACCAAAAGATTATAAAAAGGTATTATCATTTGACAGGCAATGTCACAGGAAATCTTAGGAATTTGCAGACAATCATCAGAGGTGGTCACAGAACACTGCAATAAATTGCAGACAATGATTATATTTTATGAACAGCTTTCATGTTCCAGTGTCATACCTTGGTGCCAAACACTCAAGTTACAGACAATCAAAAGGAATTAATCAGGTCATGTGAATTCCTGAAAATGGTTAAGACTGTCAGAGAAAATCATAGCATATGGCAATGTAGAATCACATCTTGAGAGGCCTGGTTTTTTTTTTAAATGAAGATTACATGCACATTTAAATAGTGAAATTTGTAACCTTGGTTATAACATTTTCCCTACAATCTGTAGGTGTTATTTCAAAACTGGAGTAAAGCAGGGTTTAATTTTTACCTGAGAAAGACCGTCTGCCCTTGGGGCCTCCAAGCATTGAGTGCGTAGATTCATACTCCAAAGAGAGGCTCCGTGGGCGGTCATATAAAGTGGATGGGAAGTAATCCTTATTAGTGTAACACATGGTATAACTCTCCTCGGGGCCTGCCAGTCTCTCGTCACTGCTACTGATAGGAGGCAGCCTCTTTGCTGCCCTTATTAATGTTTGGGATAAAGCACTGTCTCCACTCCCTCGTCGTCGTCCGTACAGGGATTCATACAGCTGTCCGTACTGTCTCATACGTGCTAAGCTCCAAGCTCCAGGCAACCTATGGAATAATGTCACGTCTTTCTTGGGTTCTTTTTTACTGATGAGCTCGGATGCTGGAAGAGTTCTGGGTATTGATGCTTGAGCAACAGTATTGAATTGCCCCTGGCCGTTTTGAGCAGATTCATCCCCTGAGTGAGTGCACGTATCCGACAGCTCAACTGTATTAGAACTCTGCATGAGGGATGTATTTTCAGTTGCCCCCAAGAGTTCCTCTTTGGAGTATATCCTACTGCCGTTAGCAGGAGACGTGCCCTCTACTAACGACATTAATTTATCCCGTAGCTGATTTAGGGACACTGAGTGGAGTATGTTTGATGTCGGCAATGAGTGCCTCCTGGTGGAGGACTCTGTAACTAAATGCTCGACTGGTTCTTTTTGTGTGGAAGCCACCTTTTCTTTGGTTTCTTGTAAAACAGGAAACGGCAGACTATGCCGCCTGCCTATGAATAAAGCTATGTCCACATTTTCCGATAAGGATGCCTTTTCTAAGTGACCTTCGATAATTATATCTCCCGAACCAGTGTCCTCCATGTGAATAAGTGCAGTCTCTGTTACACACAGTCTTGCACCACCCCCACCACCATCCTCACTGGAATTATCCCTCTCTGACGATAAACATTCAGAGTCGAGTTCTTTTTCTGTTAGAGCCTCAGCATTTGTGGCACCCCTCCCGTTTGAAGCTTTGAGGTTATTTATTATCTGCTCCCAGCTGCTCTTGTTGGCCTGAATGTTGTTTAACATGATTTGACTGAGCATTGTTGGGTTAAACTTTTGCCATTCCGAGAACAATGGTAGCACCACATGTTGCATGAAGCCTGAAAAAGAACCAAATTTCAATCAACCAATTTTTTAATACTGTACATAATTAACACTCCTTGTTTTACCATAAATAAGTATCATTTTTATTACTGGTGCCAGCTAAGGAATTGGAATTTGGTATAAACTTATGAAAATATTTTTAAAACTTCTGAAAATATATTGTTAAATAAACTGTTGAAACATATATATCTGCATGTAAGCCTTTGTGACCTTTACCTTCCCAACATAGACTATAAGGCAGTGACATCTGTTGCTCAGAACACTAACAGTTATTCCTTTCTTGCCTTGGGCTGCCACCTTTTGCTAGTATAATTAACTAAAATGACCTAGAAACTAAGCAGGAATATTGGGCCCCTGCCCTTTTGCAAAAATATTTAACCATGGCATGTACACAAAAAAGCCTTCCTCTGAAATGGTGACCCAACAGTCACCCACTGTCTAGTTTTTATTATTAACATGGACGAATGCTGCTGCTATGAGGTACAACTCTGAAAACCTCAATCACCACATTTAATTCATCAGAAGAACATGCTTTAATCATAACAGGAATAAGCTTTTCTTAAGAAACTGGTTCATTTCATCCAGTTTTAGCATTTTCTTTTAATATGACATGGTCTATAAAAATTATACAAAAAATTATATTTCAAAATTAAAATTTCAGTTACACTAAAAAAAACATGAAACGAACATAATGAAAATAAACACAATGTCAGTATTTCAGTTACCTAAATTATAAATAACTAACAACTTAAATGTACTATAGTCCGTCTCACCACCTGCTGTCTACTTGTTTATTGTTGATGATTTTCTTAAAATTTATATTTTTCAATATTTTCAAAGAAAACAACAAATGGAAGTGGCAACCTAATATGGCAATTAAATATTTGACTGTAAATTCCCCGTTTATGTTTCACAACATTTTAGTCTCTTCACTATGATCTGGCAGATATGATGTGTCCCTCCATAAGTAGCCATCTTTGTTTTAGCTTGTTATATTTTTTAGAGTGTTTACATGAGATCATCCAATCAGCAGCTGTCAGTTGAGGCTGTTTTAGCATGTGACCACATGACCTTGACCGCCATAAATGGGTCTGATATGTACTGATTTCTCATATTTTAAAATACTTCTTTTTCTTAAATAAGGTGTAAGGTAGGTATTTATTTACCTTGTTGAAAATTAGGTCCTTTAATCCTCTACTCCCAACTATAATTGTTTCCCTTAAAATGTAACTAATAAAATTTTCATAGCAAAAAACAAGTGGACATGAGGGAATGAATAGGACTATAGCATGATAAGGTATGATGCCCTGTGTATCCCTCCACTCTCACCACTACTTACCAACTTGAATCTTGGCCACAGTTGTAGTATACCTATCACACTGAGGAGAAAGTGGAAGCTGTAACTGCCTTTCAAAATCCCCTGCAACAAAAAATTTAAAGTTAAGCCTCACCAAGAAATCAAATTGTAGTACTGCTAATAGGCCTCACTGCTAAAAATAATTTTCTTGATAATATAAATTTTTTATAAAACAAATTTTTCTGTGTACAAGAAACCTTTATATTTTTTTCTTGATTTAAAGGCATGTGTATGGAAATATATCTTAATTTTCCTAAACAAGATGTATATATTAATTCTCATAAATAATTTTCTTCTTGTCTATCGTCAATTAAATATTACTTGTCATAAGATATTTTTTTCTGGAAGCAGCTGATTTTTCTTATCATATGAATACATTTTTTTACCTTAAAAGTTTCCCTTAAAAATTTTTTAGCTGGGTGTGAAATAGAAGGTACACACCTGCACATTTGCATGTTCATTTTCTTTTGTACAGGCAGAAATCATACTTAGGGTGCATTCCGTACACATTATAAACCAATGAAAAAAATGTTGATGCAGTATCTTATTTTTTTACTATTCATCAACATCACAATCATAAATTAGCATTTCTATTCTTTGAGCAACAAAAACTCCTAGACAAATTTTCTCACTAGTATTACATGGTGCATGTAGAAATCTTTAGGTGCATGTTGGTTTTGTTTTTAGGGTGCACCTGGAGCATGTATATTTTTAAGACTAATTCATACCCTCTTTCTTGCCTAACAACTTCTTTCCTTAGTAGTAAGAAAATTATTTTTAGGCTGTCGGGAATAACTGCTCAACTGTTCTGTTTACTTGTGAAAGAGCAAACCGTCCTCAGGAATGTTGCTAACTAGTGCTCCTTTAAGTCAATAATTGACCATTTATCAATCATGAAGGTATCATTGAAAATCTATTGTGTTGTCTGTTGTCTGCATTATTTCAATGTCTGAATCACAGTTGTGACTTTCAACTTTTAATTTTCATGGAGCCTCAGTCAGAAGAATATGTGAACATTCTCAGGAAAATTCTTGAAAACTAATGTGTTCAAAGATACATATATAACAAAATATTAATTAAACTTTCACCGGGCAATTTATGATCAACTGATGAAAATAAAATACTTAATAATATTTAAACAAAAACCCCAGTTTCCTCCCACTGTTACATTGTTAAAAGTAAAATTCTAAGTTGGGCCATGATTAATATTAGAATATTTATCCAAAGTTGGCAATAAAATGTATAACAATGAAAAATAACTTTTTTCTTTTAATGTTTATTTTAGCATGTTATATATGATAGGTGAAAGGAGCCATGTGACCTGTTGTTACATATGATAGTGAAAGGAGCCATGTGACCTGTATGAAGTTCTTATGAAAGATAATGGTAAAGTTATAAATTCTTGAGTTTTCAAGTCACTGACACTCAGTCACTAAAACATATATACATACAGATAAGAAAATGTCAACACTCTAAATTGCTGACAATCTTAATCAATAAGCACATTTATTGTACACTTCTTATTTAAACTTCAATGAAATAAAGCATACAGTTACATTTCAAAGACCTTTATGAATCTCATCTAATGTATTTATAGGGAATATAAGAAACTTAACTGATACAAAAGAATTTAAAGAACTTCAAAGGTGTGAAATTTATGTTTCATATGCAATAAATTTTCAAGTTTTTGAGCATGAGAAGAAACTATAAAGTTGTAATCTTTAGAACTGATTATACTGATACTGGTAATGAATACTGGCTCTGGGATTCCCTTACAAAAGACTGAAACCAGATACACCCATTAGCTGACTGATCTGATAAGCCAACAGACTTTAAGTCAATTGAGTATGAAATTACTACTGATGACATTTTAAAGAACCGTAACTATGAGGTTAATGTGAATTATATTTTATGAGCCTGAGTCTGTTTTTACAATGTGACCTGTTCCTTTTCAATACTCAGGCATATCAAATAACACATCTTCATGACACACATATAACCCAAACTATTTGGTTTCAGAATTAGTTCATGCATCACACAATAGGGGGCACTACTTAAGAGGAAACCCAAGATGCACAGAAAGGTGTAAATGGCAGTCAACTTGAAAACACTCAAGAAGATATGAAAGGAAATAATGATGCTAACTAAATTAACTTTGCAGATGTGTCACTTTTTCAGAGCATAATAAATCCTATTATTAAGTCAGTATCAACTGGCTTTAAACATTGTGCACAACATGAGGCCTGCACTATTTGTTTTTTCTTTCATTGCTTTCAAATTTTATTTCTCAACAGATTTCAAAATTAAAAGTGACTTTCAACAGAGCTTTTCCACAAAAGTTTGTTGGCATTCCTTGTCAGAGGAAGCTCCTTATATGGGGTAACAAAGCTGTGAATTACATCTTAAGTTTTAATTTCACTATTTTTGTACTTCCTGCGAGACATAAGACTACTTGATGGATACATCAAAACATTGTTCATATGATTGTGCATATGGTCATTGTGAGGAAACTTTACCTTAGGATTCAACATGTTTTGGGAAAAAACAGTTTTCTAAGATTTCATGAAACTATTTTTTTACTGACAATCTCTAATGTGGTGTTCTCCTTATCATTTTGATTTCCAATTGCACTATTGATGTATTCGAAACAAAAAAGGAATGGAATGAATTTACTTTCATGGCATTGGCAGGGATTATAAAGTGATGAACTGACTCATTATAAAGTGATGAATTGACTCATTATAAAGGAAGAAACTGACTCATTATAAAGTGATGAATTGACTCATTATAAAGTGATAAACTGACTCATTATAAAGTGATGAACTAACTCATCATAAAGGGATAAACTGACTCATTACAAAGTGATGTACTGACTCATCATAAAGTGATAAACTGACTCATTATAAAATGATGAACAGACTCATCATACCTTGTTTGAAGAATTCATCACAGACTAACTCGGCCCATTTCTTACTGACAATCCATGGGCGACAAGGGTTGCAAATGTCTGCACATTTCAGAGCAATCTGAAAGTCCCCACATCACAGTGAATATTACTACTTAAAACACTAAAAGGATATATATCAGCACATAACAGAAAATATTAATAATTTACATTCTGAGCAACTTGAATAGCAAATGAATTTCATTTTTGGTAAAATATAAAATTCAAGCTAGTTAAACTGCAGAAAATTAAAGTTCACAAATAGAAACTGATTTTTTAGATATATAACACAGACGAGGAAAATGTATTACCTGAATGAAGGAATTATTAACTAAAGAGTATTATAATGTGAAAAGGAAGTACAGATCAAATATCTGATGTTTCGTTCCCTCAATATAACAACATTTTATATTTTTATACACATTAATTTTCATAGACTAAAATGGGTCATATAAGTACTTCTCAATTATACACCACTATTAATATTCATGAATACCTAAAGAAACTTAACTTTGTACACAAGAGTGTGTCAATTTTGTTTGAATGTACAGCATATGCATACATATGCAATTTTCCAATACTAGAACTTGTGACAACTGTAAATAACACATACTTGCAACATTAAATGCCGATGTTCATGGTTATTGAGGTTGAGATCACCACAGTCTAGATGGGTCTGCAAACAGAAGAATTAATTAACATTAACTTAAAAATTAATCAGAAAATTGGTTTTAAGTGCATGAGGATTACAGCATGAAGTATACAGATGACATAATACTTTTTATCTTATAATTTTATTATATGTCTGTTGAATATTAAAAGCAAAAATTATACTAAATATTAACAATTATCATGCAAGGACCTTGACCAATATATTTCATATAACCCTAACTTTCCTATACTCGCATGAATGACCTTGACCTCTCTTTTTCATATAACCTTGAATTTTCTACTGCTAAACAACATTCACAGATAAGACTGACACTGAAAATACCAGCTGCTCACTTGAATCTGTAGCCATAACAAGACATTTGAAGACTTACTGTAACTGACTTACTTTGAAACGTGACAAGAACTCTAGTTGTCTGCTGATATCTGTTGCCAAAATAAGAGATCGTAATTGCCACTCCAGCTCATACCTGAGAAGACATGAAGTTTAAAGGTGCTTTATTAACACTTATATAGTTGCTGATATAAGAATCTCAGTTAAAGCCATTTTTCAATGTGTGTAAATTTGTATGTGTGTACATGCATGAAAAAATAGCTTTGTTTTCAATTTCATGTGCATATACATGCATGAACTGGCAGATGTATATGTTAAAGGAAGAATAAGAATAGGAAAAACTAGAATTATGATTCTTCCCAGGAAAAAAAAGAATTACAGTTTCTCCTGGGAAGATTGAGAATTCTCATTTTTCCTGGGAGAGACTGGAATTCAGTTTTGAAATTCAAACCTTGGAAAAATGAGAGTTCACACTTTTCCTATGAAGAACAGGAATCATTTATAGCAACTTATCACACTTTAAATTTTTTTCACTTTTTATGTTTTTCATACTTCTTTTTCAAAAACAAACTTTTATTATATTCCTTTCACACCAATTATGAACAACTCAAGTGGATTAAAAAATTAATAAATATACAATCACATAAAATTAATTATAGGAATAAAATATTAAGCTTGCATGTTGAAATAAGTGTTATATATAAAACAAGTTCCTTCATCTTTTGTTTTATTATTATAGTAATAGCTATGACAAATTCTTGATGAAGTTTTCAGAAGATAAGATGCTGGGAAAAATGAGAATTCCCATTCTTCCCTGGAAAATCCAGAATTCTCAATTGTCTTGGGAAAAATGAGAATCAAGTAATAGTATGAAACAATTCCCATTCTTCCCGGGAAGATTCTGGATCTTCCCAGATTCTCATTCTTACCTCGCCATATATGTTGGACAGTGAATCATGCAGGTTTCCCTCAAAAACATGGCCTAGTTACTTATTTTACCCCTGACTCCATGAGTTCAAACATATATACACATACATTGACAGACACATGGAAATACCACCATTAAAAAACATATGAGTGATTTTTACGCATTTATCCCCACATGGAAACATATAGCTTTATTAATACAGGATGGATATGATAAGAATGATCCAATTTAATTTTTAAACATTCTGGATTTCAGGTTTAATATGTATATGACCAGGTTAACCCCCATAAATCATATTTAACCTATCATCAAGATAATAACAGGAATCTCTCAGGTTTCTTTTGAGATTTCACTGTTTCAGGCAAAACCAGGGTTCAAAAATGAGTTCTTCCCTTCCAAATCTAATGCATTAACTGCTCAGCTATGTCCTACCCCAACATTATTAGTTTCTCATTCACTTATTTAAACGTCAAAAGTATATTTGAACTTACCACTGTTCTGGAGTGAAGTGATCAAACACACCAGATTCCCGAAGCACCCCGACAGCAGATCGCCAGTGATGATTTTCAAGCACAGAAGAATTCTGAAATTGTAAAACCCAGTTGTCTGTATCAACAAAAGAACCTTTTTTGTACTAAAACATATTTGAGCCTAAATTATATATACATATTTTGAATTATCAGAATGTCTTCAATTTGATCTGCCAAATATAAACAACATTTGTTACTTTGAATATTTTAAATTTAAACCAGTTTCATTTTTACATTAAACACAACATGCACCTCTGATTTATGTAAACCCACACTCTTTTAGGGACATAAATTTTGCAATCAAACCTGCCTGTATGTATCTATGTGTATGTCAAAGTGATTGTATGTATGAATTATGTCAAAGTGATTGTATGTATGAATTATGTCAAAGTGATTGTATGTATGAATGTATGTATGCTTGCCTGGATTTGTAACTCAAAGGCTAAAGCAGATATCTTCATTAAAATGTTATACAAAGTAGGCATGCCTCTACAATACCTACATCAAGATTCTAAAATTCACATTTTAAGATAAAATATATATCTTAGTATAACTCTTTACATCCAGATGGCAGTAGAGTAGGGGTCATATTTTCAGACTTTTTACAGGCCAGTAGATATGTATAATTTACACACCACTGAGAGGTATAGCTGGAAAACTGCAGGGTTTTTTTTACATACTTATACTTTTTCTTAACCAACATAGTAACTGAAGTGTTGAATATAACACATTGGACTGATGAAAGGATGGGTTCACATTAATGTGTAACTATTCACTAACAACACAAGTACTTTGTTAAAAATAAAATCAAAATACATAAGTTAGAAAATACTTACTTTATACAGAGCTGCCAAATGATTTGAGGTAGCAACCAGAAAGGATTGGTTGACCCCTGGATGGTCAAGGTCATGAGTTGCTGAAGCTAGAAGCGCTACCATTGCTTCCATTGGAGACAAACAGTGAGCAATCTGAAAAAAAAATAAAAATACAAAATATGTCAAGGAAATTAAAAGTTAAATGATAAATTTGCATATTTATTATTATTATTGTTATTATTGTTACATTATCAATATTATAATTATTTTTTTCTTCTTCCTCTTCTTCTTATTATTATTACATTATCAATATAATTATTATTATTATTATTATTATTTTTATTATTATTATTATTATTATTATTATTATTATTTTTCAATTATTATTATTTTTATTATTACTATCATTATTATTATCACTATTATTTAAGGGAACAATGTGTTATCTTGTAATCAACTCCCTGCTTTTTAGGACAAAATACAATTTGTAAGAATACCATGTAATGTCATTTACATGAATTGTAAAGATATTTCATATTTTTTATCAGTTTCCATTTAGGATGATTTCTTTAGCTGACCAGGGTAAGAATATTTTAGTAGCTATGTCATAAGCAAGGGCAGCTGGGGAAATAACTAACTCCTGATGAAAACCACTTTTGCATGACCTTCATCAGGATGAGTTGAGAAAGACTGCAAATTATCATGCACAGCAAAAAGCAAATGTGACTGTATCATGACAAGCAAAACATTTTATTTTTTCTCTCCCATTTCAAACATCTTTTGTATATTTTTGACAAGTTACAAAAATAGGATCAAACTTTCAAAGTAGAGCAAACTAGAATTTAAAATTATTCATGAAACTGCAATAGTCTATCAATACCAATGATGCACCATAATGTAAATTTCTCATAGTTCTATAATGCATTATAATTTAAACTCAGCTTAGTCCCATAATGCATCCAAATATGAACTCAACCTACTATGATAATGCTTCAAAATGAAAAGTCTTCAAATTACTACACTACATCATAATGTGAATCCACAAAGTCTCATAATCCACTGAAATATGTATTCAAAAGATACAAAAAATGCATAATAATGTAACCTTAGCAGAAACTCATAATCTATCATAATATACTCTACAGCTTCCCATGGTGCATCAAAATTGTCCTCAAAAGAATCCCATAATGCATCATAATATGACCTAAAAAATTATGAACAAGAATATTCAAGGAATTTAAGTCCTCTGTTTCTGCCTTCAAGTCTGGGATGATTTTAAAGTCTGTGGTGACTAAGTGCGAATAGTTTTAACCATGCTCAACAGATGGCAGCACCTGGCAGTTACTGCCAAAAATTCAATAATCTATGTCACCTGCTAGCTACACCTGTTGGTGATTAGTAACACTACATGTGCTGATTCATCATATCAATAATGAAAGTTGCTATTGTATTATTATCTTATCAGACAGACACACCAAAACCAATCCCATCCAAGGTATGCATGAGAGCAATCACTGACCCAAATTTGAATGAAATCAGAATATATTTAGGAAAGCTGTCACAAAGAAACGTAAACCTGATGGATAGACATACATACAGACAGACAGACAAACACACCCACATCATTGTCTCCCATTCTGAGGAAGCTGGGGACATCATAATATGAACTCAAAAGAATATCAAAATGCCTCAAACCGTAAACTCAACATAGCCCTTTAATCCACCATGTGAACACCTCAAAGTCCCATAATACATCAAAATCCGAACTCAAAAGAATCCTGTAAAGCCTCACATTGTAAATTCAACATAACCCTTTAAGGCACCAAGTGAACTCCTAAATGTCCCATAATGCATCATTAAGAATGACACAATGAATCCTGTTGCTGCTGACTACCATAAATAATGTACTAAAAGTTGCTGTATTATAGACAGATTATTTCACAAGGGAAAATGAACAATGGCACATAATCAGTTACTGGCAGCATAACACTGAATGGAAGACTGATCAAAATGAAATTAGTTTAGCAGGCAATAAAAAATATGACATTCACCAGAAAATTAAGCTGGCCATAATCACCAGCCAATTAATTTGGCCAATCACACTAAATGCCTGTAATGTAGCCTTTGATAAGCAGAATTAGCAGATGACATCACAGGCAAAATTCTGATATATTTCTTTATACACAAAGACATCATTTGTGTCTGACAGAATCTCTCTGACTTAGAGAATTGATAATACAAAGATATTGCACTAATGCAAAGCTGAACTCCTGTCATAGATAATATTTCTTCAAATATTACATATAATATAAGAGAGCTGATAATTTGAATGTTAATACAAAATCCAAACAATGTTTGTATAAAGTTTATCTGATTCGAAGCAAAAGTACAGAGACTAGCAGGGATAAGTAATGCAAATAAATATTTCATGACCAGTACCAGATAATTCCAATGTATTTTACATAGATTAAATTGATGGAAAAATATTACTACCGTAAAAGTCGTTGCAGAAGTCGCGACTTGTACTAGGAAATCGAATTCTAAAATCTAGAATTTTCTAGCAAAGTCGGGGTGCGACTTGTAATACGTACTTATCCCGTTTCTGTCAGCTTTCCCGGTACATGGAACGACGTCAGTTGAGCGATAATCTGCAATACCTTTAACCAGTGCTTTGTGAAACGTCTTTCCCCAATAATTTACACTTTTAACCATCTCTTATGCTTTATATTTTGTGAACTGACGAAATTTTCATTTAATTAACATTAAATGCAAATTTTAAATTTGCCCAGTTCAAGACCTACCCGTTCTGACAAGTCGCCATTCAAGTGACACTTCCTAATCTGCGTTACTATTATATCATGAGTCAATTTGACGCATATGCCAGTCTGCCGCTCTTTGATGTACATTTTCTTTTCGTTCAACTATATGGGTATGCTTTCCATAATAAAAAACTCGCGGTTCCATATCCGTTTATGCATGTAAAGTTGCGTCACATTCTAGCTTGATCCACTACACATACGTCGTGAATTCTTTTGCCTGCCCGGTTGATCGCTGAATACCAGCTGACCTTTGAAGCCGTGTAGCGGAAGTTCAAGCCCCGGGTCACCCGTGCAATGACCTTTACATCCCCATGTCAACTAAGCCTTCCGTGACTGATATCCACAATTATAAACTCTCATATTAAGAACCATTAGGTCACTGTCACCATCTCGTGGTTTTCAAGCGTTTTGGATAACAATGTTATAACGTTTCACGTGAGCTACAAATATACGATTTGCTCCGAGTGTTACCCGTGTCTCTTTCAGGACGATCGTATGCCCAACAATATGGCGGCACGCATGCATTACGGTCAATCGTGCGTTGACGTATTCGTGATTTTTTTTAATGAAGACACATTAGTCAATACAATGAAATAACAAACACCATATAGGTATATATTTTATTTACTTAAAATGCGACATACGCACCTAAATTCCACGGAAACCGGCACCGTTTGGTGTCATGACGGATCTGGTTCAACACGGCTGAGTTTGACATACATCCAAGCCACTTCAATATAATCACTGATAACGATGGAAATTGGGTTTTCCAGATATTATCAAAGAAAAATAAATCATTAGTCCCAGTAAATATAATATCTGTAAATTCAATTATGTTTATTTTACGTTAACTGACCGGTCGATAAAGCGTTCATTATCCCCCTGTTGACTGACATATATTTCAGTGATTTCAGTAATACCGTGCATGTGCCGCGCCTAGATGGTAAGTTGTAACACTTAATTGAAGGGTTACTAAATTCAGTTTAGAGCCTATTTAAGAAATTAGGTGAATAAATTCAAACTCAATTATTCTTTCCATCTTTCAGTTGTCTTAAGTCAGTTCAAATCATGCCCAAAGCGACGGATTGGGACTCGTCACGCGTACGCAAACTAATCAGAGTCTAATGAATCCACCTTACGTTTGACGATCTTTAACAATTTAAAGAGTTGCTCGATTGTGAAAGTAATTTGCATCAGACTCTTTTAGTTTATTAATACAGTCATTTAACTTGACATTTGCATTCTAATGTTACTTAACCTAGTAAGAAACGGCAACAATGACATCGTTTCACAGCACAAAATGTTATCCGACGCAGCTGACTTTGGCACTGTACAAATCTTACCTGACAATTGAACCCCGACTTTATATGTTAAGATTCTGTTGTTATTCCTTAAATATAAGCATTGTATTAAAGCTGTCCAATTATTTTTACGTTTGAATGGTATATCTAGTTTATAAACCACAAAAGTAATACGGGGACGTTGGTTGTAGTCTTGCATCGCAAAGAATGATACTCAAATTCCAAAAGTATCAGGTGGTTGGGACGCCTCCGAAGTCTGGGTGCGACCTATATTATGGACTTTTCCTGAAACTAAACTTGAACGGCTATTCCCCAGGGGGATCCTAAAAGTCAGGGTGCGACTTGTAATAAGGATGCGACTTCTGCAACGACTTTTACGGTAACAAGATTTATTATGGACCAACTTCATTAATTTGTGCATGCATGTCTGTATCTAATAATGTCCAGTATTTGCTTTTCTGTATCTTATAATATCCAGTATTTGCATGTCTGTATCTGATGATGTCCAGTATTTGCATGTCTGTATCTAATAATGTCCAGTATTTGCATGTCTGTATCTAATAATGTCCAGCATTTGCATGTCTGTATCTAATAATGTCCAGTATTTGCATGTCTGTATCTAATAATGTCCTGTATTTGCATGTCTGTATCTAATAATGTCTAGTTTTTTATTTCTGTATCTAATAATGTCCAGTATTTGCATGTCTGTATCTAATAATGTCCAGTATTTGCATGCCATTATCTAATTATGTCCAGTATTTGATGTCTGTATGTGATAATGTCCAGTATTTGCATGTCTGTATATAATAATGTCCAGTATTTGCATTTCTGTATCTTATAATGTCCAGTATTTGGCGATCATGGTGAATCCTGTGAAATGGTTTATCTGAACAAATATTTTTCTGATTAAACAGCCTGTCCATTAAGCTTATTGGATAAATATCCATAATATCATAAATCAGATATTCATATGGCAACTGACACTTACGGCTCTATCACTTAACTTTGTGTTCTGTTAAAACGTACCTATTCAGTTAACCATGAATACTAAAACATATGAACAATTACTCAATATTCACCATATTGATTTACCATAATGATAAGAACTAAGGTCACTTGGGATATTTTCTGGTAAGAGGTATCATGCCTCACCCTGTATGTAAAGTGTAATATTTCAGTACATTTGCAACAAATCAATTCATTTGAACTGTATGTTAATTAAGGTAACAGTCAAGCATAATTTTTATGGTGTAAAACATTTCATACAGACAAAATGCTAAAATGCTTGTAAAAACCGCAAATTTACAAAGTTGCAAAAGTTTCTAGTTTACTGCAGTCATTATTCAAAATGCCACTTTTAAATATGAAAATGCAATGAAAACCATATCATATGGAAACAAAAGTAATGTAGAGAAATAAATGTAAAAAAATCTTAATACTGCAAACATTTCCAATTATAAAGTACTTTCTAAAGATATTCAATGTATTTTTGTAAAAGGAATGAATGCATGCAGCACATATTTAAGAAATAATTCAGATGTAATGTAAAGCAGCTTCAAAATCTAAATTTTGCAAAAATTTCAATATTAAAGTATTCTTATTTTTCTTAAAAGCAATGAAATATGTAAGATTCAAGGAGCTTGCAATTCAAAAGGACACAATTGTGAATGGATGCCACTTTTTTGCAGCTGTGCAAAGTGGTCCTTACTGTAACTATTAAGTAAAGGTATCCATTTAAAATTCATAATAATGCAAACAAAAATAAATTTAAAGGAAATATCATAAAATATTAAAATCAGGTGAAAAGGCATGTTGGAGTATCATGTAGAATGAGCGTGTTTTACAGAGATCTCGAGGCTTCTATGACGACTGTTGATGAATGCCTATAGGGACTTATTTGATGAAGAAGGTTCGGATACCTCACTGTAATATGTCATCCCTACTGTCAACCTGATCAATAGCCAAGGTCTAAGTTTTCTTTACTGCGGTCCTGTTTTCTTTACTGCAACCTGTTTTTTTTACTGCGGACATGTCGATAGTCGGAAATAAACTTGAAACTACACCCAGCTGCTGTTCAGCTCAAAATCACTAAAAAACGTAAAGGTTTTAATCAATTTTCCTTCGATCCCCAGTGTTTGTATTTCATTTTAATGTGACATTTTGGCTTTCATTCCTGACAGTGTTATCAGTAGTATTGTATGACAGACAATGTGCTGTTCCTCCTCGGGTGGTAATTATCCCTGCCACCTCCTACATCACGTGTTGTTTTATCTGGAAGAACACGATCAGTAAAAATCAAGGTGTTTATCGGCCAATAGCACATGGGACCAAATGAGATAGGTAGCATAGGAGGTTGCAAGAGGTCACCTTGGATTCCGTGAGATAGCAGTGCATTGCCTGAGTAACATCGGTGGCGTGAACTGCGTTGTGGTAAGGATTGGCACAGTGGTAGCCCTCCTCAATCATAGCTGAAAGAACAAATGTCAACTTCAGTATCCTCACAAAAACACTAATCTAAAGACTTTTTATGACACAATATATTACAGCCATATCTGCTGAGCTCGGCAGATGCTGCAGTTTTTAATTTTCAACAGTTTTAGTGGTAGTTTCTCTTTATTTTCAACCATATGCTATTTCAAAATTTTACAGTAATAGCAGCTGAATTCATGCACAGACCAGGTTCTGTTTCTTTTTTAAGTTTGTTAAGCATATTTTCATGGAATTCAATTAACAATTTTAATTGGAAAATTTTTAAAATTATCTCAACATATATATAAAATCTGATGTACCCATTCCTCTCTTACTTAACCATATATTTCTATTTTGTTACATTTTTTATTTGGTCTCTCTTTTTGTTTAACTTAAAGTTCAGATAAATCATAATATTTAAAGTTTACTTAAATTAAATAAAAATCACGGAAAATAATTCTAGAATAATTTAACTTCTAGGTACTTGCTTTGAGTCAAGCTGGAAACATTTTAACTTTAAAATACCATTACCATTAATAATTTTGTTTGTCTGTGTCTAGACTTCTTGAATATGGAAACTGACTAAATTTTGATTATATGAAACATTTAAAATATTTAGGTAATGCTTTATTTTTAATGACACATTTGTAAATTTCCATGAATTTTCTGTCTCAACTGGTAAATTAAAAATTAAAATAAAATCTCCCACTCGCACCATATTTATTAATCCCAGAGTTGATAGCAATTTCTTTTGGTGTGGCCTTATTTTTTACTGGTTAGAAAGATGTAGACAAACTCCAGTACTTGTGATCTTTAAAGTTTCTATTTGAGATTATGCAATAAATTTCAACTTTCAGCAAAGTTTGCTTCTTTTTTATTAACATTAGTCCATTGCAATGGCTCTAGTAAAATATACATATGAGGCATTAGCATAACCACAATGGGAGATTATCTTATATTATGACATCAGGGGCAGACACAAGTTCCTAGAAAGGGGATGGGGCTCAACATACTTGCACAGGTAAAAAAAGTTTGACGGGAGTTTATGTGTATCTCCCACAACCAGAAATACAAGGAAGAAAACAGTGCACGATGCATAATCTGGCCCTGGTCTTCGGTAGTAGGTGTACATTTTTCTATTTCCCAGTTTTTTGGTCAAAATAGGGAGCACTGTTATGAGTATACAGTTTCCAGAAACATTAAGCCTTCAGTTCAACAAAAAATAATTCATTTTGGAGTGGTATATATGTTTAGCTCTTGTCCTACGAGTTTTCAAGAAAATTCCAGGTCACACAAGAAAACCTGTTTCACCTTGACTTTCCGAGTCTGCATTTCATAAGGGCTATTTCTTTGATCTCAATGATGTGTATGAACCCTGTTAATTATCATATATGTGAGTGATAATGAAAATACTGAATAACTGAAATTAACACCTGAGCACAGGTGTGTATGACATCATCTCATGAAATGTGTTAAAGAGCAGATCTACAAACTCATTAAAGGCACTTCTGACATTCACGCGATAGATAACCACCTGTACAACATGTCAACTGAAACACTGATGACAACATCACATGATTAGCAAAGGTGAACATATAGAAAGAAGTAGAGAGAAAAATTAATCAATTTTCATGACAACAATAATTCTAAGTGACTTCATACTCAGCTAATGGATGAAACATTACACTAACTGAAACACTGCAAATTTAATTATTCAAAATGCAATATTTCAAGTTTTCCACTACTAAGTCCTTATCCAAAATATAAATTAAAAGTTAAAGTAAAAAATTATAAGTATTAATAAAAATAATGATGATAATAATAATAATAATAATAATAATAATAATAATAATAATAAAAATAATAAATAATTATTATTATTATAAATATCATTAAAAAGCTGCTTCTTTTTAAATGTTTTTTGCTATTTTGATGATGATGATGACTATTATTATTATCATGATTATTATTATTACCACTGGTACTATATAACTACTTCCACAACTTCAAATATTATTATTATTTTTTATTATTTTGATGATAATGATAATGATGATGGTGATGATGATTATTATTAGAAGTAGTAGTATTTATTCATTAATCTGGTATCCTATGCTGATTAACAGAAGCTGTGTAAAGTAATACTTACTGAAACACCTCATGACCTTGACAATATCCAGGTTAAATTCATCTATGAATCCATGCTTTTGAAACAAGTAGACACCCATATGAAAAAGTGGCCTCCCTGAAAAAAAAAACCCTAGAAGTTAGAGGTTGCTCAGGCAAGAAACGAGGAAAAGGCAAATAAAGTATAGTCGCACCAGTCTTAAAGACCACCTGTCCAATAAGACCACCTGTCCATTAACATCACCCTTGAGAGACCAAATGTATTAACAATGAAATATAACTAGTTTAAGAGGTTCAACTGTGGTTTCATTATAGAAAAGAACAGGAAAAATTTAAAAACAGGAATAAAGATTAAAGTACATTATAAATGAGTTAACAGTAAAAAGATGGATACAGCTGTACCTATATGTAACAAATGGAGAAAATATGCAAACTGGAAGAAAACAGACTAATCTTTTGCCATATGCATACAATAACACCATTTTTATTTCTTTAAATGTAAAATAGAATGTCCGTTTACATGGCTAATCTATTATTTTACTGCTCAATATATTCAAAATACTCACAGATTCTCAGATATAATCCTGGTAAAATGTTTACATTCACATTAGACATTAATAACTTTAACTTTTTATGTGAAATTTAAATATTCTACCACTTTAGATTTTCTGCAAAATGTAGAATTTTAAACAGAAAATAAATAAATGCTAAAATGTGTGCTACTATAAATGTTTACCCAATGACATAAGCACAGAAGAGATAAGATAAGAGGTTTTCTAACCTCACTTTCACTTTTCGTTTTATGAGTGACAGCACACTGCTGAGAAAAAACGTCCCAAACCCACGCAAAAGTAGGTCAGACATAATGTCAGCTGTGTATGTAGGTGTGCAGGGTCTTTATCTTTACCATGTAGACAATTTTTGATGGATGTTTTATAAAAGTATTTACAAGTAAAAAATTTTTTTTAAATTAGTTTTCCTAAAAGAATAGAGTAACAGAATAAGTGCAAAATGTCATTTCTTCTGCTGTGGATACAGTTATTTCATAAATAAATTATTATTTACACTTTGGCTGAATGTAAAATGTATTTAAATTGTACAAGGCAATTCTAAGGTTAAACATCATTTATTCTGTTTTCTGATTAGTCTTTTTATATAAATCCACTCACCATTGGTTAACTTGTCCAAGTTAAAGATATTGAAATGCCAGTGTGCAGCTGTACTCAGGAGGCACTGTAAAATATAAAGAGAACATAATTAGAATATTACAACATTACACTTATTATGCTTATTACACTATGTTCAAGATACTGAAATGCCATCGTGCAGCTCTACTCAGGAGGCACTGTAAAATATAAAGAAAACGTAATTAGAATATTACAACGTTACACTTATTATGCTTATTACACTATTTTCAAGATACTGAAATGCCATTGTGCAGGTCTACTCAGGAGGCACTGTAAAATATAAAGAAAACATAATTAGAATATTACAACGTTACACTTATTATCTTAATAACATTTAATATAACTATTCTGCTAAAACAGTGCAGCAAATTATCTGTATAAAATTGATGTGGCAAAAAATATCAGCCACTTTTTGAAAACAAAACTGAAACAACCCAAACATAACATCATTTGTCTAAAATATACAGGGTGAAATAACTGTGTACAAAAAATGGAACATTCCCTGTAATGTACATTTTTTGTAATTTACAACACACAAACCTTGGGAAAATCATAATCCAAGCTGGATTTTTTATGTTTCCTTTTTCCTATCTTTATATGTCCGTTTGTATCCTGAAAACTGGCTGCTCTCATTCGCTTATGACACGGCCCCCAGGCCTCAAATTCTTCAGGTAGTAGAACGACCATGTTTCATAATCCTAACTCTCTTCCAAATCACATTTTCACCACAGACTGGCATATAGCACTGTGGTTCCACAGCGGCAATACATGCAGTGACCTGGTAACCCTGCCAAAGCTGTGGTCAGCTGGTCTCATTAAACACTTCAGTTGCAACTAGTGGGATTTTCCGGGTGTATACCATTCATACCCTTATCCCTCAGTACCATGGGAATAGAGCAGATTGCTAACGTGAGCAATCAGCAGTGTTCTGTTATCGTCAGCATGACCATAGCGGTTGTTGTACTTTGTATTACCTGTCACACAGGGCTTGCATGGCTAGTATATGACTGAAGGCTACACCACATTGATTCAACTGAAGGCTGTGTGAATTAACAAGGGTCACTTAGCACGGCCATCAGATACCATAGTGTGTTAACAAGGGTCACAAAGCAAGGCCCTCATAACAGTCGTAACAGTCCAACAATGTGTCTAATAGAACATTCATGATGAATAACACTGTGCACTAATTCCCGATTGCATACAACCAGTGGCACAAGAAGAGGTCACGAGTGGAACCAAAATTCATTTGGTTGGACACTGGGTATCCCTATACTTACAAAAGATCTGATTACCATCAGCCCAATAATGTGCACGTCAGATTACTTTAGTAATCTTTGAACTGAATACCAGTAGTGCATGGAAGCCCCATACAGCAATTATATCTATTGAGCTTGTGCTTTATATGAACACTTGTAATCATACACAGCAACAAACCAAATGAAGAATTACTAGCCATTCAGAATATTATATCATTCCCCTTTTATCATTTAGATACATTAAAAATTAAGTTCAAATTCCTCCACCAACAAGATCACTACTAAAGTAAAGCAAAAATTTATATTTTATGAGGGACTGAGTAAGTTTTTTATACTTAAGGACAAACAATAGACATGTTTACTCAAATTTAAATAATAAACGTAAATCAATATAACTTAAGACTTTTAATAGAATAATTAGTGGCTTTGATGTGTTTTATGACTCCATCATTTGAAGCAGAAGATACCAACCAAGGTATCTGTAGCTTGAATGTTAATTTTAATAACTCTTGAGCATATATAATTAAGTATTTAAAGTAAAACTATTTGTTTAAACTAACAGTGATCTTGTTTGAAAATTTATTACTAAAAAAGTGATAAATTGATAATTTGAGGGGTATTTTTAATCTTTTTCTCTACTAAAAATTGTGATTTTTCTCCAAACACAAACCTGTGCCTGCATTTATTTCCTACTCAATTGAATCTCTACTTTTCCCTGATAACTATATTTCCAATCCAAAAATGGTGACTTTATTTCCTGTGGCTTCTTTTCCTACCTAGAATCAGATTCACATATCCTCCAATGTTGTTATTTGCTGCATTTTATTATTATTAGGTTGACCATCATTGTTTACAAAGGATAAAATATACTCTTATCTCTATCAGTAGGCAGTGAAACCTGTCAGACCAAACCAGTTAGACCAGTCAGCCGTGAGGTCTTCACTGACAGATGGTTTGCTGCAGAGGTTTTACTCAAAGTGTACATAACTTCTTCTTACAATCTAACTATATATCATTAAGATAAGGTGAATATCCCTTTGACAGGTGTATCTGCTACAAGAGGAGCGTTCCTGGTATACATAGTTATGTGAGATAAGAAAGCCAGTAGGTGCCTTGCTTATAATTTAATAAAGTCCAATATTTACTGTCTGTGATGATGACATGCAAATATGACTTAAAATGAAGGTTCTCCATCACAGCAGAGATCCATTCCTATATTGAATTATTTAGAAAAAAAAAACTTCATACAAACTTAACAGCTGTCTCTGGTGGGATTCAAACCCTGCCCGGCTATTAAATGAGTGCATAGAGTACATAGCTCCAACTGACCAACCTTGGTCATATAATTCAATCATTCAAATATAGAGAAATCAATAAGACCCTGGATCCGTATCCATGTCATGACAAAATCTGTTCTACAAGTTCTTACTTTTACCAAGTTGCATGGAAATATATTGAATTTCATGGGCTAAACAGGATGAACATTGAGGTTTTCATGATAGTCATTTCAATAACTGCACTGCAATGGACATCCATACTATCACAGATTGCTTGTACACATGGGTGTATTAGGCTATAATTGAGGAATAAGCAAACAAGGCCAACAGGCCTAATGCGTACCTGTGCAATGGGATTTATATCAGGTACAATGCTTCCATGATAATATGCTTGACCATTACTTTTCAAGTACATGTGTGACATGTATATGTACAATGCAAGTACTAACATTTTGAACCCGAGTACAAGCACCAATTACACAAACATCACTTCTGAAATATTCTAAAATACTGGCATGGATGTATTAACACAAAAATTATTGAAGATGGTGCCACCAGTCTTGTATATGACGAAGCTATCTGTGATGTATAGATAAGCACAACTTCAGAATGATATATCAAATCCCTCCTAAGAAATATGGTGCGACATACCCTGGCGCAACCAGTATTGTTTACGAGTAAGCCAGAACTAATGCTCGGTGCAGCTACTGCACTGGGTGAACTCTGGACCTGGTGCCAAATCTGATACAGTTGACAGTCTGCCAAAGCTGTAAATAGATAATTGAAAGCTGGCCTGCTGCCAAATCTGATATAGTTGGCAGCCTGCCAAGCTATTTAAAGATACAAAATCTTGGTCTGTTATCAAATCTGTTTATACATACTGAGAGACTATGGCTACAATTTTCAAGCTGACATATTCATAAGATTTTAATCAAAATGTTTAGAACAATAACAGAAACCTATTGGAAGCAAAATCTGATATCTGATATATTTTATTCATGGGTTAATCTTACACAAAAGTTTGATATGGACACAAAATATTTATGTTGCCTGTACAGCTCAGAGAGCTCAGTCTGTTAATACAATAAATCTACTAGCTTTGTTTACCAAAGTATCCCACAGTCCTTTCATTGTTAAATGTCAAATAATTCAGCCAGAAAAAAGCCACATAAAAATCAGTTTTGTGCAATATAACAAAATTTGAAACAACAGTTTTACAGAAAAAAAATATTGCATCCCCTCAGTCTGATATAGGCTTACTTGGACACAAGACCAACTGTAGTTTTATATTCCTAAAAAAATTAATGATCTTTTCTTACAAAACTGAAAAAACCCTACAGTAGGATAATTTTTGCAAAAAAAATTGAACCATTTGGTTGAGTTTCATCATGAAAGATTTCTTATGTTGTGGCTGAAAGTGGCTAAAATTACAAGTTTTTTGGCTGTAAAAAATAGTTTGATGTAGGTGGTGCCACATAAACCTCAATTTCAAATATGGGTCATGTGACCAACATTTGCACAAAACTTGGTGATTCTAGCTCCTTCCGTTTCTGAGACTGTAATGTTTGTTTTGCTTACTTGGCCAAATAACTAAGTTCAAATTCCTGTAACTCGGTCAAAATTCATTGAACCCAAACTGGCTGAACACACTTAAGAGAGCTCATCTCATATTGAACAATGTGGCTGAATGATTTCTGAAAAGAAGATTTTCAAAGGTTTTCTTTTTAAAGATGTGGCTCCTGTGACCTTAAACTTTGATCTCTGGACCCTGAAAATCAAAATGAATTTACTTAAGTGTTTGGTCATTATTAAATCAAATCTGAAGCCAGTCTGTCTATCCGAAGCAGAATTATCATCCATAAACTAATTTGTGAATGGATTGGCCCTGTGACCTTGACCTTTGACCCTATGACCCAAAAATCGAACAGAATCTTCCCCTATTGACAGGTTATCAATATCTTGAAGATGAAAGCTTTGCGATGAAAAGTTTGGCTTCAAATGCATACGCATTCTTTTAAAAGAAATGGGTCCTGTGACCTTGACCTTTGCCCACTGGACCCAAAAATTGACATGCTTCTTACTTTAGTGGTGGGCCATATATAAGTTAAGTTTGAAACCAAAATGTTGACCTAAACTGGAGTTATCATCTGGAAACTAATTTGTGAACAGATGGCCCCTGTGACCTTGACCTTTGACCTTGTGACCCCAAAGTCATTTATGCTCTCCCCATACTGGCGAGTCAGCTGAATGGGCAAAATAGAAAGTTTGGGATGACAAGCTTAGCTTAAAATGCAGCCATAATCTTTTTAAATGAATGAGTCCTGTGACCATGACCTTGACCTTTGACCGCATGACCCCAAAATCATATAGGTTCTTGCTATAGTGGTGGGCCATGTGTAAGTCAAGTTTGAAATCCATGTGTCAATCCAACCTGGAGTTATCATCTGGAAACAAATTTGTGTGGATGGACAAAGGGACGCCTGGAAGGCCGGACGACGGGACTGACAAGGCCCCATACCTATACCTCAGTTGACTTACAGTCAGCTGTGCTAAAAGGGTTTCTGCAGGTGGCTCAGGTTACCAATACCTCAATTTCAAATATGCCTCATGTGACCTACATTTGCATTAAATTTGCTAAAGATAGCTCCTGATGTTTCTAAGATTGTAATTTTAGTTTGCTTATTTGACAAAATGACTTAGTTCAGGTTCCTGTAACTTGGCGAAAAATCACCAAACTGGAACCATTCAAACAAACTTGAGAGAGAATGTTCCTGAGATTATTCCTGTGAAATACTGAACTATTTGGCTACACAGTTGTGGAGTAGAAGTTTAATTTAAATGTTTTTTAATGTCTTTTTGCTTTTTCCCTATAAAATCTAAGTCACTGCAGATACCACAATAACACTGTCAATCAGATAAAGGTTGAGATGTGACTGATTTTCCATGAGAATTTGGCACTGCTAGCTCTGACGGTTTTGAGATAGCTTGGGTTAATCTACAGACCTTCTATATTTCCAAGAAACAATACTAAACTTTCCCTAACAGGTAAGATTTATCTAACATCCTTCACGTGATATGTCACAGTTATCTCACTAACAGAGACCTTTCAACTATAGAGATAAAGTATCAACATAAGTCATGACCATAGATATATATATCACACTGTAAGATCACCATTTACAGATACATTTATTACTTTATCATGAAAGATATTATTTATCATATGTTACTGAGAATGATAAATATGTACCAATTTGTGAGACTGTCTCTCTCTTGATGTCATGCATGTGAACATATTTACACGTGTTTGTGTATGGGGGATGAGCCCTCGACAGCTGATCAAGCCATATGTGACATTATAATATTTAACAACATGAAATACAGACACAACTTGGGCTAGAGATGCATCTTTTATGCATAAGTTGCCACACCAATTTTAACTGTATATGACAATGGTGCCTTGAAACCAGCTAAGCTGTGGTCCAGTGGTATAGCAAAGTAGAGCACAGGACTTGAATCTGGGAAGTAGGGAGTTCAAATCTCTGCCATGGAATGGTGAGATTTTTTGCAATCAGCCCACACTGGCATCAAGAGTAGCCATTCTACAGGCTGAATGGGAAGGCTTTGTCCCACAGCCGTTTACCACTGACAAACCAGTGCATCTTTGGGGGGGGTGTTACTCGGTGTTATGACCCAGCAGTGGGGATAATTACACACCGAGGACCCTCAGCTGTGGTAGACACTGGGTTTGGGTGGCACAAAGATACAAAATAACATGACGGAATGAGTGCTACTGCCCTGTCACTCAATTTCAAACTGAAATAGAACTCGATCTGCATATCAACATACTTAGATTAAGAATAAGAAAAGACCGTGCCTAGAAACTGCTGGATCTATAAGCAATGCCAGCTCTAAAACTGAACTCACACCTTCCATTCAGTTACTGGAAAACCAAGTATATTTTCTTTTCATCAGAAATTGGTTTCAGTTGCTGTGGTAGTATATTTTCTTCACATACATCTTGCATATCATTACAAGAAGAGACTGACATACATCATAAAATTCATCCTCTAAATACATCCCAAATTCCCTACCTACCAGGACAGACTGGTACCCTACTCCTACACCAGGTGGCTCTCTAGTCAACTCATTTATCATCAGGAACTCTGGCTGTGTCAGTAGATTACATTAATCACGGGAAGCCCTTCTTATAGGATATGTCCTCATATGAATGCTGTCCATGTATATGTATATGTGTCCATATGTGTTGCCGATGACGAAAAAACTTGTAAACTTGCATAACCGGGAAACTGGTTAAACGGTCCAAATGACTGAAATCGCAAGTAAAAGGGCTTTGCATCTCTAAGTAAGGTCGTTCACAAGGATCGAGTTCGGCTCTGGAATTGCATGACTGGGTCTCCGCTGCTGGGATCGGTGGAGGGAATGCGGGTTGCTTCTGGCTTTATGGCTGTGGATGCTGTAGCTTTCTAACAAGGACAACAACCCAGGAGAGAAGATGGCGCCCTCTACGGCTCTCTGCTTGGCTTGGCGTGGCACTGCGACTGTTGGCTCAGAGAACATGCTTAAGGAGTGCACAGGGCTGAGGTCTTGACCGCAGCAACCTGTAGCTGCTCGATGAGCATACGTATACTTCTTTTGGCTTGGCTGGTGTCCATATGTGAGAGACAGTGATAATTCAGGTAAACATACACTTGAGTGCGGCTGGGCACAATCCAAAGGTAGGCTATTACATTTAATGAACTGTGAATGCAAAGTCATTAGGAGGTCCACTGACAAAGTGGCATACAAGGAAAAAACTAGAATATCAGCAGAAGCTGACAAAAGCCCTCAGCCAAAAGAACTGTTTATAGGTGGTAACAGTAACAAGTATGAAATGTTTGTTCTCACATGGATGTATATCTGTACATGTCTCAGTTATATATTTAAACTGGAGAAGTATGCAGTGCCTTTGCAAGTATGGCAAGAGCGATCTCATGCAGGACTTAGAGATCATAAAGACATATCATTATACCACATTTCATAATAATCCACGGAGTGGTTCCTGAGAAAAAAGCTCCTAAGCTTTTTCTACTCAAAGCTCTGTAACCTTGAAAAGTAGGTCAAGGTCACCTATCTTTGAACCTGATCTAAATTTTGATAATATGCATCAGCACTGAAGAAATGAAGTTCCTGTGTTAAATACCAGTGAAAATTCTGATAAAAATTCAATAAAAATCAGAAATTGTAGGTGGTGCCCCAAAATTTGTGCAGCAGGTACAGACTATCAGTCCCAATAACCATAGTAAGTTTTGTAAAAATCCACCCAATGGTTCCAGAGAAATAAGTTTCTAAGTTTTTTTCTATAATCAGCTCTTAAACATAGAAAAATAGATTAAGGTCACCCATCTTCGAACTTGACTGAGATTTTGTCAATATACATCTTCACCGAAGAAATAAAATTCCTTTGGTGAACCCTTTTAGAGATATCCCACTCACAAGGTTAAAGTTAACGGATGCCGGACAGACAGACATCTTGGGTGATGAGAAAAGCCTATCAGCCTAAGGGCTGAGGGCTAAAAAGATGGAAAAAAGAGGGGGAAAAAAACACAAATGCTCAAAGATATAGCAAGTGCAAATGTAAGTTGGGGTTTTGTGGGTCCCCCCCCCCCAACCACCTCTTACTGGAAGAAATTATCTTTTACAGTGCTATCCTGGATTTTAATGCTACCCTCAACCCCACTTCCTGCATTAGTGGGCTTTTCTTAGGGTATTAAATTAATGCCTTGGTGTAAACCCATTGCTTCTCAAGATCCTGGATCTGTCCCTGTTTAGCATCCATGAACAAAGTGACACACAGGATGAAATGTGATTCATATTATTACAGATACAAGGATATGAAATCTTTTAATTTTCATTTTAATTTATCAAAAATTCAAAGTCAAATACAAACTTGTAGAGCAGGATATAGTGTAGGCCAGCTTTGAGATATAATGATTAGAATGTCACTAAATCTCTCTTCATACTTGTGATAACTACAATTATACTTCATAACTATATTTCCTGTTTCTATTTCTTCGTCCATGTTTCCCTGAGTTTTTTTTATCTGAATACCCAATATAATTTATAATTTTAATTATTATGATTCATCTTATTTACTGTTTCTGTATGTTTTATCTTACCTAGAATTTATCTGAATACCATTCTTACTATATTTAGTTAATATAACTAAAACCCAAAACCCCATGTCACAAACTTCCTGTTGGGAAATGCCCATTAATGCTGTAGGGATGACAGGTGGCAGGCATCATATTCCATGATTCCCAGATAGTATTTTTCCTGTGTCTGTTCTGCTGTTACCTGAAGAAAACCAGGCTTCAGCTAAGTGACATGGTGCAACTTGACACATCTGTTTACTAGTACCAGAAGAGCCTTGAAAAAATAATGAACAGTGATGTCATTAAATCATGACTGACAGCCTTGTTGATAATGTTTACCTCACAATCATGATAAGCATGACCTATGGTAGATATCAATAAAAAATAACACAAACTACTGGTTTGATTTGTCTAGTTCCTATACAAACTTATGACTAATATTCAGAAGTACTGAATATAAGAAATAAATGGGTTATTTATGCATGTGCATTAAGAAAGGTTTTGTGTTTCCATGACATCAACCAATCAGCAGCTGCTAAATGTGACTGATTTGCATGTGACCTTGACTGCAACAAATGGGTCTGAGATGTTCTGCTGCACAAACTATTTTTTTTTCATGTTTATAGTTCATTCGCTTTCTTAAAAAAACTAGAATACGGGTAGTCGACAAGCGACTACGTGTATCCGCCAAAATCATAGAAAGGACGGGTGAAGTGAGGCATTGATTGAGTGGCAAGGGGATATAGAGTTACAGGTGTTAAATATTAGAATGGATCTCTGCCACATAAACATGATTGTAGGTGGCGCCACCTGTTATTTGAACGAGAAACTATCCAAGATATATACACATGCAAAATTTCATGTGGAAAAGTCAAACCACTGCAGAGATATGAGTAATTTTATCCCACAGCAGACAAACAGATGGACGCTGTGCAAAAATGGCTGCAGGTGGCGCCACCATTTTTGTTCATGTTATAAAGCTATCCAAGGGCTACATTTGTGTAAAGTTTTTTTCCGGATCGGTCAAACGGTTCCCGAGATATATGGGATTATGTGTGGAGCGTTAACGTGAATGTAGGTGGCGCCACCTGTCACAAAATCAAGAAAGCTATCTAGGATGTATATGCATGCTGAATTTTAGGTGAATTAGTCAAACCACTGCAGAGATATGAGTGATTTTAACCTCAGGCAGATGAACAGATGGACACTGTGCAAACATGGTTGCAGGTGGCGCCACCTTTTGTTGTGTATGTTATAAAGCTATCCCAGGGCTACATTTGTGTAAATTTTTTTTCCGGATCGGTCAAACGGTTCCCGAGATATATGGGATTATGTGTGGAGCGTTAACGTGAATGTAGGTGGCGCCACCTGTCACAAAATCGAGAAAGCTATCTAGGATGTATATGCATGCCGAATTTTAGGTGAATTAGTCAAATCACTGCAGAGATATGAGTGATTTTAACCCCAGGCAGATGAACAGATGGACACTGTGCAAACATGGTTGCAGGTGGCGCCACCTTTTGTTGTGTATGTTATAAAGCTTTCCCAGGGCTACATTTGTGTAAAATTTTTTTCCGGATCGGTCAAACGGTTCCCGAGATATATGGGTTTATGTGTGGAAACAGACGCACAAACGGACGCTGGGCAGAGACGAAAGGTCAGAGGTCAAGGTCACTTGGTTAGGCACCAGTTCACATGTGACCCGATAATTTGTGTAAGTTTCGGAAAAATCTGTCCAGTAGTCTCAGAGGAGTTCTCCGGAAACGAACGCAGCAGCGGCGGCGGCGGCGGAACCCGGTCAAAAACATAGTATCCGCAAAACTTCGTTTTGGCGGATACAATAAGGAATGCAGGTATAATTCTTTCATATTGCAAACAAGGGTTTTCCCCCAGGTTTTCCTATGAACTCATGTTACTACAATGAACTAACTGGGGGAAAACAGTCCCTCAAAACAAGTGGAACACAGTAAAGCTACATTACTCATGTGTACAAATACACATGCAGAGGGTAACAAAAGTAGCAAATCTTGGAATCATGCATGCAGTAGCTTATACCACACAAACTCAAGGACACATTGCCTTGACACACTATATCAAATATAATCACAGATGGGTTTTTTTTCTGGCATTACACATGTTGTATATATATATATATATATATATATATTTATATATATATACATATATACATGTATATATGTATATATATATATATATATATATATATATATACATGTATATATGTATATATATATATATATATATATATATATATATACACAAGTCCTTTGGATTTAAAATGTTTAAAGCTTTTGCCAATTTTTCCTACACAAAGGATTATTCTTGCTATAAGAATGGTTTCTTACTAATGATGTTCTCCTTTAAAATTCCATGACTTCACTATAATGTATGCTATACTAACGTGGGACGGATCTCTGATCTCATATTCTATCTTTCTTCTGGTTTGCTATTTACAACTGTCTTGTCTACCTGTGTCTATCAGCCCAACTCAATGTGCTGACTTACAGTTTGAACATTTCTAACATTTGAATACATGCACAGGACTGAGAGTTACCCTAGATCCAATGGATAAACATCAATGTGATCAGTCATAGTAACTGCCTACCTGTATGTTATAAACCCAAAGACAGCAAATCTTATTGGTTCAATAATTACAAGGAAACCATTAAGCTGATAAATAGAAATCAATTAGACATTTTATATCTTACATGCTACATGGCATGTACATGGACACTCAGTACGAGGATTGTTATAACATGTAAGACGAGTTTACTCTTTTTGATCAAATAAATATAAGTCGATCTACAAAAGTGTTCAAAATCTGACAAAGTCATTCATGAGTATATCTAAGGGTTAATTATGACAACATGACACTCCCAGACACTTGCACAAGTATGGGAACACTTTGATTATATCTTGTTTTGCACTACTGGTATATTGTGGTTTGTTGTATATTCATGGGGTTACTTTTCCACAGTTTTCATTTTGTGAGGGTTCCATTATCACATTTTTTACCATAGGGCTAATATATCCACTATTATATTAATAATTCAATTTTTGTGCAATTTTAAATTTTGATGAGAATTTAAGAGAAAGCGGAATACCTAAGGAGTGGAAATTCTTTATCATTATCAGCAGATGAAATAAGAGATTTGATATATTTTCAAGATCAGTCTCTGATTTATGGTTTTGGATAATGCACAAACGATGTAAATGAGGCTATAACATGACTGTTCACAAGTGAAGATGACACTTATTCACAAAGGTTTAAGGTTTTCGCAATAATTTCCCTTTTGCAAAGATAACAAATTAAAAACCCTAGGCCACGGGTACCAATCCAGAGCTACATCTCCAGGACCATCTGTTCTTTACAAGGCTGCTGCATGCCCAGCTGTGGACATTTAAAAGATGAAAAATAAAAACCTCTGGAAAGCTGATGATGCAGTGCTATATTGATTTTGAGGATCTGAAATGTGTTTGTTGTCTCCCACAGACTTTCCAACCATTTGGCCCATCCTGGAGTACAGTTATTCTTTTGTGATTTGTAAAGATTTGTGACACAAGTGTAGTTTCTTTAGTCGTCCTTTTGTGATTTATACAGATTTTTAAAAAAAAAGTACTTTTACCTCACCTCAACTAAATTTATTTGTAGTTTATAACCCCAAGATATGGATAATTCTCAAATGTTGAACTATCAATAAGGTTTCCTGCTCAATGGTTGGATTCAGCTTGGTTCGCTGCTCATTCCTTTACAAAATTCACTGCATTTAAAGACTGGCTCCATATTTATCTATGTTCCCCATGTTATGTACCAAACTCAAAACAATGCATTCATAGACTGGCTCCATATTTATGTTATGTTCCCTATGTTATGTACCAAACTCAAAACACTTGGAACTCAAAATTCTGTGAACCTTTCCTGTAAAATTCAGATTTACAAAAATCACACAAGTCTCACATGTCAGAATTGGAGAAAATTTAGGAGCCAAACCGGGACTGTAATTTCTGAATTTTTTGAGTCAGAAGTCACTGGATCATACCAGTTGTACCAAATGTTAAATATCACAATGCACACTGATGTGGACTGATGAACAAACCACCCTGTGTGACCACTAATCTGGACTGATATAGTTGACAGATCCCAATGACCAAATTTCATGAAAAGCTGCAGATTCTTCAAAATATAAAGCATGAGGACCACAGCATTATTTCCAAAGGTTACATTTGCTACTGGAAACAGAGGTTTCAGTTATATTCAGAAAATATTTAGTTATAGGACTGCAATCACCATTACTGCCAGAGTCTCTAAACATGCTGATCAACAAATTAAAGGGGCCAGCTTTACAAAGATTGTCTATATTATCAAGACAACCATTATTTTACCAAAAGGTGACCATTCCTTTCGAGCATGGGGATTTCTGTAAAAGAGCATGTCTAATTTTCATCATGTGATAAAATTCTGTCTAATAAAAACAAAATGCTTGGACCATATTTGTCACTCTGTCCAATAATATCAAAATACTAAGAATTTTTTTTTAATTTGCTGAGTCTTACCATATTCAAAACATGGACAAATAATAATATTACCAAATCTTTGCAGTAAAAACATTCTGCTGAATGAAGGAAATGTCCATAATATCTTGTTGGATAATTATTCATGTAGGTGGTTTTATAAACAAATTTCAAAGCAAACACTGGAGCATCATAATATCAATTTCTCTGAGCCAGCATATGTTTTAACCAGCCCCGGGTTATCGAGTTTGACTAGAGGGAAGTTGCTGCCCTGACCAGGTGCTGACCCTCAGGTGACTGATCTCAGCAATGCTTGTAATCAATAAAAGTGACCTGGACTGAGCGGCTTGGCCTGATTAGAATAAATAACTGGGGCCTGTTGACTAGCCAGCCCTGGATCAGCGAACACCCACACACTGCCTGCCTCTTCGAAAGAGCCAGCACTTTCCTAAAAATATGCTTCTTTCTACTGCAAGCAGATATTCAAGTGGATAAGTATGTGCCACATGACATGTACTGTTCCTTCATCAGAGCTGCTTCATTAAAATAATACCTGATTTCTTGTAAAAAGCAATATTTGTAAAAATATGTGGGTGAGACAGATTCATGTCATGTCCATGAACAATCCCACAGAGGGATCATTCGGTGCATGCAAGTTAGCTGTCATTGTACTGGCTTGTTTTGACAATTCAGTGGTTCATAAGGCGACCTGTTTGTGTCAGGCTGATGCTCTCTGAATAATTATTAATATTCTCTGTTTCTGCACCAAGAAAATTTCTGGCGATGTTTCTGTTCCCACCCAATATCACATCTCATCCAGGAACCACACAGCACGAGACTCCTGTCTCATGCCCCACATACAGAAACATAGGGATCATTCTTTGAATGTTTCGCATGAAGTGGTCCGCAGCAGATGTCTTCAAAGGATTATTAATATTTTTTTTTGTGGAATGCATCACCTCAAATATCATAAGAAAAATATGTTTGTATTTCTTGTTTTAAATACACGAATGTGGCTCTAGTGATCAATCAGTTGTATTGATATTTTTTAGAGTATAAGGCAAAGTGAAAATGCATATATACTTCTGAAAACATTTTGGACCATCAGATTTAAAATATTACCAGGACCCTGATCAAACTTTATTACATGGTATGTAAGTGCAGGAGATGTGTGTGTAACAGTTCCCCCACATCATAGCTGCATCATAGGTCAGCTCTGCCTACCAGAACACAGGCAACTGCAATAAAGTCACACTTGTGCACAAAGCAGGCTGGTTAAATTTCACTTTGTTCAGAAACTGACATAGATTAGTGAATGACAATGGTGTCAGTCTCACAATGGCAATGCATCTTTTACATATCAACAAAATAGGCATATATTAGTGAGATGGGCATTTTTTTTATTACTTTTTAATATAAATTTTCTAATAAAAATATAGTCAGGTCAGGAACAACATGACAATAAACAAATTGTTTAGCTTACCAAATAAAGCACATCATGACAAAATTAAATTTTATTAATATTATGGCTGGAGCTAAAAATTGGTAAATATCAACTAAAAACAAAATAAAAATTATTGATGAGGGACTGGGTTAATATTGACCTGGATGGTGCCTGAGGAACCAATATTTGTTTATCTTATTGTGATTCAGATTATCTCCAAATGCAAATTTGTTCCCCCTGGGTGTTACCGAAGTGCCAGCAAATTTTATCAGACTCCATAATTATTATGTAAAGTTACTAACAGATAAACCAAGGGGCTAACCAACAAGGGAGAAAAGAAAGCAATGCATGGCAGATGTATTAATATTAACTTAAGTTAAAAATACTGTAGTTTTAATTAGAAAATATTCAATTATATTTAAAGTAAAAAGGGTCAATAGTGTGACTTATTTCAAAACTCAGTATGAAGATGGAGAGGGACAGGAGATAATACGGAGAAGGCTTGAGGATGATGTATGCTTGGCGGTGGGAGTGCCCGTGTGTCTGAGCTAAGCCATCATTGTTTACCCAAGGCTGATGAGCTGACAAGCAAATCATAGAATTGATTAGATGTGGATTTAAGGGTAACTGTAGTCAGTCAGTGGGGACCCAGCCAATCCTCTCCCTCTATCCCATAATAGTCAGCTGTCTGCAGATCTGGCTTCCCTAAAATTGACCTCTTGTGCCTTCAAGGTCAGTGGCCTTTCTGTGTTTCCTTCATAACTGGAACTCCAGAGCCAGTGAACCTCCTAAACACCTAGAGACGAACAACCCTCTCTAAGATGTAAATAACCCAAAGAAGAGTACCTCAAAGCAAAGTTCAAACAAAACATGTTTTTCTATGAGCCCTTAAATACAGAGATTTGCTTTTGATAATTCCTGTCTTGATAACTGCTGTCAGTGATTATGGATTATTATTAGCCTTGTATATAAACAAGGACATCATGAGACTATGGATCTTTGTTTAGTCTAACCTTGCCCTATCTGTGACCTTTGGTCCTTGTAATGTAGTCATATGGAAAATTACATCTTTGTCAATAATGATGTTTGAGCAAGACCCAACCAGCAATCAGGGGTTATTGTGTAGAGTCCAGTATATGGTGACTGCCATCTAGGTTACTAATGGAGTTTGATGAGCATAGAAGTTACTTTACCAAGGCTGGTGTTTCATGCACAGACACCAGAATTTGGAGGTGGTGGGGGGGGGGGGTGTTAGGGAGAGATTATAATTAGAATCTGTTTAGGGATTTTTCCTATTTCAGCAATGTAATCATCATTTACTAAATATGGAATGAAAGATTTCGTGTTCTTTTCCATCAAGTGTGTGTGTTTCGGAAGTGAAAACAGGGATCTGGAGAGGTAATCTGCAAGGGGTGATAAAAACTATCCAACATCTGTATCTGGATAAACTGAAAAGTTTAAAAAACTTGTTTGTACTTTATTTGAAAGCCGCTTGTTTAGTATTACACACAGGTGTCAAGGTACATCAGTCTGATAAATGGTAGGGGTGTTACTCATTTCTAGACTTCAAATAAATACAGAACTGCAATATAATGATTCCATCCAGATGTTTAAGATAATAGGATCAAATTTTCAAACAGATTTTATATGTAGTAAGACTATACATAATATGAAGCTCCAACTTTATGTATGTCCATTACAACAAGCTGCAGGCAAAGACCCTCTAGTAAAGATGCCTAATGGTCAAGAAATCTGATCTGGGGTTTTATTTTACCAAAGTGACCATGATGTATCTTGTTGCAACTAGGCTCTGGGCAGCAGGCCTGGTCAGTCTTTACCTTGAAGGCACCTTGTACTTAACATTAGCCCAAAGTGCCCTACCAACAAACAAACGGTAGAAAGCCATCTTGAATGGACATCATCAGGTTAGGTACCCATCCAGATGTGAATGTATTGAAACATAGTTTGTTTGCATAACACATGAGACAAGAGAGTGCCCTTTCATCTCAGTTTAGAAAATATATATCCCTGCTAAGGAGGCTTGTGTTAACCAATGTTTATGAATGTTATTTTATGTGTAATTTTTCACAAGATCTAATTTGAATGATTTCTCCTGCATTACTCCTGACACAGGTACATTTTAACTTTTCTTCTTATCCTCCTATAATTTAAAATCTACATCAATCTTTGTGGCATTTCTAAAGTTCAGTTGGTTCTTTAGTCATCTAGCTGGTCTAATAGATGTGTACACACAAGGGCAGAGCTCAGGGTTCTAATCCCAGTAAAAGACGTCTACTTTCTTATTACCTCCTTTGAGATCTGAATGTTTGTGGTATACACTTATGATCACCTTATAATTTATATATACTGCTACAGAGAGCACTCTGGGGTTAATATATTATAGAAACCTTTCTGTTACAGACATCTTTCTATCAAAGACACTATATATTACAGACAGATATCAATAACAAACACCTCTATTACATACACCTCTCACCTCTCCATTACAGAATCTCTTTATTGCAGACTACTCTTTATTCAGGATATTCAAGAAAGTCAAGTGAAATACTAATGGTAAATATAGAGTAGTGTAACCTTTCTAAAGTGAGTACCCTTCTACTATGGACAAAAAAGTACGTCACATCAGTGTCATTAAACAGAGGTTCCACTGTATATGTAAAATATTTTATTTTAAGTTGGGGAATGAACAATTAATCCATGTCGATTATTTAGACACTGATATCAAACACTATAAAAAAGAATTTGATATCTATCTCTTTTTAGTTTATGCTTCGCAGTTCTACAGATATGCAAGAAAGCACAGTTTAAACCAACTTAGCGTTCCATTTCAAGATATTCTGCTGCTGCAGATACAATCATCCTAAGGGGCAGGTCAGTAAAAAGTAATATGATCATACTGAAAAAGAACTTTTCCTCCCCCACATCAGTTTAAATGTCAAACTTTTCCCATCACAATCAGGAATGTGGCCTGTCACATGCTTACACTGTTCAATATTATCTCCAGCCACCGTGAATTAGGAGGCCATGACTGCATTGTAAAGCTATCTCATCGTAACTATGTGGGAGGAAATGTGTGGGAGGGTGGATCCCAGCATTCCCTGAAACAAATTAAACACAACACCCAAGACATAGCCTTGTCACCCTTCCACCATTAACCTGTGATTTTACATTTTTAAAACTAACAATTTGATTAATGAAATAAATGAAGGGTTGTATACACAATTTGTTGCAGTAAGTTTCCTGTGTTTTGATTTAATTCATAAACACAATTATACACTGGTGGAATCTTAATCAGGTTTCAAATTGCATGAATTTGTAATAATTGCTCTCTGGCTATCACAGAGACAGTGCCAAGGATTTCAAGAGCAGCTGATCCACCAATGAATGTCACTAGAAAGATTTGGTAACAAGATATTTGAATCTTTCAAAAGGTAGCACAAAAGGCGCTTTCAAACTTTATCCATGTGCAAGTGATTGGACACAAAAAGAGGCCACATTTCTAGACACGCCATATGCAGACATTCTTAGGGGTGTTGGCATTCTTTTAGTTTTTTACATGATTTCATGTGCAATCTTACTGGGTTTTTTTTGGTGCAAAATAAACTGTGACTAGAGTTTTGGATGTGTTTAAATTGCTGTTTGTTATTGTACTTTTGTAAGCATTTCCTAATGTTTCTATGCATTTCATGCATGTGCATTTTGTCATGTGTTCTTGGCATTAACCTGCAATTACACAAACTATTTTGAGCACATCCAATTCATGAATAAAGGCATAGAAATAAGGTCTAAATGTTTAGAATAAATGAAAGAATATGGGGTCACACAGATATTATTCAGGAGATCTGAACAGCATCTATCCTATCTTGAACATGAGGGTAAACTGTATCAAGATCAAGATATTTTAAATAACTTGGATCATTACTGAATATGGTGGGAAACAGGATTGATCAAATGAATTGCATGGGTTGGATCCATTGCTAACTAAAGGTCCAAGCAAAATCAATTTTTACAGATGCTTGCTTTAAGGGGATGCACAGATGAATGTACTGATCTGCTGGGGCAAATCCACAGATTCTGAATGGAAGTTATTATTTTCAGGTAAAATGGTTTCATTATAAACAGCAAATTACCCTGACACTTCATGAATCATACAAAAACAAGGGACCTATGGGTCACTGTGCTCAGCTGACGTTAACCTTGAAGGTAAAAATCTAAAATAATATCTAATGGAGATAAAGTGTAAGAGGAAGAGGTAATAAAGGCCATGGTTGGTTTATATGATTGGTTTGTATTGATGAGCAAGAAATTGTTGCAAAAAATATTTTGTGACCTGACCATGTGTTTCCTAATGTTGAAACTAAAGCATGTGAGCAGTTTGTGAACAAATGATCTGTACTATTACCATGATCATTAGATGGTTTTTCTATTAACTGTTGACATTTCAGTAGTTTACACATTTGTTCAATTGAATCTATTTTTTTGTATAATATATATTATTAAATATATATGTATTTTTTTTATGAAATGTATACAGTTGAAATATAGCTAATTAACAACATGAAACAGGGCAAACAAAGCCTGATCTCAAATTCTGCTGAGGCAGGAAAATAATGAACAAATGTTTGTATTAAATCCTGATTTTTTTATCACATTAATTATTTTCTAATTTAAGTTTATATTTCTATGCATTTCCAATTTAACATATATATCTGAATATAAAAGTTGATTCATAATTCTCAATTGCATCATCATAAATCTCAATCTTGTCAGATAACACCACATCATGCATACAAATGTTTATTTATTTTTTACCACAAAAATATATCTTTTAAATCTGCAAAACAATAAATATCTAAAAATAATACTTGATTTAGATTTCACAATTTTAATTGTGTCTTTATTTATCCATAATGTGCTTTATATTTTATAATAATTTAAGCATACTGATGGGTTCATTTATATTTGTTAAAATCATTTAAAAGAAAATTGATTTCTTTAAAAATGCTACATTACACAACACTGCATCTTCAGGATTACACCTTGAATTATTTTTTCAAGGAAAGTTTTTGCATATCGGAGTGGAAACAGCATTACAATTAAGGAGATACAGTGAAAACAATAACAATTACTGCATAACACTTGGTGGGTTGGGTTTGCGGGGGGGGGGGGGGGGGGGGGGGGGGGGTGATTGGGGTGGTGATATGAGAATAACTGTACACCTGTCACAGCAGGGGATCTCCCCCAGTGACTGTAACAAATCAGAAACCCTGGCATAGCTGACTTCCAGTGACCTGGAGTGGGACCCTGCATCTGTAATCAAAGCAAGTGACTACAGAAAAAAAAATCAATAACTAGCTTAATTTTCAAGCTTTTATTTTCAAATTTCAGATTTAGACAAACTTAATATTTATGTTTACATGCTGTGAAAATTAAATCAATGGTGCTTACAGGAAAAAAATATGCCATGGTCAAAGTTGGGCAAAATTTAAGGTACTTTTTTTTTTTTTTTTGCTAATAACTTAAAAAAATTTACAATATTTAGATCTAATTTTGGGTAAACAATGAATCTTAATTAAACATAGTTATATACTTGAGAAAATAGACTCTAGTTTCAAAATTTTTCATGTTAAGTGAGATATTATTTTTCCTGATTTTTTACAAAGTCCATTATGTTTGGGCCCATAACTTAAAGAATTTATACTTTACAGACTTAATTATTGGCATGTACATAGGAACTATATAGAGGAATATTTTTGGTAAATATGAGGAAAAACAGATGAGTGGTTTTGATATTAGGCAGTCCTGAAGTGTGAAAATAGGATTTTAATAAAAAGTTGAGGTTTTTCCTTAATTTCTCAAAGGAACGAAGTCGCAAAGACCCAGTTTTCGGCGGCTTGGTAGGAGATCTTGGGGACATCTAACATTATGCTGAATTTTGGATTCCTAGGTCTTACGGTTTCAAAACGTGCCACATCTACGGACGGAAGGACGGACGGACAGACGGACGGACAACGGACAATGGACCACGACTATAGCTCAGATGACTTATAGTCAGCTGAGCTAAAAATCAGAAATTGCAGGTGGCGCCACCAAAATTGTGCAGCACATACAGACCATCAGTCCCAATGATCATAGTAAGTTTTGTGAAAATCCACACAATGGTTCCTGAGATATAAACTTCTGAGTGTTTTTCTATAATCAGCTCTAAAATGTAGAAAAATGGGTCAAGGTCACCCATCTTTGAACTTGAACGAGATTTTATCAATATACATCTTCACTGATGAAATAAAAATTCCAACGGTGAATCCTTTTAGAGATATCCCGCTCACAAGGTAAAAGTTAACAGACACGGAACAGACGGACGGGCGGACGGACAGACACCGGACAGACAGATGGACAGACGGACAGCTTGGGTGATGACAATAGCCCATCAGCCTATGAGCTGAGAGCTAAAAACGGCTGTACATGTGTATTTGTCATGAAAATTTCTATTTTTCATGAATTTTTCTAAGTTTAGGAGCCGTAAAACGGTCAAAAGTAGGTCAACCGGGACGAAACGAGAACTCGATCTGTAACTGGTCACACACCAAAAATCAGGCCAATATCTGCAGGCATTGCGAAAAAAAGTCCGTACATGTGTATTTGTCATGAAAATTTCTATTTTTCATGAAATTTTCTCTAGTTTAGGAGCCGTGAAACGGTCAAAAATAGGTTAACCGGGACGAAACGCGAACTTGATCTGTAACTGGTCATTATCTGCCCACACACCAAAAATCAGGCCAATATCTGCAGGCATTGCGAAAAAAAGTCCGTACATGTGTATTTGTCATGAAAATTTCTATTTTTCATGAAATTTTATCTAGTTTAGGAGCCGTAAAACAGTCAAAAGTAGGTCAACCAGGACAAAATGCGAACTCAATCTGTAACTGGTCATTATCTGCCCACACACCAAAAATCAGGCCAATATCTGCAGGCATTGCGAAAAAAAAGTCCGTACATGTGTATTTGTCATGAAAATTTCTATTTTTCATGAAATTTTCTAAGTTTAGGAGCCGTAAAACGGTCAAAAGTAGGTCAACCGGGACGAAACGTGAACTTGATCTGTAACTGGTCACACACCAAAAATCAGGCCAATATCTGCAGGCATTGCAAAAAAAAGTCCGTACAATTGTTTGATTTCGGAATGACGGAATGACGGAATGAAGGAAGGACGGACATGGGTAAAACTATATGCCCCAGCCACTTTGTGGCGGGGGCATAAAAAAAGACATGAAGCAGATAATGAATAGTTAATCTCTCCTAATCCCCCTACGTTGCAGAAATTATCTGTTATATTTGGATTTTGGGCAATAAATATAACTTACACAAATTACCAGACACTCTTTGTCTAAGTTATTATTACACTCTAGCAACAATATTCTTTGTCTAGGCTATTATTATATTCTACCAATATCAAAGAGTTAAGCGGTACAATCATGAGTGCAATCATTAAAATCATTCTCATTAAATGAGAACATAAGAGGCTAAACATGTAAAAAATATAATTATGAATGCCATACCCTTTTACTCTTTTCTTATTATTATTTTTATAATAAACTAAATAGGTTATAAGAATTACTTATACAAGCAAAATTACTGTAGCATGCATAATCAGTTTATGACCTGTTTCAGTAATCTGACATAAACAAATGGAGATGTTACACGAAATCAAGAGACCGATACAACTTTGGTTCCTTCAAAAAGCATGAAATATTAAAAACAATTGTGAAAAGTTCAGGCCTTCTTTGTGAAAGAAAAATTTAAAATAATATCAGGTCAATAATCAGGTTTGTCAGAATGTGTTGCATCAACTTGGAACTGGACCAGAATATGTACAAACAAGAATCAAATGTAGATTGTGCAGGGAGTAACAGTGGGTCATTGGGTTAGTGGGTCATCTGTCAATTGGTAGTCAGTGATATATATGTCTTGTACAATCCATTACTGGACCAAAGGAAAATTGCTGTGAGGGACTTTTTATTTCCTCATCTTACCATGTCTGTGATCTAGAACGTCAATATTTTGTTCTTCACCTTCATATTTAGTCTTTGACCCTCTATTTATCTCATAGGACCAAAATCAATCTCCAGCATCGCTTAGACTAGTAAACCTTATGAAATAGTGATTAATGTAGTTCTTAATAGCTGGAATTTGTTGTAAAATCATGTTCCACCACGGATTGATTATTTATCGATTATTTTATGTTCTTTTATTTTACCTTGAAATTTGATTTACAGAATTATACATAAATATTGACATAAAATCGGGCTAACTTGTGCATCACTCTGGAAGGTCAAGGTAATGGCACTGACACTTTTTTGCTGCACAAGATTCAGTTTTAATGCTGTTCCCTACTTTGTCTCCCATCTTTCCTATATCTCTGACTGAATTAGAATATTTTCTTCTGGTTACTGACTTCTTTGCATGTACATACATAAGCATTTGTGATCAATTATACAAAAATGCAACCAATTTAACTGATTCTAAAGAAAATGACCAATCATCTAAATAATCGATTAATTGGGACATCAATAGTAGTTATAAACATAGGAAATACTGTTGTTTCTTTGCCCTTGCTCAGTGGAACACAGTGCATGAGCACTAGCAAAAACTGATTATTGAGAATACATGAGCCGACAAGAAAAATGGGATGATCACAGGAAAGTAAAGGTAAAAAATCTTTAAAGAATGAATGGGTATGAAGGAAAATGTTACTGAAGCAAGACTGAAGAAAAGAGATGGCAGAAAGAAAGGCAAAGAGAATTAAAGTGAAGGCAGAGTAAAGAAGAAACTATATGTTAGCAATCACTGAGTAATCACTTTATGTCGCCTGCAACTGAGTGAGAATGGGGAATCTGCTATTGGGTGTTCAACCCTGGAAATCGCTCAAGGTCAAAAATAAATATCAGGTGCAAATCTGTCACCTATGACTAATATTGTGGCCAAAGGTCAGTTTTTGGAAATCAGTCATATTTGAAATCATGGGCAAACATGTTCAAAAGAAAGATCTGATTATATGTGATGGTTCTTGCACTCTGGGGACCTATGAAAGTCCATGCACGAGAATTTGGACCCAAATATTGATACAGAAATAAACTCATCAACCCCTTTAAACTTCTCCTCCTTAAGAGGAGAGGCTAAATTAGAAAAAAAATGAAGGAGGAGAATTAGGATGGCAGCAGACTTGCCAATTAAATTCACAAAAAAAGTACGGGAGAATAACTGATAAAGGATCTGCAGAAACCAGAAGATAGTTGTAAAAAGGAGCTGAAAATGTTATGGATAATAAAAGACATGAGATAAAATAATAATATAAAAAAGAATAAATTTTAAGAAGTAGAAAGAAGATAGTAAGGGAACAATCAGAAATTGAATAAGGAAAGTGATAAATAGTGTAGGAACAAGAAAAGATAGGGAAAAGAATACAGAGAAAAGAAGGAAAGAATAAAGAGAAACAGAAGAAAAGAGAAGAAAAGAAAAGTATCAGGAAAGAGGAAAACATGAAATTACACGGTATATAATTTATAAGAAATAAAATGAATGGAATGGGCAGGTATGATGAAGTCATGACATAAATGATGAAAGGTATAATTTAAGGATAAGAGAAAAGACAAAGAGTGAAAAAATAAAATGTTAAATACCTGTGCTTGACCTCCATAAGACTTGTCCAGAATGGGTTCATTCTCGGAAGATATTCTAAGTGCTATCCGCTTTTTCCGTTGCAGACATTGAGCAGTGTGGAACCGCACGCCACATCGAGTGCGATACTGACTCAGTTTCACTCCTGTCGGAAACAATAAATTTCTGTTACTTTTTTTTTCAAAGGAAATAAACTGAATGAACATCTTTGAAAAAAATATTGTTCTAATCTTCTAAGGTGTCTGCTCTGGTTATCTCTTCAAAACATTAAGTAATTTGAGTAAATAAGTTTTATTTTCTTTACAACAGATCAAATCAATGGTGTTTTATATCACAGTTTAAATTACAACTCAGTATAAAGGTGGCATTACTTTCAAGTATTTTGGCCTCCTGCTCCAGTACCAGTGACCTTCGTCGGCATTCCCTACCAACGTACAGTTTACTACGTCCTTTGATGTCACCTACAAGGAAAAGTATTTAACGAGTCTTTTAAATATTGATAGCAAGAATTACAAGAATCGAATATCATATGAGCTCTGTGTATTATATAAATTTCATATATTAGTTCAATGAACATAATAAAACAGACCATCATCAGAAGAACTGTCATGAACACTCTTGTAATCCATCAATGTTCTCTTACACTGTCACTCTTATCACTGTAATATAGATAATATACAAGTGCTCTTTTACAAAGGATACTACACCTACCAGGGCAAGCGACACTACCAAGGAAATTCAGCCTGATATAATAAATCATGGCTTTGGTAGTATCAATCCTCAATATAAAGCTCTTAGAAGCTATAATGAACCTTTGGTACATGAACAGTCTTTGACAAGCTACTCCTATGAAAGTTACTTTCTGGATAACTGAAGAGGAATGAAGGAAATCTGCAAATCAAATAAAAACATGAAAAAGTCTGTTCAGGTTGGTGGAATCCATGTTCACTTGAGCATTGTGCTGAAAACTATTAACAGATAATTTAAAAAGTTGTACACATATTTCATATACTGTCACTGATTGAACTTTAGGAAATATGATTATCACTATAGTGATGAATTAATGGTTTATCTCTGCTTTTTACAAGTTATTTAAGGTTACAGAAGAGCACTTAACTGGACACTTTCAGAGGTCCTGATTCTGATAAATATTCCTTATCTACATTTGTATTCTAGAAATATGTTATATTTGTATTTTACATGATATTTTACAATTGACATAAAATTATTCTTTTCCAAAATTATGACAAAAAATTCCAGAGAGCTGAGAAAGAAGAAACACCCTTCCATATATAGCTCAGCTTAAAAAATTATGAAAAATTAGAAAAAAATGCCTTGCTTTTCTAATGGAAGGCTTGCAACCTGATGATTTAAGTATTGCAGATTCTATTATGAAATAGCTATGTTCAGCCTGTCATATCTGAAGTAGAAGTTGATTTGAGCTACTTCCATGGAAAGTTATGCATAAATTTATGCATAAATTAGACATGCATTAATTAAAAGAAAACAGATTAATTTTTCAAAATAAAACTTTCTTTTGAATAAAAAATAAGTTACAATAAATGATGTGACATAACAAAGAGTCAATGATGTTTAAATCCAGATTTAATAGCCTTCAGTCATAGAAATTATAGCAACTGTACAAATCTTTTCCTTTCTTTGAACTGTACGCAATTAATGTTTTTTTTTTTAAATTTCTTTAAGAAAAACTTTCTTTAAATACAAATACAACAAATTCTTATACATGTATAACATCATTAAAAAGACATGGCCAATTTGAAAAATGTCTTTAAAATTAAAAAGTTTGAAAATGCATGATATTTCTTGGAAAACAACTTGAAGGAACGTACAGTGACAACCATTGCTGTCACAATGTATAAATAGAAATTTCATATAATATGTATTTTTTGTATCAGACTAAAACTTCCAAAAAGTAAATCTAAAAAGAAATCTTTTTGTGAAATCATTTCTGTGGAGTAAATGAAAATTTCTTACCAAGTTGTCGAACATACTTGGCGTTCTTGTCACTATCAGGGTAAGACACACCACCCCGTCTCTGTAAAACCAAGCAGAAACATAAACATACAGGTCATCTGGGTACGTTATCTATCTGTAGGAATAATTTAATGATCAAGAAACCATGACTGTACTAGTATTTCATTAGACAGCACTTGAAGCAGCACCATCTTTTATCATATGATAAAACTCTTTTTCATCTAAATATCTTCAATTGTCCTTGTTGAACTCGTTATGATTATGATCGGTGCCGATTTTAGTGGGCCCCCATCTGTTATAAACACTTGGATATAAAATCAGACAGCCTGTGCATAGTGTTATTGGTGCTTTTTGGTTTATTTTCATAAAAGGTTTAAATGATTATTTTTTTTTAATACACATCAGATATTGATCAGAATGGGGCCCCTTTAAGAAGGACAGATCATTGATTTTTAATTCTCTAAAATATGGACACTCAACTTTCAAACACAGATTGGATGGAGAAAGCCCTGTATAGCACATGACATTCAGCAGGTCACTGTTTTCTACCTGCATACTCATTACTTAAGGAATATCATTTAGAATATACTAGTTGTATTTCAACCATTGTTTATGCCTGTCTGACAGTGATGTGCCAAAAATTTGATTGATTGGTGTTTTCTTCAAATTTATTTCACTGGTTGCATCTTTGAATAATTGATCACAATTGAATATGTATGCACATGCAAGGAAGTCATATTATTCAGAATAAAATCTAACCATGAAAGCACAGAGTAGCCAACAGCTGTTACTATTTTGACCACCCATCCATTATCTTTCAGCATGATGTACAAGTCTGACTGAATTTACTCAGTCAATATTTAAGGCATAATTCTATACAAGAGATTTAACAATCGATCATCAGTCATTAAAACCAATCCATACCGATACTTTATGATAATTATCACATCATATTTAGGTATGACATACAACTGGTACTGCTTTACAAATTACTATCTTCTTGTGTATTTTAAATACACAAAAAAAAAAGGAACACATAGAAAGGCAGTGCCACAATAAGTTTCTACAGATGCAACCTTGTGTATCTGACCATATTTACTTACTGTGAATCACTGAAGGTTATTCAAAACTTTTTCTAAATATTTATAAAAAGATCAGAGAAGAAATCTGAACTATACATAAATATATATACATATATATATATATATATATATATATATATATATATATAAATATATATATATTCTAATATTATAACTAATGCATGAACTAAATGTATTAACTGAAAGGAAACATGCTGGAGAGCAAACAAGTAATGCCTCTTGGATGATTATTCTTGTCTGCCTGGAAGACTGATGCACATAAGGACCGATTTTAAATTACATCATTTTATTTCAAATTCTCCTTAATATGCATTATTTTGATTACACTGAAATATTTCTAGTTGCCATAATATTCTCTCTCATTTATATAACTAAACTGACAAACATGTGAATTCCCTTATCATACTGCGTTTTACCCCTTTTTTTACACAACATCACTTTAAAATTTAAATTTTCACATGTTTAAACTCTCTGCAATTATAGTGGACCGAAGACACAGCTGTCATGTATCATCAGCTGTCATATTCATTTAACAATAAATTAAGCTTTCTTCTGAAAAAAATAGCTATTATCAGACCATTTGGCAAATGTTTTCATGGTTCAATATTAATGGGTATTGTACATATGTTAACTCCATTACTGAACAGCAAAAATTGTTGGTTCACTGTTCATTATCAGATGGTTACAGATTTATTGTTAAAATCTTCACCAATGTAAAAATCTTCAATATAACTCTATCCCCACAAAATTTTCTTTGAAAAAAAAATTCCTTAAGTCTTCATATGTACATATGTTAACTCCATTACTGAACAGCTAAAATTGTTGGTTCACTGTTCATTATCAGATGGTTACAGATTTATTGTTAAAATCTTCACCAATATTAAAATCTTCAATATAACTCTATCCCCACAAAATTTTCTTTGAAAAAAAATTTCCTTAAGTCTTTATGTTTCCAAACACACACTGTCAGAAAAATCAGAAAAAAATATTTTATTTAATCATGGAAATGATAAAAGATAAAAAATATGATTGGGAAATATACACCTGGATAATGGATATCAAAGTAAAGCAGGTTTTGCTTCCACCTATGTACTGAGGTAGGATGATTCTGAACATCAAACACTTTATGGGAATCTGACCCAACTTTGACTACTCAGGCAAAATGTAATGCAGCATGAGGAGATTGTGCAGGATTACAACTTGGTTCAGGTGGATTGAATGCTCTACCAGATCAAACACTCAGAGGTCACTCAGGACTTAATAACAGTGAGGCCTTGAACTCAAGGGGAGTTAAATGGGAAGAAGAGCTTGTAATTGTATCCGCCAAAACAGAGTTTTGCGGATACTATGTTTTCAGCTGGCCGCCGCCGCCGCCGCCGCCGCCGCGTAGGTGTCCGGAGAACTCCTCCGTAACCGCTGGGTGGAATTTTCCGAAACCCGGGATTATGTTCGGGTCACATGTGAACTGCTGCGCCCCGATTTTGTTTTGACCTCTGACCTCTGCGTCCGTTTGTGCGTCTGTTTCCACACATAAACCCACATATCTCGGGAACCGTTTGACCGATCAGGAAAATTTTTTTTGCACAAATGTAGCCCTCGGAGAGCTTTATAACATACACCAAAAATGGTGGCGCCACCTGCAACCATGTTTGCACAGTGTCCATCTGTTCGTCTGCCTTGGGTTAAAATCACTCATATCTCTGCAGTGACTTGACTAATTCACCTGAAATTTGGCATGCGTATACATCCTGGATAGCTTTTCTGATTTTATGACAGGTGGCGCCACCTACATTCACGTTTACGCTGCAGACATCCAAGCTCATATCTCGGGAACCGTTTGATCGATCAGGAAAATTCTTTTGCAAAAATGTAGCCCTTGGAGAGCTTTATAACATACACCAAAAATGGTGCCGCTACCTGCAACCATGTTTGCACAGTGTCCATCTGTTTGTCTGCCTTGGGTTAAAATCACTCATATCTCTGCAGTAACTTGACTAATTCACCTGAAATTTGGCATGCGTATACATCCTGGATAGCTTTTCTGATTTTATGACAGGTGGCGCCACCTACATTCACGTTTATGCTGCAGACATCCAAGCTCATATCTCAGGAACCGTTTGACCGATCAGGAAAATTTTTTTGCACAAATGTAGCCCTTAGAGAGCTTTATAACATACACAAAAAATGGTGGCGCCACCTGCAACCATGTTTGCACAGTGTCCAGCTGTTCGTCTGCCTTGGGTTAAAATCACTCATATCTCTGCAGTGGTTTGACTAATTCACCTGAAATTCTGCATGCTTATACATCCTGGATAGCTTTTCTGATTTTATGACAGGTGGCGCCACCTACAATCAAGTTTACGCTGCAGACATCCAAGCTCATATCTAGGGAACCGTTTGACCGATTGGGCCAAAATTTTGCATGTGTATAGTTCTCACAAAGCTCTTTATCATACGCTAAACTGGTGGCGCCACCTGCAACCCTTTTTTGCACAGCGTCCATCTGTTTGTCTGCCAAGGGCAAAAATCACTCATATACAATATAGTGGTTTGACTTATCTGCCTTAAATTTTGCATATGTATACAACTTGGACGGCTTTCTGGATTTTTTGGTAGGTAGCGCAACCTACATACACAATTTGGCTGCAGACATCCATGCTGATATGCAACACTTCATCCGTTCCACTCTGATTTAGGCGGATACAAGTAGTCGCTTGTCGACTACCCGTATTCTAGTTGGATTATGATATTGCTGAACATGAAAATGGTCCCTCGGTATGACTGCATATCAAAGGATAATCCACACGATGTTTGGTAGAGGCATGATATTTGTGAACCATATCAATACAGGGTTTTTACGTCGGAGTGAAATTCTATACTGGATTAGTACTCTGACCAAGCAGGTAGTCAACAAACAGTTCATCCACTTCACAAGGATTAAGTACCCTCCGTCTGTGATGGCCACTACCTCCCTACCAGGGATTAATATATAAAGCTTTCATTTTAGCGAAGTTATTGACAAATAGAACCCCAGTAGCTCACTAAGCCTACTGTTGCAGGATTTGTATAATGTGTGCATAAGTAGCCCTAAATGGATGTATTTCATGTTTACAAGCTATTATACTATATACGCCTACTATTTACATGTGCCCATTTGTAGTTGATCACATAGAGATGACTCTTGAGTTTAGAGCAGAGAGACCATTGGCAAGTCCACACAAGTGACCAGTTTACACATATTTAGTTTACACAGTTTACAGAATGAAGCCAAGAGATTTTGAGGGTTCAAGGTTGTTGTCAAGAAATGTGATTCCAACAACAGCAACATCAAAGCAAGGCCATTTGATCAGCACTAGTCTCATGACACCAATGCAGTTATCCAAGACCACCTGCATGCCAAAAGTCAAGACAATCCGTGGTTGTACTATTAAGATTTTTGAACTTTGGATCACTCAATCAATCATAATGTATTATAGAAACTAGGGACCCATGGGTCTGGAAGCTCAGCTGAATTTGTCTTACAGGATATGTTTAAGAGCTTTTTCAAAATATGGGTCCTGTGATCAGTTTTAAGCCCACATGTCTACCCAAACTGGAGTTGTCATCCATAAGCTTATTTAGGTCCAGTGGTTATGATTTGTGCCCTACTAACATACAGACAGACGCCTGGACTGCCAGACAGCCAGATGGACGGCAGACAGAGCGCCATACCTATACCTCAGTTGACTGAGCTGAGAAATTCTACAAGTGACATACAAATGTGTTCTTGAAGATGTAATTTGGCCATTTTTGTTCAACTCTTGCATGTTGACAGACTACATGGTGTGCATGAGGCATATTATTTCAATTTTTTGTTCTAATGTCAACCTTAAACATGAATAACCAGGCTATTAGTGTGCAAAATTGTGTTTTTCCCCAGGACCTGAATATATGTCATCATACACTTCTATGGAATTTTCAGTCAGAATTAAGTTTCTAATTCAAACTTTCAAGTGTAAAGTTCATGATTAGTGCAAGCCAAACAGACAGCAAGATACATGACAATGCTTTAGGTCACATGACATTGTCAATTAATATAATTTTATTAAAGATAAATTATAAATGATAAGGCCACACACAAAATATTATTGTTCTATGGATTCTGGGAACAAAAATATAATGCTAGTGGTTGATTACTTTTTTTTTAATGGTTGTGACACTGATCAAGACGTATTACGTGTAATTTTACAATCTATCCAAGATAATATAAAACATTTGCTCCAATTAATGAAATAGTGGATATGATCAACACAAAATTTAGTCCTTTTCCAAACCTTTCAGAAATATTTCAGGGAATTTTTTGCCATGGTACAAATAAGCAACATCACTGTTTGCAAAAAAAAATTGTTCCACAAAAAAATGGGAGTTGAGAATCTGTAAAACAATAATTTTTTATGGCCTAACTAGGAAGTACTTGTATATATATCTCCACCAATACCACTGTCACTGAAAAGTACAGAAAAGAACAGAAAGACTCAACCACTAAGATTTTGAAATAAACACCATGAAGTCCAGGCTTTTCTTGATCCAATCTAATCTAACAATGTGATTATGATATATATTTACTTAAATACTGATTAATGCATAATGTTTGTATATGCATCAATCATACATTAAGTAATGCATTTACATACACAGCAAATTCCCCATTTGTACATAATGCTGGACATTATACTAAGTGAGACCAGCAAAAATGGTAAACTAGGTCAACTTGCGATGTGATCATTGATCCGGTAATCCCTTGACACCTGTTGCCAGTGATACATCATTATTCATCTTCCTGGTCGTCTGGTCCAGAGAAGCGACTGTAGGGTTAGGTCCTTGGGTCATCTGCATCCTGACAATCTGATTGAAGGACTTACAGCTGAACACTATTGTGTCAGAGATTTTATCTGCTTTGATGCACCTGTTTGTGCTGTTACTGCTGCTGATAATGTGTGCAACCAAACGTGTACATACACAAGACACATGCTCTGTCATATCAGGCATGTGTTGTCATAAATTTTAACAATGGAATATAAGCAAAAAGGATTTACATAAAGAATAGGACAATGCATCACCTGTTGGCTTAGGGGCTGCAATTATATTTGTACAGAATCATTATCATCATCATCATCATCATCATTAATAAACACAATATGATGCGGAATGCATGTTTATATACACCTGTCTAATGAGACCACCTTTCTATTGATGCCACCCTTGAGTGAGCTTGAAGCATTCATATTGGTTATTAGTGTACTTTTATACAACACCAAACATGTGCAAGAAAAGTGCCATTTTAACTCAGAATATTGGTAAATCCCTCCGCATGTTTGTTGAATTTCTGACAGCATGAATTCAGGCATAGAGACAGGGTTTTAGTTTGGGTTGTGAGTTCACATGTATTCTCGTGTTAATTCATTTGTAGCATAATGTGAAGATTATGGGCTATTTACCACAATATGAATGCAACATGATGGAAGACAACTGCAATGCATTCCTCAATATTGCTTGTTTCACGACTCAAGTAGGCTTACCAGCCCAATTATCACTGCCTATATGAGTCGGGTTGTCAGGGCTACCCCAACTGTAGACCAGTGAACAAAATTTGCCCTTTTGTCTTTTAATGAAAGCACTTTGAGGAGAGAATCCAGGTGGGACTCTGAGCATAGAGTCTGGTGGAAACTTGACATATATCAGCTGAGTAGAAGGAAGAGGAATGCACCAGGGATGACCGGGCCCACATCCGCAAATCTTTCTCTTTTGAGGTGTAATGCAGTATAAAGTTGTGGTTACCATGACAATATATACTCCTAGTGGGCACAGCTAGGAGTGGGAAAAGGTTTTAATTTCTCTAGGGTATCCTCTGGGGTTAACATGGGTACAATTTATATTAATTTAATACCCACAAGAGGCATACCACAGTACTTCCAGTGATAAAAATAGCATTGTAAAGAGATGATATTGAATTGCTCTCATGCACATGTTCAACAGATGCAAGAATTTCAAATGGACATATTCAAGATTTCTCTGACTGTAACAGCATACTATGGCTGGCTATGAAGTCCACAGAGAGCTGGTCACCTAACAGCCACACAGCACTGCTTTGACAAACTCCTCAGTGCTGCTAGAATTCCCCAATCAGCATAGCACCTGCTTACCTCTCAGCACAGAGTCACTCAGTTCAATGAGAAAACAGCACTTGTATAGTCACCAAAACCTGTCACTTAATTCCCTTAAAGGAATTTCTTATTCCCTGATTAAAGAAGCAATTAATGGTTTGTATTCAATTATAATGTGCACTAATGGGAAACTGGGGGGTAAACAGCCTATACTGATAAATTTTGATGGGTTCTGATTATGTATTTTTCTTTCTCATAACTAACTCTGCCATAGTGGTTAATATTTCAATTACTATATATTAACTTTATTGTCTGTTAAGAGCTTGCCACTCCATACTGTTATTCTCCAAGATTTATTGATTTAAAGAATACCAATATACATATGACGAGATAATTTATCTGAAAAATGTTTTAGTTGAATGAATTATTATTATTATTATTATTTTTATCTATATTATTATTATTATTGTCACTATAAACAATACAGAAAAGCTAACAGATGAGAATACTTGAAATATCTATTATTAGGAGTAACAGGAAGTCTAAATTCTATCACAATTTCTTTACAATCTACAACTGATCATAAATACTCAAAAATAAAAATCAATTTCTTTAGTGACAAAACATGACATAAAATCTTTATGAGAGAATGAGAGAATTGTTTTTCAAAAGAGAACACCTTAGGTACCCATACAGACCAGAATTGAACCGACATAATTAGAACCCTCCTCATTTTTCAAGCTAAAAACGACACTGGTCATGGCAGGCACATTATGCTCTTTCCTAAGTAGCCTCCAGTTAATTTTTAAAAAAAATATACATGTATTTTTTACTTTTCACTTTATCTTTATTTACATCATCTGAATCTCACACTCAATAGATCTACACAATTCATCTAATTAAAAACTATCTTGAATCCAGCTATTTAATAACTTACCGCTTTTTAAATTTGTGTGATTTCAGTCTAATTACGTATAAATATGTTCTATATTACATATAAATATGTTCTATTTTACGTATCAATATGCATAAATATTGATTAACTGTAGGTCATTCCTGACTTGCCTCTAGATGTCCTTGTTGAATATGTTTAGATTATTTGACACCCACCCCACCTGTTATAAACACATGAATACATGTATGCACAGCTGTGTGTTGTGGTATCAGCTTTTTTCCTTCCTTTTTTTATAAAGGGTTCAAGGGATTATCTTTTGTATAGAACAAGATCCTATCATCAATATCAGTGAATATAGTTTATAACTACACTTGAACCACATTAAGAAGAGAGAGGATCTGATTTGTAGTTGACTGTCATCTGGTTACTTTAGTTCACTCCCCCACAGCAAGCATGACTATTTGTTATTTAGCTAAAATTCCATCAAATTGACACAACCTGCTTAAATGTTGCAGCAAATAATATATTAAATTTTTAAATAATTAAAGATATGGCTGGTTACAGGAAACCCCCACAGCAAGCATGACCATTTGTTATTTAGCTAAAATTCCATCAAATTGACACAACCTGCTTAAATGTTGCAGCAAATGATATATAAAATTTTCAAATAATTAAAGATATGGCTGGTTACAGGAAAGAATATTTACAATATGTTATCAGCTAAGGTTTGACAGTTTGTTGTCATTAAAGTTGGACTATTAAACTTTCAGGAGATATGTTATAATTAAATTTTGTTTTGGGTTCCACTATAATTGATATCTATAATTTTCGTGTCAACAATATTTTTTCAAATTAATTTTATTCAAATAAGCACATCTGGCAGCAAATCTATTATGCAAGCACTATATCTAATGTTTTCTTCCTTGTTCAATGCAAAAATATAATTTGGAAATCAAAATTGTTTAATCTCTGATTGTTAAATAAAATATCTGTCAGATTTCAGATGTTAAACAGTTGAGCAACCAGACCATGGCAGTGCTTCAACTCAGCACCACAAACTTCCACAGGAAATTCTGCCATTTGCCCAGTTGCTATTACAAAGCCTGAGGCCTTTTTAAAATTTCATGACTAAGCAAACTTTGACTGGTGGGAGAAAATGACAAAGGTCAGAATACAAGACGATTCTGTTCTTCCAAAATGGCTTTTTCTACAGGAAAGGTAAAGTTTGGAGATATAACAAAATCAAAAAGTACAATTTAAGACACAATCAATGCCTGCGACATAATTTGTATGATAAATATGCCATTTTATTCTTTAGACTTGTTCTTATTTTCACTTGTCTTCCAGCAAGTTCTAGACTGCTGTTTCATAGATTTCCTTTTGTTTGGTGTCCTTGTATTAAATCTTGTATGTTGAATAATTTACTGATCTTCAAGAAGTATTTTTATGACTGCTTTGTGAGTAATATTAGAACTGCTTTTTTGGGGTCTATGTTACTGCGAGTTGTTTGATTTACTACCTCCTCAATAATTGCAACAAGAGCGGTCCTGGGGTATCATAAACTAAATTAAGTCCATCTTTGTTAATTACCTCACAGACTTTCTCTATAAGAGTGCCAAAACATGTACCATAAACATGTAATATGAGTCTTAATATGAATCTTAATTTTGAGAGATACAATTGAGGTGTTGACAGACAATTCAGAAAAAGTCACTTATTTTTACTGCCCATATGTTCAAAACTTTTGATATATAAAATATATAATTTTGCCATGAAAGTAAATTTTAAGTATCAAATATTTGGTTCAGTTCATTATTTTTTTTAAACTGGATGATTTCCTCATTTTGAGACTTTGTTTATTATTCCTTGGAAGCAGAACTGCAAATGACAAGAACATGGACAGAAGTGTTATCTTCTTCTGAATGTAAGTATATACCTGCGGGCATATAAAGATTCCATATTAAGAGTTCTTCATGCCAAGGTCTTCATATTATGCTAGGTTTTATAAAAAAAAGTTTATAGTCTTAAAAGTGCAAAACCACAAAACCTATGTGTAACTTTACTGTATGCAATGCTTTTACTTCTGAGAACTGTCTAATGAACAAATTTATAAGCATGTTTAAGTTTTGCCTTAATATTTTACAAACTATTGGTTTTGGACCCCTTGACAAGTACATACTTTAAACTCTGAGAATGTGCTCTACATGTTGGTCCATAGAATGTTCGGTTTTCAGATACTGGTTGACTTATTTATTTTTTTTTAATATTTTAATTAATTTCAGAAAGCTTTCTAAAAATATTGCATTCCTGCACACCTGTACCAGCTAGGATATATTTCTGGGCATCATGTTTTGATTAGGGTATAGCAAACCCAGGTATCTTTTCTTTGGGGTGTTAACTCTCAAACTGATAATTTTATATGGCATTTAAGTATTAAATGTACCAAAATATTTTTTTTACATTTTCACCTGAAAAAGGCTTCCCATTTCAGATATACTTCATATAACTAACTCCAAATAGTGACAAACTATCTACAGATAGGTCCTTGATGCTGGCCTCAAGAGTGTTTATGAGTGTTTATCTCGATGCCTTTATCAAACTTCAGATCTGACAGGTTTAATCTCCAAGTTTCTTGAAACACTTCATGGGGGTTGCCATTTTGCATACACACTAAAACACAGATGTCACAAGTCATATGTCAGAATTATGGGTATACTGCTAGTTAACAAAATACAAAAGTGTACCACTGATGACAGAATTTCAAAAGAAAATAACTGGGGCAGTTCAATTACTTATCAATCATCAGCTGCTCTGCTCTCCAAATCATCAAACACAATTTAAGCAACCTGATTCACCTTCACTTCCAAAAATTGAATGGCAAAACTTCATTGTGAGGTGAATTAAAAACTGAAAAAGAGACACAAGTATTAATCTTTTCGATATGCATATTGCCTGATTCGTTACAAATTAAATTCCTCCTCGTGAACCAATACAACAAATAGATCAGGACTGCAGGTCAATGAAAAAATATGATACAGGAACCAATTAGGCCCAGGTACATTCGCTCAGTGCCTGGGTAGAATTTCATCATGATAATAAGCAAGCAGTGAGTATATTATTCCTGAGCCTGGAACATCCAATGATGAGACTATCCACAAATGAACTGACCCCTATTCCAAACACACCTTGATTAAGCAATAGAAACCCAAGTCCTGTTTGCACACTTGAAGCAGCAGGCACAAAAAAAAAAGCCGGGAGTGACTGTCTGGAGGGAGTGAATAGCTGCGTGAGGGAGTCCCCATCAGACCAGGTCTGGCTTTCACAGTAGCAGGGATTAGGGCTGACAGCCCATCAAATCAGCAGAGTCACTTTATGTATACAGCTTGGTGTCAGTCCTGTGCATAAAGCTGCTCGATCAGCATTCATCTCGGAGTCACTCACATGCTCTCATTAATTATCCCCTCCCTGAATGCCAGCTAGTGGGAAGAGTCTGGTCGGGATTGGTTCTTGGTTCAACATAGCTGCATCTGGACCACCCGGGTTTCTCATTTGCTCATATATATAGAAAAACCTCTCCTTACAGTCACAGGACTATAGCAGGCACTTCTCTTTTGAAGACACTCCCAGGTGTTACGTGAAAGGCAGACTTGGGGAGCTCCAAGACCTTTCCAATATGGGAAACTCTCTATTAAAGGTATAAGGTAAATGTGGCAGTTTATAGCCTGATATCACTGAAGATGTCAGTCTCATCCAACTCTACACTTAGCCTTCCTGGTCTTTTGTGCTTGTTCATTCTTGTAGCTTTTCTCAGCTCCCTGGGGAGCATACAACCCAAGCAGCCATAACAGGCCCTAGAAGGTTATTTGTTTTATATTTGCCTTCCTCCCATGACCAGTACCAATTCACTCCTGGGTCAAGAGAACCCACCCTTGTGGTAAAGACTTTGACTATGAGTCTTGGCACAGATGGCGGTCAGAACAGTGCATAAAACCTAAACCTTATCCACAAATCCAGCTCCCTTACCATAACACAACCATGCTCTCTGTTAGAATTAAAGCTAACCCAAAACACTGGTCCTGCCTATATCAGTAATTTGGAGGTCTCACTTTAATGTATTCAGACGAGGGAGAGAGAGTGACAGACAAGCAGACAGAACACTGTGCCATCTTATTTTTCTGGTTGCTGTGAACCACCACTTTATGGAGACTGTCGGCATTTTTTTGTTTTCAAATATTATAAAATTCAAATATTTTAAAATAAATTGAGCTACAGTTACCTTCCAAAAGTCTATACTATATATATAAAGTTACCTTTCAATTTTAATGAGAATTTGTATAAAATATTTTGATGCAAGTGATCTACCCACACAACATCATGCATTTAGTTATAGATAAATCACAAACACACAGCTGAAGGTCCAAGAATGAACAAAGCATGTCTGATTACATGCAGTGACATTAAACATGATACACTGTTGGGTTAAGAACATTTAATTACTTTCACCTGGTCCCATGCAGCACCATACATAGCCCAGAACAATGGCCTGGGACTCAATGTATAGGGCTTATTGATCCCTTATCAAGCCATTTTGAGCATAAGGAACTTTTATACTCTGGTTGGCTTATTGTCAACAGGGGTTTCATAGGTTGGTCAAACAACAACATTAAATATTTACTTTACCACGTTCATTAATTACAGTTTATTAAAGAAACGTCACATGTAAACGTAAGGGTCGATAATATCGGGTAATTTCATACCATATACTATTTATAGTCTGTAATAATGAGTCTGTATTAAATTATACTGTAATATATACGGTGTAATGCCATTAGTGGATTAAAGTTACAGCAATCTGCACCCGTTTATTCTACTAGCCAGTTATGTTGCTCTGATCTTGGAAATTTTTGTTTTCCTCACCCTAAATGTGGTAAATTTACAATACAGTTTAAAGTTAACCTTTTGTCTTTATCAGTTTCTATACACCCGTCATAATGATGGAGTATTATGATATACCCACTATATACACATCTGTTAGTCTGCCCAACCGTCTGTTGGTTTTGGTGCCGCCGCAATAACTTACCGGTACTTTGTGGGATTTTTACCGGATTCATTATAACTACTTACCAATGGATTATTTCAGCTGAGTTCAATTATGAGCAAAATCCATGCATATTTTATAAGATTCATATAAAATGAGGCTACAGGGTAATAGGCTACTTTGTGGTGTTTCCCGGATAACTCTCAAAGAATAGGAAGCATTTTGATAAAACTCATCAGAAATATTAATTCATAAAATATCTTGCCTAAGTTCATTTTCCAGCAAAATCTGTACATGATTAATGAGGTCAGAGGTCACCCTCTGACTACACTTTGGTGACTTGCCAGGTCCTATGGATTTTCATGGAACTCATTGTTTATTATTTTCTAATTAAGTCCTCACCTGAATTACGTTCTCATCACTTGCACATATTTAATGAGGTCAGAGGTCACCAGATGCATCATGGGCATATTATGCACTTTAGCAGTGCTCTTGTTAACATTATTTGTACTTCGCAGTACACTTGACAGCTCAAATATTACATTTGTTTTCTAATTAATATTTTAATACATGTAGCTCTGACACCTGTTTGAGTAGAATAACATCCAGGAACAATATTCACTGATATCATTTTTAATGAAATATTTATACATTTATCCATATTTGACTGGAAATATTTCAACACTCATTGTGTATTTGTGTTTACTAGATTATATTATTCAATATTTTATATTAATAAGTATAAGGGATCTGTCCTTTGGGCCTTATTTATATGTTGTAATACCCAATGACCACTTTATATGTTTTGTAAGTAATATACAAAATCTGTAAAGGAGATGGTTTGTAATTTGTTTGAACAACAATGTTTAGTAGAAAAGTCCCGTTAATAATACTGCGATTAATAAGTGTAGGTGATTGAGCCAATTTATGGTTACGTTAGCCACTTTATTGCAGACAGGTACTCTTTTTGTTGTCTTAAACAGCAATACTTACTACTTGTCAGAACTAGGAAGTAAGAGATCATTAAGATCATAGATTATATGTTTTATATATTTTTTTATAGAGTTGTTGTGTGTAAGGTATATGTAATGTTGGAGGCAATTCATAATCTTCATATGAGATATACTTTAGGTACTTACCTTAATTTGTTTTTCATATATTGTTCAAAGTGATAAATACAATCAATATTGCATCTTTTAATGTTAGGGGTATAGCAGGACATACAAAAAGAAGAGAAGTATTTCATTGGTTAAATAGAAAACCATTTTCAGTTATATTTTTACAAGAAACACATAGTGTACCAAACAGTGAATCCAGATGGAAATCAGAATGGGGAAACCAAATTTTCTTTAGCCATGGTTCTAGTCAGGCAAGGGGGGTTTGTGTTCTTATAAAGAACAAAGCAGATGTAAAAATAATTGAAATGGTAAGTGATACACAAGGAAGATATTTGATACTTGACACTATTATATTACAACAAAGGATAACATTAGTAAATGTTTATGCACCCAATGTGGATGACCCAATTTTCTTTCAAACTTTAATTAATATTTTATGTAACAGGAATCCAGGAAAATTGATAATCGGAGGAGATTTCAATTTAATCTTAGACCCAGTTATTGATAAAAAAGGAGCTACTGGCTGCAGTCATCCAAAGTCTAGCGAAATAATAAAAAACTGGATAGAATTAGCAAATCTTACAGATATATGGAGACAACAGCATCCTACTGAGTCAAGATACACATGGCATAGATACAACCCAAAATCTGTTTTTTGTAGGCTAGATTTCTTTTTGATAAGTGACTGCCTGTGTAACAGTGTACAGAACTCCGATATACAGTCTGGATACAAAAGTGATCATTCTTTAATTTTTTTATCTTTAACCTTGTCTGAGGGGAAACATGGTAAAGGCATCTGGAAATTAAACTGCAGTCTTCTTGAAGATCAAGATTACATTAAGGAAATAAAAGAATGTATTAAACACACAGTTGATAATAATAAAGATGCCAATCCAAATCTTTTATGGGACACTATTAAACTTCAGGTTCGTGGTCAAACCATAGCCTTTGCAACTTGGAAAAAGAAAAAACAGGATAAAAAAGTTACAGCTTGTGAAAAAGAAATTTATAAATTACAATGTATTTATAATGACACCAAAAAAGAAGACGATAAAAATAAATGGGAAGAAGCATTGAAAAGACACAGACAGTTTATTGAATTGAGAACTAAAGGTGCAGTTGTCAGATGCCGAACCAAATGGTATTTAGAAGGAGACAAACCTACAAAATATTTCCTCAACCTAGAAAAAAGAAATTCTGAAATGAAAGCGATAAATAGATTACTAGATAAAGACAATAATTTATTAACAAAACCAAATGACATTTTAAATGAAATGACATGTTATTATGGATCATTGTATACCTCTACAAATGAAAATAACTTGGATAAAGCTGAAAATTTCTTTAAACATTGTACAACAACATTAGAAGAAGATGATAAGTATAAATGTGAAATGGATCTGACAGAATCTGAATTTTTTAAAACTATAAAGTCATTAAAATTAAATAAATCGCCAGGACCAGATGGGTTACCAGCTGAGTTCTATAAAACTTTTTGGGAAGACTTGAAATATTACTTTATCTCTGTTATTAAATATTCATTTGACATTGGTACACTTCCACTGACTATGAGGCAAGGGATGATATGTCTAATACCAAAGAAAGGGAAAAATAGCTTAAACTTGAAAAACTGGCGTCCAATTTCATTACTTAATACGGATTATAAAATCATATCAAAGACATTGGCTTTTAAATTAAAATCTGTTCTACCCAAAGTCATACACCAAGATCAAACAGGATTCATTAAAAATAGATATATAGGGGAAAACATAATAAAAATCAGTGATCTACTTTACCATTTGAAAAAGAAAAATATTTCGAGTTATCTTATTTCAATCGATTTTGAAAAAGCTTTTGATTATTTAGAATGGCATCATATACAAAATACTTTACAATCATTTAACTTTGGCCCAAAATTTAAGAAATGGATTAACATAATTTATTTTAACATAACAAGTTGTGTTACTAATAGAGGTTGGATTACAAAATATTTTCCAATTACAAGGGGTGTGAGACAAGGCTGTCCATTGTCTCCTTATTTATTTATTTTATCAGCTGAAATCCTTGCAACAAATATTCGACAGAACAAGAAAATCAAAGGAGTAATAATAAATGATACAGAACACAAAATAGTACAATATGCAGATGACACAGCACTGATTCTTACTGGAGGCCATCAGTCTATTAATGAAGCATTGTTAACTTTTACTAATTTCAAAGAAATATCTGGTCTCAAAGTAAATCTTGAGAAAACAATTATAATGCCAATAACAGAGGATACAAAACAACATGAAAGTATTAAAAACTCAGGTTTGCAATGGTGCACAGAACCAATTAAAATTTTAGGAATTAATATACATCCTAATTGGAGAAAAGTGATAGAAATAAATTACAAAGAGATCCTTAGTAAAATTAAAGTGATTGTTAATATATGGACTGGAAGAACATCAACTCTGTCTGGTAGGATTACAATTATAAAAAATTTTATACTAACTCAGCTAATATACTTACTACAGGTTCTACCAAGCCCACCACCTAATTACATAAAAGAATTAGAAAGAATTCTGTTCGCATTTTTATGGGGAAAGAAACCAGATAAAATTAAAAGAAATACACTAGTAGGCCCTAAAATGAAAGGTGGGTTAAGCATGGTCCATCTTAAGTCAAAAATAGAATCATTAAAAATAAGTTGGGTTAGGAGATTTTTAAATGGCTCTCTGAGTGAGGGATGGAGACAGGTGACTAATGTTCAGTTTGAAGGGAAGGGGGGCATTTTATTTAAAGGTAACTTGAACACGCATGACATAAGGTACTTTATGCATTCATGCAGCCACTTTTGGATGGAAGTATTAGAGGCCTGGTGTAAATATAACTACCAATGTATCAAATCACCTTCAGATATTTTTTCTCAATCTCTCTGGTTAAATTCTAATATTAAAATAAATAAAGAGGTAATATACAATAAAACATTACATGAAGCTGGAATTATAAGAATAAATGACATTACAAAGAAACAAAGAAATAAATACACCTTTTTGACATATGCTGAATTAATCAAAGAAAAGAGATTACATTTAAATTATTTAGAATATTTAAGTTTAATAGACTCTATTCCTGCAACATGGAAACGGATTATAAAAACAACAAATGAAGATTTAAGCGTAGTAGAAAATAAGGAAGAACAACTTATAAAGATGAAAAAGATCTCACAAGAAATTTATGGGGAATTGATTCTAAAAGTATTCAAAGAACCTGAAAATATAATTCAGAAATTGAGTCAGGACTTAGAATTTGATTGTCATGAACAGGTATTTAAAGCATTTAGACACATAGAAAAAATCACAATTTCAGAGAAACTGAGAGATTTTCAATTTAAATTAATACATAGAATTTTGCCTCTAAATCCATTCTTGTATAAAATAAAAAAAAGTGATTCTGAAAAATGTTCATTATGTTCCAAAACCAAAGAAACCTATGGTCATATATTTTTTGAATGCGAAATAATTAAAAAATTACTGAAGGAATTTAAAGAATGGTTAGAACTAGAAGAAGTCAATATAGAGAATTGTAACCTTACCATGTCAACAGTGCTGTTTAACGTTACTGGAATGCCACTCACAGTTATGATAATACTGTTGTTAAAAAAATATATATGGATGTGTAGATGTAAAAACAATTTGCCAATATTTCATTCTTTTAAGTGTTATGTTAAGCAAATATACCTTATTGAAGAAAATATTTCAAACATAAGAGGAAAGAAAGACACGCATGACAAAAAGTGGAATAAATTGCAGTTAGACTTAACTGGATAAAATACATAATGTACATGTTTATGTTCATGTGTATGTGTGTGTTTGTGTATGTATATAATATGTATATGTGTGTGTATATGTATACATATATGTATATATATATGTGCACGTATGTATATGTGTACAGGTTTGGGAATTCTATATACTTCAGTTTGGGTACCATTCACATATTTGTTGCCTCTTCTTGTAGGTGTTGTATGTGTTTGTTCAGGTATATGTAACTGTACAGGTACATAATGTTTGTGGACAAGTGTTGTTTTGTTATATGTGAAGATATGTAATTTTTGTTGAATTAATAAAAAAAAAAAAAAAAAAAAAAAAAAAAAAAAAAAAAAACAGGGGTTTCATATTTGCAGCTTTCAGGAATTTTTTTAAGGATAATTATTAAAATATAAACTTTGTTAACAAGTTGCCTCCTCTAATCAGGTGACCAGTCACTTATACTATGGCCTCCTCTAGGGCTGAAACGGGTACAAAATTTTGGACTGTTACCGTGGCAACGTTGTGAAGATAAAACGAACATCTGTTTACCGATGCAAAATATGCATAAATTTGACTTAGTGACGGCTTAACTTTATCGCAACGAAGGAATAGATATATGTCATAACAAGACCTCGATTAATTTGACTAGCATATGTTTAGAGCCCTACGCCAGGTTACAACAATGGCTAAGGCCAGACTTTTTTAATTCTTTGGTTTACAAACATGTTTGACAAAAGTGATAGGTAGGAGGTAGGAAAAAAAAAAAAAAAAATTGGAACAAACCTGGATACTGGTGTTCGTGAATCCTGTATTGTACTGTTGGGTTATAAAATTCATTTTTAAAAAGGCACTTTATAAACCTATATAAAATATATAAAATAATATATAAAAATTAAAATATTATCATCATCCTCTTGAGTTTTCCACATGAATCATGCGTGTGCCATGTTATTTCAAGCCATTCAAATGTCATCGAAGGTAAAATAATGACAAATAAAAGTTTAAACAGTATAACTTATATATGATTTCATACACACCTGAAATAAAACTTTAGTCACTGTCCCTGCCAAGTGAACTGCCTATTTTATAAAATTTTACACATTAAAGACCAGTCAAATACTTATACAAAATACAAAATAATATATTTTTGTCAGATATGCAAGGAGAAAACTAAATATTCACTGTTAGCATGATAGACTGAAGTTTTATTTTTCAGTCGTAAATGACAATATCAATGAGCAACTTGCAGCTATTCGTCTATTGTTTATCAAATGTCAACAACATGGAACTCGAGTTGTTGGACTCATAACCATGACCTTTCCTTTTTGGTGTTGCGCAGGTTTGATAGTCCTTTGATTATACAACAACTGCTAATAAAGTGAGGTTTCCATTGGAGATCACATTGAATGATTATACAACAACTGCTAATAAAGTGAGGTTTCCATTGGAGATCACATTGAATGATTATACAACAACTGCTAATAAAGTGAGGTTTCCATTGGAGATCACATTGAATAATTCAACTATTTTAAAAGTTTAAAAAAGTATTAATAATCTTTTAATATTTATTAATAAAGATCTGCATTTCTTACCACGGCTGTGACAGTACGTACCGTACTCGGTTTAATATGCCGTCACTTGGCCACTGTCAGTCAGGTACTGCTTTTCGGCATCCATACACATTAAAGCTTCCAGCTTGGAACAATTAAATGAATCCTTTCAAAGTTTTCTGAATTTTAAATGGCTTTGATTTTAGCTTGCTTTTGTTTTGACTATAAAAAATACCCGCAAAGCCTACGCTTCAACCCGCGCCACTAAGACTACAGGAAGTTGGAAATCCTGCAGAAACCCTGAGAATTCCTGGAGTTTTCAAAGAATACATGACGACCTCCTGCAGTACATATAATTTCATCTGTTCAGTAATTTTCTTTTAAGCGTTAAGTTTAAAGTTTTGACAAGTTATAATATTTTTTAAGAGTAAACTTGTGAAACTTAGCCAATTTGCAGTAGTAAATAGCGTCTGACTTTGAATGCAATAATTAGTCTTAAGAAGTAAATTTGTTTGTATATCCAGCAAGTTATTAACGGTGGCAAGCTGGTAAAGCCGCTATGCAACCAAAATAATTTTCTTTTCTCATTCACATCTATCTTAAACAAATATGTTTAACGAGGTAAATATGATAAACGCTGCTTTGAAAATGCAACTGTAGTGCAGAAAACGAACTTTGAAAACTCTCCAAGAATTCTCATTTTCCCTGCTGAATCTTTTGACTACTTGATGGCCAATCAATTGCATTTATGGCCCAAGGATACCCTACTGTGATTGGCTTAAACCCGCCATCTGTGATTACGAAAGTGACCTTATTAGCCAATCATAAGAGTTCTAACGTTTGAGGTGATCTAATACACACAGTCAATAAATATATCATTTGTCAACAACCGTGTTGGATACGGCGACGCAATATAAAAGGAAAAAAAAGTCAAAATGCCGATTTTATTTTTTTTCTGAAATGAGGAAATCGGAGGTCGGCGGGTTCGTAAACCGAAAAATTAAAAAAGTCTGGCCTAAACTAGAATATCAGCAGAAGCTGACAAAAGCCCTCAGCCAAAAGAACAGTGTTTAGAGGTGGTAACAGTAACAAGTACTAAATATCTGTTCTCACATGGATGTATATCTGTACATGTCTCAGTTATAAATTTAAAATGGAGAGGTATGTATCATGATTCATAAAAATCCACCAAATGCTTCCTGAAAAATAAGCTTCTAAGTTTTATTCTATTATCAGCTCTGTGACCTTGAAAAGTAGGTCAAGGTCACCCATCTTCAAACTTGACCGAGATTTTGTCAATATACATCTTCACCAAAGAAATAAAATTCCTATTGTGAATCCTTTTAGAGATATCCCGCTCACAAGGCCAAAGTTGAAAAATCCAAGAAAAATTCATTTAAAATCAGAAATTGCAGGTGGCGCCCCCTAACTTGTGCAGCAGTTACAGACCATCACTCCCTATGATCATAGTAAGTATTGTGAAAATCCAGCCAATTGTTCCTGAGAAATAAGCTTCGAAATGTTTTTTCTATAATCAGCTCTAAAACGTAGAAAAATAGGTCAAGGTCACCCATATTCGAACTTGACCGAGATTTTGTCCATATACATCTTTACCGAGGAAATAAAATTCTGACGGTGAATCCTTTTCAAGATATCCTGCTCACAAGGTAAAAGTTAACGGACGCCGGACGGACGGACGGACGGACAGCTTGGGTGATGACAATAGCCCATCAGCCTAAGGGCTGAGGGCTTATAATCCTAAAATTTGCAGTAATATACATATATGCATGTACATACAAGAGTACTCGAGTCCAAATCTTGGACTCGAGTACTTGGTAAGTATTACCCGGACTTGAGTACTCCTTTCAGCCCTAGCCTCCTCTATAGCAGCTCGTAAATATTACCTATGGTTGCTTGTATGTTGCTTCAAACATTGATAGGCAAAAGGTCAGATTTTTTGTTACTTGTAAACCAGAGACTGATATTATATAAAAATAATTTGGTGATATCTGCAATTAATCAATAAGATTTCCAGTCTTAGAAGTAACAATCCTTTTTCATAATTTTATTAAGATTTGAATGGACACAAAACACACTGATATTATAAGTATAATGCATATACTCTGTGTATATAGGTTTTTTTTTATTGAATACATCCCATGAAACAACATATGGACAGTACCAGTAATGAGCATGTGAAACGATATATAAACATTTACTAACACACTGCACAAAAACAGATACAATATCGGTTACTGTGAGGTAAGATCACAAAAATGGAACTCTTATGACACACAACATAGACTTGGACTCAAAAGAGTAGGATTCTGCTGTTTAGGGTTTATAGATGTCACAAACTGACCCCCACAATACACTGCTGTTTCTACATACAGCGGCCCGTCGGTAAAATGTAGTGCAGAGGGTAATATAGTCTGTTGAAATATTTTGTATAAAAATTGTTTCAAAGCAAATCACATAAACATGGGCGTTTTTGTTGGAAAGGACTTCAGATGATAAGTATTTAATATTTTGTAAGCATAAGCATGTGAAATTTAAACAGAAAATGCTTCCTTGAAATGTAACAAATTTTGATTTTAAAGATTAAACTAACCCACAGTGCCTACCAGGAAGAGGTTTGTTACGAGTATATAGACACAACCTCTGGTGGAAGGGTGCTCTTTTTAAACAATGGAAAGTCCAAAAAATCAAATCCAGAGATAATGAACCAAACCACAGTATATAGGACAAAGATTGTTACATCCTTGATACTTTATATGGGCATTGTGTGAAAGAACAGGCATAATATGCCTGATTATGCCTATTCTTTCACACTTTCAGTTCTTTTTGCTTTATATATATAAAGTTTCCCAGCAAAACCATCCCACCACACAATCTAAGTTCCTTGTATTTGGCTGTTTAACACCTTGTTATTGCTGTGCGTGTTGGTAAACACAGTCCATGTGTATCTGTATACCATAACAATGCCATGTGACTGGAGGTCTGATTGTGAGCTGCAACAGGCTGTGTTTTAGCCAGCAGGAATATGTATAACATTTTTTTTCAGACCAAGTCAGTCAGGGCATCTTCTAATAGACATGTGTTGTGGCTGTGCAATGCACACAGCCCCACACACTTTGTTTAAGTTGACACCTATGAGTCAACATTTTTAACACTCGTTTACAGGAGCAAGCTTACAGTTTCAATGCAATATTTTGGCAGGTACAGATTTATTTGAAAGGGAAGAAGTTATTTTTCATGTTAATTCAATGTGCTTTATGTGTGATAAGGCCCCTTTGAGGACAAAGTTTGATAGTTAGGTTTTTCTCTCTCTCTGATTTCATCATAATCAACCTATAGTTTATCTGTCTTTTACTTTTCTCTCTTTTCCATAATGTTCTATGACTTTTACAAATTCTTACTTAAAATATAGTTATTTCTCTCTTTACATTCACCATATTCAACATTTAGTATTTTTTCCATTTAAACTTCACCATAGTCTGTACTTCTTTTTTATCTCTTTAAAATTGTTTTACCCATCCTCAGGTACAAAATATCATAATGCACTTGATGGGAAGATTAAAAATTCAGCTAATGTACAAACCTTCTTACCTTTACTTTTGTTGCTCCTGTCATGTTACTGGAGTCTCTAATAAACCTAACAAAGTTAGTTCTTCATTGAACATTCACTATATATGAATAAATATCCTATAAATGATGTCACACAGTTCCAATATGTCTCGTTAAGTCTTGGTATTTTGTTTTTCTTTCTCAGATTTATAAGTACAAACAAGTGAAGCTATAAAAGAGGTCTTCTTATATTGCTTTTGAGTCTTTTGATATTGCAGGCCTCGCTGAGCACAAAGATGCACTAAAAGGAAAACAGTACAGGTGAGAGGTGCACAGAACACTGTAGTTGCATGCTTTCGGTTATCGAGGGTTTCATATTAGCAACATTCATGCCATTGAAATTAAAGTGAAAATTAAACTTTCATTACTAAATCACCTCATCCATACTGATGTACAGTCTTTTACACTGTAGCATTAAGGGCATCTCATTTACATCATCCACACCAATAACGTTGAAAACTGAATGGGAAATGACTGATAGGGTAGAACTTCAAACATTCTGGGGACAAAATATTTATTCAGATATTTGAGGTTATGGATATTCGAGGTATATCAATTTTTTCAATAAATAAAATATTACTACAGGTACATGTGAGCATATCAATGTTCCAATATATGAGTATTGCAAGTAATGTTAACTTATCTGATTAGAACATGCTTTTCAATCTTATTTTGTTCATAAAACACAGTGAATCATTTACAATCACCTTTATTAATTTTCCAAAATGTCATATATTTATATATGTTTCGGTGAAAAGAGGTAAATTTCTGTACTTTATTTTAAATTTCAGAAAAACTAATTTTGGGAATAGGAGATACGGAAATACAAGGTTCTGCTGTAATCTATGTGTTAATAATAACAGACCGTTTATCGTACCTGTTAATATAGGATTGATATTATCCACTGATCTTTTATACTGTCTGGCCATTATGGAAAAAGAATTTCCACCCAATGTTCCCTTGGGTTCCATGAAATAGTTTAGCTTCTCCATGCATATTGAATAATTTAAATAATAATGAATGATTATTATTAAAATTATTCAATATGCAAGGTGAAGCTTAATTCAATGTACTCTTGTGTAGGTGCAAATACTGTATTTTGAGATCGTGAAATTTGCATCCTTAGGAAACACTGTTAAAGAGAAAACCACAATATCTTAACCATTAGAACATGAAGCCCACCACAGTATGTAAGGGAGAGGATGTGTATGTTTTGTTCATATGAAATAAGAAAACCAGATCCTGAGGGATTTATCAGAAAACCATTCACATGTATTTGCAAAAGGATATGTGTGTGCGCGTGTTTGTGGATATGTTTCAAATATACAAGATGTCATAAGACTCCTTCTTATCTACAGCTGGCACAGGTAGCTGACCGGCCTTTAAAAATTCCTCCATAAGTGCACTGTAATCCTGCATATGTGAAAGAAAGATTGTAAATTTCTGATGATGAAATATTTGTCCATATTGCTGTTTGTTCAAACATGAACTCTGATGTAATTAATTAATACTTATGGTTTCAGTTTTCTTAAAGAAAAAAAATCAGGTGATGACTTCAATTTAATGAAACAAAAACTGTACCAGGCAGTTTAAAATGGGATACAAAAACCACCATTTTGATATTTGATCATCTTGCTGGAATTTACCTGTGATTAAATAATTTCAATTTGATTATTTCTTGGTATTCTGATCATGACCACTTTTCAACAAAGGAAAAATTATTTCTTCAAGACAAGTTTTTTAAAGAAAGGAAATTGTTTCTTAAATATCATTATGCAAATGAAAATGCAATTTGAACCACAGGTAAATTGGTGAAATCCCTTACAAATTACTGCTGTAACTTTTGGTACTACACCTGACGCTAATTCAAAAGTTATCAGTAATTAAGTATTATGTTTTTATTTTCACAATGCTTGGTTTATCTGGTGGCAACTTTACTCAAAATTTTATTAACAGATTTTGGTGGAATGGTTATTTGGTTGGTGTTATGGATTTTGGCAGAGGGTTAGGGTAACAGTAGAGGAACAACCCATTAAATTTTGGAAGTAATTCAACTGGATCACCAGAAAAAAAATTCTTTGAATAAGAAATAATCTTTTCAAGAAAATAATTTTTTGCTGTGCATGGCCATGGTCAGTAACTTGTATTAGGGCCACCTTTTTGTTCTAACTATTGAGTTGCTGTGTGCACAGAAAAGTAGGATGAGGACCCTGATGGAGGTTGTGGTCTCTGACTACTTTAGTATGAGTTTTCTAATATATTTTCAACATAAAGTGCTGCTGAAGTTTACAGTTCATCTTGTTCACAAACAACAAAGCCTTTGAACACCACCAGTTAAAATGAGATCTAGTAAACATTAAACTCCCACTCAAACCTGCATACTTTTTGCCATAATATTACTTGACCAAGAAACATGGAGCAAGGAATAAGATCAACATATCTTGTACATTAATTTAGAAAAAGACATAAATGAAGATTAATGCATGCAGATATTTTATGTTCAATCTAGGCTGCTGCAAAACAGGTGTTATAACTAGACATTTCTTGGCACCGCAGGTACCAGAGTATCCCCAGACATAGTAGGCCCCCCTCCTACAAGAACAGACCCCCATTTTTAGCAGCATATACTGACACTTGGCATATTTATTGTTTATTCCATCTAACGATCCACAATCTTGTTGAAGATGTTGGTCCTGTGACCTTGATCTTTTTAAAGATGTGTCCTGTGACCTTGACCTTTGATCTCATAACCCCAAAATCAATTTGGGTCTTGCTTTTCCAATAGGACATATGCAAGTCAAGATTGAAATCTATACATCAATAAAGCAGGAATTATCATCCAGAAACTTATTTTTGGACAGATGGCTCCTGTGACCTTCACCTTTGACCTTGTGACCTCAAAATTGATAGTGTTCATCCTCTTGGCAGGAGAACTATATGTGCAAGATGAAAGATATGAGATGAAATGTTTGGCTGAAAATGCATCCACCTCTTTTTAAGATGTGTCCTGTGACCTTGACCTTTGACCTCATGACCCCAAAATCAATTTTGGTCTTACTTTTCCAATGGGACATATACAAGTCAAGTTTGAAATCCATACATCAATAAAAGCAGGAATTATCATCCAGAAACTAATTTTTGGACATATGGCTCCTGTGACCTTCATCTTTGACCTTGTGACCTCAAAATTGATAGGGGTCTTCCACTCTTGGCAGGTGAACTATATGTGCAAGAGGAAAGATCTGAGATGAATTGTTTGGCTGAAAATGCATCCACAATCTTTTTAAAGAGGTTTCCTGTGACCTTGACCTTTTTGACCTCATGACCCCAAAATCAATTTGGGTCTTGCTTTTCTAATGGGTCAATAACAAAGCCAAGTTTGAAATCCATACATCAGTAAAAGATGGAATTATCATCCAGAAACTAATTTTTGGACAGATGGCTCCTGTGACCTTCACCTTTGACCTTGTGACCTCAAAACTGATAGGGTTCTTCCTCTCTTGGCAGGTGAACTATATGTGCAAGATGAAAGACCTGAGATGAAATGTTTGGCTAAAAATGCATCCACCTCTTTTTTAAGATGTGACCTTGACCTTTGACCACATGACCCCAAAATCAATTTGGGTCTTGCTTTTCCAATGGGACATATATGTCAAGTTTGAAATCCATACATCAATTAAAGCAGGAATTATCATCCAGAAACTAATTTTTGGATATATGGCTCCTGTGACCTTCACCTTTGACCTTGTGACCTCAAAATTGATAGGGGTCTTCCACTCTTGGCAGGTGAACTATATGTGCAAAATGAAAGATCTGAGATGAATTGTATGGCTGAAAATGCATCCACAATCTTTTTAAAGATGTGTCCTGTGACCTTGACCTTTGACCTCATGACCCGAAATTCAATTCCGGTTTTGCATTTCCAATGGGTCAAATACATGTATAGTTTGAAATCCATACATCAATAAAAGAAGGAATTATCATCCAGAAACTAATTTTTGGACAGATGGCTCCTGTGACCTTCACCTTTGACCTTGTGACCTCAAAATTGATAGGGGTCTTCCTCTATTGGCAGATGACTTATATGTGCAAGATGAAAGGTCTGAGATGAAATGTTTGGCTGAAAATGCATCCACATCTTTTTAAAGATGTGACCTTGACCTTTGACCTCATGACCCCAAAGTCAATTTGGGTCTTGCTTTTCCAATGGGACATATATAAGTCAAGTTTGAAATCCATACATCAATAAAAGCAGGAATTATCATCCAGAAACTAATTTTTGGACATATGGCTCCTGTGACCTTCACCTTTGACCTTGTGACCTCAAAATTGATAGGGGTCTTTTACTCTTGGCAGGTGAACTATATGTGCAAGATGAAAGATCTGAGATGAATCGTTTGGCTGAAAATGCATCCACAATCTTTTTATAGAGGTTTCCTGTGACCTTGACCTTTGACCTCATGACCCCAAATTCAATTCCGGTCTTGCTTTTCCAATGGGTCAAATACAAGTCAAGTTTGAAATCCAAACATCAATAAAAGAAGGAATTATCATCCAGAAACTAATTTTTGGACAGATGGCTCCTGTGACCTTCACCTTTGACCTTGTGACCTCAAAATTGATAGGGTTCTTCCTCTCTTGGCAGGTGAACTATATGTGCAAAATGAAAGATCTGAGATGAAATGTTTGGCTGAAAATGCATCCACATCTTTTAAAGATGTGTCCTGTGACCTTGACCTTTGACCTCATGACCCCAAAATCAATTTGGGTCTTGCTTTTCCAATGGGACATATATAAGTCAAGTTTGAAATCCATACATCAATAAAAGCAGGAATTATCATCCAGAAACTAATTTTTGGATATATGGCTCCTGTGACCTTCACCATTGACCTTGTGACCTCAAAATTGATAGGGGTCTTCCACTCTTGGCAGGTGAACTATATGTGCAAAATGAAAAATCTGAGATGAATTGTATGGCTGAAAATGCATCCACAATCTTTTTAAAGATGTGTCCTGTGACCTTGACCTCATGACCCGAAATTCAATTCCGGTTTTGCATTTCCAATGGGTCAAATACATGTATAGTTTGAAATCCATACATCAATAAAAGAAGGAATTATCATCCAGAAACTAATTTTTGGACAGATGGCTCCTGTGACCTTCACCTTTGACCTTGTGACCTCAAAATTGATAGGGGTCATCCTCTATTGGCAGATGACTTATATGTGCAAGATGAAAGGTCTGAGATGAAATGTTTGGCTGAAAATGCATCCACATCTTTTTAAAGATGTGTCCTGTGACCTTGACCTTTGACCTCATGACCCCAAAATCAATTTGGGTCTTGCTTTTCCTATGGGACATATATAAGTCAAGTTTGAAATCCATACATCAATAAAAGCAGGAATTATCATCCAGAAACTAATTTTTGGACATATGGCTCCTGTGACCTTCACCTTTGACCTTGTGACCTCAAAATTGATAGGGGTCTTCCACTCTTGGCAGGTGAACTATATGTGCAAGATGAAAGATCTGAGATGAATTGTTTGGCTGAAAATGCATCCACAATCTTTTTAAAGAGATTTCCTGTGACCTTGACCTTTGACCTCATGACCCCAAAATCAATTTGGGTCTTGCTTTTTCAATGGGACATATATAAGTCAATTTTGAAATCATTACATCAATAAAAGCAGGAATTATCATCCAGAAACTAATTTTTGGACAGATAGCTCCTGTGGCCTTGACCTTTGACCTTGTGACCCCAAAATTTATATGGATCATCCATTATTGGCAAGTGAGCTATATATTCAAGATGGAAGACCTGGGATGAAAGTTTGGCTTAAAATGCATCCACAGTATCTTTTAAAATGCCAGTCCAGTGACCTTGACCTTTGACCTCATGACCCTAGAACCTATAGGGTTCTTACTTTAGTGGTGGGCCATACATAAGTCATGTTTGAAATCCATATGGCTATCAACACTGGAGATATCATAAGAGGTGTGTGATTTTCACCATATATGGCAATATTCAAGGTCAAGGCCACTATCATAGGAAAGGTCATGACCCCAATTTAAATAAGCATCATCCCATAACCCATACCTATGTATATGCATAATATAAAAGAAATCTGTCCATTAGTTTTTGACTTATAATGCTCACAGTGCTGTAAGGTGGCAATTTAGGGGGTATTAAACGGCACGAAAACAAGTAAAGAATAATAGGTGGCGCCACCAGTTTCTGGAACATGACAACCCTATCCATGATCTTCCATCAACTTGATTTTGGGATAAATCCATGCAAGATTTCTTGAGATATTAAAGAATTTGTGTGATTTTCCCCAAAATTGGACCTATTCAAGGTCAAGGACACTCTCCTAGTAAAGGTCATGACCTCATTTTAAATAGGCATCGTCCTCTTACCCATATCTATACATATACCAAGTTTGGTAAAGTTCCGTGAAATATTTTTTGGGTTATCGCGCCAACAAGATTCATATGCGGCGGCGGCGGCGGCGGCGGCGGCGGCGGCGGCGGCGGGACCGGTATGAAAACATAGTATCCCCCGACTTTGTCTGGGGATACAATTAAGCCGTGATAGGTAGGTTTGTTAATTCTCTTTGACTGGTGGACTAGTGTTTTGTGTTTTGCCAAATCTAAATCTGACAGGAAAATGTCTTGAATCTTTTAGCATTGTGACACTGAACTGAAATACCACCAATCTTTTTTTCTGTGACAATAAACTGAATGTCATTGTTAATTTGATATATAAAAAAAATCATCAATGCCCAACATCAAAGGTGTCTTTTCTTCTTATCTTCTTGGATATTTTCTGAATTAATAGAGAAAGAGGAATATGAAAGATAATTTTATCTGAAATTAGGCTTTGATTTACAAAAAAAAAGCAGAGCCAAAATCAAGGGCCACATCTGCTCTGGTCTGAGTAAAAACAAGGTTTAAGTCACTGAAAGTCCTCTTCAACCTTAAGCTTTACTTTGATATTTTGTTTTATACATAAATAAACAAAGATATTAATTACAAAATTAATTTTAAAAATGTCAAGGCAATATTTAGACAAAATTCATTTAATCTTACATTTATAAATATTTTTATGTCCAAACCACAAATTTCCTGCTGAAGATTAGCTATGCAATATAATTCTGACAAAAAATATTTACTGCTTAAAAAATCCTCATTTGATTAATGTTAGCTTTGATGTCTTTAAGACTAGGTGGATATATATGATTCTAGTATCAATTGAATTCTGACAGAATATTTACCTGAAATTCATGCAAAAAAGATGATCCAATTTTGACCATAGAGAAGGTAGACAACCTTCCAAACTAATTATTCACTTTACCGTTCTTTACCAATTCAAGACAGTTCTTCAACTGAGCTGTGACATATCTCTTCTAACTCATAACCACTGTGTGACAAATACTCTACAACTCTTATCTCACTTGTCTAATAGCAGAATGTACTGACCAACTTCTGTAAAACATTCTATGTGACATCACAGTCTTCCTTTACAATCACCTACCAGAGCATAACATGAAACAGTGGACAATGAAAACAATCAAATGTATAGTTAATATGATATTAATATAATGTGCTACCTTGAGGCTGATCAAATCTTCCTTCAACATCCTAAATTATCAGTTGAATTCTCATTTGCCTACAATGTCTAACTTTTAATGACTACTTTATCTGTACAAGGTGAGACACATGACCTTTACAGCACACTGAAAAACAGTAGCATGAACTAATGGTCATCAGACAATAGCATACTATACACAGACATAAACTTAATTAACAAATCAAAGCACACTACTGGAGAGGAAGAAAAAATACATCATAGCTCACAATACAACTATAGAAACACCAAGAGTAAAATACTTCATTTAAGCTGAACATTTAGGTCTGTGTAAAGGAATGTAAGCACAAACTCTCTTTGGGACTGAGATTTTACCCCAGTCACTTTCATTAAAATATCCATTCTGGACTGAGGTTAAAACAAAATTTCACTGTCATTATTATATTCTATAGAATTATTAAAAGTGTATTCAAACAAGGCTTTTTTTATATTTTCCCTTTATAATAAGCAATATTTGACATTATTTCTCACAAGATCCACTGCAGCACCATCTATCAGAAATTATGTGAACTTGACCCTTGGGGAAAATGGCAGAAGTCATGTGGGCCTATCACAAAGCAAGAACTGTTAGAATGGATAATATGCTAGTGATACCACAACACCCAATGGCTGCAGGCACCAGAGCTGAGAATAATGTCAGCTAAAAACAAGCCATGAAAGGCCCAGACATGCCCCAAGGTATCCACCAGCTAACACTGAGCCTGTCTTGGAATAAACTGGTCTGACTGGAGAAGCAATATCTTCACAACCTGTCATTTTCTGCAGTCAATCTGTGACGACCTTACCAACCAAGTGAAGCGATCACCAAAAGCAAACCAAACCTGCCTTGTGTACAAATATGGTGGTTTCAGTATACAGGGGTGTTTTCTTTCAAAGATAGGTTGGTCATGGCCTGCTGTTGGCATTGACTATTGAATGAGGATGATGGAAACATGGTGCTAAGAATTATACATTATTTCTTATGCCTTCATGCCTTCTTGAGATTTTATTTGCAAAGGGCTAGGAATAATCCTGAAGTCATAACATACGATTGAGATATTGGAGTGAATATCTGATGTTCTATAACATTACCGTAAAAGTCGTTGCAGAAGTCGCATCCTTATTACAAGTCACACCCAGACTTAAAGGATCCTCCTGGGGAATAGCCGTTCAAGTTTAGTTTAAGGAAAAGTCCATAATATAGGTCGCACCCAGACTTCAGAGGCGTCACAACCTCCTGATACCTATGGAATTTAAGTATCATTCCGTGCGGTGCAAGAGTACAACCAACATCCACGTTGTACCTATGTGGTTAATAAACTAGATAAACCATTTAAACATAAAAAAATAATTGGACAGCTTTAAGGAATGACAACAGAATCATAACATATAAAGTCGGGATTCAATTGTCAGGTAAGATTTGTACAGTGCAAGAGTCAGCTGCGTCGGATAACATTTTGCCCTGTGAAACGATGTCATTATTGCCGTTTCTTACTATGTTAAGTAACATTAGAATGCAAATATAAAGTTAAATGACTGTATTAATAAACTAAAAGAGTCTGAGGAAAATTACTATCGCAGTCGAGCAACTCTTTAAATCGTTAAAGATCGTCAAAGGTAGGGTGGATTTATTAGACTATGATTAGTTTGCGCTCGCGCGACGAGTCCAAATCCGTCGCATTGGGCATGATTTTAACTGACTTAAGACAACTGAAGGATGGAAAGAAAAATTTAGTTTGAATTTATTCACCTGATTTCTGAAATTGGCTCAAAAACTGAATTTAGTAACCATTGAATTAATTGTTACAACTTACCATCAAGGCGCGGCACATGCACGGTATTACTGAAATCACTGAAATATGTCAGTCAGCAAGGGGATAATGAACGCTTTATTGACCGGTCAGTTAAGGTAAAATAATCATAATTGAATTTACGGGTATAATATTCACTGAGACTAATAATTTTTTTTCTTTGATAATATCTGGAAACCCTAATTTACATCGTTATCAGTGATTATATTCAAATGGCTTGGATGTATGGCAAACTCAGCCGTGTTGAACCAGATCCGTCATGACACCAAACGATGGCGTTTCCCGTGGAATTTAGGTACGTATTTGGCATTTCAATTAAATAAAATATATACCTGTATAGTGCTTGTTATGTTATTGTATTGATTCATGTGTCTATATTTTAAAAAAATCACGAACACGTCAACGCACGATTGACTAATGCATGCGTGCCGCCATATTGTTAACCGGGCATACGATCGTCCTGAAAGAAACACGGGTAACACACGAAGCAAATCGTATACTTGCAGCTCACGTGAAACGTTATAACATAATTATCCAATACGCTTGAAAACCACGAGATGGGGACAGTGACCTGATGGTTCTTAATATGGGAGATTTTAACTGTGGAAGGCTTAGTTGACCTGGGGATGTAAAGGTCATTGCACGGGTGACCCGGGGCTTGAACTTCCGCTCCACGGCTTCAAATATCAGCTGGTATTCAGCGGTCAACCGGGCAGGCAAAAGAATTCATGACGTGTCTGTAGTGCATCACGCTTGAATGTGACGCAACTTTACGTGTATAAACGGATATGGAACCGCGAGTTTTTCATACGCATACCCATAAAGATTAAATGGAAAGAAAATGTACATCAAAGAACGGCAGTCTGGCATATGCGGCTGTGATATAACAGTAACGCAGATGAGGAAATGTCACTTGAATTGCGACTTTTCAGAACGGGTAGGCCTTGAACTGGTCAAATTTATAATTTGCATTTAATTTGAATAAAATGAAAATTCCGTCAGTTCATAAAATATAATGCAGGTTTTCATAAGTGATGGTTAAAAGCGTAAATTATTGGGGAAAGACTTTCGCAAAGCACTGGTTAAAGGTATCGCCGATTATCGCTCAACTGACATCGTTCCATGTACCGGGAAAGCTGAGTGAAACGGGATAAGTACGTATTACAAGTCGCACCCCGACTTTGCTAGAAAATTCTAGTTTTTAGAATTCGATTTCCTGGTACAAGTCGCGACTTCTGCAACGACTTTTACGGTACCTAATTTTTGCTTTTGAGGCACCTATAGGGTTAGATCGAAGCGCCTTCTGGTCCCAAGTCTAATGCCTTAAACTGCCTACCCGTATTCTGATATCTGATGTCTATCAACTAAACATAATCCCTTGAATCATTCATGAAAAATTCTCAGGAACAGGCCGTTGTTTATAGCCACTTTTTTATAACTTGTGGGGGGCTATGAAATTTGCAAATGGTGTTTTGGAACAAGTGACCAATCAACTACCACACATATGCAACCAACCACTTTTAGTTACATTTTTACATGGTTTCTTGTTTGTCAACATGGTCACATGTACCATATTTACTAACAGCTTAAAACAAGGGACCTATGGGTCACTGTGCTCAGCTGACGTTAACCTTGAAGGTAAAAATCTAAAATAATATCAAATGGAGATAAAGTGTAAGAGGTAGAGGTAATAAAGGCCATGGTTGGTTTATATGATTGGTTTGTATTGATGAGCAAGAAATTGTTGCAAAAAATATTTTGTGACCTGACCATGTGTTCCTAATGTTGAAACTAAAGCATGTGAGCAGTTTGTGAACAAATGATCTGTACTATTACCATGATCATTGGTTGGTTTTTGATTAACTGTTGACATTTCAGTAGTTTACACATTTGTTCAATTGAATCTATTTTTTTGTATAATATATATTATTAAATATATATGTATTTTTTTTATGAAATGTATACAGTTGAAATATAGCTAATTAACAACATAAAACAGGGCAAACAAAGCCTGATCTCAAATTCTGCTGAGGCAGGAAAATAATGAACAAATGTTTGTATTAAATCCTGATTTTTTAATAACATCAATTATTTTCTAATTTAAGTTTATATTTCTATACATTTCCAATTTAACATATATATCTGAATATAAAAGTTAATTCATAATTCTCAATTGCATCATCATAAATCTCAATCTTGTCAGATAACACCACATCATGCATACAAATGTTTATTTATTTTTTACCACAAAAATATATCTTTTAAATCTGCAAAACAATAAATATCTAAAAATAATACTTGATTTAGATTTCACAATTTTTAATTGTGTCTTAATTTATCCATAATGTGCTTCATATTTTATAATAATTTAAGCATACTGATGGGTTCATTTATATTTGTTAAAATCATTTAAAAGAAAATTGATTTCTTTAAAAATGCTACATTACACAACATTGCATCTTCTGGATTACACCTTGAATTATTTTTTCAAGGAAAGTTTTTGCATATCGGAGTGGAAGTAGCATTACAATTAAGGAGATACAGTGAAAACAATAACAATTACTGCATAACACTTGGTGGGTTGGGTTTGCGGGGGGGGGGGGGGGGGGGGGGGGGGGGGGTGATTGGGGTGGTGATATGAGAATAACTGTACACCTGTCACAGCAGGGGACCTCCCCCAATGACTGTAACAAATCAGAAACCCTGGCATAGCTGACTTCCAGTGACCTGGAGTGGGACCCTGCATCTGTAATCAAAGCAAGTGACTACAGAAAAAAAATCAATAACTAGCTTAATTTTCAAGCTTTTATTTTCAAATTTCAGATTTAGACAAACTAAATATTTATGTTTACATGCTGTGAAAATTAAATCAATGGTGTTTACAGGAAAAAAACGTGCCATGGTCAAAGTTGGGCAAAATTTAAGGTACTGATTTTTTTTTATGCTAATAACTTAAAAAATTTACAAAATTCAGATCTAATTTTGGGTAAACAATTGAATCTTAATTAAACATAGTTATATACTTGAGAAAATAGACTCTAGTTTCAAATTTTTTCATTTTAAGTGAGTTATTATTTTTCCTGATTTTTTACAAAGTCCATTATGTTTGGGCCCATAACTTAAAGAATTTATACTTTACAGACTTAATTTCTGGCATGTACATAGGAACTATATAGAGAAATATTTATGGTAAATATTAGGAAAAACAGATGAGTGGTTTTGATATTAGGCAGTCCTGAAGTGTGAAAACAGGATTTTAATAAAAAATTGAGGTTTTTCTTTAATTTCTCAAAGGAACGAAGTCGCAAAGACCCAGTTTTCGGCTTGGTAGGAGATCTTGGGGACTTCTAACATTATGCTGAATTTTGGATTCCTAGGTCTTACGGTTTCAAAACGTGCCACATCTACGGACGGACAGACGGACGGACGGACGACGGACAATGGACCACGACTATAGCTCAGATGACTTATAGTCAGCTGAGCTAAAAATAACAAGCTTGCATATGTGTCAACAAAAGTATCTTTCTTAGCAGGAATTATCTCCAGTTCATTTATACGTGTGCAGAGCAAGGCAGGAACCAGAGATAAGACAGGTGAACACATAGCTTTAACCATTAGATTACATCCTAACCCACAGAGTCAGAGTTATTTTTGACATTTCACTTAACACTTTTATTTTATTTAATACTGGCAGAATTCAATTATGTGTTAAGCAGATGTAGGAAATCAGCAATCACTTGTGAATTATATATACCACAACTATACCTAAGAAGTCAAGAAGTTTATGCGGTGATACAAGAAGTTTGGTGTATTCTGGAGAGCTTACTCAAGAAGTTAAAATGATTTCACTCTGCAGATTAGATTCAATTTTTTGGTTGTGCCGTTAACTTCTTATTACACCTCTCCCATGTGCAGGATTTTATGGGGAAAAGTATAATATCTTAAAAGGAAAAAGAAACGAACTGTCTGAAAAAAAGCATGGAAAAATAGAAATCAATGCCAAAAGAAATTATGATATTTGCAATTTAGTAGTTATTTAAAACATGGTTCCTCAATATTCCATTTATCTGACCAGTGATTTTGTCAAATACAGGCAAGATAAAAAAAAATAAGCACAAATACAATGCAACTTTTATGAAATATTGACTAAGTATGTCTACTGCACTCATTGAGTTCATGTAAACAGTCTAAAATCAGTCTTGAAGATTATGGTTTGAGATATAAAAAAGTATAAAAAAAAGTATTTAAAAAGGATGATTAAGTATAAAAAGAAGTCTTTTTCAGAAAATGTATGTAACTTTTGAAAAAAGGATAGAGTGGCAGCACTGACGTGCAGTGGGCAGTTTTATGTTTTATCTCTTAGGTATTTGGTTCTTCTGAGCATACCTTTATGCACAACATTCTGAACAGATTTGTTGAAATTTGAGAGAGGGGTTGAATACCACCCAAGGAACATGTTTTTGATTCAGTGGATTCAAACAAATTGTTGCATACATCTAGGTATAATAAAATAAAGCTATTCATTTGCATAAGGGGGCAGCTTTGTTCTGGGGGTGAGTTGGTTTGTGAAAAGTTGGATGAGAATCCTTCTGGTGGGGGTGCTGCAGATAATAAATTTTACAAGTTTTCTTTACTTTAGACATATTCTTTTATTTCAAAACTTTTGAAGCAAAAGAAAAGGTATGGTTCTCAGGTACTTTTTTTCAGAAACCAGTGCAGGCGGGCAATATTTTATTATTTACCATTTTTTGAATGTCTGATAAAAATGTCACATGAAAATAACAGAATTTTTTTTATATACAGGTAAAAGCACTTCATATCAATGGAAATATCAAAATGGTATTATTTGTATTATTTTATCTTCTTGAAAGATAATAATCAAAATAAAAAAATTTTGATGCGGGGGGGGGGGGGGGGTGCAGCAATTGAAGCAGGCGGTGCCTGAGAACCATACCATTTATTTTTTTGCTAATTTTTTGCCCATTCATTCAAATTCTAAATGTCATGACAGTGTAGGTGTATACCTAGGTCATATTTCAAAGTCCATGCACTTTCTGGAGTTTTAATTACAATTTCATAATATTTTCATGACTACAAGGTACTGAAAAAGTAGATCTTAAAGGTTGAATTTATTTTTAAAATCTGAGTGGTAGACTCCTGCTTTTTTTATTTTTTTCTTTTCATTTAATTTATTCTTAATGAATGAAAGTATATATCCATGCATGCAAGTACAGTGAAAACTCTCAGATAAAGGCACTCATGTACCTTAATTAGTTTAGACAAACTTGTGATAATTAAAATGAGTGTGAAAAGAGCAGTGCCTGGGTCAGTTGTTTTCTGGTTCCACAGTTAAAAAAGTAAATATATGAACAAATTCTAAAATACCATGCTATATGACTTCATGACTATTTTAAAGAGTTTCAACCCTTTCCTATAATTTCATGACTTTAAAGTGTCAATGTTATTTGAATTTCCAATGTTGTGAATTGATTTAATTAATAAGTGGAATGTTTCAACAGGTGCAGACAATGTATTTATCCCACACTAAGCATAACATGTTTCCTAGTACACAGTTATTTGTATGTTATTGTATGATCACTGTGAGCCAAATGACACTAAAATGTCTACTTTGACAAATGATACATTTTTCCAGTTACAAATAATAATGATGACCTTAAACATTATTCACAAGACAAATATAAATGTACAGCAAGTGTATCAGGTAACATTTACTTTGGTATTATGCAAAAGATTGATAAATTTAAAATTTTTCAATGTTAGTAGAATATACCACATATATAGGCATTCTGGACATATACATCATGTTTATCTCAGCCAGTTTATGCAAGCAGTCAAACATTTGTCATTTTACTGTAATTATTTTTGCTGGGGGGGGGGATAATTCATTCCTTGTAACAAGTAATGGGTACACCTATTCAGATCACAGATGTTCTTTAACCAAGTGAGCTGGTACCTGTTACTGGGTTCCCTCAGATGTTGCAGAATAAAAGTAGTTTTTTTTTTTTTGGGGGGGGGGGTATAATTTGTTCCTTGTAATAATTAATGGAAACACCTATTCAGATCATAGATGTTCTTTAACCAAGTGAGCTGGCACCTGTAACTGGGTTCCCTCAGATGTTGTAAAATAAAAGTAGTCCTTCAGACACTGTTGTTGTTAAACTAGGTTCCCTCAGATGTTGCAGAATAAAAGTAGTTTTTTTTTTTTTTTGGGGGGGGTGGGTATAATTTGTTCCTTGTAATAAGTAATGGAAACACCTATTCAGATCATAGATGTTCTTTAACCAAGTGAGCTGGCACCTGTAACTGGGTTCCCTCAGATGTTGTAAAATAAAAGTAGTCCTTCAGACACTGTTGTTGTTAAACATTTATAAAACACATTATTATTTTCCTAAAACAACAGGTATTATTATATACTTAAGATTTATATTTCTACTTTGGTTTCTATCTGTGTATACTAGTCTGCTATGTATTGGTCTCCCCCCTCTACTCCCAGTTCACTGACTGATAAACCAGCCCTTATTATCACCCAGTAGATAATGATTGTATCCTTTGTGGTATGAAGTATTCTGTAAGTCCCCATCTATTCTAATTCAACACATAAAAATTAAAAATTACTGTATGTATATCCAGGTTATATTCTCTCTATCACTGAGGCCTGAATTTCAGTGGTAACTATAAATCTCCAATTTGCATTATTGCCTCCTCTAGGAGGTATTCATTCATTCCCGTTGGTGTGTTTGTATACCGGTGTGTTTGTTCACAACATAACTCAAGAAATCATGAACAGAATCTCATGAAATTCTCATTGCATTTATGAAAAGGTCCAAAGGCGAATTGATTATATTTTGGTGTTGATCCAGCTCATTGTCCGGATTCAGAAACATCGATGACTAATATTCACAAATGTTCACTTATAAGTAAATGCACAAATGAACCTGTTAACATAAGATAAATAAGGAAATGCAGACATGGTGGAGGCTTGTATTCCTTGGAATTTCTAGCTGTGGATTGCAGCTAAACTTTTGTGTCAATTATTGACAATAAAGAGAGAAAAGAATTACTAGATTGAAAAGTCAGTACAAAGAACCTAAAGACTTGCAAATAAACAAGAGACCCTTAGGTCACGGCTCACAGCTGCCCAGAATTTTGTAATATTTTTGCAAATGCAAAATATACTTATTTTTATTGTTATCTTTTATATACATATTAACATTTGAAAACATTTACAAATTCCCTTTTATTGACTTAATCTTGCAGGTACAGAAAAATAAGGAGAAATATTTATGCCAAAGAGGAACAAAACAGTTCTTGTGATTTTGATATTAACCAGTCTTGAAGTGCAACAATAGGTTTTCAATGAAAATTTTTTTTTCCTAAATCTTTCAAAAGAAATAAGTCAAAGTGACCCAGTGTCAGGTTTGCTAGGAGATCTTAGGGAAATCTAACTGTATATTGAATTTTGGATACACAGGTCAAAAGGTTTCAAAACAAGCCCTGCTAACCCCTGGCTGGCCAACAGACTATGATATTGCTCAGATGACTTGTAGTCAGCTGAGCTATAAATGACTCTGATAGTGATCAACCTATGCTAGCTTAATCTTGCTTTTAATGCATGATCAAAAAAATCTGGTGAAAGGTGTCACACTGCATCCTGTGTGTGAGGAGTGCAGGATTAATTCACTTCATCAATTCAAAATAAATGTGGCATGCTACAGTCAATGTCAGTACTGCTACAGTCTCCAGTATAACCACAGTTGCTGTGAACAGGTCTTAACCTTATATTAGCAGTTACTCTGACACAAACATTGAGGTTACCCAGTTCAACTCATGTGACAAAATCATTCAACTCTGTACCAATCTGTTGAACTGAAAGCAAGTTCATGACAACTGTAGAACTTAATACTTTTGTTGTAGAAAATATAATAGTATTCAAATTATATTTCTAACAAATAATGCTGAGACTGCTCTTAGTCATGTTCCATCAATTTTTATTTGTTTTCTATCAATACTACTGCTCAGAAGGAATCATCTGTAAACATTATACACCTTGATTGATCCTGGTGCCATAAAGAACCTGTAAAACATTTACTGTTATCTGAATCCAGGATCCATTTATTCCTCCAGGGGGTAATCTTTATTTATCCTTACCGTAATCACAGTTTACAGACAACATGGCTAATAAATAAGTCCTTTGGTTAACTGGTTGGTCTTGTGAATAATGTAGATGCTCCCAAGATTAACAGTTTGCCTCTGTACAATTTAACTTTTTAAAGAATTAATTTTCCCTTTTGAAAATCTCTATTTATTCCTATTTTTCTGAATACATTAGCTGGAACAAAAGCTCCTTGTTGGTCCAGTGGACGAGGTTAATGCTCAATAAAACAAAATCCAGCTTCTTGAATCCCTGTACAGTTTATTTTGGGTAATACCTTTTATTTCCTTTCCTCTGTATGGTAGTCAATGAATGATTGGTCCAGGTGTAGGTATTTGCTCTCTACTTGCTGCTCTTCCAGCATCCATGGTGCAATACGCATAAGGGCTGAATACAGTACAGTAAAACCTCAAAACTGTAAACACCATCAGCACCTTGATATAGCAGTAACATTTTCAAGGTGGTTAACTGAGTGAGGTCTTATTTAAAGAGAAAAATAGAATCAGGACATTCTGAGGTGGTCCCTAACCGAGGTGGTCACCAGGATTGGTTTAACTGTAATGCTATACTGCACACTCCTCACTGCTTGACACCCATGACACACCGCAATATCTCACTCTTTAATGGCCAAATATCTAGTTAATATCAAGAAAAAATATTTATATTCTCTGCTGTTCTTTTATAGCTTCACACTGCAGTCTGAAGCAATATTAACTCTCTCAATAGAGTGTATATCAGACGATAAACAGTCCTTTTATATAATACAGGGCTTGCATGAGAATTTGACAAAGATTCCTTTTTTATTGCAATGTATTTTCTACCTTTATTGCAAAAGAAGCCTCAGGCAGACCTCACATGAGGAGATCTCATTGGGGGGTCAGACAAGTGGTGCATATAAAGCTAAGGCTTTTCCAGACAATTTTTTCAAGTGACCCTACTTTGGCAGAAAGAGCCTGCTTTGCTCTGCCAGAGAAGGATGCAGTTTCTATGACAACTCAGTGTACAGGCATAAAAAAGAAATTCCAGTGATTCCAAGGCACACATTGTTCTCAATATAGCAGTGTATTAATAATAAGAATATAATAAACAATATGTACAAAAATGCAACATGTACAAATATTTTAAAGTATGTTTGAATCATTACTTAATTTGAAACTAGGGACCCAGGGGTCTCAACGCTCAGCTGTATTTGTCTATAAGAATATTTTGAAGAAATATTTAAGAATGACAGTCCTGTGACAAAACTAGTCATGTTCAATATTCAAGGCAAGTTTTATGACAATCCATGCATTAATTATCAAGTTACTGGAGGTTTTGTATCAAATTTTTGATTATTCTGGAGGGTACTTACAAGCCCCATAGCTCAGAGGATATAGGTCACAGTTACCTAAATTCAGGTATCCAAGAAGATTTTTTATGAACCTTCATAGGCTTACAGTTACAGGCTTCCAGGTTGAGCAGTTACGATTTGTGCCCTGCTAACTGAAAACCGGATGGCCAGACAGCCGGACAGACGACAGACACAGCGCCATACTTATACCTCAGATGACTTCAAGTCAGCTGAGCTAAAAAAAAAAACATGCACCTTTTCAAAACATACATGAACTAATGCTGCAATATTCCAAAGGATCAGCAAAAATCTGAGAATTTCTTGACAGTTTTCATGAGACTGATAATTAGTTCCAATCTTGAACTGCTGAATTTCAGGAAATCCTGATAACTGGGCAGTGGGAATTCAGCATAATCTGTTGTTACAAACTTTCTCAAGAATATTTAAAAGTTTTAAAAAAAACCTTCATTTTTTGGTGGTCAGCGATTTCCTAAAGTAATTTTTATGTATGAGTTTTAGTAACAGAACTGTTTCTTTTTAAAGTGTCAATTTAGATTGAATATTCATTTTTCATATGGCATAATTACCAGAGCAGAAATGTTTGTTTCCAGATTTGACTGAAAGCCTGCATTCATTGTCATATTTAAATATGTTAAAAAAGGTTCAAGATGCTTGAAAATAAGTGGTTATATCAAATTAAACACGAAAAATGACATTTTAATTTTGTTTTGATACCATGCACTGTTGCATATATAAAATTAATGAACACAGCACAGTAGATGTTGCAACCATATATGGCAAAGAGCATGATTTAAGGCCAATGCAGCATCAACTCACCATACAGGCCATACAACAGGGGCTTATCAGTAATAAACTGATATCATACTGCAGCTGTACCTTTTTTATTTTCCCACCAACCAAAACACAAAACAAAATATCCTTTGCAGTGGCAGCATCAATCCTTCTTAACACTACAATCATGTGATCATTTTGTCAACATTTCTGGTCCAATTGCTGTTTCTGTGGGAATATCCACTGGTGAAATATGTGAACTGCAACTCTTTTATCTAAAACTATGCTGCAGCATCGAAATTTCCAAATGTTACATGTTCCAAATCACCTGACAATTTTCATATGCAAACCATTCTACTGCCCTTCAACAACCAGTCTGCGTCATTAACTTTCAGTTCACTACTGATGAAAGGAAAGCCAGCGTATTAAGTGTAATCTGCTTCAGCATTTGAAAGATATCCCAGCATGCATCATTCTGATGTGATTTTTTTTGGGTATCTTGCTAAACAAAACAGATTCTAGGTAAGATTACTTTGAAATTAACCAAGTTTACAACTGATGATGATCTAAGAGTCAAATATAAATTGCACTTTTAACTATATACCCATAGTAATGTATATTTTATTTCACATGGATAATTTATCTATCTGTACATGTTAACTACCTTATTGGTAAAACTGGGTTTTTAATCAAACAAAAAACACAAATACATAAATACAGTAAGACCTGTCTGAAAGGCCACCTATCTTATAAGGCCACCTGTCTATCAAGACCACCTTTAAGTGAAAAGAGTGCATTCACTCTGGTTATAACTAACCTGTCTTTTTAAGGCAACCTGTGAACTAAGACCACTCTTGACCAGTCCCAAAGCTTGCCCTATTACACAGGTTTCACTGCATATAATTCCATAGATAAAACCTAGCATCTCCCAGAAAATTAAACTGGTAATTTTTGCCATATGAAGCTGGGATCAAACATTTTGTTTTAATTGAGACCAAGAAATAAATATTTCCAGGGACTGTTTTGCTGGTACAGCCTGGTATGCAGACTATATTGCTTATCGGACAATATATGATGATAACAATATTATCATGAAGCATCTAGTATAAAGAAGACCCTGGATATCCAGGAGTTTTTAAAATTTACACCAACTTTTAAAGTGCACACAAGTATTGTTCCCTACTGGCAAATGAAAAAAAAAAAAAAAATTTTCAAAAGTGTGGGAGTTTTCTGGTAAATATAAGCCAACATTTTATGTTCACAAACACCATCTCTGCTGGCAAATTGAAAATACCAGTGGTACCACTCTGGAATTTATTGGAAAAAGTGTTAAATCTTACAAGAAAAAAGTATTCAATTCCCTGAAAGAAATATGAAAAATCCCAAGAAACAAATGCCAAATTGCACAATTTTTGTACACTTTAACAGCATAGATACTTCTGAAGCTTAAAGAAGCTTCAGGTAAGATCTTTGCAGTTATGTAGCTAGTTATAGAATGACTCCTCCGTATTCCATATATATCTAGTGATTCTGTCAAACAGTGGCAAGATCACAAAAAAGAAATAATCGCAAATAAAAGGCCACTTGTATGAAATATGGACAGAGTATGTCTACTGCTTTCATTAAGTTCATGTAAACCGCCTAAAATTGCCAGAAAGTTGATGGTTTGAGAAAAAAGTATTAACCCCTGAAGAAACTATGAAAAAGTATAAAAGAAGTCTTTCCTGAAAAAAGTATGTTACTTTAGAACAGGTACTGAGTGGAGGCACTGAAATACATAAAATGTATGTGCAGGTTATTGAAAATGAGGAAATAGGTTGGAGCTGCATTTCCATGTGCCCATCTATAAATGTGTATATGTATATGCATTCAAAATTGCTCATATGATTTTTTAACTGTTCCATTCATGTGACCATAAGCATATGTGCATGAAAATCATTAAAACTTTCATGCATAAGAGTCTGTGCATGTGAAGTATTAATTGTAAAGAGATTCCTGGTAAAATGAAGTCACTCCAGCATCTTTTTATAAGGGAAAACCTGCAGATCCAAAGGACCACTAAATGTTTCTGCAAGTTCTCTTCCATAATTTCTACTGGAAATGGTCTATCAGTAATAAGGTGATAACCAGATGTTTCCAACAATGTCTACAAAATATACCTTCATCAGATTCAATGGTATTTAAGATACGGCACATAAGCAAAATCAGTTAACTAAAAAATTATTTATAACATATACTAAAAATACTGAAAGTTTCTATTAGTGATAAGTTGATTTGCAAATGTTTAACAAAATATCTACATTAAACTTATAAAATCTAAGAGTATTTTTGAATGAATGATGACCTTAATAGTTGAAGTACTCAGGACTTAGATACACCATTACAGGCACATCGACAAGCATTTGAAGTCCTCTCATCTTTCTCTATTTACTAATAAATTAGTCAAAAGTTATTCACAAAGATAAAATCACTGTTGCAGGTAATTAATTAACAAAAAATACTCAAACATCCTTAACCTTTGATCTTTCAAAGCTGAATAGACTGCCACATGTGCATAATGCAGCATTTTGCAACAAATCATGGAGATATAAATTCTATTTGTTAATAAATAAAGAATTTAATAAATGCCTGAAACCATGCTCAATGAAGATACTTTGGGAATTATTCATATAAAATGCCTGTATACTGAGTGGGATTCCAGTCACTTTCTGTAGCAGACATTTTGGGAAGAAAAAGTAAAGACATTTTGGGAAGACCCCATTGCTTACACACAATTTAGCATCTCATGCAGGGCTTAACATTATCAGTTAACTGCTGACCTGGGGCAAGTATAAATGGTGGTAGGACAATCAACAGTAGGTTCCTATATGCCTGACTGGGCAAGTGGGTGCAACATACACCTTTACACAAAAGCCTGAATCTTGACCAATCTTAAGTTGGTCACTTCCTGTTTCAGGAGAAGTGAAATCATATTTTAATACCTCTAGCTTTGATTACATGCATGTTTTGATCTTTGCAATTGCCAAAGAGAAATATAATTTAAAAAAATAATCATATGGGTCACATTTTTGTGGATGTGGCCATGATTACTGATTTTTGTGGGACAAGTAAAAAATCATGTAAGGCAAGTAAATGCTAGTGGTCACTAGCACTACTTTGCAAATTCTTTCAAAAATTAATATCGAGCCCTGTCATGGTGGGCTATGGACTGGAAAATACATCAAGGAATAACTGAAATGAACTAATTTCAAGATTATTATTTGATTACAATTTAACTGAAGGCTTGCAATTCAATGCATCAATTATTGTAACACTCCTAAAAGTAATGCATACAATGGATGCATATATGTGATTAAAATAAAACAGGTTTCAATTATCTGTGGCATTATGCATGCAGATAATAACACCTACCAGTAACCAGTTTAAAAAGGTTTTGTGTGTTTGTACAAACATATAAGCAAAGCTGGTTTGTTGTGGGCGGCTGACAATTAATCTACTCATGTGGCATGCAGCCATTTAAATAAAGCATGCAGGTTTCTTTTGTAGAGAAACATGTTATCCCACAGTAGTCATGCTCATGTCTGCATCAGCCATAATTTTTTTTAACCCATGCCTAAATCATTTATAAACCAACTCCCTGGCCATGTTTTAAAATGATTTAAAAGCATTTGGATTAAACTAAATGTTTCCAAAGCAATTTCATTTAACTTGTTATTAAATGTTTAAACTGCCAGGTGAAAACATAAAACAGTACTTAAAAGGGTTTCAAAACATTTTGCATTTCCCCTGTGAGAGCGGTGTTATTGTGTTTTTCTGATCAGACATTATTGGGTGCCTTTCTCTATTGCCTGTGCAATGTGTTTCAATGTGATTTTTCTAATAATAACCTGACATGTTGTTATCTTAAGCCTGCTGATAGCCAAAGGGGGAGTCCCCCATCCCTCCAGACCTTGAATCGATACAAAAATGCAGCAAAAATGTTTCTGAACACAAGTAAATCATGGTTACTTTGATGCATAGAAAATTTTGTGACATATTTGTGTCATGTCAGACACTGTATTGAACCACTGGAATTCCCAATGCAACATGTTTTCTTGAATCTCAACTTAATTATCAATTATAAATCAGGGCCAGTTTGCAAATTTTGCACATGGAATGCAAGGACTTGTAAACTATAATACTGTGGTTGATTGTGTGGGTTTCATATTTTCGATGTTCACGAAAGGAGAATGATCGCAAATAATAAACCACCGTAAATAAAAGGCCCCATCATCAAAGACAGGTAAAACAGCAACAGACTGATATTATACATAATAATTATCTTGTATGTTACTGATTATCTAAGGTACCTGTTATAAACAATCAGATCTTTCAAATTTTCTGGAAACAATGAATAATGTTTTCAGGTCATTCAATATTCACTTGGTAGTCCTAGGTTCATCAGTGCATACGTGACTATATACATGGATATTTCTTGATGTCGTTCCTGAACCTGGATCAACACCAAATCTAATCAATTCTTCACTGGTCCATTCACTTTTCATGACTGCATGAGTTATGTTGCATGTGAACAAACACACAAACACACAGCACAAGGGGGATAAAAGCATACCCTCCTAGCAGAGGCAAATGGGATCACTGATTTAAAATGAAAGTGGCTATTTTACAATGAGGCCTCATTTGTATCAATTAATGAAACCACTGGCAGGCCATTTGTGTTTTCTTGCCTTATTCATATTTTAAGCAGCAGCACTGTTGTCCAACTGTAAAACAAGGAGTATTGTTGCAAAAGCAAGGGGTCCCCTTGGGTGCTATGAAGACTGGTAGGTATAACAAAGAGCGAAGTAGTCATTGAAAAGTCAATAATATAGACCAAACATGAATTGGGGATATATTGGATACAATGAGTGAATGGAATAGAAGAGCAAAACAAAAAGGGGATGTTTGATTCAAATGTAGTCATGAATATATTAAGTAGGGTCATATTCAAATTATAAAGACAGAAAGTCAGGATCCTATGGCGAAAACATGGGCTGCATATAAGCAAGGTCATCGTTTATTTATACGATGATCTGTCCGGGAATTAAAGATACAGCCCTCTTATTTCCTGGCTGCTGGCGGCTGGCTGGTGAACAGTAAGCCCCACAGGAATTATACACAGTTCACACAAAACCAACCTTCAATAATGCATGTTCTTGTTACCAGAATCCCCTTTGTGACAGGGCTGATTTTAAGACAAATTTGTGATAAACCGGTGTCAATGTATGTCATATTTTGCAGTTTAAAAAGCAGCAAAAAATGTTACGTCATTGCCATCTTTACTATAAACACTGTCCCTGAAAGTCAACAAGGTATTAATAAATATTCAATAAGCTAAATATTATCAATTTCCTGGCTGCAACATGACTAGTCTGTTGCTGTGTGGTGCATAAGGCAGCCATGCTGAGTGCAGACATTATCAGCCATTTTGTTAAGGTTTACATTTCTGAGATGAAATGACCCATATAATATGTTGAGACTGAAAGTGTGTTCTTTAATTGGCTCTCTATGGCTTGCAAATAAGCCAAACATTGTCTGGCCGGGGAACCTTCGGTAAAACAGTCTGCCATAAAACAAAAAAAACATGCGACAGAAATATTTGAAGCAGTCTGGGGCATTAATATTACCAGCACAGAGTTAATCAGAAACAGAATCTTTTCAGAAGAAATTAGAAGTCTACAGGTCTACATGTTCCAGACTTTCCCACAACCTGCCAAATGACGACACAAATTCCAATATGGAACTTATAGTCAAAATTAATTGGGCACATGGGAAGTCCTGCTCTTTTCAAGCACTTAGATCTCCCCTGGTACCTGGTATTTTGCATTCATATCATTTCCACATTCACTCACTTGGAGTAACTCTTTCATAGTTCTACTGGCATACTTTAACTAATACTTGAATTTAAAAAGTCTTATGTCTGTTCCACCAGTGGTTTCAAACTAAAAAATGATGATTTTTCCCTAAAACTTCAACATGATCACACAGTTTGACACTAAAGCTGATAAGGGACTATATTAGACCTGGCATGAGATGAAAACCTCATCACACAAAAAAAAATATATTTGCAACCTTCTGTTTTTATTTAATCTAGGGCCATATGACATATGGTGTAGACTGAACTGTTTGAGTTTCATTTTCTTAGGATATTTATGACACTAAACAAACCAATCAGCAGCTTTTAAATATAGGAGTTTGAGCATGTGACCAATGACCTTGACCTTCATCAACAGGGTTGAGATGTTATAAAAAATAGTTTTCTCAGATACTGATTTTATTTTGCATTTCTAAAATAGTTTTGTAAGGTCTCATTTTGGTGTTATTCTACTTAATTAGGCCTATGCCCCATTCCTTCATTGCAGCTTACTTTCTGGAAGTAATCGCAAATTTATTAATATATTGCAAAATTTCAATTGGCATGCCCACTGTGGAAAAGACTTCTGTTCTAGATATTGATGCTGGCTCTGTTGTTTTAACCTATTTACTGTTCCATATATATTAATACAGTGGAACAAACAAACATAACATACCAATAAAAATACATTTCTTCTAACACATGGCATAAACTATGGTGAAAATGAAGTCATTTTTAGGGTAAGGTCCATCACACTGTCAGATTAGGGTACTGAAGTCTAGCAAAGGAGGTGGAACAGAAACAAGTGAGAGATACAATACACTGGAGGGACAATACAGGTGAGGTCAAATGAGATCGTGTGAGGTCAAATGAGGTTTTCTCTAGCTATGGAATGGGGAAGAAGCTGAAATATATCTGTCATCTGGATTTCAAGTTTTTTTTTTTTTTGGTATAGGGATAGATTAACACTTAGTCAGTCAGACTGGACTGCAGTTTGAAATTAACTCTGTACTGAAGTGAAAGTGGTAGCCAACTTGATTTCACCTGATACTGACAGCTCACAAAAGACAGCTGTCCGGACCACAGCTGTCAGTTTGATCTGACTGGGATTCCAGTCTGTGATCCATGTCTGTGATCCAGTACACTCAGATCAGTCTGAGAAGCTCAGCGGATAAGTTAACAATGGACTTCCAGGTCAGTTCACATTCATTAGGCCATGTCTGTCTGGCAAAAATCTCCCGCTTCAGCTTACACAGTCTGATCCTGGTTTAGAGCTTTTCAAACTTCCTAACACTTGCTTAGTCCAAACACTGGCACAGGCTGAACTGACACATCCGTGGTTCATGATCTGAGTACAATATTTACTTCTGGTGAGATGGCTATATGTTATCCCCCATGTCTGTCTGTTTGTTTGTTTGCCTGGTTGTAAGCAGGTTTATGCTAGAACTGCTTCACCATTTTCACCTATTTAAAAAAAATACAAAATAATAAAGTAAAGAGATAAAGGTGAGGAATTATAGTCTGAAATCACCGACTTTGTCAGTCTCATCTGACTTTACACTTTGCCTTCCTGGTCTTTTGGGCCTCTTAATTCTTGTAGCTTTTCTCGGTTCCCTGGGGAACATTTAACCCATGCAGTCATATCAGGCGCTAGAGGGTTATTCTTTCTACATTTGCCTTCCTCCCATGACCAGTAACCATTCACTCCTGGGTCGCGAGAGTGCACACTTGTGGTTAAGACTTTGCCTAGGAGACTTAGTGCAGACAGCACCCTTAACCATTATGCCAGCATGCTCCACGAAATAAAAAACCAAATTCAAAATTTGCTGCAAATTTGAATTAAGCAACAGAGCCTGTAGTCTTGTTTTTCCTTGTTTTATATGACTGGAGGTGGAGTGGGTGACAAGGGTGAGTGATGTGTAATAAAATACATAACATGACACCTATTCAAAACATTTGTTAAAAATTTTGTTATTAACACAGATACCTCCAACATCTTCAGTTTTTAAGATCAACAATCAGTTCTTTTCAATGTAGGTTGGAAAGAGTTCCATGAAAATTGGTATCTACATTACAGAAAATATAATCAAAATTATTCATTCTTTCATAGATATGTATTTAATGTTTATATAAGTAAGAACATTTACCACATCTATGAAAATAAAGAGATATCATGATATCTTATCTCCTAAACTTAGTGAAAAATATTGTGAGTTAAGATATCATGATAGAACTTTGAGGCGGGGGGGGGGGGGGGGGGGGATACGTGATTATGATTTGTGAACAGAGGAACCATCTGGCCAACATGTAGTAGAATTTTAACACCAGTTGAACCCCTTATTAAGACAAATGAACTTCAACAATTGATGCAATCCTGACGAGAGATTTTATCATAATCTTATACACGTATCACCTGGTTTGTAAGGTTTATATTTTATTCTACACTTAATGTTATCCTTGTACCAAAGACATTTCTGCAAGATCAAACCAAATCACTTTCTGGTAAAATTAAAAAAAAAAAAAATTCAAACAATGATATATACATATGCCAACAGACCCATGAACCACCTTGTGAAAGGCATGGACTGTGCTCATAATAACGATCTCAGTGGTACGAGAAGTTAAATATAAAATATAAGGAAGATAGGCTTGTTTTCTGCCCATCTTCAAATTCATGCAGACAGGCAATTACAGTAAAACCCCTAACATGACCACCTCCCCTTTGGGACCACCCAGAGGAACCATGTTACATATTCATGACAAGCTGTCATATATGCTGGGCTAGCACTAAGCACTTTGGTCACCACAGGAGAGAGGTTTACTTAGTTAGTGATCAGGGGGATGCATGGCCACATGTACCTGGGGGTTTAACTATGGAAGGGGAAGTTGGAGCTATCATATCATATCAGATGGCCCATGATAAATTTAACTCAAGGTCATGACCCACCACTTATATGATGACACTCTGAGGAAGTGGTCCCAATTGTGTAAATAGATAATGATTAAAAAGCATAAACAGAAAAGAATGACTGTATTTGCGAGTTCAATGATTGAATGAGATATTCTGGATGATCAACAGTTTGTTGAATATTCAGTGCTTATGTAATAAAATCCCTGACTTTTGTCCTTTTATTTCAAGTTAGGAGAATATAACCTTTTTGAACACTAATGATCTGCATGTAGGATCAACCATAACGGTTTGTGCCTTGGATAATTCATGCCTGTTACAAAATGTTTTGTGCTTACATGTGGACATGAGGGTTAAACCTATCCAGTTTGTGGGCAGTGCAGGCAGTCTACACATGACGCCACAAAAACAGAACACATTTTAATGAGGAGTATATGTATATATAAAGCACTGTCCATGTTTTTTGTACGTGTAGCAAAATGGTTGAAAATGTTTTGGTTGGCCAATTTTGAAATATTTTTACACCACCAGCCAAACAGACTTTTTTAACCAGTTAGGAAACACTTCAAATTGCTGGTTAAGTGTTCAAAACATTTTAAAGCCATTTGCAAAATGGTCTGCATTTGTCAAAAGAAAATGGTACAATATTTGTCCAAGATATTCAGACCCTGAAGTAACTGTTCATCTGCTGTGCTTCACATGGTTACTTTACTATGTCAAGCTTTTTGATGTTTGTAGATATGATTTACTGTAAGATAAATGGTTGCATCACATCCTATTATTGTTTAGTACAAATACACTGGTACACTTGCAGTCCCTAAATCCCAGCATAATGTTCACGCAATAAAGCTTTAGTAACACACTGGAAGGTATCAAGAAATTGCACAAAAAATCTGCTCGATGTACATGTCCTTAGTAATGAGTGACTGGGTAATTATAATGCCTCATTAACCTTGCTAAACTACAGGTACAATTGATTTCATTCAAAATCACCACTATATCATGTATATTGATATAACTGAGCATTTATTAATAATCAATTTTTCATGAATATCAATTTGCTATATCTTTCATATATATAAATAATAACAAAGACATTATTATTATTATTATTATTATCATTATTATCTTTTATCTATTATTATAATTAAGGTTATGGGTTATATTACATACACTTTTTGGTGTTTTTGGTGGAGATATGTATTTTATTTTTGTTCCAATAATAATTAAAATAAATTAACCTTACACATTCCTACCCTGTGCACACACTTTCCTTCAATATAAACTTATATATTTATTATACTTGTATTTACCATGGCACATCTGATATTTATATATTCATATCTAGTATAACCATGTATCACATACTATACATTACTGCTTCCACTTTTATACATCTACACAAACCATATAACCTGATACTGAGCCCTGTTATTATGCTATTAATACAATTAAAAATTCCTATGAGACACACTTTAATAATTAATTATTGAACTTACCGGAGGTTCATCCTCTTGGTCTGGCACGGCTTCCCAGCCCTTTTTACGGAAGCACAAACATGAACTAAAGGGCAGAACATCTTTCCATTTCCAACCCATGAGCCTATGCCCACGGGTGACAACCCGGCAGTGGTAACCCAATGTTCGGGGTGTGACCACCGGCAAAATAAACCAACGCAGGTCTGTCCCTCTCCCTCAGCTGGCAGTCCAAATTTTTATATCACTCCAGTGACTGTAACAGTATTCCATGCACCAATTACCTAACAGTACACACTGTATAAGCCACAGCAGCGTTCTGTATTACAGTAACAGGCTGTACTGCACGTACCTGTGTATCACGCTGACAGATGCTGCTTGGCTTGCAGTATATAAGACAACTGTTGCTGGAACAGAGTCATATTATCTTGTGATCGTGCATCCAATTCCCAGATGCAGCATCAGTCTGCTGCTGCAGAATATGATATATAAACTGTAGTATATATATATATATATATATATATATATATATATATGTATATATGTATATGGTACACCCACCAGCGAGGTGGTGTACAAACGTCCTGCTCTTTCCTTATTCTCTTCTCTCTTTCCGCTGGTAATCTTAGTCCCAGCAGGCTTGTGCCGTGGCATAAATCACGCCTAATTTTCCTGCTAACCAATGTCAGAAAATCCTCAACCTTCAGTGCTGGAGCAGCTCTGACCACAGCTGACTAGCTAGGTTGAGAGGATAGTGTTGCAGAGGTGGTAACTTCTGTACTGAACGAGCTGACCAGTAATGGTCCGCTATGCATGGGCTGGCTCTAGTACTGAGGTGCTAGCATACCTTGCTTAATGCATGCTTCCTCTACCACTGGTCATTGGCAAGTACCACTGCTTGGCCCACACGGGTGTTCTCTCATTTTGCTAGGGTCCTGGGCTGTTTGGTACATTATATGCCTACAGACAGTCCTGGCCAGTTCATAAGGTCTCCTGCAAACATTCCCATAATGTAGACTGAATATGTCCCATGTAGCACAGATCATCACGGCCCCGGATAAACACTCCAATACAGGCAAGCACAAGGGGTCTGTCAGTATTTACCATACAATACTGTCTGTCTATATGCCTACACAATTATTAATCTAAGATCCATACAGAGCCAGCCTGGCTAATCAGCTGGACCCCTGTGTATAGCCATTGTGGGCTGTCTCCAGCTGTGCAAGTCCATGAGTTTGAGCGATGCCCACCAAAACATGCCAGAATATACTGAACCACTGCAATTTGTTGTCAACATGTATATGCTGATACACCGCCATGCCGGTTCAAATGATACCATGGCAGGTCCCCATCACGGAGGCCAAGCGACCCAGCCAGATCATTGGTTTGGTGGCCATCAGGTCTGAGCCAGCACATGGTGGGTGAACAGTGGGTACATGCACAACAGTCCTGAAAGCCAGTCCCATGGTAATCTGCATCTCAGTCCTGTGTGCCTGCTCCCCCAGGCCTGCATCCGATCTTGACACAGTACTGTCCGTTCATTTTACAGCAATGGTTCCACTATATCCTCTATCCCTGATGAATATGGTGTCTGACAGCCCGATGGACAGCCAGGCCCCTCAAACTGTCACAGCAACACAAGCATACAAGGATTTACTGATGAATAATTAATAGCAGCACTGTGGCTAATGTGATCGTGTGTCACTAACAGATGTATTTCTGCATGTGTGTGTATGTACACACAGACGTACACCAGTGTCAGACAAGCGAGGTCCCAATCCTTATATGCATGCCTTGAATGGCCATACATAAACGTGGCCCTACAGGAAACTAGACACTTCTTACTTGTAATATTTAATGCACAATTACCAGTATTGCATGCCTGTGACCCGGGCTCTAGCCACCACACACACTTGCGGCCTGGCTGGCTTGGGAGTGAGCTGGGATCCAGCATATTATCTGTCAAACTTAGTGTATTCACCTGCCTGGCAGCAAAAAGATGTGGTAAATTTTAATCTTATAGTTAGAGGATGAGGATAGGCCTGCTGTCTTTAACAGCAGATCAATTTTTCCCCTCCCCTGTCTCTTGTCCCCTCACAATCAATATAGCCCAGGGCAGGCTGCTCGATCATTTTAGCTATTGCAGATAAATGACTCTGGCTACATTGGTGAGATGTGCTGTCATAAATTTTCATCACTAAACACAAAAGGGAGGAGGGCCGTAATGATTATGTGGCCCAGCTGCTTCTAGAGTTCAGCATCGCCTACGTCACCTCCACCTTCGTTACTGACGGCTGCACCATTGCAACTGAAAGCACTGGGCACTGACACAAGTGGAAATCTAGAGCTACCTGTCACTGTAAATATTCTAACAAAATGCAAATCAGCAGAAACCATGTTTATTCAGCTCTATATATCTGATAAGAACAATTAACTTTAACTTTTCTCTGTTTTGGCTAAATATGGTTAACTTCATACAAACCATTAACAGCACAATTAATGAAAGCAACAAAACAAGATTAATATCTACAGGTATCTCATATATTTTTCAATTTAGAAATACCAATTTTTTATAATTATTTGTGTGTGAAAACAGCAGGTCTATTAATTTTTTTTCAAAATCAAATTTATCTATTTTTATAAAAACAAATTCCAGGCAATTTTGAATCATTAAAGTCAGCAGTCAGCTATTCACGTTCACTTTTCTATAAAATTGATTAGTTCTCACTTACTCTGCGTATAAATTAACAAATTCTTCAGATAATTCTTGTTAGGAAAGTTCTTATAATGCCCCTGTGGTGGATATATGAGCTTGTTTATCCAGAAGCTGTTAGTAAACACAGCCATGCTGAAAAACACAAACAGGGCCTACAGGCCTAATGCGAACCTGTGCAAAGTTTAGGAGTATGAAAGGAGGTTTATTTTAAAATTTAATATTGATCCTCTTAAGTCCTGCATATCTACCTTAGTCATTATGTTTTCAGCAAAATGGACATTTCACACCTGCAAGTTTCAGACTAGGACATTTTAAAACCAGAATATGGGTAGTCGACAAGCGACTATGTGTATCCGCAGAAATCAGAGTGAGACAGGTGAAGTGAGGCATGGATTAAGTGGCAAGGGGAATAGAGTGAGGTGTGTTGCATATTAGCATGGATGTCTGCAGCTTAAACAGGAATGTAGGTGGTGCCACCTGTCATAAAATTGTCCAGGATGTATAAACCTGCAAAATTTCAGGTGGAGAAGTCAAACCACTGCTGAGATATGAATGATTTTATCCCAAGGCAGATGAACAGATGGATGCTGTGCAAAAATGGTTGCATGTGGCGCCACCAGTTTTGCCTATGATGAAGAGCTATGTGAGATCTATACACAAGCAAAATTTTGGCCAAATCGGTCAAACTGTTCCCGAGATATGAGCTTGGATGTCTGCAGAGTAAATGTGAATGTAGGTGGCGCCACCTGTCATAAAATCAAAGAAAGCTGTCCAGGATGTATAAACCTGCAAAATTTCAGGTGGAAAAGTTAAACCATTGCTGAGATATGAGTAATTTTATCCCAAGGCAGATGAACAGATGGACACTGTGCATAAATGGTTGCAGGTGGCGCCACCAGCTTTGCCTATGATGAAGAGCTATGTGAGATCTATATACATGCAAAATTTTAGCCCAATCGGTCAAACGGTTCCCAAGATATGATCTTGGATGTCTGCAGAGTAAAGGTGAATGTAGGTGGCGCCACCTGTCATAAAATCGACAAAGCTGTCCAGGATATATAAACCTGCAAAATTTCAGGTGGAAAAGTCAACCACTGCTGAGATAAGAGTGATATTATCCCAAGGCAGATGAACAGATGGATGCTGTGCAAAAATGGTTGCAGGTGGCGCCACCATTTTTAGTGTATGTTATAAAGCTATCAAAGGGCTACATTTGTGCAAAATTTTTAGCCTGATCCGTCAAACAGTTCCCGAGATATGTGGGTTTATGTGTGGAAACAGACGCACAAATGGACGCTGGGCAGAGAGGAAAGGTCAAAGGTCAACCAAAAATGAGGGCACAACAGTTCACATGACCGATCATAATTCAAAATTTAAAAAAATTTTGCCCAGTGGTTATTGAGGAGTTCTCTGGAAACCTATGCGGCGATTCGGCGTCTGACTGAAAACAGAGTATACGTAAAACTCTGTTTTGGCGGATACAATGATTGTAGCTGACACCACCAGTCTTATATACAACAAAGAGATATATAAATATTCCCAATGTCAGACTGATATGTCAAACTCCTCCTGTGAAATAAGCAGGGACATAGACTGTGCAAAAATTATTGTAGGTGGCGCCAACAGTCTTGTACACTATAAAGCTACCTGATATGTATAAACATGCCCAATTTTAGGCTGATGTATCAAATTCCTCTGTAGAAATAAGCAGGCGCATACAGGTGGCACCACCTGTTTTGTAAAAGAGAATACCATCAAAGATGCACAGACATGTCAAAATATCAGTCCAATACATCAAACTTTCCCAGAGTTTGATGCACTGGGCTGACAAGGCTTAGGTGAATAAGGAAGTTGCCCCGGAGTGACCTGTGACAAATTGCTGCCTCAAGCTACTGCACTGAGTGAACTCATGACCTGCACCTGGCTAGACTGAGTGAACTTTTGACCTGTACCTGGCTGCACTGAGTGATCTCTTGACCTGTTGCATAATCTGACACAGTTGACAGTCTGCCAAAGCTATAAATAGATTCAAGCTGAACTTTGGTGCCAAATATAATACAGTGAGCAGTCTGCCAAAGCTATAAATAGAATGCAGCAACTGCACTGAGTGAACTCTTGACCTATACCTGGCTGCACTTTTTCCAATCCTGGCACTGTGCCAAAACTATTTATAGAGCTGACATCATCTTGGCTAAAGGCCAACATCAAGGCACTGGCAATCTGTCAATGGTAAACCAAGTGCTGCCATCTGAACACAGAAGTGGTCCCTACTTGAAATAACTTTGAAATTTATTTTCCCAATACAAAATGCTTTTCAGCTGAGTTTTTATAAAAAAAACAGGAATACATGTAAAAAATTATTACGGATGCATACTGAATGCAAAATTAAAATACAGATATATCTCATTGATGGAAAATTATTGAATTAAGTTGAGTAGGGATACCAATAATTTATATCCACGTACAGTTGTCTTTATACAGCCACAGAGAGGTGAATATCCATGATTGTAACATTGCCTGGTACGATGAATAACTTAAATCATAAATCTAAATTTTTTAAAAGCTTTTAAAAAAACTTTTATTGTCAATATCAACCAAAGATAACCAGAAATCTAAATGTCTAGTGGCATGATGTAATAGATGCTGATAATCTGGTGCCAGGCTAGATGTAACAGCATAGCACAGCTAACATATATGGTAAAATGACTCAATTCAATCTCCATAAAATCATTCATGTGGAACCATTAATGACAATTATTATAAGAATTTTTGTAGGGATTATTCTTGTAAAATATTTAACAAACTGGCTTCAGTGGCATCAGTCGAAAAACGTTTCGCAGGTTTATAACTCATATAGGAAGATACAGCAAACTTGCTAAGTTCAGCTTCCTGTAACTCAGCCAAAAAGCACTGAACCACAACCATTTGAACAAACTTGAATTATCAACATCTGAGAAAAATTAATGTGTGAGATTAAAGAATTTGGCCCAGTGGTTTTTGAGAAGAAGATCTTTGTAGCCACTGAGCTAAAATGGGCTGTTATGGCATATGACTAAATTCAGCTTCCCATAACTTAGCCAAAAGTCAATGAAAAGAGACCATTTGAACAAACTTCAGAAAACACTACCCTAGGATCATTTCTGTGCAATAGTAAACATTTTGGCCATATGGTTTCAGAGAAGAAGTTTTTTGTAGCCCTCAGTGTGATACAGGCACTGATGACCCCGTACAAAAAAGGCCGATGCAGGTGGCGCCACCAATACCTCAATTCAGATATGACCTATGTGACCAACATTGGCATAAATTTTGGTGATGATAGCTCCAGCCATTTCTGAGATTTAAATTTTAATATGCTTTTTTTCACAGTTAACAAAGTTAAACCTCCTGTAACTCAGCCAAAAATCTCCAAACTGGAACCATTCGAACAAACTTGAGAAAGATTGTTCCATGGATCATATCTGTGAAATATTGGACAATTTGGCTGGACAATTTCGGAGAAGAAGATTTTTAAAGGTTTTTTAGCTTTTTCCTTATAAAATCTAAGAAAATACAGTAAGAAAAAAAAATAAACAAAATCCAATATAGTTTTTTCGATGACTGATTATTTGCAAAAAATTTGGTGATGCTAGCTCCTGCCGTTTTTGAGATAGCTATGGTTAACGTACAGACGATGCACAACGTACGACGCACGACAGACGACACCGCACCATCGCATAAGCTCACAGGTTCGCTAAAAAACATGCATGCAACCTAAAGTGGTTGGTTGCAAATATGTGGAAGTTGAATGGTTATTATTTGTACAATGCCCTTGACACAACTGTGGTTTGTCTGAGTTGCCACCAGATGTCCTTGCTGAATGTGTTTTGATTATTTTTGTTGCCCCCCCCCCCCTGCATGTATAAACATGCAGATATAAACAAAACACACAGCATGTGTGTGGTTGGATCAGCTTTTCTGACTTGTTTTTATGAAAGGTTCAAGGTATTATTTTTAGTACTGGTAAATATATGTCAGACATCAGAATAGGCCCCTTTAAAACTAGATTTAAGATGGTTGAAACATACACAGGATAGGCTCACCCATAAGGCAGGGCTCAACATTAACAGTTAACCACTTGCCCAGGGAATCTAAAGTGTCCAGAAAATGGTGGTAGGGCAACCAAAAGTGGACCTACAACCCCTCGTTGTTGACACTTGACTGTTTCATGCCTCACGGCCTATGGCAACGTGTCAACAACAAACTAAGGATTTCCCCTGGCCTTGTTCACCCAATTCAGTGAAAAAGTCTGGTAGAGACCAGACAATAGCTCTGCTTTCAAATAACTTGGCATGTGAGTATTGTTAGATCATTTCATATTTATTATGGAATCTTACTTGCATAACTGGGCAAGTTGGTCCAAAACAAGGCCTTAAGGCCTAATGCGAACCTGTGCATTGGGAAATAAACCAGGTATAATGCTTCAATGCTGGACCATTACCTCTCATGTATATGAACAATGCAGGTACTAAACATTTTGAATAAGAAACAATTACACAAACATCACTGCTGAAATTCTGGCATGGGTGCACACAACACAACTAGGACCCATGGGTCTCAACACTCAGTTGAATTTGTCTATAAGGATATTTTGAAAGAAATTTTTCAGAATGATAGTCCTGTGACCGTAACCAATGACCTTGTGACCAAAAAATCTCAGAACTTAATATCCTTGAACTTGCAGCATTAGGATTATTGTAACAATCTTTTAAAAAGTGACCTTGACCTATGACCAGATAACCTCAAATTCTACAGGTTTCCTCACTTTAGGCAAGTAAGCCATGTGTGAACATTGGAAAGTTCAGGATGAAAAGTTTGATTTACAGTGCATCCACAATCTTTTTAAAGATGTGGCTCCTGTGACCTTCAACTTGGATCTCTGGACCCTGGTAATCAAAATGAATTTACTTATGTGGTTGGTCATTATTAAATCAAGTTTGAAGCAAGTTTATTTTTAGTAAATAAATAGAAAAATATTTGTTAAAATAGAAAAAATACCGGTGGCGCCACCACGTTTCAGGAACTGACAAAACTAGTCATGGTCAATATTCAAGGCAAGATTCATGACAAACCATGCATTAATTATCAATATATTGGAGGTTTTGTATCAAATTTCTTACTATTCTGGGGGGTACTTTCAAGCCCTGTAGCTCAAAGGATATAGGTTGCAGTGACATAATTTCAGGTTTCCAAGGAGATTTTTTATTGACCTCCCTGGATTAATACTTAGAAGTTTCTAGGACCAGCTGTTACGATTTGTGCCCTGCTAACGGTGGCCGGATATCCGTATGGACGACCGACAAAGCGCCATTCCTACACCTCAGTTGACTTACAGTCAGCTGAGCTAAAAATGATTGTAGCTGGCACCACCAGTCTTGTATACAACGAAGCTATCAGAGATATATACATATGCCCAAGTTCAGACTGATATATCAAACCCCTCCTGAGAAATAAGCAGGGACAAACACTGTGCAAAAATTATTGTAGGTGGCACCACCAGTCTTGTATAAGACAAAGCTATTCGATAGGTATAAATATGCCCAATTTCAGGACGCTATATCAAATTCCTCTATAGAAATAAGCAGGCACTAAAGTCACACACTGTGCAAAAGTCATTGTAGGTAGTGACACCTGACTTGTGAACGAGAAACCCATCAAAGACGCATAGACAGGTCAAATTATCAGGCCAATACATCAAACTTACCTTAAGTCTGATGCATGGGGCTGACCACGCTTAGGTGAGAAAGGCAGTTGCCCCGAGTGAACTGTGACAAATTTACTTGCTCAGGCTACTGCACTGAGTGAACTCATGACCTGCACCTGGCCAGATTGGGTAAACTTTTGACCTGTACCTGGCTGCACTGAGTGAACTCTTGACCTGTTGCCTAATCTGATACAGTTGGCAGTCTGCCAAAGCTATAAATAGATTGGCTCTACATGCAGCCCTGAGAGGCATGACACCCATGAGGTGATCACATGGTGCCCATGAGGTGTTCACATGTCACCCATGAGGGGATCACATGCCTTGTGCTTGGCTGCACTGACTGAACTCTTGACCTATATCTGGCTGCACTGAATGAACTCTTGATCTGTTGCCAAATCTGAAACAGTTGGCAGTTTCTTAACCTATTTAAATATACAGAAACAATCTTAGCCTGTTGGCAAATCTGTTTACACATACTGAAAGACTTTGGCTAAAATGTTTTTTTTCAAGCTGACATATTCATAACCTTTTTATCAAAATATCTAGAATAATAAAAGATGCAGTTTTTTTCATAAATAAGCTGAATCCTACAACATTTGATAAATGACATATTATTGCATAAAATCTGGGGATGGTAGTTCTGAGAAAGTATGGGTTAATGTACAGATGACCAATGACCCCCGTACAAAAAAAGGTCAATGCAGGTGACCACCAATACCTGAATTCCATATATGGTTCATGTGACCAACACTGGCAGAAAATTTGGTGATAATAGCTCCGACCGTTTCTGAGATTGTCATTTTAGTATGCTTTTTCGGACAGATGACTAGGTTCAACTTCCTGTAATTCCACAAAAATTCACTGAACTTGAACCATTTGAACAAACTTGAGAGAGATGATATAAAAGATTATTTCTGTGAAATATTGAACAAACTGGCTTGACTGTTTCGGAGGAGAAGATTTTTTAAGGTTTTTTAGCTTTTTCTCTATAAAATCTGAGAAAATGCAACTTTTTTCAGTAGCTAATTTTTTGCATTAAATTTCATGATGCTAGTTCCAGTCAATCCAATAGTATGAGTTAACGTATACCTGTGATTGTAAACATTGCCTGGCATGAGGAATATCTAAAATCATAAATCTACATTATTTAAAAGTTTTTAAAAAACATTCTTGTCAATATTAACCAAAGATAACCTGAAATCTAAACGTCTGGAGGCATGATGTAACGGATGCTGATAAACTGGTTCCAGGCTAGATGTATCTGCTTCACACAGCTAACATATATGGTAAAATGACTCAATTCAATCTTTATTATTCAGCTAAAATTCATTCTTCGGAACCATAAAAGACAATTAATTATTATAAGAATTATTCAGGGGATTATTCTTGTAAAATATTAAACAAATTGGCCTCAGTGGCGTCAGTCAAAAAATGTTTTGCAGGTTTATAACTCATATGGGAAAATAAAGCAAAATGGCTAAATTAAGCTTCCCATAACTCAGCCAAAAAGCACTGAACCAAAACCATTTGAATTATCAACATCTAAGGATAATTAATGTATGAGATTTATGAATTTGTGGTTTTTGAGAAGAAGATCTTTGTAGCCACTGAGCTAAAATGGGCTGTTATGGCATATGACTAAATTCAGCTTCCCATAACTCAGCCAAAAGTCACTGAACTGAGACCATTTGAACAAACTTCAGAAAGCACTACCCTAGGACCATTTCTGTGCGATATTAAACAATTTGGCTATATGGTTTCAGAGAAGAAGTTTTTTGTAGCTGTCAGTATGATATGGGCACTGATGACCCCCGTACAAAAAAAGGCTAATGCAGGTGGCGCCACCAATACCTCAATTTCAGATCTGACTCATGTGACCAACATTAGCATAAAATTTGATGATGATAGCTCCAGCCGTTTCTAAGATTGTAATTTTAGTATGCTTTTTTGGACAGATGATTAAGTTCAACTATCTGTAACTCGGCCAAAAATCACCAAACTTAAACCATTGGAACAAACATGAGAGAGATTGTTCTAGGGATCATATCTATGAAATATTGGACAATTTGGCTGAACATTTTCGGAGAAGAAGATTTTTGAAGCTTTTTTAGCTTTTCCCTATAAAATCTAAGAAAATGCAGTTAGCCAAAAAATAAGCAAAATCCAATAGAGTTTTTTAGATGACTTATTTTTTGCAGAAAATTTTGTGATGCTAACTCTTGCCGTTTTTAAGATAGTATAGGTTAACGTACAGATGCCGGACGTCGCCACACCATCGCATAAGCTCACAGGTTCGCTAATAAAACTTTCCATTTTCTTTCTTGGAGAAATTAAATCATATTGTTATACCTCTATCAAAAATTTCATGCATGTTTATCTGTGAAAAATGCTAAAGAGTTTATCTGTGCAAATGCTATAGAAAGATATTATTAACTAACAAAAATTTGAACATGTTTACTGTTAATGAAAATCATCACTTGAAACACACTTTTTTTATTTGTGAAAATTCATGTAGGTCACTTAAAATGAGATGTTACTTGCCCAACTAATGTCTAGCCCTGTAAGGGATGTTTTTTCTATACACTCATGATTTCAACATGTGACATGTGACATCAGTGTTTTTGTGTACACAAAAGACAGCCCCCATCATCACTGTAAGATAGAAATGTGTCAGGGTTTTGATAAGGGCCGGGGGCTGTCACAGGAGATACTCTGAGGACAGCAACCAACCAAAAATCTGTATCTGCAGAGAGAGTCTGCATGGTACAAGGGCATGAGTACTGGCAAAGTTGAAAGTGGAATAACACTTATTTGGACCACACCAATATCCTTAAATTAAGTAGAATACCATGTGTCATACTGCAAACTGACAATGTAACAATATCCCATATAATATTTTGTGAAAATTGAAAGTAATATACCACTGTATACAATGACAACAGGAATCCAGGTCATCATTCTGCATTCCTGTGTCATGGACTGCTGAGTAATATATTATTCATCATACAGAAAACTTTTATTACTGCACCCACACAGTAAGTTTTATCAGGCTTAAAAAACCTCCGTGCTGGCGTAATTTCATCACTACTAATTTTGGGTTCGAAATTATATCAGTAACTGAAAAATTTAATGCTGTTAGCATTGGCCACGCAAAAGTGAAAGGTAGGATCACTTTCTGGAAAATGTTATTAATATGAATATTTCATTTTATTAACTTGTGAAAATCAATGTATCTCACCTCAATGTTTCTGTGCTACTTGTATATTTATAATGAGCCTTCCATTTGGTAAATATTTATGAAAAAACTTGGGCAAGTGGTATTGTAATTAATGTTCACAGCTAAAAATGTTCTTAAACTAGAATGGCTTGTTTTCACACTTGCAAAAACAGATATCTCCCCCACCCTGTTTGCATATAGGTTATATTATTGAAGACATGGTGAGAGATCTGACCCTGTAAGGTCACCAGGTTTCAAACTAATCCAAGATTTTGGAAGGAACAACCAGTGTTTCAAATTTGGGAGGAAAATATCCAACCCTTCAAAAGTTACGGCTTTCTCAAGATAACTAAAATTTGGCTGATTTGACCTTGAAGATATTGGTCAAGGTCACCATCTTTCAAACTCCTTCGAGAACTTTGTATGAACAATCAGTGTACCAAATTTGAGGACAAAATGTGAAATACTTAAAAAGTTTTGGGTTCATAATATTTTCAATTTTGGCAGATTTGAACTTGAAGACAAATGTCAAGGTTACCTGGTTTCCAACTTATCCAACATTTCAGTAGGAACCATTTGTGTGTCAAATTTCGGCAGAAAATATGCAGCCTTTTCAAAGTTATTGTGTTCACAAAATAACTCAGAAAACTTTACATTTCAGCAGATTTGACCTTGAAGATGAAGGTCACCGGATTTCAAACTCTTTCGAGAATGTTGTAGGGACAACTGGTGTACCAAATTTGAGGGGAAAATGTGAAATACTTCAAAAGTTACGGGCTTCATAAAAATTTAACATTTAAGCAGATTTGACTTTGAAGATGAATGTCTAAGTTACCAGACTTCAAACTCCTCCCAGATTTTTATAGGAACAATCAGTGTTTTAAATTTCGGAGAAAAATATGTAGCCCTTCAAAAGTTATCATGTTCACAAGATAAGCTACAAAATTTTACATTTCCGCAGATATTACCTTGAAGATGAAGGTCAAGGTCACCTGGTTTTGAACTTGTCCAAGATTTTATTGGGAACCATCAGTGTTTAAAATTTAGGAGGTAAATACTGTGGTTGTCTTCTTATTTGCGGTGGTTTCAAATTCGCGATATTCACGGTCGTTCTCTGACCGCGAAATTGAAACCACGCAGTTTTGAATGCATATATACCAGGCCATGATCGTTCATTTCAGAAGCTGCCATTATAATTATAGTTGGCGACAGTTGAGATTAATCGTCAGCTACGTGGTGATGTCCAACGAGCCTGGTGCATATACTTTGAGTGATTCAGGGAGAATTAAAAACAGGGCCCATTTAAAATAGTATCAGTTTTCTTAGATGCAAAAACCATGACCCTTAACGGGGATGTGCTGACCCGGCACAGGACTTAAGTCTGGAGAGTGTCAATACCCGCATGGCAGTAATATTTCAAAATTACATGTATGTGTGCCAAGCCAGGTGACATCCACTGCCGCTTAAAATGAATTTTGAGTAGAGGGTACCCTTTCACATTGTTCCGTATTTAGTCATTGTTCATAAATAAATTTTGCCACAAAGTATTGAACGTAGCCGCTAGGGTAGCGCCACATTGTAACTGTAAAAAGGACTAATACAGTCACTAGCGAAATCATGACGCGCCAAACGATGTTTGATTGGCTAGTGATGAGGTTTATTTTAAATATATTTGATAGGTCACAGTTCATTATGGGGCCAAATTGCCATAGAACACTGGTATATGAGTCGTTTCGAATGAGCCTTGGCCCTGAACTAATTACAGCCAGCAGGATCAGTGCTTCCCGCATGTGTCAGCTCAGCCGTCCATGACTGTTCGAACATGAGATATCTGGACAGAGAAATAGTAGACCTGGATAACAATGAAATCAGCGGTTTATGAAATTATTTTGTCATTACAGTTCATAGTTTTATATTTGATAATAAATAATACTACTCGACCAGATAGAGCGCGAAAAAGGAACCCCATGAAACTTTTAAAAATACAAAAACCGCGAAAATTCAGCCCCGCAGATATAAAGGCAACCACAGTATGCAGCCCTTCAAAGTTACTGCGTTCACAAAATATCCTACATACAACGACGACGACTGACGACTCCACTGAAAACAACATGTCTCCCCTGGAGGGGGTCAAACATAATTAATCCCATGGCTGTTTTGACCAGAATATTTATTTGTATTTTGTTACAGCATCTGAAATTTCCAACGGTAATTTTGTTAGATAAGAGCTATATATACCAAGCAACATATGTGGAATTGCTCTTTTATAATAAGACTAATTATATATGTTGGACTTAATAAGTATGAGTGAAAAAAGTTCTCATCATAATGAGATTTAACCGTTTCTTGTCTGCCAGCATGTGTTTGGTTTAAAGTCTATCAGAAAACTTCTGAGAGCTGTAAAACAGGACATAGCAATCACAGGATGCAGATAGTACCTGACAGCAACAGTTGAAGGCAGCTGAGCATCACATCAAAACAGGACTGCCCCTTTCATGTAGCTCTCATGTACCTGGTGTACCGGACTATCCTGCTGGGTCATTTCATTGGTCAACCTGTGTTTATCTACAGAAAATTTAGTGATAAAAAAAACATGCAAACTGGGAGCTTTTGCATCCTGAGAAATTCCTTTATGACTTGCTGAAGTAACTTGCATTTGTAAATTTGTTTAGCCAACCCTCACAAAAAGTTGGACATGAATTTACATAATAATCTAAAATTATGTTAAACTAGAGAGCACTCTTTGACCACACACCTCCACAAACATTCTTGATCTCGAGAATATAACTACCATGAATCTGATCAAACTTATTTACATAAGTGCAGGAAAAAGTAACTGTCTCAATGGATGCATCACAAGAATACAGGTGGCCCAAATTACAGGTTACACCTTACACATAACTTTCAACCCATTTAAAATGATTCACTTTAATATTATCTGTAATACTAGTGAATGACTTGAAGCTCATCCTTGACCATGACATCCAAATAGTACTATGTGCTAATGGTGAAGGATCCTTTTAAAACAAATTACATTGGTCCAAATTACCTCCAAAATATTCATGTGTTTAATAACCTTAACCTTCCACAGAATTAAAAAAAGAATCCATCCATTATTTTTTTTAGTAAAGTTGCAAATAAAAAATCCAACGGCACAAAAACCATGATTTCCCCGAAGGGTTCACAATAATTTTTCTTATAAAGTTTTTCCCCAGGCCCAACCTGTTCAATCTCAAAGCAGAGAAATAGTGAACACTAATGAAACAGGGATCATTCATTAACTTAGTTATGCCATCACAGGATTTCCTCACTAAAACTGATGAGAATTTAACCGCTGTCCACAGATGACAATAAGATAACATAAACAAAACAACAGAATAACTTTCTCAGGTACATTCATCAGGGGTGTAACATTACATCTATTGTCTGATATCATTTATGGTCTGTATCCTGTCACAATTTTCTTACAGACTGGGATGACTGGTTTATTGTTTTAAAATATAATTTACCGATTGTTTGGGATCAAGGATTATTATATGAGAATTGATTAGTTTGGTTAACAGATTTAATATAATAAATCTCTCAGAAAGAACCCATCCATATTATAACAGATGGTGTTACTAAATAATTGTATTGCAACTCCTCAATGGCTTAGCATCAGAATTACCCATTTTTGGTCTTGATGTGTCTAGAATAATGCCAAATTTGTCCTAAGAACCTGATATCATTTTCTGCATTTTCCCATAAATTCTGAGGAATCTGACATTATTTCCCCAAGGCTTTAAATCATCATAGCGCCATCTGTCAGACACTGTGTCCCTCACTGGGTGAACTCTCTCCATGACAAACCTGTCCCAGAGAAACCCGTCAAACACAACCCCATCCATAGAAGCTAGTGCTTATCTGGACAATGTCATAGCCATTTCAAAAATCTAATATGTAAATAATGCTCAATGTAAGATCAAGCGATATGTGTATAATTAAGGTGCAAAGTAATCATAATATCAATGTAGAGTGTGAACATTCCGAAGTCAGGTTAAATTTGTGATATGAAGAAATCTCTGGTTAATGATACGTTAACAACAATATTCACCAAGCTTTCCGAGTGAAGAAATCAAGTAATATTTAAGACATGAATTTTCTCCAAATATTAAAGACACAAAGAATTGAGTAATATTTCAGCATTATGACATCAGCATATAAGATATTCATTTGCTTGACTATTTGAAGAGACATATTTCCAAGCACTCTCTTGGTGTTGATATAGCAAATAATAAGATCGTTTAAGTTAAGTGGATCTTGTGTCCCCAACTGACTTCGGCAGCTGCAATATCCTCCATACTAGATCTGTATATAGTACAATGTCTCATCTCCAGCAGAGTTTGTGAGATGAGTCCTTGACATGAGTCTGACTTCCATCCAGTTTCCTTGCAAATCCTGTTAGCAGATCTTCTGGCAACAAATGCTGCTCAGACATGTTTAGAGCTGGACAGGCAGAAGAAAATTGAATAACATCCTCCTCTGTGAATGTCTAAACTCTTGTGTCTGCTGGAGGAAGATAAAAACACTGGTCTAAAAGCACTTAACTGCTAAGCTTCATCATACACAGAAAGGCAATCAACATCTTAGGCCTCCTGTACATGGGTTTAATGGCAGATGTATAACTCCAGCCCAAACAGCAGAAATGTGGTCATGTGTAGAGGTGGTAATGCAGTAAAATAGTGATAATACTGATAATAAAATAGGTTACTCATAAAATAAACAATAGAAAATAACAAACCATGGAAACTCTATTTCTGAACACCTGAAGCTGATGCACAGATGGATGAAAAAGGCATTTATGGAAGCGGCACAGACTAAAACAGCACCAACATGAATGGGAAAGGCTAAAATAGGGGAAAATGGTGACAAGGAATTAAAAAATGATTATGTTTCTCCATTGAACAGATGATGTCAGATAGAAATACCATTTGTGAACCAAATATGACAATCAGTGGCAGTCTACTTACAACAAGTGAAAGTGAAATTTAATAACTGACCTACTGATAGAATTTTAAGTTTACTTTATGCAGATGGCATGTTAGAGAGCCTCATAAATCCACAGTTTCAAAAACCATAATATCATAGTTATGATTGTATGAATAAACATGCAAGGGTCTAGAGGCACAAATAGTCCCCACCATGTTTGTTTTCAGAGTTATTTATTAAAAGAAGGGGATGGGACAGATGGACAGACTGATGCAGACCATTTTAGTAGTCCTCTCTCCCATGGCGGGGAACTCAAAAAATGTCACAGAGCACAATGTGACAGCAACTCATGAATCCAGAACATAGATTGATAGTAACTCATGAATCAAGAACATAGATTGATAGTAACTCATGAATCAAGAACATAGATTGATAGTAACTCATGAATCAAGAATAATGAATCAAAGTGCCTCATAAATTCAGAAAATGTCAACTGTGCCTCATGAATCCAGAACATCATGCCATGGGGCCCATGCATGAATCTCAGAACCTCATGAATTCAGAACATCATGCCATGGTGTCCCATGGATGTATCACAGGGCCTCATGAATCTAGAACATTCAACAGTGCCTCTTGAATCCAAAACATAAAGCTTTAGTGCCTCATGCATTAATCAGAGTGCCTCATGAATCCAGAATGGTCAACCATGCTTCATGAATTTGGATCATTCCACAGTGCCAAATTCTGAGTTTCTAATTCAGTGGGCAGTGAGTGGGTAGCTCCATCTTTACTTCTGATTCAGTGGACAGTGAGTGGGTATCTCCAACTATGCTTCTGATTCAGTGGGCAGTGAGTGGGTATCTCAAACTTTGCTTTTGATTCAGTGGGCAGTGAGTGGGTAGCTCCAACTTTGCTTCTGATACAGTGGGCAGTGAGTGGGTAGCTCCAATTTTGCTTCTCATTCAGTGGGCAGTGAGTGGGTAGCTCCATCTTTACTTCTGATTCAGTGGACAGTGAGTGGGTATCTCCAACTATGCTTCTGATTCAGTGTACAGTGAGTGGGTAGCTCCAACTTTGCTTTTGATTCAGTGGGCAGTGAGTGGGTAGCTCCAACTTTGCTTCTGATTCAGTGGGCAGTGAGTGGGTAGCTCCAACTTTGCTTCTCATTCAGTGGGCAGTGAGTGGGTAGCTCCAACTTTGCTTTTCATTCAGTTGGCAGTGAGTGGGTAGCTCCAACTTTGCTTTCGATTCAGTGGGCAGAGAAAGGGGTAGCTCCAACTTTTCTTCTGATTCAGTGGGCGGTGAGTGGGTAGCTCCAACTTTGCTTTTGATTCAGTAAGCAGTGAGTGGGTATCTCAAACTTTGCTTCCAATTCAGTGGGCAGTGAGTGGGTAGCTCCAACTTTGCTTTTGATTCAGTGGGCAGTGAGTGGGTAGCTCCAACTTTGCTTCTGATTCAGTGGGCAGTGAGTGGGTAGCTCCAACTTTGCTTCTCATTCAGTGGGCAGTGAGTGGGTAGCTCCAACTTTGCTTCTCATTCAGTGGGCAGTGAGTGGGTAGCTCCAACTTTGCTTTCGATTCAGTGGGCAGAGAGTGGGGTAGCTCCAACTTTCTTCTGATTCAGTGGGCGGTGAGTGGGTAGCTCCAACTTTGCTTTTGATTCAGTAAGCAGTGAGTGGGTATCTCAAACTTTGCTTCCAATTCAGTGGACAGTGAGTGGGGTAGCTCCAATTTTTCTTCTGATTCAGTGGGCAGTGAGTGGGTAGCTCCAACTTTGCTTTCGATTCAGTGGACATTGAGTGGTTGGCTCCACACATGCTTCTGATATCAGTGGCCAGTGATTGGGTAGCTCCTGCATTCAACATTCCACTGGACTCGCTAACTAAAGTTTGGAGGTAAAGGCAGCCATATTGGCATGATTTTAAGTTCTCGTTTGACTAAATTCTGGTAAAATATATACACAAGTCACCAAGAGGCTTAAGAAATAGTAACACTATAATAGACCTGGCATGTAATTGTTCATTAATTGGACTCCCTAATTCATCCCTTTTCATGTTCCATTTTAAAATAAAAGAGTAAATACAACAGCATATATATTGCATAAATATATATAAAGAGAATTGTGTACCGCACATTTTCAGTCCAAAAGGAAGTGATCCACCAATATTACATGGTAAAATGTCCACAAAACTGGAGATTCCGTGCTGCTACCAGAGGGAAGCCCTGTGCAGACACATACATCTTAATGCAGAAGTAATATCAAAATATTGAGCATTTGGGAACCATCTGAGGAGGAATATTTTATCCCGGTTTAGCACTCTGAAAAGCTGCCTTACACAGGTCTGTGCATAATCATGCCCACGCAAAGCATTGGCCAGCTAGTCAAAAGGTGGGTCTAGCTGGGGTTAGCGGGACTGAGTCATGACGTCAATGGCAACCTCCCTGGAGGATCTGACTGGTTGCTGAAGGTGAGGCCCACTAACCTATATTGTGGCTGATCTTTCTGTGCACACAACGGTCCTGCTTGTTTTTCTCTCAGTCATTATCTTTAATATATACTTGGCTCCAGGGCAGTGGAGCAAAGATACCCAGACTGTTGTGGCCCATATTCTTTATATACTAAATCATATCTTGTCTTGCCATATATCTATAAAACACACACTGGCATAAGCAACATTATCTAATTTTTTTAAACATGACAAAACTATTCAGGCTATTAAAAATACTAGAATAAGGAACATTTTCACATTTTTTAAACATATATAATTAAACTGTTTAGGCCAATGGTTATACTGAAATTATATTTTGCAGTGTTATTGTTTTCTGTCAATGCACACATACATATGTCTTTTAAAATCATTTATTTATTATATACTGCCTCGCAGGCACAACCAACTCATCATGTTTAGGTATTGATTCATACATTATTTATCTGTAATTAATTCCATCCTGTTTCTGTGTCCCAACATATATGGAGATTCCATAAAAAATAGCTATACGCTTTTTTTTAAATCATGTACAATGCAATATATGGATATGAATATGTTAGAGTCTTGAATGATTTAATCATTATACCTTATAAAAATTTAGATTTAAAAATATCTTTCTTACATGCAGACACTTTCGAAATATATCTGCACTCAAATTACTGTATTTTAGAAACTGCTTAGTTTGTATACATACTATATCAGTGAAATATTTCAGTTTTTTTTAATCTAAATTTGCCAGCTTATTATTCAATTAACATCATTTAAAAGTTTTGAATAATGATTTTCCTGTAAGCTTTTTTCCCCTTTTATTTGCTTGAATATCATTCAATAAATATTATTATAAATTTCTACTTGTTTTTTCTGTGAGACCTGGTTATATTTTACCTTTTTCAGTCCTATGGACAAGTGTTACTTTTCTACTAATGTTGAGCCCTGCTTTCCTAAAAGAATTATCACAGTGTAGGTGATGACAAAAAAGATATTCCATGTGTGGAAGAGACAGAATGTAATAAATATTTTTTAGTAATTATTGAGGTGTGAGAAGCATGACAATATCATCACATCTGGATTTCACTCACCTACCTATTTTTTGTAAACTTCTCAAGAATAACAATGAAAAGGCCTGCTAAATATGACTGGATACACCTGAATAACAACAGATTTAAATTTAAAAATGTGAAACTAATCCTAATCATAATATCACCAGGAAGTGTACCTGGATAAAGCACCAATATCATTTACCTGATGTCAACTGATACACCTCCTCATTTTACATAAGATATCCACAACTGAAAAAAAAACAGCCTCCTAAATTCTATGTCACCAACAGGACAGAATTGCTCCCTGAATAATATTACCGGTATGACACTATTACTACCTTTGCCCAATGTAACAAAATCATGCAAGTTTAATTACACCAAACTGTGCAGCTCTAACTAGAGGGCAGTCAGGAGCACAAAATTCATCCACCCAAGCTTGTATATCTGGTTAATATAAATAAATTAAACCACATTGGTAACATCATCCGTAATCTGTAATTGGAACAGCTGTATTGGTACCATGGTGGTACAACTATCCAGAAACCAATATGACAGAAATACCAGTGTCAATTAGTTATAAGCCATATTGCTAAAACACATCTATAAACTGGCAGAAATACAAGAATCAAATGAACCAGTGAAAAACAATTATCCATTATATATGGCAAAAATACCAGTGCAAGGTACAATTATAGGAAAAAGTTTAAGTTACAATGAACAAGGGACCAATGGGTCACGGAGCCCAGCTGTTATATATGATAAAAAAATATGATTTTGAAATGAGGCACATGCTGGTTTTGTGTGGAAATAAATATAAGCTGTATTATGAGTTGCTGGTGTTTAGCTTATGTATGATTTTGATAGTTTCTTTGGAGACAGGGAAGAGATTTATTTCATTTATTTTATTAACAAATGGAGTGCTACTGTCATACAGATTTTGACTTGGCCATATAACTGATAAGCAGCACATATAAGATAAGAGTTTAACTATTTATTAAAATTTTATAACAAATATTGTGCCAAATATAATTTCTATTAAAAATAATAAGAGAATCATATGATTTTTAAAATTAAATATAACTGAAATGTTTATTAAAATAATATTATAGAATATATTCATTTTAAAGTATTTGCACTGGTATTCAAATTAGTGGTGGGAGTCGGTTCCTTTTTCATAATCGATCATCGGTTGTGCAAACCGATTGATGATCGATTAATAATCGGTTCAGGCAAATATAAAGAAACCTGCTGTTATCTGTGAAACTGTACTTTCTTAACCAAACGCAAAAAAAAAAGAAGTTTTTGCCTTTTTTATATTTTCCTATTATTGGTGAAATATGCCTTTAAAAGTTTCATTTTAATTATTTATAATAATCCAAAATTAAACAACAATCCAGGACATCTACTTGCTGCATAGACCCGGAAAATGTATTGAGCATTATAACGCCATACAGCCCATATTGTGCAATGTACATCTCGTTACAAAACTCACCGCTAATTCTGCAGCCCCCTGCCAGTTCACAGAGATTTATTATGTCCTCTGTTCTCGCATTTACCGTGTCATACTCAGTAACATAAGTAAGTTATTTGGGAACACAGACTCATTATCATGATTATGATGTAATCGATAGCTGCCTTTGGTATTCGAGCGCTTGAAAGAAGCAGCCAACAGACTGACTTTCGATAAAACTCGATGATCGGCCCACCACTAATTCAAATACTTTCATTTTACCTGAATTCCCATTCTTATGCAAGAAATTTTATGATGGAGTACATATTCATATTCATATTCATATTCATATACATTTGCAAAGTATTCGCACCATGTCTGGTATTTATTCAGTTTTAGCCAAAAAATGATGTTGAGAATCCAGAATATAAACAGAGGACCCATGGGTCACGACGCCCAGCTTAAGTTCGAAATTTATGCAAATGCAAAATATGAAAAATATTCTATTGTAATTTTTTTCATTTATATAAGCATATGAGAAGCTAAGAGGAAAGGGCCCTCCTACTTGGTTTTAGTAAAGTTCTCAATATATGATTGCAAACTAATACTCTGACAAGACTGTCATGAAGAAAAACAGTAAAAGTTTTGAGATACTGTGATGCATATGAAAAATTTACAGATGGACAGGCAAGTGGACAGAATGGACTAATACCTTTATTTCACTTTCAAGGGAATAATGCATTTAAGTTTATATATAAGCCTATTTTTTTAGCATATCCACTTTTTTCATTAATAGTTTTTATCTGATTCATTTTTTTTTATTTACAAGTGTTATAAATTTGTAATATAAAAACTGAAAATATAAGTTAAAATATTAGAGTTCTAAGTTGCAATCATTATATATCCAGATTGTAGCTCATATTGGGTGATATTATGCATACACATATATTTTATTATTTTTAAATCAAATGTTTAAACTGAATGTAAAAGAAAATAATGCCACAACATGACATCTACAAAATTATTCCTTGAATAATTATTAAAAAGTTTTGCACATTGAAGTTTTCAGTACATGCTTAATTTTATTCACCAAAATAAAATAAAAGATTCAGTAAATTTGATAAAATAAAAACATCTTTTCAAATAAAGTATACACACTGTTGGTTGAATGAGGGACGAACAATATCATTATGCTAATTACAATCTCAGCTATAATTAATTACTGGAATTAATAGTCAATTTCACACCTGGTGAAGTTTTACTCTTCTAAAGTAAAGCATTACTTATCTGATGAACATCCACACTTTCATAGCAATACATCACTGTGTGGACACAATTAAATGTGCACTTTAATCATTGTAACCCTGGTGGTACAATACAAAATCTAAAATGTAGCATGTCCAAGAATAAAATAAAATACAGAAAATTATAACATTCATCTAGTTTATGCACCAGCTGGGGGGGGGGGGGGGGGGGGGGGTGAGTGCAGGGCACAGGGGAAGCCTGCTAGGGGTGGGTTACATAATGCAGGAGAAGGCTGTACTACTAGGTGGGCCAGATGTAAACAACACTTGACATGGTGTATGAAAACTTGAATAAAAGCTACTCTTTTCAAACAATTCCTTTGAAATTTTAAAAGATTAAATCCTTATGTATATATGCTGTGAAAATTAAATCAACAGTGCTTACAGGGAAAAAAACATGCCACTGCCAAAGTTGGACAAAATTTAAGGTATTGATTTTTTTATTTATGCTAATAACTTGAAAAATTTGCAAAATTCAGATATAATTTTGGGTAAACAATTGAATCTTGATTGAATAAAGTTATATTCCTGAAAAAAAAGTCTCCAGCTTCAGCAATTCTCATGTTAAGTGAGCAAATATACTTCCTGATTTTTAAAAAATTGCATTATATTTGGGCCTATAACTTCAAAATAAAACCCAATACTGACCTAATTTTTGGTATGTGCACAAAAATGTACGGAAGAATATGAATACTAAATATGATCAAAAACAGATCGGTGGTTTGGATATTAGGCAGCCTTGAAGTGTAACAATGGCTTTTTTATGGAAAACGGAGGTTTTCCCTGAAGTTCTAATGACCCAATTTTCGGTATGGTAGGAGATTTTGGGGACATCTAATGGTATGCAGAATTTTGGATTCGTAGGTCAAACGGTTTTAAAACGTGCCCTGTTAACGAACGGACGGACAACGGACAAAGGACCACAACTATAGCTCAGATGACTTATAAGTCAAAATTTTTAATTGGGAAATAGATACAAATTAATTTAAGTACAAAACTAGATGTGTCGGAACGACACGAATGCCCCCGCCTGGGGCAAATTAGAAACATTTGTTAAATTTTGTAAAATTTTTTAAGTTCAGGAAGTGTTGTTTGGTCAAAAGTAGGTCAACAAGGGCAAAATGCAAACTCGATCTGTAAAGGGTCATTATCAAGCAACACACCAAAAATCAGGCCAGTATCTGCAGGCATTGTGAAAAAAAAGTCCATATATGTGCATTTTTCATGAAAATTTCTGTCTTTCATGAAATTTTCTATGTTTAGGATCTGTCATATGGTGAAAAATAGGTTAACTGGGACGAAACGCGAACTCGATCTGTAAGTGGTCATTATGTGCCCACAGACCAAACATTAGGCCAGTATCTGTAAGCATTGTATTGCGAAACTAGAATATTAGCAAAAGTTGATAATCATTTATAAATTTAAATTGGAGAGGTATATACCATGTTTCATAACAATCCACCAAATGCTTCCTGAGAAATAAGCTCCTGAGTTTTTTTCTATACTAAGCTCTGTGATATTGAAAAGTAGGTCAAGATCACCCATCTTTGAACTTGACCAAGATTTTATAAATATAATGCAATAGCACTGAAGAAATGAAGTTCCTGTGTTGAATACCTTTAGAGATATCCTGCACAAAAGGCCAAAATTGAAAAAATCCGATAAAATTTCATTAAAAAATCAGAAATTGCAGGTGGCGCCACCAAAATTGTGCAGCACATACAGACCATCAGTCCCAATGATCATAGTAAGTTTTGTGAAATTCCTCACAATGGTTCCTGAGATATAAACTTCTGAGTGTTTTTCTATAATCAGCTCTAAAATGTAGAAAAATGGGTCAAGGTCACCCATCTTCGAACTTGACCGAGATTTTATCAATATACATCTTCACTGATGAAATAAAATTCCAACGGTGAATCCTTTTAGAGATATCCCGCTCACAAGGTAAAAGTTAACAGATGCGGAACGGACGGACGGACAGACAGATGGACAGACGGACAGCTTGGGTGACGACAATAGCCCATCAGCCTATAAGCTGAGGGCTAAAAACGGCTGTACATGTGTATTTGTCATGAAAATTTCTATTTTTCATGAATTTTTCTAAGTTTAGGAGCCGTAAAACGGTCAAAAGTAGGTCAACCGGGACGAAACGCGAACTCGATCTGTAACTGGTCATTATCTGCCCACATACTAAAAATCAGGCCAATATCTGCAGGCATTGCGAAAAAAGTCCATACATGTGTATTTGTCAATAAAATTTCTATTTTTCATGAAGTTTTCTAAGTTTAGGAGCCGTAAAACGGTCAAAGTAGGTCAACCGGGACGAAACGCGAACTTGATCTGTAACTGGTCATTATCTGCCCACACACCAAAAATCAGGCCAATATCTGCAGGCATTGCGAAAAAAAGTCCGTACATGTGTATTTGTCAATAAAATTTCTATTTTTCATGAAATTTTCTAAGTTTAGGAGCCGTAAAACGGTCAAAAGTAGGTCAACCGGGACGAAACGCGAACTCAATCTGTAACTGGTAATTATCTGCCCACACACCAAAAATCAGGCCAATATCTGCAGGCATTGCAAAAAAAAGTCCGTACATGTGTATTTGTCATGAAAATTTCTATTTTTCATGAAATTTTCTAAGTTTAGGAGCCGTATAACGGTCAAAAGTAGGTCATCCGGGATGAAACGCGAACTCAATCTGTAACTGGTCATTATCTGCCCACACACCAAAAATCAGGCCAATAACTGCAGGCATTGCGAAAAAAAGTCCGTACAACTGTTTGATTTCGGAATGACGGTATGACGGAATGACGGACTTGGGTAAAACTATATGCCCTGGCCACTTTGTGGCGGGGGCATAAAAATACCCTTTTATTTCCTGTGACTTTTTTCCTGTCACTTTGTTCCTGATCACCATCAGCTAAACCAGAGTGACACAATGATCCATCACCTGTAGTAGAAATGCTTATAGTGATTAAATCACAGTTAAATAACTGTGTTCACATTAAGTAAATAACAACAGCTTAAATATCAGCATGAACACAGCAATCATTAAATAGCACAGCCTTTCAAGTGGGGCCTATATTAAACCTGAATATCTGAAATATCATAATAGTAACAGAATTAGTCATTATAATTATGTGTTGCGATACAATTATTTTCAAATGAACCAATCAGGAGATATAAAAATTTAAAGTGAGCTATAATGGTATAAGCAGCCTTAAAGGAGTAAAATATAGAGCTCCAAATTATGGTACCTATTTTTGCATAATAAGTTTCTAATCAACTCCAAAAGCAAAGTTAATCTAAACTGAACCAAGATTGCAGTGTCAGAAAAAAAGGTATATATGCATTATGTTATACTGTAGTAAAAATTATCGAGCCATCATGTTAGTGAGGTACACAGAGTCAAGTTGAAGGGTCCCTGTAAAGTCTTGGGGAAATACCAGCTGTTGACATAATATAATGTAGTTTTATCATGACAGGGTCAGCTGGTTTCTGATTTATACAGGCCTCAGCATGGGAGCCTTACTATTCTAAAATAATGGAAAGAAATCTCTGCAGTGCTTTTTTTTTTATCCGGATGACAGAGTTTTTTTTATTCATTTATTTATTTACTTTTGGCCATAAAATATTTTCCAGATGCAAAATCAAATGATCCCTTTTTAAAAGATTAAAAAGTAAAAATTAACTTTTCATTGAGACTTAACTTACTTAATTGCCTTCTGTGACCAGCCACATTAGGAATAGCATAGCTGTCTTTATAATCTCCTGTCATGATGATCAATTGACTAATTTCTTGTACTTTGCAAGGAGGACAGAGTGGACCCTAATTTCTCTGGTACTTTGCCATGAGGAATGAGCTGAAGTCCTTGTCTCTTGTACTTTGCCACAAGGACAGGGTTGACTTTTTCATCTCTCTTTTTTCAGTTTATTATCTATTGTACTTTTCCACAAAGGCCAAGCTGACTTAATTGTGTCCTCCAAAACAGAGTTTTGCGGATATTATGTTTTCAGCCGACTGCCGCCGCAGCTGCGTAGGTGTCCAGAGTACTCCTCTGTAACCCCTAAATGGAATTTTACGAAACCCAGGATTATGTTTGGGTCACATGTGAACTGCTGTGCTCCGATTTTGTTTTGACCTCTGCCTTTCCTCTCTGCCCAGCGTCCATTTGTGCGTCTGTTTCCATACATAAACCCACATATCTCAGGAACCGTTTGACCGATCAGGAAAAAAATTTGTACAAATGTAGCCCTTGGATAGCTTTATAACATACAGAAAAAAATGGTGGCGCCACCTGCAACCATGTTTGTACAGTGTCCATCTGTTCATCTGCCTTGGGTTAAAATCACTCATATCTCTGCAGTGGTTTGACTAATTCACCTGAAATTCGGCATGCGTATACATCCTGGATAGCTTTCTTGATTTTATGACAGGTGGCGCCACCTACATTCACGTTCACACTGCCAACATCCAAGCACATATCTCGGGAACCGTTTGAGCGATTGGGCCAAAATTTTGCATGTGTGTAGGTCTCACATAGCTCTTTATCATATGCAAAACTGGTGGGGCCACATGCAACCATTTTTGCACAGTGTCTGTCTGTTTGTCTGCAGTGGACTAAAATCACTGATATTTCTGTAGTGGTTTGACATAACTGCCTCAACTTTTGCAGGTTTATACATCCAAAACAGCTTTCTTGATTTTATGACAGGTGGCGCCAAATACATTCTAGTTTACGCTACAGACATCCAAGCTCATATCTCAGGAACCATTTGACCGATTAGGCCAAAATTTTGCATGTGTATAGATCTCACATTGCTCTTTATCATACACAAAACTGGAGGGGCCACCTGCAACCATTTTTGCACAGTGTCTGTCTGTTTCTCTGTCGTGGGCTAAAATCACTGATATCTCTGTAGTGGTTTGACTTATCTGCCTAAAAATTTTGCGTGTTTATACATCCTGGATAGCTTTCTCGATTTTTTTTGCAAGTGGCTGAGTTGACTTTATTGTCTCTTGTACATTGTCACATGAGGACTACTGAGTTGACTTTATTGTCTCTTGTACATTGTCACATGAGGACTACTGAGATGAATTATTGTCTCTTGTACATTGTCATATGAGGACTACTGAGTTGACTTTATTGTCTCTTGTACATTGTCACATGAGGACTACTGAGTTGACTTTATTGTCTCTTGTACATTGTCACATGAGGACTACTGAGTTGACTTTATTGTCTCTTGTACTTTGTCACATGAGGACTACTAAGTTGACTTTACTGTCTCTTGTACGTTGTCACATGAGGACTACTGAGTTGACTTTTTCGTCTCTTGTACATTGTCACATGAGGACTACTGAGATGAATTATTGTCTCTTGTATGTATATGTCAGAGACGAGATTGAGGCAGAGTACAAGAGACAATAAAGTCAACTCAGTAGTAGACTGAAAACATATTTCACATGTCAATTACAATACATAATATATTAGGAAATTTGATCAGATCACTGTTGTAATCTTGCCTAGGCAGATTTTAAACTCACCTAAGTGATATCACTGTGTTATCAGGCAGATTTTAAAATGGGCTGGATGATACCAGACGGATTTTAAACTCGCCTAGGCAAGATTAAAATCCTGGTCTGCTCCATGATGGATTTTAATATCTCCTAGGCGAGATTGCGATTGTGATCTCGTCTAGGCAAGATCACAATTGCAATCTCATCTAGGCGAATTTAAAATCCATCATGTAATAATCTAGCTGTATACATACTAATTAAATACCACAAGACTTGTGTGATTAATCAATATGACTGAAATTCTATTTCTAAAATGCATCAATGATGGAAATCCAAACAGGCACATATGTAGGTACATACAGGTAATCATTTTCCACTACTGGTCATAAATGGCGTTTAACTGTTTGCTGAGCCAGGATTTTGTTAAATTGTATTAATAATTAATGTACCAGTAACTCAAATGAGCAGAAATGAACCGTATCATCACACATAGTGCCTTCAATTATCCAAAAAGCACTAACCACAGCAGTGGGATTTGTAAAACATATAAATAGTATTAAAAGAAGGTGAGAAAAGGTTATATTACATGACCATTACTGCCACCTGGTGATGAAATGGTGAACCTTTCAAAGAAATGTTGCAAGTCAACATCCATGCATTTGACCAATCAAGATATGATGAATTAAATTCAAGAAATCAGTTTCACAATTTGGAAATCACATATAAAGCATAAGATTAAAAACAATCTCAGTTCCTGTTAAGGTTTAGTTGATTTCTTCATTTTTCCCAAAAGGCAACTTTCTTTTTAATACAACGGTTATTCCCTTAATACCAACATCTATGTTTTTGTCTGTTCATAAAATGGCAGCCCCCATAATAGGTTACACAGTTACTGAAAAATATGAGAAATCAATGTACTTTTTAAACATATCACCCCTATTTACTTCACTCAAGTTCATTGGTAACATGCAAAAACAGCCTCAGCTAACAGCTGCTGATTGGATGATGTCATGCAAACACTCTAAACAAAATGACCTGCTGAAACACAGATGGCTACTCATTTGGGATAACATCTTATCTGTTACATCAAACTGGAGATTCATCTTAAATTCTTGGTTGCCACATTAGGCAATCATATCTATATGCAGTTTTTTACAAAACATTTGAAAAATATAAAGATTTAAGAAAATTATCCAAAAAGGTAGACAATTAATGGTTGATGGAATAGAATAATTTAAAAAAAACAGGGCTCCCGGTTGTACAGCAGACTACAGAAAAACTGCCTGTCATATAATATTGAGATTTTTCTTCTTTCTTAACCTTGCACTTCCTAACAGACAAGTTCTTACTTTGGGTCTGATTAATTTTTTTTTTCAAAAGAAAGAGACTTTTATGAAAAAGTCTCTGGTCTCCCCAGCAGTAACAGATCAACGAAATTATATCTGACATTAACAGCAAGGACACCTGTGGGAAAAATGCAGAACTGATATTAATGGTTTACTTATCAAATGATGCTGAACACAGAGCATTTTGTTTAATGCCTGACACACACATACAGTAATCCCTTTTACATTACTACAGTATATAGAATATGGCCCATATTCATTTATGTCAAAGTGAAAGCATAATTTATGAGACATCTGAACATTACTGTCCAGTGTCATAAAATTAATGGAATATAGATGGCAAATATGAATGGATGATCTCAAATACATGGAATTTTATATCTGTCACATGCATTCCTGATATCTGTTAAGAAAATATGATATAAAAAAGTACTGGCACGTAATATACAGCACTAATATTTTATAAGAAATACAAAACAGAATATATCTGATCCAAGTATTATCTATTCAGTATATTATAACTTGAATTGAAGAGAGCCGACTGATTTACTGGAAAACATTATGTTTACAGTTAATTGAAATTAATGACAAACTTTCAAGGTCCAAAGTTTTTATTACGACACTGAAAATGTTTAATTGATTTAGTTCATCTTCTGCCAATAATTAAATTCTGATAAACAACATGACTTCCTATGCTAAGCATAATTTTTTTTTATTTCTTCTCTTCTTTTTTTTTCTTGTTTTCTTTTTTAAGTTCTTTTTAATTGAAGTAACTGCCTCCATTTTTTATTTCGTAACTCACTTAACAAAGGAAAATGTATATCTGAAAAATTCCACTCCAGTTTAAGACTATTTGACACTAGCTTACACACAATTACCCTGGTGTTACCCCAGCTCAGGGTACCTCTCTTGAGGGTACTAGGTGTATGTTTGTCATCCCCACTGCTGGGTCATAACAATGAACAACCCCCCAAAAAGGTGAGCTCCAGCTGCTTGATCATTTCTTTCAAGAAAATAAAATAATAGCATCTGAATAACATGATAACATAAAATTATTACCAAAAACTTCCCCCAAAAAAGTAAGAAAAATTGCCCACTGACACTATTTCTAAAAAAAGTGCATGAAAAAATTATTAAATTTTTGCCATATTCACTACAATTATTTATTTTGTTAAAAGCAGCCAACTAGACAGACTTAAAATAACTTACAGATGTTAAATGTAGCCTTAAGAGAGAAAAGTTAAACTCTGAAATAGGCAATGCCATCCTCTGGCCATAGCTGTTAACTTTTTATAAAAAGATGGGCCAGTAAGTCCCAGACAAATTGTTTTCTATACACCCCACAGTTACTTTTATTTACTGTATTTACTACGAGAGGCACCTGCCACATGGGGATGAAACACTGCTATAATTGGTGACCCTGCCAAAAGACCAAAACACTCCTTGGCGCCATCTGCTGAGTGCAGAGAAAACTAAAGGAAATTTCACTTTGAACATCATATCATCATAAAGTGATGTTAATCAGTAAAAATGAGGAAACAACCTTGATAAAAGATCAGTGTTAAGGAAACATTTAAGGGTTTCATTCTCTGTGTATACACTTTGACACTCCACTAAAGAGGTTTCCTTGAGACATGCTTATCATTTCCTTGTTTTCATTCTGAGCTCATAAATTAGCAAGTATTACCTATCTTTTGCTGAATTTGCAAAGGGAGGCATACACCGAAATGAATCCACCAAGGGTCATTTCTGCTCAAATAAAACTCTCCTGTCTGATGGCTGGGACTACTTGTCTGAAGTGTCAAACTTCAAGATCAAAATTTGTAACATTAAACATCTCAAGGAAACATCTTCTATTAAAATTTTACATGTGCATGCTTCCAAAATATTATTTATTCCATGAAGTCCATACAAAAAACACATGCAAATTTATGTAATTTGTCTTGACAAAATTCTTATCCAACATATTTGAATGAATTATATTACCCCCTTCACTACATTTATACCTATGCCGTTTGTGTATTTAGAAGTCCCATTGCATTGTGGGTGTTAAATTTTGAGACCCACAAACCCTAAAAATCAGAGTTGTGTGCTTTGAAGTCTGCGGAGTGTGCTAGGAACGTGCCAAAGATACCCAACACTCATTGGCTCCATCTGTTGAGTGTAAAGAAACCTAAACATAACAAAACCTGAAAATGAACCTTGGAGCATGCAACCACAGAAAAGATGCTATGAACATTTTTTTTATGTGGGAATTATAAAAAAATTATTTTTTCACACCATACAGAAATTTATAAATCAAGAAATATTTACATGAAAAGTGTAAAAATTCCTGCCAAAGCAACCATGAAGAATATATGAAGGACATATATTACCTTGCTGTCATAAATTATCCAAATTAAAATTCTGCAAAAAAAAAAAAACACACATTCTAATGTTCATCTTATATTTTTCTATCTTATATATCTTTTTTATTCTTAATGCAACTACAGATATTATTATTATGAAATGTATGATGTAGAATGATTGAAAGAATCTCACCACTCTTGTCTCGGCAGGAGTTATGATATTGAAACCAAACAGAATAACTTTTTTATAACAATCACCTTTGACCTCCTGACCCCCTAATTTTATGAATATTCCTCTTGTGATAAGTTACATAGGCCGTGTCTGACTTGGTTCACATATAAACCAGATTATACTAAAATGGTTTAATTTACTCACAAAATGGTTCACTTTGTAGTTGGCATTACAAAATCACAACTTTAAAAGTTTATAATCCCATTCAGCTCTGCACCAGAGCACTCCTTTTGGCAGCATTAAGGAAAGCGGTCAAGGCCATTTGCTGAAACATTCACTGTAAACCGAACTACAGAAAACCGAACTGAATCAGATTAGTGGCCTAGTGCAGACAGGGTAAACCAATTATATGCTGGTGCAGATACATCCATATGCAAAGCTGGAACCCAATCAACACTTTGAGACTTTAATTTTTGCTAATATTAATAATATATAATATTATGTAATATTAACTTAATATCCCATGGAACTGAAATAAAATCTGATATGGTCATTACTCTTTTATAACTCCCTTTGTTTAAAACTATATTTTGAAGTATTATTATTCAAAATTATTCAGTTATTATGGCAACAAAACCTCCACTGGGTGAAAGATTGTCACAAGTACAGGCTGAATAAAAAGAATCAAAAGTATGACCTTTTTTATGCATTATGTTTATACAGTTTATAACCATGCATGCACTTATTAAACTGATCAACATCTGTCAGGGCTGTAATGTGACAGTGTATTGATACTGGTTTCATATATATTTTACCAAGAAATACACAGACATAATGTACCTGACTTGCTTATATTACAGATTTAACAAATGTTCCTGTTTGAACTGCATGATGCACATCTGAACTATGTTAATATTTTATTCAGTAAAACATTACTTAGGAAATAAGACTTAGTTACAGAATTCAAATATTCCACATACAATACATGGATGGTACTCATTATTAAAATTAAATAAACATAACTGGGCATATAAACCAGCTGTTGCAATGTTCTGGGAAAAAATGTTTTAAAACACACCTAGTGTAATGTGACAAGGTCATTCATACATAAGCGAATGTACATTTGAGAATATACCTAGAAGTCCTTCCTGGACCTGGATCATGAGGTGGGTCCACACCAAAATTTGATTCATCCTTGGCTCATTCCCAAAAGCCCCGGAAAATTTTTCTGAGATTTTGTTCATAGTTATGCAAGTTATGTTGTGAACAAACACACACATACACAAATGGGAATGAATTGTGGCCTCCTGGGGGAAGCAAAATTACACCAATGTTTTAAGTTATTATACTTAATCACAAGCTGAAAACACAAAATGTGAATAATGGCATTCAAACATAAGTCTAAAATATTTCTGATACTCTGCCTCAACACTAACCAGGCCACTGCATTGGTTGCTTGTATATACTGAATATATCTGAGGCCTGGAATGAAAACAAATAACTAAAAAAGAGCAGTTCATAGAGTACAGTATGTACTTACACTGTAGTACTACTAGTAGTGGTTGGAAACAAGATGGATGTTGAATCTTTAATCCTATTACGGTTTGATAACTCTGCCAAGATTACTATGTGCTCCCAGAGATACAAAGTTAACAACTCCATTTATAGTGTGTTACAGTGTGTTATAGTGTGCTTAAGTCTGAAGGGTTCCAATTTTAATTTACTTTAGTGTTCATTTTTACATCCACAAATCAAATGATATATTGATTTCTATATTTTGTATCATAATCAGATACACCTCTTTGTATAGGACCAGTATTCATCAGGACTACAAGCATGCTACTGTCATCAAACTGTGATAAATGCTCTGGGCCTAGTTGTGAGCTCATAAATGAACATTTGGTTTCTAAAATCTTGTTCTAGCTGCACTGTATCAAACTTAATATTGTTTTTTAAAGAAGGAAAAGATGGTGCTTGAGCACCGTAGTTGAGGAAGTCAGGGAACCCCGTCCTAGAGGTTCCTTCAACAACCATAAAGATGATATCTAAGCAAACTTTTATTTATTATCTTACTATTAGGCCCAAAGTCTGCCAAAGATTAGGAGAAATTCAGAGGAGATAGAGATGAAATATAAGGTCTGTAAATAAATAAGATCAATAAATACTAAATGGGTGCAAGGTAGGATCAAGCTGACTTGAAAAGACTACTTGCTTAGTGGATGTGATGTCAAACTCAATATGCTACAATCACCAGTTGTAATTTTATGTTTGTTGGTGGGTGATATATTGTTGGTTGGAAGTTCCAGGAGAAGCAGACTTGTTGATGATGTAACAATGGTTTATTCCTTTTTCTTAATGTACAAAGTTTCTGTTATTCTTCTAACAACTAACTTTATGATGATGACTTCACTTGCTGGCAATGATCCTCACAATTTAAAATTTTTTTCCCTATCTAAATGGAACTTTTAACTCAAGCTTCAAACTATAACTTTAACTGCCTGTATCTGTCCTAGGTGACTTGTATATATAGAAGGTTAAAAGACAATACAAATAAATGAAAATTTCTCACTCTCAGGTGAATTATACCCTGATAATTATTCTTCCTGCCAGTTTTCTAATCTTGATGTGCTAAGTGTCAAAGACAATTCATTAATTCATTTACCCTTGAGAGACTACCTTGACACTCTCACTAATTAACTCTTACATGAACTTTGTATATTCAACCATAAAAATATTCCAGACACATAATAAAACATAATTGAAGTAATAAATTTCATGATGGTAAATCTGTGAAATACCTGGTTTGCTGTTTAGTATCAAACTGGCCATATGAAATGTCTGAATGAAGTATTAACATATTTTTAATAATAAAATAAACTAAGAACAACAATTCTAGTTACATCAATGAACTAAGTAAGGATAACTGATTGATTTATCCTAAAGTTGACATTTTGGTTCTTGTTATTTAAAATCTTAATTTCTATATTTTATTACTTGGTAATACTACCATTGGATTAGGCTCTCACCCTTTTTTCAGCTTTCTCTCAGAGTAAAACAAAAAAGTCAACTGCCAAACTGTTTTTCTGCTGACATGTAAATTTGATGATTGCAAACTTAAACAAATATATATGATCATATGAAGTTACAGCTATATCAAATAGCTAATGATATTAATTCACTAAACTGGCTCTAAGAGATAGTTCTGCCTGCTGATAGCTTTGTTTACAGTGGTTTGCTTCATATAAGCAGGGTTAAAATTTCACGATTTCCACTTGTTCAGTATTTCCTGAGGGTTCCATTTTTGCAGCATTCTCACCATATCAAAAATCTATACAAAGTAAACTTTTATTATTTTTATTAATTATATAAAAATATGTGCACAAAATCATAATAATTGGACGGGTACCCAAGGGAACATCGAACGAGTTAAAATTATTTTTCATTAAGAGCAGATAATTTGAAAGATCTGATATCGTATATAACAGCAGTGTTTGAGCATAAGAAATGTATTAATTTTTTTATGAAATATTAATCTGTTATCGTTCAACTTTCCTTCACCATTGGGACCTCTTATTCTGGAAAGTTTGATTTTTGTGATAATACCCCTTTCATGAATATCACAAATCTGAAACCCATGTGAACAAAAAGGAAAGCACAGTATACACAATGAGCAATTTCGTGGAATTTATGTCCCCTGCTTCTGCCTCTTGTTGTCCCCCTTTTGACTTCCCAACATGTTTTAGTTTTTATTTTCCCCTGAAGATGTCTCCACATGTCAGTGTGTGTGTGTGTGTTGGTTTTCATTGTCCCCTGAAGATGTTTCAACATGTCATAATTTCTTTGTGAAATGGGAACAACAGGGAAATTTTTTGTTTGTTTTGGAGCAAGTGATTAAAATCTTTCAGACAGACACTCCAAAACCAATCCCAAACAAGGTATGCATGAGAGCAATCACTGACCAAAATTTGAATGAAATCAGATAATATTTACGAAAGTTATCACATGGAAACCAAAACCTGAAGACAGACTAACCCAAATCAATGTCCCCCGTTCTGCGGAAGTGGGGGACAATTATTTACATTTTGCAGCTTTTCAAATTTTAAAACTTATATTAAAATCAATGAATAAATAGTGTTTTCTAATTATGAAAACTAGGATGCTCTCATATAATTCAAAGCAAGGCTCACAGATGGAGCCAAACTGTCTGCATGCTAGTGGAAGGTGGGTTCAGGCATTAGTAACCAAGTGGACAATATTGCCGCTGCTTTGCTGGCTCATACAAGTTCTATTATGGCCCCTGGGCTGGGTGTCTAAAGCTGTGCTGGATAGTCCTTGAATTGCCCTCGGCTTGGAGAAGCTATCTCACCTCAATATTTTAAAAATTTCTCGTAAATTCTTGTCATATAAACCCAAAATAAATTTTTTTTCCAATTTTACATAGTGTTTGTTAACATAGTTCCTGAAAATTAATACAGCAAATGACCAAATTACAAAAAAAGATACAATATGTGATTCAGTTATTAAAATGGTGCATGTGAATGACACAAACATGAAAGGTACTTTGTCACTAGCCATGATGTATGTTCTCAGTTCATACTCAATGCAAAACAAAACCATTCAAGCTTACAGGCTGTCTCTTTTTCACCTGTCTTACATATAGTTTTGGTTCTGTTGGTTGGTGAATACAATCCAAGTGTGTCTGTATACTATAACGTGACTGCATGGCTGAATATACAATATTGCACATCCATGAAAACTCAAGGAAAGAAGATGGACTTGTAAGGGATCAATAAACTGTATTTTCCACTGTAGGTTGCCATCTTGATTTATGATAATATTGCTGGATGCTATGTTTATAATTTTTGTGCCACTGATCTCGCCTGGAGCTAGTTTAACTCTACTGTGTATGGAACAAGAAATGGTTACAGAATGAAATCTTGGCAAATACTAATATATTTCCATGAGGGAATTTTGTATTTCATGTATACCTTATATGCCTAAAGTAAAATTATGGGTTCCTTTAAAATTCAGGGACAAATAGCCCACAAGAGTAAATGATATGTAAATGAGTCGCAGCGCAAATGTTAGTATTCTAGTGCCTTGGATAAGGGTCAGTAGTTATCGATAACATAATAGTCACCATAGCAATAACAAATGTAGAAATGAGGATGACCCTCTGTGGAATAATTAATAGCTAAGCGTAAATAACTGAATGGTAGACATTAAAGAGTAAACCTCTGTGGAATAATTAATAGCTAAGCATCAATAACTGAATGGTAGACATTAAAGAGTAAACCTCTGTGGTATAACTAGATATAACAAAATTTTGGCCCAATCGGTCAAACGGTTCCCGAGATATGAGCTTGGATGTCTGCAGTGTAAACGTTAATGTAGGTGGCGCCACCTGTCATAAAATCAGAAAAGCTATCCAGGATGTATACGCATGCCGAATTTCAGGTGAATTAGTCAAGTCACTGCAGAGATATGAGTGATTTTAACCCAAGGCAGACGAACAGATGGACACTGTGCAAACATGGTCGCAGGTGGTGCCACCAGTTTTGTGTATGATGAAGAGCTATGTGAGATCTATACACATGCAAAATTTTGGCCCAATCGGTCAAACGGTTCCCGAGATATGAGCTTGGATGTCTGCAGTGTAAACGTTAATGTAGGTGGCGCCACCTGTCATAAAATCAGAAAAAGCTATCCAGGATGTATACGCATGCCGAATTTCAGGTGAATTAGTCAAGTCACTGCAGAGATATGAGTGATTTTAACCCAAGGCAGACGAACAGATGGACACTGTGCAAACATGGTCGCAGGTGGTGCCACCATTTTTTGTGTATGTTATAAAGCTCTCCAAGGGCTACATTTGTGCAAAAAAATTTTCTTGATCGGTCAAACGGTTCCCCAGATATGAGCTTGGATGTCTGCAGCGTAAAGTGAATGTAGGTGGCGCCACCTGTCATAAAATCAGAAAAGCTATCCAGGATGTTTACGCATGCCGAATTTCAGGTGAATTAGTCTAGTCACTGCAGAGATATGAGTGATTTTAACCAAAGGCAGACGAACAGATGGACACTGTGCAAACATGGTTGCAGGTGGCGCCACCTTTTTTGTGTATGTTATAAAGCTCTCCAAGGGCTACATTTGTGCAAAAAAGTATTCCTGATCGGTCGAACGGTTCCCGAGATATGTGGGTTTATGTGTGGAAACAGACGCACAAACGGACGCAGAGCACAGAGGAAAGGTCAGAGGTCAAAACAAAATTGGGGCGCAGCAGTTCACATGTGAACCGAACATAATCCCGGGTTTCGTAAAATTCCGCCCAGCGGTTACAGAGGAGTTCTCCGGACACCTACGCGGCAGCCACGGCCGCGGCGTGCAGCTGAAAACATAGTATCCGCAAAACTCTGTTTTGATGGATACAATTAATAGCTAAGCATCAATAACTGAATGGTAGACATTAAAGAGTAAACCTCTGTGGTATAATTAATAGCTAAGCGTAAATACCTGAATGGTAGACATTAAAGAGTAAACCTCTGTGGAATAATTAATAGCTAAGCATCAATAACTGAATGGTAGACATTAAAGAGTAAACCTCTGTGGTATAATTAATAGCTAAGCATCAATAACTGAATGGTAGACATTAAAGAGTAAACCTCTGTGGTATAATTAATAGCTAAGCGTAAATAACTGAATGGTAGACATTAAAGAGTAAACCTCTGTGGAATAATTAATAGCTAAGCATCAATAACTGAATGGTAGACATTAAAGAGTAAACCTCTGTGGTATAACTAGAATACGGGTAGTCGACAAGCGACTACTTGTATCCGCCTAAATCAGAGTGGAACGGGTGAAGTGTTGCATATCAGCATGGATGTCTGCAGCCAAATTGTGTATGTAGGTTGCGCTACCTACCAAAAAATCCAGAAAGCCGTCCAAGTTGTATACATATGCAAAATTTAAGGCAGATAAGTCAAACCACTATATTGTATATGAGTGATTTTTGCCCTTGGCAGACAAACAGATGGACGCTGTGCAAAAAAGGGTTGCAGGTGGCGCCACCAGTTAAGCGTATGATAAAGAGCTTTGTGAGAACTATACACATGCAAAATTTTGGCCCAATTGGTCAAACGGTTCCCTAGATATGAGCTTGGATGTCTGCAGCATAAACTTGATTGTAGGTGGCGCCACCTGTCATAAAATCAGAAAAGCTATCCAGGATGTATAAGCATGCAGAATTTCAGGTGAATTAGTCAAACCACTGCAGAGATATGAGTGATTTTAACCCAAGGCAGACGAACGGCTGGACACCGTGCAAACATGGTTGCAGGTGGCGCCACCATTTTTTGTGTATGTTATAAAGCTCTCCAAGGGCTACATTTGTGCAAAAAAACTTTTCCTGATCAATCAAACGGTTCCTGAGATATGAGCTTGGATGTCTGCAGCGTAAACATGAATGTAGGTGGCGCCACCTGTCATAAAATCAGAAAAGCTATCCAGGATGTATACGCATGCCAAATTTCAGGTGAATTAGTCAAGTCACTGCAGAGATATGAGTGATTTTAACCCAAGGCAGACAAACAGATGGACACTGTACAAACATGGTTGCAGGTAGCGGCACCATTTTTGGTGTATGTTATAAAGCTCTCCAAGGGCTACATTTGTGCAAAAGAATTTTCCTGATCGGTCAAACGGTTCCCGAGATATGAGCTTGGATGTCTGCAGCGTAAACGTGAATGTAGGTGGCGCCACCTGTCATAAAATCAGATAAGCTATCCAGGATGTATACGCATGCCAAATTTCAGGTGAATTAGTCAAGTCACTGCAGAGATATGAGTGATTTTAACCCAAGGCAGACGAACAGATGGACACTGTGCAAACATGGTTGCAGGTGGCGCCACCATTTTTGGTGTATGTTATAAAGCTCTCCAAGGGCTACATTTGTGCAAAAGAATTTTCCTGATCGGTCAAACGGTTCCGGAGATATGAGCTTGGATGTCTGCAGCGTCAACGTGAATGTAGGTGGCGCCACCTGTCATAAAATCAGAAAAGCTATCCAGGATGTTTGCGCATGCCGAATTTCAGGTGAATTAGTCAAGTCACTGCAGAGATATGAGTGATTTTAACCCAAGGCAGACGAACAGATGGACACTGTGCAAACATGGTTGCAGGTGGCGCCACCATTTTTGGTGTATGTTATAAAGCTCTCCGAGGGCTACATTTGTGCAAAAAAAATTTCCTGATCGGTCAAACGGTTCCCGAGATATGTGGGTTTATGTGTGGAAACAGACGCACAAACGGACGCAGAGCGCAGAGGAAAGGTCAGAGGTCAAAACAAAATCGGGGCGCAGCAGTTCACATGTGACCCGAACATAATCCCGGGTTTCGGAAAATTCCGCCAAGCGGTTACGGAGGAGTTCTCCGGACACCTACGCGGCGGCGGAGGCGGCGGCGGCAGCGGCGGCTGGGCGGCGGCGGCGGCAACCAGCTGAAAACATAGTATCCGCAAAACTCTGTTTTGGCGGATACAATTAATAGCTAAGCATCAATAACTGAATGGTAGACATTAAAGAGTAAACCTCTGGGGTATAATTAATAGATAAGTATCAATAACTGAATGGTAGACATTAAAGAGTAAACCTCTGTGGTATAATTAATAGCTAAGCGTAAATAACTGAATGGTAGACATTAAAGAGTAAACCTCTGTGGTATAATTAATAGCTAAGCCTAAATAACTGAATGGTAGACATTAAAGAGTAAACCTCTGTGGTATAATTAATAGCTAAGCATCAATAACTGAATGGTAGACATTAAAGAGTAAACCTCTGTGGTATAATTAATAGCTAAGCATCAATAACTGAATGGTAGACATTAAAGAATAAACCTCTGTGGTATAATTAATAGCTAAGCATCAATAACTGAATGGTAGACATTAAAGAGTAAACCTCTGTGGTATAATTAATAGCTAAGCATCAATAACTGAATGGTAGACATTAAAGAATAAACCTCTGTGGTATAATTAATAGCTAAGCGTAAATAACTGAATGGTAGACATTAAAGAGTAAACCTCTGTGGTATAATTAATAGCTAAGCATCAATAACTGAATGGTAGACATTAAAGAATAAACCTCTGTGGTATAATTAATAGCTAAGCGTAAATAACTGAATGGTAGACATTAAAGAGTAAACCTCTGTGGAATAATTAATAGCTAAGCATCAATAACTGAATGGTAGACATTAAAGAGTAAACCTCTGTGGTATAACTAGAATACGGGTAGTCGACAAGCGACTACATGTATCCGCCTAAATCAGAGTGGAACGGGTGAAGTGAGGCATGGATTGAGTGGCAAGGGGAAATAGAGTGTTGCATATTAGCATGGATGTCTGCAGCCAAATTGTGTATGTAGGTTGCCCCCCCCACCACAAAATCCAGAAAGCCGTCCAAGTTTTATACATATGCAAAATTTAAGGCAGATAAGTCAAACCACTATATGTATATGAGTGATTTTAGCCCACGGCAGACAAACAGATGGACGCTGAGCAAAAATGGTTGCAGGTGACGCCACCAGTTTTGCGTATGATAAAGAGCTATGCGAGAACTATACACATGCAAAACTTTGGCCCAATCGGTCAAACGGTTCCCAAGATATGAGCTTGGATGTCTGCTGCATAAACTAGAATGCAGGTGGCGCCACCTGTCATAAAATCAAGAGAGCTGTCGGGGATGTATAAACCTGCAAAATTTTAGGCAGATATGTCAAACCACTGCCGAGATATGAGTGATTTTATCCCATGGCAGACAAACAGACAGGAGCTGTGCAAAAATGGCTGCAGGTGGCGCCACCAGTTTTGCATATGTTATTAAGCTCTCCAAGGGCTACATTTGTGCAAAAAAATTTTCCTGATCGGTCAAACGGTTCCCCAGATATGAGCTTGGATGTATGCAGCGTAAACGTGAATGTAGGTGGCGCCACCCGTCATAAAATCAGAAAAGCTATCCAGGATGTTTACGCATGCCGAATTTCAGGTGAATTAGTCAAGTCACTGCAGAGATATGAGTGATTTTAACCCAAGGCAGACGAATAGATGGACACTGTGCAAACATGGTTGCAGGTGGCGCCACCATTTTTTGTGTATGTTATAAAGCTCTCCAAGGGCTACATTTGTGCAAAAAAATTTTCCTGATCAGTCAAACGGTTCCCCAGATATGAGCTTGGATGTCTGCAGTGTAAACGTTAATGTATGTGGCGCCACCTGTCATAAAATCAGAAAAGCTATCCAGGATGTATACGCATGCCAAATTTCAGGTGAATTAGTCTAGTCATTGCAGAGATATGAGTGATTTTAACCCAAGGCAGACGAACAGATGGACACTGTGCAAACATGGTTGCAGGTGGCGCCACCATTTTTTGTGTATGTTATAAAGCTATCCAAGGGCTACATTTGTGCAAAAAAATTTTCCTGATCGGTCAAACGGTTCCCCAGATATGAGCTTGGATGTCTGCAGCGTAAACGTGAATGTAGGTGGCGCCACCTGTCATAAAATCAGAAAAGCTATCCAGGATGTTTACGCATGCCCAATTTCAGGTGAATTAGTCAAGTCACTGCAGAGATATGAGTGATTTTAACCCAAGGCAGACGAACAGATAGACACTGTGCAAACATGGTTTCAGGTGGTGCCACCATTTTTTGTGTATGTTATAAAGCTCTCCAAGGGCTACATTTGTGCAAAAAAATTTTCCTGATCGGTCAAACAGTTCCCCAGATATGAGCTTGGATGTCTGCAGCATAAACGTGAATGTAGGTGGCGCCACCTGTCATAAAATCAGAAAAGCTATCCAGGATGAATAGGCATGCCAAATTTCAGGTGAATTAGTCAAGTCACTGCAGAGATATGAGTGATTTTAACCCAAGGCAGACGAACAGATAGACACTGTGCAAACATGGTTGCAGGTGGCGCCACCATTTTTTGTGTATGTTATAAAGCTCTCCAAGGGCTACATTTGTGCAAAATAATTTTCCTGATCGGTCAAACGGTTCCCCAGATATGAGCTTGGATGTCTGCAGCATAAACATGAATGTAGGTGGCGCCACCTGTCATAAAATCAGAAAAGCTATCCAGGATGTTTACGCATGCCGAATTTCAGGTGACTTAGTCAAGTCACTGCAGAGATACGAGTGATTTTAACCCAAGGTAGACGAACAGATGGACACTGTGCAAACATGGTTGCAGGTAGCGCCACCATTTTTTGTGTATGTTATAAAGCTCTCCAAGGGCTACATTTGTGCAAAAAAATTTTCCTGATCGGTCAAATGGTTCCCGAGATATGTGGGTTTATGTGTGGAAACAGACGCACAAACGGATGCAGAGCGCAGAGGAAAGGTCAGAGGTCAAAACAAAATTGGGGGGCAGCAGTTCACATGTGACCCAAACATAATCCCGGGTTTCGTAAAATTCCGCCCAGCGGTTACGGAGGAGTTCTCCGGACACCTACGCGGCCGCGGCGGCGGCGTGCAGCTGAAAACATAGTATCCGCAAAACTCTGTTTTGGCGGATACAATTAATAGCTAAGCATCAATAACTGAATGGTAGACATTAAAGAGTAAACCTCTGTGGTATAATTAATAGCTAAGCATCAATAACTGAATGGTTGACATTAAAGAGTAAACCTCTGTGGTATAATTAATAGCTAAGCATCAATAACTGAATGGTAGACATTAAAGAGTAAACTTCTGAGGCCAGATGTACAAATTCACTGTGGGTAGCTGTGATCCTCTGTGGACCAAACCTGCGTCATTTCTCTCCCTCAGGTATTTTAATTTTTTTTTTCATGGCTAATATGAAAATGTCAGTGGATGGAAGTGTCTGATGACACTTCTATCCAGGCATCAGAAGCATCCCATTAGGCAGCTGACAATATTACTGGAAGCGACCAGGACAATGTCGACAGAGTGCATCACTGTGGAATTGTATGCTTTAACCTAATCATGTGACAAAGCATACACTGTCAAATTGCCATGGTGATGAGTACAACAAATCATACACGGGCCCAGTGTATCAACCTGATGTGTCTGACAAAATGATTTGTAGATCTGAACTGCCATCAGGTTGAGTTGGTACAGTCTGTTTCTCTTAGGTGTGCCTACTGAAATCTTTGGATTTTTTTCATGAATTGGCAGATCAGTTCCTAAAAAGTAAGCTGATATGAAGAAATTAGGCATAGGTCTGCTTAAGTAACATGAAACACAAAACCATGCTTTGCAAAATATTTTTTGCAATTCAGTGAAATTAATATCTGAGAAATTTTTTTACAACATCTCACCTCTATGGATGGAGGTCAAGGTCACTGGTCACATGATAATACAAACTACATTTTAAAAGCTTTGATCCTGCCTATGTCTGTGATTAATTCTGAAGGCTCTAATGTAATGATACTTACAATTATACTGTCAGGTGATGAGGGATATTATGCTTTACCCTTAGTTAGTTGTTTGTCTGTTAGCAATTTATGCAAAATGGTTTTAAACAGATTTTGATGAAATTTTACACAACTTTTAAGATTTGAAGGTAATATTTATAACCACAATGTTTTTAATCAAAAGGATTCTTTCATATTGTTACAAATCACTGTATCATTATAATAGAGCTATTGGTATAGGGGGCAGCACTATCCTCATGTTGACCTGGACAGGGGTTGTTGAACTGAAGGCCTACACAGCAAAGTTTAATAAGAATCCTCATCATGGGGGTACGTGGTCTCTAATTCTTTTTTTGCAAACTTAATCACTATATAATAATCAACCTTTGGCATCCATTTTGTTCAATAGATATATTAAAGATTGATATATAATATTCATGATGGCTTTGCAACTTATTATTAAATATGTTGTTCTTTCATGTAATATACCCACAAGTAGGAATCCAAATGCAAAGAAGGCATATATATTTCAGAAGAATCTCTTCAGTCTGCACGTGTCAGAAACATAATAAAGACAGGACGCAAAATCACAAATCTCTAAACAAGTATGATAACAGTTCTCAACACCACAGCGGTATGATTTACAGCCTGTGCATGATAACTGTTACCTACTTTTTAGGTAGGCCCTGGAATTATGAAATGTTTCAGTATGTCAGGGCTGTCTGGACGACCCACTGACATTCTGGTTAAAAAAGCAAACACCAGAGAAGTACATGAAGTAATATAACCAATCAATAATCAATCATCACCTTTCACAATCATCTCAATGATTATCTTACAATCATGTACATAACCTAACAACAGGTTCACAGCCCTGTTTAGATATATACTAAACTCTTGTTGCAGAATTTCACCAAAATCCTGAACATTTAGTGATAACATACCATACATTATGAGATGGATGAAATGATCTCCCTTCTACAGATAACATTACTTTGCATATTTTGTACAAACCAAAAGCAAAAGGTAGAGTTTTCTCATAAAAGTTTTCTTTTGGACACAATATTTGTGTATAATATCAGTGTTTTATATATGTATATATATATGTATATATATATATATATATATATATATATATATATATATATATGTATTTATACATATATATATATATATATATATATATATATATATGTACAAAAGATTCAAAAGCAATCAATATTTAAATATTATCATGAAGAAGCTACGATACATATGTACACTTGAACAGGCTGCTGTCACTGTAATAGGGCAAATATTAACCCACCACCAGATAAAAATAAAGATGCACAGACAACTTATGACACAAGTATACCCTGAGCAGGACATCCTTTGCATATAAAATAATCAAAGTAAATGACATTCTGGAAACTACTTATTATTAGTGTCTCAAAAGTGTTTTACAGTTGCTAACATAAGAATTTTCTAATTTTAACTGACATGAGCAACACTGACAGCAAGTGATAGCAATGTGACCTCTGGTGGAGAAACCCCCTAACCTTCTCCAATCGTCATAGCTCAAGAGGACTGAGTCAACCTGGTTAACAAAAATCCTGTCAGCTCAGAGTACTCATTGCTGTGTGGTATGAGTGCTGCAGCAGTCTCCACCTGACAGCTCATAGAGAAACCATATTTATCATCATTAATTACCTGCCTTCATCCTGCCATAAGGCCCAGTGGTTTAGTCACTACGTTAATGCTGTTAATGAGCCACGATCACTCATTACTATGACAGCTGATCTATCAAATATGGTAACTGCAAATCAGATGCCCTTTTGATCTGTTATCTATTGATCTATGTACTATTTATCCATTGATGCACTTACCTTGCACTTTAGACTTTTAATTTTTATATGTTATATCTGCAATTCCTAATTCATATAACAAGATGTGTTTCCATGCATATGTCTGAGCCCAGATCTAAATCCAGTCCAGTTGTAAACTGGCCATGTCCAGATCACAATTGGTATTTGGTCTAGGCCAAATCAAAATCCCCCTTCTCAATTTAATTCTGGTCTAGGCCAGTTCTAAAGTGCACAAAAAATTTGCACAAAATATTGCACCCCTCCCATTCCTCTTTCAAGGATTTGCACAAAATATTACATTCCTCCCATATTCCGCTTTCAAGTATTTGCACAAAATATTGCATTCCTCTTTCAAGTATTTGCACAAAATATTGCATTCTTTCCATTACTCTTTCTAGCATATCACAAAATATGGCATCCTTCCCATTTCTCTTTTAAGTATGTGAAAAATATTTGCACTCAATATATCAGTATGAACTGATTTCATGTGTAGGTATCTGCAGATACATGAAAACAGCATTACACATTTTAAAAGAGAAGGAATTTAGGAAAAGGCAGATGATGCAAACAAGATACCAAAGATGATGTTACCAAAAAAATAGAAATTATATATATACCTTTTCTTCTCGTATAAGACACTTTTATTTAAGTCAAATGAACTCTACATTAACATAAACAATGATCCTAACAGGTTTCCTGCAAACTGATCAGTTAAATGAAATAGAATAATTATCCAACCTAAATTTAATAGGCCCTTGAGGAGAAAAAAAATTATTTATCATAATTTCTCACATGGCCATTTCATACTTCAAGCATTTTTTTCTCAAACTTTATTTATATCTTAAAAATACAGTCTGTCAATTTGTTACATTATTAGAGTTAGTTTTAAAACAGTCAAACCGTTATTCATTCTTTCAATCAATAAAACTCATGGCTCTCAATAAATAGGTCACAATGACCTTATTTTTGGTCTTACATATATGCGAGCCTAAAGAAATGAACTCTTGGTCCCCTGGGTACAAACAATGAATTCTCCTGTGGATTTTCACAGAAATTAATGCATTGGTGGGACCCGTCTCTTAAATGGACTTAGGATATGGGTGTCAATAGTAAATAAACAAACACTATGAAAACTTTATTTCCCCTTCCTAAATGATCCAAGTATTATTCAACACAGCAACATCAGAAACAATGCCATAATATGCTAGTCAGAAATTTTCTGTAAAGCTTCATTTCATCTGTGCCATTCTTTCCCAAGGCTTCAGCCACCTGAGATTTAAGCCTTTGATAACAGAATAACAGTTAACATGCAGTTGCAATATGACACCAAAATCTCCAGTTGAGATATACCTAGGTCTCTTATGTTGTAAATGATATAGAAGTATTACATAACCAGCTTATTATACAGACTTTAATTTTCAATGAAAATACAGTAATAATTATATCAGAATATCAGCAATGCTATAAAAATGCTGTTTTACCTTAAAAAGAAAACTTAAAGCAATTATGAATAAAGGTTGTGCCAAGTTACTGGTCATATAATTACGCAGAAACAAAATCAATGAATCCTATTCAAACAAAAAGCCATTACTGCATGGGATTCTGCTATCAGAAAATGGAAGCTACTTTCCGGATTAAGAACCTTGCTTTGCATACACTGTCTGCTGTTTGTCCAAAGTGAGGCCTCTGAGTTTGTAGCCAGGAGCAGAGCAATGCGAGTTCTAAGGCCAGAACATAGAATGTGGTATGTTTAAACTAACAGACCCTGATCAATAAGCTGACTGATTCTCCACAAACACCATCCAGAGATAATGATGCATGGCATCGGAAATGGCCGGATGCACATGGCTATTGATCAAAAAACCTCCGACTCATCAGAAAATGTTGACAGATGAACCATGGAGCCTGCGTGGACCTGCACAGCACTGGGTTAGTCTCACAACCAGCCGACTACCAGTACCATGGTGCAAGTGTCGGCAAAAACACTTCTCTACCGTCTTTAGGGATTTTATCCATTAAAAATTTAATCAACTCTTCTTTCCATTAACACTTAAAGGCAGCTATTCACCTACCTTTCATAAAAGGCACAAAAGATTATCTTTAATTAACAGATATCAGATTTTGGAATAGGATCCTTTAATCTCAACAAAGTAAACTGATGTTCTTCAATAATTATGCTTGTGCCAGAAGGTATTGTATACTTATCATTGGAAAGTTATAAGGTTAGCATCTTTACTCAAAAATACATTTTTTTACATAATTTGTTTGAGGGTTATAGTGTTACACTACATGGGTGGCCCAAGGAACAATTCAGAAATGATCCTTTATATTCTAGATCATAAATTATTATATGAAAACATATGACATTTTAACTAACTGATTGTTTAATTTATTCTCCTCTTTATGAGACAGATAACTGGACAAGACTGACAAAGACTTTGCAGAGTTTCATCATCACAATCACACCTCTGTAGATCCATGGAGGTACATACAGAGGGAGAGGCATCTACAAAACATCAGGCCACACGCAAAACTTATTGTTCTACCCACTCTGGGAACAAAAAAATATGGTATGAGCTGGCAATTTTTTTTTCATGGTCCATACACAAAGTGTGGAATTTTGGCAGCTTGCTTAGGAAATACAAAAACCCACTTCAGTTCTTGAAATGGTGTATATGTTTAACATTAAATTCAGTCCATTTTCCATACCTTTAAGAATTGTTTTAGAGTATTTGTGCCATAGCACAAATTGACAACATTATCAAGGACCTCATCCATAACTGCAAATTTTGATCCACAAAAATAGGATTGGCAATTCTGCAGACCAATAATTTATTTCTGTATGGCCGTACCTTTTTTTCTTGTTTCATAATAAAAAGAATATTTTTAAGTATTGTCTGTTGGATTCAGTTAGTTATCTAATTGGCCATATTTACTAGGGCTGAAATAATTCAGCAATGCAAAGTCAGATACTGCACCAGTATCATCAAATGTACCTATATTTATACACTGACAAAATTTTATTTTCAGATAGAAAATGACATCTGACATTTAAGATCTCAGCACAACATAACATATCAAAGGTGAAACATCATCAGTAAGAAATGAGTTAAAAGGCCTCTTATTGGCTGATTGTAAAAAACTTAATTTTGTTTATCATTTGGAAATAAAATTTTTGAGTGTAAGCTTGTTTATATTACTACAAACAAGGGGACAAATACAGCTTGAAATCATAATTATATGATATAACATATACGTATCATATCAAATTCTTGAACAAAAAACTGAGATATGTATCATACAATGAGATAATTTTTTTTTTTATAAATATTTAAATTTACTTAACATTACTGGTATGAGGAAATTTGTTTTGAGATGGGTAAGCCTGAATTTATCAAGCCCAATGGCTTAAATCTAAGCAATGCTTGCACAAATGAAGTTCACCAGCAAGTCAACTTCAAGTCATGGAAGGTGGAAAGCCGGGAATACCGGAAAACCTGCATGTAGGGGGGCCATCAGAGAAAACAACTGTAAAATTATAGTAACTTGCTACAAGAAATAACTAGAGCAATAACCCTTTTATGGGTTCTTCTGTTACAGAGCTAAATGAATAATTAGATCAGCAGTTATTATGCAAACTTTGGCACCCTCTCCAACTCGCCAGGTCTGATTCAATATGGCTATAATGAAGGACAAATGCCCAGCAGAAATAAAAGACCCTCTGTGACGATATGATAATTAAGGTGCTTATGTTGTCAATTGCACAGCAAGAACTGCCCAATAACTGGTATGTAATTGACCTGGCACACTTTCTACCAATATCAAGTACTGCACACATCACAATCAGTTGACAGTATCAGCTGAAATATTTTGTAGGTTTAACAGTCAGTGGCCCACATAAGAGGTTTAAGAGGTTAAATAAGAACATATATATATATATACATACATATACACACACACATATCTATAAAAAAATTCAAATAAAATTAACACAGGACATATTTTGACTATTCATGTGCAATTATTTAACATCTCGCTAAAAGTTAACCTGCAGACAAACACCAAATTCTTAATATTAAACATCTAGATTGTGAGTATATACTAAACAACACTAAGAAGTTATCAAATTTATTGAAACTGTCAGAGAAAAAGGCTCTATACAATCCTGCTGCACAAGTTGCCTTCACCAGTCTCTATATAAGAACTGAGAACTTCATTATTTTTAGGGTCCTATTTCTGTGACTATAATAAACATGTAAATAGAAAATGCAACAGCAGACTAAGGTATGTGATATATCATCTTACAAGACCATGTCACAGGCTACCCAGTGACAAGAAGCATCCTGAATTCCTGTCTCTCTGGTTACTGCTGGCTAATTACCAGATATACCTATGGTATGCATTCCAGAATGACCAACAACTATCTCCCACTAAGTATCAAGTGACAGCACATCCTTATTAAGGACTGGTTTATAAAAGGATTCCTCAGGAGAATAAATATTTATCCTACTGTTTAATCACATACAATAAGGATCTTTTTTTTTGATTAGGAAATACTTCAAAAGTTCTCTCAAGTGATCACTTCAATTCAGATTCAAATTCATTTCTTTTCAATGATTTTTATGAAACCACAAATTTCAGTTAGAGTGTACTGGAGAAAATTAATTCCAATTAAAATCATTTTAATTCACTGAATAATTAAAAAAGCTACAATTAATCTTTCAATATTATACAAAAAAAATCTGATACTGCAAAAGTTTTCTCAACATAACAACTTTCAAATTAATTAAAGTATTCTATTCATTATAAGTTTGTATGAACTTAAAAAATCTCCAAAAGCACACAAGCAGCATAGATCTCTATCATATATTCATCAATCAGGCATAATTCATCTGTTAGTGTCAAGCTTAATTCCATTTAACTTTATGTTAATTTCTATTATTCAATTCAAATTCATACAAACATCGTTTCAATTCCTGTTTAGTTCAAGAATGATCTAATGTCTGATTAAATTACTTTTAGTATTTATCAAAACTTAATTCTTGAATTATGATTCAGCTCAGCAAAGACCATATCAACAGATAAACAAGACAATATACATGATACCTATGTCACCCTTGACACTGCTTTGAAAAGCTCAAAATGACCAAAATTCTGAAAATTAATACAATACCTGAATTTCTGCAGGTCAAATGGTTATGCTATTCTGTTATTTATACATCCTTATTCCAAATTCTATGAAAAACTGTCTGACTCCAAAGAATATAGAACATGTTCAACCAAGAAGACTTCATTTTAAGATCACGGTAGTGGAGATGCATAAGAAAGGTAAAGAAAATTGCAATAAAAAAAATTAGTTAAGGCCAATAACATATTCAACAAACGTGGTTGCCTTTCCACAAATTGGCACCAACCTGTGTGTTTTGAATAAAAACATTCTAAATAGACTATAAAGCCATATACTAGTGCATTAAAATGATACCTTGACACTGAGTCAACCTAGCATTATGGCAAGGTCGATAAATAACCCACTAAAGTTGTTTGATGAATGTAAACTATAAATGGGCAAGTTTGTGCATCACATAATTCATGATGTTGCTGTGTGGACATAAGTACTCCTCAGCTGAGTGGCTTGGTTTTACAGGTATTTGTTCTAATGTTACACATGTATCCAAATACCAGAGACAACTGATAAGACACATTACAACTGTTTTGTCCTATTTCACCTGTCTCAGGTATGACCTGAGTCATTGGCTGTGTAGCCTGTGTTCTATATTGTCAGCTTTTTATGAAATCAAGCCAGCACTCCAAAAAAAATAAGCTATCAATGTGTGTGTGTACATTAGTGGTGTGCCAATTAATTGATAATGTAGATGATTAACTGTTTTCTTTTATAATCAATTAAACTGGTTGCATTTTTGCATAATCAATCACAAATGATTACAGATGCACATCCAAAGAAGTCATGTTATCCAGATAGAGAATTCTCATTCTGTCAGTAATATATTAAAGACAGAACATGAATCTGCGAACAGCTTTAAATCTGAACCTTGCGCAGTGAATAAGTGTCAAATTACCGACTGTTATTGTGACTTTTCGGCCTAGTGTAATTTACTAGTCAATATATAAGGTTTTGTTCTATGCAGCAGATTTCACAGTACTAAATATTGAATGTCCATAAAATTATTGATAAATAATCAATCATCTGCCATTTTTTAAAATTTCAATCAGAGTATTATTTTAAACCCAATTCCTACTACTAATATATATATATATATATATATATATATATATATATATATATATATATATATGTTTATATATATACATGTATATATATATATATACACATTTGTCACAGTTGAGTTTGAATTCCAGGCAGATTTTAAATTGGTCCAGACAACTCTTCAATTGTGATTTCTTCTAAATAAGAATGTGACAGATTCACCTAGACAAGATTGGAATCACAATCTGACGTAAGCAAGATTAAAATCTCTCATGGAGCAGATCAGGATTTTAATTTTGCTTAGGTGAATTTAAAATCTTCCTGCTTTCCTCCAGTGGAGGTTAAAATCTGCCTAAGCAATATTGATCATTTGATGTTTTTTCCTGATAAACTGTGCATTATACATTGAATATTAATTATGATTTTCATACAAAATGTTTTACAGTAAGTTCACAATACCTGCATTCTGATTTGGCACATTATTGCTATCAAGTATCATGTGTGTAGGTTCTAGCATTGTTTGCACCTTTGGTGTTTTCATCTGGCGTAAAAAAATAATTTAATAATACAGTGTTAACCTAGAAACATTTACATTTAACAGTACAATATCTTGTATGATAACAAAATATTTAACTGAAACGGAACTCAGCTCATGAATTATGTAAATGAGAGATAAGTGTTTATAGCAACTGAACAAGTTGGGGAAACACTTTACTTCTGCATTAATGTTGCAAATGCAAATACAGCTTTAAAGATACGAGTATATACTCAGAACTTTAATGCCACACACTTGAGTCAAGTGTCCTAGCCAATGTAGAAGTTACATAGATCAAAAGGAATTCACTGCATTATTACACATCTCTTTACAAGTTTACACATGTAAAAGTCCCTTTTTTATTTGATTCATATGATTAAATGGATTTAATTTCAATTTTTAATATTTTAAAATACTGAAATAATCTGTACAAGCATAGAAATCTAACTGAAATACAAACCTTTTGCTAATTACACTACTTGGAGTTAAACAAATGTTCTAAAAAATCAGTTACATTTTGTCAGAACTGAAATAGGGCATGAGTTGATTTAAGAAAGGTGTTTCACTGACATTCGACAAACACTTTTAATTTAAGTTTCAAAAACAAACATTTTTTAACTCAATTGTACATCTACGCTCTCGAGGCAGCGGAAATCATGCGCTTCAAAAGAAGCAACTGATTTTCACACTGCCAGCTGTGACCGTTTATGATATATTTAGACACCAGATGGCAGTTCGTTGTCCGCTGAAAAAAACGTGCGTATGATGTGACAAGCAGCCAACCAGATGCCAATAAACAAACACTCAACAGGCATCCTGGCTCCGCCCATAGCTGCGCTTCATGCACCACTTGATGAGGTCCAATTTTAACTGCCCCCCTGCATTCTCGCATCATTGACCGATTCGATTATGACATTATGACTCTGTTAGCGTAGCCATTTATGAAGAAGACATAGTTTGAAAAAGTTTCTGTTTAAGTCTGTCAGAAACATAAGGCAGGCAGGAATAAAAAGTTATGACACCTGAGGAGTCAAAAGTAGGAGAGGGGAGATACAATACTATGTCAGTGCTGTCAGATGACAAGTCTTTGAAAAAGTTATAATAACTAAAATCTAATACAGGCACATGTAATAATCAATTAACAATTGATCATCTGGTGCTTTTATCTTTCAGTCAAAGAATGATGATATTCAGTGAAAAAACAGGAGCATGATTATATTTTGGTTTTGCTGCTGGACTTGTGACAGCAAGACTGTAGACTCAGAACCAGCCACACTAAGACCCTCGGCCAAAGTCTTAGTCAAATGAATGCACCCTGACCAAAAAGGTGTGAATGTGTGCTCTTCTGACATGTATAGAAGGCAAATATAGAATTTAGAAGGGCTGGGCGCCCTACTGGTACCTATTTTTTCTGCTGGGTTTGTTCTAGTGCCATATCAGCCCTCTGACATTAGAGAGTCTAAGACCAGCGTACTGCCTGACAGAGTGCCTTTACATCCTACAAGGAGGAAAACACTTCCGAAACTCTATGAGGATGCAAATATTTTTGTCATTTTTGAATATACCTCCTTACCTAAAACTAAGCTGTCACTTGAAATAAACCAGACCATTCACTAGTTTTTTTTAGTATACTTCCTTACAACACCTACCATGAGTGAGAAAAATTCTGTTTTAACTCACCATATTGGTAAATCCCTCTGCATGTTTGTTGAATTTCTCACCACATGAATACCAGAATGGCTCACATGGGTTACTGGATGGCAGCCAACTTGTACATCACAATACAGGAAATGTCTCTTTACCATAGAGACACTGTTTCAATTGGTTTGTGAATTTAAATGTATTCTTTTGTATTAATTCAACATTCATGACATTATTGATAAAATATGATTATAAGCCCAACCCTTAACTGCTATGCCATATCCACGATAGCAAACAATCTGGTAGTGTTGGGACGATATAGGTTTTTGATATCATGATAATTATTCAAATTTTATCGTGATATACTGTGATATCGTGATATTTTCAATTAATGGCATTAATAAGCCATCAATAATGATATTTATAACAACCACCTTTAAAGTCTTGACTTTATACAAGGGGTTACGTATTAATATAATTTTTACCTATTGTGCCAGTACCACAGAATGACTCATTAAATGATGTAAGTTGCATGAAGGTCCTGCAGGTGTGCAAGCTTGAGGCGCGGGAAGTCCTGCCCCAATCGTCGAATCACGCTTGTCAGAACTTTCCATCAGTTTCCTATAGCTACATAAAAGCCGGAGAATCCCGGCGAATTTTCGGAGAGCGTGTCATATGAATCTTGGCTAAATATATCATCTCAATTTTATATGGCATAATATGCAACCCGTATGGAATGTTCGATTCAGTGGTGACACTTTTATGTTGACATTTTCGTTCCATGCAATAAAAGCATAAATGTGTGTATTTATTGCTCTTTCATTATAATGTTAATTTCTCCTGGAATTCTCAAGCTTTTGTCGTTTCTGATTCATCCTGCTACTTCCGGACTTTTCCGACTAATCCAGAAGTCTGTAAGCACACGCTTCCACCCACACGCGTGTATTCCAATACACGTGGTTTATGAAAATAAATGCAATTCTTTGAAATAAATTTATTTTGAACTTCAAGGGCTTGCTTGTGAACCAAAATCGTGAACAAAAATTGATATCGTGATATCGCGATAATAGGAAAGTTGATGGTATGATAACCGTAGCGGTCAGATATCGTGATAATACCGTATACCGGTAACCGTCCTTACCCTACAATCTGGATTATTGTTGAATCAGTTTCGGCTTTTGTAATTGTAAAGTGTACTACAGTGTTGAGGCAAAGCATACTACTTCCAGACTAAATAAAACTGATTTAGTAATAGTGTAATCCAATTTAGCTGCAAACTAAGTGCAGCTATGGCCTTATTATAAGTATAATTAATTAATGATTACTATTTTTTATTACATTAAGGGGGTTTTGAGCGAGTTGAATGGTGGGTTTGATATGTCACTATGTCTTTGTGAGTGAATTATCAAATTAATATTATGTAAGCATTTAATTGCACACTATCAGAATGAACAAAGTAATTACCTCTTAAAAATAATATTAAAAAAAGACCAGATTTAATTTATACCACTTGCTAGATATTATGGCTGTGTGGGGTGGATACCCCACCCCTTTAGGATGTTCAGGTTTCTCCCGAGTCAGTAATAATATGTGGGGTCATCTGGAAATGTCATTAACAACAAAGGGTGAAGGGGTGGGGTTTATTCACACAATGACGGTCTCGAGTGTAATTCTCAGCCTTGCACCAAGGCAAACATATACCCCATACCGGTAAATTAACTCATTGAGCATTGTTTAATAATCCTCAGGCATGTTTTAAGGCCTAATTGCATAGCAAGTACTGCTTATTATAAATATAAACATTCAGTGATTTAGTGTGGTTAGTGATTACAGAGGTTAAGGAAATATAAACGCTGATAGTGCATGCATTTATTATTCCACACATGACAGCTTTCAATGTTTTGAGCTCACCTCTAGCCGTGGACCCTGGCGACTTTGACAGTCCGGTGATGTGAAGGAAATCCCCCCTCTCCTGGCCAAAACGTGCTCGGGGACGATCCGGTCAAGCTCTAACACCGGCAGGCTGCCCCCATGTGGGCGGGTGGCTGCCATTACCCCCGGGCTGGCCGTTCGGGTTGAATCCGACCCTAGCGCTAGCCACAACGGACTGCACGGTACTGGAGATATAGGCCGTGTGTGATGTACACAAACCCAGTGCTATCTGTCCCATTTAGCTTTTACTGGGTCATGACCTATATTTGAGGCCACAGGGCAGTCCATTAATGCTCTCGGGGGTGTGAAGGATTGAGCGATAATTTGCTTTACACAGCAGGTTCCCCCTTTGGTACAGGTCCACACTGGATTATAAAAGGTACCTGTTGTCGGTTACCTGTGAGGAACTTGATACGTAACGAGTATTCAACGGCTTTTAATTCATCAGAATTGCCAGTTCCTGAAGTAGTCACGTTTTCGCTTGGAATAATTTACAACAGGCGGCTTTGATCTATATCTCTCTGGAGAAATAACGTGATTGCAGACAGTTCATAAATATAAAAAAATATTTCTCATGCGGGGAAAGTTTAATTTAATATGCTTATATAATTATCTACAAGTCGCTTTCACTTCATCCCAGCTTGTCTTTAATCTCCTCCACTTTTTCCGTCTATCATTTCCCTTCTCTTTAATTTTCTCTCGGCCAAAACCTTTCTCACTATTTTTATTATTTCCATCTTAAATTTCTTCCGTACTTGCTTTCTACTTTTCTTTGTCTTTCTTTCCTTCTCTTGAATACACCTCTCATAGTTTAGGCCTATTCTCTCTGTTTGTATTTCTATCTTTCAATTTCTTTTCTCCTTCAATTATATTTTATATTACATGTACCTGTCTTTCTACATATTATTTTCTTTATTTTTTTTTTATTATATTTTTAATGTTTTAAATTTAATTCTTTACCTTCTTTCCTTACCCTTTATAATCGTATTTGTTTTTACCTTTCGTGTTTCACTCTCTTAGATACACGTATATATCTTCTCTCTTTCATTTCATTATTTCTAATGTTCTCCCTTAATTTTTCTTTAGTATTTTTACATTTTTATATCGATCTTTCTTCCTTCAGCCAACATATAGATCAGGGGTGGTCGGTAGGTCTGACGTCATGCAACATGTTAAATGACGACTCCTCAACGACTTTGGATTAACCAGAAATGTCAATTCCTTGCGCGTTGAGGTTTATGTTGTCGCATTACGCATGGGCTAATTACAACATGTGGCCCTGATCTAGCTCACTCTCTCTGTCCCTGGAGAAATAAGGGGAATGCAGATAACTAGCAAACGAAGTCTCGAATGATATACTTCCGCCGATGGAGTCGTTTCCGGAAAACTCTGAGATCCCTGGACGGATCTTGCTGCAATGTGAACCGGTGACTATACGAAAGACTAGTGGTGCCACTTACACAGTCCTCTTTGCGTGGCGTCCATCCGTGCGTCCGTTTGAGTGAAAATAACACAATCTCAGGAGTCATTCGATGTATCGGTCCAATGCAATGTTGCATGCATGCCCATCCATTTTGGATAGCTTTTTCGTACACATGTATAACAGATGGTGTCACCAACAAATACGTATTCATAGAATACATCCATGCATGTATTTCTCTCAGGATTAGTTTGACGTATCCGCCTGAAATTTTGCATGTCCATAGATCTTAGATAGGCCTACCCTTATCTCATACATATACAGCGGTACGTGCCATCCACAATTGTTTGTGTACAGCGCCCATCCATCATTTTTTTATATTGAAAATACACATATCGCATGAGTTGATGGGTGTAACAGCGTGCTTTTTTTCATGTCCACCCATATTAGATTACTTCCTGGAAAAAAAACATGTGCCCTCACCTGCAATCATGTATTCGTAGAATACACCCATAGTCCTTATACATCTATTTCAGGAGTGGTTTGACGTACCGATTTAAAATTTTGCAAATCCATAGATCTTGGGTGGCAATATCTCTAATAAAAGATAGTGGCGCCACTTAGAACCGTTTATGCATGCTGATCATCTGTGTGTTCATATTTGATCAAAATCATGCGCACTTCTCAGCAGTGCTTTGATGTATTGGCCTGAAAATTTGTTGGTCCAAACATCTTTGATCGATTTATCCCGTACAGAAGACTGGTGGTTCTACCAATAATATATATATATATATATATATATATATATATATATATATATTTAATTCTTCTGTTCATGCATCTGTTTGGGCATCTCTGATGCCAAAAATGTTGAGGCTGTCACATCAGAAGACAATCCATGCATCATTATATCCATGCCCCTGTGATTCAAAGGATATACTCCAGTTAATTTGTCCTTTTTTGGGGGGGAGGGGGGGGTAAATTTCATACCCCCAATATGCGTAAACCAGACCAGGCGTGCCTCAGGCCTTTCCCGTTCATTCAAATTAACCTGTCTTCAGTTCCTTTCGTTCTATCTTCCTTTCAATACTCCCTTTCCTCTCTCATTCTACATTTATTTCTGTCCACATTTCTTCCCATCTATCTTCAATATTCTTACTTCAATTTCACTTTTTGCCTTTCTTTTACTTTTTTTTTCGTTCAAGCTGCAGTCTGCTTTTCTTTCTGTTTCTTATTTTATTCTAACTCTGTACATTTTCTTTCTGTTATCCTTCAATTTTTCTGGTGTACGTTAACCGTCCATCTCTGTACTTATTTTTTCTGCATCTCCATCTTGTACTTCACTTAATTTCTTTCTACCTATATGTTGCTTCTATTTTCTGGCTCTTTCCTTCAATATTTCTACCATTTTTCCTCTATTTCTAACATTCTTTCTACTTCATTCATTTTTTTCTCCCTTACCTCGACAGTCTTTCATCCTTCGTTTCTTTATTCTTTTCCTTTTTCTTTCTTATTTTCTTTCTCCTTCATTCTCCTCTCTTCCTACCTAACCAAAATTCGTTTTCTAATTATTTTACTTTCATCACTGTCTTATTTCTTTATTCCAACTGCTTTTCATTCAATCTTTCCGATCTGAGTTTTTGCTCAGCTGACTGTGACTTATAGCGATCTCCCTTTGTCTGGCGTTCGTCCGGCAGTCCATTTACAGGGCAAACATCGTTTCCGTGAAACTTCTAACTGTACAACCAGGGGGGCCTTGACAAATCTCCTCGAAGTTACATATTTTCTGCGATCAATGAGCCGAAAACACGATTTAAAGCACCCAGACAGTCAGACGGAGCACAAATTGTACCATTAGGCACAGAATCTCCTAACGTGACATTAAGGGAGGTCCTGAGCAAAACTACTTGAAAACACGAAATTAGGTCAGCGTGGCTTATATTCTGGGACCTATAGAAAAAGATGTCACATGAGCATCCTGAATGCCATATAGGTACAAAATTGTATCTGTTAGGCCTAGAATTTTCTTACGCAACATCAAGGGAGGTTCTGGGCAAATATCCTTGGAAATCTTAAATTAGATCATGGTGACCCATATTCTGGGACCTACGGGCCGAAAATATGTTTTGTATGCACCCAGACAGTCAGACCTGACACAAATTGTATCCATTATAGGCCTAGAATATTTTAACGTTACATTCTAGAAGGTCCTAGGCAAATGTTTTTGTATACCTGAAATAAGGTCACCATGACCTATATTCTGCGACCTACAGGAAAAGAAGATGGCATATGAGCACAGTGAATTTCGGATGCGCACAAATTGTACATTGTTAGGCCTAGAATCTTTAAACGCTCATCCAGGGAGGTTCTGGGCAAATCTCCTTGGATACCTGAAATTAGGTCATAGCGACCTATATTCTGTGACCTACCGGTCGAAAACATGATTTTTAGCACCCAGACAATCAGATAGGACACAAATGGTATCCATTGGACTTCGAATCTTCCAATGAAACATTTAGGGTGGTCCTGGGCAAATCTCCTTGGAATCATGAACTTAGTTTACAGTGACCAATATTCTGCGTTCTATAAGAAAAATATCATAAGAGCACCCTGAATGTCAGATGGGCACAAATTGTATCTGTTAGGACTAGAATCTCCTAACGCGACATCTTTGTAGATTATGGAAAAAAATCTTATAGGAAACCTAAAATCAGGTCATGGTGATCTATATTCTATGATCTTCTGGCAACAACATAATTCTGAGCACCCAGATAGTTACATAGAGCATTAAACTCAACTGTTGGACCCAGAACCTTCTGTTGTAAAATCCAGGGAGGTTCTCAGCAAGTCTCAATTGAATCTTGTCTTGAAATTAGGTCACTGTTACAAATATTCTGTAAGCTAAAGGAAAAAAAACATGATTTTAGCACTGTGAAAGTTAGACATCAATTAACCATAACGGTTCGACATTGAACCTCAGAATTCAAGGAGGTCTTGGGCTAATTTCCTTCAACGCCGTGATGCCCTATAGGGTACATAGGGGGAATATGAGCACCTTAAGTACTTTGGCATCGCAGAAGTAATTAATCGCCGTTATCAGCAAGTTTTTGGTTTGATTGGAGGGAGATGGCCTCATAGAAAGGCAATATGACAAAAATACTGGATTCTCGTTTTCATCAAAATAAGGACAAATCTTTTAATTTGAAATTGTGCCCATATTACCCCATTGTTTGGGTTATATGAGCATATGTGCTCATATTGCCCTGAAATGTTTAATATTCAGTTAACACTGTTGTTTTAGTTTTAAATAGTCTACTGTAGTATGTTCTTTTTTTCATAAAATAGCAAATAAATGGATATATATGGAGGTACACTTTATCTTTATAAAAAAAATAATGCAAGAACTTAAAGTCAACTGCGTGTACATGACAAAGTTCGACTATCATAAAGTAAACAAAAAGGGAATTTGAATATATTCTGCCAGCCATTAGAGCCCTTATCCCTGTGTGTGCATCCATGCAGAACATAAAACCCTGGTAAAATTATCTCCTGCGGAATATAACTTCATTATTAGCTATGAAAGTGTCCTGTCTTTGTCTGCTACAGGATTCCATGACCATATATAGATTAGAGTTTCTGCTGTCAGAGTATGCTTTTGTGACCATCGGGTACCATGACTATAACTCATAGATTAGAGTTACGAGTTAGAGTTTCTGCTGTCAGAGTATGCCTTTGTGACCTATCGGTATCATGACCATAGATTAGAGTTTCTACTGTCAGAGTATGCCTCTGTGACCATCAGGTACCATGACTATAGATTAGAGTTTCTGCTGTTAGAGTATGCCTTTGTGACCATCGGTATCATGACAATAGATTAGAGTTTCTGAAGTCAGAGTATGCCTCTGGGACCTTTCGGTATCATGACCATAGATCAGAGTTTTTGCTTTCAGAGTAAACCTTTGTGACCATCGGTACCATGACCATAACTCGTAGATTAGAGTTTCTGCTGTCTGAGTATGCCTCTGTGACCATCGGGTACCATGACCATAGATTAGAGTTTATGCTGTCAGAGTATGCCTTTGTGACCATCGGTATCATGACCATAGATTAGAGTTTCTGCTGTCAGAGTATGCCTCTGTGACCATCGGGTACCATGACCATAGATTATTGTTTCTGCTGTCAGAGTATGCCTCTGTGACCATCGGGTAGAATGACCATAGATTAGAATTGTAATATGTTGTAATATGTTGTCAATTTGTCACATAAACAATAAAAGGTTGCCCGTCATACTGCCGCCCCCCACCCCCACCCCCACCTACCCTTTGAGATAAATTTACGTCATTGATGAGGTATATATATATGCACCTCGTTAAAATAAAATGCAGAAAAAAACAAGGAAAGATTTAAACATAAGCAATGCACATTTAGGCCTTCATATATTTATATATGTAGAATGTGTTTTGTCCAGTCTTTTATACAGATGAATGTGTATGTGCATTTTCGGAGGATTAACTTTCCACAGGTAGAGTACAAAGTGGGTTCAGTGAATTTCAGACATCTGCTGTACCGGTGCTATATAGAATTATATGACAATATACCAATATTTATAATATGCTGATGTATTTTAAGGAACTGATTTTCTATTTTAGACTTATCGTGAAATGACGACCTGTGTGTAAATAACCGTAATCCGTAACCGTTAGACCTAGAAAATTCTAAATGTGCATGCATCAAGGGAAGTCCTAGGCAAATCTACTTTGGAAAATGAAATTAGGTCACGGTGACCTATTTATTTTCGAAAAACCAGCCGAAAACATGATTTTAAGCACCCTGGCAGTCCGGCAGGGCACATTACTTTACGGTTGTCCCTATATTTGTCAAACTTGACATCCAGGGAGGTCCTATTAAAATCCTCTTGGAAACCGTAAATAAGGTCACTGTCACCTATTTTCCGAGGACGATGGACAAAAAATTATGATTCTGATTACTTTATAAGGCATTCTACCCATATGTTCATGGTCTTTATCAAATCATTTTAACCAGATCATAACATCAATTATTAATTAATTAATGCAGGCGTCGATCAACTGTTTGTCAATTCAGCTGAGCGTCATAACCCATGGGCCACTTGTTTTGACATTTAACCTACCTGTTAAAGTAACAGGGACCTTACCTTTATTTCCACCGCCCCCTATAAACATATTTCATACCTACCGCAGTCACTACCTGAATTCCGATGCGTGGATGTGATTTTATTAAACCATTAATCAAAGCCATGAAAAGGACGGAACTGTGCACTCAAGGCGCATATAAAAGAGGTACCAATTCGACACAGATTGTGTCTCTAACAGATATTCTATTTCTCCTGAGCTTCATCTTTTTTTATAGGCTCCCTTAAATTAAGAATTTAAGCGACTGTGAAAATAAACGATGCCATTTGTATATCTTAAACTTGAATATTTATCTTAAACATAAATATTCAACCTTATTAAACAGTTTTTTACCCTTTATTTGCATATAAATTGCTTTTTCCGGCTTTTCCCTGTGGCAAGGGAAATAATGGCACCCACTAATTCATATGCTCATATTACCCTATGCCATGCATGCTCATATTCCCCAAAGCGACACGTTTAACATTTAAATAAACGTTAAATCATGTTACGATATATACCTTCACTATAACCTTTTAAAACAAGCAATAAGACACTGTATGTGAGGGGTGATAATGTATATTTCAGTTGTAATGCATCTTATGTGCTAATTGAAGCTTTCAATATAAATCGACAATTTAGCAAAATGGGCTTTAATTGGTTTTAACGGAAATTTCATTCGCAAGTCTTAAAGCGCCTCCGCCTTTGCTATCATCAATCTCGCTCGGGCGTTTGCCACAAAAAAAAAAAAAACAAAACAGAGGGCAGCACGTTTACGCTCTCAAAATATATTTATCCCGGGGTGCTCATATTCCCCGTATGCTCATATTACCCCTATGTACCCTATTCTGTGAGGTACGAAAGGAAAACCTAATTTTGAGCACCCAAATAGTCAGAAGTGGCCATAATCTAAAATGTTGGGTCCAGCAAAGTTATTAAAATGTATCCCTGGAAACCAAAATAAGGTCACTGTGACTATATTCTGTGAGCAATGTGATAAAACATGATTTTAGTACCCTATTTGTCAGATGGGCACAGATGGCTAAAGCAGTTGGACCTAGAAACTTCTAATTTAATTTAGATCCAGGAACCCTGTAAAATCTTCTTAGAAACACTAAATAAGGTCATTCAGGCCCCTATTCTGCGAGCATTAAGCACCAGATAAGTTAGATGGACATAAATCGTGACATTAGGACATAGACCTTAGCATCTTGGGAGTTCTTGGTAAAATCGTCTCGGATACCCTAAAAAACCCTAAGGTCGCTATATCCTATTTTCTAAGGCCTATGGACAAAACGCCTAATTTTGAGCTCTGGAAGTCATTTTATCAATTATTCAAGGTGTCTTTTTCTTTCTTCTCGTTTTTCTTTCTTTCTTATTTCCTTTCTTTCTGTCGTTTTGTCTTTCTTCCCCTTTTTCTACCATCCTTTCTCACTTCTTCTTTTTTTCTTTACCGCAAATTTGTCTTTCCATTATTCTTTCGTTCATTTATCTGTCTTTTTTTCATTCTTTTCTTTCTTCTGATTATTCTTTCTTTTTTCTATCATTCTTTCTTTCCATGCCTGCCTACGTGCCATTGTTTCCTTCTTATTTTATTTCTTCTTGTATCTCTATTTTTTTACTTTCTTCCCTTCTTCCTATCATTCTTTCTTTTTGTTTGCTTTCTACTATTCTTTCAATCTTTTATTTCGCTTACATCTTTCCTTCAGCCTTTATGTCAACAATATACATAATTGATTTTTTCTCGTTATACATATAGAAATGACTCCTCTATTAGCCAACAGGTGTCGCTCTATCATATGTATACATGTACAACCAACCTCACCCGCTTAAATCCTGTGCAATGTATACAAATATAACGTTCGACTTATCAGGCTAATGCATTTTCTCCTGTAATCGCAGTTTTAAAAGACTGCGTCTGAAAGAAAATATTCTTGCACACGGGATCAGTGCCGTTTTAAAATACATTAGATAAAATTAATGTTTTACATTTTCATATGTGAACCTCATCATTAACTGTCTTCACCAATTTCGCCTATGTCCTCATGAAATATATCATGTCGCCATTTGGAGTAACATCTGAGGAAGAGATAATTGTCGGCAACATTATTTCTGTGCAGAATTTATGTTTCCACATATCCACTTACCAACTCGTTATAATGGGTTCAAACACAATCAGTTCCTTTGATAATTTGATTCCAAATATATTTCCATAACATAAACGTATGCGTGCATGTTATTCCAAGTTTAAATACACAAATACGACTCCCATTTCTTTTCGGTTAGGTTTTGATATACCTTAAAACTGCACGTATTTGTAAAGTTAAAATAAATAAACGGATTATATTCTGTGATGTATGTATGTTATCGATTCTTCTTTCAGAAATAAAACTAAAACGTTTTCAATTATCACGACACTGAAAATTAATTATGTAAACCTTGGAGCATGCACGGCTACACACACACACACACACACACACACACACACCGTACCACACTACAAGTTTGGTTCATGTAGCCCTATACAAGGTCGTCTGTAATTATAGTGGTAACTTGAACAATGTGTAAAATAAGCAGTATACATACCGTGTCGTTCGCTGTCGTCATTGGAACGGAAACAATGTCTATAATTTGGAATTGTTATCCGCTCTGACGTACACAGCTACGAACCTGCCAGGCCATACATTCCAGTATATTATACTGAATGACGCCAAGAGGTAAATTTCAAAGCAGCTCAAAATAAACAATAGGCATATTACAGACATTTACATATATATCATAACGCAGGAAACATAGCGAACGTCGAATAAAAAACTGGTACATGTGTACTTTATCAAAACTTTTTGTCCATTCGTAGAGAAGAGTAAACATCATCGGCCCATATTACTTATTCATTCATTTATTCAGTTCTTTACACAACACATGTAAAAACCTTTTCGTGACAAAAATTTTAAAACAAACGTTGCAAACAGAGAGAGAGAGAGAGAGAGAGAGAGAGAGAGAGAGAGAGAGAGAGAGAGAGAGAGAGACGTACAACTTTAAGAAAATGTGCATCACTGCACTTCTGTCTCAGGTTACGACACTATTACCACAATCTCTACTAAACTAAGATATTTTCAGTATGAAATTGTGCATAGGATCCTTGCTGTAAATTCGTTCATTTTACAGCTGGTAAAATAGAGAGTGATCTTTGTACTTTCTGTAAAGGAAGAGGAGAAAGAAATGTATATATTCTATGATTGTATCCGTGTTAAAAAAATACTCATGCCAAAGGGATATTTGGCTTCCTGACTTAGATATACAAGAATATTCTCTGCTAAAATAATATACATGAACATGAGTTCAAATAGAACTATTGTTTGTGAAGTATTACATATATGTCACAAAATGTCAGCGGGAAGTATTATTTATTGATGGAGTTAAAACTTTAATAAATATTATTATGATATTGAGAAAAGAGTTGCGATATACATAGGTAAACTCAGTTACCATGAATCATCGTAGAACCCATTTATTTTTTAAAGAGTTTAATAACAAAATAATTTTTAATTTTTTATTTCCCATATATAATATCACATGTAACTTTAGTTTTTCTTGCATGGCATCGAATGGATACAGTTAACCTAATTACAACAGTTTGTAAAGAGTAAGGATTACTCATGTCGTAAATCGAGACGAGTACTGTTCAGAAGTCAGAAAGTCAAATATCCGTTTGGCATGAGTTTTTTTAATATGGATACAATCATAGAATATTTTTTTCTCTTTCGCCTGAAAAAATTGTACCCCACTATAACTCGGTTCGAATATTCATGTCAGTGTTTCTTCATCATATACTGGCACAGTTAAAGTTGTTTCAATGAGATCAGCCTCCCTTGTTGTCCCATGGAGCGGCAAGGCAGGAAAGCGTGACAACCAACTGAGAGCACTTACACCCTAAATAAGGTAAGGCCAAAAAAAAAAAAATAAAAAAAATAAGGTATGGTTCGAACTCATGCACTTTTTTAAGAAATCAATGCGGGCGGGCGGTTTTATTTTAAAAGTTTTTGTATGTTTCGATTAAAATATCAAATGATAAGATAAAAGCATGATTATCACATATTTATTTTGCTAAACCGGTAAAAGCACTATAAAACAAAGGAAATTTTATCAAAATTGTATGATTTTTATCTTCTTTAAAGAAATGTCCGAGCGGCTGGAGCTCAAAATTGGTAAGTTTCTATAGAAAATCAAAATAAATTTTTTTTATGCGGTGGTTTAAAATTGATGCGGGTGGTGCCTGAGAACCATTCCTTTTATTTTTGTTGTCCTAAAAGATGTACTTTTATCAACCTTTATTAGCACTGTCGGTGGTGACATTAAATCATTGTCACACAACTCAGAAATGGCCGTTTTTGCTCTTGAAGTTTAAGGGAACGCTGCCAAATGTGATATTTATCCTGAGGGATTTTACAGTATTTACAGAATCCAGGATCCAGGATTTGGGAAAAAAGGAGGGGGGTCCAACCCGGGAGGACTAATAAAAACTCCTAAAAAAAGGTCCCCAGGTTTGGAAAAGGGGGGGGGGGGGGTCCAGGACGCAAAATTTTGTCTGAAGCCCTTTAAAAAACGTTGTTTCTGATGTGAAAGGGGGGGGGGGTCCGGACCCCCTGGACCCCCCCTATAGATCCGCTTCTGCTGAGTGTGCGTTGTCAGGTGTGTGAATCATTAGAACGGAGTACAGAGAACTACGGAGTATAGCTACGTTGCTTTTGTTATTTAATTTTTAAACACTTGTGAGTATATGTTACAAAGTAACAGAAATAATTCTGAAAACGTAAACACGTAGAAACCTATCGGACAGCTTCACAGCTGTAATAGGTGGTATGGTCAATACAGACACTGTTTGGAGTTTGTCATCCCTCTTGTTTGCGAAGACAACCGCTGTGAGGCGCTGTAACAACACAAGTTGACAGTTTCCGGTTTCTTGAGTACAAGTGACACAGCGGAGGAACTGGTGAATAACACAGGAACGGTCCACTGTTTCTCATCAGTCAGGTAAGCTATGCTGGGTATTTTTAGTACCTATGAAGGGTAAAATTTCAGACCAATGTATTTGCATTTCAGTTGTCTCACTTAGTCGATTTTGGGTGGGAATTTTGGAATTATTAACAGGTGGTTGCGATGTTTCCTTGTGCCTGGTCGGCCCTGTGTCTGTGAGTTTCAGGATATGAATTGGATTTGACCCAGTTAGTCATATCAGAACAAATAACATTCCAGCATTAACCGTAGGGATCTCTAGCTAGATGCAAGAAGATTTATTAAATCAGAAAGAATATATCACCATGTTCCAACCAAATCTAATTTTGGTTTGAATTTCCTGAGCCCAGACATACTTAGGGGAGTGGCATTTTTACTGTGATAGCAAGTAGGCTCGATCACATACCGGTCATTCCATTTCAGTGGACTTGGACTTAGAGAAACTCAAAACTGTGGGGGTTGTGACCCCAAGGGGGAGTGCCAGTATATTATTACCTCCACGGTGGAAGCTCCACATATTCACAGGTGGAGATATTTGATATTTGTTTTGCCATTATTAAATATTATTATTTTATTATTCTGCCACTTTGCTCATCCGATACATTCATATTTACCTACCATGGTCCAATCAATTTGACCCTGTTTCAGTGACCTTGACCTATCTTTTAATTTTTAAAGTCACAGGGATCAAAAAGTGTGAATTTCTATTTACTTTCAATGCTGATTTTCTTCTTATTAATACTATGAGGGTACAGACTAATGGTTGGAAAATCTTCTATAATATCTGGTTCCATACATTACTGGGGGTACTGATTTGAATTCAATCATGCAGAACCATTTGAGATAGATGACTCAGCACTTTTGACCTAGAAAGTTGAAACCTTCACAGTCACATGCCATTTACAATGTAGGAGTGCAGTGGCAAATTTGGTGGTTAAATTTTTTAATAATATGCAAATTACAAGAAAGTGACATCAGCTCCAGCTCATCTGAGAAAATTAAAAAAGGAATGACCAAATTTCATTTGTTTTACTGGACTTTAGTTCTTTTCAAACTATTACAGGTGGATAAAACGTGGGAGATTCGGGGGTTTAGGTTGACAGTGGGGGGTAGGTGGAGATCTGTTACTCACTGTTACAAGAAGTCTCTTTTTATAGATAATAGTCAAATAAATATCAAAATTGGGAGTTTATTGTACATTTTATTTTCAAACATTAGAAAGTATCTCAAATTGATGCTATTTAAATATATGTTTTTAACTGTAATTGTGATTTGCTTACCCCTGTAAGATTCCCTGAATGACTTGGTCCAAAAAATGTAATACATGTTCCTGCTGGCTGAAACATCGCATGTTGCCACTCACAATCGAACCATTCATCACACAGCCTTGTTACAGTAGGCTCACAATTGGACCTCCGGTCACACAGCCTTGTTATGGTAAACAGACACCCATGGACTGTGATTACCAACATGCAGAGCCATAACAAGGCATTAAACAGCGGTAGGCAAGGTACTGAGACTGTGTACTGGGATGGATTTGCTGGGAAAATTTTGTATAAAGCAAAAATGAATTGATAGTGTGAAAGAATATGCATTATATTATGGGTATATGTGTGACATAACTGTAGAGGACAAATAAGTTGAAATAACACTCTGATATTGTCCCTATGTATCGTCAGGTGTATGCAGTTTAAGATCATCTGCTCTCACATATGTTACAAGACCGTGGATCTGTTCAGTCATATTTATGTCTAAACCCCCCCCCCCCCCCCTTCCAGTGGAGACGTGTTGTTTCCACTGCCATTGTCTGTTGTTGTCTGTAGGATATCTTGTGAAGGCGATAACTTTTGAAGGGCTGTATATTTTTCTCAGAAATTTAAAACACTCATGGTTCATACAAAAATCTCCGATGATATGGAAAACTGGTGACCTTGACCTTCATAATCAAGGTTATATTTGCTGAAATGTAAAATTTATGGGAACCCCAAAAAATTGAACCGCTTCATATTTCTCACCATGTCTTTACTGCTAGTGCTACAACCTGTATGCAACGGGGAGACATTCAAGTTCTTTCTCAATAAATCCTTAGCGATCCAGACATGGGATAGTATTCTTCAGCTGTTAGTTTAACACCACAAATGTCTGATTCACCTCTGAGATAAAAAGAGGTAGGATTTAGTGCATTTTATAAAATTTATCATGAAAAACAGGTGGACAGGAGTGGTAGAAGGGATCTAATCCATCACCCCTGTCTTATTTTTCACAATAATTCTTTCAAAATTTTCTTTTAGCTCATACAGTACAGTTATTATCATACTCTAAATAAGTATGAAATAAATTAATAAAATTTATGTGTGATGCTGAAATAGTGTTGACATTGCCAGAAAAAGAAAAAACAATGGCATTTTTTCAGGTGGCCATATCTCATAATTCCCTTTTTTCCAGAAGAGATTACATACACAATTGATGCAATGAAAGTAATACATACAAAGACAATTGTGACATCAGATCAAGGTTATCAGCTTAGGGTGTCATAGAAATGTCACAAAACAGGGTATCTGTTAAGGTATATTTTCTTTTATTTGAATTATACAATTATCAATTTCTGCAACATGAAGCTCCTCTGAACCCTATATATAGTGAAACTTCATATTCTGATGTCCATCCCTTCTGTATACATAGATGTGTAATTAAAAATATAAATTAAGTTTTAACTTGTGTAGGTATGGAGTAAGTCAGATAAATGTTTTGTTTACTAAAAATGCTTTGGCAAACACATGTACTCAAACAGACCTTTTCCACAAGTACACTAATTGACTCATTGTACATAATGATCTTCTTCTGTGTTCAGTTTCAGTTGCACAGGATTACAGCCCAGCAGGTTTTGTCAGATAAAATTAAATACAAGCAAGAGACTCCTTCAAAGACCTGATTGATTAAGATCTTGTAGAATATTACTTTTTCTCATTTGAAGTGTAACATAATTTAATCTATTTTTCATTATAATTATAATAGACCTAAACACACAGCGTTTGTCATTGTCAGTAGGTGGTGCTAGTGTTGCTGTTGTTGAACATTGAGTACCTTTGACAGACTAAATGGCAGACCAATGCAAGTACTATGGTATCTTTGTAGGTCAGTTGATCAGCACCCGAGTAAAAGCTCACATAGATGTTTTAGGCAGTGTCACTGCTCATACCTTTCGCTTCTGAGGCAGCGGAAATCTTGGGCTTCTTAAGAAGCTACTAATTTTTACCCGCTGCATGGTTTGACCGTTTATGATACACTAAGACACCAGGTGGTGAGTCGTTTTCTGCAGAAAAACATTGTGCATATGACGTGACTATAGCAGCCAACCAAAGCCAGTTAACAAACACTGGATAGTCATCATGGCTCCATCCATAGCTGTGCTTCAAGCGCCACTTGATGACATTTTTATGGTTACTCAGAATATAGATATTAGTCGAATTTTAATTGCTCCCTCTGTGTTCTTGCATCATTTACCGATTGTGACATTATGTTTTTGTTAGTGTAGCCATGTATCCGTTGCCAGCAATGTGCCTGGGCCAATGTTGTTTCATTTCGTTTGTATTACAGCTCACCGGCTAGGCATCCTATGTGCAAAGACTTGAGCAAAACCATATGTCGGGCCATTCTCTCTGAGCCTGTGGCCTTTTCAAAAGGGGCAATGAGCTGTCACTCAAAATGAAATGTAACAAATTGGCTCTGTGTATTCCTAGCGTGGCTGGTAAACTGTTTTGCTGGCAACACTTCCTGTTAATTATGTAGATTCCTTGTCGCATCAGTTGTGTGTTTTATATCCGGCATTGTTTACATGCAGTCAAGAGAACCACAAATATTAATGGACTCAGTTCGTGTTCTAGCTCATACACAATGGCCTCTTCAACCCCTAAAAAGATTTTGCCAACAGCATTTATATTTGCTATTTTATAAAAATGTGAACATTTCAGCCAATCATAGAGGTTGTGGCTTCCAGCACCGGGTCTCATCTGATTGGACAATAAAAACAGTGCTCCCCTATGGTTTAGCAACTCAGGATATGAGGTCAAAACAAACAACGCTTACAACATAGGTAGTAGCCTCTAGGTAAATTGCTATGTAAAGGGTCAGATTGGCCCCTCCTATTTTTGTGGATAAAAATTGTTTTAGCAAATAGTGATCAGGGCCTTTATAATGTCGCTAATTTTTGCTATGCCACAAATTCCCTGAAGAAATTTGAAAGGTATGGAAAATGGACAAAATTTATAGTTTACCATAAAGATATATACCATTTTAAGAACACATGTAACTATCAGGCTGTAAACTTTGTACAGAATTGGCATGGCCAGCACATGACAAAAGTCTCCTGCAGATATGATATTTCACTACATGCGGTCCGAGCAAGGGTCCATAAATTTTGAGATAAATTGATTCAAAAGCTCCAGTTTCTCAATGTATTCTTCAAAATAATGACTTTTGAGTTGTTATTCCATTTATGACCTTGCTAATCTGCTGAGCATCATAACCCATGGGTCACTTGTTTAGTTTTATCAGGGAAGTACTTTTGGTTAGTGACAGCCCAGTATGGCATGATGTTCTGTCAACTTATGTACTTCGGTTTGTAACTGACCAGGCGTCACAGCTTCTCACACTTTGCTGATTATAAATTTATACAATGGGGGGGGGGGGAGTTTTTTTTTGGACTTGGTACACATCAGATACAGTGATTATGCACTGCATTTGTTTGATATCTTTTCTTTATCAGTTTAAAAGCAGGGTTTGCTGTGCTTCACCACCAGGCACTGACACGGGCCAGGAATTGTAAACAAAAGAGAGAGGGGTATGGCTTTCTGCATAGATCTAACTCTCAAGTTCTAAAGTTTAAACCCATTACAACCCATGTGCCAGCTCCTGGTGGTGAAACCTGGCAAATCCAAATAAAACAAGCTGTGGTTAAAGTGAAGTAAAAATAAACTGGCTGCTGTGTATAATCGCTGCTTGTGGAGTTTATCAACTTGGTCTACCGACTTCCCCTTTTTTCCACTTAAAGCCAGTCTCTGGAACTGGGATTCGCATGATATTATGTAATTTTAAAAACAGTAAGATTCTCATTTTGTTGCTTTTATAATTTCAGGTTCAAAGAAAACAGTAAAAATGTCAAGTCGCAAAACAAAGGGAAAGACCACTAAGAAGAGGGCACAGCGTGCCACTTCTAATGTGTTTGCCATGTTCGATCAGGCTCAGATACAGGAATTTAAAGAAGCCTTCAACATGATTGACCAAAACAGAGATGGTTTTATTGATAAAGATGATTTGCATGATATGCTAGCATCATTAGGTGAGTTTTTTTGCACAATTATGTTTTAAGCTTAATTTAGTCTTTGTTTCTTGAACAGCAGTTTTTACCTCTCATATACATATGTATGCGGAAGTTGAAGGATCAATAGTTGTAAAACGCTATGCAAAATTCTAGTTCATCTGACTAACCGCTAAGCATCCTTGTTGATGGAATTGCCTGTGTGCCATGGAATTGGTTTTACCAGGTCCAAGGGCTTATCTTTAGAATTGCTTAATAAACAGCAGATATTGGAATAAGCTCCTTTAAGAGTTAAAATGCAAATGCATTTGTAAGTGGATTAGTGTTTGATAATACTTCTTATTCATCATTACCAAATGCATTTAAGTTACTTAAAACTTTTGTATTTAAATGCACTGTGTCATATTTGAGACCAACCAATAGAGTTGCCTCTGTTATCATTTATCTGCCGGAAATCCATTGATCCTTTACTTAAAACACTGCAGAAGGTTTTTCATTAAATGGAGATGTAAAATACTTGGTAAAACTAGACTTAGTTGTAAAAGAAAATATTAAAAATAAGGAACATTTTGGGTCTTTTAAATTAAAAGCCAAAATTTCATACTTTTATATAAGTAATAAAAGTAATTTAGGAGTAAAATAGGAGTAATTTGTAAAATGATAAGCTTTTATTTTAAATTTTGTTTGTATCTGGTATACATATATAACCTTTTTTCTAGCCCTTTTTTTATAGTATTATTTAGAGAGAGTAATGGTGATGTACAGTTTGAGTAGCCCTTCTTGTGGAGAGAAAGCTCTGGATGATGAAAAACAAATGGGGATGTGTTAAGTACTACTTGGAGCAGGTTGGCCATAGAGCTAAGTGGTGTGGAGGGTATGATGAAGCACTGAGGGGGTTAGGGGGGTAGCGATGACAGACATTTGTGCTGGTAGTGAGCTGGTGAGCCACATCCTGGCTGGAGGAGCAAGTTGAAGCCAGGCAGGGTCTGGTATATCACAGCAGACAGCACCAATACATAATTCATGTAGGCCATCCACAGAATGTATGCTGATTGTATTGTTGTGCTGGGGCCAAATGCTTGTGCTCGGTGAACCACAGAAAGTAATCAAAGCTGGTCAGGGGCCTGGGCCAGCCTGGAATGTGTGTATATGTGTGTCTGTTTGTATCACTTTTATTAGTTTCTGTATTGAAAGAGAGAGGGAGATGAATTACTAGTTGCTAGTGTTGATGGCCAGGTATCTACTTGTACAAGTGGCTGAAAGTATTCTTTCACAGGTTCTCGAGTGATTTCACATACAAAGATGAAGCACGTTCCTCATTCACAAGGCCGTCTGTGAAAATGGCTGAAAGTGTTCTTTCATATGTTCTTGAAATTCCATTTACAGCTTTACCTTGTACTATATTCACTAGGCAAATTTGATTACTGGTTGACTCATTTGGTTAAAAAATAAAACCATCTCTCATAAAAAGATGTAAATATGAAATTTTTTTGTGCATTAAAAAATTTACAACTTCTCATTAAAGGGGGCTATTCTGATATCCTGCATCAATAAACTAAAGGTAATCCCTTAAACTTTTGATGAAAAAACCAGTAAATCCCACCACATACAGGCTGTTTATTTTGTTTCTGTCCACATGCTTATTACATGTGGGGGACTGCCAGAATAATTCAAACATATTCAATAAGGACATCTGGCAGCAAGTTAGACCAACCAGAATTTTTCTGTGGGCGGTTTTGCAAATAGTAATCTTTCAGCTTCTGCACATATGCGACCAACCACAATAATTTGCATGGTGTTTCCACTTGTCAATATTGCTGTGTTAACTAACAGCTTGTAGATAAACAAATTCATAAATCCATCCCAGAGGTGTTAAAAGAACTTTTATTAACATGAGGTAACAGGAGTTTATTAATATATATGCAGAGTAAGACAGATATTTTGTAAAAAATCTAGGTGAATAGCAGGCTTTAGATCATTATGGTAATGCTGTTGAGGTAATGACCTTTCAGTGTGTCATCAAAGCGGTGTTTGAACTGTTGAACCTTCAGTTGTGTGTTTGCTCACTTAGATTTAAGATACGCTATTTTGTTAAAAGTGGACCTAACAGGAAAGCTGACTCTTAAAGACTTAAGCAGGTTATACTTGGTAACAATGTTCTAAATTTTCAGATATTATAGTCTATCAGTTAAACCAGAGACGCAGTCTAGAGCAGAGTATACCAGTACTTGGATAAAACAATATTATCAAACCCTCTTTATCTGCTTAATCTGTTTCTTACTCCTGTTTTCTATTATATTACTCCCTTTCTGTTATATGTACATGTGAACCTCCCTATTAAGCAGGGTTGGCACAATCTTCCCGGAGGGAAGGGAAGGGAAGGGAAGAAATACTTTCTTCCCAGAAGGGTATTAAGGCACCTACATATTAAAGCATTTCAGGGGATACTGTGAGAAGTGCGTCCTGATGCTTGTAACCTGACAGACTCCTGTCTATTACGGACAGAATCCCAAATCTAACCCGTGTCCATTATTTGGAGTATCACTTCAAATTATGTTTGTACAGTGGAACCTGTCTTAAGGACCACCTGTCTATAAAGACCACCCCTTAGTAAACTGAAAGATTCATGTTAGTTTTAACTGACCTATCTAATGAGACCACCTGTAAATTAAAACCACTTTGCCAGTCCCGGGAATGATCTTATTACTCAGGTTCAACTGTATTTATTTATTTATTTATATATATATATATATATATATATATATATATATATATATATGTATATACAGTTAAACCTCGAAATTACAACCACCAACTGTGATTTGTGTTTTTCAGATGGTTGTCTTAGTGAGGTCTTTTGTAAAGATAAAAAAGAATTCGGACTGTAAAAAAATGGTCATTATTTTGAGCCTGAGGTGTTTGTTAGATGAGCTTTTCCTGTATATATATATATATGTGTATTCACACACATTAAATTTGAAATAATACATCTGGTGTATGGTTTTGGTATTTGTTGTACTGTGGTTTTGAAGGCACAGCTGCATACCACACAATAGTATGAGCATTAGTAATACTGGTTCATTGTCTAGCGGCTGTCAGCTGGTTACAACAAAAAGTTATCAATTACCCGTGAACTGTGTCAGCAGCATAGATGACATATACAAGCACCTGGAAGGCTCCTTCTCAGCAAAATATATTACCTACTTGTCTGAATGCACAGCATACCTCCAGCCTTTATATGTAGTTGTCTCCTTGTTTTTGCTGCTTTATATTACACTACATCATATGCAATTTGGATACATGTATAACAGCTGGCTCATTCATAGTAGAAAGAGTTGCTTAAAATTCCACCTGCTATTTTGACAAATTGTGGCATGTTTTCATAGAATTGTGCTAGTTTACAGAAAAAGGCATGTAGACCATGCGATATCTATGTCTGTGTCTGACTAACAATTTTACATGAAAATCCCAGGCTGCCTTGTTTCATTAGGAACAGGGATATCAGTTGAATACTGGCTTATTATTAGCTCAGCTGACTGTAAGTCAACTGAGGTATAGGAATGGTGCTTTGTCGGTAGTCCGTCCGGTCGTCCGGCCGTCCGTTAGCAGGGCACAAATCGTAACTGCTGGTCCTAGAAACTTCTAAGTGAACATCCAAGGAGGTCAATGAAAAATCTCCTTGGAAACATGAAATTAGGTCACTGTTACCTATATCCTCCGAGATATGGGTCTTGAAAGTATCCCCCAGAATAATCAAAAATATAATACAAAACCTCCAATATCTTGATAATTAATGTACAGATTGTCATGAATCTTGCCTTGAATATTGACAATGACTAGTTTTGTCAGTTCCTGAAAAGTAGTGGCGCCACCTGTATTTTTTCTTATTTTAACAAATATTTTTCTGGTTTTTTTTTACTATAAAATGACAACAATCATGTCAGTTTCTCAGCTGTTATATTACATTGAGTGTCCCAAAACCTGGTGTGTTTATTGATCACAATTGGATGCGATATAGTTATCACCCTGTCTGTCTGTCTGTTTGTCTGTCTAGCCGTCCCTCCGTCCATCCACACAAATTTGTTTCCAGATGATAACTCCATGTTGTATAGACACATGGATTTTAAACTTGACTTACGTATGGCCCACCACTTAAGCAAGAACCTATATGATTTTGGGGTCATGAGGTCAGAGGTCAAGGTCACAGGACTCACTTATTTAAGTGCATTTAGCTGACTTGCCAGTATGGGGAGAGCATAAATAAATTTTGGATCACATGGTCAGAGGTCAAGGTCACAGGCGCCATCTGTTCACAAATTAATTTCCAGATGATAACTCCAGTTTAGTTTGACATCTTGGTTTCAAACTTAACTTATATATGACTCACCAATAAATAAGAACCATGTCAATTTTTGGGTCCAAAGGTCAAGGTCACAGGACTCATTTCTTTAAAAAGAATGCATATGCATTTGAAGCATAATCCATCGCAAACCTTCCATCTTCAAAATATTGCTCATCTGCCAATAGAGGAAGATTCTGTTCAGTTTACGGGTCATGAGGTCAAAGGTCAAGGTCATAGTACCCACTTATTTAGAAAGATTGTGGATGCATTATAAGCCAAACTTTTCATTCTAAACCTTCCATCTTGCACATATAGCTGAGCTGCCAACAGGGGAAGAACCTGATTGATTTGGAGGTCATAAGGTCAAAGGCCATGGTCACAAGGGCCCATCTGTCCACATCTTTGTTTCTGGATGATAACTTAGGTTTGGATTGACATATTGTTTAAATTTTGATTCATATATGACCCACCAATAATGTAAGAATCCTTTTGATTTTGGGGCCATAAGGCCAAAGGTCAAGGTCACAGGACCCACTTCTTTAAAAAGATTGTTGATTTATTTTTAGCCAAACTTTCTTTCCCAAACCTTCTATCTTCCAGATGTTGCTCACCTGCCAATAGTGGAAGTAACTTATGGATTTTGGGGTCACAAGGTCAAAGGTCAAGGTCATGAGGGCAATCTATCCACATATTAGTTTCAAACTAGTTTGGTTTGAAATATTGAATTCAAACTTGACTTATATATGGTCCACCACTAATGTAAGAACTGTTGATTCCGGGGTCATGAGATCAAAGGTCAAGGTCACAGGACCCACTACTTTAGAAAGATTGTGGATGCACTTTAAGCCATTAGGGGAAGTTTCCTTTTGATTTTGGGATCACAAGATCAAAGGTTAAGGTCACAGGGCCCATCCATTCACAAATTAGTTTATGGATGATAACTCAAGTTTGGGTAGACAGGTTGGCTTCAAACTGATCACAGGACCAATATTTCGGAAAACCTCATAGACCCATGGGTCCCAAGTTTTTAAGAAGTACTGTATACAGGGATCATAATACTAAAAAATTGTCATTTTTCCAACGGAACGGCAGTAATACATGTTTGCCTTGCTGAAGAAAAAAGTGCCTTCCCACTAAAGATTCATCCTTTACCATCATATCAAATTTTCAGTGACCATTCGCTCAGTGTATACCTGATTCTGCCATCATACATGCACACTTGCATGCACAAAGAACTGAATGTTTTCAGTAGTAAGTGTTGTAAATGAGTGTGTAGTGAAAATAGTGAAAAACCTAGGGAAATATAAGAGCTGAGGGCCTAAATGCCGGAAAGTATAAGAAATTATATAATTTTTCTTGGAAAATATATGGGAAAAATATTTTGTTTTTCTGTCATGTTTGTTACTACTAATTAGCTACTTATTTTGAAAACATCTAGCTTTTCACCTTTCCAATGGATTGGTACAAAATGAGAAATGCCTTTTCGGTGCTTGTGTCTGCCTGTCTGAGACAAGCAGAAACAGAGAAAGGTGTTATTTCGACCCCTGGTATAGAATCCTTGTCAAGTTGAATCACTCAGAACCCGGAACAAATGTTCTCTTTCCAATTTCTATGCTTCCAAGGCAGCGGAAATCTTGCGCTTCTAGAGAAGCACCTGATTTTCACGTTGCCAGCTTTGACCGTTTTTGATATATTTAGACACCAGATGGCGGTTCGTTGTCCGCTAAAATAAACCTATGATGTGACAAGCAGCCAATCAGATGCCAATAAACAAACACTCGGCAGGCATCCTGGCTCTGCCCTAAGCTGCGCTTCAAACGCCGCTTGATGAGAGTACTCGGTCGAATTTAAATTGCTCCCTCTGCATTCTTGCATCATCGACCGATTCAATTATGACATTATGACTGTGTTAGCGTAGCTATGTATCTGTTGTCTGCAGAACTGAAACCAGCCAGCAAGGTGTGTACATGACGGGCGTATTAACTATTATGCACATTTGTGGTGCTCTTGGTCATTTTATCTTGGGCACGACCAAATCTGGATCTGAATTTAGGCCTGGTTGAATCCCAACTGGGATTTTGTCTGGACCAGTCACCAGTTGGTCTAACTGCATTTAATGCGGTGATATCCAGGATCCTGGATACCGCCTCATAAAAAGCTTCAGGGTAAACTTGAGAACTTAAAACCCTTGTCGGGAAAAAAATTGTGTAAAATCAAATTTTGCGTATATGACAAGGAATCTTAAGTAATCTAAGGAAGATATAGTACTACATTCGAATGACCAAGAAATTCAGCTAAATATTATGTTTATGTATGCAAAAAAACTCACTTTTAAAACTTTGCAACCCTGGCGCTTGAAAATGTCTCAGAATCTGAAACAATGAACTGCGTGACCTTTGCTCACTGAGCCAACGAGGCCGGTTACCACTGGTCACACAGGCGGTTGCCGGCCAGCCGTGGCTGGGGGAAAACCCAGAGCAGACATTGTTCCCCGTGTATCACCATTTATAAGAACAATATATTCTTCTAATCAACATTTAAAGTGGCCAAACACTGTCTAAGTGGTATGTTATATGCACATTTGATAAAAATAACTCAATTACATAATGAATATGAATTTTTCAGAAGAAATATAAGAATTTAATTGTCATGTTGAATGTCTCCAGTTTCCTCAAATCATCTTCTAGGACTTGTGCACTGCGTAGCATTGTAGGACAGCATGGGAGCTAGGGCTACGGTCGGTCCAGATTGGGATCTGGGTCTTGACATTAATAATAATACATATACATCAGAACATATTGATACAATGCTTGACTTGATATTAGAACTTACCAGTGGACTGGCGTATAATTACACCCCTAATGATATATACACTCAGAGTAACAAGGTTAGATTTAATTGTACTTCAATTCCTTGAAAACTATAAATGTCTCTTTCCTCTTCAGGTAAGGACCCAACAGATGATTACCTGGAGGGGATGATGAAGGCAGCTCCAGGCCCCATCAACTTCACCATGTTCCTGACTATGTTCGGTGAGAAGCTGAATGGTACAGATCCTGAAGACGTCATCAGAAACGCCTTTGGTTGTTTTGATGCAGATAACACAGGTGAGTTCATAAAGTCATCATATACACCGGCATCCTGCTGGAAGATTCTTCCTTTTCTTAGGTTAAGAGGGCCTATTCACATGCCAGGTATGTTAAACATACTTGAAGTACAGTTTTTCCTCCTTAAAGTATTATAGTTCATGCAAATATTTTGTTGTAAGACCGTTTGCTAACTCCTGCGCACAAGGGGAAATAAACTTGCATTTGGCACAGTCAGTGGGTAAAACATAAAAAACACAAAATAAACCTAGTGGCTGTACCACACAACTTTACTAATATGCTTATAAATATACCTTTTCAAGCTTTCAAGCATTGTTGTAAACCTTTGTAAATATATAAGCTCTTCAGCAGAGTCCTTCAGCACAGTGATCCAAAAAAGAAGGACTACTATAGAGGAACAATTTTCACATGGTAGGTCATATTAAACAGTTCATATGTCATAATATGTAAATTTAAAGAGTTCATCAGAAGATGAAAAAAAATATATTTATTGAAAATGTTAAACAAACAAGAGTGACTCAATGGCTCTTCTTAATTTCAGGTTTCATCAATGAAGATATGTTGAGGGAGCTGCTGACCACCATGGGAGACCGCTTTACAGATGATGAGGTATATAAGGAACTTTTTGTTATTATAATAATGGTGATAGTGTAATTAAATGCAACCAGAGCATGCTTTGTCTCTGACCTCTACATGTAGCTGGTTTTCTAGTTAGATATCTGTTCACACATTCTGTGCAGTTGTCCTCAAAGTAAATATTATTCACTGTAAAAATTAAGTAATTTCAAATTCAGTTTATGTGTAACAGGTTTGGGACTGGAAGGCCCAATTTAGATTTGCTTGATCATGGTTATAAGAAGAATTCTTAACTGTAAATTCAGTGTTCCTAGGTCTTATAGTGTGCTCAATTGATTATAGATTTTAGTCTTGGCCTTAAAAATCTTTGTAGCACTTTATTTGGTTTTATGCGGCACACACAAAAATGATAGTTTGATTTGTAGGTGTACAATCTTTTTGTTCTGTTTCACATGTAAAATAAAGTTTGATGCATGCACTTTATTAATATTTTTACTTCAAAGTGAGTATCACCTAAGCCTTAGGTGCCACAAACAATTGTTCTTCAAACTAGAGGTGGGGGGGGGGGGGACAATAAATATGGTGGACGTGGGCAAATTTTTTCTTTCTTCTTCACCCTTTTAGACACAGTATGTGAAGTTTTACCAGCTTGTTTTGATAATAAAAAAATTTGGTCCAGCTCTAAAAATGGTCCTAACGATGGACACAAAATGTGATCAGTTTTCCATACTTTGGTCCTGGTCTTCATTTGCAAAAAAAAATTTGATCCACAAAAATGGAAGTGACAAATCTGTAGAACAACACTGCCAAAAATAATTTTCTTGAAAAGATAAATTATCTTGCCTCATTTCCTATAATTTCGTAGTGAAAGAAAAAATATTTTGTGGCAAGTAAATGTATTTGGAATGGGGATAGAAAAGTTTTCTTGTTCTGGAAAGAAAATTTTTTTATAAGGTTGTTTTTTCTTCTGATAAGATCATTTTTCTTGCTATCAGAAAAAGATATCTTATGGCCAGAAAAATATCACACATCTACATAATGCATGTGCTTGCACATAACAAAAATAAATTTCTTCTATAAGAAATTAAATCTTATGACAATATTAAGAAAATATTTTATCTGACAATATAATATATCTTGTCTTAAGAAAATTTAGATAAATTTTCTTGACCTTAGCAGGCAGCCTATAAATTAAGAAAAATTAATCTTAAAGATTTCTTGTCAGAAGGAAATTTTTTCTTGTCACGATTTATTTTAACAAGAAAATATTTGTTGGCAGTGAATACATTCATTTGCAAACCTAAAAGAGAGATTTCCTGGTGCACATAATCTGAAAGACATCTTTAACCTTGCATGTCCTAGATTCACAGTCATGTTTGACATAATTTGTAATAATAATTTGATGATGTTTTATAGGTGGATGAAATGTACAGGGAAGCACCAATCAAGGCTGGCAACTTTAACTATGTGGAATTCACACGAATCTTGAAACACGGCAAGAAAGATGACAGCTCAGATCAAATATAACGCTTCCATCAGAATCTCCTTCCCTCCTGGTTTCAGCGAGATTACAACAAGTCCGTAATCTGTATATGAATACCAGCCACTATTACCGCTATGCACAACATAAAACTGTAACAGATCATAATTATATAAAATACCTGAAACATTGTATTTATATACATGTGTACGTGGATGAAAGATAATGATGCCTATTTTGCATATAATCTGTATTAGTTCCAAAGCTTCTAATGTTTAAAAAGGCTGCACCATTCAGGCTGTCGAACTTCAGAAGTTTGTGAAACCAGCAAATCTAGGATGTGTTTTGGTGAGATGTTTGGTTGGTTGTGAACAGAAGTTAGTTGCTAGATTGGGCTAAAAGCTACCGGCTCATAAACAGAATGAAGTCTTTAAAATGACAAAATTTAAACGTACAACCAAACTTTGGTCAAAACACCAAAACCTGTCCTTTGTCTATGGAACATTGATCATTATCCTTCATCTACCTACACACAGTGAGCCGAGATAATTAACTGGATTTCAATTATTTCAGCATGTCTCACATTACACTGAAGATTTCTATTGATAGCTTTATGACGAAAGTTTATGTAAAAGTAAATTAACCCAATATGTATCTTTTTTATGGGGATTTGGTTTTCACTGCATAATGTACATGCATTTTCATATGAGGTTTAGGTTAGAATATTACTTTATTTTTGTGTTAGATATAGTAATTATCCCAAGTATAACCAATTTATTAGTGAACTATTAAGCCAGTTGAACACAAGGGCCATGTGTGTAAATGATTCCTGTTACATTGATGATGCTTGAACTGTATTACTTTGATATTTATTTTCTTATCACTTTAATGCATTTAAAAAGTTTATCCACACAACCAAAGAATTTAAAACTTAAATTTGTCATTCAGTTCATATAATTCTACTTTTTACAAGTAGATGACAGGGTTGCAGTCACTTTTGGTGTAGCACTTCAAGGATGATTTAGATACCTTGCAAATAGTAAAGAACAATACTGTTACATGCAGGAATGTAGAGACTGACTGTTTCTTGTTAATGTTTTCCTCATAATTATAACTTCATTATATTATTTTTGCTTTTTTGGGGGTTTATCAAACCTATATTTACACTAGCATACTTCTTGTTCTTGTGTGGTTCATGAAATTTCTGTCAGATGGTGCTGCCATTATTTAGAGATATAATGTAAAATTTCTGAGGATATAGATGAAAAAAATGTGAAATGTCCCTACCCCCTTAGGACACACTTGGAATGTTTGCCTGATAGTTCAAGACCACCGCTAATTAATATTGATAATATTTTTATTTCTATTAAATGGTTGTGTTAGGTTTCTGTGGACCAGCTTGTATATTCTTATATCTGTAAAGGCCAAGTTTCAGTAATCTGCAGAACTAAACTGTACATTGTGATTTTAATTTTCTGCTTTGATTTGGCAGTAGCCATGCTGACAAGGAGGAGTATACCTTCATAATTATAATTCACTCCAATATACCACACCATGTGCATTGTAGATACTTGTGTTCATTTAATAGTGATCATTCAAACGTTCTGTGCCATTCTTTAAGATTTTGAGGATGTTTCTTTTTATTGCCCTCTGACTTTACACATGGTATATACCTTTCCCACTGAACCAGCAACATCTGTTGGAGACAACTGACACTGTTTGTTCAGGTCTAGTATATTGATACACAGATTATAATCAGTCATGTATAAAATTATAAAGATAGAAATCTACCGTATGATTTATGGTGAGGTGTCGGTCAGGTCCTCTGGCTTTTTATACATTTAACTGGATAAAAACTTCTGATTCGTGCTTGTTTGACCTGAACAAGCTGTGTGCATATTTGTGGGAAAGGCATGTTACTATATGTGGAGGCAGTAATACTTGCTCTTGACATTCCACATTTCTTGTGATTCTTCACTTCAGAATTTTTATATCAGTTTGACTGTTCTTGTAGACCTGCCAGGCTGTTAGTCCATTCATATATGTTCAGTGTCTAGACTAACATCCTGGAGCAACAAATATCTGTGTTTGTAATTATAAACTAGATAAGCCATTATGGTTTCACAAGTCTGGTTAGTTTAATAATTTGCCACCAGATGGCAGCACATATGTCCCCAGTCATAGTTCTGCCATTTGGTAGCAAATTATTGAACTGCTTCACTGGCTGAGAGCCGTGTTATGTTAGCATAACCACTTTTTTGAACATCTTTTATCTTTGTAGACACCAAAGAGTTTTTCCCTTTGGTCAGCTTTCATGTATGCCTTTTATAGAACAAAAATATGACATGTATGTCAGCTCCATGATGAGAGTTGAATGGTAATTAATGGTATTAGCTCATACTTAAATAGCTATTTATTTTTATACTGGACATGCATGGACAAGCATGATCACACAATGCAATGGTGCCACCAATACTTTTTATACATGAAAACCTATAACTGTGTGGAATTCTGACTGGGAAAAAAAAACAATATTGAGATTAAGATTTTAGAATTTCAGCTGTATACTCACCTCACATACACAATAAAAAATATTCCTAATTATTTAGTTTCATGTTACTTAATTCACTTTGCCTACACATTTCGGTATGTTATTATTATTCCATAGATTCAGAGAGAAGTATGCGTGAGATATGCACTGGGAACAGATTCAGTCATAAAAGTGGCAGAAATATTAATGAACTATTCGTGCATGAGATCTTTGGCTTTTAGGTACAGGAAATGTAAAGTTCATTCCGATATAAATGTTCCATTAACAAGCTTGTCGAGGATATGCTTGGTCATTAACTTTTGCGGTAAAATCTTCATATACGACGTATCTCAGTTTCGGTAACAACATTTCAATTTAATAAACAAGTGAATCTGATGGGTCTCCTCATCTGATAAGGTTTTCGGTGACTCTAAGAGATTGATTTGATATTTCTTAAAATTTTGATTGTTCAGAGGTCTGCAACTTATCTCTTCCTAACACCTGTGCACAGTAATGTAAAACGGGCAAATTTAGCACGGCTTTTTTGTAGATATTTGATAAAAATGAAGTAATCAGGGGCACTGATTTGTTTTAGTTTTAGAATGTTCTGTTTTATTAATTAAATGTTAAGTAGACCTGCATTACTTATCTCTGCAAGTAAATGTATATTTGCTTTAAATTATACGGTCTTTCCTACAGTCTGGCCCTTTTTACTTCAGAGCTTGGATTTTGGGAAAACGGTAAAAATTTCGATTCTCAGTTTTTGGCTCAGCTGACTGTAAGTCATTTGAGCTATAGCGATCATTCTTTGTCTGTCGTCCGTCCGGCCATCCGGCTGTCTGTCCGTTAACAAGGCACAAATAGTAACCACTGGACCTGGAATCTTCTTACTTTACATCTAGAGAGGTCCATGAAAATCTCCTTGGAAACCTGGAATTAGGTCTCTGTTACCCATATTCTTCAAGCTATGGGGCTCCGAAGTACCCCCCAGAATAATGAAAATTTGATACAAAAGCTCAAATATCTGAACAACTATTGCATTGATCACCATGATTTTTTGCATGGATATTAATCATGGAGTGTTGCATCAGTTTCTGCAGACTGGTGGCACCACCAGTATTTTTTCCATTTTTTTACGGTTTTTTTTCTCTGTTTTTGAGACCTCAAAAGATGCCGTCATCTGTTAACAGGGCACAAATCGTAACCGCTGGACCTGGAATCTTCTCACTGTACATCCAGAGAGGTCCATGAAAAGTCTCCTTGGAAACCTGGAATTAAGTCTCTGTTACCCATATTCTTCAAGCTATTGGGTTTCTGCAGAGTACATCCAGAGAGGTCCATAAAAGTCTCCTTGGAAACCTAGAATTAGTCTCTGTCGCCCATATTGTCCGAGATATGGGGCTCAGAAGTTCCCCCGAGAATAACTAAAAATTTGATACAAAAGCTCTGGTATCTGAACAACTAAAGCATTGATCGGCATTTTTTTTTTTGCATGCACATGCAGCATGGAGTGTTTCATCAGTTCCTGCAGACTGGTGGCACCACCTGAATTAAAAAAAAAAATGTTTTTTCTCTTTTTATGAGACCTTCAAGGATGCGGTCGTCCCTTAATAGGGCTCAAATTGTAACCATTGGTCCTAGAATCTTCAAACGTGACATCCGGGGAGATCTGTGAAAAATCTCCTTGGAAACCTAAATTAAGGTCACTGTCACCCATATTTTTTTAGCTATGGGGTTTATAAGCAGCCCTCAGAATAACTGAAAATTTGATACCAAAGTAGGGCACAAATCATAACCATGGGGCCCAGAATATTCTAACTTGACATCCTTGGAGTTCCTCAAAAGTTCTCCCCAGAAACCTGAAATTGGGTCACAGTGACCTATATTCTCAGAGTTTTGGGGTATGTTTGAGCACCCCAGAAATAATGCAAAATACACACAAATTTTCAGATTCCTCATGAAAGGCTGGTTGGATTGTCATCAAATTTGTTGTGCTTATGGTCTTGATGAACTTAAGCTAATATGCATGAAAAATGATGCCACCTATCTTAATTAGTTGTCTGTGCAAGGACATATAATCAAGATGTCAGTCGGCTGAGCGTCATGACCCATGGGTCACTTGTTTTAATTTAAGATAAACGGTTTTTTGGATAAATAATGATCGGATAAATGTCGCTGTATTGTTTTATAAAGAGTAAAATCACAAGTTCTCCTAATGTAGGTACAAACTCTCCGTATACCATTCGAGAGTATAATATAATGGAGGGAACTTCTCATATTGATGTACATGTGAAGGACACTGGAGGAACCACTGATAAACATCGAGGGAAGCCTTGCGTTGCCACAGGCACATGGTAAACCGATCGAATAACAATAATATGATCTGAACTGTGGTGTAATCTCAGCTATAAAGGAAACTGAGTGTTCATTGAACGTTGATATAATGTGACGTGCATTATAAGTTACAAAGGGTAACATCATTGCAAGCAAATGTGATTTCTTATGAACATCAAAGACTCTTTAGCCGTTGTACTTTATTGACCTTATCAAATTACTCTGGAAGAAATCCGCTTGTACCGCCGCCCCTCCATTAGGGAAGATTTGTTGTGGAGCGGCATTGTGAACCTGGCCTTGTCCTTATTAATGAGCAACTAAACCTCTCGAGAAATAATGACCCCGGCAACTGCTTTATTACCCTTGCTTACTCTGCCAACTAAATGTCGCTCGGCAGTAACAAATACAAGTTACAGGGCGCACATATAGCCCCCTCGTGTTTATATGCCGCAGCCATTTGCACCGGGATCTTCCATATGTTTTGGCAATATGTTACTTCTGCAACTAGTGGTTTGACACATACCCAAATACCATGGCGGTATATGATAGGACAGAGTATACAAGGTTTGTTTTTAATGAAGTTCGACTGTAGAAAATACACGTCCTATACTCTCTATATATAAGCTGGATCAAAGTGAAAAGCAGGTTGATATTGAAGACTTCACTGGAGAAGAAGTGGTGAGAATACGAGAGAGTGAGAAAATGGAACAATACGAGGATATCACTAATGCGCACAGAAAGGATAAACAGGAAAATGCAGATTCAAAGGATAAAACGTGGAAACATAGAAAGGGTGCGCTGTCTGGTCAAATGCTGCCACTCATGGCTATGGCAACTCCAAGAAAAGAACCGGCGTTAACAGACGACACGCCAAGAATATTGAAGCTTAATAAACTCCCTTTCACCAAACGCAAGTTACTTCATTCGGAACCTGCCGACACTGGGAGGATTAGCCGGCACACTACTTCATCCCCGATAACTCTGTCAGCTGACTGGGTAAGCGCTACCGGTGCCGAAAATAGGCTGTCTGTAACCGTCGACCATAGGACAAAAAGCAGTCATTCTCACAATGTGAACAGCATTATATTGCCCCCTCTTGATCAAACGGCACAGAAGAGGATGAGAAACGTTTTGTCCTACGCCAGGAACGGCAAGGACGTCGAGGAGGTTTTCCGAGGAAGTTTGGGCTCGAACGAAAACCGCAGTAACTTGGGGAAAGAACAATAAGTTTTAGAACGTTAAGTGTGTATATAGACCATCATGAAACAGCTTATTAGACCTTTCAACTACACTTGAAACCTGTCATAAAAGAAACACACTAACTGCACGGGTGCATTAAACTGGCAAGAGTTGTCATATTTTGATGTATCTTCGACGATTAAACTTAAGAAAATTTTGTTTCAATTGATTGTTCCTGTTTCATTTTTTCCGTTTGAACAATTATTACTTAAAAAAAAACCGGTTTGACGAACCTTACGCACAATACGCGTGCTTGTGAAGAAGATCCGGGCGCTTTAATATGCTTTGATATCACCAGCCAAAAGCTACGATGCTAGCTCATTGGACCCGAACATGTAGACGAACATTTCATGGGAAAGATTAATTGTCCATGTACGCTGGCTTATAACAATAATCATAAGACAAGTATCAACTTTAACAATAACAAATGTGAACTTTAACCATTTCTGTGGACCCTTCCCTTATAATTTAATGGCAACATATGCAACATACCTCGTATACTGCACTTTATCTCAGTCGATCCTGCATGACGGGTTTATCGATATTCCAGACCGAGACATCTAAGGAAAACTCAAGTCATTGATAAATGTAGTTCAAGAAATTTGATTAAATATTGATCGAGGTTTTACAGTATGCATTGAATTTTACAAAAGCGTGAATCTTGGGAAAAATTTACATTTGATAAAATTTATGTCTTAGTCCGTTCAGGAATGCAAGGCAATATTTTGTAAGTGTGAACATCTTTGTTGAAACTGTTTATTGAGAATTGTCTCTGGTACTTACATTATGTGGATGAATTTGCAGTGTTGCCATTTTATGTTATTATTTTGAAAGAATAACACTTTAACATGAAATACTGGTTAAAAACTTGTTTAACAACATTTTCCTGTTTTACCCCCTTTTTGTTCTTTATTTACTCAAATCATCGCCTTTGAGATGGTGATTCTCGTTGCATGCTTATTTTGGGTTATTACTTAATTAAGCAAAGATTTTGCTGTTTACTCGACAGTGTTTGATAAAATAAATGGGGTAATGAAATTCTTGGGATTTCAAATGTGACAATTATATGGATTATATCGTGAACTGCATGGTCGTTTTCTTTCATAATCAGTTAATTTGGTTGCATTTGTGCATAATCATAACAAGTCGATCACATTATGGATGTACATTCAAAGAAGTCATATTATCCAGACAAATAAGTCTCATTCTGTCAAAACATAAGAAAGAGGCAACACATGCAATACAACTAGCTGTGACTGGTGCAGCCAGTAAGAGTCGACTTCCCGGCCTTGACCTTTCAGCGTGGTGTAGAAGTCTTGCAGGCATAATTTACTCGGTCAATACTTGTGTAAAGGTATGATACAGCAGATTTCACGTTAATAAATAAGGTAAATAGAAAAAAAAAATAAAAATCGATAATCGATCGTTTTTTATCTTTCTTTTATCGAATATGATTTTACAACCAATTCCTATGACTACTGAGGACTACTTGTGACTTTCAGGTGTCTGTTTAGACAGGGCCAAACCAATTAACAATTCGATAATTGTCACTGTACCAACCTTTTCTCAATTGAGTCTAGGGTTGTTTTTCCTGTAGAATCGATTTCTTATTTATTCAAATATGCAAATGATCTCATTTCATATCCACGATACAGATATGTCCCAAGCAGAAATCGATTCTACAGGAGAAACTACCTTAGAATCAAATGAGAAAAGTTTTATAGTGACGATTATCGAATTGTTGTGCGTTTGGCCCTGTCTATATAGTAGGTATAGAGGAAACCGGAGGTCCCGGAGAAAACTCCCGACCTTTGATCTGGCCACTACAACTCCCTCTCTTATGGCCACACCGGGAATCAAACTCTACTTGCCAGCGGAGAGAGCCAGGCTTGTTACCACTCATTTTCCAGACTGTCCGTTCCTTTAACTATTATGATAAACTATTACTCTTGACCATGCATTCTTCTTGTATAAAAATATTTATTCCAAATCTTTAGTGTCAAACTGGGAGCTTATTATCCAAGGACTACAAATGCCAATAAGATCACCTGACCACTCTAGTTTGCACTAATTAAGGGTCAATAAACAAAGACCAGCTTATTAAGCTGAAGAGTGTTCAAATCGGCTTCTGTGGCTTAGGGGTAGAGTTAGCTCAGGACTCAAAGCCGGGAGGTCGTGAGGTCAGATCTCAGCCGAGGAGCGGTGAGATTTTCACGGTTGAACCCAACCCACAGGGTGAGCGCTCTGCAGACAAGTGAGTATATCTCTCACAAACGAGTGCGCCTTTTGGAGATTCCTCGGTGGTATGACCAGCACTAGGGATGATTATACACACCCATGACCTGCAGACACCAGGCTTGGGTGACACCAGGATGTAAAATAAAATGAGAGGACGCGAGTGCTACCGCCCTGTCACGTAGTTCCATGGGGGATGGGTGTTATCACCAATGTAATCATCCCCCCCCCTTTTTCAGAGAATAATATTATAATATTGCAAATGGATAAAATCTTGCAACGCTTAAAAAAGTGCAAATTCTACGCGGTCAAAAATCAAGTTCCAAGAGCCAATTTATCGGTAGCTAGCTTTTTTGGTTTCAAAGAAAATAAAAAAGCGAACTAAAGTACAAACTGTGATACCACCAATTGAAAGAAAAATACATGTAATGAATGCACGGCCTGTTCAACCGAAAAGGTAAAATATATTTTTTTTCTGTCTTTATGAATTGGAAAGAGATCCTTTCACTGGATTTAATGAGTCCTGTTTGGAATAATTCTAGAATGGTTAGTAAAAAACAAACCTTTCTTCTCAAAAAGCTCATACAAGTCTTCACTAATTTTTGTAAGTGATATCTATCAAGAGAATGGTCAAAATATAAACTTAATTACTGTTTAAATAGAGCTGCTACGTTGTTAGATTTTATCATATATAGTGCTATAGTAAGTCAATGTAAAAGAGTGTTGTTATCATAGTGAACACAATACTGAAGACCAGCACAAGATTTTAAATATCACCTCAATAAAATGTAAGATAAAAAATGGCAGTAGAGAGGTTAAAATATCATATCAAAACAAGCAAATAGATATTTTGTAGGAAGAGTTAATTTAACAGTGTTATAGCTAATGATAAATATGGATACCAGTATAATGTAAAAGGAGGAAGAATGGAATGTCCAGTTTATACAAATGGAAACTTGTGTAAAGAAGGAAAAATCAGCGAATTACAATTTAAAATATTACATAGATACTTTTGTCGTACAGGAAAACTTTATATATATTTGAAATCGGATGATCCTAATTGTAGATATTGTATAAGTGAGGTTGAAGATATTGCACATTTATTTTAAAATTGTGATGTTGTCAAGAGATTTTTGAATAAGTATGAATTTATTATAATATTAATACAAAGATAGTAACTGAAAAAAATGTAGTCTTGGGTATAAAATATAAGGAAAGTTGGAAGAAAATACTTCATTTACGAGACAAAAAGTACACAGGCCAATTTTTTGTCAATTGAGAAATTATATGAAATATCAGCAACAGATAGAATTTCCTCTGACGACTGATAGAAACAATAAATGGCGGTTGATTTTTTATTTGATAGAAAATAAAGAAAGGGAAGCAGAAACACATAGATATTTGTCGTAGGATTATTACTATATACTTTGTTTGTTAGTGTATATTCAATGTCTTGTAATATATGTGATGTCTGCACGAGGCTTTTTTTGTATGTACAGCAAGTTTCATAGCTAAGCTTGTTTGTCAATAAAAAAAGTGGCGATTAAAAAAAAAAAATAAAAATTTGTTACGACACAGAATAGCCCTTGCTTATGCTACCATCTAAAGGCAAGCTTCATTTTTATCAAGTTAGTCATATTCCAAATGTACAAACTCTTTCGTATTTTCTTTCCCTGATATAATGAACCGCGAGTTTTTCTCCTGTGAAATACGTTCATGCAATCACTGCCCAGGTAGCACAAAACATTTTTAAAACATTTTCAATATGTTGCATTAATGTTTCAACAGAACATCTTTTAAAAATGTTTTAAAAACATTTTTAAAATGTTTTTACTTATGGCGCAAAAATGTTACAATAAAACGTTTTTATCAAAACATTTTTAAAACATTTTTAAAACATCTTCAAAAACAGCGCATAAATGTTATAACAAAACATTTTTTTCAAACATTTATAAAACATTTTTTTAACATTTTTCTCATAGAGTGCATTAATGGGTTCCCAAAACTTTTTTTTTAACATTTTAAAAACATTTTAAAAATGTTTTTTAAATGTTGATGAAAAATGTTTACTTGAAACCTTTATGAGACATATTAAAAATGTACAAGATGTAATATGACTTAAATAACCCAATCCAATTTCAGGGATTTTCGTGACCGCGTCATCTGTCACTGCCTTAGGTATATTTTTGAATGTAATAGTTAAAAATGTTTAAAAAATGTAAACAAATACAACAAAAAAAGTTTTAAAAAAATTTTAAAATGTTGATAAAAAATGTTTACTTGAATTATTTATGAGACTTATTTAAATTGTACAAGATGTAATATATATATATATACACATATATACATATATACATAATAACATATATATATTAATTAAATCTGTGTAATATTAATATATATTTAAATATAAACATTTTTTATCTGTGTAAATATGTTACATACAAAGGAACTTTCTATATATATAGTAAATATCACAGTAGTGTATATTTTATTAATAAAATTGGCATCTTCAGATCTGAAGTTTAAAAGAGTGAAATAATTATTTTATATTAAAACAAAATTCTGCTTCTCGTTCCATATTTAAACTGAAATCCAGGAGGCAGTTTGTTCAGATCAAATTATAAATTCAGAAATTAAGCTTTACAAAAAAAACAAGAATAAAACTGGGCAATACGTGTCAAAAAGTACAGCATGTTCATATTATGCTGATAATGTGGTCCAGTGCACTACAACTATCAGTATGTAACTTATCATATAACCCTCCAGGGAACTCATGTCTTTTTTTTACGGATCGCGGCTTAATTGGATCGACTAGAGTTACTACATGTGTCCTGTGGAGACCACATTTTGGCGGGAAACTCAGCATACCAGACTAAACAGTTGAAGTGGAATGTCTTAGTGTTCAAGCTATTGTGAGTATATTTCATTTATCTTTTCCCCTAATTTTCATTCATATTCATAATTTATAATTTCCAAATAGCTAATTAGTAGCAGAACCATTGGTACATTTGTTTATTAAAACTCATTGTGCCATGATGCAAGCAGCTTAAAACAAGGTTTCAATTATTTCAGTTGGAGAGGGGTGACAGCCATCCAACCTGTATACAACAATATCATGACCACAACTGATTCTGCTGTACAAGAAATTTCAAACATACACACACACATTTATTTATTTAGGGTAGAAAGTATAGAAGTATAATGACAGAATAGGCACATACTCATAGGAAGATGTTTCTTTTGCCTATCTCAGTATGTATAATTGATCATTTATAATTTATATTTATTATTTATAATATAAACATATATGGCAACATCATCAGCATTTTTTACAGGTCATTTTTATAATCAAGTTTACTAAATTTTCATTCAGACTGGTTGTTTTATATACATCTTGTTATTGTGTGTGTGTGGTTATTCCCTTGTTTTAAGTTAATAAAATTTTGGGTCAACATATTACCCATAGTTTAGGTGTGTCTGCACCAGTCCTAATGAGCTGTCACCCAGTAACATGCCAGCTCTCCAAGCATGCATTATAGAGCTGCATTATAGGTTTAAAGGGCACCACTGTCAGGCCAAGCTTTAACTGTGACATTCCTGTACAATTAAATGACATACACCGACCACATGATACCGTCTGCTGTGTTCTCTCTCTCTCTCTCTCTCTCTCTCTCTATATATATATATATATATATATATATATTTATACATAAGGCCAAAACAGGTTTCACTGGACATTTTTCCCTTGATCATTTGTGAAAAAAAAATCGTATATATATATATATATATATATATATATATATATATATATTATATATATATATATATATATATCCTACTGAGCACTAATATATACATCATATATTTATGTTTATATACATAATAAAAGAAAAATATTGTATTGGCAACAAAGATATCCCTGAAACAATATGCCAATATCACTTGATTATATATAGAAAAATGATATGTATTGATCTTAAGATAATGTACTATTAAAGTATTTTAAAACTGGTAACGCAAATAATATTGTGGTTTTCTTTATGTTTTCTGAGTAAAGGGAACATTCTGTCTCATCTAGATGCAATTTTTAAAGTAGTGTACTTTTTCTATTATCAATAAATTAAATAACTGTACTCTCCTATCAGATATGTCAGGTATCATATATATGGTAATATACAATACAGTAGACATTCAGTAATTGATTTACATCTTGTATGTAGTAGGATAAATACATTCCTGTCAATTGTTTACCTGCCCATTTAAAGTTTTTGTTTAGTGAATTTCGTTTATGGTAATATGTACATATCTATTTCTACAGACACAAGAGGCAAAGAAGAAAAAGAAAGGAAGTGAGCCTGCTCCAGTGGAAGACATCACAGACTTTGATTCAGACTGATGTTTTTTTTTTAACCATGTTGGTACTACAAAAGCTGGTTACCAATTTGCCATATCCTGCACACACTACAGAAACCCTGTCAATTCAAAATATTAAATAAATACTTCTATATTCACAACGTATGATATAAGCCCATGCAAAACATATCAAATATTGGGTTGTGGGGAATATTTCAGGATATAGATAAATGTGAAAATGTTATAAAAATGTTTCTTGGATATTTTGAAGGAAACATTTTTTAAAATATCAAAAAAATGTAACCCACAAAATGTTAATAAAATATTACGAAAACGTTTTTAAAATGTTTTACAAAAACATTTTTAAAACATCAAAATAACATTTTTAAAACATTTTAGCAAAACGTTTTAAAAACGTTTTTTCGAACATACAAAAAAAGTTATAAAAATATCACAAGAAAACATTTTCAAAACATTTTGCTAAACGTTTATAAAACATTTTAAAAATATTTTTGTGCTAGCTGGGTGATTATATTCTATAATTCGTTTTAGATTAAGTGATGCAAACAAAAGATGCAATCAGGGGATTATTACTATTAAGGATTTATTGCCTGCGCAAGGAAAGTTACAAAAACTTGAATCGTATTAAAAAAAGTATTTCTGAGTGTTCATGAATGTATTTTGAGTGATGAAAATGAAAAAGCCTGCAGCGACATCTACCGGGAATGAGCGGAAAAGTGGGCGTGGCTTAGGTAAGTCGAAACTGCGCATGTATGACCTCGCACGCGGTGTGAACTTCCGGTATAAACGTTGGAGAACACTGCCGTTAGAGAGAACCGGCAAACGACACTACAAGTAAGGCAGGTGTCAGCGTACGTATATTATATGAAATTTTCCATTTAAATCAATGTATAACACAAGGAAGGTTTGAAATTACGTTTCATATCACTGTTGGTAATGATAGGGCCAGTTTACATGCCAAACTTGGGAAGAACTGGCACAGCCGCGCAGATCATACACGAGCTGTCATGGTTGGGGTTGAATAACGGCACATGTAAAACATTGATACAGTGTGTTACATAATTCTCGTTTGTATAAATTTGATAACTTACACAGCGTTATTTAATATAAATATTTATGCAAGACATCAAAACGATAAGACGTGTTGAATCAGGCTGATGTTAAAACGTACACTGCTTTCGTAAGGAAAATCACCGGCCGCTTACATCATCACCTTCTCCTGTCATTGTAGACCCAGCCGGTCTCGGTGAGTGTGCTGTATGTAGACTTGATGGGGTCCCCAACTCAGTATGTGAAACAAACAGTCACAGAGCCCAGCTTTGTGTTAAAAATGAGATGTTCAGGAAATTAATTACTATATTACTATGAAAGTAATGAAACCATAGTCCAAACAATCGGATGGTTCACAAGTTTTTAAGAAGAAATACATTTTCAATGGCCTATTTTACAATCAGAGTTGCATTTATCGGCTCAGATTTTGATCTTCCACCCAGGGTTGGGGCCAAGTACAAGTTAAAATACCTAGGTACAGGTACAGGTACTTGTGAATTGGCCAGGTACAGGTACAGGTACTTGATTTTCACAGAGTACCTAGGTACAGGTACAGGTACATTCATATGAGGATCACTTCAAAGACGTTTTTACGGCATAAATTCACGTTTATGCAAGTTAACATGCCTTTTTTCCTTTTTGCTAAAGTATATTTTAATTGAACTTATTAACTGTATGGCACCATATGTTCACAAACATGATATGCAAGTTTAATAAAAGTCCATTAAGTGCACCAAGTAGAGTATGACACCCTACATTCACAAACATGAAATTCAAATCACCGTAAAGTCCATTAAGTACACCAAGTACAGTAAGAGAGCTTATTAACTGTATGGCACAATACTTCACAAACATGATATTTGTGTACTAAATGTTCATTAAGTGCACCAAGTACAGTATAATCAAATGATTTGTTCAATAAGTGGTTACAGCTGATTTCACACATGTGACCATTCTGGAGGTGTGATAACAATTCAATTCATGAGCAGTTTATCACACTGATGGCTTGCTGATTATTTTACACTACAGATAAATTAATACTAAAGAGAAAAAAAACTTAAATTATGAAAATGTACCTAGAGAACCTTGTACCAGGTACAGGTCCTGGTACAGGTACAAGGTACTTCCTACTCATGACTGGCAGGTACAGGTACTCTGAAATGTGTACCTAGGTACAGGTACAAGTACCTGGCCCCAAGCCTGCTTCCACCACAAGGTTATGTCTGATGTTGATGACGTGGCGAGAAATAGTTGCATTGTGAAGCTATATTTGAGAAAATTTTGGTCATTACATATTGGTAACTCCAAAAGCCTTGTTCTTATATAAGTATATATTTCTCCTTATTAAAGAATAATAAAATTTTTGAATTATGCCTTAAAAATAGTAAAATAAGCCTATTAAGAAAACCCCCTAAAATGCACAATTACCCATTTATTGGCTCAATACGACAACAGTTTGTTCTACACATGGATCCCATTTAAATATTAAGGACAATTATTATTAATCAGCTTTTCAGACCAAAAAATTAATAGCCATTCAATGAATGAGACATAGGCTTAATGAACTTGGATGAAATCAAAACCATACCATTTCTTTGCAATCCTACTATAATTTGCGAATTAGGGTGAACAGGTGAAGTCATCCACAGTGTTTCTCTGGCTTCTACTTGGAAGTTATGGGGGTATTGGTCACCAAATTCTCTCTGCAAATAAATTCCTACCTTAAGAATGTCCTCCGTGTACTAAGTTTCCTGTTGTATTTCCGTGCCCTTATCAACACTGATACAAATCTGATACAAATCTCCTAATAAAATAAATTTAAAATGAAAATATCATCAATATTTTTGTTAGTTTACACATTTTTAATTTTTGACCAGGCAGGTGGGAGTCCCTACATCTCTGATATTGATAGCATGTTATTTTTATTTGTTGGAGAAATATAGTATCATGATATGTCATTGTCTTCTAGTTCGTCACAGGGCATTTAATTTTTGTGACAGACACACAGCAGGGATGGGTGCTGCCAGCTCCACACACGCAGCAGCTCAGGTCGTGCACCACATTGAACCCAGGGGTTCAGCAAGTTCACCATCAGGTGGCTGTCCTGTCCAGCATGACAAGCTGACAGTTCCCCAGGGGGCACCACCAGCAGGGATCAGCTACAAGCCCATACCCAGCGAGTGCCCCATGCATCAGAAGAACGACAGTACCACAGCACCATCTTACGGCTACATCAGTGAGTGTCCTGCCTCAGCTGGCCAGAAGATTGGAGACCAACCCGGGGATTTAGATCCAAGAAATATGGTGAGATACTGAAAGAAGTTAATTTTACCCCTGAAATGAATGCCTTCCATTTCGATATCCAGTGTGCTTTATATTCACAATAAAAACTTTCCTACTTCAAAACACAAACAGTGACACTTGTTCAGAATAAATATGGCATTCCTAACTGCACCTTTAATGCTGTTATCCATTACCTGACTCTAATAAATGCCTGTTATCTCTTTGATTGTGTCAGGTATATATGATTAAATTTTTTTTATAGAAACAAATTCAAAACAAAAGGCAACATCATATTGTATAGAAGAAAGAATGGTACTAATAGTAGATGAGAAAATAACAACTTCTTACTGACACATTGCACAGAATCAGCCTCATCAGAGTACAACTCTGCTTGTTTGAGATTGTGTGTAAAGAAATCCTTTCCCCACAATGCACTGGGATATTTAAATACACCAGTGCCCTTGGTATAAATTTAGTGAAGAGGGTTATGTAGTCCCTTAAAATACATTTGATAAGCATTGTTTAATTAATGTCAAATTGCATAAACATGGATCATTTTGTGGTAAGGACTAAGGAATAAATAATCTAATGTAAACATGCACATATGCAATGTAAACATGTTTCTTGAACTGTGACAAATTTTGATTGTGAAGTTTAACAGTAAAGAAAAGTTATACCTGCCATGCTCACAGTTCCTAACTGGAGTCTGAAAGAGGTTTATTTTGAGTAAAAACTACCTCTGGAAAGGTTTTTCTAACAGATGAATAGCATATTTAATGACTTTGAAGAGACTTGTCCTTCTCTCTCTAGATGCCCCCACCAAACCAGCGTCCAGCACCAGATCAGCCGTTTTCTCTGCCAACAAATCGTGTGGTATCATCAATCCCAAAGGCCGGAGCGGATGGTGATAACTGGGTCTATCCATCTGAGCAAATGTTCTGGAATGCCATGCTAAGGAAAGGTAAAGCCTGGTCATTCTGCCTCTTGTGTGTGCGTTACTGTACTGATTGTCAGATTCTGTAGCTTTGTTGTAGCTCAGAATCTCCTTGAGCAACGCCTGTGCCAATTATATCTTCATTATATGGGAAAGGTTGTCACATACAAAAATCTTAAAATATTGTCATTTTACAGTGGATAATGAAAAATGTGTACAGAAACTGCTATTTTGAAAATTGGTAATTATTAGGCCCTTAACCATTGGAATTTTGTTTTTTTTTTCACAAGAACTGATATTTTGAAAATAACTTATGGAATATGTTCATGTAAGAATTATTAGAGGTGGATATTGTTTAGTTAGGTTGACTGATATGCAGTTATCAGTGACTGTTGTTTGTTTGTTGTAGGCTGGCGGTGGAAGGAAGCAGATATTTCCCAGAAAGATATGAAGGACATTATCAACATCCATAATGCAAACAACGAACAAGCCTGGCTCGAGGTACTCAAGTGGGAGGCTCTTCATGCCAAGTAAGTTGACTGTGGTAAGGACATAACATCACCAATGGTCAATAATATTGTCATAAATTTCCACATTCTAAGTTTCTGCATATAAACTATATTTGTAATTAATAAGAACGAAACCTAAACCACACTTGCAAACTTTTTCTGAAAGGCAGTAAAACCAATATCTGAGATGTGTAAAAATGTAACTATCAAAGTGGGACTGGCCATCCGTGGCAGATGCTATATCACAAGGCCACAAGATCCAGAAGGTTGTAAAATATAAATGTTGGCTATATTTCAAGGTTTCTCATCTCATTTTACCCGGTAAGTCCTCTTTTTGGTCTGACTGTGTGAGTGTGCTAAAAGAATGGCACACTCACACAGTTCAATGGGCACAATTGTTGGAACAGACTTTAGTGTTTTTGGCGTTAGCAGAATGTGCCTTGGAGGGAAAATGGTGAAGTCTTGGTAAAACCTCTGTTTCACTGTATTATCTGAACGTCAGGACTTCTGGATTATTCCTAGTTTAAAAAGCGTATAAAAGCTGAAATGCAGGAATCCCATAACATTCTTTATTTTATTGGTCCCTTTATCCTCATGCAATAGACAGTGCCATTAACAGGAAGTGGACCAGTTCTTTAAAATAAAATGAGTTGAAGAAGTTCACTGTGGTTTAGTGTTTGAACTTGTTTAAACCAGAATGATGATTATAAAATACAGGAATCAAAATACTGTGTTAAAGGCTGTGCTGTTGCAGAATTTGAAGACTGCATTCCAAGTGTGTTTAGAATATCACAAGTTTATGTTTTTACTGTGCACCTTAGAACTAGTATTTAAACAATTTTAAATTTCCTGAAACTCCATGGGTGCATTCTAGATAGTGTAAGTGCTGGGAATTACCCCGAGGTCTCAAAAGTACTTGTATAACAAACTTTAACTAAATATAACTAATGTACCAAAATTTTGTGAAGTCTTATAATATGTGCATTAACTTTCAGCTGTGACATGAGGTCATTGTTGGTGTTTAAAGGGTAACAATATTGGGTAATGAACATGCTTTTTTATCCTTCAGAGAGGGTCACCAACCACAACTGAAGAGTTTCAGAGGCAAAGCTAAGGAATTCTCTCCTAGAGCCAGAATCAGGGGATGGCTAGGGTGAGTTATAAAACTGTTAACAGTTATTGTGATGAAATAATTTAATTTGTTATTTCTGTTGTTGTAGAATTTTTAAAATAAAAATTCTTAGCTGCAGTACACACTTCAGTTTATATCACTGAAGAAATTAAATGGATTTTCTACTGGCATTTTGAGTGCCTACAGATATAAAATGTAAGGATGTATTTATAATTTTACCAGAAATATCATATTGTTCATCATATGGTTACCTTATTCCTCATTCAGTAGACAGCAATAAAGGCAGGCCTTAAACTTATCTTTTAAAGATATCCTGTTTATTAAGTTTAAACATCACAATTATTGGTGTGCCAATAAATAGAAACTGGTTGCATTTTCACATACGATTATATATGCACATGCACAGAATTCCTGTAATCCCCACAGAAAATATCCTAAGCTTGTCTGAGAAATCAGAAAGACGGACACACATAGAAACACGCAGCATTATTTCTATATTGCAGATTTCATATTAATATAAAAGGTGTATGAAATAATCTATCATCCATTGTTTAACTTTCAATCATCAAATATGGTTTTACAACCAGTTTCCTCCAGTAACTGCAATATATCTTACAGGTACGAGTTACCTTTTGATCGCCATGACTGGATTGTACAGAGAGGTGACAAGGAGGTGCGTTATATCATTGACTATTATGACGGAGGAGATGTTGACAAGAGGACATTTGAGTTTAGTCTGCTAGATGTTAGGCCTGCCATGGATTCATTTGAGGCATGCTGGGATAGGATGAAAGTTGCGTGGTGGCGATGGACAGTCGGGAATAAACAAAACACAGCTTCTGCATCACAAGAGGTCTCAATGGGGTCAGATGTTAACAAGTCGGATAGTTCATGACAGCGAACATGAAATACAGACTGTCCATATAATTGCAGTGTGACTGAGATTAATTTAATTATCATTAGTGAACAACCAGAAACAAGAAATGAAATGATGTCATAAAGTATTACTAGGGACTGGACCAGAATGTACAGTGTTACAACATGCTTAAATTTTGTCAAACAGACCAAATTATTTGCAGTTATGTATTACAAAGCTTTTTGGTTTGTATAGTACAGTACAGGTGTATGCAGGTTATCATTATGAAACATGATCTGCTTTCAGAGAAATTTTGACCGACATTATTTATTACTGATGTATACAAGGATTCATGTTATTGTTTTGCAATAAATATAATTTGAAATTATGTATTCTATTCTTTAATTTAGTATGGTTTTGTTAAATTTCCCCCATCACCTGACAAACAGCCAGATACAAAATCTCTGGTCATAGTACATAATTGCTAATGATGAATGATTTATGACTGCCTCATTCAGGGTTCATTACAGTTGTTTGATTTGATAGTAGTTCATAGGGTGGGGGGTACCATGTGTAATGTTTATATCAATATAATATGATATGTTGCCAGTAAACCATGGACCACTGATTGAGGATGCATATTTCTGAAACTGCAATAAGGCCCTGGAGATTAGTAATTATTATTAATGAAAAAATTACTTTTTCCTCATAGATTGGACTTGTATTGCTAAGGCCAATGGCAGATTTAAAAAAAAAAGAATCTTCAACATTCAAACACTGGTGGTTCAGCAACAGACAGTGTACTCAAATCTTCTTGTTCACCATGGCCTCAACGCCAAACCATCTACTAAAATGATCATACAAAAGATAAGAATACATGTCAGGATTACGTTTTATATAAAAAATATTACCAATAAATAATACAATTACAAGTATGTGCCTGGAAATGTGAAAATATTTGATCTATATTCTTTGCAGCTGAATACAGGCACACAATTCTCTCATCATGGTGACTATTATAGTGAGTTACACTGAAGTACTATAGTGCTCAACAACATGTCCACTCTGTGCTCACTGGATAAAGATTCATTGATATATACACCAAGGAACATTGTGTGGTCATGTTTTAGAAAACCCTTGAAAAAATTTTAATGTTTTTTCAAAGTCTTGAATGTTCTTGACTTTTGCTAATATGGATAATACCTTGGAAACCTTGAATTTCATTCTAAATAGAGTTTGTGTTAGACCCAAATGAAACCTATTTCACCCAATCCAGTGGGTAAAACCTTGGTTTAAAGTTTTTTACCCAGGTTTAACTTATGTTTAACCCAAGGTTTATCCCAGCATATGACCCAAGATTTATCCCAATGGGTATGTGCTTTTATCAAACTGGGCATAAGCTTAGTTTCTTTCTGATAGGCCAGCAGAAGTTCTACACACATTTTGTGTATACTGATGGTATGCAAAGTGGCTCTGACCACATCACCCATGTCTAAAGAAGCAATTTACCACTCGCACTTTATCTCATGTTTGGCTATGCACAGCACATCACCCTTATCAACTGGAATTGGGGGGAAAACCAAGGCATTCTCAGTAAACCTATTTTACCAAGCCCTGGTGGTTTACCCAGTTTTAAACCTGTTTAACCAGGTGTTCAGTAAAACTTGTTAACCCTTAATCTAATTGGCAAGTTATGACAGACCAAGAAAAGCAAGGTCTACTTCTCGCCTGTTAACAAAGATCTTATTTGGTAAACTCAACTTATGCAGTGAATATGAAAAAGATAAGACAAAATAAATGTGGGATGATGAGACATGTGCAAAGGGGGGCAGTGCAAAAAATACTTTGAACATACCCAACCCGTCCTGCCAACTAAATGCAAACCAAAGTTTCAGCCTGCAAACACATATAATCCCTGCACAGGTGACAAACTATAGGCAGCATCAGGTGGAACAGCACAGTTAATGACATCAAATGATCCTTTTGATCAGGAGTTGCCTCTTAGTTGCTCAGTGACCTGCTTTTTCAAACATTCATAAACATCATGCTAATACTTTAAACTAAGTCTTTAGAAGGTGCACATTCCTTACATAGCTCACTGACAAACAGTAGTGGTTCTGTGCCAGATTAATCACTATATAAATATGTACAAAAGAGCAATGCATGTCCAGTAACACCTGCTGATCCAGACAGAAAACTTCCTTGTTCATTCAGTCTTGTTCACCTCCTGACAGCATAGGTTGTTTCCTAAGAATAAAATGTTGAACCCTGTGGATTCTTGAGATCAAACTTAATCAGATGTGGCCTAATCCTTAAGGTCTATTGTTAAATACAACTTTACTGCAGCATTCAGGGCCACCCATAATTTTACATGCTCTAACATATAAATTATGACATTATTTCAAAACTATTAAAACACAATAATCCCTTGCATGACAAACGTAAGCAAGTGCTAAACCACTGGTTGGCACTGTGCAGCCAGGAATGAACACTAGTTTCTTCCTACTTGGCACTATTCAGCCAGTAATGAACCCTGGGCATACCCTGCTTAGCATCACAAAGCTTTCTCTAACAGGGCCAAATTTTAACCATGGACATCTCTTGTTTGGTACACCCCTGTAAACAATCTAGTCTGGGTTAGGGCAGTGATGAACCCTAAGCTATCTATGCTTGGCACTCTCCTGATGGCGATGAACCTTGCGCATCCCCATTTTGCCACCACCCAGTTAGTAAACCCTGGGCATCACATCCAGATGAAACCTAACCAGCAGTAGTCTTTTCACAGAGAAAAACAGGAATGACACTGGTTTATTGTGTCCTCCAGTATATGCTACAAGTATATGACAGCTTGTATGTAACTCAAGAGATTCTTTGCATATTACATCACAAACAATAGATTTTACTAAAGAGAGTTACATTTACATATGAAATAACCTTTACAGGTATTATTTTCTTTCATGTTTATATTAGGTGTTTCACATAAGGATCACTGACAGATCTTATGTTTAGACTTTGACTTGAACACTTTTGGCATCACAAAGCACATCATGTGAAGTACACCAGTTACATATTTACAGCACGACAACACACTAACAGCAGCTTCACGTGCTGGCAGCCTGCTGCTGTTGTTGTTGCTGTTGTTGCTGCTGCTGGACAGCCTGCTGGGCTGTTCCTGATTCCTCCTTAAAGTGATGGGAGATGAACCTCAGCCTCATCTGTAAAGCCGGCCTCAGCTGACAGATCACCTTCTCCACCTCGTTCCTCACCGCGTTACCCACAAATATGTACTTGATGTGATAGCTGTAAATTAGGTCAAGGTCATCTCGTGTACTCATCATGTTCAAGTAACGGTTATACGTATACCCGGGCTAAGCCTACGTTGGGAAATTACCACAGGTAACCAAATGTATGGGAACATAAAATGTGCAATGATATGAAATGTATTAGTATGTACTTTTTTATTTTATAAAGTCACCCGCCAGCCTGTGATCTTTGAGAGTACAGTCGTGCATATTGGTGCAACCAGAATGTTTCACACTGTCTCCACCAGTTGTTTCTGTTTATCAAAGAGTTTATCACTTGGAACTCTCTCCCCCCCCCCCCCCCCCCCGCCATTTTTGAGTATTCTCGGTAGCCCCTTGGCTCTAATGTACCTTTGGCTCCAGAATATGCTCTAAATTTGTGCATTCCCAATGCCGCTGGATGCTGGCACAATTTAATAAGTATAAATTCCGCAATAATCTTTATCCTGAAGAATCATTTTGACATGAATTGTGGGCATTTATATAAAAAAACTTTTGATATTATTATTAGCACTATCATATGGTTTTTGGTCTGACTGGATGGTGTAAGGTGTATGATGGCAAAGAGTTGTAGAGTGAAACTGAACATTGGTAAAGTTCAGGTTAGATTGAGCAGCCTTTGGCATAAACTTTATTGTTGTGCAGTAAAACTATCATTATGCAGGATAAGTACATGACCACATGCATGTGTGGTCAATGATTCCTCTGCCATATTTCTTAATTATTGTAGTAAATGACATACAGACTGTGTCCCTTAACGTTGTTATTGTTTCCATGGGCAGAGATGTGGCCTTGACCACATCTCTGTCAAACTACTGTGCCCATGATGGATTAGAGGTTAGAATACAAATTTGGCTTGGGAAGTCTAAGGAGTGTAATGGAGTGACATCAGATGAATAACAGAACAATTATCTACCAAAGGGTCCCTACATCTCTATAACCTCTTTTCATGTGGCCTTACACCAAATTCTTTAGTCAATAAAGGGACAATTCTTTTAGTTGGTACATTTTATGTACAATGATTCAAACATATACAAGCAACTAAATATTACTTCATGCAGGAGTACCCCAAGGGTCCATACTGGGACCCCTATTATTTTTAATATTCATCAACGACATCACAGAAAACATAGTGAGCAATATTAGATTATTCGCTGATGATACTATGTTATATCTCACCATAGAAAATCCATCATTAGCAGAAAAAATATTAAACAATGACTTGGATAAAATATTTAAATGGTCCACAAAATGGTTAGTCACTTTTAACGCAAAGAAAACCAAATCCTTAATATTTTCATCTAAATCATCTAAAACTTCTCACCCAGACCTATATATAAATGGCATTAAAATAGATAAATTTAACAGTCACAAACATCTAGGATTAACATTCAGAAAGGACTGTAAATGGAATGATCACATAGAAAATATAAAAGCCAAAGCAAACTCTAAAGTATTAATACTAAGCAAACTGAAATATATGCTTGATAGGAAAACTCTTGAAAACATATACTTCACTTATATAAGGCCAATATTGGAATATAGCAATGTTGTGTGGTGTAACTGCACACAAGAGCAAAGTGATACATTGGAGGCAGTGCAGCTACAAGCTGCCAGGATTGTGACAGGCTGTGTCAGAGGAACTAGCCATGCCAAACTATACAAAGAAACAGGCTGGCCCCAATTAAAAAAAACGTAGGGAAAACTCTGTGGTCATCCAACTACACAAAATGTTAAAACAAGAAACTCCAAAGTACCTTTACCTTCTATTACCTCCACCAAGAAACTATACCTTTAATACAAGGTCAACTGCTCTACTCAATATACAAAACATTTTCTCTAGAACAGAGCTGTACTACAACTCATTCCTACCAAAATCTATACGACTATGGAACAAACTAGATGATAGACTTAAACACTGCCAGACCAGTAAATTGCTAAAAAATAATATATCAAGAGAAATTGCTAAAAACAAACCACCTAAATATTATAATTCAGGATCAAGAAGAGCCCAGATAATTCACACACGGCTAAGTACACAGTGCAGTAATCTAAACCATGATTTATATAGAAGACACTTATCAAACGATTAAAAATGCCAATGTGGATTCGAAACAGAAAACGCAGAACATTACCTACTGCAGTGTCACCTCCATGTCAACTCTAGAAGTAAACATCTCCCCCTAAATATACCCTTAGAAGAACTTCTTTATGGAAATCCCTATGCAAGCCACATCAGAAATGAAGAAATTTTTGAAGCATTATCTTCATACATGGAAGACACAAAAAGGTTCAAAATATAATATTCCCCACCATATTTTCCCCTAAAAGTGATATTCATAATTCAGTCATAAAATTAGTCCTAATATACTAGGACCTGAAACAAAAATGAAACAAAAACAATTTTAAATACTTGTCTTCCAAATAATTAATTAAATTTAAAAAAAAAAAGAACAAATGAACAATTTCTTCCATTCTTACTAAGTAAATTTACAACTTGCCTTTCACTTACTTTCACTTACCCAACATCCATACCACCCTACCTCACCTAAACTCACTCACATCCAAACATTCTGAATACTGCCATTGTATATTGTTAATGGAAACATTCGGGAGAGAGTCGAGGTAAGCTTTAAGTAGCTTGCACTTAATCCCACTGATGCTTGTATTATGTGATTTATATGTGCATATTCAGTATCAATAAAATATCTAAAACAAAAACAACTAGACATTTCTTGGCACCGCAGGTGCCAGAGTATCCCCAGACATAGTAGGCCCCTCTCCTACAAGAACAGACCCCCATTTTTAGCAGCATATACTGACACTTGGCATATTTATTGTTTATTCCATCTAACGATCCACAATCATGTTGAAGATGTTGGTCCTGTGACCTTGATCTTTTTAAAGATGTGTCCTGTGACCTTGACCTTTGATCTCACAACCCCAAAATCAATTTGGGTCTTGCTTTTCCAATGGGACATATGCAAGTCAAGTTTGAAATCTATACATCAATAAACAGGAATTATCATCCAGAAACTAATTTTTGGACAGATGGCTCCTGTGACCTTCACCTTTGACCTTGTGACCTCAAAATTGATAGTGTTCTTCCTCTCTTGGCAGGAGAACTATATGTGCAAGATGAAAGATATGAGATGAAATGTTTGGCTGAAAATGCATCCACATCTTTTTAAAGATGTGTCCTGTGACCTTGACCTTTGACCTCATGACCCCAAAATCAATTTTGGTCTTACTTTTCCAATGGGACATATAAAAGTCAAGTTTGATCTCCATACATAAATAAAAGCAGGAATTATCATCCAGAAACTAATTTTTGGACATATGGCTCCTGTGACCTTCATCTTTGACCTTGTGACCTCAAAATTGATAGGGGTCTTCCACTCTTGGCAGGTGAACTATATGTGCAAGAGGAAAGGTCTGAGATGAATTGATTGGCTGAAAATGCATCCACAATCTTTTTAAAGAGGTTTCCTGTGACCTTGACCTTTGACCTCATGACCCCAAAATCAATTTGGGTCTTGCTTTTCTAATGGGTCAATAACAAAGCCAAGTTTGAAATCCATACATCAGTAAAAGATGGAATTATCATCCAGAAACTAATTTTTGGACAGATGGCTCCTGTGACCTTCACCTTTGACCTTGTGACCTCAAAATTGATAGGGTTCTTCCTCTCTTGGCAGGTGAACTATATGTGCAAGATGAAAGATCTAAGATGAAATGTTTGGCTGAAAATGCATCCACATCTTTTTAAAGATGTGACCTTGACCTTTGACCTCATGACCCCAAAATCAATTTAGGTCTTGCTTTTCCAATAGGTCAAATACAAGTCAAGTTTGAAATCCAAACATCAATAAAAGAAGTAATTATCATCCAGAAACTAATTTTTGGACAGATGGCTCCTGTGACCTTCACCTTTGACCTTGTGACCTCAAAATTGACAGGGTTCTTCCTCTCTTGGCAGGTGAACTATATGTGCAAGATGAAAGATCTGAGATGAAATGTTTGGCTGAAAATGCATCCACATCTTTTTAAAGATGTGTCCTGTGACCTTGACCTTTGACCTCATGACCCCAAAATCAATTTGGGTCTTGCTTTTCCAATGGGACATATGCAAGTCAAGTTTGAAATCCATACATCAATAAAAGCAGGAATTATCATCCAGAAACTAATTTTTGGACATATGGCTCCTGTGACCTTCACCTTTGACCTTGTGACCTCAAAATTGACAGGGTTCTTCCTCTCTTGGCAGGTGAACTATATGTGCAAGATGAAAGATCTGAAATGAAATGTTTGGCTGAAAATGCATCCACATCTTTTTAAAGATGTGTCTTGTGACCTTGACCTTTGACCTCATGACCTCAAAATCAATTTGGGTCTTGCTTTTCCAATGGGACATATATAAGTCAAGTTTGAAATCCATACATCAATAAAAGCAGGAATTATCATCCAGAAACTAATTTTTGGACATATGGCTCCTGTGACCTTCACCTTTGACCTTGTGACCTCAAAATTGATAGGGGTCTTCCACTCTTGGCATGTGAACTATATGTGCAAGATGAAAGATCTGAGATGAATTGTTTGGCTGAAAATGCATCCACAATCTTTTTAAGGAGGTTTCCTGTGACCTTGACCTTTGACCTCATGACCCCAAAATCAATTTGGGTCTTGCTTTTTCAATGGGACATATATAAGTCAATTTTGAAATCCATACATCAATAAAAGCAGGAATTATCATCCAGAAACTAATTTTTGGACATATGGCTCCTGTGACCTTCACCTTTGACCTTGTGACCTCAAAATTGATAGGGGTCTTCCACTCTTGGCATGTGAACTATATGTGCAAGATGAAAGATCTGAGATGAATTGTTTGGCTGAAAATGCATCCACAATCTTTTTAAAGAGGTTTCCTGTGACCTTGACCTTTGACCTCATGACCCCAAAATCAATTTGGGTCTTGCTTTTTCAATGGGACATATATAAGTCAATTTTGAAATCATTACATCAATAAAAGCAGGAATTATCATCCAGAAACTAATTTTTGGACAGATAGCTCCTGTGGGCTTGACCTTTGACCTTGTGACCCCAAAATTTATATGGATCATCCATTATTGGCAAGTGAGCTATATATTCAAGATGGAAGACCTGGGATGAAAGTTTGGCTTAAAATGCATCCACAGTACCTTTTAAAATGCCAGTCCAGTGACCTTGACCTTTGACCTCATGACCCTAGAACCTATAGGGTTCTTACTTTAGTGGTGGGCCATACATAAGTCATGTTTGAAATCCATATGGCTATCAACACCATAAGAGGTATGTGATTTTCACCATATATGGCAATATTCAAGGTCAAGGCCACTATCATAGGAAAGGTCATGACCCCAATTTAAATAAGCATCATCCCATAACCCATACCTATGTATATGCATAATATAAAATAAATCTGTCCATTAGTTTTTGACTTATAATGCTCACAGTGCTGTAAGGTGGCAATTTTGGGGGTATTAATCGGCACGAAAACAAGTAAAGAATAATAGGTGGCGCCACCAGTTTCTGGAACATGACAACCCTATCCATGATCTTCCATCAACTTGATTTTGGGATAAATCCATGCAAGATTTCTTGAGATATTAAAGAATTTGTCCGATTTTCCCCAAAATTGGACCTATTCAAGGTCAAGGACACTCTCCTAGTAAAGGTCATGACCTCATTTTAAATAGGCGTCGTCCTCTTACCCATATCTATACATATACCAAGTTTGGTAAAGTTCCGTGAAATATTTTTTGGGTTATCGCGCCAACAAGATTCATATGCGGCGGCGGCGGCGGCGGCGGCGGCGGCGGCGGCGGCGGCGGCGGCGGCGGCGGGACCGGTATGAAAACATAGTATCCCCCGACTTTGTCTGGGGATACAATAACTAAATATTACACCCTTTAAGCTAATATGATAAACATTATGAGAACTTTAATAGTATGTACAGCAGGTCAGTTTCGAATAGGGGGTTTGAGATGGTCAGTTTGGAAAAGGGGGTTTGAGATGGTCAGTTTGACTTAGGGGTTTTCAGAAACAGTCACTGGAAAATGATGACATGATGTTTTAGAAGGATACAGAAAGTCGCTGATCGTGTCCATGTGGTTCAGATGTGGACAAGCTTTGTCCACTAGCTGTAGCATATGGTACAGTTCCACGGTAACCTGAAACGATAAAAACCATGTGATCGCAACAGATGTACCATACAGATAGATGTAAAGTAGTCTAGAAATCAATTTTATATAGAAATTAGATTGGTATTTATAAGAAAATGCCTCTTCTATAGCTCAATCTCAGTCATTTTTCAACATGTTATTGACATTATTCAAATATAATATACATATTCTCTTGAGAACTTTATGGTATAAAATGATCTTAAAGATTTAATACCACCACTACCTAGCTCCCTCTGAAAAATATATATAAACAGACATATTGTTAGTGCATATGTGTGTGGGGGGGGGGGGGGTGTCATGCATGTATAGCCTGATAAATATGCACTTCCCATAATTTCCTGCACTATAATCATGATATATACTAGGTTACTCTCCATAATCATAGCCATGGTGAAAACTAGACATTTCATGGCGCCGCAGATGCCACAGTCAGGGTTTGTGCGTGGTCTTACAAAGTCATACGAAGTCTTACTTTTCATTTTGCAAAAATAAGGCCTAAAAAGTCTTACTTTTCTTACATTTTAGAGGCTAAGTCTTACAAAAGTCTTACTTTTTGTTTCACAGAAACTTAAATAAAATTTTGAATTGTGAAGGAGGCAAATAAATGGATACCATAAACCTGAAAGTAGCTAATTTGTCAAAGCTTGTTCCCGTATTTAACTGCATTTCACACATCATCTGCATGTTCAGACTACCATGGGTCTCATGATCATGGGGGCACCTGAGGAGTATTTTCAATGCGGACAACAGAATAAATACGAATCAGAAGACACGTGTTCACAAGTTTCAGTGGTGTGAAAGGGGACTTAAAAGTTGTGCGCCAGTTCATCACAAATTTTTATGATAATTTCCTCTGCTGTGCACTTTCCCTAAATCATGTAATCTCTGCAGTTTCTGCATGTCAGTGGATACGCAATAACTTTGTTGGAAATTGAAAGTAACAACGCGCTGTGTGTTTGTCGACAATGCAAATAAAGTAGAAGAAATTCCAGAAACTATGACTTAATCATGAAAGAGTTTGGTCCTAAAATATCACTTGAGCATCTTTTTTTCAGTTTCATGTTTGCTAGGCAAGTTATGGATATTTATGTATGAATATTGACAGCATTTAAAAAGATAATTTGCTTGACTCAGGCACACAAGGATAGCATGGCTCGTACCAATAAAAGGTGTTTGAAAGTGTGATAGGTATATTTGGACACATTCTTCAAACTGGAAGTTTAAATAAATATTTGTGTGTGAGTTGGAGTACAGAAGATGCTTCAGTGATTTCTAAACCAGCTAGCATTTATATAACCCTGTATACCAGAACATGGCATAAACTGACGTGCATTTCTGTAACTCTGCATGAATTAGGCTCGTCCTGCTCGTCGACATGCCTGTCGAGTTTGTCCCTATAGAAGTTTAAACATTTGAATATTTACGTCGATGGTCTTGTGAAATGTTACGTTGACATATTAACCTCCTTTGTGGTCAAGGACACATATGCATTATGACCACTGTATAATTCACAATTAATTTAATTTATGGTTGACTGTTAAAATCAGATACAATGAATTATATTTTGTCAAATTTACAGCATTAAAGTATGAGCTAGTTCAGGCTGCTTCGAAAAAATGGAGCGCGGGAAAGTTCAAATGTGTTACCATTTTGTGTGTAGGTCTAGATCGGCGAGCTCACACTGCATGCATATATCTAGCAAGTTATAAGTCTGTGCTGTAAAATATGTTTGAAATATTTGAGCATTGAAATAACGAGCTGTAATTGCTCCGCAGACTCTCATTTTAATTTTTGTATGCCAATAAATGCATTCAAATTAGATCATTTTTAATTACATATTGCAATGCAGAAGGAGCATATATCGGTGTCAGCAATGACTGGCCTATAGGCTATAACACCAAATACTGCATGTATCATAAACTCGGTATTTCCAAAATATGCATGACCATCAAGAAATCTTTATTTTATCGTAAAATAATTTTTTATCATATTGCTCTCACATATCAGAACTCCTTTGCAAATGGATGATACGGTCTGCCGATGTCAATGTTGTCCAACTACATTTTTCCAAACGTTTCCCTGTAAATTTTTGAACGTCCAGGCACACCTGCTCTCTTTAGAAATGTCTCGCTCTTGGAGGGGACACGTGGTTTTTGCAGTAGATCGTGCTAATACAGAGGTATTACGAAAATATAAATGAACATTAAGAAATCTATATTTTGTTGATGTAAATTGATTTTTATCCTATTGCTCTCGCATTTCAGAACATGTTATGCCCACATACATGTATTACGGTCTGCCCGATGTAAACGATGTCAGTGTTATCCAACTGCATTTTGCCACACGTATCCCCGTGAATTTTGGAACGTCCAAGCTCGCTTGCTCTCTTTACAAATGCCCCACTCTTTTGCGGGGATACCTGTGGCTTTGCAGTAGATTGCGCTAATACAGCAGGATATCCAACGGTTTCAAAGTGGACACTGCTTAAACTTGCGGCTTACACCTCACAGTAATGCGTCAGCAAATATGTCATTGTATCAAACTTACTGCAGCATTTTTTTTGGCGGATATTCTTTGAACTCCAGTGAAGGAAGTTATCTGAACATGTCCATGAAAATGTTTGTATCTGAGGACTGGATTGCCCGTGTTCTTTGATTCTGGCGGGAAAATGAAGTTGCTCAGGGAGAAGTGGGGCCTGGCGATCGTGGGGCTGCAGCAATCAAGTTACATTACCATTCTACGGCTAAACGCTGTTTATAGATATGGTAAACTTAATTGACAGATTTATGGATAAAGAATGCATGCTTTGCCATGTATAATATAAGCCTACAGGAAAGAACTCCAATCATCATGACATATCTGTATAAGTATACAGCAACAGCCGGCAAAGGAGTAGAGAATATACGGGCATGTAAATGAAGGCCTATTTATTTATTTTTGTGTCATTTGTAATTTGGATGTATATAAAAACAAATATAATTAAGTCCTATATATATAAGGTTACTAATAACCATGCAAAAATGGTCTTATTTTTCTCATAAAAAAGTCTTACAAAGTCTTAGAAAGGTCTTACTTTTTTTAAATTGAAAAGGCGCAAGAACCCCTATACTATGCCCCAGACAATTAATCCCCCCCCCCTTCAAAAATAGGCCCCTGTTTTCAGAAGCATATAGTGACACTAGGCAAGCCACCTGGGTTTTTCTATAGGTGTGACCTTCAAAACCAAGGTCAAGGTCACTAGTCTCTGTCAACAACTTGTCATCTGACATCTTTCATTTTGATTTTCAGATAGATACATCCATTGACTTGAGAAACAATATTTTTCACCAAATATTGGATTTGTCGAGGTCAAGGTCACTCTCATGGGAAAGGTCATGACCACAATTTTAATATACCTCATCTCATAACCGATATCTATGTATATGCATTATATGAAAGAAATCTGTACATTAGTTTTGACTTGTAATGCTTGAAGTACTGTCAAGCTGCAATGATGGGGGTATTAAAAGGCATGAAAACAAGAAAAGGATAGGTGGCACCACAAGTTTTGGTACCTGACAACCCTTTCCAAGATCTTCAGTCAACTTGTTTTTCGGACCAATTCATGCAGGATTTTCTGAGATATTTTAAGAATTCGTATCATTTTCCCTAAAAATGGACCTATTCAAGGTCAAGGCCACTCTCCAAGACAAGATCATGACCTGATTTCAAATAGGCTTCATCTTCTCACCCATATCTGTGCACGTCAAGTTTCGTAAAGATCCGTGAAATATTTTTGAGTCATGCGCAGACAAGACATATCCAACTTTGTCTGGGGATACAATAATACTGACTGCATCAGATGATAAGGCAGGCATGTTAGTGTAACGCCTGATGAAAAGAACCCTTACTCTTTGTTTTGGTCATTTACACTGAGCTCTTGTGAAGGACATACTCTTCAAGCTATAATACTCAGTCTATGAACCACTAAAATATATGATACAAACCTCCAGCAAACATCTAGTTCTCTCAACGTGAAGCCGCTGCAGGAATGGACCAATCAGGTGGCAGACGAACAAGTACTGCTCCTCAGTCCTGACCACTGGCTTGAGTCGATCTCTGAGGTACCTGGATAAAATGCATCAGATGATTTAATCATTTTTAATAAAAAATACTGTGTGTACTAAAAGATACCCATTATAATGTGTGGATCACTCTCTTAATTTACACACACACACACACACACACACATTATACTGATGTTGTGTGTCATTTCGTAAGAGAGTCAGCATAGAGTGAAGTGACAGGTATTAACTATTATTTTACCTGTATATAATCTAGTTCAATAACATAAAAATACCTGCAGTAGTTCTGTTTCAACTGACTTTCACTGAAATCAATACTATAAATGGAGGAATCTACAATACAGGTTAATGTCTAACATTCCTGGGTACCATGGCATCCCAATGAATGACACTTTTTGAATTAATTTTACTCTATAGTTTGATTTGAATTAGATGTTTCCGCAGAAATGCTTCACTTACTGGGACATTCCACTGAGCTGACCCAGGCTGGCGTGCTGCCAAATGGCGTGGGCCAAGGCCAATGTGTAGGTGAAGGACACCTCCCCGATCACCTGGTGGCAGTGAGTGAAGTTTAAGGACTGGAACAGGCTGGGGTTCATGGAGGGTGGCACTTTCTTGACAGCGTCGACCAGGTGTTCGTTCAGTACAAACCAGTAGGTCTCCTGTCAAACCAGATACACTTTTCATGATAATAATGTTCTTTTAAATCATTCTTTTAATTTTTTTTTATTGTTTTTTTAATATTCTTATTAATTGTTTTTATTTATTTTTTACATTCTCAATGAAATATCCTACTTCAAAGAAAAATACCTGCAAAGAAAATTAAATAATAATGACCTCTACCCTAATAATAATAACCCCTTCAAGATTTTTGGTTCCTGAAAAACTATTCACTGCTGACAATAAAAGTCACCATTCCTTTCAGACATGAATGATATTACTGTAGTGTAAAAATGATGAGCATAAATATGAGATTCAAATTTGACATCATTTAGTGACCAACCTTGCACACCAGCACTGGGATAATTAATCATTCAAGTCAGCATTTTGAAAAATTTTGGTGAATTTAGGCTTAAACAGGGAGGCTTGCTCATCAATCTTTAGGGATTATAAATGTCTATAAAATACCCGGAGCACCCATTAGGTCATGCAGTAATATCACAATGAGTGAATATTCATTTATCAACAAAATCTTTAATAAATCATCTTGCTTCCATTAAAATGTTTATCATCTGCCATCTGAAAGTCAAATTATTAATTCTTCCAATACCCTGTACAGATGCCAAGCTGGCAGAATCTGAAAGCTTGAGATTCCAATAACACATGGTGGGACATTATGCTCCCTAATAATTTTTTTTTTAAAATGATTATTAAATACTTTTTCAAGTATAATCAGCAACATTAAAATTTGTAAATTCTACATGCATTAAGAAAATATCCCCTTTTACAGTATAAAAATTTGTGAGTGTGGTGATTACTACGAGTTACTCACAGGGAGAGCTGTCAGTATGAGCCCAATTGCATTCATCCAGTGGATTATCTTCTCCCGAGGAATCTGTGGATACCTGTCACATAGCAGTAAACATAACATTACACATACAGTCATTTACACTGTGATTTAAACTGCATAACATTCAGTATTTACACTTTAAAACTAGAATACTGACAGATCAGGAAGGGGGCATAGACTTCCAGTGTGGGCTGAGTGATGCTTGAAAAAATATAAAGGATCTGATTACATGCAGAGACAAAGGGAACTGACCCCAACCAGTATCTAAACGTCTGAACCAAGATGTTAAGGTTTGATCAGTGATAGTCATGAATGAAGGAGTAGAGTATCCCTAGCAACAGAGGCTCATTACATCAGATGTATTCAACTGTCAGCCTAGTCAGTAAAATAATCAGTATGATTGTCCTGTGACCTTGACCTTTGAACTTGTCTAAATCAATATGGTTTTTCCCCTATTGTTAGGTAATCCAAAAGTGAAAGAGTTTTGATGAAACATTTACAATGCCTCCACAAACTTTTTAAAGATGTAGGTAATGTGACCTACACCTGTGAATTAATGAACCCAACATCTTTGTTTTGTTTTAGTGGTGGCCAATATATATGTCAAGTTTGAAATCCATATGTCAATCCAAACTGGAGTTATCATCTGGAAATGAACTTGTGGACAGATGGCTCCTGTGACCTTGACCTTTGACTGTAAGACCCAAAAATCCATAGGGCAACAAAAACAGGGACAGCTACATTTTTTTTTTATTTGCTGAAATTTAGTAACATCTATTTTAACATCTAATTACTTTTAGTTATAAATCTGAAATGTATTACTAAAGTAAGAATTGAATGGAGAACTGAATCGTAGGTAAAGAATCATGAACTGAATCAATTATAAGGGCCCTCACAGTTCACAGGCCTATACCTGAAGGCTGAGTAATGATATATTATTATAATGATAAATTACATTCAGCAGGAAGTTGTACTGGGGCTTCTACAAACACTGTCATGGTTAGTGTTAATGTAGTGAAGAGGGTGATGTAGTCTGTTCAAATACACTGGATTAGAATTTTTTAAGGCAAATTACACTATCATGGGCGTCTTTGTGGTAAGGATTTCATGGTATAAGTAATATTTGTTAGCATGCACATATGAAATGTAAAAAGGTGTTTCCTTGAAATGTAACAAAATTAGATTTTAAACTTTGACAGCTGAAACAAAGTGTTCCTTGCCGTCCCACATTGCCTAAACAGAACTTTGTTTCAAGGAGAAACAACCTTCAGCAAAATGGTGACATTGTTTAACAACTCCAGAGTACAAAATGTATAATCAATTTTCTTGTCAGGTTGTTTCCTCTGACACTCACCCTTTCATGATGACATCAAGCAGAGCTCCGCCAACCACCTGACTGCTGATTGGCAGAGCCATGAGCTCGATGCATGTAGCGTGGAGTGTGTGAGCAGCAGCATTAGGAAACTCGTTGAACCTCCAATCAATGCTGAAAATGGTGGATGGCACCTTCCCACACATGAGTGATTAAGTTAAGGCAAATAACACAGAAGAATCCAAATAAAATAAAATATAACACAAGGAATTATTATCTACAATTAAATACATAATAATCAAATACACCTGTTTATGTATGCTGTGATATTTATAAAGAAAGGAACAATTCTTACAATATTGTGTTAAAATATGTTACATTTTCTTAGTACTAGGAAGTGTGAAATAAATCTAACCTACATTTTATTTAATGATCATCATATAATTGTATCCGCCAAAACAGTTTTGCTGATACTATGTTTTCAGCTGCACGCCGCCGCCGCGTAGGTGTCCGGAGAACTCCTCCGTAACCACTGGGCGGAATTTTACGAAACCCGGGATTATGTTCAGGTCACATGTGAACTGCTGCGCCCCGATTTTGTTTTGACCTCTGACCTTTCCTCTGGGCTCTGCGTCCGTTTGTGCATCTGTTTCCACACATAAACCCACATATCTCGGGAACCCTTTGACCGATCAGGAAAATTTGTTTGCACAAATGTAGCCCTTGGAGAGCTTTATAACATACACAAAAAATGGTGGCGCCACCTGCAACCATGTTTGCACAGTGTCCATCTGTTCGTCTGCCTTGGGCTAAAATCACTCATATCTCTGCTGTGACTAGACTAATTCACCTGAAATTTGGCATGTGTAAACATCCTGGATAGCTTTTTTTGATTTTATGACAGGTGGCGCCACCTACATTCACATTTACGCTGCAGACATCCAAGCTCATATCTCGGGAACTGTTTGACCGATCAGGAAAATTTTTTTGCACAAATGTAGCCCTTGGAGAGCTTTATAACATACACAAAAAATGGTGGCGCCACCTGCAACCATGTTTGCACAGTGTCCATCTGTTCGTCTGCCTTGGGTTAAAATCACTCATATCTCTGCAGTGACTTGACTAATTCACCTGAAATTCGGCATGCGTATACATCCTGGATAGCTTTTTTGATTTTATGACAGGTGGCGCCACCTACATTCACGTTTACGCTGCAGACATCCAAGCTCATATCTTGGGAACCGTTTGACCAATTGGGCCAAAATTTTGCATGTGTATAGATCTCACATACCTCTTTTTCATACGCAAAACTGGTGGCGCCACCTGCAGCCATTTTTTGCACAGCTCCTGTCTGTTTGTCTGCCATGGGATAAAATCACTCATATCTCGGCAGTGGTTTGACATATCTGCCTAAAATTTTGCAGGTTTATACGTCCCCGACAGCTCTCTTGATTTTATGACAGGTGGCGCCACCTGCATTCTAGTTTATGCAGCAGACATCCAAGCTCATATCTTGGGAACCGTTTGACCGATTGGGCCAAAGTTTTGCATGTGTATAGTTCTCACATAGCTCTTTATCATATGCAAAACTGGTGGCGTTACCTGCAACCATTTTTGCTCAGCGTCCATCTGATTGTCTGCCACGGGCTAAAATCACTCATATACATGTAGTGGTTTGACTTATCTGCCTTAAATTTTGCATATGTATACAACTTGGATGGCTTTCTGGATTTTGTGGTAGGGGGGGCAACCTACATACACAATTTGGCTGCAGACATCCATGCTAATATGCAACACTCTATTTCCCCTTGCCACTCAATCCATGCCTCACTTCACCCGTTCCACTCTGATTTAGGCGGATACACGTAGTCACTTGTCGACTACCCATATTCTAGTTACCTTATACCTGTCATAAGCCCATATCTAATTTAAAGAATTAGCTACACAAGTAAAATTTGCTGGTCGCAGTGCCTGCTTTTCAACGATCACATACAGATACTATTACATCAGTTTCTAAAAATTCTCTTGTACAAGAGATTGGATTATGGTAAAGAACCAAACATACATTGAACAACACCTTGATATTGGAAATATTTGGATGTACATGTACTAGTGCAACCAAAGCTGTTAAAAATTCAATGATCAAACTATAAAATAGGAATTTTTTGTTCAGTCCTGTTGGACTTTGCAAAAGGTTCTTCAGGCTGATGGTTTTGTCATTGCTCTGTTTAAAATCGAGTCTGATAAAAGATATTGTTGACTAGTCTTCCCACAAGCTGAACATAGTAACTGGAATCAGGATTCCAGGCTGGATCCATTGGTGTTCTTGTCTGGTAGCGTAAATAGTCCTTTGTTAAACACCAATCGGCTGGATGGACGTCCTTCAGGGAACCTACAAAATGTCAAACATTTTACAAATCTTCATATTCCATTAGAGATTTTACAACCATATATCATGCATGCTTTGAAATAAACAAAGCAAAAGAGTCCACCAAACTTTTCACAGATTTTATCATCAAGTATCCAGAATGTTACCTTGTAAAGCTAATTCTGAAAACCACAAATTCAACAACCCCTAAAATCCTTTCGAAGACAAAACCTCTGAATTTTTAAAGTAAATCTCCAGTTTTTACATATAATACTATTTATAAAATATTAAATTAATGAATTATATACAACTAAATCTGTCTGTTTGTCATTAACTATGATAACATGACATTCAGGTCTTTTTAAAATAAACTGATAGGGGCCTGTGAGTCATGAAATAAGTCATTACAGAACACTCATTCCAATGGTCGGATTAAAATATTTGCTGTGTGGTAGTATCTGACATCATAGGTTTATATGGTCATGTTTCATTTGCTAAGTAATGAAAACAAATTTTGTTACACAAAATAAGTGGTTTATATCCTGGCGGTGAGAAATGGTTTTAAGCAGTTTTGGCCTCCACAGTTTTTGCTGTTAAGCCCTTATGACAGACAGAGAGACAAACTTCCTGAGTACAACCAGCCTTGTTATTAATAACTGCTGCATGGAAACATGTATGTCAGCCATAAAGGTAATATTTGTCATTTTTTCCCAACAGAATAATGTCACTCTGTGTCATTCCTCAGGAAAATGACAGTTTACCAAGCAGATGAAAATAAAAAAAGTACTGCAAGATTACGCAAGATCAATTTTTTTTATCACTAGACCTGAAATGCCCTAGCATACAGAGGTTCTTTACCTTTGACAGAATTAAATTCCAAGCTATATTACTGGCAGGTAGGAGCATGGTGCTAGGCCATGTCTTTCAGAGGTTACCCTTCTTTATGCTTTGCTTAGTATGTGTACAACTGTAGATTCAGAGAATTTTGTGGGTCTAAGATGTCATTGATTTGACCTGGAATACTATTGGTGGGATAGTGGATTAATCATTCATTAGCAGTTTCTTGTGTTTTTCTTGTTACTGAATTGATGACTTTATTCTGACTGTATATCTTGTAAGTCCATCATGCTGAAATCTTTGTTTTACCCAATTCCAGGTAGAATTTAATACCCTTTTTCAATAATGAGATTTATTCATTATTCATTTATTTATTCAGTAATTTATTGATCTATAAAATGGCTATATCATTTTTCTATACATTTTTTATTTAGCCTTATCAATAGTTCATTGCTACCCTACATGGTGATGTAGGCACACTCACTGTCATTAATAAATGCAGAGTGATGGCATTTAAAAATTTTATAATGAATGAAATGATTGTGGGGTTTTTAACTCTGTGGGAACAAGTAAATTTGTGGAATTACTGTCCCCAGCTCTTGGATCTTGTTGTCTTTCATGCTTGATAAGCAACCTAAATAATGAAATGTGGAGAAAACCTTGAGGGTATATTGAAAACTTAAACAGCTGCACTATGACATGTGGAGACATCTGCAGGTGAACAAAAAAACTAAAACACATTGAGAAATAGGACCAAAATCCACTTTGACATGTGAAGACATCTGCAGGTGAACATAAAAACTAGAACACATTGAGAAATTGGACCAAAATTTGACAATTTTGTTTTTGAGCTGGAGATTTATAGAGATTATTTTTCAGATAGACACTCCAAAACCAATCACAACCAAATGAAATACCTGACGGATGGACAGACAGAGTGACAGACAGACAGCAAGAAGCCAAATCTGATCCCAATCAAGGTAAGCATGAGAGCAATCACTGACCCAATTTTGCATGAAATCAGATAGTATTTAGGAAAGTTATCACACAGAAACCAAAATATGACGGATGGACAGACAAAGTGACAGACAGATAGACAGAAGCCAGACACTCCAAATCCGATCCCAACCAAGGTAAGCATGAGAGCAATCACTGACCAAATTTTGAATGGAATGGGATAAATAAAGGAATGTTATCACATGTAAACTAAAACCTGACGGATGGACAGACAGAGTGACAGACAGACAGAAGCCAGACACTCCAAAACCAATCCCAACCAAGGTAAGCATGAGAGCAATCACTGACCCAAATCTGAATGAAATTGGGTAAAATTTAGGAGAGTTATTGCAAGAAAACAAAAAAACCTGACGGACGGGGAGAGAGACAGACAGACAGACAAACCCAAATCAATGTTCCGAGGATGCAGGGAACAAAATAAATTATCCATGAAAGTAAAACCGGAAGAACAATTCAGAACGCACTGTATGTCTAAATCAGGTGACTCTCTTTGCTACAAAATGTACAAGACCAACATCTCATGGTGGATACTGTTCTGGGAAAATTTATCTATTATGGTCACAAATAAATGTGTTAGGCCAAAAAAAATTAAATAGGTATGGATCTCGGGCAATTTTTTTTTTTAAATCACTGTAGGCAGGTGGTATTTTATTTTTACCCTTTTTTTGTGTGTTTCAATCAAAATTTCATATGATCAGGGAAAAGCATGAAGATAACAGGTTTTTTTTGCTAAACAGGTACAAGCACTACATAACAAAGGAAACTCTGTCAAAATTGTATTATTTTATCTTTTTGAATGATAAAAATCAAAATATAAATGTTTGATGTGGGGGGGTGGGTTAAAATTGATGTGGGCAGTGCCTAAGAACCAAACATTTTATTTTTTTTTGGCCTTATCCTTGTGGCTGAAAAATTTTGTTATTCTAAACAAACATTCTGGGTCAACATTAACTTCGATAACACCATTAAGGTTAACTTCTTGCCCAGGGAAAGTAAAGGGTCCAGAAAATGGTGGTAGGCCGACCAAAAGAGGGTACCTACTTGTCTCACCAGGAAAGTGGGTCCAACATAAACCTTTAAACAAGGACCTCAATCTTAACTGATTAAGTTAGCCATTTTCTTTCTTGGAGAAATGAAATCATCTTGCAATACCTCCATCTTAAATTACCTGTCTATTTATCTGTGGAATTATTTTTAACAACAAACATTTGTGCATGTTTAACTTAGTAAAATAATCATGTGGGATACTCTATGTATTTGTGGCTGTGATCACTGATTTTTTTAGGACAAGCAAAATTTCAGGGAGGGCTAGTGGAAGTTATATATTACTTGCCCTACTGGCTAAGTACTTTCAAAAGTTAATGTTGAGTCCTGCATTCCTGTGACTTTATGATCTACTGGGTCACTACCATCCAGTCTCTTACCTATGACAGCTCCCACCAGTTTCTTCTTCAGTGTATGACGATCTCTCAGGTTTTTCTCATAGTAGAACAAGGTGTTGAACAGGTATGATAAAGGACGATCTATAAAAACAAAGGATCACTATAATAATCTAAAGAAGTATAAAACTGGATATATATTTAATTCTAGGGTTTCTGCCATACAAACATATCTTGATGCTGTTGCAGCAATGGGTGCTTAAATACAGGTTATTTCTTTGTATGATGTTGTGACTAATGAATGAAAAGGGGTTGGTAATGGCAATTTCAGAAACAATTTATAATGGTTTCACCGACAATTGGCTGAGTTTTTGGAGCAAAACCAGTTGCTTTCATCAGCAATACAAAGGAATAAATTCAGACATAACCAATTAGTATCTAGTTTTATGGCTTTTTGTAATTATTGCTCAGTATGATAATTTATCTAAATTCAATGAGTACGTTCAAATACATCTTTGGAAGAAAATAACACATATAAAATTATCACAGTATAAATAGATTTTCACTGGAGTATACAGGTAAAAATAAGTATATGGCTTGATATAAAAATAATTTAGCTGTTATTCTGAAAAGAATATTGTGAGAACACTATAACACTTGCCGTGGAACTTGTAAAGGCCTCCATATATGTCTAGTAGTGTTTCCAGGTAGTTATGAAAACGAGGCAGCTCAATGAATCGGTGGATCACAATATCAAACACCTTGAAAACAGCAGTATCAAGATGTGAAAGACAAAATGGTGAGGTTCAGCTGGCTGAGATAAGATATGATCATAACATGTATATACTGGTAATACATATAATACATACCCTTGCATGGTACTGATAAATGACTGTTTACAGGCATGATCCAAGGAGTATAAAAATACAGCTATCACTGGTTAATTCTCTCTCTTTATTATATATATATATATATTTATTTATATATATATATATACACACACACAAATATATATGTAGGTGTTTGATCTGTGTTTGCATGTGGTTGCAATTTTGGATCGAAATACCTGCTGGCTAAGTACACGTGTGGTTAAATATCCTATGGTATTAACAGCTAGTCTACAGTGAACTTCCAATGAGTGAGGGCTTACAGTGTGAGGTCCTTACAAAATAACGTTGTTAAATACATGTGTAGATTGAAGTGGTGAACTAAATATATAGTATTCTTAGAACAATTATCATTTTTTTCAAAAGCACAAAGGGAGAAAATTTCAGCAATAATAATAACAGCAATCCATGATGGGTGCTGCAACTCAATGTTTAAGATCTCTAATTTCTGTGAATTACAATATGCAATTCTAGATCAACTCACTGGCAAGAAACGCAAGCACACATTGTCAAAATAGATAGGGAGGTATTGTTTCTGTGATGCTGATGACAAGTCCTGTAGCCCCTCATAGTACAGCTTCTCCGGGAATTTCTGTAAAACATTGTAAATATGTGAATACACAAAAAGATATGGAGATATGAACAGGTCTCTCCAATAATGTAATCTCTGCAGAAATGTTAGCTTAATGACACTTCTATTTTAAAGGTTTAACTATGTTTTTCTGAATCTTATATATATATATATAAATAATACTTTTTCTAATTATTCAAACCCTTTGAAACATTTTCAAATTTCTTCTTATTTTCAACTGCTGAAGGCATTTTGTGTAACAGAGTAAAGTGAAGTGATCAAGAGCCTGTATACAGGGTAACAGATGATGACAAAGTCACGGTAAACATTATTTCAGAAAATGAACAACAAAATTATTTAGAATTATAACTGGATGGCCTGAAGTGACTGTGCACACATTATGTAGAAGCCTGTATGGAGAGGCAAATTCAGACATGAGCAAATCTTTTAGCTTAAGTAAGTTGTCGACCTTATATTTCAAGCCCCATTAAATGTTGTGGATGTCAGGTTACCTGTATACAGGAACAAGAAAAATCCCTAACAACATATTTTTCAGATATAAGTGTACACCTTAAAGACTTAAGATATTTTTGCCATGAAGGCTCTGGCAGGGTTTGAACAATCACCTGCTACTCACAAAGTCCAATGCTTTAATCATTATCTTTATATGTCCTATCCCTCAGAACACCTCTAACCAGGCTTGTAATCAGAGAGCCCAGCTTGGCTCCAGATACCTACCGTGTGGAAGGCCAGATGTTTCTCATGCCAGTTGTCCTGCTTCCAGTGTTCTGGACAATTCTAACAGACAAAACATATCACAGTTTAACAATTTATTACTTTTCAAACATAAAGAAATACATCAACTGTTTACCAAACTGTTTACCAATGAAGGATTTTTTTCATTAGTTTTTAAGGTTTCCCACTGATATATATTTATCAAATCAGCTGAGAAAAACTATGTGTTTATTATATGTCACCAGTGGTAAAATTATTTCATATAGGAAAAACATTTAATTAACAAACAAACATTTGAATAAGATTACTGTCTACCAATGCATGAAGTAAAACAAACATGCGATGTGTACATGGCTGAAAATCACCAATTTATTTTAGGGCAAGTAAAAATATATGTAAGGCAAATAAAAGCTAAATATTACTTGCCCAATCAGACAAGTGCTTTCAAGTTAATGTCAAGCCCTCATTGAATGTATGAAATATCATGCTTTCAGCCAACTTACCTCTTGTACAAACTCATGCACCCTGTTACGGAAATCCTGTGAACGTGTAAGCAGCAAGTTGACCATAAAGAAACACACTTCCCTTTCATTCCCTTCCGAGTTCCTCAGTGCCTAAACGTAACACCAACAGCAGTCAATTACTTCACTCAACAAGTGCTTTACATATTTTTTATGATCATTAAGTTTAAAATTTGCATCACTCAAAATAGTCATAGTATAATACATATAATGTTAAGCTGAGTCAAGCTTATTAATTGTTGTGTGAACCTTTTTTTCCGTACAATTCTTTAAGTCAATAATGTAAAGAAGACAACTGAAACTTTACAGGAATAACTCTCATTCACACATGGTCACACCTCTTTGAGAGAGAGAATCAGTCTAAATATTATACTCACTAGGCAGAGGACCAGTCTATCAATTGATACCACATTCCACCTCCAAATGAGTTCGTTCAAGGCATCCACACACTGTGGTGTAAATTTATAAGAAATATTACTAAACATTAATATCAAAGTTATAATGCTCTGTGTGTCATTTGTGCATCATGCAAAGACACAAATAGTTTTTTTTTATAACATAAACATGAAACTATCCTTATACATCTTATCATACATATATGTTAAATGATGAAAATACATGGTTACAGGACTTTAAAAGAATTATAATGACATGGTACCGTCTTCTTTGAGAAAAAAAAAATTAAAAGCAAATTCAGGTTTTCAGCAAATTAGTACACCTGGGGAAGGTTTTCTAACAAATTAAATGATGTATACAGCTTCTGCTCAAGGTTTTACATGTTTTCTATACAAACATACCAGCATATTTACATATAACCACAGGTATATTTCCAATAAGTGGTGGCCTGACTAGTATTACATGGACAAAGCACAGCAAGAGACACATGTAATGATAAACACTCCTTGTCCTATCATCATATTTATTATATCAAACAATGTTTTATATATCAGAGGGATTTCTAGGCTCTCTATGTAACCATACCAGCTATGAAATGAAACAAATATGTGGTAAATGGTGCTCTGTGCTGACATCTGGTGGTGACAGATCACATCAGGATAATTTTCCTTTCTACTAGTATAATCTTGTATGGGTATTCCTTTCAGTAGAAAATTTTCACTCCTTGCCCAGTGGTAATGCTACATTCACTCATAACTCATTCCAATTAACCACTGCTTTCAACAGCACGGATTGCTGCATACTGCCACCAGGGAATTAGTACAGGGCTGAAAATGTTCTGTCCAATGACAACTGGGTGTCAAGGGTCTGACCAAGTTTAGAGCCCGCAAAACTCCTACTCGTATTGTTGGGAACATTCTTGGCCCTTTGTAAACTCCCTAGTGGCAATACACAGCAAACCAAGCCATTGAAAGCAGTGGTTAAGGGGAAGAATTTTTAAAGAATGAATGTTGTGTGACCACAGTGTGGCAAATGTTGTGCAGCACAACTTTTTTTTGTTTTTTTTTTGGGGGGGGGGGGGGGGGAGGGGCAGGGGGACACATGGACATACTGTGTGTTTTAGACTTATCATATACCCCTCGAGTTGCACTGCTGTGTCTTGAGACTCAGATATAAAACAACAGATTTACCATTATCTGCTAGCCACTCATCTGATTTTGCATATCTCAGATCACTGTACCTGACAATTTGTGCAGGCCTACTTTAATTTGCCTGCTAAAATTTACTGTTTTATTCATGCCAAGTTAAAAGAAAAGGGCCTTTGTACTTAATGCTCACCTGTGAACATCCTGTACATGGCTACATCAAGGATTATAGCATTTTTCCAGCTTGGTTTTCCAACTTATTTTACTTGAGAAGTTAAATAATTGTAAGTATTATTAATTCAACCAAATAAAAACAAAGAAAAAAAAAATGGTTATAGATTTTGAAATTGAAAATGACACCACCAGTCTTGCAAAATTAGAAAAGATCCAAGAAGCATGCAAAAAACATTACGTCAATCCATGCAGTTATTACAAGGTAATCTTATCCAAATTTTCAGAAAAAATACCTGTATGCTTTTTCACAATCTTTGCAAAGGTTTTGCAATTAACAAATTAATTGGACAAATTACTTCAAATTTCACAATGTTAAACATATGTGGATATGTTGTAAATTTCTCTATTTTTATTTTTAAATCCTGCTAAACAGACTGGTTGAACAGACTATAATGTACCTGGTTTCTTTCTTGGTAAGAACAATAGGTACAAATGTACAGTTTGTACAAAAATATAGGTTGCATCAACAAATTAAAAAGTAAATAAAAAAAGAAGAAAAAAAATATACTTGAACCATTATTCATACCAACTGACATACGACAAATTAAAAGGATGTTTGTGCCATGAAAAAATGCTCACAGGTGAGCTAAAATGTTCCAGAAAAAGTGTTTTTCTTTTTAAATGTGACTTTTTAACAGAGCCATGACCTGACTTAATATTATTACAAAGTCATTCTTTTGAGAAAAGTAACCTCTTTTTTATGCAATCAGGGTACCCCGAAAACCAGACTTGTATAATCAGTTTCACTTCAGCTGAATGACACAAGAGCTTACTGTCTAAAACTTACAAAAACTTAACTTTGAATAACAAGGAACACTAAGAGTTGATGTATGTACAAAGTACGTTCCCACAAAGAACAGAGGGTGAGGGGTACTCATCTAAAAGTGACTTGTATACAAGGTGCTGAAAACGTGGAGACCAAAAGGGCAGAATATACATACAGGTACTAAACCTCCGCCAGAAGGTATTCTTTACTGCAATTGGATGGTTTGACTTTTCACAAATTTACTCAAAAATTTATGATGGTTAATGAAAATGACAGTCATGGAAAATTAAAATTATATTTTGAGGATAAAATGGGTCAGCAAAATAAGTTTTTAATTTAAAGGATTTAATTGTGAAAAAAATATTCACTGCTTTTAGGAGACACTTTAGACAGCAAATTTCAAAAAGGGCATTTCCATCATCTGCAAAGTGCACAGGTATGACATGATTGGGTTGAATTTGTCCTGATCAGCACTGCTGACCTGTGATGTGACCTGGAATATTATGGACATGGTGATCAAGAATGCTGGCGGAGGTATGCAGTCTCTGAGTGCTTTCTAATTATGTGTTTATACCTACAGGTGTAAGATCACTGGCTGTGACTCTGAATTTTCTATAAACAATTTTCAGGACAGGGATGATTTATTTCCTACATTTCTAATTATGTTTGAGAAAAATATTACTGATTAGCAGGATTAGGCTTGTTCCTTTGCTTTTCATTTATTTCCAAAACACATGGTGCACTTTATATATTAACACTACTGGGTATTTACAAAGACAATGATGTTAGAGTTACAGTTAACTGTAGAGCTGAAATTCATACTTATTTTCGTACTTAATTTGGGGAATTCCATAATAATAAACAATTTAGAACATATAGCAAAATACTATAAGTATTTTGAAATGTCAATAGCTTTTTGTTAGAATGCAACATCTTTTTGTAATAAAAATGATAAATTAATTAATCAGTGTTTATGATCACAATCTTAACATTAGCCAATCAATATGGAAAAAAAAATTTGAAAAAAAAAAAAATAAAAAGCATAATCACACTTTTTCATATTCAGAAGGAGGGACTCGATAATAGATATGATCCCTAGCACTATAGTGAAACCCTGTACCCAGGAAAACAATAAACAAAGGTCAATAAACAAGGCAAACCCCCAGTCAACAAAAGGACAGTAATACTCTTGGTCTGGGAAACCCTTACCTTCTCTAAATAAAGTTGCTGGGTTTCCTACTCAAAAAACATAACAAAACATTGGTGAACTTACAATAAAAAAAAAAGGCAAAACTGGGGTACCCCAAAACTGCCATATTGAAAATAAATAGTACCTTTATTGATAATCAGCACCCCTAGTGTAAATGATAAAACTATCTCGTAGACAGTCCTTGATTAAATAAAGATAAACACAAATGCTGAAAACAACAAATTTTACTCTTTGGGAAAGGAGTACTATTGAAACACCAGTCTGGTGTCTATAAGAAAATTCTGGGTGAAAATGTTGTTTTGATCAAAAACACTAGATGGCACTGATAACTGGGGTACTATTTACTGTACAAAGTTACTACATGAAGATTAACATATCATTATTCCTTTTAGTGCAAAACCTCCTACAATGGGATTTTTTAACCTGCAAACATGAGGCAAGTTAGCAATGTACAAAAAGCATGGCATAATCTGCAGGGAAAACTTAAAACTGATCAAAATAAGAAAGTACTGATAAACGTCTACCTCAAAAAGGCAATATGAAGCTAGTTTATTTAGAATTATAACACTTAGACGTAATGATAAAAGTCATCCAAACTTGCTTTACAAAATCATAAATCTGCCAATTAACAACCATAGTAACATAGTGCAAGCTAATTATGACATGCTCTGAAGAAGCATGGTCAAATCTAACAAAAGTAAAGTAAAAATGACCTTGTTAACATGTTGTCCATCTACTGAAGTGCTGAACTCATACACAAGATATTCTGAAAATGTTCTTAGGTGAGCACTCAGACGTCGTGGCCCGATCTTCTCCAGAACTCTGTGAACAATAATAAATTAAAAGTACCACTTAAAAAATATCTGCTAGACTTGAAAAAAAAATTAAAAACTTTACACAATCTGTTTAGCATACACAAGGTTTGACCAACATACAAATCCTGATGTACATAACCTAAATTATAGCTAAGCTCTTAATTATTTACTTGAGTATTTTAAAATAAAATAAACTAGTCAGATTTATTTGCATGTGTATTTAGTGTATATTGGTCAAACTTACTTGTATGCAGTAGGGGAGATCCTGCTGTCCTCAAGAAGTGACCTCCACAGAACACTACAAAAATGATTAAAACATTTCCTTGCATGTGACACAAATGCATATAATAATCTGTTACTTAATGGTTGTAACAACAATCATAAGCAAATTCACACAATAAGACCTTGTCTACACAAGTACCATCTGTTGGCAAGAACTGACATTAAAGTGTTCCTGTTTGTCATATAAAATTACAAAATTAATATTTAGAATATCTCAAATAATTTGAGTAAAAAAACCTATATGATGCTTTAAAGAAAATTTCTCTGACATATATCCAGTCTCACAATGCTGGTCTGCTCACTTGACTTGAAGTCAGCAAATGACTTCGGACACAAAAAAAACTGCAAACTGTCGCATTCTTGTTCTAACTGGACTGTAATAGCAGGAGAGAAATGGTATACTTTTGAACTCCTAACTAAAAAAAAAATTATAAAAGTGCTGCTGAAAAAGAGGGAAAAAGAATAATTAGAAAAAAAAAATGTTTAGTATCATTCTAAAAAAAATTAGTGATTTGGAGGGCCTGTCCAATTTTTTTCCAGCAAGAAGGTTAAGTTCTCCCTCATGTTTGTTTGTTTATTTTTCACAAGGGTTATGTAATAACTAACAAAAAATGTTCTTGGGAAGACTCTGATAGCCTTTGGTGAGGACAAATGTACAGATCCAGGAGGACTGTTTAGCAATGTCTTAAGGTATGTGCCTTTCTAGTTTTTATTCACTGAAATTAAAAATGTAAAATGTGCATTCATTGTAAAACAAACATCAAAGATACTGGAAAAGTATTTATTGCCAGATCATTGGTTTTGTATTTAAAACTGTTTTGAAAATTTTATTATGTATTTTGATACGTACCACAGGAAGAGTGGGGGTGTGCCTGTTGCTGAGAACTGGGTGACTAAATCACTCTCACTCAACATGCCTAAAACATAAAGCAATATTCAGAGTTAGCAGATTCAGTCACATAGAGTAAATAAAAAGGGCTATGGAATTCAGTGTCACATGATAATAAGAACTATTATAGTGTATAGAGGCACATTCAAGTTATTAGTTCCATATAATGTTAAAATATACACTAAGAAGTGTCTGGCATTCAAGATACACAAAACCATTCTTTCATCATGTGACTTGCAGAATACAGGTCATTATGATTCATACTTGAGTATAAGCTTTAATTTCAAGAAAATAGCAAGAACTGAGAGAATGTAATGTTTTTCAGTAAAATGGTAAGGATTTGTTTCCTGCTAACATCCCAGTTCTCTTTGAATGCCAGCCCCTATCTGAACATTTCAAGGAAAGCTCAATCTGTTCAGATAATTTGTCATCTGGATAAAATGAATATAGGATAAAACATAATGAAAATTAAAAAAACTGACACTTTATACATTATTTTACATGGATTTACAAATAGTCATTATAACACACTCTCTGTGACTCAGATGGTGGTGATAGGGAAGAAACCAAGAACACAGAGAAAACCACCAGCCTAAGACCCGCTGCTACAAGTTACAACCCACTCTCATAGCCACACTGAAGAAACTAGGGACCCAGGGGTCTCGACGCTCAGCTGTATTTGTCTTGAAGGATATTTTTTTTAAAGAAATTTTTAGAATGAAGGTCCTGTGACCTTAACCAATGACCTTGTGACCAAAAAATCTGAGAATTTATTATACTTAAATTTGCAGCATTTAGATTATTGTAACAATCTGCTAAAAAATATGGGTCCAGTGACCTTGACCTCTTACCAGGTAACCTCAAAATCTACAGATTTCTCCCACTTTTGGCATGTTAGCTATGTGTGAAAGATGGACAGTTTGGGATGAAAAGTTTGATTTACATTGCATCCACAATCATTTTAAAGATATGGCTCCTGTGACCTTCCCCTTTGACCTCTGGACCCTGAAAATCAAAATGTTTCTTACTTAAGTGGTGGGTCATTAATGAATCAAGTTTTAAGCCCAATCTGTCTACCGAAAGCAGAATTATCAACGATGAACTAGGTTTGTGAATGGATGAGAACGTGACTTTGACCTTTGACCCTATGACCCCAAATAAAAAAGAATCTTCCCCTATTGGCAGGTGAGTAATATTTTGAAGATGGAAGGTTTGTGGTGAAAAGTTTGGCTTGAAATGCATACACATTCCTTATAAAGAAATGGGTCCTTTGACCTTGATTTTTTACCTTTGGGCCCTAAAATCAACAGGATTATTACATTAATTGTGAGCAATATATAAGTTAAGTTTGAAACCAATGTGTCAGACTAAACTGAAGTTATCATCTGGAAACTAATTTGTGAACAGATGGCCCCTGTGACCTTGACCTTTGGACCCCAAATTCATTAATGCTCTCCCTATACTGGCAAGTCAGCAAAATGAGCAAGACAGAAAATTTGGGATAAAAAGCTTGGCTTAAAATGCAGCCATAATCTTTGTAAAGCGAGTCTTGTGACCTTGACCTTTGACCTCATGACCCAAAAAATCATAAAGGTTCTTTCTTTAGTGGTGGGCCAGGTGTAAGTCATGTTTGAAATCCATATTTCAATCCAACCTGGAGTTATCATCTGGAAACAAATTTGTGTGTGGATGGACGGATGGACAGACAGACACACAGATGAACAGACAGACAGACAGGGTGATTACTATAGGGCATCTATTTTTATAGTAATATAGTAATTTTATAGTAAAAAAAAAATAAAACTAGATGTGTCGGAATGACACAAATGCCCCCTCCTGGGGCAAATTAGAAACCTTTGTAAAATTTTGAAACATTTTTTAAGTTCAGGAGGTGTCGTATGGTCAAAAGTAGGTCAAGAAGGGCAGAATGCAAACTCCATCTGTAACGGGTCATTATCAAGCAACACACCAAAAATCATGCAGTATATGCAGGCATTGTGAAAAAAAGTCCATACATGTGCATTTTCCATAAAAATTTCTGTCTTTCATGAAATTTTCTATGTTTAGGAGCTGTAAAACAATCAAAAGTAGGTCAACCGGGACAAAACGCGGACTCAATCTGTAACTGTCATTATCTGCCCAAACTATCATTATCTGCCCACACATAAAAAATCAGGGTGGTATCTGCAGGCAATGGGGAAAAAAGTCAGTACATATGCATTTGTTATGAAAATTTCTATTTTTCATGAAACTTTCTATGTTCAGGAGCAGGCAAATGGTCAAAAGTAGGTCAACTGGGACAAAACATGAACTTGATCTGTAACTGGTCATTATCTGCCCACACACAAAAAATCAGGCCTGTATCTGCAGGCACTGTGAAAAAAAGTCCATACATGTGCACTTTTTTATGAAATTTTCTATGTTAGAGCACCGTCAAACGGTCAAAAGTAGGTCAACTGGGACAAAACGTGAACTTGATCTGTATCTGGTCATTATCTGCCCACACACCAAAAATCAGGCCAATATCTGCTGGTATTGCGAAGAAAAGTCTGTACAAGTGTATTTGTCATGAAAATTTATATTTTACATGAAATTTTCTAAGTTCAGGAGCGGTAAAACAGCAAAAGTAGGTCAACTGAAACGAGAACTCGATCTGTAACTGGTCAATATCTGCCCACACACCAAAAATCAGGCCAATATCTGCAGGCATTGCGAAAAAAAATCCGTACATGTGTATTTGTCATGAAATTTCATATTTTTCATGAAATTTTCTATGTTCAGGAGCCGCAAAACGGTCAAAAGTAGGTCAACCGGGACAAAACGCGAACCTTGATCTATAACTGGTCTATATCTGCACACACAAAAAATCAGGCCAATATCTGCAGGCATTGCGAAAAAAAGTCCGTACATGTGTATTTGTCATGAAAATTTCTATTTTTTACGAAATTTTCTAAGTTAAAGAGGCGTAAAACTTTCAAAAGTAGGTCACCCGGGATGAAACGTGAACTCAATCTGTAACTGGTCATTATCTGCCCACACACCAAAAATCAGGCCAATATCTGCAGGCATTGCAAAAAAAAGTCCGTACATGTGTATTTGTCATGAAAATTTCTATTTTTCATGAAATTTTCTAAGTTTAGGAGCTGTAAAACGGTCAAAATTAGGTCAACCAGGACGAAACGTGAACTCGATCTGTAACTGATCCATATCTGCCAACACACCAAAAATCAGGCCAATATTTGCAAGCATTGCGAAAAAAAGTCTGTACAACTGTTTGATTTCGGAATGACGGAAGGACGGAATGACGGACATGGGTAAAACTATATATATATATAAAAATATTCGTAAAAATTACAGAAAATACAGTTGGCGCCACCACTTTTCCAGAACTGACAATACTAGTCATGGTCAATATTCAAGGCAAGTTTCATGACAATCCATGCATTTATTATCCAGATATTGGCGGTTTTGTATCAAATTTTTTATTATTCTGGGGGTTATTTACAAGCCCCATAGCTTGAATATATATGGGTCACAGTGACCTAATATCAGGTTTTCAAGGAGAGTTTTTATTGACCTCCCTGGATGTTCACTTAGAAGTTTCTAGGACCAGCAGTGACGATTTGTGCCCTGTTAACGGACGGCTGGACGACCAGACTCAGGCCCCATTCCTATACCTCAGTTCACTTATAGTCAGCTGAGCTAAAACCCAGGTCACACCAGTGAAGACAGCTGAGCAGTTCACTCCTTGATTGGTTAACGGGATTTTCAGAAGGAGGTTCAAGTTAATTCAAGCTTTTGTGTACAAAACAAAAATTCAGTTCTGTACCATGTTGTTCATAAACAAAAATTGATAAAGGGATAAAGACTTGATTCTTACTTTTCCATTTACGATGCTTTGTCTCTACACCGACTCATATTTCATTACTGATTCTTACTTTTCCATTTACGATGCTTTGTCTCTACACTGATTTTGAGCTCCATCTTCTCCTCTCGCTGGATGGGGTGCATCTCGTAGAAGTCCCTTATTGGAGCTGGGAAGCAGCTGAGCGTGTGAGAGGACCAGCTGTGTGGAGTCTGGTTCATCACCTTAACCAGCATCTCCTTCACCCAGCTGCTGGAGTAGCTCTCAGATCCTGAAGAATGGAAATTATAATGAAACAAGGGACCCATGGGTCACGGCGCTCAGCTGATTGTGACAGTAATTAATGCATCACCATAGATTTTTTGAAGTTGCAATAAAAATACTATCCTCAGTGCTCAGGAACTAGGGCTCAATGACTGGGGGGGGGGGGGGAGAGTTACAACACCTTTGGATATAAATACAGAATACGGAATTAAATTCAATGGTGCTTACAGGGACTGGTGGGAGTTACAGCACCTCTGCATATAGGTAAAGGAAAAAAATTTAATTTAAATTAAATTATTTTTCAATATTTAAAAACAGGCAGAGAGATGGAAAACAAAGCAAATAACTTTAATTTCCATTCTACTGAGACAAGAAAATAATGAACAAATATTTGTATTAGATCCTATTTTTTCTTTTGTTAAGTCATTTTTTTTAAGTTTATAAATTTTACTTTATATTTACAGTAAATCATATATATCTGAATATTTAAATTGATTCACAAATCTAAATTGCATCAACATTTATACTTAATTTAGTAAGGTAACATCACATTATGCACACAGATAATTTTCTTTTTTAAGATGACTTATAGTCAGCTGAGCTTAAAAAAAATTATTTATAAAAAAAAAAAATTGTTAGTGTATATAGCAGCCTCCAATCTTATAACTAGCAAACAAGGCTTACAGGCCAAATGTGAACCTGTGCATTGGTTTATACACCAGGTATAATGCTTCAATGCTGGGCCTTTATTTTTCAAGTAGGCCTGCATGTCTTGTATACAACAAAGGTATCAGAGATGTATACATATGCCCAATTTCAGGCTGATATCCCCTGAGAAATAAGCAGGGACTTACACTGTGCAAAAATTATTGTAGGTGGTGCCACATGTCTTGTTAATGACAAAGCTTTACAATATGTATTAATGTGCCCTAATTCAGGCTGGTATATCAAATTCCTCTGGAGAAATACACAGGCACATACACTGTGTAAAAGTCATTGTAGGTAGTGACACCTGTCTTGTGAATGAGAAAGCCATCTAAGACACATAGACAGGTCAAAATATTAGGCCAATACATGAAACTTCTCGAGTTAGGTGAGAAAGGCAGTTGCCTCCAGTGAACTGAGACAAATTGCTGGCTCAAGCTACAGCACTGAGAGAACTCTTGACCTGCACCTGGCTAGAATGAGTGAATTTCTGACCTGTACCTGGCTGCAATGAGTGAACTCCTGACTTGTTGCATAATCTGACACAGTTGGCAGTCTGCCAAAGCTATAAATAGAATCCAGCTACTGCACTGAGTGAACTCTTGACCTATAACTGGCTGCACTGAGTGAACTCTTGACCTGTTGCCTAATCTGATACAGTTGCCAGTCTGCCAAAGCTATAAATAGATCCAGGCTGACCTATGGCCTGTTGCAAATTCTGAAATAGTTGGCAGTTTGTCAATCTATTTAACCTGAAATCTAGTGGCGTGATGTTATAGATGCTGATAAACTGGTGCCAGGCTAGATGTAATTGCTTCACACAGCTAACATATATGGTGAAATGACTCAATTCAATCTCCATGATTCAGCCAAAAAGCATTCATGTAGAACCATTAAAGACAATTATTATAAGAATTATTGTGGGGATATTCTTGTAAAATATTAAACAAAATGGGATCAGTCGCATCAGTCAAAAATGTTTTGCAGGTTTATCACTCATATAGTTCAGCTTCAAGTAACTCAGCCAAAATGCACTGAACCAAAACCTTTTGAACAAACTTGCATTATCAACATCTGAGGATAATTAATGTGTGAGATTTAAGAATTTGGCCCTGGGGTTTTTGAGAAGATCTTTGTAGCCAGTGAGCTGAAATGGGTTGTTATGGCATATGACTTAATTCAACTACTCATAACTCAGCCAAAAGTCACTAAACAGAGACCTTTTGAACAAACTTCAGAGAGCACTACCCTAGTATCATTTCTGTGTGATATTAAACAATTTGGCCATATTGTTTCAGAGAAGTTCTTTGTAGCTCCAATATGATACTGGCACTGATGACCCCCGTAGAAAAAGGCTGATGCAGGTGGCGCCACCAATAGCTCAATTTCAGATATGACTCATGTGACCAACATTGGCATAAAATTTGGTGATGATAGCTCCAGCAGTTTCTGAAATTGAAATTTTAGTATTCTTTTTTTGACAGATGAAGAAGTTCAACTTCCTGTAACTCGGCCAAAAATTATCGAACTAGAACCATTCAAAAAAACTTGAGAGAGATGGTATTGGAGATTTTTTCCATGAAATATTGAACAATTTGGCTGGACCGTTTTAGAGGAGATGATTTTTAAAGGTCTTTTAGCTTTTTCTCTATAAAATCTAATAAAATGCAGTTAGCCAAAAAATAAGCAAAATCCAATATAGTTTTTCAGATGGCAAAATTTTTTGCATAAAATTTCTGGATGCTAGCGCCAGTCGTTCTCGAGAAAGTATGAATTAATGTACAGACAAGAGACGACGGACGACGCCACACCATTGCATTAACTCACAGGTCCACTAAAAATACACTTCTGACATTCTACTTGCAACATGTATGCAGATTTTAGTCTGCATAAACACCTGTCTTAGACATCTAAACCAGGATTTTTTATGCATCTTCATCCTACCATGTCTGTGCTATGACCACTCTTTCACAGTCCTTGATTCTTAGATCCTCTCTGGCACATATTTAATAAATAATGAGCATAGCAACTCACTAGGTAGTATAAAGATGAATCAAGGTCAGTTGATGAGTGGTCAGGTCACAGACTTGATAGTATGAAGATGAATCAAGGTCAGTTGATGAGTGGTCAGGTCACAGACTTGGTAGTATGAAGATGAATCAAGGTCAGTTGATGAGTGGTCATGTCACGGACTTAGTAGTATGAAGATGAATAAAGGTCTGTGAATGTGTAGTCATGTCATAGACTAGGTAGTATGAAGATGAATAAAAGTCTTTGAACGTGTGGTCATGTCACAGACTAGGTAGTATGAAGATGAATCAAGGTCTTTGAATGCACGGTCATGTCACAGATTTGGTAGTATGAAGATGAATCAAGGTCTGTGAATGCACGGTCATGTCACAGCTTTGGTAGTATGAAGATGAATCAAGATCTGTGAATGCATGGTCATGTCACAGATTTGGTAGTATGAAGATGAATCAAGGTCTGTGAATGCATGGTCATGTCACAGATTTGGTAGTATGAACATGAATCAAGGTCTGTGAATGTGTGGTCATGTCACAGACTTAGTTATATGAAGATGGCCTTACCTGTGACATGGAGAGCCCTGGCCAGGGTGAGCACCAGTACTTTGTTCAGCTCCTCAGAGTCATTTGACAGGAACTGGGACTGGTTCTTTTCTGTGAAGACTCTGTTAAATTGTGGCTGGACTTCAGCACTGCCTAGCCCCATGATCAGTCGCAATGCTGTGTTCTCAATGCTGCAAAGTCAAAAGTCAATCTTAAAGAAGCACAAAATATACATCAAAGAGTTATTGGTATGAGATATATTAGAAAAAGGATTATTCACAAAACTTTTGTGCAGCAGCTGTAGTGGGAAGAACCATAAATAAAAGTAAGACAAGAAAATGCTCAGAGACCACATGTATAACTCTGCCAACATTCTGGATCACCAGGTCTGGAATATTACCACAATCTGATCAAACTTTGCTGTGTGACATGACACCACAGGAAATATTCTAATCCAAGCCAAGAGAAATATCTGCAGTGTTCACCAACTCTATGGTTGCATCACAGGTTAGCTCTGCCCGCCAGAGGTTCAAAAATGGGGATCCCTGTGCACACTGCAGGCAGTGACAACTTTCATTCCGTCTGGAAATTTACATTTAAGATTTCCCCTTATAAGAAATACCCAACAAAGACTGTTTTACACTCAGTTGGGACAATTAACTTATCTCTCAATGATATGGAATTCTTGATATCAAAACATACTTTGGTAATCCAGATTATATCCAAAATATAATGGATTAACCATTCACCCAATTTCACTATATTTATTCATAACCATATGGATAATGCTGCTAACAGACCAACCAACTGTGGCCAAACATAACACCTTCTGGTAGATATGACTTACCAGAGATGAAGCTGGTTCTGGTCTGTCATCTGGAGTGTGGCCAGGGGATGCAGATGGCCCAGCAGCTGCAGACAGTAGTGAGGCTGAATGTGATGCAGTCTGTAACTCAGCATCTCCAGCAGTGTGTGCAGCAGACCCCAAGCAGAGCTCTTGATGACACTGGGCAGCAGCTGAACTGTAAGCAGGACATGAGTGATGATAATAGTACACAGACCACATATTATTAATATTCATGCTGGCATATATAGAGCAATGTATAGCTATGGAAGCACAAGATAGTTCATCAACAACTTTTTTGTTATTTGTTCATTTTCCAAGACCATCATCAATTTTAAATCTATAATATTACTGAAAACAAAAAATATCTTCATGAGAACATATGTAAATAGTGCAAATTTACAGAAATATTAACCAAGAAAGACCCCAATATAAGTTGTTGTTTTAAATTAATAATAATAATAATAATAATAATATTAATAATAAAAGATTTGTTAATAACTTGAATTAAATAATAAAATATTTTTGTAATTTATTATACAGAAACAACATGCAGTGGACTTGCTTAACATACTGACAGAGGAATAGGTAGGCCAAAAGGAACATGATCCATTTGAAAAATATCTCTTATGGAAACCCTTGCACCTAATTTCTATGACATGCAATGTTATTCAGAAAAGTTTATGTCTTGAAAAAATACTTGAAAAACAGACAGACAGATGGATATGACAACATGAATGTCCTGTTTTGAAGTTTGAATAATCATCTTTGAGGGACCTACTGATAAAACCCTTGATGCCAAGGGACTCTATTTCTGTGTACACAAGCAGCCGGCTGTATGTCTGGACCATGGCAGGAGCTAACGTCATGTTGGTCTTCTTCAGAATTCTGGCAACCATACTGTGTATCAGTCTGAAATCAGAAGAGTACATTCTTTTGTACCTCAACAATATCAGTGTGCATGGCCAAACAGTGAGAAAAATATAAAATAACAATACATATTTTGAAGAGGTTAGAACTTCAGATTTTTTCATGATTATTTCTAAACTGAATTAAGTTAAATGCAAAAAGAAAACAAATCCTACATATGTCAGTCTTTCAAGGATTTTTTAACATCAAGTACAAAACAAACTTATACATATAAAAATACACCCCTGTATTTCCCTTTTTATTCACTATTAATGATAGATATGTATTATCATTTAAAATAGTGAGGTGTCCTAATCAGTCATGTTTTTGTTAGGGAACAATGTTCACAGCATCTATGGAAAGTTCTAGGAATTACTGATAGATGGCATAGCTATGCAAATTTACGGATCCATAATCAAATCTTTTATGATACCATCACTGTGAAAACATCATAATAATATTTGCAATCCTAAAAATTTCTGTATGAATGTTAATGAAATTTTTTAACAGGGTGCCATCTATCAATGAAGAAGTAATAACAATTTTGTGATGGACAGATGTGACAAAACTTAAGAACTGAGAGATAATTGCTGGTGAAGTTTGTTATTCAAACTAACCTCATCTTTGAGTGGACTGTGAGAGAGTCCAGGAACTCTAATGATAGAGGCTGGGTGGAAGCGGCTGCCGTCAGATTCCCAGGTAACATCACTGTCTTCCCCATGTGCATACCACTCAGGTGGTCCATCAAGATGTTCAGGGGTGGGGTGAAAAAGTCAGGGTTGGTGCTGTCTAAAACACAGATTGAGCAATCATATATAACGTGCAAAATGAACTGACCAACATGACCATGTCAAAGGTGTTAAATCAGGTGATGCATGTAATCAGAACCCCCAGTTGCATCAAATTAAAAGACGGAAAACTACCAATTTATGAGGAAATACCTAATTACTTCAAATAACTTCAAACAAGTAATCAAATTCCTTGAACGTTTATTCTGATTCCTTGAATATATTAAGGTACAGAATAATTGTATACAGTGAACCCTTGGTATAACAGACCTCAATAAAAGTGGTTGCATTGATGAGGTGGTCATCTAAGTCTGGTATAACAAGCAAATTTGTGGAATTAATGTCCCCCACTTTGGGATCTTGTTGTCTTTCATGCTTGATAAGCAGCCAAAATTATGACATGTAGAGAAAATCTTTAGGGCACTTGAAAACTTTAAAAAGATGCATTATGACATGTGGAGACATCTGCAGGTGGACATAAAAAGTAAAACACATTTAGAAATAGGACCAAAACCCACAATGGACATGCAGAGACATCTGCTGGCAAACAAAACAAGGGACCCATGGGTCACGGTGCTCAGCTGATCATGATTGGGACTATAAATGTTTCTCCACTGTGATACTATATCGAGTCGATAAAGCTTCCGAATATCATGGACATGTTGGGCTATTATAAAGGAATGTAATGTAATATGTGAGTAAATGATAAATGAAATTACCTGACTGATGGATTAATAAAGTCAAATATAGTGGTTTATTTTTTATTTATTTAGGAGGGGTTGAAAATTGTGATATATTTGAGCAAATATGAATGCAATGACAGCAGTAATAAGCAGTAGTAGAATGATGATGAGGCTATTTGTTGAAGGATCTAAAGTGTATGGTAGTCTGCAAGCTTTCAATTTGACAGATCTGATGTTATGATTAACTATGCTGATGAAGTGATTTATGAATTTGTGACTGTATGACACAATATCTCTTTAATCTTGACAAGGTACATTATTGTGATGCCCACTATGTCTACATATTACACAATATTGACATAATTTCTGGCATGTACATAGGTACCTATGGACGAATAGTTATACAAAATATTAATGTATGAATATATCTGATTCATCTAGTTCTTGCTTACTGAGGCTGACTTTGGGATGGGGTTCGGAGAAGGGAAAAGTGAGGGCAGCACGAAGATGGATATAGAAATATTCTATTGTAATGTTTTTCATTTATATAAGAATATGAAAAGCTAAGAGGAAAGGGGCCCTCCTACTTGGTTATAGTAAAGTTCTAAATATATGATTGCAAACTAATACTCTGACAAGACTGTCATGAAGAAAAACAGTAAAAGTTTTGAGATACTGTGATGCATATGAAAATTTACAAATGGACAGGGAAGTTAATAGAATGGACTAATACCTTTATTTCACTTTCAAGGGAATAATGCATTTAAGTTTATATATAATCCTATTTTTTTTAAGCATATCCACCTTTTCCATTAAGAAGTTTTTATCTGAATCATTTTTTTATTTACAGGTTTTATAAATTTTTAATAAAAAAAACCCCTGAAAATATAAGTTAAAATATTAGAATTGTTGCAAAAGTTGCAATCATTATATATACAGAGTAAAAAACTGAAACTATAAGTTAAAATATTAGAATTGTTGCAAAAGTTGCAATCATCATATATCCAGAGTGTAGCTCATATTGGGTCATAGTATGCATACACATATATTTTATTATTTTTTAATCATAAATGTTTAAACTGAATTTAAAAGAAAATAATGCCACAACATGGCATCTACAAGAATATTCCTTGAATCACTATTAAAAAGTATTGCACATTGGAGTTTTCAGTACATGCTTAATTTTATTCACCAAAATAAAAAGATTCAGTAAATTTGATAAAATAAAACATCTTTTCAAATAAAGTATACACACTGTTGGTTGAATGAGGAACAAACAATATCATTGTGCTAATAACTATCCCAGTTTTAATTTATCACTGGAATTAATAGTCAATTTCACACCTGGTACAGTTTTTACTCCTTTGAAGTAAGGAATTACTTATCTCATGAAAATCCACACTTTCATAGCAAGACACCACTTTGTGGACACAATTAAATGTACACTTTAATCATTGTAACCCTGGTGGTACAATACAAAATCTAAAATGTAACATAGCCTAGAATAAGAATAAATCAAATACAGAAAATAATAACATTCATCTAGTTTATGCATCGGGGGGGGGGGGGGGTACAGGCAGAAGGGAAGGCTGCTGGTAGTGGCCAAGCTGACCCAAGGCAAGCTGCCTGGGGTAGGTTACATAATGCAAGTGAAGCCTGTACTACTAGGTGGGCTGGTGTAAACAATACTTGACATGGTGTATGAAAACATGAATAAAAGCTATTCTTTCCGATCAATTTCTTTGAAATTTCAGATTTTAAAAAATTAAATCCTTATGTATATATGCTGTGAAAATTAAATCAACAGTGCCAAAGTTGGACAAAATTTAAGTTATTGATTTTTTTATTTATGCTAATAACTTGAAAAATTTGCAAAATTCAGATCTAATTTTGAGTAAACAATTGAATCTTGATTAAATAAAGTTATATTCCTGAAAAAAAGTCTCTAGGTTCAGCAATTCTCATGTTAGGTGAGTAAATATATTTCCTGATTTTTAAAAATATTGCATTATGTTTTGGCCCATAACTTCAAAATAATACCCAATACTGACCTAATGTTTGGTATGTTCATAGAAAATGTATGAAAGAATGTGAATACTAAATACAATCAAAAACAGATCAGTGGTTTTGATATTAGGCAGCCTTGAAGTGTAACAATGGCTTTTTATGGAAAATGGAGTTTTTTTTTTTTCTTAATAAAGTCCTAATGACCCAATTTTTGGTATGGTAGGAGATTTTGGGGACATCTAATATTATGCCAACAGCCTGGGGAGCATAGAGATGTGCACTGAATGACCTACAGTCATCAAAGTGGACTGCTTGACAATGTAAGGGAATACAACAAGAGCCTCCAAAAAAATTCAATAACTAGCCTAATTTTGCAGCTTTTATTTTCAAATTTCAGATTTTAACAGATTAAATCCTTATGTATACATGCTTGAAAATTAAATCCACAGTACTTACAGGAAAAAAACGTGCCATGGCCAAAGTTGGGCAAAATTTAGGGTACCAATTTTATATTTTTGCCAATATTTAAAAAAATTTAACAGATTTTGATCTAATTTTTGGTATACAATTAAATTTTGATTAATTAAAGTTGTATTACTGGAAAAAAGTCCCTACCTTTAACACTTTTGGTCTTAAGTGACCAAATATCTTCCTGATTTTTTTACAAAGTCCATTATGTTTGGGCCCATAACTTTTTTAAATGATATAATACTGACTTAATATCTGGCATGTACATAGAAACTATATAGAGGAATATTTATTGTAAATATGAAGAAAATCAGATGAGTGGTTTTGATATTAGGCAGTCCTGAAGTGTGAAAATAGATTTCTAATAAAAAATTGAGGTTTTTCCTGAATATCTCGAAGGAACGAAGTCCTATTGACCCAATTTTTGGCATGGTAGGAGATTTTAGAGATATCTAACTGTATGCCAAATTTCAGATTTGTAGGTCCAACGGTGTCGAAACGTGCCAGTCTTACGGATGGACATCCAGACGGACAGACGGACGGACAGACGGACAGACAGACAGACGGACGGACGACGGACAATGGACCATGACTATAGCTCAGATGACTTATAGTCAGCTGAGCTAAAAAACTAAAACACACTGAGAAATTTAACAAAAATTTGAGAATTTTGTTTTTGAGCAGAAGAGAAGTATTTTTCAGATAGACACTCCAAAACCAATCCCAACCAAGGTATGCATGAGAGCAATCACAGACAGATAGACGGACAGAAAACCCGAATCAATGTCCCCCGCATCCGCAGAGGGGGGACAATAAAAGAGCAATAGAGAATTGGGACAGTGAAAAAGTGTCTCTTATTTTGAGGTGGTCGCTAGTCTGAGGCGGTTGTAAGGTGAGGTTTAACTGTACTATATTTATCTGTGCATAAAAATTGACAGTATTTGGTAGATCCTGATAAATATTTACCTGAATATATTTACCTGATTATATCTACCTGATAAGAAATAGAAAATAATATAAAAACAAAAACAAAATGCATGAAATATTTGACACCAGAAGTTGCTCTCCTGAAGCCACTTCAGGACAAATTAGCTTACAAAATACTACAATTTTACAAATCACATGACACTGAAAATCTGGAATGAGTTTCAACTGGGGTAAACACATCTATGGAAACAATGTTGACAAGGCATTAGCAATCACTAGCTCAGCCATCAAGTTAGGTGTATATCATCCAGTAAGAAATTATATGTCAGCAAAATGGCTGGTGAATGGATACCAGCTATGTAAACATTCCTGGTAGGTATTGTTTGGAGATGTGTGGAGTAATATCCTCATTTTTTGTGACTTTATCATGGAGTACAAAGAGGGCCCATATGGGAGGCACTGAATGATACAGCTGGGTAAGTTTGGTGATATGTTGCTAGACATTGCTTAATGCTTTTGATGAAAAGTTGTTAAATAAGTCTCAACAAACAATTTTTGGCGGAAAATGACAAACATAAATCTTTATTTCAAGACTACAGAATGCCCAATGGGAGAGGTTAAAATAAAATTTTTAAAGCAAAGTCCATTAATTGAATATTATCTTTTTTCCATTGTGACAGTACCAAAGAAAGCAGTGGAACTACTTGCACCAATACAATGGCAGTATCAAAAGAGTGACTACAGATATGTAAGATCAGTACTTACAAGCATTGCACAGCAGGGCTACTCTGTAGTCAGACATCGGTACGGGGCTGGTTTGCAGGCAGTGTTTAAGGTAGCTGCAAGAGAACAGTGACCATTATAGCACCACATGGATACAAAAGGTTGGACAATAAGACAGCCCAGTCCATTGACGGAGCTCATCATATAATAAACAACAGGAAATTTCACTCTACCCATTAGATTTGCAAATGGAAACATTTCCTTCCAGATTAGTGCAGGACAGAATGTGTGTATACATGTCAGAGTGGATATGCATGTGCATGGGCTGGTCATGAAAATGTTATGACATGCACATATACACAAAAAATACACAGATACAAAGTATTTTAAGTATTTAAAACTCATCAAATCTGTGCTCTATAAACTAAAATACTCAGTTTTCAGTTGATTACGGGAAACATATGTGTCATAAAAATATCAAACTTTTTGTTGAATGATATGCAAAACAAATGATTTGATATATAAATAGCAGAATCATGTCAGAAATATAATTATGACACTTTTTATAATTCTTTGACTACTTGACATTTAAACTGATCTTAAGAACCATTGAATAGAATAATTAACATGTGAAACGTTTTGCAATTAAAGATAACAGCAGATTAATAACAAATCTAGATCTTAATTATCAATTCATAATTCATCAATGTATATTTGAAAAATTTTACCTTTTCATGGTATTTCTCAATATTCACCAAACAAAAAACTTTACTGTTTCATAGTTAAGTCCTTAAGCAGTGGTAAAATTACCTAAAAATTGCTTTCAATGGTAGGTTTTGCTGTGTATTGCCACCAGGGAGTTGGCACCGGGCCAAGAATGCTCCAACCAATAAGAGTGAATTTTTGCATGTTCCAAACTTGGTTATAAGGAGGGTAATTCATAGTATACAAATCAGAGTTAAAAACACACTACTAACTCAACATGTCCACTCAGTATGTGGGGGATGGGCCTCTGTAGTTTGACAAGTTTGTCTTGTGCTTTCTTCACGAGGTGAATCCAGATGCACGTTGGTGCCATCTGGTGGGCTGCAGTGGCTTTGGTCATGTCTGGTGGTCGCATTATCTCTTTTTCTTGATACAGCAAATCATACAACTTCATAACTGGGAGGAATTCATTCAACTGTAACAGAATTAACAATACATATTTTAATCTTCCATCATCACTGAGTTTACAGTTATAAGACAGATTTGGGTACATGATAATGCTGTCACATGGATATTACAGTGAGAAGTAAAATTACCTTTTGAAGGTTTTTATATTTTTTGGTGACAAAAGCTCTTTAATTTTTCATCTAATTAAAGTATACTATAAAAAGAAAATGTCATCATATTCACATCATAAATTATAACAAAAGTATCTATAGGGAATAAAATAGATGATAAAGCTTCAGCCTGCCATTTTTAAGTACAGTGGTTATATATGTTTTTTTTTCATAGGAATTAAGAAACCAAGCTTTGAAGTACTTGATATTGCTCCTTAAATCTTATCTTCCTTGAAGTAGACCATGATAATGTGTACTCACAGGATTTCGCTGAATGCTTCCAGATATGAACTGCAGCAGGGCCCACATCAGGTGGTCACGACCTTTGTTTAAGTTCCTTCCTTTCAACTGATATATATGAACAAATACAGACAGAAATTAACACTTATATCTCTTGATTAATAAGCATGATGGACATTTATCTTGATCAAATGATCTGATGCACATCTACTGACATCCTACACAGGTGGTGCCACAAGTCTTGTTCAACGGATAAAACCCTCACATGACATGCTCTGATGGGGTACAAAACAGGATGCTCTGACCAATGTATATGTAAAAGCAAAATCTAAAAAAAATATGTCAACTAATTTTGAGTTGTTACATGTTGCTTTGTAGTAATGCTAGGGGGATAATCCAAAACAAGAAAGAAGAGAGATGAATCTAAGAGACACCACTTGGCTTTTGTGCATGATAAAGCCATCCCTTTTAATTGGTTATACAAAATTTCAAGGCAATCCCTAAATACATAACTGAGACACTGGTACTTTATTTTTCATGAAATATGGACCAGTTTACTCTAAATGTTAAAATGGGCTTTGTCCTCTGGCCTGTACCAATGTACATAAGACCTTTGAACACAACTTTTAAAATATACATAGAGTTATCAAGCAAACATGTTTCAACTACAGCTATTGACTGTGATGAAACCAGTCTTAAAAGGTGGCCAGTTGGGGGCTACATTAATTAACCAAGAACTTAAAGATGATATATGGATGAGATTAGTTGCAGCCCACATACTTTTTCATACAGTGTAGTAACCATGTGTGGAAAATTGGCAAACTGAAACAGGACAAAGAAGATGAGTTGACTAGATAGGTGCTGCCACAGCATCATGATGCTGGCCTCATCAGCATCCTCCTCCCCTTCAGACTTCTCCATCGCATCCATCACCATTTCAACCAGCTGCTGCTCCAGCATCACACAGTGCTGCTTGTTCTGAAGCACATAAAACATTCCTGCTCACTACTGTAAAGTCTGTATTAGTTCATCTCCTTTAATAATTCATAAACCTAATTATATGGAATTGTATTCTTTTAATCTTTATTATAACAAGGGACCCATGGGTCACAGCCCTCAGCTGTTATATATGATAAAAAATATGATTTTGAAATGAGTCACATGCTGGTTTTGTGTGGTAATAAATATAAGCTGTATTATGAGTTGTTGGTGTTTAGCTTATGTATGATTTTGATAGTTTCTTTGGAGACAGGGAAGAGATTGATTTCATTTATTTTATTAACAAATGGAGTGCTATTGTCATACAGATTTTGACTTGGCCATATAACTGATAGGCAGCACATAAAAGATAAGAGTTTAACTATTTATTAAAATTTAAAAACAAATATTGTGCCAAATATAATTTTTATTAAAAATAATAAGAGATTCATATGATTTTTAAAAATAAAATATAACTGAAATGATTATTAAAATAATATTATAGAATATATTTATGAATGCATTCATGAATACATTTTGAAAGTATTTGCACTGGTATTCAAATACTTTCATTTTTACCTGAATTTCCATTCTTATGCAAGAAATTTTATAATGGAGTACATATTTATATTCATATTCAAATACATTTGCAAAGTATTTGCACCATGTCTGGTATTTATTCAGTTTTAGCCAAACAATGATGTTGAGAATCCAAAATATAAACAAAGGACCCATGGGTCACGGGGCCCAGCTTAAGTTTGAAATTTTTGCAAATGCAAAATATGAAAAAATATTCTATTGTAATGTTTTCATTTATATAAGCATATGAGAAGCTTAGAGGAAATGGACCCTCCTACTTGGTTATAGTAAAGTTCTAAATATATGATTGCAAACTAATACTCTGACAAGACTGTCATGAAGAAAAACAGTAAAAGTTTAGAGATACTATGATGCATATGAAAAATTTACAGATGCACAGGCAAGTGGACAGAATGGACTAATACCTTTATTTCACTTTCAAGGGAATAATGCATTTAAGTTTATATATAAGCTTATTTTTTTTGGCATATTCACTTTTTCCATGAATAGTTTTTATCTGATTCATTTTTTTTATTTACAAAATTTTATAAATTTGTAATAAAAACACTGAAAATATAAGTTAAAATATTAGAATTCTAAGTTGCAATCATTATATATCCAGAGTGTAGCTCATTATTGGGTCATATTATGCATACACATATATTTTATTATTTTTAAATCAAATGTTTAAACTGAATTTAAAAGAAAATAATGCCACAACATGGCATCTACAAGATTATTCCTTGAATCCCTATTAAAAAGTTTTGCACATTGGAGTTTTCTTGAAATATTTTTTGAGTTATTGTGTCCAAAAGAAATCTCTGCGGCGGCGGCGGCGGCGCAACCGTGCCTGAACCATAGTATCTCCAGACTATGTCTGGCGATACAATTAATAGTCAATTTCACACCTGGTGAAGTTTTACTCTTCTGAAGTAAAGCATTACTTATCTGATGAACATCCACACTTTCATAGCAATACACCACTTTGTGGACACAATTAAATGTGCACTTTAATTATTGTAACCCTGGTGGTACAATACAAAATCTAAAATGTAGCATAGCCAAGAATAAAATAAAATAGAGAAAATTATAACATTCATCTAGTTTATGCACCAGCTGGGGGGGGGGGTGGGTGCAGGGCAGAGGGGAAGCCTGCTAGTAGTTGCCAAGCTGAGCCAAGGCAAGCTGCCTGGGGTGGGTTACATAATGCCAGTGAAGGCTGTACTACTAGGTGGGCTAGATGTAAACAACACTTGACATGGTGTATGAAAACTTGAATAAAAGCTACTCTTTACAATCAATTCCTTTGAAATTTTAGATTTTAAAAGATTAAATCCTTATGTATATAAGCTGTGAAAATTAAATTAACAGTGCTTACAGGGAAAAAACGTGCCATTGCCAAAGTTTGACAAAATTTAAGGTACTGATTTTTTATTTATGCTAATAACTTGAAAAATTTGCATAATTCAGATCTAATTTTGGGTAAACAATTGGATCTTGATTAAATAAAGTTATATTAGTGAAAAAAAGTCTCCAGCTTCAGCTATACTCATGTTAAGTGAGCAAATATATTTCCTGATTTTTAAAAAATTGCATTATATTTGGGCCCATAACTTCAAAATAATACCCAATACTGACCTAATTTTTAGTATGTGCACAGAAAATGTATGGAAGAATATGAATACTAAATATGATCAAAAAAAGATCAGTGGTTTTGATATTAGGCAGCTTTGAGGTGTAACAATGGTTTTTTATGGAAAAAAGGAGGTTTTTCCTTAAAATCTCGAAGGAACGAAGTCCTAATGTCCCAATTTTCGGTATGGAAGGAGATTTTGGAAACATCTAATGGTATGCAGAATTTTGGATTCGTAGGTCCAACAGTTTTAAAATGTGCCCTGTTAAAAGACGGACAGCCAGCTGACAGACAAAGGACCATGACTATAGATCAGATGGCTTATAGTCAGATGAGCTAAAAATGTCACCATCAAATGTAAAATTTCCGAAATTCTTTGGATTTCTGTAAAATAAATTTTATTGATTTAACAAACAGAGACAAACAGAAATGTTACTGACTAGGACTGCAAAAAATATTTACCAAGTATTATCTATTACTGTCTTCCATTCATCATTAATGGAAACAGCCTGGTTCCATATTAGATTTATATTTCGGTTATGATGTTTTTAAAAAAAATCCTTGCCTGACTGTGGTTATAAACAAAATACACATTTCAATGTAAACAAAAAGAATTATGCTGATAAGAGGTTAATGACTATATCTTAAAATAAGTTTTTACCTGTTTGTTGAGGCTGAGCATGTTGCAGACCATGTCCCTGGAGTAGGGCTGCTCAAGCACATAACGCAACAGGGCTTTCTGAGGCTCATACAGCTCCTTAAAATACAAAGAAGTACTTGACACTGCTGTAATTCAGGAACTGAGAATGTTTTCAATTCTGATGCAGTTTCATTTGATATAGGTATGATAGGTAGCAAAATGGAATGACGTTAAAATATTGGTTGAGGACAGCTCATGAACTTGATTAACCAACCAGGTAACCCAAATTCCCTCACTTTTTGGATTTTTCACAGATTTGCAGTTCTGCTCAGAAACGCTAAGCTAATTTAATAAATTAAAATTGAAGATTGAGACAGAGTTAAGAAATGTGATAGAAAATAGAAACTAACATTTTGTTCCAGCTTTTTAAATTATATCCTTCATTCATACATCATGCATGTTTTACCTTGTCATAAGGAAGTGGTAAGCCGAGGTCAAACTGGAGTGTGGAATGAGAGAGCTTCCATACCAGGGAGGTGGTGGTGGAATGTCCAACGATAGGAAGCAGCTGTCTTCTTCCTGAACAGAGAATTTATATAGCATTCAGCAGAAAAGCATATTTCTCCTTGACAATATGTATTTTTTACATTGCAATAAATTTCATATAACAATCATTACATAACCTGCATATTCTCAGTGCATCATGTTTGAAAAATGTAGGAGGGCTGCAAAAATACCTCACGGGGGCTGTTCCTAAACATTTGATTTTCATTTTAAATGACAAGAAAGGAGGGAATTTTACCATACACATTTTTAGAATTGGAATGAAGGATAAAAGAAAAGTCTAATTACAGTGAGGTCAGAGGATGTTCATTTTTCATTTATCATTAAATAACTGACATTTCTTTACAAAAGACATCGCAAAAGAGCATGTTGTTTTGACGTTCTCTGACAGACCCCTGAGGATTCACATGTGCCATCACATTGTCTTATGGGCGCTCTTAACAGCCCTTGTAATACCCATTTTAGAGGGGCTTGCAAGTGTCAGTGCAATGGTGCTCATTAAATATGAAGCACCTTATTCTGTTGTCAAACATAAATACATATTTTGTATATCCTAAATGTATTATAACACAATTAATAAATTATACACATATAATTTAAACAGAGAATTTTATTAGCTACTTCATGCATTCTGTGTAAAAAAAATTTCAGTATAGTGTGACATTTTATTTTTAGTTTATGTCAAGTGTGTCTAACATGAAGTGTGATGACTGATTGGACATCACCACAAATTTTCCAAGTAATTTTCCAGTACTTGTAAATCTGAGCGAACATTAAATTATTGCTTATTAAAACGGACTGTCGTGAACACTCCCTGAGGAGACGCTTGATTAAGTAAATGTGTTAAGGATGTAGTGTTAAGCTCACCTTGTATAGTAAGGAGCTGGGCAGCTGGTCTGAAGCTCTGAACATATTTGGACAGCAAGTCTCCAAGTTTCTATACATGCAAAACAATACAGATATACACCAACATTTCTATACATTTCTCTCATTAGGCAAAGCCTAAAATCTGCTTTATTTACACATGTCTACTTGTACATTCTTGAAATGTGTGTGATCATTTCAATATATCTGGGTAGAATACTGCAACTTCAAAAACCATTTCCGAAATAATGAATTTGGCAGTGATCAAAGGGCTACTGGTATCATAATCCCACTTGATCGTGGCAATCTGCAATAGGCTTAACAGGCTGGTTGATATTTCATTAAGAATATACTGCTGATTCGTGTTATCTTTGTTGCCATCTATCACTCAGCTTGGGTTTTGCACACCACAGTCTTTGTTACAAGTACTTATGGTCAGGCTACAGGGCAATTTATGCACTTCTCAGCAACTGATGCCAGGGACCTTAGCCATGGGGATGCCTAAATAATCTTAACACAATGGTCACTATTATCTTATTTCCAAGTCACAGGAGTATTTCCCACAGTTGTATTTCCCTGTAGTTCCCAGGAGGTAGTATTTCCCCAAGGTGGAAATCCCAGGGCACCAAAACCTGGGAATTCCCAGAAATGTGAAAGGATGGACGAGATGCATTCAGCTTAGCTATCAGTTTCAGTTGGTGATTCCAATAAGACTGTCAGATTTACTGGCTGCTTACCCAGTGAGGGGTCTTGTCTCCACACAGCTTGGTAATTTCATACACTGCAAAGTATCCTGGTAACAGACAAGCATTCCTGTCGATGATGTACCCCACTACCTGGAAAGACAAATAAGTGAACAATTGATGACACAAACTGTTGGGATGTACAAATTTCTTTAGAAGAATTCATGACTATTATTTTGAGAATTCCTTTCTAAAATGTTTGTTCAACTAAATTGGATAACCATCACTCCCAATTTAATGTGATTTAACATTGAAATCTGATGTATACTGAGAGGAAAATTTTATGGGCACTTCAACAAGCTTTTCTCAATTATCACTGAGCAGTGAATCGGAAGGCAATCATAATTTGACTGAAAGGGCCTATGTTGATGGCAGTCATGCCAAATCCTGCCTAGCAATGGCAGACAATATTGTTACAAAAATATTGCTGTACACAGTTTTTAATCCTAACAGTGCACTCTGGAATAGGAATTAAAACAAACAAAAACATGCAAATGAAAATATGTGCAATTTCCGACTTCTGTGGTGACAATCAACTATCCCATGTTGTGTTAAGTGAAGCTCTCAATCATAAAAGCTGTGAGAGGCATGCTCAGAGATTCACCAGTGTGCAAGTTAAATGGAATATTTTTTTTATGGATGGCAGTGTCACAAGAATGTAAACAAACATATTTATCAGCTGGTCTGGTTTATTCAAAGTGACACATATATTTGCTATTTTGCAGCTTTGTGATGTGTTCCTTACTTACATCAACAATATAGTCCACAGACTGCATGGTTGCTATGTCCTCCAGGAAGGGAATGGTGTACGCTTTCTCCAGGATCAACTTTAACACATCTCTGCATCCCTGAAAAAAAAAAATAAATAAAATGAGTTCATTAACTGTTTGTTTTCAAATTATTATTACTGTTTTTAACCATAAACATATTAAATAGTATAACACAATTAAAATGAAAAACATGTATATTACAATAAATTTAGCATGGTATACAAGACAGAAATAATATCAGTATATATTTTTTGTAATGGAAATATGGCACATATTAGTTAAAAGAAAGGACAGGTGCCCTTAATTTTATCTGGGTTAGGGTAGACACTGTTAATTATTCTTTTCAGAGTCAAAGTACAATCAAGGTACAACGGTGCTGCATGCCTCCTTGAATTACATAATATTCATGACTGTTTACTAATATTCTCTTTCATTTGAATCTGGATTGACCCTTCATATTCAAACTTCAGAGATTTACTGTGTGGAATAATAATTTTTCATATTAATATCTAATACTTCATTCCCATCTCTCAATTACTTTCTGGTCAATATTTGAGTATCAAAATATGAAGAGCATCCCATTCTACATGAGTCTAGAAAAAGAAAACCTTTTAAACAGGACCCTTTGCTGAACACTACAATGATAGTGCCCTCAGTGAAAATACCTAGTGCCCCATTGGCACAATACTATTGATATAACATAATACAAAGATTTGCATATTGTGTATCATGATATCATTTTTCATATATCAATATTTTTTATTAAATTTTGTCACCTGTGAGTGTGACTGAAACTGATTCATTGTAATAAAATAAGGATTCTGTTGCAAATTTAGACCTCTAAATGTGTTAGGGATAGTGAAAGACTGAAACTGAAAGCTACTACCATGTCTACAGACATGCCTCAATTTCAAGTCATTTAGCAGGAAATGTTTAAGAAGCCTTGGTAGAACAAGGGACCCATGGGTCACTGCACTCAGCTGTTATATATGATAAAAAATATGATTTAAAAATGAGGCACATGCTTGTTTTGTGTGGAAATAAATATAAGCTGTATCATGAGTTTTGAGTGTTTAGCTTATGTATGATTTTGATAGTATCTTTGGAGATAGGGAAGAGGATTGATTTCATTTATTTTATTAATAAATGGAGTGCTATTGTCATACACATTTTGACTTGGCCGTATAACTTATCAGCAGAACATATAATATAAGAGTTTAACTATTTATTAAAAATAATTACAAATTGTCCCAAATACAATTTTTATTAAAAATAATAAGAGAATCGTATGATTTTTTAAAATAAAATACAACTGAAATTATTATTAATATAATATCAAAGAATATATTCATAAATGCATTCATGAATACATTTTGAAAGTTTTTGCACTGGTATTCATAAACTTTCATTTTTACCTGAATTCCCATTCTTATGCAAGAAATTTTATAATGGAGTACATATTCATATTCGTATTCAAATACATTTGCAAAGTATTCACACCATGTCTGGTATTTATTCATTTTCACCAAACAATGATGTTGAGAATCCAGAATATACAAAATTCACACATTTAAATAATGATCATAAGTACCTGGTTTTATGGCTTTTATTCGTATTAAAAAAAATAAATGTAATATATTCATTTTGGACTAATTTTACATCAATGTACACACTAGACACAGCAAGAATCTAGATTAATATTATCAACTGCATCTTTGTCTATCATTAATTTCCTTCATATGATCCCTAATGCTTAGTAATGAATAATATGATTTATTTTTTTATCATTAAAACTGAACTGAAAAATACTATAGGTGACTGCATGGTGTTATTTGGAATATGTGACATTCTATCAATCGATACAAGATTCTTATATCATCAGTAACTGCAAGTTAATTTCCTGTTATTATAAACTAACAAATTCCTTTTCTATTCTTCTTTAATTTGTTATTAAAAACCAATAAAAATTTATTAATCTATTGTTTATTGTTATGTTGTTAGTTAAAACTACTAGCTGAGTTTGGTTGGACACCTGGATCAACTATGGCTGGCCATAAGCTGCCTGGCTGCCCCAGTGTATGCCTCGTGTCAAGCGTGCATAATTTGATGAAAGGTCAACATACAGGTGACTCAAAAGGGGCTGGGGAGAGCTAGGGTCTGACATGGTCTCATAAAAACATTAATAGAAGCTACAATTTTTGGCCAATTTCTTTCAGCTTTCTAAACTAAAAAGCTGAAATCCTTATGTGTACATGATATGAAAATTATATCAACAGTGCTCACAGGAAACAAACGTGCCATGGTCAAAGTTTGACAAAATTGAAGGTACTAATTTTATATTTATACTAATAACTTATAAAATTTGAAAAATTCAGAACTAATTTTAGGTATTCAATTGAATCTTGATAAAATAATGTTACATCCCTGACAAAAAATCACCAGCTTCAGCAAATCCTCTTGTTAAGGGAGTAAATATATTTCTTGATTTTTTACAAAGTGCATTATGTTTGGGCCCATAACTTAAAACAATTACGCAATACTGACATCATTTCTGGCATGTGCATAGAGAATGTATAGAAAAATATGTATATTATATATGATTAAAGTAAGATCAGTGGTTTTGATATTAGGCAGTCTTGAAGTGTAACAATAGGTTTTTAGTGGAAAAATGAAGTTTTTCATTAATATCTCGAAGGTATTAAGTCCTAGTGACTAAATTCTTGGCATGGTAGGGGATTTTGGGGACATCTAATTGTATGCCAAATTTTAGGAACTGAGAGCTGAAGCTGGAGAGCTGAGCTCTTGCAAACTGCATAACACTAGCTTGATGTAAACAATATGTTACATGGTGCTTGAAAACTTGAATAAAATCTACAGTTTTTGATCAACTGGTTTCAAATTTTTTGGTGTTAACAGACAAAATGCTAACAAAAACATGCTGTGAAAATTAAATCCACAGTACTTACAGGAAAAAAACGTGCCATGGTCAAAGTTGGGCAAAATTAAAGGTACCAAATTTTTATTTTTGTTAATATTTCAAAAAATTTAAAAGATTTTGATCTAATTTTGGGTATACAATTTAATTTTGATTAATTAAAGTTATATTACTGGAAAAAAAAGTCCATAGCTTAAACATGTTTTGTGTTAAGTGATCAAATATCTTTCCTGATTTTTTACAAAATGCATTATGTTTGGGCCCATAACTTTTTTAAATTGTATAATACAGACATAATTTCTGGCATGTACATAGGAATTATATAGGGGAATATTAATGGTAATTATGAGGAAAAACAGATGAGTAGTTTTGATATTAGGCAGTCCTGAAGTTTGAAAATAGGTTTTTAATAAAAAATTGAGGTTTTTCCTTAATTTCTCAAAGGAACGAAGTCGCAAAGACCCAGTTTTTGGCTTGGTAGGAGATCTTGGGGACATCTAACATTTTGCCGAATTTTGGATTCCTAGGTCTTACAGTTTCAAAACGTGCCACATCTACCGACGGACGGACGGACAAACGGACGGACGACGGACAATGGACCGCGACTATAACTCAGATGACTTATAGTCAGCTGAGCTAAAAATGATAGAAATTTGGTTAGGTGCTTTGTTAGACCAAATTTATATTTCTACTTGATGACTTATTGGTAGAAATATATTTTAAACAAAAAAAGAAGTAATGGACTAGAAAACATAAATGATAGTGATATAATGAAAATATCACAATATATATCACAACACGTTAGTACATATCACAATATATTACAAATCAAAAACTGTAGGTGATAGTGATGGCCAGCCCTAGTAGTAGTAATGATTGGACATTCATGGAGATATCTCACCTTGTAATCTACACCTCCTATTATCTTCCTTATCAGAGTGAAGGCCTGCTTCCAGCCCTCAGCATTCTTGATATTCAACTTCTCATTTGACAGAAGAGCATCACACACCATCCTAAGAACAACCAGGGTATCTTATTACGAAATGTGATATCTATGAGCAAATATGTTTACATGAATACTCAAAAAATTACAAAAAAAATATTATCAAAAGCAAAATGATTAACTATCCAAGGCACTTTTTACTGTGGGATTATATCTAATAGATATAAATGCACGTTTTTTTTAAATAACACAATTGTTATGAATTTTAATAAGAATTCTACGGGGTTATTTTAAATGCCTCTTGAAAAAATAAAGAGAATATTAAAGGAGCACATGAACAATACAGAATCCTGTTTACAGCAACACAACAGAAAATAATAAAATTCAGCCATATTTTTATAATTACATAACTGTAATGAAAAATCAAACATCACATGAGCCTTACTTAGCTGGTATAAGAGATTGTTCAACCATTCCAGCAAGTGTGCCAAAGAGCAGCTGCATGCGATTCCCATTAATCTGAGAGTACGCCTGGTTCACAAACAGATTCAGTGAGCTCTCTTGTGTATCCTGTCAATCAAAGTCAAATATGTCAAGAATTGATGCATGAACACTGCATTACAAATCAGCAACAACGGTACACTGAACATTTCACAATTTGATGGATCCTTATTAGTTTGATGTGTTTCAATATTTATGTAAGAAATACTTCTGCAATAATGATAAAATTAAGTCCATTTATAGTGAAACAAAGAAACGGGACTGTTTGGACACCCTTAATTTTACATAATTCCAATACTGAACTTTCAAAAAGTAATCCATTATATGTCTCCTTATTTATAAGTAATGAAAACCATATCAAGTTTTTATTTACAGCAATATTTTGACTGAAACATTTTCATGAAAAATATAGTGTTTTATGTTTTAATAAATTGTGAATCATGTGTAACATATAATATTTATGAAACAATATTTTTTAATTATTCATTCTTGCTTGGCCAGTTGGCCTAGATATTTAATTCTTCACCTCCAGTTGTTCAGCTCTTAATCATTAGTTGAAACTGAAAAAAAGGTTCACTGACACCGCACAAACTGTGTAACAATATCCTCACTTTCTTTTTTTAAAATACCCTTGTACCAATTTTTACAGACTATTTAGAAAATATCTTTCTGGGGAAATTAGGTTGTATGAACTAAAGCAGGATATGAACTAATGTAGACATTACAGCAGATAATCATTAACAAAAAACGCCTTACTGCAGCAACAGAGGTCCAGAACCTTTTGAAGATGTCCTGGGCACATTGTTTCTTGCCTTCTTCAGATTGCTTTGACCGGACAACAAAACCACAGAAAGCTTCCTCTAGATCCTCAGCATGCTGAAAATGAACAAGAATCTACATATGGAAAGGACAGGAGAGTTTAAACGGACCTGTTAACATACTAGGCATGTTAAATATACATGAAATGTAGCATTTTCTATTAAAAATATTATGGTATCAACTAATATTTTGTTCTGAAATGGTATGCTTACTCCTGTACACAAGTCAGAAAAAGCTTAGACATGAGCAGTGGTACAGAATATAAACATCATGTTCCTTGTAAGCTATTGTGGCAACACCACAAAAATAGCCTTGCAACCTCTAGCCTCATTGAATAAAGTGTTGATTTTGCCAATAATTGAACTTGGGTGAGATAATCTATTGGTAAGTAGTTATGGGGAGTTTTGTGAAAGTCAATCAGAGCCCTGGTAAGTTATTGTGGTGACTCTAAAAGTTAACAGATGGATATAAGGTGAAACCACTAAGCAGTCTGTGGACCTCTGTCCTCATTAAATATGTGTGAAATTAGCAAAGAATTTCAGGTGAGATTGTATTTCATAAATATCCATAAGATTTTTTTAAGGCATTAAGGCACAACTAAAGTCTGGTAACCTCTGATCACATTAAATATGCATAGAGTTTGCCTGGACTCATACTGAAGTGAGATATTACATTGGTAATGATTAATATTTCTGTTGATTTTCAGCAAAATTCATCCTATTCTTGGTAAGTAATCACAACACTAAAAAGCAGCCTCATGATCTCTGACCACCATAAAATATGCCCGACCATCATAAATTTTGCTTATTTGGGCAAGATAATCCATTTGTAAGAAGTTTTGGAGAGTTTTGTGAAAATCCATTCGAAAGCTGAGAAGTTATCACAGAAACACTAAAATTTCATGGACGGATGACTGACAGATGGACCGGAGGTATATACGTATGGTACAAATTTTGATGCGTCCTTTTTGGAAAATTATTTGTAACAGGACGCAGGGGATGCTGAGTAGATGAAACACTGTATACCATGTCTTTTCATAGATGGGTGTATAAAAAGCTTCAGAAGGAATATAGCAAGATATTGTGTTTGTGAATGAAAACAGGACTCACTTTTAAAACTTCTGAAACCTTGGCAGTTAATACATTGTAACAAGTTTACCATTGTGGCTGCCGGCCTGATGTGGCTGGGGGGTACCCAGAGCTGACATGTTTTGCTGCTTATCACACCACTCAATCACTGGTCGTTATGGACAATATTCTTCTAATTGACATTTAACATGGTAATGTAAAAGTGGAAAATACATTAGCATTTGATAAAAGGGAGTGCCTTGGGCAACATGGGTCTGACTTCCAGTGTTGCATATTTGATCTGCTTCGTGCGATGGGGGTCTGATCTTCAGGAGAACATTCTTAACTGGCATGACGTAATGCTACCACAAACATTATGGCGGTGATAGACATTCGCTTTCAGTTGAATTACCAAAAGTTTTCTTAAGATACAAGAATTAAAAGTGTTACGCACATAATCAGTCTGCTTGTTCCTGATCCCTATAGTCAATGTACAGTGAATCATTAGTGATAAGTGTTAATTAACTACCATTCTAGACCCCCATCACACAAAGCAGGCCCTTTCCTGTAACCAGGTGCAGGTACCCTGGACACTCTAGTGTGCTGGAGTGTGTGACTGGTCACAACGGAGGGGTTGCCCCTGCCTGCACCCCCAAATCCCACCTCGCAGGTAGGATGGCCTTGATAAAAAATATTTTTTCTAATGAAAAAAAAAAAGACAGAAATATTATAATTTAACTTAAAGTGGAATGTCTCTAGTTTTCTCAAAGGATCTCCTAGGGTGCTCGCATAGCAAGAGACAGCAGACAGCACATGAGATAAATGTTATTTCACTCTTCACCTTGTTGTCTAGCCACAGGGCAACTAAAATGATAAATAAACCTGAGTGAACATTTTCGTCACCACCCATGTATGCACTTGGGTGGGATTCTAACCTCTGTATGATGTGTGTCTATAAAAGGTAGAAAACCCATCAGCATATCGGGTATCTTATTTTGTAAAGACATAATTCTGTTATGATAAGCTAATTGCATAAATTCCCAGTTTAAATATGTCTTTAAGTTAAACCCTTAATTGTTGTCCTGACACATCTGACTATGCTGCACTGCAAGACCAAATACCATATAATAGTGTTTATTATACTATCATAAATTTTTTTATAATGTTCAACTTTTCATTTCAAAAAGATGCTTCAGTATGAAGTTAATTACATATATAAGGGACTATAATGAAATTAATAAACTGTGGAGCTAGACCTACTTGTGGCTCTGTTGTAAACACAGAGCCACAGGCCCCTGCCTTTATTTATCTAGCGGACAGGAAGGCAAGCATCTTCTGATGATGCACCCAGTTTAGTACATGTATCTTAACTTGATTATGGTAAACCGGTGCGACTCTTCCAGCCAGCTGTGTGCAGTGCATGTTTTACATCATCACTGCAGTGAAGGTCCTTGTACCACTGGCTTACACAAGACCACTGGCTACACAGGTTGTTGCCAGGGTTAAGCACTGGATTGTTTCAGCCGGCCATGTGCATGTGTCACCTTTTAGCTAGGTGGGTCAGGAAGTTGCCAATGATGCTACACATGTGCACTGCACAACGCTGGCTGAAACAATCACCCCAGCTCACCATCGTCTAACAGTGCATGCCTGTTTGCTAGACAAATGAAGGCAGGGAACTGTGGCTCCATCAAACTAAAAATTAAAACTGCCTTTTCTCGAAAATACAATTGTATGTGGTCAAATACCACTTATCTCTATATACGGGGAGGTGACAAAACGGGTCAGCCTAAACACCCAAAACACCGGTGTTTTGGGTACTTGTGACGAAAAAACCACGAAACACCCTTTTAAATTCGAACTTGAAGCAAAACACTGGTATCATCATCTGTTGCATATCTAGCGTCAGCCCAAACCCCTTAGCAGGTAGCGCCATCTGTTGGCTCTTCAGCCAACGATGGCCAGTCAGTCTATTCCGTGTGTGGGCGTAATTTCAGGTTAATTAGGAGAGGTTAAGTGATGTTATATACAGTGATTATGTACCTTGTATTGCGATGTCACTGGGTGTACAGACTAAGGCATTCTTTATGTATATTTAATTAAACAATTAAACTTCACTCTGCGTTCAGTGTTTGATGCTGACATCAGTTTATGAAAAATTAATGTGGAATTGTGCCACTATTTAGTAAAATAAAAGAAAGCAATGGTGTTTTGTACAACTGGCAAGTGCGCTGCCTGATTGCGACTTGGGCCACTAGGGGGCAGGGTCATAGCTGGCATAAATGGCTGCAGTGGGCGCCGGTGAACCGACCACGGCACGAAACACTCGTTTTTATCTCTGTCATTAATTTATGAAACAAAATTGCAGCTATGTATCCATATGATGATTATTTATCGAATGGTGTAACGTTGTGCCTTATGGGTTCAGGTTTGAAGTTAAGTGGGAGTTTCGTGATGTTTCGTCACAGATACCCAAGACACCAGTGTTTTGGGTGTTTAGGGGCACCGGACAAAACAGTCGTCCGTAATGATGCAAGATGTTTCGTCACTGCAGCCTGCAGGCAGTTACTTTACTACAGGGTCGGGGGGGGGGGGGGGGGGGGGGAGGGGTAGTGTAGTTTTGGCATATATCAATTCGAGCTTAAATCTCTCATGTCCATCGAGAACACTCGAAGATGTGGCAAGGCGTTCCGAGTGTAACTGAGAAGTGTGAATAGACTCATTTTTTCTTCATAACCTGTATTATCGCTCACAACAAACAATGCCCATGGCATACATCATAACGATACATAGTTCTCACCGTTATTTCAGTGACTACTCGTTTAACTGCGTCCTCTGACGGCTGTTTCTGGGCCATGGCGGAGATTTTTTTATGCCATCTGTAAGATCTGGTTGACGCAAAGATTAAACTTTCAGGGATGTTTGCCGGCTTCAAGCAAAGACTCAAAGTATGGCGCCACCTCCCGGCGATTTTTAGATCACAGGTGTCGCTGGTGATCAGACCACACGACTCTGCCGATCTGTTGGGGTTACTTGTTTTAATGTAGACGAAAAGGATGTTGTGTTGTTATCTGTTATCATTATGACAAGGGCGGGAATAGGAGCCGAAATTATTTGCAGCTTTCACACTTGTCAACTGATACTGATATACCCAGTACTAGGATATCAACCTGCAGGGAAATTAACCCTCTTAATTTCTCAAATTCAGTGAGAGATCTCGAGATCATACCTTCAAAAACCTGAGACCAAATATCAATGATAAAATCAGCAAGTCTGCGCTTCCTGTTTATATATATATATTTATATATATATATATATATATATATATATATATACAACTAATCTATTTTATGTGCCTTTTACGGATAAATCTTTGTTGGTTTAAAGATAAAAATTTAATGCAGAATTTTATGATTTTTAGACCTTAAAATAAAACGATGTGCGTGCCAAATTTGAGGTAGATTACGGAACCATTTCTTCTGAATCTTACACATCTGACCATTGTAACTGGGAAAGTGTTGGAGCCTTTTTATATATAACCTGTGTATACATATATTCTGCCTTTGTTCCCCGTATATATAATACAAGGGCATGTCCCTAGATCTGTTTTAACTTCCAGTCTGGTTATTTTGTTCTTAACATCAGCTTGTTTACTTTAATAACTGTTCTCTATGTATATGCACAGTGTAAACAAGAACATGTTTTAACACTTTTTGAAAACTCTCTGGTCTCATGGATGGCGATCCGGGTTCGATTCCCGGCGTAGCTATGATCCGTACTATAGTCTATAATGTTTATAAAAGTCTATTTAATAATAATTATTTTGCCTTGTCCTTCGATATCTAATCCAGTCATGCATGTCTTTGGGATTTCTTGTCACCGGCTTGTTGGGTTATGATTTCTATACATCTATCGCGATGAAATTACCTTGTGTGCAGTGTTCATCTATAATATTAAGAGCACCTGCTGGAGTTTATTTCTCCTGGAGCTTGTTCCTTATGAATGCACATTATTGGCCAAACTAATATTCTTATTGAGGTATTCTTGGGCCTTACCATTAACGACATTCCATGTATGTCAAATAATAATTTCATTTGTTTACCCCTTCCGTCAACGGACTTAATAATAAAATTTACGTGAGTACTGTATAATATCACCATAACATATTTTAAAGTTTTTGCCTTTTTTTAAGGTACCAATCTCTGATAAAAATGAAAGCACTTCCCTTCACAGAATTATGGATTCGCCAATGCATAACAAAAGTTACTTCCACCTGAATCCTTTTTCATTTGGAAAGTAATACCCCATTTCTGGCCATTTTTTTCTCTCTTTGTTAACGAGGATATATATATAGATTTCATCTCTCAATATCTAAAATACAATATATTATGTACAAATGAAAAAAGAGAAAAGTTAATACTGTACCGACACTCCTATATGCTCCGAAATACTGTACCCATAAGCAATATAAATATGAAATTACAAGGCACCCATGCATGGAGGCATGTCATTCGTCGTTGGAATATAAACAATTTTGTATGATTTTCACTCAAAAAGTGCCACTTGTAAAGAAATTTCACAACTGCAAAACTTGTGCTGGGGTGACTGGAGAAATACAGAAAGCAAAGACCATCGGCCAGCTGCATGGTATCTTGCCTAACCACTGACCGGGCCATGGAAAGCGGCCTCCGTGCATATCTGGAGGGGAAAATGACTAAACCTAATGGAATATGTTTCAAAATAGAAGTTTTTTTACATATTGGATAATAAAGGTATGTCCGTATATGTGTAATGTAATACAATAAATGTATAAGATTTAAGGAGTATTTGCATGCAGAAGCAAGCTTAAAATCCGATATCGAAGCATATATTTAAAAGTTTTATGTGTATAAGCTTGGGTTTGAATATTATTTTATATTCTGCATATTTTCTTTAGTTGAAATTTATTTTGTAGGGTTATAGCCTAAAATCAAAACATAAAAATAATAGGCACAATAAAGAGTTATCACACAAGTTTAGGGTTTTACTGTACTCGTCCAACATTGAAAGAATGCAAAACTAAGTAAGCTAAATCAGCTAAGCCTGATTCACTCTAAAGGAATATCTTTATTTCAGTATGTTCCGTAACTGCAGTTTAGAGAGAACCGTTTCAGCTAGAAGATTTGGTATTTTATTTATAGATTAAGTTAGAATATGAACTTAAAGCCGTTTGTGTTGTTGTTTGAACCAATTTTAAAAAATGTCTTCTATACTTTGTAAAACATAGTTGAACATAAATTCTTTTAAAATATATAATCATTAGTTTCATGAAAATTTTTTAACAACAGGTGATCATGCAATAAACATAGACAACAATATATATGTAGTTTCTGACAAAACCGATTGACCGATACAGTATAGGAGTATTCGTTTATCTTCTCGTTTTCCATTGTGTATGACTGTTAATTCAAAGGTCGCTGTTCAGTCGCTGACTTCTGCCAACTGTAAATCCAAAAGAAAGGACTTCTATCGTTACTTTGCCTCTAAATCCAGGTAGCATTATACCACCTTAACTGTTTGTAAAACTGAGAACTGATTTTAAGATCAATATGCTCAGTTATTACTTACCAAATGTCAGATCGTATGATGGTCGGTGCAAAATGTCAAATTGGTGTTAGTCAAGATAGCTGTACCTAGGGGGTACCTATTGTCTTTAGTATAAGTTTTTTTTTTATGGATTTGTGATAGTAGGGGTCTACTGATACATTTAAGATTGGTTGTCCTCACGATGACCTGGACAATTTTTGTAATATCATGGAGGTAACAGACTTTATAGTTGTTGCGCATAATTCTTCACAAAACAAACCATTTGCGCATTCATAAATCCGTTCAATGTTATTCCAGTGATGTACTGCTCAGTTACTGGATATATTGCTCTCCGCTTCAGCGAGCTACAGTGGACCACGGAAGTAACATCTAGCAGGCTCGCTTTATCAATCCCTCTAACACCGAAAATTCAAGATGGGGTAATATTTGTGTGTAATCTTTGTGCACCCAGGTTTGTTTTGAACTGGAATATTTTGAAACAGTGGTCACTACTGGTTACTTGGAAAGCTATGAACATAGAATGAATAACTTTGGTAATCGTAACATGAAAATGAAAAAATTAAATATCCGGGGTTTAAATAAAACAAGGAAAAGAAGAGGTTTGTACAGAATGTTACATACAGAATGTATCGATATCACTTTTTTACAAGAAACTTACAGCTCTAAACATTTGGAAGATATTTGGAGGAATGAATGGGGGGCAAAATTGTTCTATTCTCATGGAACTAGACACAGTAGAGGGGTTGCGATATTAATTCGTAATGAGCTTGATATAATAGTAAAAAATTCGTACTTTGATGAAGAAGGTCGAATAATAATGCTAGATTGTACTATTTTAGGTAGTCGCTTTATTCTGATAAATATTTATGCTCCAAATAGATATGGGGAACAAAAACGATTTTTTTCTAAATTGAAACAAGTTATGGTCGAATTCTGTTCAGAAGAGGATTGTAACATTTTTCTTGGGGGAGATTTTAATCTTGTCATGGATAATAATATGGATAAGAATGGTATTACGATTGAAAATAAACAAGTAGTTAAAGATATCATTGCAGAAATAAATGAAACCTTCAATTTATCAGATTTGTGGCGGCAGAGATACCCTGACCGGAAAAGATATACCTGGCGTAGAAAAAACCCAGATATTCCCAGCAGATTAGATTTTTGGCTTGTCTCAAATTGTTTACATGACCATATTGAAGATATTATTATAGAAGCAGCATATCAGTCTGATCATAGCCCAGTTAAAGTTTTATTTAAAGATATTCAGCCTGAGAAAAGAGGTAAAGGTTATTGGAAAATGAATATATCATACTTAAAAAATGCTGACTTTTTGAAAGATCTAAATGACAAAAATAAATTATGGCAAGATGAATGTAAAAGTATTACAAATCCACAAATCAAATGGGAATATGTTAAATACAAAATAAAAGAATTCTCCATATCATATAGTAAACAGAGGGTAAAAGATAGAAAGGGTAAAGAGAAAGAACTGAAGGAACGGTTGAGAATAAAAGAAGAATTGTTTATATATAGAGATGAATGAAGAAGACAGAAATCTTTTAAAACAGTCATATTCACAGATAAAAAATAATTTGGAAATAATAGATCGAGAAAAAACAGGGTGTAATAATCAGGTCAAAATCCAGGTGGCACGAACAAGGTGAAAAAAGTAACAAGTATTTTTTGAATCTGGAAAAAAGAAATGCAATAAAAAAAAGTCTGCAAACTAGTGAATGCAAGTGGTCAATTTACAACTGATTTGAAAGAAATATTAGAATTGCAGAGGCAATTTTATGAAAATTTATTCACAAGCTCACAGCCCATGGATAATAAAATGGATACATTTTTAAATGATCTTAAAATGCCAGAACTGTCCGAAGAAGAAAAAATATTTTGTGATGGTCCATTTACTTTAGAAAAATGTAAAACAGCACTAATAAGCATTAAACCAAATAAAAGTCCAGGTAGTGATGGAATACCAGTTGAATTTTATAAAGTTCTATGGCATAATTTTGGACAAAATATTGTGGATTCTTTTAACTATTAATTCAAAAGACATTGGTCAGCTTTCTGTAACACAAAGACAGGCAATAATCCCATTACTAGACAAAGGAAAAGACCGAACACAGCTGGAAAACTGGCGTCCTATTTCATTACTCAATACAGACTATAACATTTTATCCAAAGCACTAGCAAACAGAATCATTACATTCTTGCCAGATTTAATCAATACAGACCAGGCTGGGTTTATCAAAGGCCGACATATTACTGATGTAACAAGATTTCTAACAGATTTACTGCCATATATGAAAGAAATGGATTTACCAGGTATGCTGCTTGCAATAGATTTTAGAAAAGCTTTTGATTCCTTAGAATGGTCATATATGTTTAAAGTTCTGAGAAAATTTAACTTTGGAGAATTTTTCTGTAAGTGGATAAATACAATCTACTCAAACATTTACAGTAATGTATTGAATAATGGACACTTGTCTGCACGTATCAATATTGAAAGAGGAGTTCGACAAGGTGACCCATTGTCACCTTATTTATTCATATTGTCACTGGAAGCTTTATCCTGTAAAATTAGACAGGAAAAGAAAATAAAAGGTATACAAATTAATGATAAAGAAATTAAAATACTAAGTTATGCCGATGATGTAACTGCAATGGTGGCAGATAAACCTTCTGGCAAATGTTTATTTAAGATCATGTGTGATTTCTCAAATATATCTGGCGCTCATATAAACAAAAACAAAACTGAAGGTTTGTGGTTAGGACAAGAAAAATATAATTCTGCTAATTCTTTTGGTATAAACTGGCCTGGAAATAAAATTAAAGTGCTTGGTATTTATTTATCATATGACAAGGAGGCGGCAGAAAAATGTAGTTTCTATGATAAATTAAAAAAGATAAAACAAATTATTAATAGCTGGCAGGGAAGGCATTTAACAATGATAGGTTCAATACAATCTGTCAAATGATTCATAATATCCCATTTCCAGTATAATTTTTTAAGCCTTTCAAACCCAGAAGAGATCATTAAAACTTTAAATAACTTAATATTTAGGTTTATTTTGAATAGAAGGAGCGAGAAAATTAAAAGAAAAATACTTATTCAGGATATAGAGCTAGGTGGATTAAAAGCCCCACATTTAGAATCTATTATCAACACATGCAGGTTACAGTGGATTAAAAAATATATTTATGGAACTGGGAGTACATGGAAACTTCTGTGGGATCATAATATGGAGAAATTTTCACACTACCACATATGGTATTTTATTGTTCCTATGAAATAATGGCTTTTAAACAGATGGGAAAATTATTAGATCCATTTTACATGGAAGTGTTAAAGGCATGGTATAATACCAGATATAATGATAGCAATATATACAATCAAATGATATGGCATAATGCGAATATAAAAATATTTCATTTGAATAAAAAACCTTTCCATGCTGGCATGTGGTATGTGAGGGACTTGTCAGATGAAAAAGGTAAAATTATTCCATTTAATATATGACAGAAGCGTGGGGTCTTACCAAAATTTTATATGCAGTGGAGAGGAATTATAAGTGCTTTACAGAAATATCTATATACAAGGATTAAATCTAATGAAACAGTAAAATTAGAGGCTCCACAAACTGAAATATTAACTTAAGATAATATACCTTTTGTTAAAAGAAAAAAGAATTGTCTGTATTCACTTAATGTGAAAAAGCAACTTAAGTCTATACAACCCCCAAAGGTTAGTAAATATATTGACTGTGACTTTAAATTGGAAGACTATATTTCGCATTCCTTTCAATGTATGTTTGAATGTTAAGCATAGGGTTTTTCAATATAGAATGCTGCATGACTCTTTAGTAAACAACTACTGGTTACATAAATGGAAGATTAAAACGGATATAAATGCACATTTTGTAATAATGATATTGAGACTATTGAACATCTGTACTGGTCCTGCACTCACATAAATCCAGTATGGAAAACATTTCTTGAATGGTTTAAGGAGAAAACTGGACAGGACATTCAGCTTAGTAAGGAGGATGTCCTCCTGGGAAAGATAGATGGAAATGCTACAATTAACTTGTTGATTATATTAGTGAAATATACTATATATACTACACGCTTCACTGAAAACAAAATTGACTGGGTACAGATAAAACAAGAAATAAAAAATGTATATAATATTGAAAGGGACGTAGTTAAAAATAATCCACTGTCTATGAAAAGTTTTACAGATAAATGGAAAATCATTTTCAATGTACCACTGTAGTTTCAATATTTTTCATATATATATATGTATGTGTGTATATGTATGTATATATATGAATGTATATATATATATATATATATATATATATATATATATATGCATACAGAACGGCACGTTCATATAGTTAATAAGTTACCGTTGTTACACACTATTTATTTATTTATTTTTCTTTTTTGCCTGATAGTTGTATTAATATTTGTTATTTGTGGCGTATATTGTTTTGTTCGATGTTATCTATGTGTATCTTTGAGACTTTGTTGTAAGTTAGTGTAATATTGTGTAATAAAAAAAAAAAAAAAAAAAAAGATGGCCGCCTTCACCCTTGAGAATTATTATAACAGACCGACGTTTTCTTAGGAATTGAATAAGATAGTGCTTGCTTTCATTTTATTTGCACTAAAGCTGATGAATGAATGCAGGTTATATTTATTTTTATGTACCCTGTGACCCCAAGGAATCCAAGATGGTCACCACTGCAGTCTTAACATAGACATAATGCTATTAAACTGTAATTGTCGCTTAAAATTTAATGATGTTGGATCCATTTTTAGCTCAGCTACCTATAAGTCATCTGAGCTATAGTCGTGGTCCATTGTCCGTCGTCCGTCCGTCCGTAGATGTGGCACGTTTTGAAACCGTAAGACCTATGAATCCAAAATTTGGCATAATGTTAGATGTCCCCAAGATCTACCAAGCCGAAAACTGTGTCTTTGCGACTTCGTTCCTTTGAGAAATTAAGGAAAAACCTCAATTTTTTTATAAAAAACCTATTTTCACACTTCAGGACTGCCTAATATCTAAACCACTCATCTGTTTTTTCTCATATTTACCATAAATATTCCTCTATATAGTTCCTATGTACATGCCAGATTTTATGTCTGTATTATATAATTTAAAAAAGTTATGGGCCCAAACATAATGCATTTTGTAAAAAATCAGGAAAGATATTTGATCACCTAACACAAAACATGATAAAGCTATGGACTTTTTTTTCCAATAATATAACTTTAATTAATCAAAATTAAATTGTTTACCAAAAATTAGATCAAAATCTTTTAAATTTTTTTAAAAATTAACAAAAATAAAAAATTGGTACCTTAAATTTTGCCCAACTTTGACCAGGGCACGTTTTTTTCCTGTAAGTACTGTGGATTCAATTTTCACAGCATGTTTTTGTTAGCATTTTGTCTGTTAACACCAAAAATTTGAAACCAGTTGATCAAAAACTGTAGATTTTATGCACCATGAAACATATTGTTTACATCAGTAAACATGCAGTTTGCAAAACCCAGCTCCCCAGCTTCAGCTCTCAGTTCCTAAAATTTGACATACAATTAGATGTCTCCAAAATCCCCTACCATGCCATGAATTTGGTCACTAGGACTTAATACCTTCGAGATATTAATGAAAAACTTCCTTTTTTCATTAAAAACCCATTGTTACTCTTCAAGACTGCCTAATATCAAAACCACTGATCTTACTTAAATCATATATGATATACATATTTTTCTATACATTCTCTATGCACATGCCAGAAATGATGTCAGTATTGCGTAATTGTTTTAAGTTATGAGCCCAAACATAATGCACTTTGTAAAAAATCAAGAAATATATTTACTCCCATAACAAGGGGGCTTGCTGAAGCTAGAGATTTTTTTGTCAGGGATGTAACATTATTTAATCAAGATTCAATTGAATACCCAAAATTAGTTCTGAATTTTTCAAATGTTATAAGTTATGAGTATAAATATAAAATTAGTATCTTAAATTTTGCCCAACTTTGACCATAGCACGTTTGTTTCCTGTGAGCACTGTTGATATAATTTTCATATCATGCACACAAAAGGATTTCAGCTTTTTAGTTTAGAAAGCTGAAAGAAATTTGACAAAAATTGTAGCTTTTATTAATGTTTTTATGAGACCATGTCAGACCTTCGCTCTCTCCAGCCCCTCTTGAGACACCTGTATGTTGACCTTGTTGAACTTTCAGCAAATTATGCATGCTTGAGGCGAGGCATATACTGGGGCAGCCAGGCAGTTTATGGCCAGCCACAGTTGATCCAGGTGTCCAACCCAACTCATCTAGTAGTTTTAACCAACAACATAACAATAAACAATAAATTAATAAATTTTTATTGGTTTTTAATAACAAATTAAAGAAAAATAGAAAAGTAATTTGTTAGTTTATAATAATAGGGAATTAACTTGCAGTTACTGATGATATAAGAATCTTGTATCGATGGATAGAATGTCACATATTCCAAATAACACCATGCAGTCACCTATGGTATTTTTCAGTTCAATTTTAATAATAAAAAAGTAAATCATATTATTCATTACTAATCATTAGGGATCATATGAAGTAAATTAATGATAGACAAAGATGCAGTTGATAATATTAATCTAGATTCCTACTGTGTCTAGTGTGTACATTGATATGAAATTAGTCCAAAATGAATATATTACATTTATTTTTTTAATATAAATAAAAGCCATAAAACCAGGTACTTATGATCATTATTTAAATGAGTGAATTTTGTATATTCTGGATTCTCAACATCATTGTCGGGTGAAAACTGAATAAATACCAGACATGGTGGGAATACTTTGCAATTGAATATGTACTCCATTATAAAATTTCTTGCATAAAGAATGGGAATTCAGGTAAAAATGAAAGTATATGAATACCAGTGCAAATACTTTCAAAATGTATTCATGAATGCATTCATGAATATTCTATAATATTATTTTAATAATCATTTCAGTTATATTTCATTTAAAAAAATCATACGATTCTCTTATTATTTTTAATAAAAATTATATTTGGGACAATATTTGTAATTTTTTTTAATAAATAGTTAAACTCTTATATTATATGTTCTGCTTATAAGTTATATGGCCAAGTCAAAATCTGTGTGACAATAGTACTCCATTAGTTTATAAAATAAATGAAATCAATTCTCTTCCATGTCTCCAAAGGTACTATCAAAATCATACATAAGCTAAACAACAACAACTCATAATACAGCTTATATTTATTACCTCACAAAACCAGCATGTGCCTCATTTCTAAATCATATTTTTTTTATTATATATAACAGCTGAGCGCCGTGACCCATAGGTCCCTTGTTTACGTTTTTGAATGTGTTCTGTCGATTGCAACTAAAAAGGAGTTTTTGTGAGCTCTGTGATCCCGGGGTATTCAAAAAGGCCGACATGGCAGTCTTATCATAGAGATAATAATAAAACTTAATAGTATTAGATAATTGGATTAATACTTTTTTTTTAATGTGTTCTGTTAGTTGCAACTAATCTGGAGTTTTCGGAAGCTCAAAGAGGATCAAAGTCAAATGTATGTACTAATATTTTAATGCATAAAATATCTTGGGCACTACACTGTCATATGTTATGTGATATGGTGATCAAAAGGAAATAAACCCTATGAAATTGATCCTCTTGATATCTTTTTCATATTGCTGTTCTCTCGTAGTAATACTACATGGTCTAGGTGCCTACCAAATTGCAACAAAACAAACATTTAGAATCATTTTGTGTGGTTATATGGAAGATGCCAAGATTCCAAAACCCTTGTTGGTGGTCTTCATACAGAAATATTCATGTCATATCAGTAGAAACCGTTTTCTGGATATTTTATATTTCTATATAGTTTATCTGAATATGAGCTGAAACAGATAAAAGTTATAGATAAGGTACTTCTTAAAGCTAAAAATAGACAAAAATGCACACAAAAAACTAATCAGCCATATTTGATAAAAGAAGGCTCATCTGCTTATGTAAAATACCAAATGAGTACGCATTATTCCTAAAGGAAAGTTTGCACATTACGGGAATACAAATATCTCTATACGGTACACTTGTTGGATTAAACGGACCATGTAGATCTTGGCATTAAGGCCAATACCACGGATGGAACCTATTTTTATTTTTTTGTTTTTTGGTGGAGGTAGCCGCCTCCATTTTTTAAATGCAAACTTAACTACATATATGTACATCTTCCTATTTCTATTCCGGTTTCGGAGTATGTGACAGGGCAGTATCACACGCATATCCTGGCGTTCACCAAGCCCCAATGAATACTGCACCTGCGGGTCCTGGGCGCGTAATCATCCCCATTGCTGGATCATACCACCGAGGATCCCCCGAGAGGCGCACTCGTTTGTGAGTGAAAGACGGCCTTTGGGCAGGACCTTCCCATTACGCCTGGATGGAACCACTGCCGAGTGTAACTTGGAAATACATGAATCAACATGTAACATACAATTGAATGTATGGACCGTGCATTGTATATCCTAAGTTTTAACTTGTTAAAATATAAATATTAAAGCTAAGCCCCGCTAAGGTTTAACCACATAATGGAATAAAAGTTGTGGAGCAGAATATCCTAATATTTCTTATGTGAATAATGCCTCAAATATTCCTATTTTAACTGCACATTTAAAACTTTCTCCCTATACAGGAGGCGTTATTTATATCAAGGTTTCATATCGTGTGCACAGAGAAACGTTGGGAAAAAAAAACGTTTTAGGCTTTTATCATGCGATTATACTACCATGTTATTACAGGTGTTTTGATTCATGAATTGATAATTGACAACATTTTTTTTTTAATATCAATGTCTTTAATCCCCCGATATTACCAACAATATAAGCAAAATGTATAACAGGTATGTAATAAAGAGTATGATGTACAATAGTGGTTCTAAATTACGGAGGGAACCTTCACCAGAGTTCTTCCATTGTTTCTCGATTTCAAGAAGAGCGGCGCAGATTGCTCAATTCAACACTAAATCTTTTCACCAAAGACTTTATATAATAAGACTGTAGCAGAAAAATAAGTATTTCCGATGCTCTGACTGACTGTCTTTCAGGCATTGCTGTACCTTAGGATTTAAATATAATACATGTTTTCAACCAAGTTCAAGATTAATCAATGTTGACTTCACCTACATACATATATATGGTCATTTGAAACAGTTATCCTTATATTATATATTCCACTGCCCATATCAATATTATTCGAATACGTTCTAAGCGTATCTTATACCCAGCTACCTACTGTGGCATTCTGGTTTTCCAAGCACGCGCGTTTGCTTGTCGATGCAGACCTAATAGTAATTCTTGATATTATCATCCGTGGTAGTGGTATCTAAATCTTGAGGTGCTTGGTCCCGATTATCCGACATTAACCTACGGGGTTCTTAAAAGTACATGTATTTGAATTCACCAGATGCCATTTACATGTACAGACTTAACATTTTTATGGACCGCATCAATATGCCCTGTGCCCGTGCAGATGTGTTTTCTGTTTTACTATTTCCATCTTTTTGTGACAAATACAATAAAAGCTGACCTATTCCGGCCTATATTCAGGTAAACTCAAAAGATATTCAGACAAAGGTTTCTGATGCTCCTCGAAGTGTACCAGGTCTCTGGAATAGTTAACGTTTCATAGGTTGTTCCTGTATCAGGATCAACAAGGCTGTTTAAATCTTTTTTTTACTAACCACACAAATTGATTTCAAAATGGTTGTTTCGCATTAATACTGTTGACGATTAGGGCTAAGCAATCAATCAGCAGAGAATCAGCAATATGTGAAATATGTAACACGCACATCAATTTAGTGTTTTAAAGGGGCCAAATAACCTATCTTACCTTTATAAAACTAAAAATAATCCCTTGGAGATTTTATTCAAGCCAGAAAACGTTGATATCACGCACACAGGCTGCTTTTTTTGTTTATATCAACGTGTTTATAATATGTGGGGGCCCGCCAAAAAAAACAAAAAAAAACAAAAAAAAAAAAAAAAAAACAAATTCAACAATGGCATCGTACAGCAAGTCGGATAGGCGAGAGTTTTGCAAGTAGCGTTTTGCAACAAATGACCTTCTGTGCCTCCGCAAATTCACCACATACCATGTTAGGTTACATTTTCTCCCCTTTTGTCAACATTGCTGTGTTGACAAACATATTGTTGATCAAAAAGTTCATACATCCTTCGCGGAGGTATTTTAAGAAGTTTCCTAACTCAGAATTACCTTTGGTTTTATTAATATATACACAGAGAAGCCAGAACTCACAAATTCTCTTTCAAATGTAGGTGAATGGGCACTTTTAAGGTCCATTTGAAAACCATATGGCAGTATCTTAGTGTAATTAATCTTTATGCCATCCCTATGATATAATATTCTGCCAATACAATTATTAATACTGTTGACTATTTTTGCAATTGAAAGCCTTATTACATAATACATGACAGCGTAGTATCCAAGATGTCTAATGTTATTCTTAAGATCGAAGGTTGGTAAATAAATTGGACCTTGACCTTTAATACCCTCCCTAACCTTTGGGTAGCCCCTGGAGTAGTTGGTATTACCAGTACACATTCAAAAGCTTATAAATCGATCCAATATTATTCATTTTGATGCGATAGTTACAATATCAAAGCAGTATCTAGCCTTTTTTATTATGATGGCGGCCATCTTGGATTTTACGGGGGTCAGGGGGTTGATACAGGTTTTTCCACAGCTTACACCCAAATGAAGTGAAATCAAGTGCTATCTCAATTTTGGCATTCAATTCCTACGGGATTGCGATTTTGCTACATGAGCGACACCAGTAATAGGCGCACAATAGAGTTAATGGGCTTATCATGTCTTAATTGCAGTTAGCGCACGACTTACACTCGAGGCCTGGCGGGGCTTCTGACAGTTGCTTCTCCAGTCTGTAACCTCCTAAGTAATATGCAGTTAAGGTAGAAAATTCTATAATCATGAATAAAGAACTATAATTATGTCAATTGGGCAAAAATTGTTTTTTTTTACATAGGTTAACATTGTCAAATATTCAAATGAAAGCATATTACCAACTGTTTACTTTGGAATATAAATTTTAATATGCAAAGTAGGGCCGCCATTGTAGAAAACTTTAAAATATGGTAAACAATGACTAAGCATATTGATCTTAGAATAACTTTTCAGAATTAAAAACCGTTAAGCCGTACATTTAAATATTTTTTTTGCGTCTCAGACAATAAGAATATTAATTAATTTAATAAATATTTTTTCATTCTTCATCGGCGCCAAATATAACGTAACGTAAGACCAAAAAAATATACCAGTTGAACGAAATTAATCATAAAATTTATTGTACTTGAAAATTACATTAACCATGTATAACCATGAACTTGAAGAATAAAAGTATTTTTCTCCGACAAGATATGCCATACATATAGCAGTATTACCATGCGTTCGTCGTTTAAGTTATACCACCTTAACGCCATGTGTTACCCAACATAAAAATGTATTTAGTATACACAACGATTTTTTTTTATTAAAATCATAATGTTTTATGAAATACTCAACATTTAAAAAGCATCGTGCAACCGCTTCCGGTGATCACAGTACTTTCTTCGCCTCTTTGTATCATAACTTATTTTTTTTCTAGATCTATTATGGTATGGTTTGGAAAATCAAGAAGAAATATACCCGCATTTAAAAAATTGTCGATGTATAGAAAATATTCCTTGTATAATCAAATAATTAAAAAGCTTCCGGTTTCTTCCTGTCATGTTTTCGTAACCACCGAACAAAAAGTTTCATAAACAAGCATGTGCAGAAGCTCTTCATTTTTAAATACATGTATTTGCCCGCTTGTATGTAATACATGTAGTTTACCACCGGTGAATGGAAGCAAGTCAGAGAATTTGCTGCATGCATGTTTGATCAGTTCGCGATATGTATTATGTTTTACCCTTGTTTATTTGGGACGACTGTGTTCAATTTTACGCAAAAACAATCTGAACAAATTGTGATGAAACTTTTAAAGAATTAGGATAATACCAAAAGAATCATAAAATAAATTTGTGTTCTCTGACTACTTCTTCTTTGTGATAGTTTGTTTGTAAAACAGTTCCTTTGCATTCATTGCATGGACATGGTTAGACTTGATAATATAATAGATACACGAAGAAAATGTATCAGATGAATATTAATTTTTTTCGAGCCCACATTGTAATTTTTATAGATAGACAGTTACTAAGTCTGTTCCACAGTCGGGTGGCATTTAACGTTGGCACTATTTTCCTAAATTGGCTGATCAGTTTCAAAATGTGAACTGCTAAGACAAATAGATCTTATTAACTATAATTATACCTAAAAGATGCCGTGTAAACTATTTTAGTAATGCAGTGTTTAAGGGCATAAACAAAATATAGCCATGAAAAATTAGGTTCGCAACCAATGGCAGACACTACGTCACTTGATCAACTAGTCCAAAAGAATCAGAGAGCTATAAAACATAAATATTGGTTTTTGTCATGAGATTTTTTTTATCTCATACCAGTCCTTTACTGTCAAACTGTGTGGTCAGATATAAGTTGGAGAGAAATAATTGTCAAATTTCAATGGGCTGCACTGGCGGGAAAAAATTATATATAATATAATATTTACTAAACAAACATCGAGCACACAGTGCCACACATGATTTACTTCTACAAATAGACAATTTATTGTTAGGCTTTTATAGAAAGGCGGGCGTGTTGCACTTTGAAAAAAACCTACTACTACATATTTGGGCATTGCTATCTGTCCTCTTTGCATTTTGACATAGGACAGTGTAATGAATAGATATGCATCTTGTGTTTTCTAAATTACTCTAAAAATAGAATGACATCTGTCACCTGACGACAAACACCAAAAACAATTTTAAATGTAAATTTGTACCTGCTCCCATGTAAAGGTACATAGAATACTTTTTATATAAGAAAAATATGAGACATAATTATCGCCAATCCAGAGATTATAAGCAATGATACATGATATTTCTCTGAAATGAAAGTTAAATTGTGATATGAATGGCAAATCAAAAAGACAAAGATCAGTAATATCAAGTTCTTCCTCAGTATCTCCAAACAGTCCGCCAAGAGTAAAAAAAAAATCATTTTATCTGATAAACAAGACAAAACAAAGTGTAAAAAAATGGCAAGTGTGTCCAAGGAAACCTTAAAGAAAATGCTTGAAGAACTAGAAAAGAAAATTGTCAGACAAGGTACTGAGAAATATGAAAGAACAGTAGAATATTTAGAATATAAGGTACTTACTCTAGAACATGAAAACGCAGAAATCAAAACTGAAATAGTTAAACACTCAGACAAAATAACAGCTCTAGAGGAACAGTGTTATAAGACAGCAACTGAGGCTATTGATGCAAAGAAAAGGGCTATTGAACTAGAACAGTATTCTAGAAAATCTACTGTCAGAATATTTGGTTTACCTGAGGGTGAACGAAGCACAAATGGTTCAGAAAACTGTACAGAATTGGTGCAAAAGCTTTATAAAGAAAAACTGAGGTTTGACCTGGATACAACAGAGGTTGATGTTGCACATAGGGTAGGTAGACATCCCAGGGACAGTAAACCTAGGGCCATGCTGGTCAAATTTGTTAGAAGGGCTGTCAAAGGTTCAGTCATTAGAGAACGCAGGAAACTAAAAGGTACAGGAATTGTCATGACTGATGACTTGTGTAAAGAGTTTTATCAACTCATAACAGGGCAAAAAAACAATCCCATGGTAAAAGATGCATGGACCTGGAATGGTAAAGTCTTCTTGAAAGATATGAAAAGTGATGTCAGGGAAATAAAATATGGTGAATCATTTCTAGAATTACCTACATCTGAATAAATATACATATTAGTTATACTGTCTGGCATATAAATGACCCGACAATTATAATGTTCAATGTTGTATGTCTTACATGTATATATATTGTTAAGGCCTTGTACTTTGATCTGCCGAGCGACCCAAGGGAAAATAAACTTCATTTTGATAACCTTAAATACCCCATACTTTTGACAGAATTAACTTTTTACATGCAACATGGCAGATAACATACAATTTCAGGTCCTCTCTTTGAATGTCAGAGGAATGAGAAGTTATGTTAAGAGGAGGCAGATACTTAATTGGTTAGTAAAACAAAATGCATATCAAGGAATCAGTTTCCTACAAGAATGTCACTGCATAAAACAAATGAAAATAAATGGTCTAAACAGTGGCGAGGTAAAATGTATCTATCTCATGGGAGCACCAAATCATGTAGAGTATCTTTACTTGTTTGTAAAAGCGTTGAATTTAAAGAGATTAATAAGAGTATTGACACTAATGGAAGATATATTATAATAGAAATGTGAAATTGAAGGACTTCACTGTATACTTGTTAATATTTATGCACCGAATTATGAAGCACAGCAGGTTGTCTTTTATCAAAAAGTGTTGGAAGAAATTTTGGATATGTCTCAGAATTTAAATATTGATCTTATTTGGGGATTTTAATGTACATCTTCCTGAACTTGATGCTGATGGAGGCAAAATAAATGTGAAGCAGGCTTCAGTCAACAAACTTTTAAGTGTGATGGAAGTTTTAGATATTTGTGATATATGGCGTGTTAAACATGAGAATACACAGTCTTTTACATGGAGGTCACCGACTCCTTTCATTCAAAGGCGCTTTGATTATTTTTTTTATATCAAATTCTCTTCAGTTACTCATTGAATGTTGTGAGATAATTTCTGCTGTAAGTACAGATCACTCAGCAGTCCTGTTAAAAGTAAATCAAAGCAAATCAGCAGGGGACCATCACACTGGTGTATTAATAATGATTTAATTAATGACAAAGAATATATAATTGCTATCAGGTGTAAAATTGCTGAATGGAAAAATGAAGGTAAAAGTAAAACAGCAAGATTTAAATGGGAGTACTTGAAATACAAAATAAAAGAGTACACTATTAAGTACAGTAAAGATAAAGCTAGAACGTTTAAAGAAAGTGGTAAAATAGAAGAAGAGGTTAATAAGATGAAACAAAACATAAAGAGTACAGACACCATAGAATCACAGCAGATGTATCAAACTATGAAACGTAAATTACAAGAACATTATGATAAGATAACTAGAGGTATTATAGTGAGATCTAGGGCACAGTGGTTGCAGCATGGTGAGAGAGGCACAAAATACTTCCTGAACCTAGAAAAACATAATCATAAAAAGGTGTCATAAGAACTCTGTCAAAAGATGGACAAGATATTGTTGGCCATGCAGCAGTCATGTCATTTATTTAGAATTCTTTTATTGATAACAGAGAAAAGTAATTTATACTGAACAAGAGTTCAACAGCTATTTTGAATGTTTCCTGTACATGAGAATACTTTCAGTGAGTCTGAAGCAAAATCATGTGGGAATATAATTACAAGATATGAGGTGTATTCCTGTTTGAATGCAATGAAGAATAATTAAACTCCAGGTAATGATGGATTGACAAAGGAATTTTATATGGCATTATTTAATGAACTTGGCCAATGCTTAACAGATTGTTTGAATGAAAATTATGAACATTGATCTTTGACATCTTCACAAAAGCAGGCCCTTGTAAAATTAATTCCTAAGCCAGGTAAAAATTTAAAACACTTAAGTGGTTGGAGACCAATAAGTTTGTTGAATGTTGATTTAAAAGTATTGAGTAAAATATTAGTCAAAAGAATAGAAAGATATCTACCAAAATTAATCAAATATGACGAATATGCTTTCATTAAGGAAAGATATATTGGAGAACCGATCAGATTAATATGGGATGTGTTGCATTATACGGAATTGGAACATAAACCTGGAATTATGTTTGCAGCAGATCTAGAGGCTGCTTTCGACAGTGTCGATCATGGTTTTATATATATTTTATAAATAAGTATTTTGGTTTTGTAAGTGCTTTTATCAGATGGATTAAAATATTACACACTGATGTACAAAGCTCAGTTATGAACAATGGCTTTTCCACAGGGCATTTCCAGTTAGAAAGAGGGACCAGGCAAGGCGATCCGCTGGCTCCATATTTATTTATCCTTGTAATAGAAATATTGGCAATCAAGATTAGAAATGACAAACATGTAAAAGGAATAGACATTGGAAACACAGAGGTCAAACTATGCATGTTTGCAGATGATACAACATTATTTGTTGAAAATGTTAAATCACTTGAAAATATTCTTCATGTAATTGTAAGATTTCAATATTTTTCTTCACTCAAGATAAATTATACGAAATCAGAGGTTGCTTGTATATGATCTATAAAACATGTGACCACAAATTTGTATAATCTAAAATGGGTAGACCTCACAAAAGCAACCATAAAATACTTGGAATTCATTATTCTTATAATCAGGACTTGATTAATAAAGAAAATTTTACACGTGTGGAAAATAACCTTGCAACAACTATGTCAATATGGAAAAGTCGAAATCTTTCAATATATGGGAGGGCAGAAGTTGCCCGTACATTAGCTCTACCAAAGGTTTTGTATGTGACAAATATGATGATACCGCCAAAAAATACGTTGAAGCATTTCAAAAGACTTCTCTGTGACTTTATTTGGAGGGGAAAAAACCTAAGGTTAAATATACTACAATTACAGGGAAATCTGAAAGTGGGGGAATCAATGTCCCTGACATTGAGAGCAAGATAAAATCCCAGAGAATTCTGTGGGTCAGGCGGTTATATTGTAATCGGTCGTCTAAGACTACTGAGATACTGGATTACAAGTTAAGGAACATTGGTGGATTAAGATGTATTAGAAGTAATTTTGATGTTAGTATTCTACCAAATGTTTTACCTAACTTTTATATCAGGTGTTTTGAAGACTAGGCAAATTATGTGTCAGTGGAACCAAAAACACATGAGGATGTTCTTTATCAGTTTGTGTGGAACAACAAATATATAACTAAGAATGAAATATCTGTGTACAATAATAGAATGCACAATTTGGGCATTTGTTATATTTAGGATTTGGTTGACGAGAAAGGAGTATGGAAAATATATGACGTATTTAGGAAAAGTCCCCTTGATTGTATGTACTGGAAAGCATTGAGGAATGCAATACCGTATCGCTGGAAAAAAATGTTTATGAACTATGAAGTACACTCAACAGAGGTTGATACAGATATTATTGTAACAACTGATGGACATCAGTCCATGGACAAATTAAATTCCAAGAAAATATATGGCACATTGATTGAAAAAATATGGAAACCTCCTACAGCTCAGAAGTTTTTTAATACCTTGAACACGAAAAATAGTATTGATATTTATTGGAAAGATGTGTACGAAGGTATCTATAGAACAACAATGGATACACATATGAGAGAATTCCAGTACAAACTATTGAATAATTACATTCCACTAAATGAGCATCTGTTTAAGTGGAAAATAAAGGAAACACCCAGATGTTCCTATTGCTTTAACTATAATGAAAGTATTGTTCATTTACTGTTTGAATGTACAGTTGCCAAAAACCTTTATTTTAAAATACACTCATGGATGCAAAATAGTGATATTAATGTGCCAGATCTGTCACTAGATGTTATATTGTATGGTATACTCCCAGTCACTTCGAAAAACATGCTGATAAACCAGATTTTGATGTTATTAAAATATGTTTTGTATATGCAAAGAGAGGACAACCCAGCTGCTTTGTTTCAATATTCCGAAGTTTTTTAACCAAGACAGAGGTTACAGAAAGGTTTTTAGCGCATGAAAAAGGTTTAATATCTAAACATACTTTGAAATGGGGTAAATTAAGAGATGCATGTGATCTAGATTGTTGAATCTTGGATTTTTGAATTGGTGGTCAGAATGGCCTTCAATTGTTTGTCTTGTGGAGTCCTGTACAATAATGTAAATTGTCTGTATTTCATGTCATTTATTGTGTTAAAAAATAAATTTAATCGCCGATGATGAATTCAGAAGGTTGAGTTAATTCAACAATCTGAGGCGGAAAAAAAAGATTATAAGCAATGGATGGACAGACTTTTGTTTGTAACAAGAGTTACATTATTTTAATGCAGCCGCAATACGGGTTGGCTTTTTGGGTTGCAGTTATCAGACTCTTGATTCTGATATACCATAGGATACCAGCCAATATGCCGCTCGTGCCCCTTTATTTCAGAAATCTGGATATCTCCCTCACCTTTTTAATGAAATAAAATACATATTTAGTAACATAGTGATATCGAGATAATTCTGTCACGCAGTTGATTCATATTTGCTCATATTTTTTAGCAATAAATTATGCATCTCACATTCAGACAACTGTTGAAATGATATATACGAGATGCCTTGACTGAATGATCAAAAAGAGGGTTATTTAATGCTAGTAAATTGTGGAAATTAAGAGTGTAAATAATGAAAATAAAAGTTAAAAATTATGATGTTCTGTGGGTTATCCCTGTTTCTGATAGTACTCCTGACAATGTTCCTCTCACTCCTCACCTTACAAAGCCCATGTTCGAAGCACTAATGATGAATAACGATGAAATCACGTACATAATTTATGTTAACTATGTGTTCTTGTGGATAAACCCTACGAAAGTACTGGACACCTTTGCAGCCAGAACAGGAGTTAACTCGCCATTCTTATAGCGACGCGGTTTATACTTCGTAGACAATACGTTTGTATTTAAATGCAATACAATTGTAATTGAATACGAAACACACATATATCCAAAGATACACTAGGACTAGTATCTGCTTACCAAATTTCACACATTAATTTTTGACCTCGGCCGTTTTCCAAAGGTCGTTAAATCCAAAGCTGTTCCCAAATCATTGCTTATCAATTATTATAGGTTGCAGATCCCGAGAGGTGCGTGTGTGTGTGTGTGTGGGGGGGGGGGGGGTGAGCTTCCAGTGCTCGCATAACGATTGCATATATCTAGTCATTCAGCCAAGCCCGCTTATTGTCATGTCGCTGGTGCATGCTTAAATTATAACAGTAACCGGGATGTGATATTATGCGGGCTTCAACATCGATGTCCTTATGAGTCACAGAAGAAGCTTCTTACATGGTATTAAATAAATCGTCAATTATTATAAAAACTAAAATAGAAACGTTTATGAATATTTATATTTCACAACAGCATACCAAATTACGTTGATGTGACCTGACAATTTATTTCCTGTAATTTTTGTGCAACATTTCACAATAACTGAACAAAAGCCGACTTGCCAACAGAAAGTGACGAAGCGTCTGGGTCACGGGGTTAAATATCTGGAAATGGGCTGAGCAGTTATTACGTTATACGAAAGCAGACTATTTTTACTAGATAATTCATGTCTTTCCGAATCTTGGAACTGTTTTATGTTATGTCTGGTTATTTTTCGGTTAGTGATCACTGAAACTTCAACGATCGTGTTTATATTAGGACTGCTCCGGGAGCGGCCATCATCAAGCCATTGTAGTTAGCCTTCTGATGTTTCACGGAGATTGGGGTTTTGAATCGGATATCTCCTCCAGTGCCCTCAAAACCCCCAGCTTTACGTGGACATGTAAAGGGGATTTTCAGCCGTAAGCACCGTTAACAGCTCTGGCGCTCTGGTTAATGAAGTGTGAAATGTTGACTGCATCATATGGCTGCAGCTACCGTTGCCGCATTTTATATATACCGCAGCATCCAAATTACATATATAAATGTTTCTCAGATACGTGAATGAACGCGACCATTGGTTAACCTGATACATGTTTTTTTTTTGGAGTAGCAGAAGTGGGCAGAACTACCACAAGCGAACAACTGGGTTTACAGTCGGCAACCTTGCGCAGAATTAGAGTAAGAGAACCACTTCTTTGGTTTAACAGACGGCAATATTGGACAGAATTAGCACAATAGAACATCTTTGGATTTTACAGTCAGCAATGGTGGGCAGAATTAGCGCAATAGAATGTCTTCCTTTGCATTTAAAGTTCGCAGAGGTGGGAAAGATTAGCGCGATGGAACGACTTTATTTGGATTTACAGTCAAGAGAATTGGACAGGACTAGCGCGATAGAACGTCTTTCTTTGAACAGTCAGCAGTGGAACGCAGTATTAGCACAATTGAACGTCTTCCTTGTGATTTAAAGTCAGCAAAGGTGGGCAGGATTAGAGGCTACAATGACTTTATTGGATTAACAGTCAATAAAAGTGGAGAGGATAAGCCGACTCGCTCATACTTATTTGAAGCATTCAAGGAATCTTAAAATTAACACTTGAAAGTCTCTTACCAACAGAAACAACCAACATCTTGTATCATTGCAATTCATTTTTAATATGATCTTCAAACAATGAGCTTCCCAGCTTTCTTCTTAACCTTTGTGTCCTAAAAAGAGAAAATGGGAAGAGATACATAAAAATATATCATTCATGAATAAAATGTCTCGTATTACTAAGATATAAAAGCACCCATGACGTATAGAGGACATGAGCAATTTTCATATTTAATTTCGGTTATGTTAACAATGTAAAACGTAAAGACGGCAACTCCTATTGAATCTCTTGATCAGTTTTGTCTGAAACTGGATTTATATCTTTGTGTCTGTATATTACACAATTATCACTTCTTCAAAATTATCATGGAATGTTAATAATTATATGAATACAAAGTTTAAGAGAATTTAAGTCAGATAATATTTTCCAAAGTTTTACAAATCAGACATTCTATAAAAAGAAAGTGGTAGCCTAGGTTCAAACAACAACACAAGGGTTTTAAGTTCAATTCTCGCTTAATCTATCAAGTAAAATACCGAATCTTCTTAGGTATAACAATTCTCATATAAAATGAAGTTATAGAATTAACTGAAATCATGATATCCGGGTTAGAGTGTAACAGACCTGGCTTATCAAGCTAAGTTAGTTTTGGAATTCGATGACTTTCTATGAATCATTCATGCAGTGTGAGACCAGTTCCGTGAAAATTATATTTTTTTTTCCAAATACATACTAAGTAATAATTTTAAACTGTGTGATAACTCCATATTGTTCATAATGTTATTTTTACTTCGCACTGTTGGAAAACGAATCCGTTCATTGTTAATAAGCAAAATATAACATGAAAAAATATAAGAAGTCTAGATTTCCATATCTTGCTACAAACAGTGGGTGCCTAACAGTTGGTTTTCTTTTTTTCTTCATTTGACAGCAGCTCAATGTGACCAGTTGACAATACTATGAATTTATACTGACAATATGAAGTTCTGACCATTCTTCCATTGATATAATTATTTAATAATTACCTAAATCTTTTTATGTGAAGGAGACCCAGTAAATAATAGCAAAACAGCGGAATGTATTCAAGAAACGAACCTTTCGACTTGCCACCTTTCGACTTGCCGCTCTTTGACTTGCCACCTTTCGACCTGCCGCTTTTTGACTTGCCCCCTTTCGACTTGCCGCTCTTTGACTTAGCATCTTTCGACTTGCCGCTCTTTGACTTGCCACCTTTCGACTTGCCGCTCTTTGACTTGCCACTTTTCGACTTGCCGCTCTTTGACTTGCCACCTTTCGACTTGCCGCTTTTTGACTTGCCACCTTTCGACTCGCTTATGGAACTGATACCTCCTGTGCATACAAAAGAGTACTTGTTGCTGCAACGGGCATCGTTCCACATTCCCCGTCCAGATCCACTTGCGTACATCATAGCACAATCTTCGTTGCCGGCATTGTTGGGTTCACCTCGGTTCCAGTTGAAGTAGCGTGCCTGTATTGAGGAAAACCATTGTTATGTCCTTATCAGTTGGGCCGATTTATTTTACAGAGAAAAAAGTCAAATGTTTAACTACTACAGCACTACGGTAAATATAAACCCGAAACTTTGGAAATCTTACAAAGGAATAGTCACGTTTACCTAAACAACACAGGGAAAACGCTAATATTTAGAAATAGTAAAGCAATCGTCTCTAGAGAAATTAATATTACAGTTTATACATAAAACAATATAAAAAATATGAAAACAAAGGACTTTCCTCACAAAACTACACCACGGGGAGGGACGTTAAGAATGCGATATGAAACAGCACTTTGATGGGTAGCAATCACCTTGGCCTTTCCATAGACCCAGTTCTTCTCCTTTCTTTGGTCGTTCAATCCAAACCACCAGTTACCGCTTCCGATGTTCTTCAACACAAAGTCATTCTCTGCCTTGTTCAAGATCTTGGCCAATGAGCCTCCTCTGGCCAAGCAGCTCTTTTGCGCGTCGGACCAAGTCTTCGAACTTTTCTTGAAGAGGAAGCACCTGTTGCCTCTTTGCTTCCAGCCGGATGGACAACCTGCTGTTAAAGGGGTAGTTTTATAAACCCTTTGCCCGTACTCATGTTATCCTTCACAACGTATACACTCTGAATGATTTTCCTTAGTTTACTCCGTAAAATCAGTTAACCAGAGCTATTTTACAAAATGCTGTAAAGGGTGAGATATACAAGGAAATTTTTAAACGATCGGAATATAATAATGGGGCATGGTAACATTAGCAAGTCCTACCTGCTACAGGTTTCTTTGGTTTTGTTGGCGAAGGCTTTGGTTTGATGAAATCTATAAATCCGCGTGTATTACGTGTGCAAACGAAAGAGTATTTGTTGCTGCAACGAGCATCGTTCCACCTTCCACGTCCAGATCCACTCGCATACATCATGGCACAATCTTCGTTGCCAAGATTGTTGGGTTCGCCCCGGTTCCAGTTGAAGTAACGTGCCTGTTTTAAATAAAAGTGGTTAAACGGACATCAATTTAGATACCAGGGTACATGCAAAGCATCTATGAAGACTGCATCGCTTGCTTTGTTTTTGCGAAAAAGGGTCAATTGTTACCAATGTTTATTGAGATTTCCAAAATTTGTATTATTACAGACGACCGGGATTATGATATTCTTTGATGAATGTCAGGTGCTTATCCTCTGCTCTTTCAACTTGATTAAAGAGGGAACTAGATTTGATACACAAACAACAGCATGGTGAGTGATGATAACAATAAAAAATTAAATAGCATTTGGATCCGTAGCAATCACCTTGTTTTTGCCGTATACCCAGGTCTTCTCCTTATTACGGTCGTTCAATCCAAACCACCAGTTGCCGCTTCCGATATTCTTCAAAACAAAGTCATTCTCTGCCTTGTTCAAGATCTTGGCCAATGAGCCTCCTCTGGCCAAGCAGCTCTTTTGCGCATCCGCCCAAGTCTTTGAACTTTTCTTGAAGAGGAAGCACCTGTTGCCTCTTTGCCTCCAGCCGGATGGACAACCTGCTGTTGAAGGGGAACCTTTTCATCATTCACATATCCAATTATCCAATTTCATAAGAACAAAATCATGATATGCTTCACAATAAAAATAATATTTTTCTAAATAAACTGGCTATACGTCATTTTTCTAGACATATCATGGCAAAGTATCTAAGAACAAAAAAAAATTAAGATACCATAGACAACAGCGACACGTAAGGATGATTTGGCGGTAACACTATTCCCTATGATTTTCACAAGTCAACAGTTGCCCTTGTTTACACATTCTTCATGCAATTAACCTTCAAACGGATTTTTCATGATCATATTGGCAGATTTGAGTAGTATTGACAGAGGAAGTTTCAAGGGGTATACAAGATATAAATATTTTAACCTATCCTGTGTAAATTGTACAATGTGTCCTTATTCCAAAAGAGGTACCTGTTTCTGGTTCCCTTGGGTTTTGTGGTGATGGAATAGGTTTGAAAATATTAACAGGAGAGCCTCTGACGTCACGCGTGCACACAAAGGAGTACTTGTTGCTGCAACGAGCATCGTTCCACTTTCCACGTCCAGATCCGCTCGCGTACATCATAGCACAATCTTCGTTTCCGACATTGTTAGGTTCCCCTCGGTTCCAGTTTAGGTAACGTGCCTAGTTCAAAGAAAATATGATTGAACGGTTAGAAATTTGGATAACACAAACGATAAATTCTATTACAGAGATTTCATCGCTTGGGGAATTTTGCGTTCTAAAGTGATTAACTCTTTGCAATATGTATTGAAGTGAAATTCTTCAAAAAGAAATTTATAGGTGAGATCTGTTATGTCTATGGTAAACCACTAAATGTTCCTTAAATTGCTTTAGCATTATAAAGTGTCATACAGGAGATATTAAACGAGAATAAATGTGAATTATAAGATAAAAAGAATGATATTATTTATCTCAATCACCTTATCCTTTCCGTATACCCAGGTCTTCTCCTTCTTACGGTCGTTCAATCCAAACCACCAGTTGCCGCTTCCAATATTCTTCAAAACAAAGTCATTCTCTGCCTTGTCCAAGATCTTGGCCAATGAGCCTCCTCTGGCTAAACAGCTCTTTTGCGCATCCGCCCAAGTCTTTGAACTTTTCTTGAAGAGGAAGCATCTGTTGCCTCTTTGCTTCCAACCGGATGGACAACCTGCGGTGAAATGGGAAACATTTTGATCAGCCAAATGTCGGAAAAAAAATAACAAAATTAAAAAGCCTATCGAAATATTATTTTAACTAATTAAAATGTTGTTTTTCTAACAATAAACCAATTCCCGCAAAGCGTTGATTGTTTTTTGGGTCTACACTTCTCAATATTTATGAAGTTGCTCATTTGCAACATGGGTACTTTTGTGTCACCAACTATCGACAAATGAAGAAAGGAAAATAAAGCATCCTCATTCCAAGAGACGTACCTGTTTCTGGTTCCCTTGGTTTTTGTGGTGGTGGAGCAGGTTTGACAATATTAACAGGAGAGCCTCTGACGCCACGCGTGCACACAAAGGAGTACTTGTTGCTGCAACGAGCATCGTTCCACTTTCCACGTCCAGATCCGCTCGCGTACATCATAGCACAATCTTCGTTGCCGGCATTGTTAGGTTCACCTCGGTTCCAGTTGAAGTAGCGTGCCTGTTTTAAATAAAAGCGGATTAACAAACATCAATTTGGATAACAGGGTAAGTGTATACCATTGTAAAAATTACATCGCTTGATCAGTTTTTGTGAAAAGAGAATAATTGTTACCAATGTGTATTAGGATTTCCAAAATTTGTATTATTACAGGTGACCAGGGCTGAAATATTCATGTTTGAACATGGGGTACTAATCCTCTGCTTTATCAACTTAATTTAAGAGGCCACGAGATCTGATACACAAACAACAGTACGAGGAGAGATGATAATTCTAAAAAATAAAATGGCATTTTGATCAGTAGCAATCACCTTTTCCTTTCCGTATACCCAGGTCTTCTCCTTCTTACGGTCGTTCAATCCAAACCACCAGTTGCCGCTTCCAATGTTCTTCAAAACAAAGTCATTCTCTGCCTTGTTCAAGATCTTGGCCAATGAGCCTCCTCTGGCTAAACAGCTCTTTTGCGCATCCGCCCAAGTCTTTGAACTTTTCTTGAAGAGGAAGCATCTGTTGCCTCTTTGCTTCCAACCGGATGGACAACCTGCTGTTAAAGGGGAACCTTTTCATCATTCACAAATCCAATTTCATAAGAACAAAATCATGATATGCTTCAGAATGAAAATAATATTTTTCTAAATAAACTTGCTGTACGTCATTTTCCTATACATATATTGGCAAAGTATCTAAGAACAAAAAAAAAGAATAATAAAGAAAACATAGACAACAGCGACACTTAAGGATGATGTGACGGTAACATTATTCCCTATTATTTTCACAAGTCAACAGTTGCCCTTGTTTGCACATTCTTCATGCATTTTACCGTCAAACGGATTTTTCAATAATCATATTGGCAGATTTTAGGAGTATTGACAGAGGAAGATTTCAAGCAGTATAAAAGATATAAATATTTTAACCTATCCTGCGTTAATTGTACAATGTGTCCTTATTCCAAAAGAGGTACCTGTTTCTGGTTCCCTTGGGTTTTGTGGTGATGGAATAGGTTTGACAATATTAACAGGAGAGCCTCTGACGTCACGCGTGCACACAAAGGAGTACTTGTTGCTGCAACGAGCATCGTTCCACTTTCCACGTCCAGATCCGCTCGCGTACATCATAGCACAATCTTCGTTTCCGACATTGTTGGGTTCACCTCGGTTCCAGTTTAGGTAACGTGCCTAGTTCAAATAAAATATGGTGGAACGGTTAGTAATTAGGATAACACAAATAATAAATTCTATTAGATATTTCATCGCTTGGGGAATTTTGCGTTCCAAAGTGATTAACTCTTTGCAATATGTATTGAAATGAAATTCTTCAAAAAAAATATTTATAGGTGAAATCTGTTATGTCTATGGAAGACCACTACATGTTCCATAAATTGCTTTAAGCATTATAAAGTCTCACACAGGAGATATTAAACGAGAAGAAATGTGTATTATAGGATAAAAAGAATGATATGATTTATCTCAATCACCTTATCCTTTCCGTATACCCAGGTCTTCTCCTTCTTACGGTCGTTCAATCCAAACCACCAGTTGCCGCTTCCGATATTCTTCAAAACAAAGTCATTCTCTGCCTTGTTCAAGATCTTGGCCATTGAGCCTCCTCTGGCCAAGCAGCTCTTTTGCGCATCCGCCCAAGTCTTTGAACTTTTCTTGAAGAGGAAGCACCTATTGCCCCTTTGCTTCCAGCCAGATGGACAAGCTGTGGAGAAACGGGGAACTTAATTCCGACGTGTCTCAAACTGTATATGCCGTATTTTAGAGCTTGACATGCTTTTACATATATGTGCATACAAGGCCTATGTATTGGTGGTGACTGCTGGAGTCATCCAGAAACATCGGTGTCGTAGTTGTGAGCCTTGCTCAAGTCGAGGCATATGTTGTATATATTTATAAAAGCCTATATCTATATATCACAAAAATTAACAAACTGAAAAATGCAGGGTTTGCGAGATTCGTGACATCCAGCTATGTTTAATTGGTACTTTCGTGGCCAATAAATTAATGTAATTCATCTCTCAATGTTCGGTTTCAGGGTGTACTGTACAAGGATGGGAGGATACACTTGACGTTTAAAATATAATACAAAATACTAAAATATAATAAAGAAAATGCAAAGTGTAAATTATTAGATTGTTTTGTTTTTATACAAACCGATGAATATTTCTGGAGAACTCAGTTTACGTTTAGGTGCCAGAATTCGTATATCACTTTAAAATTGATTTTACCTTTAAAATTAATATTATTATTGTATTACTATTGTTATTATCATTGTTTATTATTATTATTGTAAACCTTTTTCCTTTGTTTCCTCGTCATTTGGCGTCTTTGGAGACTCTCCTTCCAGAATCTTTATTGGATTCCCCTTTGCGCCATCAGCAGGCGTCTTGGATTTTACTGTAACATGAGGAATAAATATAACATGCGAAATACATTATCGCTTTTACCAATTTTTTGGGTAAAACATTAGAGAATAAATTTTAATTAAAGATTGTTCGTGAAACAAATAATAATCAAAATCATGTATGTACACTGAAGGCTTTGAAATATGCTGCGACACCAGATTTAATTACTGAATCTGGAAATACTCCAACATAAGCTACATTTCATGTATTTCATTCCACAAATATGGACATACCTTTCTTATACAATATTAAGAATATGAACTTACTTGAGTGAAACATATTCCAAAGTTTCGTCATTTTCCCCTCTAGAGATGCACGGAGGCCGCTTTCCCTGGCCAGATCAGCGGTCAGGCGAGCTACCAGCTGGTCGGTGGTCTTTGCTTTCTGTATTGCTCCAGTCACCCCAGCACAAGTTGTCTCCAGTTTTTGTACACGCCTTTGAAGATCTTCGTCGTTCTGCGTATATTTGTTGATGTTAGTGATAAATGTGTTCATTTTGTTGTTCGATGATGCCTGTGCATTTTCTAGGTCAGTTAAACGTTTTGATAGAGCGCTCACTTTAGTTAACAAGGACGCGTCCTTTGAAAGCAGGTCGTCCAATGTCTTGGCGTTGGAGGCAATCCTAGCTTTCAAAGCTCTTATATCTGCTTGTTGTCCAGTGTTGTGAACTGTAACATTGTTTATCTGGTTTCTGAGAGTGATCTGGTCATTCAGCAGTTTCTGAATCTGCTTAGTAAGTGACGTAACCTTTTCATCAGAAACTGAAATAGAATACACCCTATCAGTGTGAGTTAAAACGTGATATAAAGCATCTGTTTTCCAACACACTAAAAGACGAAAGATTTTTTAGGTAATGCCTATAATTACCATCTGTATTTCCGATCAGTATTAAAATCTACATGTGATATAATCATGTGTTAAAATAATATTTACTCATTCTGTGAGAACTCTCTCTTCCATTATTTTAACAATTAATCTTTGTTCTGCTTACCACGTCACAATGTACATGTTACATGTCACACACACACATACATATATATATCTTTAAAATGTAATCTGAAATAATAGCTATAATAAACCAGTCCCAAGAGAGGCTATCTTTCCCCATATTAATTACCAGAGTTCTTATTGGACGCCATGTACTCCTCGAATAGACTTATGGAGCGTTTTATCGTGGTGATGTCGTCGGACAGCGGTATCAGCTCTGCTGCACAGTCACATGTCACTCTGAAGAAAACGGGAACCTTTTGTGAGACATTTTGTCCATAAACTTCCGGAGAAGTTCAGTGCAGTAAGAACAGGTGTTGGTTTCTTATTTTACTATCTTTGGCACCAATATTGTGCATGGAATAAGCTTCCGTATGTTTTACGGTCATCGAACAGTGTTAATGTTTTCAAATGTTTGAAATGCTTCAACCTATGTTGCTGATATTTTAAATTATTTTATGGGCTTATTTTATTAAGTTTTGTTTAAAGTTACACTGGAACCAAGATAAATGCAATAATAATAATAATAATTTTACGCCGTCAGAGGTAGCACAGCCCCGGAGTTAGTTAAAACCGTTTGTGAAATCTTGCCGATCCAGTCGCACGTAAATTGCCGATTACGATTAATTTTACCATAATCCATATGTTTAATACTGCCCGTGTAAAGATCAAATAAGTAAAAATATATCAACATCTTTGTTAAATTTTCATGTATTTCCATTAATTTCCTTTGTAATGATTGAAAGAAGATTTTTCGATTATATACGAAATTCAAAATGATATGACCATTCCCTGGCGATACAAAATATCAAATATTTGAAAATCCATTTAAAACGTATAAAACTCTACAACATTATTGTAGCAATATTTAATTGATATCTAACTTACTCATTATTCCAGAAGAATTCGTCTTGCCATTGTTCATATTGGAAGTCATCGGTGTTTGGAGACGGCTCCTCTTGTCCTTTCACGCCTGAGGCGAAGAGAACAAGCAATAACAGTCCTGCGGTCATCTTGCTGGATGATGCTGTCCCCTGCCTTACACTCCAAATTCCTCAACTTATATACCTTTTGCTACCTGTATAGCCAGGTGCTTATAACACCTGCCATATATATCGATATGTAAAAACAAACGCAGAAACGTGCCACAAAACCTAAAATATCACGACGAGTTGTGGAAACAAGGCTTGGTTTAATGATAAACCAAACAATGGGCAGATGATGCGCATTTAATAAGCAAATTATTGGTTTATCTATTTACACACTATTACTTTACAGGTACACTGTGAAGATAATCCGCGAATACCACGCACCATATTAATTGATTAATCTTGCCACCAGCAGCAGGCACTTAAGGTCATACCAACACGCCAGACACGTACGGTCAAGGCAAAATATCGGAAGATATAGCGGCTGCAACAGAAATTATTTTGTAACCATGTATTTTTGTCAAGTTCTTTGGCATACACGTGTTGTTCAGAGACAGTCAAATAGGGTTTCTTTAACTTTTCGATTATTTCCAATAAAGCTGCCAGACCTTTACAGTTGGTATAATTTTGTTGCTACATGGACATGCGGAAAATTAATGGAGTTTCATGTTTGACTGTTTCGGTTACACATTGTTCTTTTTATCGGTTTTACAAAGTGCGAAGAAATTTGCCAGAAATCAAGTATTAAATTCCAATGAAACTCCAAGCATACAGGCATACCAACATTTGGTATGCAGGGGCGGATCATGGGATTTTGGAAAGGGAGTGGTTTAAAGATTAATACCCTAAAAAAGTCCACAACTTCAACAAAATATGTGAGTCCGTCAATTAGCTGCTGAGAAAAAGTGATAACTGGCTGACGAGAGATGATGGACGGACACTGCACTATATATCGATATATATAGCTAACAGGTGAGCTCAAGTAAAGTAGTTTCAACAATCTGACTGTAACCAGCATAGGCCCTGACTAGCCTAGAACATAAAACATTTAACTCTGCAAAAAGGAAATTAAGATCAGCAAAAATGATCTTTAAAAACATCCCTCTTTTTCAAAGCAGTTAACTCTGTCCGTAAGTAAACTGTCAAGAACTTTGCCGATACCAATATTATTGTTAACCTAAACAACACCGAACTGTGATATTTGAATGTGAAATATGCAATGACAAATTACTAATTTTAAAGGCACAAGACAAATAATTTTCTAGTGCAGACGCACTTCTGAAACCAGGTCTTTAAGCAGATGTGATCCAGGTGATACTGTCATTGAACTTTCACACTCACCAGGGGCCACTTTTTCAGTGTCCTTCGATGTTTAGCATCGAGGTTGATTAACACCACCAGTGAAGGTCATGGTACAATGAAACTTACAAGTTAAACTTGTAAATTTCATACCTAGCTATCATCAAAACCAGGTGCATGTAGCTATGAAAAGCACAAGTACAATTTGTAGATTTCAGACACTGCACAGACACTGACAAGACCAAATCTGTGTGACACTGAAACTAACAAGGTCAGTTTGTACATTGAGGCTATGGCAGCTATCGTAACCAGATTTGACACTGAAACTTACGAGATTAATATGTAAATTTCAGCCCTCAGGCTGACAACATGCATCAATGTCAAATGTGACACCGAAATTAACAAGTTTAATTTGTACATTTCATACCCTGGCCTCAAGTAAACCCAGGTGAAATATGCATGTGCACTTGTATACCAATGACTTTGTTTCCAACAAAATTCTTTTCAAGCATGTTCTAAATAAATAGACACCCTGCGGGAAAAAAATAGTTTAATGATATAAATTTTTCTGCTTACATTTCATTTTCATAAACATTACATCGCTACCGCTGTACACATAACAACAGAATAAACATGGTAACAGAAGGGCTTGTAATATGTCCAAAAAAACTGATGTTGTGTGTATCACCTAACTGTTACTTCCCCGATCCTTTTGATTTGCTATATATATCAGAAGCTGTCAACACTTGCTGCTTTATCCTTTCATTTGGTTTCCGGGGGTCAGACAAATCCCCCAGTCGGGCTGAATCAGACACCATCGGACCCCATCGGACAGTGGAATATAAAGATATCCCCTTATAAATCCTATTATCCCTCCAGATAAGCGTAAAATGTTCAAATTCCGTTCATTGTTTCACTTTTGTATTTCTACAAGATGGAATGTCAAATAAAAATACGATTTAACAGTTTATTATTATTCGACCACTTTATTATCTTATTTTATTATTCTTATACAGCTGTACCTCAGTAAGGTTCAATTACTTTGACCCAGTTTCAGTTAACTTATCTGTATTCAAAGATCAAAAAGCTATAAAAATGCGATATTTTGTAGATATTTAATAAAAGTTATTCTATTACAGGAAAAAAATTAATTAAAATGTCGTATTCACTTCTAGTTGCGATCTATTCGCCAAAATTTTGGAATGCATTCATGTAGAAAGTTTTGAGATAAATTGCACAGCAATTTTCAGTTAAGACGTTTCAGCAAAAATTATTTAACCTAGCAAGTTTACCATAAACAGACAGAGGTCATATATCGGAGTGGCAAGTTTGTAGTGATATAGTTAATACATTTTAAACAATATGCAAATTACGAAAACTTAACGTCACCATTTTCACCTCAGTTGTAAAACCTCAAATCAAACAATCATAATTCAGTTCTATACAGAACTACAAACAATTGGGTCAATAAGGCCAATGGTCAAGGCACAGTAGAGGTCAAAAGGTCAAAATGTTAATGCCCTTTCCTCATTAACTACTTAAGGAGATTCTCTGTAGATAAATATTGGGCTTCATGTTGAAGTTGTTTTTTATAACGGTTATAAAACCACACACTGATATATCAATGGAAAATTACGTAATTGTTTTTCAATGGAGAGTAAAATTCAGTATAGGGTTCACATTGATTGATATATATTAATTCATATGTTGGAACGAAAAGTCTTTTTATTCGTCATATTTAAATATAAAAGCCCTAAACGACTAGATCTCGGAGTTGTATACATTAGATGCATAGAATGTTAAACCAGGTAGAACACGAATATTAAGTAAGAATGTCAGTAAATAACATTCAGCTTATGTTATAGTTATAATACCTAGATCTCTATAAATTGCATTGTGGACTTGGGCCTAACAAAGCTGACTACAGACTGATTTGCATGCGGACAGGTAAATTACCTACACTGGCGATCGGTTGGCATTTGCAGACCTCTTGTCCTGCATGCGCTTATAACCGTGACTTGGTTGACTGTGTATAAATAGGAATGTCAACCCATCACTATACATATACATGTATAGACATGTATATGACAAGCATACCTCAAATAGTTAAGCCTCCCCTACGAAGAGCGGCTTAATGGGGTTGTCGAGGTTACATCTATAACCATAATAATATTTGGGTATTCTTTTTTTGTGGATGAACCTTCCAAGGCCCCCCTGCGAGCAGAAGCATCGACTTCATTTTTTTTTTTGTTTTCTTCTGCCATTTTTCTGTTTGCGGTAAATCTCCAATATGGCTTCTCTTTTGATAGGTGGGCGATCGGTTGCATATATATATATAAATCAGTTTATTAAATACATCAAATATATTATCAAGACATAATCAGCTACCTAGATCACTGAAGGCGTTAAACGGTTATTTGTTTACAGCGTGGATTGTGTGTGTGATGGTGTGTGTGCATGTATACTGAATATCACCGAAACCTTGGTGTTTCCAGGAACAGTAGGTATAGAGGAGACAAGGCAAAAAAACTTGGGATTGGTGTTGTTCTGTGCCTTTAAGATTATATAGCTTTTAATCATTCAAATACATCATATTAATTTAAAATTTATTTCTAACCTATATGTATGTTAACTGATCATTTCAATATCTCACAAAGTTAATATATTTCTAAACACTGTGGCCTTCATATTGCAAATGTAGTATTTTTGTCATTTTTCACTTGAACCATTTTCGTGTGTATACCACTTTGTCTGTGCCATTTTCGTCTGTGCCATTTTTGCATGTCCCGTTTATCCAACACTCAAAGAACTCCTGGCAAACGTTAACTATACAGTCAACAGATGTCGCTGTTGACTGAACTGCCTGGACTGCGATGAATTCTCTCCAGGCTGCTTGTTGTCTTGGCTGACCAGTAGAAGGTTACTTCATACTTTATATTAACACATACTATGGCAGAATACATTGTTAGTTGAACTTCCACGCAAAAAATCGATTTTAATCATATGTTTATGATGTTTACCATTTTATAAAGAAAGGCAGTATAGGCTCAACTCTGGATCGTCTTGGGTTATGGGTATGAAAAATGTATTTCAGTGCGTAAATAATATATATATATTATTCTGCCGATACATCTTGTCTTGAGTTTGCTCCTGATAGGCCTACAGCCAGAACGTGTATAGTTTTAATTAAATAAAACATAAATCCCTCCACAACTGTGGCCCTTCTTATTAATTTGCCGCCCTCGACAGGGGAACCGAGCCCAGCTGCATGAGTCTGAAGGGAATAGTGTGAGAGCGGTGACATATATGTGTGTGTGTGTGTGTGTGTGTGTGTGTACAGAACCTACAAACTGAGGACGCGTATATGACAACACACCAACAAAGTGAGGTCCTCTGACAAACTGAGGTCCTAACACCCCGACCTCAGTTTGTCTTTCACTATGAATGCCTGTCCCTGGCCCTGCACGATCTAAAATTGATACTGACGAAGGAGATTAGATATCTTCCATTCACATTTTATCTGTAAGTGTTGTGTAAATGTGAACATTATTAAGAAAAATGTTGTTTTATGCGAGACCTCGGTTTGAAAAATGTCATACATGTGTGTGTGTGTTCTTGCCATTCGAAGGCGAACCTGACCAAAGTTGAAGTCAGCGTCTCACACACATTTGCTCATGCGCATGCGCTGGGCCTTAAGCCCCACCCCCAAATTCAACAGACGCTGCCGCTTGCAACACAGTAAGCGGTGTCACTTACCCTTTATAATTTACCTTTAAAAGTTTACATCGCCCATACGTATTTTATGCCTTTTTTGCTGCAGTCAGAGGCAAAACAGCATTTTGTAGCTGTACAGTTGAACGGGAAAGGGCTCTGAAATTTTCAACAAAAAGTAGATGACCGACGTGTCGACGAATGATTATTGACAAGATGGTTTATTGGCCAATAGGAGGCCCGGAATTTCACACGCCGCTTCCAACCTTTTCCATCAAGTCGTTATTAAACACTTCGTAGTATTTCTAAAATTTTCGGCAGATACGGTGAATAAAAATTTCTTTGAGCACAAGTCAAAGTGACAACAAGAACCCGGACACGAAAAAAGATGCCGTCTTCTTAAACCGAAAGAACTCGCATTCACAAAAAAGATCACGTGCACAGACCCGCATGGAAAGCTCAGCTCGGTAAGTCAATTTCATACTGTTTTTTTGTTTTTGTTTGTCAATATATCCTCACCTAATCCCTAATATCGGGTCAAACTGGAGGCTAATAGATGCACATATATTGACACAAGTCAGGCATAATTATTTTATCTGGGATTTCGATTACCCTTCCAAAGCCGGTTGTATATCGGTCTCGCCTTGGCTTGAGCGATAATAGATCTATCCATTCTTGTCGAAGCATCTATCCTGGTAATGGGGTGTATCTCACCCTTCCGCCAGAGGTCGTTTCTACTCAAAACGAATCTCTTCTGTTTGGGCACTGTGGGAAGGACCGAACTACTTGACAAGTGTAGCCTGGTACCAAATTCTCTTAACACGAAATTAACGGACGGACGGACGATTAACCATAACTACAGCACATATATACCGGGTTACTTATCAGCTAATAGTCAGACGTCAGCTGAGCTAAAATTGTGGGTTCCCTTAACTTGCCGAAGCCCAAAGTTCAGCCCCATATATATTATGCACCTATATAGTACGTCCCAGTACCCGTGTCAACATGTTTTCTGGGATAACTTTTCATACGTGTAAAGCAGTGCATGTAAACCTTTCTTGTCCAAAGGTTGCAGGAGCTATTCCGCCGACTACCTACGTAAAAAGTAATGCCTTACCTTGTTTTGATTTTGTATGAGACAATCTAAAATATGACAAAACAGATTACAGCATTTACGAATTATTCCTTGTCTGAGAACTGATAATAAAAAAGCCAGTAAACTTATGACGTCAGTCAATTGAAGGTGACGCGCGACCGAACACTGTTCTCTAACGAACACAAAACGCAGCCATTGACACTGAAAGTGTACCATGGAGGAATGTACTGTCCAGCAGTGCCGATAAGACGCCAACCACGGTATTTCAGCATAAATAAAGCAAAAGAGTCGCAAAGTAAATTCGTTTTACATGACACAGAACTACTATACACAAAATTCAACGCATTTTAACGGACTACATTGGCTCCTTTTCACCACTTGTGTATTTCCGCTGTCAGTGTAAATGTTGATGCCGCGCGGTGCATTATTGGAGTCAGATTTTGACTCCAACAATCCCTAGACAGCAGTGTCGTACTCTTGAGAGTCCGAGTCTGCGCAGTGTGGGGTGTATCTAAAACCCGGAGATCTCTGGCCGGAGATCAAAATAAAACCCGGAGATTGCAATATCTTAATTAATAAGGCAGCAATTGGTATTAAACTATTTAATAGTCATATATACCTATTTTGGATTAAATTTTAATTCAATAATTGGATTTTAATCTGTTGATTTGTTAGATAAATAATACCTTAATATAAATTTACTGACATTTTTCATTTTAGTGTCATGAAAAATTTCAAAATAACATTTGATAAAATAAATATTTCTATTTTATTAATTAATTATATAAAAATAAATAGCCAAAAGTTTTCATTATCTTTCACTGTTTCATGGTATAAAAATTTTTATGTATAGAGTAAAAATCCTGTCAGGTTTTTATTGCAAGCAGCTAACTCTAAATAAATTCCCAGACTTATCCCCTAATTTCAGCTGGTTACCAGGGATACATTAACACACAAAACTTAGAGTTGCACCTCATGAATCTCAGCTTAATAACCACCACTTTGAATTAGAATAATTAAATATACCAGTTTAACAAAACATTTTTTTTTCATTTTCTAAGTTCACCTACTATTGTAATTTACTTATATTCTGCCCTATAACTGAAATTACTGAAACCACAAATTAGGTTTACAGTCAACAAACTTTAATAGGTACAAAGGTATTCATGTGTATTGTAGACCAGTTTTGTCAGTTGACATAGATGATCATTTTTTCACCTTCTTACATTTACCTGTAAACTTTTTAAAACCTGTTTTCTATGATCTCCTTAGTTATAAGAATTTTACTATATGGCACAGATGGCATATAATATTAAAAAAATATGAATCATGTAATCTCCTATTGTAATTTACAACCTGTTGGGTGCAGGTAAAAATTGCTGAGGTAAAGATGGCCTAAGTAATAATGGCTGAGGTAAACGTGGATAAGGTACAAATGGCTGAGGTAAAAATCAATGACTAAATGAAAAATAACAGGTATCAGGAGTAAATTTTGATTTTTTAAATTTAAAACATCACAATTCAGCTGCAAACTTTATGTGGTGGACACACATTGTAGATTGGACTTTTCAGACAAAGACATTTCAGCCAGGTTATTATTATAGGATTCCCCATAAAGGGGGTTGATAATAGATTTTCATAAATTAATCATTTCAAAACTATACATCTTGTAACTGTCAGTTTATCAAATTACAACTTTTTAAAGCTCAGTATTATAACTGTAACCAAGCAGTTACACATGGAAAAAAACACATGAAGGAAAATTAAAAGTTTTTTTATTAATAAGATTAATGCAGTCAATTTCAAATTAAAATCTGTAGTCTCATAAACATTTCAGTATAGCATAAGTTACCTTTGATATCTATTCCATTTTATCTTATAAATGGGGTTCAAACAAAAGTTCTAATGATCAACATTTATACAATATCTACTTTCTCACTAATCACCAATAACTCCAAATCTTCTCATACATAACATGAAGGCAGCATGACCATATGTTGACAGTATAACATATTCCATAACCATAAAGTGACTCAGATGCTCCATCCCCAAGGGAATTATAGAGCATTGTGTATTGCAAAATGAACACAATAAATCAATAGTGTGTACACTCAAAGTGCATTCACCCATATATAGTACAACAAATAATTTTCTGTCACAAAGTATGATGGTATGTATTTCAATGTACAATAAACTTTTAATGTAGATTTTGTGATATATTGAATTCCAAATTTAATCCCGCTACCCATTAATTTCCATATAGCCATTTCTGCCATGGCCATTTTGAGCAACCTATGAGCTTATGCAAGGGTGTGGTGTCATCTGTATGTTAACCCATACTATCTCCAAAACGGCAGCATCTAGTATCACTAAATCACTACAGTTGTTTAGATGACTAATTTTTGCATAAAATATAGTGATGCCAGAAATTAAGTCAGTATTATTTAATTTAAAAAAGTTATGGGCCAAATCATAATGGATTTTGTAGAAAAATCAGGAAAGATATTTGGTCACTAAAGATCAAAAGTGTTAAAGGTAGGGACTTTTTTTCAGTAATACAACTTTAATTAATCAAAATTTAATTGTATACCAAAAATTAGATCAAAATCTGTTAAATTTTTTTTAAATATTGGCAAAAATAAAAAATTGGTACCTAAAATTTTGCCCAAGTTTGACCATAGCATATTTTTGTTCCTGTAACTGCTGTGGATTTAATTTTCAAAGCATGTTTTTGTTAGCATTTCAACTGTTAACTAAAAAAATTTGAAACCTGTTGATCAAAAACTGTAGATTTTATTCAAGTTTTCAAGCACCATGTCACATATTGTTTACATCAATCTAGTGTTATGCACTATGCACATTGGTTTCTTCAGTGTCTGAAGACTGCTGATGCCACCAGTATTTTTCTATTTTTGATGCATGTTTTCTTTTATTTTAAGACTGCCAAATTATTTTTTATACTATCAGATTTCGCAAATTTGGTTTCTTGAAACCTTGTGTGTTTATTAGGGCCCTGCTTGAATAAGCAGATTTGTTATTCATCCTGTCCATCTGTTAGTCTTTCTGTAAGTCCACCAAATTTGTTTCCTGGTGATAACTCCAATTTCGATTGACATGTGGATTTCAAATGTGACTTATATGTGGCCGACCTCTAATGCAGGAACTCTATTGAGGTCATAAGGTCAAAGTTCAAGGTCACAGGGCCCACTTGAATATAGAAAGATTGTGGATGCATTTTAAGCCAAACCTTTAATCCCAAACCTTCCAACTTGCACATGTTGCTGACCTGCCAATAGGGGAAGAATCAGACTGATTTTTGAGTTACAAGGTCAAATGTCAAGGTTACAGGGACCATCTTTCCACATATATGTTTTCAGGTGTTAATACCAGTTATTTTTTTAAATTTTGGTTACAGTCTTGATTTCTATATGGCCCACCACAAAAGTAAGAACCCTTTTGATTCCGGGGGCATGAGGTCAAAGATCAAGGCCACAGGACCCTCTTCTTTAAAAAGGTTGTGGATGTATTCTAAGCCAAACTTTACAACCGAAACTTTCCATCTTCCAGATATTTCTAACCTGTCAATAGTGGAAGAAACTTATGGATTTGGGCAGTCACATGGTCAAAGGTCAAGGCCATGGGGCCAATGCATTCACAATGGGTGATAACTCAAGTTTAGTATTCAACAGGCAAAATTTAAATCTCAGAAACGGCTGTAGCTACCATCACCAAATTTTATGCCAATGTTGGTCACATAGGTCATATCTGAAATTGAGGTATTGGTGGCGCTACCTGCATCGGCCTTTTTGTACAGGGTTATCAGTGCCTGTATCACACTGAGGGCTACAAAAAACTTCTTCTCTGAAACCATATGGCCAAAATGTTTAATATCGCACAGAAATGATCCTAGGGTAGTGCTTTCTTAAGTTTGTTCAAATGGTCTCAGTTCAGTGACTTTTGGCTGAGTTATGGGAAGCTGAATTTAGTCATATGCCATAACAGCTCATTTTAGCTCAGTGGCTTCAAAAATCTTCTTCTCAAAAACCACTGGGCCAAATTTTTAAATCTCACACATTTATTATCCTTAGATGTTGATAATTCAAGTTTATTCAAATGGTTTTGTTTCAGTGATTTTTGGATGAGTTATGGGAAGCTTAACTTAGCCATTTTGCAATATTTTCCCATATGAGTTATAAACCTGCAAAACATTTTTTGACTGGAGCCACTGAAACCACTTTGTTAAATATTTTACAAGAATAATTCCTGCAATAATTCTTATAATAATTGTCATTAATGGTTCCACATGAATGATTTTTGGCTGAATTATGGAGATTGAATTGAGTCATTTTACCATATATGTTAGCTGTGTGATGCTGTTACATCTAGCCTGGCACCAGTTTATCAGCATCTATTTAGACATTTAGATTTCTGGGTATCTTTGGTTAATATTGACAATTTTTTTTTTAAAGTAAATTTATGATTTAAGTTATTCATCATACCAGGAAATGTTACAATCATGGATATTTAGCTCTTTGTGGCTATATAAAGACAACTGTACGTGGATAATAAATTATTGGTATCCCTATTCAACTTAATTCAAGAATTTGCCATCAATACATATCTGTATTTTAATTTTGCATTCAGTATGCATCTGTAATAATTTTACATATATTCCTGATTTCTTTTTTATAAAAAGTCAGCTGAAAAGCATTTTGTATTGGGATAATAAATTCCAAAGTTATTTTAAATAGGGACCACTTTTCTGTTCAGATGGCAGCACTTGGTTTTCCATTGGCAGATTGCCAGTGCCTTGATGTTGGCTATTAGGCAAGATGATGTCAGCTCTATAAATAGTTTTGGCACAGTGCCAGGATTGGAAGAAGTGCAGCCAGGTATAGGTCAAGAGTTCACTCAGTGCAGTAGCTGCATTCTATTTATAGCTTTGGCAGACTGCTCACTGCATCATATTTGGCACCAAAGTTCAGCTTGAATCTATTTATAGCTCTCACAGACTGCCAACTGTGTCAGATTATGCAACAGGTCAAGAGTTCACTCAGTGCAGCCAGGTACAGGTCAAAAGTTCACTTAGTCTAGACAGGTGCAGGTCAAGAGCTCACTCAGTGCAGTAGCTTGAGGCAGCAATTTGTCACAGGTCACTCTGGGCAACTGCCTTACTCCCCTAAGCCTTGTCAGCCCAGTGCATCAAGCTCTGGGGCAGTTTGATGTATTGGACTGATATTTTGACCTGTCTAGGAGTCTTTGATGTTATTCTCATTTACAAGATAGGGTGCCACCTACATTTACTTTTGCAGTGTATGCGCCTGCTTATTTCTACAGAGGAATTTGATACATCAGCCTAAAATTTGGCATGTATATACATATCGGGTAGCTTTATAGTGTGCAAGACTGGTGGCGCCACCTACAATTATATTTGCACAGGGTATGTCCTTGCTTATTTCACAGGAGGGGTTTGACATATCAGTCTGACATTGTGCATATGTATATATCTCTTCGTTGTATATAAGACTGATGGTGCCAGCTACAATCACTGTATCCACCAAAACCGGGTTGCTATGCTGCCGCCATCGCTGCATAGGTTTCCGGAGAACTCCTCCGAACAGAATTTTTTAAAATTCGGAATATGATCAGTCACATGTGAACTGCTGCGCCCTCATTTTTGGTTGACCTCTGACCTTTCCTTTCTGCCCAGCGTCCATTTGTGTGTCTGTTTCTACACATAAACCCAAATATCTCGGGAACCGTTTGACTGATAAGGCTAAAGATTTTGCACAAATGTAGCCCTTGGAAAGCTTTATAACATACATTAAAATGGTGGCGCCACGTGAAACCATTTTTGCACAGCATGCATCTGTTCATCTGCCTTGGGATAAAAACACTCATATCTCTACATTGGTTGGACTTATCCACCTGAAATTTTGCATGTTTATACATCCTGGACAGCTTTCTTGATTTTATGACAGGTGGAGCCACCTAAATTCACGTTTAAGCTGCAGACATCCAAGCTCCTATCTCGGGAACCGTTTAACCAGTTGGGCAAAAATTGCATGTGTATAGATCTCCCATAGCTCTTTATTATACGCAAAACTGGTGGTGTCACCTGCAACCATTTTTTGCACAGCGTCCATCTGCCTTGGGATAAAATCACTCATATCTCGGCAGTGGTTTGACATATCTGCCTAAAGTTTTGCAGGTTTATACATCTTGGATAGCTGTCTCGATTTATGGCAGGTGGGGCCACCTATATTTATGTATACACTGCAGACATTCAGGCTTATATATTAGGACTGGTTTGACATATCCCTCTGTAATTTTGCATTTGTATAGATCTCACATATCTCTTAATCATACACAAAATTGGTGGCGCCACCTGCCACCATTTTTGCACAGCGTCCGTCTGTTTGTCTGCCGTGAGCTAAAATCACTCATATCTCAGTAGTGGTTTGACTTATCTACCTAAAATTTTGCATGTTTATACATCTCGGACAGCTTTCTGGATTTTGTGGTAGGTGGCGCAACCTACATACACATTTTGGCTGCAGACATCCAGGCTATTATGCAACACACCTCACTCTGTTTCCCCTTGCCACTCAATCCATGCCTCACTTCACCTTTCCCACTCTGATTTTGGCGGATACAAGTAGTCGCTTGTTGACTACCCATATTCTAGTTTTCGTGTTGTGTGCACCCATGCCAGAATTGCAGCAGTGAGGTTTGTTTAATTGTTTCTTGTTCCAAGTGTTTAGTACTTGCATTGTTCATATACATGTTACACATGTTCTTGTAAAATAAGTGTCGGTCCTGCATTGAAGCATTATACCTGGTGTAATCTCATTGCACAGGTTCGCATTAGGCCTGTAGGCCTTGTTTGTTAAATCTTATACTTGACTAGTACTCTATTTTTCAAGTACATTTTTGGCAAGTACAAGTCTTTTAAAAAGTGCCAAGTATAAGTACAAGGCAAGTATTGAAGAGCGCCATATTCCCGAATGCCGAATTTCCGAAAATTAAAATGGGGAACCGAAAACTTATTCCGATTTCCGAAATATATTTCAAGTATTTCAAACATAAAATGAGTATTGTAATTACGAGTCACAAGGCCTGTGGTCATGTGTTAGGCCCAGTGATTACCCTAATTAATTAGTTCCTGGCCGATGTTGTCGCCGGGGCAAAGGTGTGAAAACTACAACTAGCCCCGCAACATTTGGCCCCCTTTACCCCCCAGCAAGCGACTGAGCAGTTAATCCAAGAGCACTTGTTTGTTATCATACACATCTCATTTGTACACAAGCAAGCATAGTTCATCGACTTGGGACAGGATGTCATGCCATATATCTGAGCAGTTCACTCGCATGAGCATTGGTGAGGTATAATTCATTATATGTTTGTGCACGAGCAGCTTTTATACGTCCCAGTCTTCAATTATGTAGATCGATAAGAAACACCGTGTTCCTTGGTGATGTCATTTGATCTTTCCCTTTAGTGAATTAGATGAAAAAAAGAGCACGCACATATCCTTAAAGCAGGTTAGACTGATCTCTGCCAATTATACTCGGCAATAATCCAATATCTTTTATACGTCCTGGTTGTCAATTACGGATATCGAAAAGAAACACCGTGTTCCTCGGGTAAAATGGCATTAACTTAATCATTAACTGTCGTACTTACTTGTTGCTAGACCCTTGTCCGCATATCTGAATGTTCGATTTTACGAACAAAAAGCTTGTCCCCCGACGCTTTCGGAAAATCGGCGCTCTACTGTACTTGGATATTTGTACTTAAGTACAAGTACATGTACTTGATTCAAGCCTGGTATTCAAGTAGGCTTTGATCAAACTGATCACAGGGCCCATATTTTGAAAAAGCTCATAAACATATACTTATAGACAAATTCAGCTTAGGGTTGAGACCCATGGGTCCCTAGTTAAATGTCGAAATTAGTTTTACACTGATTTATTGATGGAAAACTAATAATTTAACACAAAAGATTGCAGTTTTCTGACATCGCATCAGATTTTTCTTTGCAAAAGGATGACGCAAACCAAAAAACAGAGATTCAAAAGTTAAACCATTCGTTTGATTGATTTATGATATAACATCATAAGTTCTATTTATTATACTGTGTACATGCCAATATTTATAATAAAATATTATTTTTCCAGCAAATAAAATATTAAAAAACATGCATTTAATCATAGAGATACAGTAACATTGGACGCCATAGGGGATCCCACTAGTTACTCCATTCGATCTCCATGATTTAATAAATCCATAATAGGTATATAATGTGACTTCATTAACATTACACTAATGACAAAGTATGACCATATGAGCACTGTGTACTCAGTACTAGATAACCTCTGTGGCTGGCACCAGTCTCAGACTACAAATTACCCTGCTCCATCCAGCATCCATTCAGACATGCAGCCTCCTGATTGGCCAGACTAAGGAAAGCACAGTGTATGTTTATGGAAAGACAAAATGACAGCATATAACTATGTGTGTGTGTCTGTGGTACTCTTGGGAAATGATATTTTCGATATGTACACCACTTAAGTGACAGTTACACAAAAGTATGTAAACTTTTCTGCAGCCATAAAATGCTCAGCTTTCCCAATAAATTTGTAAGACTCACTATTTCTCGACATTAAATCAGTCTGATTTTCCTCTGACATGAAATGACATGTTGAAACATGATTAACCATATTTCTGAGGGTGTTATTTTTTTTGGAGAAGCCTTCAGTCCAGGATGGCTGCCACAGTTAAATTGTGGGGTGATCATTGGACTATGGGGATTGATTTTAGCGGTTATTCTAATTCTTTGTGTGCACAGTCAGCTGTTGAAAAAATAGCCTTTGTTTAACCGATCAAAATAGCTGAATTGTACACTAGTAAGGGATATTCTGCTTTTCTGAGTGTTCAATTTTCTGAGGTCAAATTTCCTAACTTTTCGGAGAATTTTACAGTTTCTCTAGGTTTTAACATGTGCCCAAATTATACTCCGTTCAGCTACCCCTGTCCACCTGATTTTTTGCAATTATCTCTACATAAGACAAACTTGGCAAACAAAATTTGCACCAATACCATAAAGAGGCAAATGCATAATTTTTGGTACCTTACATGTTGATGATCTAAATATTATTTACATCATGGCCTGGTTGACAGGTCTCATATATATCCATGGTTCATAAAGTCCCTAAGAAGTGGCCATCCTCCTTGGATATGAATATGAAGTAATTTGACGTAACAATGGAGTGCGTGCACAAGAAAAATACAATTCCAACTGTAAGCAGGGGTGAATGTGGGTGACTCTTTTGTACGTAACGTCTATGTTGACGTCATTACTCTTGCCTGAGATTTCACAGATTGGTTGCAAGATGTCGCTACAAAATAAACTAGTCACTCATAAAATTGTTTAAATTTTTTACAAAGAAAATGAAAAGTAGGTTATTATTTTTCTGTAATAGTTTGTTATGCATTTTCCTTGTTCTGCCTTGAGGACAAAAAGTTTTGGCGTTCTTGACTTGCAGAAAAATAATTGCAAAAACATAGGTTGACGGGGGTAGTGAAACAGACCATAGTGATCCCAGGTACATTTTTATCTTTATAAATTCACACATTTCTGCATGTGAACCTTCATTTATTTTGTGCAAAGTGAACCCACTCTCTGTGTTTTGTCAGTGACGTCAAGTAGCATGTCCAGAAAAAAATATGTCAAGAACTATGAAGAAGTGATGTATTTTTAGCTCAGCTGACTGTAAGTCATCTGAGCTATAGTTGTGGTCCATTGTCCGTTCGTCCGTCTGTTCGTTTGTCCATCCGTTAGACTAGCACGTTTTGAAACCGTTAGACCTGGGAATCCAAAATTGGGCATACTGTTAAATGTCCCCAAAATCTCCTACCATACCAAAAATTGGGTCAATATGACTTTGTTCCTTTGAGATATATAGGGAAAGCCTCAAATTTCCCATAAAAACCTATTATCACACTTCAGGACTGCCTTATATCAAAACCAGTTATCTGTTTCTCTTAATATTTGCCAGAAGTAATCTCCTATATATTTCCTATATACATGCCAGAAATTAGGTGCGTTAAGTAAAATTTCTTTAAGTTATTGGCCCGGACATAATGGACTTTGTAAAACAATCAGGAAAAATATTTACTCATTTAACATGAAAAATTTTGAAATTAGAGACTATTTTCCCAAGTATATAACTTTGTTTAATTAAGATTCAATTGTTTACCCAAAATTAGATCTGAATTTTGTAATTTTTTTAGGTTATTAGCATAAAAATAAAATCAGTACCTTTAATTTTGCCCAACTTTGACCATGGCACGTTTTTTTCTTGTAAGTACCATTGATTTAATTTTCACAGCATGTAAACATAAGTATTCCAGGTCTCTGGAAGTCAGCTATGCCAGGGTTTCCGATTTGTTACAGTCACTGGGAGAGATCCACTGCTGTGACAGGTGTACAGTTATTCTCATATTACCACCCCCATCCCCTCCCCCCCCCCCCCAACAAACCCAACCCACCAAGTGTTTTGCAGTATTTGTTATTGTTTTCACTGTTCTCTTTAATTGTAATGCTATTTCCACTCCAATATACAAAAACTTTTCTTGAAAAAAGTCATTCAAGATGTTATCTGGAAGATGCCATGTTGTGTTTATGTAACATTTTTAAAGAAATCAGTTTTCTCTTAAATGATTTTAACAAATATAATTAAACCAATCAGTATGCTTAAATTTATAAATATGAAGCAAATTATAGATAAATAAAGTAAACAAAGGATAAAATTGTGAAATCTGAATCAATTACTATTATTAGATATTTGTTGTTTTGTAAATTTAGAGTATATATTTTTGTGATAAAAAATAAATATATACATTTGTATGCATGATGTGCTGTTATGTTACAAGATTGATATTTATAATGAGGCAATTTAGAATTATGAATCAAATTTTATATTTAAATATATATGTTATATTGGAAATGTATAGCAATATAAACTAATAATAAAAAAATTAATGTGATAAAAAATTGAGGATCTAATACAAACATTTGTTCATTATTTTCCTGCTTCAGCAGAACTGGAGGTCAGGCTGTGTTTGCCCTGTATGTATATGTAGAAGTGTTGTTAATCCAACCATCTCCCCCCCCCTTCTTGCTCATCAATACAAACCAATCATATAAACCAACCATGGCCTATATTACCTCTTCCTCATAGACTTTATCTCCATTTCATATTATTTTGGATTTTTCCCTTTAAGGTCAACTTCAGCTGAGCACAGTTACTCATGGGTCCCTTGTTTTTTAAGTTCTTGTATGATTTAATACATGCATACATTAATTTACATATTAATTATTCATGAGATTAAAAATCTCAAGCAAGCTGCATGGAAAATGCATGGGTCGTATCCAGGTGGGTTCCATGCATCTTTACAATGCATGGATATGCATGGAATATGCATGGATCTTATCCAGGCATGTTCCATGCATCTAACAAGAACATGTTTAATATTTATCTTAAAACATTAATCAGCAGAATGTTGTTACCTCTTTGTTATGTACCATTTCCACACTTCTTTAATTTTTACCTCTTTGTCCACTTGTGTTTGAATGCAGAACAAGGCAGCTTTGTGTTAACAGGATATTTTATTGTGCTATGATAAATGGCAGATCAGTCTATAAAGAATTTTAAGATCACGGTACTGCACTATTCACCAGTCTTTTATCACTTTTTATTTTCTTTGCTTACAGTGATGATGTGATGACTCTTTCCTTCTGTGTACTGGGCTACAATTTTTAGCTCAGCTGTCTGAAATTCATCTAAGCTATAGTGATCACTCTCTGTGCGTCTGTCTGTTAACCAGGCAGAAATGGTAACTACTGGACCTGGAATCTTTTAACTTGACATCCAGGAGGTCCATGAAAAATCTCTTTGGAAACCTGAAATTAGGTCTCTGGTACCCATATCTTCTTAGCTATGAGGCTCAGAAGAACCCCCCCCCCGGAATAATAAAAAAATTGATACAAAAGCTCCAGTCTCTGAACAACTTATGCATTGATCACCATTATTTCATTTGCTTGTTGATGATTGATTGTTTCATCAGTTCCTGAAATACTGGTGGTGCCACCTGTATTTCTTTTAATTTTTACTTATTTTTTTCTCTGCTTTTGAAACCTTCAGAGATGCAGTCGTACGTTACCAAGGCAAAATTTGTAACCATTGGACCTAGATTCTTCTAACTTGACATCCAGGAGGTATATGAACAGTGTTGATCGCTGGGTTCTGTACCAGTAAGATGTAAATCTTATCTTATATGCCGACAAAGTGATATGACATGAGTCAAAACCCATCTCCACAAAACTATATGAATAGACACCATGTTCACAAAAATGAAACTCACAGTGTGCCAGCCATAGCAGTTTGAAATGTTCTGATAGTACCTTTTCTGGGATTCCTGTACACTCTTGGCAACATTCTTCAGATTTCTTCCTCCCTCTCTGATGGAGCCTGTGAGGTAGCAAACTATATTAGAATATTTCTGAATTATGTGATGAACAAGTTATATAAAATTTAACTCTGTATGTAAGTCAAATTGTAGTAATGCAGAAAAAAAGCAAAAAAAAAAGAAATATTTCCATAGGTATAGTTCCAAAATCATTCACAGAAATGTTATATTTTACTCACAGAGATGTAATATTTCACTAACCTTACACAGGTGACTTCTGCATATCTTTCATAATATTATGCATGAAACCAGAACTGAAAGGCCTCTCAACTGTAGTCAGGTGCTCTCTTTGCTTAAAACTCAAATTTTAACATTCTTTTGTGATGTAAGTGACTTCAGTAACTGTACTGACTGCACAACTGGTATAGAAACTCTTGATTGGTGAATAGTGTATATCAACTGACCTATCCCCCTAGGGTGTCCTTGACCCAGTAATACCACAGACAGTACTTGTCACATTCAGTATGCCGGTGTCAACCAACATATATATTCAGAATTAAAAGTTTAGGGAAGCATCTAATTTTCCTCTGATTTGGCTTAAAACATTAATAGACTATTCATGCATGATAAACTGTTAAACACTGAAATGGCTTATTCTGAACTAAAAACAATATCAGTGTTAGCAACATTTATTCATAGCAAATCTGGTAATGTATACAGATGGATTTCTCATGTGCGATCTCCGTATTGAGGATAAATATCAATATGTTCATTTAACTTTAACTTTGAAATACTTACCTACAGAGATGCAATGGATGATGACTCCTGTTCTACGAGATTTTAGGCGATTGGAGTGTCGGCCACTTCTCCTGTTCAAAATGATTGTAACAGCTAGATGCTGCATGGAGACCCTCACCAGGCAGTTGTACAGACATGGGTGTCACATGACAGTTACAGTTTTGAATCCTTTGCTTCAGGCATTTCCAGGCATAGACTTTATCAGAAAAGCTCATCTTTAGTTCCCCATATCCATGCTAAGTCAGAAATTCCTACTAATTTTGCAGGTGACTTTTTTCCCAGGCAAATCCAGGCAGTGACTTTGTCAGAATATATCATCTAAAGTGCTCCATGCATGAATCATGCAAGCTGGATCAGTGGAGTCAATTTTATCCATGCAATTGGTCTCTGAAAATCTATTTTCTTGTTTCCCAGGCATGTCCATGCATGTTAAGGCGATATTAATGCCTTACCCATGTACGTCCATGCTTATCCAAGCACCCTAAAACAATAAGAGTTATTACCCAGACCCATTGCAGGCATGCTCCATGCATGTTCCATGCGTGTTCCATCTATAAGTTTTGGTAAGGGATTTGTACATTTGAAGGTTTTCATTCCGGTTTCAAACTACAAGGCAAGGTAGTAGCACACGCTTTCCTCTTATTATATATCCAGGTATTAACCAGGCCATTGTGAGTGAAATATGCCCATGACTTTCCCCTTAAGCCTGCAGAGCACTCCGCCCATGGTGGAGGCTGACCATGAAAGGTCTCATCCCCTTAGCTGAGGTTCAGACACTCAACCTCCTGGCTTTGAGTCCTGAGCTCTACCTCCAGACCAGAGGAGCTGGAGATGTACCTGTCTTACAGACAGACGGACAGCCAGAAGAAAAAAAATAATACATCACAACAGCTAAGAAAAAATAGTTAGTGGAGCTGAAGAACAGAAAAATAAATGACAAAAGCTGATTATTCTGTCAATCCTTAATCAGCAAAATTATATACCTTTAAATCTGGTCTCAGTTTTGTGTCTGTTTGTCAGTTGTCATCAATTTTGCCTTCTCGCTGGTTCTTGTGTCTAACATATAGCATTCTACAGATCACAGTTTTGCAGAAATCCTTTAGAAACTGGTGAATCTTATGTCTTACATTAAAATTTCAAAAGTGATTTTTCTTTTTTTTTTGGGATATGGCTGCTAGGAGGCACTGCACTCAGACTTCATCAATATATCATTTTTTACAATATCTCTGACACTATAAACTTAAATTACATAAACTATAGCTTAATTTCTTCTTCTGGGCTGTCTTCATAACTTGATCAAGTCATTTGGTCTCAGCTTTGTATAACTTTGTCAGTATGTCCGTCACTTTAAAACACTTCAAAATGTTATTTTCCTCTTAACTTTGTCAATTCTGGTTCTATCTTCACAAAATTTTGCTCTTTTTTTTTCATCTTAATCTTCTGCATAGCCTAGTCTAGTCAACTTGTCTCAGCTTTGTGTCACTTTATTAATATGTCTGTCTGTTTGTCAGTTGTCCTCAATTTTGCCTTCTTGCTGGTTCTTGCCTCTGTTATACGGCATTCTACAGCCCACAGTTTACCAGGAATCACTTTGTAACTTTCACCTATCGTATATCTGAAAGATTTTTTTGAAGCTGTATGTGTATTTTTCAATATGCCTAAGGTCAAGGTCATGAAAACACATCAAATTATATTTCCATCGTTACTTTGTCAATATTGGTCAAATCTTTTCAAACTATGAATCATTTTCTTCCTCTTTATCTTCTTTATGACATGTTCTGGTTACCTTTTATTCCAATCTTGGTCAGAGTTTTTTCCGTCAAGCACATGACCTCTGGTTGTCTTGTTTACATGTAATTGGTGCTTATACACAGGTTTAATACATGCATGGTACATATACATGTCACACAATGACATGTACTTGAAAGTAATGGTCCAGCATGGAAGTATCAAACCTGATAAATATCCCATTGCACAGGTTCGCATTAGGCCTGTAGGCCTCGTGTTACATTGACTCATGTCATACATCAGTTTGGTCAAATGAATTTATTTCATACACATTCAAATATTTGATGTTTAGACGGTGACATCCATAGCTGTTCCAGAGAACATGGCATCAAATCACCACAAAATCTTTATGGTTACTCGGTCCTCTCTGTCAACTTGTTTTCAGTGTGTGTAGTCTGTGTACAGGCTCAGAGACATAAAAATTAGAAGAAAAAAAAACAAAGGTGGCACCACCAGTTTTTACCAACTGATTACACTGGTACAACTCAGCATGGCTGAAAACACTTCAAACATAAACATATTGAATACTTAGTTTCACAAGTGCTGCTTATGTTCCCTGGGCAAGAAAATTGACAATTAGGGCTACAAAAAAGACTCCATAGTGAAGTAGTGGAGAAGGTCAGTGCAAGAACCACCTTAACTAGTGTTGTGCTTCAGTGCCAGATGGGGATGGAGCAGTGATGCTGGCCAAATGGAGATCCATTTCCCTGCACATCATCATTCAGCATATGCCCATGGGTATAATATACAGCAAAATATACAACAGAATTCTCTACTTTGGTTATAAAAATAGCTTTTTCACTTATAAGCTAAATAAGTCAGCTGAGCATCATGACCCATGGTTCATTTGTTTATATTTTGAAAGTAAATGGTATTGAAAGGTTGGATATTTTAATATGAATGAGGATTTTTTTTAGGAATATAAACTAGGTATCATATACCTGATAATAATATGTATTGGTCTTACATATCATGGTCATTGGTGAAGTATCATGATATGTATGAATAATGAAAGTGGTTTTTTTTTTGGGGGGGGGGGTGGCTGAAGCTTGTTAACAGTTCTTTCTCATGATTTATATAATTCAGACAGAACAATAAATGAAAGTTTTCTTTTTATTTCAGATATGAGCCTCCAAGAAGGTCGAATCTATTGTAACAGGACATTGTGTAGTGGAGGTTGTATTTTTTACCCCAGATAAAGAGTTTATAATTAGAAAAATAGTGAAAATACCTTGTAATACATAAACCTTCCTTCGCCTTAAAAGTTTTAACCTATACCTCGTATCCATAAAGAAAAAAAAATGTAATATGACAAAATTTGATCAGATAAAATCACAGCCAGCTTAGAAGTTTTTAATGCAGTATTAGTGTTATTACTGAATTATAATAACATACATTGCTGAATTTTTATTGGAATATTATTTTCATGTAAGTACTCTTATTCAGTTAATTTCACAAATATTATTTTAATCAGTATGTCCATAACAGAATACAGCAAAGTTAGTCACTAAGTAGAGTCATAAAATTAAAAAAAAAACAGCTACTTTTTTAAAATAGTTAATCATGCCTTGTAGAAATCCTTCATGTAGTCTGATTTCTTTATGGACATAACATAAAAGAGGAATAGATGTGATGATAATATCGTGATTTACATTTGTAAATGAACAAGCTAGGAAGTGTACTAAGTGTGATGTAATTCCAGCAAGGCACATATTACAGTAAAGAGAAAATTTATAGTTAATTGTTTTGATAGATAAGACCCACAGCTAAATACAACATACAAGATGTATTTCATACCAGCTCAGGGATTTGGATTATGCATGACATAGGTGCTTGAGTTGAGTTACAAAAGACAGGAAAAATATAGGGAATAATTTACTTACTTTTTAAAAAACTATTTCCAGATTATGTTTTTATGCCCCCGCCACAAAGTGGCCGGGGCATATAGTTTTACCCATGTCCGTCATTCCGTCCTTCCGTCATTCTGAAATCAAACAGTTGTACGGACTTTTTTTCGCAATGCCTGCAGATATTGGCCTGATTTTTGGTGTGTGGGCAGATATAGACCAGTTACAGATTGAGTTCATGTTTCGTCCCAGTTGACCTACGTTTGACTGTTTTATGGCTCCTAAACTTAAAAAATTTCATGAAAAATAGAAATTTCATGACAAATACACATGTACAGACTTTTTTTCGTAATGCCTGCAGATATTGGCCTGATTTTTGGTGTGTAGGCAGATAATGACCAGTTACAGATCGAGTTCGCGTTTTGTCCCAGTTGACCTACTTTTGACTGTTTTACGGCTCCTAAACTTAGAAAATTTCATGAAAAATAGAAATTTTCATGACAAATGTACACATGTACGGACTTTTTTTCGCAATGCCTGCAGATATTGGCCTGATTTTTGGTGTGTGGGCAGATAATGACCAGTTACAGATCGAGTTCGCGTTTCGTCCCAGTTGACCTACTTTTGAACGTTTTACGCCTCCTTAACTTAGAAAATTTCATGAAAAATAGAAATATTCATGACAGATACACATGTACGGACTTTTTTCGCAATGCCTGCAGATATTGGCCTGATTTTTAGTGTGTGGGCAGATATTGACCAGTTACAGATCGAGTTCGCGTTTCGTCCAAGTTGACCTACTTTTGACCATTTGACGGTGCTCTAACATAGAAAATTTCATAAAAAAGTGCACATGTATGGACTTTTTTTCACAGTGCCTGCAGATACGGGCCTGATTTTTGGTGTGTAGGCAGATAATGACCAGTTACAGATCGAGTTCTTGTTTTGTCCCAGTTGACCTACTTTTGACCATTTGACTGCTCCTGAACATAGAAAGTTTCATGAAAAATAGAAATTTTCATGACAAATGTACACATGTTCAGACTTTTTTTTGCAATGCCTGCAGATAATGGCCTGATTTTTAGTGTGTGGGCAGATATTGACCAGTTACAGATTGATTTCGCATTTCGTCCAAGTTGACCTACTTTTGATTGTTTTACGGCTCCTGAACATAGAAAATTTCATGTTAAATATAAATTTTCATGACATATACACTTGTACAGACTTTTCTTTGCAATACCTGCAGATATTGGCCTGATTTTTGGTGTGTCGGCAGATATTGACCAGTTACAGATCGAGTTCACGTTTTGTCCCAGTTGACCTACTTTTGACCATTTGACGGTGCTCTAACATAGAAAATTTCATAAAAAAGTGCACATGTATGGACTTTTTTTCACAGTGCCTGCAGATACGGGCTTGATTTTTGGTGTGTAGGCAGATAATGACCAGTTACAGATCGAGTTCTTGTTTTGTCCCAGTTGACCTACTTTTGACCATTTGACTGCTCCTGAACATAGAAAGTTTCATGAAAAATAGAAATTTTCATAACAAATGCATATGTACTGACTTTTTTTCCTCAATGCCTGCAGATACCACCCTGATTTTTTATGTGTGGGCAGATAATGACAGTTACAGATCGAGTTTGCATTTTGTCCTGGTTGACCTACTTTTGATTGTTTTACGGCTCCTTAACATAAAAAAATTTCATGAAAGACAGAAATTTTTATGGAAAATGCACATTTATGGACTTTTTTTCACAATGCCTTCATATACTGGCATGATTTTTGGTGTGTTGCTTGATAATGACCCGTTACAGATCGAGTTTGCATTTTGCCCTTGTTGACCTACTTTTGACCATACGATATCTCCTGAACTTAAAAAAATTTTTTCAAAATTTTACAAATGTTTCTAATTTGCCCCAGGCGGGGGCATTTGTGTCGTTCCGACACATCTAGTTGATTAACAGTTTTTGCATTGCTTATCTAAGTCTTTTAAATGTGTTATGGCCAGCTATCCAGATCTCAAGTACAAATAAGTTCATTGAATAATTGAAAAAGAAAACTAGATCAATAAAAAGTCTAATTTATTGTGATAATTTCACAATAAAATATAAACAGTTATAATGTCTGCAGTTCCACCATTACAACAGCTTCGTATCTATTCATTTTCCGTTATGTACATGAATAGATTTAATTAGTAAACTGCAATTGGAATACATGTAAATTATTCAGGGAACTAGATAATGTGTCAATGTTATCAGTTAAGGGTGATATATGTTATGTGAATATAAGCATTGTGGTAATACATGTAAGTATTTGTAGTCTCAATTTTCTGTTAAATTTCCATTCTCTCCTTCATGGGTTACATATCTAACAAGCTGCTCTCTATGTATATTATAGTTTCCTTTTACTCAGTTAAACAACACCTTAGTGAGTATATACAAAAGCATAAATGGAAGGAAGACCATTGGGTGTTGAGTGATTAAACTTGTTATGTTTATTAAAGGAGAAAAAATGTAACAAATAACAAATAAGCCTTTCAATGACTATTTCAGCTTAGGTGTCTGAAAGTCATTGGAGCTGTAGTGATCACTCTTTGTCCTTTGTAAGTATTTCTGTAAACAGGGCATAAATAACAGCTGCACCTAGAAACTGTAACTGAAAACCCATGGAGTCCATGAAAATCTTCTTGGAAACCTGAAATAAGGTTGTCTGAGCTATGGGGCTCATTAGTACCCCCAGAATAAGTAAACATTTTTATACAAAAGCTCAACTATCTGAATGTCATTAAGCATTGATTGCCATGATTCTTTCCATACATATTGATCAAATAGAGATTTCAAATGAATCATTCTGGGCGATAATAAGCACAAACCGTAACTGTTGGACCTAGATACATTTGTCATTCAGGAAGGTCCTAGGCAAATCACCTCGAAACGATAATATAAGGCCACAGTGACCTATATTCTGCCAACAGTTGGCTGATTTTACCACCCAGGGAGACGGGCAGGGCACAAATTGTATCCTTTTGGCCTATAGATTCTTCTAATGTGACATTCAGGGAGGTCAGTCCTTGATAAATGTCCTTGGAAACATGAAATTGGGTCAGTGTGGCCTTAATTTCTGACCTATAGGGAAAAGAGAAGATTTGAGCACCCTGAAAATCTCATTGGCTCACATGCTGAGCGTCATGACCCATGGGATGTTGTGATTTAATGCTTGTGAAGGGTTCTGTGCTTTAGATAATCTCAGTATTCATAGTTATTCCTTATACAGTAGACCATCATTCATCTGAAAAGCTAGGGAGCTGTTATCAGATAAATATCATTCAGATGTAAAAAATTACAGGCTCCACCGTAATTAGCAAGTACTGGGTGTTACGGGATGCTGACAGACACAAATTTATTAAGCTTGTTAATAAAAAAATAGCTTTTCAACAACATATTTTGTTACGTGTTCCTTGATGTATCATATGAAAACAACAGGTGCCCGGTGGCACAAATTGTCCCCCCGCCCCATGCATAACTCAAATGTGGTTATTTCCTGTTACATACTTTCAATTGGGAATGGCTGAAATAGGACAATTCAGGATCTCAAAGTACGCTGTGTAACTGATGCAACTAAAACACAAAACGATTATCAGTGGTGAGACCTGCCTTATGTATGCGCTTAATGTATCCATGATCTTTGGTTGTGCAAAAGTTTGGGCCAAAAGCTTGAACCGTCCCTGATATGTGTGTGATATTTACCAAAAATAGAGTGCACATGGCCTTAACGAAAAAAAAAGCAATTGTAGGTGGCGCCACTAGAGTTCAGTTAATGATGAAGCTGTCAAAAAGCTTTATCTAAAAAAAATCTTTTGAATGAGTCTTTGAGATATGAGTGAAATTTTTAGCAGCAAAACAACCAGTGGCGTCACCTGTCTTGCATATGCGATAAGTCAGTCCACGATCTATAACTGCAAAATTTCAGGCCGAAAGGTTACAGCATTCCTGAGATATTTGTGATATATTTTTCTTTAAATAGACCCTTATAGATGGCCATATTAGAAAAAAATAAATTAAAGTGGCGCCATCAGAGTTCAGTACATGATAAAGATATACAAGAGCTTTCCACAGAAATAAACATGGAGCAAATTTGTTTAACCACTCCTCAGAAACAGGTGATATATATGCAAAGATGGACCTGTTCACTCTCATGGTAATGATGACCCCTTTCTAAAGGGCCTTTTCCATGCGCGCGGAAACGCGTGCGTTTCCGCGCGCTGAAAAAAATCGCGCAAGTGTAAATCAGATAAACCTTTTCCGTGTGAAATCGACATCGTGCGATGCGCGATTTTTCAGCGCGCGTTTCCGCGCGCGGAAAAGTCGCACCAGTGTTAATCATGTGTCCCTTTTCAATGGTTTCCGCGCGTGAGTCTTCTTGTAGAGGTCAATTACACGAATGCTGTCTGCTTGCAGACGCCCCAGCATTGATCGTGGTGACAAATTATACTTTATCGCTGCTCTGCTTTTCCACTTTATTTAATATATATATATGTATTATTCTGAATGTCAATAGTAATGAAAACTATACGTTCCTGTAAATATAACGAAAGTTATAAATGCATGTACAGTGACATGTACAAATACATCTACATGCTTGACATGTTACTGGGAACGATTTAGGATGGGGATTCCCTTATAAGAGCACGTTATGCGGAGGGGGGATTCCGCGGAAACGCGCGCGTTTCCGCGCATATGAAAAAACTAAATTCAGCGCGTTTTTAGCTCACCTGACTATAAGTCATCTGAGCTATAGTCGTGGTCCTTTGTCCGTCGTCCGTCCGGCCGTCCGGCCGTTAACAGGGCACGTTTTAAAACCGTTCGACCTACGAATCCATAATTCTGCATACCAATAGATGTCCCCAAAATCTTCTACCATACCAAAAATTGGGTCATTAGGACTTCGTTCCTTCGAGATATTAAGGAAAAACCTCCGTTTTCCATAAAAAAAACCATTGTTACACTTCAAAGCTGCCTAATATCAAAACCACTGATCTGTTTTTGATCATATTTAGTATTCTAATTTTTCCATACATTTTCTGTGCACATACCAAAACTTAGGTTAGTATTGGGTATTATTTTGAAGTTATGGGCCCAAATATAATGCAGTTTCTTAAAAATCAGGAAATATATTTGCTCACTTAACATGAGAATTGCTGAGGCTGGAGACTTTTTTCCAGGAATATAACTTTATTTAATCAAGATTCAACTGTTTACCCAAAATTAGATCTGAATTTTGCAATTTTTTCAAGTTATTAGCAGAAATAAAAAATCAGTACCTTAAATTTTGTCCAACTTTGGCAATGGCACGTTTTTTCCCTGTAAGTACTGTTGATTTAATTTTCACAGCATATATACATAAGGATTTAATCTTTTAAAATCTGAAATTTCAAAGGAATTGTTTGAAAAGAGTAGCTTTTATTCAAGTTTTCATACACCATGTCAAGTGTTGTTTACATCTGGCCCACCTAGTAATACAGTCTTCACTTGCATTATGTAACCCACCCCAGGCAGCTTGCCTTGGCTTAGCTTGGCCACTACTAGCAGGCTTCCCCTCTGCCCTGCATTCCCAACCCCAGCTGGTGCATAAACTAGATGAATGTTATAATTTTCTGTATTTTATTTTCTTTTTGGCTATGCTACATTTTAGATTTTGTATTGTACCACTAGGGTTACAATGATTAAAGTGCACATTTAATTGTGTCCACAAAGTGATGTATTGCTATGAAAGTGTGGATGTTCATCAGAGTGCTCATTAAAGATTTTAATGTGTTTGACTTATAACTCATGGTTGTATCAGTTGTTACATGATACTGGCAAAATAATCAAAATTTATATTGCTGATCCTTTATTTCAGTTCATAAAATTAAACATTGCCAGTTTGCTCCTGTTATAATATATTGGGGGTTTTGATCCTTGGATTAATTTTAACACATGTATTAGTTTCATAGTTGAGAATACTTTTCTTTTTTTCCTGATACCATTTAAAAAATTAAAAATATTTAAATTTTTAGCTCAGCTGACTGAAAGTCATCTGAGCTATAGCGATCACTCTTTGTCCGTCGTCCGTCTGTCCGTCCGTTAACCAGGCACAAATCGTAACCGCTGGACCTAGAACCTTGTAACTTGGGATTCTGAGAGGTCCATAAAAAATCTCCTTGGAAACCAGAAATTAGGTCTCTGTTACCCATATCCTTCGAGCTATGTGGCCCCAAAGTACCCCCCATAAAAGTAAAAAATTTCATACAAAAACTTCAATATCTCATTAACTACTTGACTGATGGTCATGATTTTTGGCATACATATTGATCATGAGATGTTACATCACTTCCTGCAGACTGGTGGCGCCACCTGTATTTTTCGATTTTTTACGATTTTTTTTCTCTATTTTTGAGACCTTAAAAAATGTGAACATCTGTTAACAAGGCACAAATCATAAAGACTGGACTTAGAATCTTAATTCTTGACACACTGAGAGGTCCATGAAAAATCTCCTTGGAAACCAGAAATTAGGTCTCTGTTACCCATATCCTTCGAGCTATGGGGCCCCAAAGTACCCCCCAGAATAGTAAAAAATTTCATACAAAAACTTCAATATTTCAATAACTACATCACTGATGGTCTTCATTTTTGGCATACATATTGATCATGAGATGTTCGATCAGTTCCTGCAGACTGGTGGCGCCACCTGTACTGTTTGATTTTTTACGATTTTTTCCTCTATTTTTGAGACCTTTGAGGATGCTGTCATCTGTTAGCGTGGCACAAATCGTAACGACTGGACCTAGAATCTTCATTTTCGACACACTGAGAGACTTATGAAAAGTCTCCATGGAAACCAGAAATAAGGTCTCTGTTACCCATATCCTTCGAGCTATGGGGCCCAAAATTACCCACCAGAATAGTCAAAAATTTCATACAAAAACTTCAATATCTCATTAACTACATCACTGATGGTCATGATTTTCGACATACATATTGATCATGAGATGTTTCATCAGTTTGTGCAGACTGGTGGCGCCACCTGTATTTTTCAATGTTCACGAATTGTTTTCTCCATTTTTGAGACCTTTAAGGATGTAGTTATCTGTCAACAGGGTACAAATCGTAACGACTGGACCTAGAATCTTCGTTCTTGACACACAGGGAGACCCATGATAAGTCTCCATGGAAACCTGAAATTTGGTCTCTGTTACCCATATCCTTCGAGCTATGGCACTCCAAAGTACAGCTCAGAATAATGGAAAATTTGATACAAAAGCTAAAGTATCTGAACAACTAATGCAGAGATAACCATAATTGTTTGCATGGATATTGATCATGGAGTGTTTCATAAGTTTCTGCAGACTGGTGGCACCACCTGTATTTGTTCGTTTTTTTTTACGAAATTTTTCTGTATTTTTGAGACCTTTAAAGATATGAACATCTGTTAACAGGGCACAAATCATAAAAACTGGACCAAGAATCTTCATTCTTGACACACAGGGAGACCCATGAAAAGTCTCCATGGAAACTTGAAATTAGGTCTCTGTTACCCATATTCTTTAAGCTGTATGGGTCCAAAATACCCCCCCCCCCCACCCCCCAGAATAATGGAAAATTTGATACAAAAACTGCAGTATTTCAATAACTACAACACTGATGGTCATGATTTTCGGCATACATATTGATCATGAGCTGTTCCATCAGTTTCTGCAGACTGGGTGTGCCACCTCTATTTTTTTTCAAAATTTTACGAATTTTTTTCTTTTTTTTGAGACCTTTAAAGATGTGGTTATCTGTCAACAGGGTACAAATCGCAACAACTGGACCTAGAATCTTCATTCTTGTCATGCAAGGAGGCCCATGAAAGGTGCCTGTGGAACTTGAAATTAGGTCTCTGTTACCCATATCCTTCAAGCTATAGGACTCCGAAGTATCCCTCAGAATAATGGACAATTTGATACAAAAACTGAAGTATCTGAACAACTAATGCAGAGATCACCATGATTTTTTGCATGGATATTAACCATTAAGTGTTTTTATTAGTTTCTGCAGACTGGTGGAGCCACCTGTATATTTGTATCCGCCAAAACGAAGTTTTGCGGATACTATGTTTTTGACCGAGTTCCTCCACCGCGGCGGCGTTCGTTTCCAGAGAGCTCCTCGGAGACTAATGGACCGATTTTTCCCAAACTTACACCTATTATCGGGTCACATGTGAACTGGTGCCTAACCAATTTGCGTTGACCTCTGACCTTTCCTCTCTATCCAGTGTCCATTTGTGGGTCTGTTTCCACTCATAAACCCTCATATCTCGGGAACCGTTTGACCGATCAGGAAATAAAATTGATACAAATGTAGCCCTTGGATTGCTTTATAACATACACAAAAAATGGTGGCGCCACCTGTAACCATGTTTGCACAGTGTCCATCTGTTCATCTGCCTTGGGTTAAAATCACTCATATCTCTGCAGTGAATTGACTAATTCACCTGAAATTCGTCATGCGTATACATCCAGGATAGCTTTCTTGATTTTATGACAGGTGGCGCCACCTACGTTCACGTTCACGCTGATGACATCCAAGCTTATATCTTGGGAACCGTTTGACCGATCAGGAAATAAAATTTATACAAATGTAGCCCTTTGATAGCTCTGTAACATACACAAAAAAATGGTGGCGCCACCTGTAACAATGTTTGCACAGCGTCTGTCTGTTAGTCTGCCGTGGCCTAAAATCACTCATTTCTCTGTAGTGGTTCGACATAACTGCCTAAAATTTTGCAGGTTTATACATCGTGGACAGCTTTCTTGATTTTATGACAGGTGGCACCACCTACATTCTAGTTAACGCTGCACACATCCAAGCTCATATCTCAGGAACCATTTGACCGATTGGGCCAAAATTTTGCATGTGTTTAGATCTCACATAGGTCTTTATCATACACAAAACTGGAGGGGTTACCTGCAAAGATTTTTGCACAGTGTTTGTCTGTTTGTCTGCCATGGGCAAAAATCGCTCATATACATGTAGTGGTTTGACTTTTCTGCCTAAAATTTTGCAGGTGTATACAACTTTGACAGCTTTCTGGATTTGTGGTAGGTGGCACAACCTACATACACATTTAGGCTGCAGACATCCATGCTAATATGCAACATACCTCACTCTATTTCCCCTTGCCACTCAATCCATGCCTCACTATCCGATTTTGGCAGATACATGTAGTCACTTGTCGGTTACCCGTATTCTAGTTTTAAAAGTCTACACATTTTTCTCTATTTTTGAGATATATAAATACAGACTAAATCTTGGCCTGTTGGTTAATCTGTTTGATGCTTCAGTTGAATGGGTATATACTACCATTCTGATGATAAAATTTCCTTTTGCGAATCTCTTCCCAGTCAGCTGAGCGTCATGACCCATGGGTCACTTGTTCCTGTTAGTGCTGTGGATTTAATTTTCACAGCATGTACACATCAGCATTTCATCTGTTAAAATCTGAAATTTGAAACTAATTGATCAAAAACTGTACATTTTATTCAAGTTTCCAGGTACCAAGTCTTCATTGTTTACATCAGGTCAGTATAAATGCAGTGTACTGGGCAGTTACATAACACCTTCAGGTCTGACCTACTGCCACTGTGAGTGTCTGGGTCAGGCAGTAATTACCAGAGAGCCTCTCTGTCTCTCTCTCTCTCTCTCTCTCTCTCTCTCTCTCTCTCTCTCTCTCTCTCATTGCCTCCCTTCCTCCCTCCATCCCATTCTGTTGACAGGTACTATAAACTAGATACATTAGCTATAAATGTTGATGCAATTTAGAAATTTGAATCAACTGAATCACATGTATGTTATACTGTAAATTTATAGTAACATTCGTAAACCTGGATAAAAATTATGTAATAAAAAAAAGGAATAAATGCAAATATTGTTAATTTTTTATTGGCTCAGTAGAATGGGGGGAAAAAATGATTTGCTTTGTTTCTCCATCTTTCTGTCTGTTTTAAATATTTAATGTTCATGAATAAACACTTTTTTATAAGCACTGTTGAATTAAATTTCATATCCTGTCTGTATATGCAAGGGAGTTGTAACTCTCACCATCCCCTTCTTTATCCCACTGCGGCTTCGGTCCTTGGCACTGTGAACAATAGTTCTATGGCTATAGCATAAAATTTAATAATTAAAGAAAATATCTGCAGAGAGACAGAGGCGTTGTAACTCTGATCATAACACAACCCCCCCCCCCCCCCCCCCCCCCCCCCCAATCAAGTCATTGCACCTGTGGAGTGGGGACGTTATGGCAACTGTATACATCTCATAAAATTGATAAAAAAGGTTTACCAAATAAATTGGATTTCATCAGACAAATGTGTAAACTGTTGAACTGTCAACAGCTTATCAAAAATGTAAGTAATGGAAAGGCATGGTCAGATCTCAAATATTATTTGCAACATTTTCTTTAATCATATAAACGAACCATGGCCCAAATTACCTCTTCCTCTCAAACTTTATCTACATTTCACCATATTTTTAATATTTTAACCTTCTAGGTGGTTCAGTAATGTTGACCATTTGTCCATAGGTACCTATGTACATGCCAGAAATTATGTCAATATTGTGTAATTTGTAGACGTGAGGGTCATCAAAATAATGTACCTTGTCAAGACCGATCTTGTCAAGATATCATGTCATACAGTCACAAATTCATAAATCCCCTCATCAGCATAGTTAATCATAACCTTGTATCTGTCAAATTGAAAGCTTGCAGTTTTCCATACACTATAGATCCTTCAACCAATAGCCTTATCATCATTATACCACTGCTTAGTATACTGTCATTGCATTCATATTTGCTCAAATAAATTTTTTTCGACCCCTCCCAAATAAATAAAAAATAAACCACCATATTTTACTCCATATTAATCCATCAGTCAGATTATTTCATATATCATTTACTCACATATTACATTATATTCCTTTATAAAAGCCCAACATGACCATGATATTCATAAGATTTTTCTACTCAATATAGTATAACAATGGTGATACATTTATAGTCCAATCATGATTAGCTGAGCGCCGTGACCCATGGGTCCCTTGTTTTAAGCGCGCTGAAACTCGCGCGTTTCCGCTCACATTGAAAAGGGGCCTAAGGCCCACAATTATGCGCTTGTAAAATTAAAAGAAAAAGATCATTTAAACCCTCCTGGAGTTATCTCGCCCAAAAGATTAGTCTGCGTCGACATGACATAATCAAAACCTAAGAATCTCCGACTCTCTTGTCTAAGGATACAATAAACATTCACATGCATCTTATTTCTGTTTAAATGCATATTTAAGTCACATGCCTTGCTCTTGCTCAATTCAGACATTACAGTTTTTTTAAATGAAAAATATTGCATTGCTTCACATGCTCTCAACTAAGGATCTTTCAATGTTCACCCCCCCCCCCCCCCCACACACACACACTATTTTTTTTTTGGTATGTTCACATTGGTTCAAGTACCTAGTGTATAAATAGCCTGTAAAAAGCTTATACATCAGTCAAATTGGCGTTTTAAAAGCCTTTCCCTGCAGGGAATATTTACATGTTTATGCAGCGCCGGTATCACAGATTCTATAAATAAGGCAGGTGAATAGTGAGTTTAAGATCAAAGCAGGGCATTTTGAAAATGAAAAATCATGACGATAGATGATCGAAATATTTGAACAATTTATTCATTGATTTAAATCATTTATGATTTAGATGTTATGCTCTTAATACTCTGCTTAATCTGAAGTTTCTTTATTCCCTAATGTTAATTATATATAGCTTTTAACTTGAATTACTCTTCCCTATGTGCGGTCTCTCATTAAGTTATATCAGCCCACAGCCCGCCCCGCAGTTTAAACAATAAATTTAATCCGCTCCGCCCCGTAGTTACTACCAATCTCTCCGCCGCAAAATTTTTATTCAGCCCGCATCCGCTCAACACAAATTTTATAATAATTTTATTTATTAATAAGAAAAAGGCACATAATTATACATCTCGAAATAGGACTAGGTAAATGTCGGCGAGAAAAGACAGGCATTATTATGAGTGACAAATTGGCAAAACAGGTAAACAATGGATCAGGTGTGTAAACCATTGCGCTTGGCGAGTAAGATCCTAACCGGTATTAAATGTGTAACTGGTCATCACGACCGTAGGTATGATTGATAGACCGTGCACAACTGTTATCCAAACATTATAGCATGACCTCGAGTCGAGCGACAAAGCCATCGCGCTTGTTGAGTATGAGCCTTCCGGTATTAATTATACGTATAACTGGTCATCACGGCCCAATCACGATTGAGGAACCGTGCACAACTTCTGTCATAACATTCAAGCGACATGACTTCGAGTTAAGCGATAGAAATACAGATTGGGACCATCAAGACAACTCAAACCCATCAGGTTTTTCGACACATACGAATTCGACACAAATGGAGTCAAATTAGTAAGGGTTTAACTGTTTTTGCAGGGATTCCACATTCAACTTCCTCACATACGGGAATTCGACTTAACCGAGTTCGACACAACGAGGTTTAACTGTGTATATGTTTGTTCATTAAATTAGAAATCTGGTCACAAAATGTCCACCATCACTGGTCACGCAAAAACCATATAACATATATATATGAAAAACGCAAATCACTGAGTCAACTGCTGTTGATCATAAGGATGTCATAGACGATCGTGCTGCATAGAGCGGTCCTTCTTTGCATGATGAGGGTAAACGGTGACTAAAATGGAAAACACCCTGCCCCTGTAAAACTAATTAGTTAAACTGGGAAAACCCTATATTGAAGGCAACTAGGGGTACGGTGGAGAAATTAGACCTCCAATGAAACATCCCCCACTATGAGCAATGCGTCGTTATTTTGCTCAATACAATTTCCATTTTATACAGACTTTACACCTAATAGGGGAACATTGAATGAATTATTAGAAATTTGATCACATTTATCTTCATAGCACAGTTTGTACTAGAAATTAAAACTTTGGTTTAAGAAATATAGTTCAAAGATATCAGAGGGCCACTTTGGCAATTGTGTTCATGTGGCCAATTTATTATCTGATTTAACCAATTTGTTTTGGTTGACCTCAACCAAAGTACATTGGTTGAGAATAACCAAATTATTTTGGTCAAACTGACCAGTTCTGTTGGTTTAAATTATCAGCTGTGTTGGTTGCTCTGACTAATATATATAGGTTGATTTGACCAATACCTGTTGTTTGATTACGACCAAAATAAATTTGTTTTAAACAATAAATTGTTTGGACATTTTTTGACCAATTAAATTGGTTGGATTCAACCAATTTTTGGTTGATTCAACCAATCTGTTTTTTAAGTGTTGCAGTCAAATTAAAATAAGAATGGGGCATTTGTAAAAATTTTGTGTGCAAATGTCAAGGAAGTGTAAGAACATTTTGAATATGGCTGTACCTGCATTATAGCCCTACAGGATTTTGTGGGCGGGACGGACAAAAAAAAGTAAACGAGGGGCGGGTGCGGGCTAAAAGTAGGGAAATGCGGGACGGGGTTGATACATGATATTTTAGTACGAGTCACTGCAGACCGAAAACATGCATGTTTTTTTTTTTTTAAGAACGAAGATGACTATATTTACTGAAATGTGATACACAGGTCTGTTCATGTTCCGTTGACTTTATACCATTTTCAGAAATACTGCATATTGAACATATGAATTATAATCTCTTTGAATTTTGGGACAGGTTCAGAAGCAGTGACAAATGGTTATATATTGTAGATATTAACCTGGATATTGTTTTGTATATCTAGTCTGTTCAGCACTGTATATATACTTGTGGCCAATGGCCAGTCTCACATATTACATAACATGGCTGAGTGAAGAGCACCACTTATGACCTGTGACCTTATAATAGCCACTGCATGGGCTGCATCTGGCTTTATTCCCCGCTGGATGTAACTTTACAAAACTCACAAATCCTGAGATGTGCTCCTCATGAAAGGACCAAACAAGACTGGCTGGTTTAGAGCACTGTATGGGCCAAACAGGAAGAGATCAAGAAGCCATGCTCTTTGGTATCTATCTCAACCATGCTCCAAAGCTAGGCTCTTTCTGTAGTTCCAAATCCTCCTCCTTTCAGCTAATTAGCTGAATCCCCAAACAGGACTCACGGCTTTGTCAAATAAAAGGTGTGAACTGTGGTGAGACAATAATTGTCCTCCAGCTGCTGCAGCTAGTGCACGAGTAGTATAAGTGTAGCTCTGGGCATACTTGATAGAAATTGTTCCTTTTACTCCAAATAAATAGCACCATGCGTATGGAAGACATGGGTCTGTTTAATTTTATTATCAGTTAAATATCTGAATATGTTGAATTTATACTTTTAAACTAGACAAAAAAGCATTATTTGATCAGTGTGTCCAAAGTACTGACATTTCCAGTTATATAGCAGTAAATAATTACATTTGGTAAATGGTTATTCAATGACGCTCCTTCCTTACCAGCGGGAAAACTGGAAAGGTCATAATATCAGTAAAACGTGTAAATGCTATCTTCTCAAATGTGGCGATCATTCATTATAAATATATTTTAAAAAGATCACATTTTTCTACATGGTTTCATTTTTTAATTATTTTTGGTGTTTGTTTCCCTATAGAGGTTAGTTTGCGGGCTGATTATTTGGCAAAAGTGCAGGGCGGGTGCGGGTCAATTTTAAACTTTCTATATGCCGGGCGGTACGGGGCGGGTTTTTTTCAGCTGCAGGGCGGGGCGGTTGCAGGCTGAAGGGCTGTTTTTCGAGGCGGATGCGGGCTCCAAATTTCGGGCTTCGCAGGGCTGTAGTCTGCATGCAGGGGATGTGCGCCATGCATGTGTCTAACTTTGGGACTGATACATGTAGATATATGTACCCCACAATTATGACCACCTTTGGGACTGACCAAAATGGTCGTAATTTGAGGATGGTCGTATCAGTGAAATTCTAAGTTACGTAGATTATAAATGATGGACCGAGAAAAGTGGTCGTATAGGCCTAATTCAGGGGTTGGTCGCGATTGTGGGATGGTCACAAGGCGGGGTTCTACTTTACATGATTGTAGTATGCGCAGCACATCTTTATTCAGTCTATGATAATAAATAGGGTATTGTCGCTAATTTTACCCTTTTTCACTATTTATTTCAAAGAAGTTTCTTCTTTTTTAAATTAAACTGATTTACACAGTGCCTCCATGGTGTCACCTTGATAACATTTGGAACCATCTGTACGGCTAGGTTCATATACAACAGGAAAGGCTATCCAAAATGTATAATTATGCACAACAGATTTCGAAGCAATCAGTAGTTGCCGGGAAAATTGAGATTTTGAATATTTTTTTTTAATGAAAAAGAATCGATTATAGTGTCATTTCAAATTTGAATGTCAAATGTTAAAGAGCTGCTTCAACCAGTTTTGTTCATTCTTTGAATGATGAATGGAAAATAGGTCTCACCCATGTGCGTTATATCATTTCTATGGTCCAAAGTATGATGTATAAGTACAGAAATAAGACTAAAAAGGGTAACTTATTTAATCATCTTTAGGTTGTGGCATTACTGACAAGTTTTGTGTGTTTCAGATCAGTCAATTTGATGCAAAATATACACTTTTCACAGGGATATATTTAGTAAAATATAATTATTATAAAATTAACATTAATATATAATTGGATGATATATTTTTTCAGATTTGTTCTGCTTTTTACTGCTGCATATTGCAGATGACATGTCCTTAATAATAATATTTAATCAATGTGCTTAAATGTATCTACTGTTGCTCTAAAATTGGCTTTTATAAAACAAAAAAAAAATACAAAGAAGTACATTAAATCTATTTTTTGGTAATTTATGGCAATAAACTCCACAGTTTGTGGTAAAATGAAAAAAAAATAAAGATGCTGATGTTGCAACTTTTTTATATGTATATAACAAATATAAATGACTTTGTTACTTTTTATATCGAATTAAATAAAAATAATTGAAAGCATATCCATATTTCTTATTCGACTCACACCTAAAAGTTATAGTCACAGCAAGTTAATTGTAAGTACTTGCATACACCCCTTTTTTAGGAGACCATTAGCGCATAGCCCAATTGATGAATTTTATGCAAATATATTAGTATGCCATGTTTGAAACAGACCAGATAAAACATCTAAGGCGCAAGTGATGTGATCCGAGTCCTCTCTTTGTGTATGTGAAGGTTCCAGTCAAGTGTAGACCTCACTTTGTTCGTGGTTTGTCATGGTGTGTTAACACTAGGGGTATAACTGTATGTTATCCGAGACCTTATTTTGTTCGTGGTTTGTCATAGTGTGTGTTTGAAGACTCCGGTTTACTGCACAGTGGCGGATCGAGGATTCTGAAGAGGGCCAACCCAGGGAGACTAAATGAAAACCTAAAAAAGCTCCTCTTGTTCGGAAATGAAGGTGTCAAGGTCGCGAAGTTTGGTTTGAAACCCTAAAAAAGGTTTCGGCTAATAAGGCGGAAAGGGGGGGGGGGGGGGGGGGGGGGAGGCGGACCCCCTACCCCGCGGATTCTCCATTCACTGCTTTCTGTCATCCGAAACATCACTTGGTTCGTGGATTGTCATAGTGTGTGTGTGAAGACTCCGGTGAACGTACTGTGTAGTGGCCGATTCAGGATTTTTGGAGAGGGTCCGACTAGGAAAACTAAATGAAAACCGAAAAAAAGTTCCTCTTGTTCGGAAATGAAGGGGTCCAGATCGCAAAGTTTGGTTTGAAACCCTAAAAAGGGTTTCGGCTAATAAGGCGGAAAGGGGGGGGGGGGGGGTCGGACCCCCCTACCCCGCGGATTCTCCATTCACTGCCTTCTGTCATCCGAGACCTCACTTGGTTCGTGGATTGTCATAGTGTGTGTGTGAAGACTCCGGTTAACGTACTGTGTAGTTGCCGATTCAGGATTTTGGAGAGATTCCGACTAGGAAAACCAAATGAAAACCGAAAAAAAGTTCCTCTTGTTCGGAAATGAAGGGGTCCAGGTCGCAAAGTTTGGTTTGAAACCCTAAAAAATGTTTCTGCTAAAAAGGTGGGAGGGGGGGGGGGATCTTGACCCCTTTGACCCCCCTCTGGATCCGCCATTAACTGCTATCTGTCATTCGAGACTTCACTTTATTCGTGGTTTGTCATAGTGTGTTAACGCTCGGGTTAACTGTATGTTATCCGAGACCTCACTTTGTTCGTGGTTTGTCATAGTGTGTGTGTGATGACTGTTTACTGTACAGTGGCGGATTCAGGATTCTTGAGAGGGTCCAACCCAGGATGATTAAAAGAAAAAATAAGAAATTGTCCTCTGGTCCAGAATCTAGGTCCAGATCGCGAATTTTGTTTGAAACCCGAAAAAAAAGATTGTTTCGGCTTCAAAGGCGGAGGGGGGGGGGAGGGGCAGGACCCCTTGAGCCCCCCCCCCCCCGGATCCGCCACTGACTGCTATCTGTTATCCGAGACTTCACTTTGTTCGTGGTTTGTCATGGTGTGTGTGTGAAGACTCCGGGTTATGTTATCCGAGACCTCACTTTGATGGTTGTTTGTCATAGTGTGTGTAGCGACCTCAGTTTGCTGTGTGTTGTCAGAGACCTCACTTTGTTGGTGATTTTTCATATGGAAAAACTTGAAAATAAATTGGGAAAATTTGTTAAAAATGTTATTTTATGAATAAATACATGATAATAAATATAAAACTGTGACAAAAAAGTTAAATTTTATATGCGTTATATAGGACCTCATTTTGTAGGGTTTTGTCAGAGACCTCACTTTGTAGGTCCTGTATAGGTAATGGTGTGTGTGTGTGCTTAGCTTTTTGTTCGCGAGGGTTTCAAAATCACGATATTCACGAAGGGGAATTAAGAAAAAATGAAACCTTCTTGAATAAGACGCCACATCTACAGAGGTAAACAGTAATTTATCTTTTAGCATCAAATGATATCTCACGTATATTGTGCCATAGTAAGAGGGATGTAGCAAGAGGCTTTTCAAGTCAGCCTCGGATAGTGAACACGTTATCGACGCCACCTAACATTTTATAATTAGATGAACTTATATCTGCTAAATATTATGCTTGCCCTTGTCTTAGTGATCAGATGCCACTTAGTTGGATTTCTGACTTTGACAAAGACTTAATTTTTAAGCCCTTATACAGAGTTTAATGTAACAGAACATTTTATAATTTATATGTACTTACCTAATGTTTGCCATTGTCATACTCTCGTTGCATATTGTTGAATATGTTTTAGTTAATATTTTATAACTCATAGGCCTATGTAGGTATTTGCGTAATATTCATGTATTTATCTTTATGCTATATGTTAAGCATTCTACATTTTTTTTTACATAAATTTGCCTTTTATGTGTATACAACTGAAATGTTACCAGGACCCATGACCCTATTGAAAATCAGCATATTGTGCTGAACAGGCCATCCTGGTAAAACATCTTTGAAATAAATAAATAAGTAAAATAAGAAGTCGAGTTTTTAAATATTCTGATATTAGTTTACCCATGTTCACACATTTTATGTAATATGTGACAAAATTTACTTTTCTTCTGGATTCGAGATGGACCCGGTCCGATTTCTCGAGTCTTACATCACTGGTATAGCGTTAATATTAGTATACATTTCATGTTACCCGAAATTCAAAGATTGACCATTTAAATAATAGCCCTACCAATTTATTTATAGATGTTATTATATATATATAAAACGATTGTTTATCCATATGCAAAGAATATAATCCTGTCAGAGATATACGAACACAAAGTAACGAACAGCATCAAAACGGGACCTTGTGCTTGCAGCCAACAATCGTACGACGGCAAGTCGACCTTGGATGCGGGTGGACTGATCGTTTCATTATGAATACCAATGTAAATGTCACTATATTTACTGGGGGGTCCATATTTCAGGTACTATAGTATACAGCAGATTTCAAGGTAACATAGAAAGTACAAAAAACAATCGATTAATAATCGATCTTCTGTTGATTTTATTTTTCAATCATCGATTATGGTTTTAAAACAAATTTCTAATATAGACCTAGGCCTACTTATTTATTAATAAATAATCTACGTATCCAGACACACAAAAAATATCATTCAGGAATGACTTCAGTTATATATTATATGCCCGTTTAGAAGAAGTTAATTGAAGCAGTTAAATTTAGAGATCTTAGTAATAAATTGGCCTAAAATACGTACGCTTTTATTGTTAAGTAATAGATATATACGTACATTATCTGTGTGATAATAAATTTACAAGGCCCATTCATTTTTCTCTCTGATGCCTGATGAACAAATCCGAGCAAATTCATCTTATATAATAATATTATATTAATATTTTAATATTATTATAATGCATGTAACCTCGATCGTTTGGTACACAAGCACCGCGGGACCACCTTATAAGGCTGATATGGTCATCGAAAAACCGATTTCACACAGGCCGGGTTCGTCCATGCCGAATTTCTCTCAGGCCGATCTCGCTGTAAGCTGATTTGACAGTTCCCTTTTATCGCACACTGACTTTTGGATCATTACGTGTGACATACTGTTCTGGTACTCGTCTCATGGCCAAAGGATTTCTGAACATCAATCCAAACTAGCTTTCTTTTTATTGTTTGATCAACATGGCTGCTTCCATGGATGCGGCCGATCTGGAGCCCCTGAGTCCTGGTATCCAGAATATTTTGGACCAAACGTCATTGAGATGGATTTTTGTTGGTGGAAAGGGTGGCGTGGGCAAAACAACTTGCAGGTTTGTATAGACTGTAGTACACTTTTCCAGTCATAAATTATTTGGTTATTAATCAACTTACACAACTGGACTTTTGCAAGTTTTGGATAGCAAAGGTAGTTGGAGAATTTTAACAAGAAATGTAGATTACAGTATTTACACATATTAGATATATTACACTGCCACAAATCATTTTCTAGAAAAGATTAATTTTCTTATTGCATTCCAATAATCATGTATACACAAACACCGAGCACTCCCATGGTCAGGCAATCTTGCTGCACAAAAGTATGTGGCAGCATTAGCCTATACATGTGGTACATTTAATCGCTGTATATTTTTAAATATTGTACACTCCAAAAGACCATTTTTGTTTGAAACCTGAGCCAATGTTTTCCAGTGAGTCAGTCACTACATTCACTGCCATTCAGGTAATTATGATTCTGATATTAAGTTCCTCTTTTGAGCATTTTCCTCATGCATTATCTGGTCTATGAAGAGATTTCTTGTGCACAATAGACCTAATAGACCTTATCACTGTGCGGAGGTTGCCTTTTGAGAAGGGATCACAAATAGAGATTATTACAGGCCAGTGACTGCAAAATGCACGAAAACCCCACATGGAGCCCTTGGTCTCAGCATCACACACTCCATGGCCGTTGTGTTACCAGGCCTAAACTCACAAAGAAAGGGGTGCCTATGAATCCAAAACACTGATGGAACTGATCTGTCTCAGTCTTAGGCATAATGTCAGTGTTACTGTTCTCATACTGTCAGTTCTATTTATTTAATTAATTAAATTAAATAAATTTCAGTCTAACTCAATGAATAAATAATGAATAACAATATGTAAATATAACTGTAAATCCTGTGATTCTCTGTTAAATATGTGTATATGTTTTTAAAATAAAATGTGTGGAAAATGTCAACAGTATCATCCCTAACTTCCTTTTCTTCCTAGAAACTTCCTTTTCTTCATGGAAATTTCCCTATCTTCCCTGGGATTGGAAGAAATACCTATCTTCCCAGAAGAATGCCAACCCTGGTGTATCAGCTGGGGGCTTCCACCCGCAAAACCCTGCTAGCATTTGGGAATAGTAAATGAGAATGTAAAGCAAAATAAAAAGCAGATTGTGTAGTAAAACACAAGAGGAATAAATTAAATGGGGGCTGCCACCCCCAAACCCCCACTAAATCCATCCCGTTTTGATTGTGTATAAAGTCTGCATTATTTGTGCACAAGGGAACACAACACAAGGAGATAAAAACAGTAATGGATGGTTACTTTGCTTAAGATTGAGACGACAAGAAACAGCAAGTATATGAAGTGCACATATTAAGAACAGGACATGAATACACTACAGTTTTAGTTATTGAATAGCTTTTCATGGTATACTCTGATAATAAGACAGTTTCAGCCAGTTAAGACCTGTCTTTACCTGATGGAAATGTAGATCAGATACTGTATGCACACCAATTTTTAAAAATTTTGAATAAGAGTTTTTCTTGTTCTCAGTCCCAGAAAAAAGATATCTTATGGCAAGAAATATCTCAGGGATATCATAATGATGAAGATTTTATTATGATAACATGATATATCTTCTTTTAAGAAAATCTAGGTACAGTTGCTAGACTTTAAGCATGCTGAGTATATATCAAGAAAATATCTTGAGGATTTAAAAAAAAACATTTTACTAACAGAAACATTTTCTTTGATAAGAAATAAGATCTTTTCAAGAAAATTACTTTTGGATGTGTAATATTTTCAATGGTTATAATATGTTTTAACATAGGACAAAAGTCAAAGGCAGTTCAATTTTCATTTTTTTTTTTATCCTGTAACTAAACTGCAATAAATTAATGTAGTTTTGAATATTGTTACAGTTTAATTAAATGTAAATAATCATACTGAAACTCATATAGGTAATAAGAAATAATGCCTGTAAAACCAGTATATTGTCATTTGAAGCCTTTTAAAGATACTCATAATACAGAAAATATTTTTTCCTCATAAATATGTGTCTCATTATGTAAATCTTTATTTACAGAAATATATTATTTTATAGACAACAGCTGTATGGTATGTAGCTACAATTGTTGTGATTTAAATACGTTTATTTTTGAAGGAATGCAAAATAGCCCTAATTTTTTTTTTTTATTTATTATTTTATTTCAGACAATTATCAAACCTTACATTATAATCATGTCCATTGTAAGTTACATACAAACATATAAAAATATGTAATAATAAAAAAAACATCTATAATGTTCTCGGGTTTCACCAGTTTGCTGAAGGATATACAAAAGGACAAAAAAAGTTGAAAGAGGTTTAAAATTAACAGTCAAAATGATTATTATTCACTCCAGATTTTCATAATTTACCTTTATTTAGTGCAATTCATTTATCTGGTAAGTGAATTCTTTTTACAGCTATTTACTTTCATTGCATCTGGATTATGCCTGCTCCCCTTGTTTTATCCTGCTACATAATGAACAGCACTGGCCTAACATACTGTTGCTACATACATATATGTGTGTGTGTATGTGTCTGTTAGTTCAGAATAAACAGAACATAGCTTTCCTTATATGCATATTATTCTTTTATAATCAGATTTAATAAATAACATATGTAATCTTTGCATGGCTATGTGGTTATAGGAAAATTGATGCCTATACCATAGTGACCAAGTTTATAATTCATATAGCATATAATTTCCAGCATATATAGAATAATGCTTTGGTGTTATAAAATGTAAATTTTATAGATGTATAAATTGCCGCGTTGGTACAATATGCTTCACCATGCCATATATTCATGTACCATCTTTCCATATAAGTAAAATTAAATGAAAATAATATCTGTAGTCAATACATGGTTAAGCACTACATATACAAGGTTCACAGAGTGACTTCCTCATTCTCTGTTATGTATAATGGGGGTATAACTAGGATGCAGGAATCTGGGCCCTCTGGAGTAGCTGGGTACCAGCCTAAACCGAAAGCATTTGGCATAATCCAGTCATTCTGAAACTAAATAGCTCTACTGAAACCTAATTAAATTGTATTGTAGATCCCAGATATATTAATGAAACAGTAAATTGTATTAAACAATTAAATTTTGATGTGAATTGTCTTAATAGCTGTCGATTTAAGACCTTTTGCATCCTCTTTCTTCTTTCGTCAAATTAGTGAGACCACTAAAACTTTCTCTTCTGTCTGCAAAAACCCTGCTTATGCATGCAAATTAATGTATAGATAATACATTTCATGACTTTAAAGAAAATTATGAAAGGAAATGGGTTTGGTCTAAATCCAATTGCAGGAACAAACAAAAGGCTACTTCTTTTATTTTAGGGTAGATTATACCAAGAAAAAAAATGAATCTTTGAATACAATTAAAATAGGACAACCCACTGCCTGTTTTAACATATAGCTCAATTTACCCAGACTGTATAGGACTGTGGTGTTCAAAGTTAATTGTAATCATTAGGTGTTTACTAGCCAATGTATAGGATCCATACAAAACAGTGAGGTTGTTTTACTTACTTACTCCATCTGTTAAGATTCATTTCTTTAGAGAAAACATTACAGTCTAGTAGTAAAACGCTAGGAAGAAAAAATTTTTACAGTATTATAAAGTTTTGTCTATTTTTTAGCTCAGCTGACAAGTCATCTGAGCTATAGCGATCACCCTTTGTCCCCCGTCCGTCTGTCTGTCCGTCCATCCGTTAACCTGGCACAAATCGTTACTGCTGGTCCTAGAAACTTGTAACTTGACATCCTGAGAGGTCCATGTAAAATCTCCTTGGAAACCAGAAATTAGGTCTCTGTTACCCATATCCTTCAAGCTATGGGGCCCTAAAGTCCTCCCCCAGAATAGTCAAAAATTTCATACAAAAACTTCAATATCTCATAACCTACATCACTGATGGTTAGGATTATTGGCATACATATTGATCATGAGATCTTCCATCAGTTCCTGCAGACTGGTGGCGCCACCTGTATTTTTCGATTTTTTACGAATTGTTTTCTCTATTTTTGAGACCTTAAAAATATGAACATCTGTTAACAGGGCACAAATCACAATGACTGGACCAAGAATCTTCATTCTTGACACAGTGAGAGACCTATGAAAACTCTCCATGGAAACCAGAAATAAGGTCTCTGTTACCCATATCCCTTGTGCTGTGGGGCTCCCAATTACCCCACAGAATAATGGAAAATTTGATAAAAAAAACTGCAACATCTCAATAACTACAACACTGATGGTCATAATTTTTGGCATACATACTGATCAAGAGGTGTTCCATCAGTTTCTGCACACTGGTGGCGCCACCTGTATTTTTTTTCAAATTTTTACAATTTTTTTTTCTATTTTCTAAGACCTTTAAGGATGTAGTTATCTGTCAACAGGGTACAAATCATAACGACTGGGCCTAGAATCTTCATTCTTGACACACAGGGACACCCATGAAAAGTCTCCATGGAAACCTGAAATTAGGTCTCTGTTACCCATATCCTTTGAGCTATGGCACTCCAAAGTACAGCTCAGAATAATGGAAAATTTGATACTAAAGCTGAAGTAACTGAACAACTAATGCAGAGATCACCATAATTGTTTGCATGGATATTGATCATTGAGTAATTCATCAGTTTCTGCAGACTGGTGGCACCATCTGTATTTATTGAAGTGTTTTTACGAATTTTTTTCTCCCTTTTTGAGACCTTTAAAGATATGAACATCTGTTAACAGGGCACAAATCATAACTGGACCAAGAATCTTCATTCTTGACACACAGGGAGACCTATGAAAAGTCTCCATGGAAACCTGAAATTAGGTCTCTGTTACCCATATCCTTTAAGCTGTATGGCTCCAAAATACCCCCCAGAATAATGAAAAATTTGATACAAAAATTGCAGTATCTCAATAACTACAACACTGATGTTCATGATTTTTGGCATACATATTGATCATGAGGTGTTCCATCAGTTTCTGTAGACTGGGTTTGCCACCTCTTTTTTTTAAATTTTTATGATTTTTTTTTTCTTTATTTTTTGAGACCTTTAAAGATGTTATCTGTCAACAGGGTACAAATCATAACAACTGGACCTAGATTCTTCATTCTTGTAATGCAAGGAGGCCCATGAAAAGTGTCTATGGAAACCTGAAATTAGGTCTCTGTTTCCCATATCCTTCAAGCTATAGGACTCTGAAGTATCCCTCAGAATAATGGAAAATTTGATACAAAAGCCGAAGTTTCTGAACAACAAATGCAGAGATCACCATTATTTTTCTGCATGGATATTGATTATGGAGTGTTTCATCAGTTTCTGCAGACTGGTGGTGCCCCCTATATTTTATTAAATTTTTAAAATTTTTTTCTCTATTTTTGAGACCTTTAAGGATGCTGTCATCTGTTAACGTGGCACAAATTGTAACAACTGGACCTAGAATCTTCATTCTTGTCATGCAAGGAGACCCATGAAAAGTGTCTGTGGAAACCTGAAATTAGGTCTCTGTTACCCATATCCTTCAAGCTATAGGACTCAGAAGTATCCCTCAGAATAATGGAAAATTTGATACAAAAGCTGAAGTATCTAAACAACTAATGCAGAGATCACCATGATTCTTTGCATGGATATTGACCATGTGTTTTTATAAGTTTCTGCAGACTGGTGGAGCCACCTGTATTTTTTTTTTAATTTACGCATTTTTTCTCTATTTTTGAGATATATAAATACAGACACAATCTTGGCCTCTTGGTTAATCTGTTTGATGCTTCAGTTGAATGGGTATATACTACCATTCAGATGATAAAATTTCCTTTAGCGCATCTCTTCCCAGTCAGCTGAGTGTCATGACCCATGGGTCACTTGTTTTATTTTTATAAATGTATTGTTACAGCTGCAGTCTGGCTGTACAGCTGTCCAAGGTTCGAGAAACTGTGCTGATCATCTCAACAGATCCTGCACACAACATATCAGATGCATTTGATCAGAAGTTCTCCAAAGTTCCCGGAAAGGTCAAAGGTTTTGATAACTTATGGGCAATGGTAGGTGATAGTTCTGATCTTTTGAATCTGCATTCTTGTCAATATATCTAACATCCGTCAGAATAATTTATTTTAGTGCACATGCTTAATTTATATTTTATCAAATTGGTCAGGGATATTATAATATTAAACTTCTTTGGTTTAAGTCAGAACTAACCACAGATGACAGTAAATATGGCATGACACTTTATCATCCTTTTTCCAGTTTCTTGAGTCAGTTCTGTTTGTTTCTAAGGTAAAAATAACCAATTGTAACAATTTTAAGTCAAACATTTTGTTTGGAATTTGCCAATTTCACATTCTGGTTGTGTTTTATTATCATCATTTATTCTCTCTTGCAGTGTGTTAAATCAGCATTTTTATCATATTTCATTAATAAAAAAAGAGAAAATACACAATATGAATATATTTAGATGAATTTAGTGTTTGATTAGTTCATAATAAAAGCACTGATTGTATTCTATGCCTTCATTCCAAAATATATATTTCAGGAAATTGATCCAAATTTGGGCATTGCAGAACTTCCAGATGAATACTTTGAGGACAGAAGTAAGTAAAGAAACCTTAATTAGGAGGGGAGGTGTAATTAAACAGTTCTAAATACCTGTTGCCCTTGTGTGTTACCCTTTTACTTTTCACTCTTCCTTACGCTCCCGAGGCAGCAGAAATCTTGCGCTTCGGAAGAAGCTACAGATTTTCGCGCTGCCTGCTTTGACCGTTTATGATGCACTTAAACACCAGGTGGTGCTCAAGGGCCTGTCTGCTGGAAAAACTGCTGATGTGACGAGCAGCCAACCAAATGCAAGTCAACAAACACTCGACAGGCATCAGGCTCCGCCCAGAAACCATGCACGTGTGGGGCATTTCTCTCTGAGCCTGTGGCCTGTTCAAACAGTTGCCGGGGTGATGAGCTGTCACTCAAAATGAAATGAATGACATTTGCTCCGTGAATTCCTCGCTTGGCTGGTAAACCCTATTGTCTTCAGCAAAGGGTCTCATCTGATTGGACCAAAATACAGTGCTCCCCTCTGGTGTAGAGATTCAGGATTAAAGGTCATAACAAACAGCGCTTACGATATAGTGTAACGTGACCGTGACCTTACAGGTCAAAGGTCTTGCTAAGTGCATGCAGAGACAAATAAATGAGACGTTGATAAATATAAATAACATTTATTAAGTTAACAAAATACAAATAAAAAAACAGTAGCCAGAGGTAATGCGAAATTAGTAAGTTTGCCGGGTTGTTCCCATGTAATTACAAAGATCAAATATGGAAAAGAGAAAATATTACATCGCCCTTAATGTAATTTAACAAAAGGATTTTATTTATTTTAGCTCCTGTAGTTACTGTTAAAAGAAAAGGGCCTCGCTGATCTTACCAAACGTTGTTAGTGGTGCTTCAAGCTGGGATGTCTAGACGACATCTAGACAGTTGTAAGCTGTCTGGGAGACCTGCACCCATTGAGCTCTGGCATGATCTGACTTAGGCATGGCCAGTCGCCCCCCTTAAATAGATTCCCTTCCGGAAACCCGTTTGACGGACAGAAGGATAAAAGCCCAGCGGAAGCCAAGTTTATAAGTTTACAGACGGAAGCCCGCTTTACGACCGGAAATATGTCAGACTGGTCCCTACCAGCAATACTCGCTTTTTCAACCCTCGTTACATCATCCCCTCCTCTCAAACTAATCCGTCCCGGATTTTCTACCTAAAAACAATTGCGAACTAGTGAAAGTAGGGATTAATCATAAAGTGAAATTTCACATGCAAACATGTTAAACACAAATATGTAACCAATATTCAACAGATTACAATATAGAAAACTTATATTACGAAGCGATACTTATGATCACACGAATTTAACTCGCCTTCATCAGCTTAGTTCCTGACCATTAAATCACAAATAAGATAACATAATAAAATAAACAGTAAATTATATAACACTGAGTCTTATACATCAAGTAGCCATCTTGCGTCTTCTCCTGGTCCCTTCTTCCAATAAGTCCATCCATCAGGTTCACTCATTGGTCGCTTCCTGGGTCCTGGTCTCCATCTCCTGGTTGCACTGGATTCCATGGCTTTGGCCTACTTGTTGTGTCCCTGGTCTGATCAAGGTGGTCTCTTTTTTCACAGTGGTTCCATTTGGAAGGTATTCCCATTCTCTTTTTATAACAGTAGTCAGATACCCCGGCCACAGTTCAAATGTGGTGTTGTCTGTGAACCAAGCACTGTCCGCTGATGGCAGCGCACTCCGGATCAAATTTGGCGCCCCCTCCAAGAAGGTTTCCCTGGGATCCTGTCTGTGCGTTCTGGGCGTCTGAGTTGGGATAATCCTCCACCTTGGCCTGCTGGACTCTGTTGCCTCTTCCATTTCGCACTTATCTGTGGTTGGCTTCCGCTTCCTTGCCTGGGTCGCACCTCCATGCTTCTTGTTACACTTACCCTCCTGTTCCTGAGGGCGGGCTGCCCATCATCATATCCACCGGTAGATGCGGTTCCCATCCGAACGTAACCATGGAGGGTGAGAATCCGGAACTATCATGCACTGAAGTTCGGAAGGCTAACATAAGAGACTGGATATGTTCGTCCCAGTCCCTTTGGTTGTCTGAGACGAATTTAGCTATCATTGACTGCAGAGTAGAGTTAAATCTTTCAACCATTCCATCACTTTGTGGTCGATAGCTCGTGGTTCTTGTCTTCTTTATGCCAAGTTGCTGACACAGCTCCTTGAAAACATTCGACTCAAATTGACTTCCTTGGTCGGAATGGACATGAAGTGGCAGACCCCACAAGCTAACAAATTGGTTGATGAAGACATCAACTATCGTGGAAGTTTCCATGTTTAGAATGGCCCAGGCCCCCGTCCACTTTGAGAAGTAGTCGGCTATCACCAATATGTAGCGATTACCAGATCCTGACTAGGGGAAATGGTCCCATGAGATCCATGACTAGTCTTTCCATTGGCACTCCAACATAATTTTTTGGTCATCGGTGACCGTTTGGACTTGACAGGGCTTGCATTCTCTGCAGTGGTGGCTTACATCATCAATCATGTTCACCCAAAAATAGCGTTGTTTAACTTTAGCAAGCGTCCGTTTTACACCAAGATGGCCTGCTGTGACGTCATCATGAGATTTCTCCAATATGTCTTCTTGGAGTGCCCTTGGTAATACCAGTAACCAGGTAGTGCCTTTAACAGGATCTGATTTCCTTCTGTACAGTATTCCATTGATGACTTGTAGTTGTTTCCACAGGCCGAGGTAGGATTTGACCGCCGGAGATAAGTGTGAGACTTCTTTGGTCTCTCTCCTCCTTCCACAGGAGAATGGGTCTAACAGCTGGGTCCTCAAGTTGGAGTTGTCGAATGTCTACTAAAGACCTCTTGGCGAGCAAGGAAACTGCAGTTGAAGGTATGCCTGACATAGCACAGTATTGCTGGGTATCAGTTGACCAGAGTTGAACTCTCACTGTTTCCCGCTCTTCCTGTCCGTCACAGTGCTTACAAGGAGAGGTAGAACATGGGCGTCTCGATAAAGCATCTGCATTTTTGTGCTTTGACCCACCTCGATCTTGAATGTCGAGTTGTTGAAACCATCTAGCGAGTTGGCCTTCTGGCTCCTTGAAATTCAAGAGCCAAGTAAGAGCACCGTGGTCGGTTCTCACTAGCAATTTACGACCATACAGGTAATGATGAAAGTAATGGACCGCTTTAATTATTGCCAGCAGTTCTTTCCTGGTTACACAGTAGTTTTTCTCACTTGTTGACAAAGAATTGCTATAATAGGCGATGACTCTCTCGTAACCCTCCTGGACTTGCGATAGTACAGCACCAATACCTGTATTGCTGGCATCTGTGTCAAGAATGAAATTATCTGTGCCAGTGGGGTGAGTAAGTATAGGAGCTGACAACAAGGCATCCTTGAGTTAAGAGAATGCTTCTTGACAGGCATCATTCCAGTGGAAATGACTTTGCTGTTTCAAAACAGTATGCAGAGGACTGGCTATGGTTGCAAAGTCCCTGACAAATCTTCTGTAATACGAACAGAGTCCTAAGAAGCTCTTTACCTTGGTGACGTTGCTGGGGATGGGCCAATCTCTCACTGATGATATTTTCTCAGGATTGGTCGAGATTCCTTCTGCAGAAACAATATGTCCTAGATATTCCACCTTGTTCTTGAATAAGTGACACTTTTTCGGTGTCAGCTTAAGTCCAGCTTTGCCGATCCTACAGATGATTTCTTGAAGTCTCTCAAGGTGACTGTCAAAATCAGGACTAAAAACAATGATATCATCTATAAAGAGTAGACAAGTCTGCCATTGTAAGCCTGCCAGGACGCATTCCATCAAGCACTCAAAGGGCACTGGTGCGTTGCACAGACCGAATGGCATTGTTTTAAACTGATACAGGCCTTTGACTGTGGCAAAGGCTGTCTTCTGGGCATCTTCAGGTTTCATGCCCACTCGCCTGTACCCACTGGCAAGATCGAGTGTTGAAAACCACTTGGCTCTACCCAAGGCATCTAGTGAGTCATCAATCCTGGGAAGTGGATAACTGTACTTGAGAGTAACATTATTCAATTTCCTGTAGTCCACACAAAAACGTGTTGACCCATCTTTCTTTCTGACCAGCACAATAGGGCTGCTCTGTGGACTATTTGAAGGCTCAATGACATTCTGCTTGAGCATCCGCTGAATTTCCTGTATACACTCCTCTTTCTTAGCTAATGGAAGTTGCCGTGGTGCCTGTTTGATAGGTTGAGCGTCACCAGTGTTGATACTGTGTTGGATCAGATCAGTTCTACCCAGATCACATTTGTCCCTAGCAAAAACATGCTGAACCTTACAGAGCATTTGCTGAGCAGCTTGTTGTTGTTCTTCATCTAGTTCTGATGTACATTCGTCCAAGAGCGTTGTCAGGTGTTTAGGGACTCGCACGAAGGTGTCACTCTCTACAGATGAGGTATTTTCAGTCTCAGGTTCAGTTGAAATAGAAGTCATCTGGGCCACATGATGTCCATGAGCAACCATGTTGTTTTTCTCAAGTTGAATAGGTTGATCACTGAGGTTAGCGAATCGCAAGGGAATATAGTCTTTGTTGGGGTTTACCACCATCTTGGCTAGGAGAATTCCATCATCACCCTGAAATCTTTCATTAGGTTCAACGACAGCTGTTGAAGGCAGCAGACATTGGTCTTTTGGGTCGTTTATGTATCCTGCCACAAAGATTTCACTCAAGGCTGGGATGGTCATCTTCTCATGTAGGGAAATTGTGAACTCTTCTCTCTCCTGTTTACATGCAGAGCAGGCAATTTCATTGTCCCCAAACCGCATACAACCAGTTTGAAAATCAATGCTAAAACCATGCTGTTTTAGAAAGTCAAAGCCTATTACTCCATCCCCTTCCACTTCTGCAACTATCATTGGATGGGTAAACACATCCTGTGCAATTTGCACAGGAAGGTCCACTTGACCAAGAGACTCGACGATTCCACCATCACCCATTCTAATTTGGAGTTTAGTGTCTTTGAGAGGGGGAAGCACATCTTCTGGCATTTTAAAGTATTGTGTAGGATTCACAATACTGATGGTAGACCCTGAATCCACCAGGCAATCAATCTGTAGTCCGTAGATGTGAGTTGTCAAGTAGAGTGACTCATTTGGTGCATGATGATTTATATAACAGCATGAAACTATTTCATCGAGATGGAATGGTAGATCCCCATTCATTTCTGAGAAGATGGGTCCACTTGCATGTTCCGCTGAGACCTGACCCACAGCCTCAGCTACTGGGAGTTTCCCTTATTATCTTGCTTGTCGACAAGAGTCCTCATATACGTCTCATCGGGATATTTGGTACTGCTAGGTGGTGGTCTCCTATCATTTTCCCTTTGGTGGTCTGCCTCTCTTCTCCTTTCCCACCTCCCTTTGTTTTGCCGGCTGTAACATTCTGAATACAGATATCCAGTTCTTTTGCAAAACGTACATTGCTTTGGAGATGGTCTGCGTTTTGGTGAGTTCTGCTGCCCCTTAGGAGATGCTGGGGGTGTGGGTTTTGTGAGATGTTTGAGAATCTCATCTAATTTCTCACACAACACTCGGAGATTCTTCTCTGATGCCTCACAATTTCGCTGCTGGTTGACACTTGCCTCTACCTGGGGCTTTTCTGAGGGTTCCATGGACTGGAATTGAACCCAAGCTGATTGGACTCTGCGGGATCTACCGATTTGGAAGGCCTCGAATTCATGCCCGAGCTGGATTGCTTCTTGAAGGCTTTTCGGGTGTCCTTGCTGGATGGCCCATTCAATATCATGGTCGTGCAAGGCATCAACAAAGGAATTTTTAGCCAGAGTATCCTTGAACTCAGCAGTTGCCTCCGGGAATGCTTTCCTGACTAACTTCCTGATTTCCTGGGTGAGTGAGGACAAGCTTTCGCCTTTATTGCGTAACCTGGATCGCAGCTGAGTACGGTAAACCTCTCGTTGATTAGACGGCTCGAAGCGTTCTGTGAGTGCTGAGACAAGAGAAGAATAGTGAGTGCACTGGCCTGGTTCTAAGTCGCACAGAAGCCTGACCTCATAGGCTAGCTGCTAACTGCAGGGCTCTGGTTTGGTCTGACCATCCATTAAGTTGTGCAATAAGCTCAAATTGCACTAGGTGATCGTGCCATCCAGATGATCCATCAAAAGTAGCAGGGTTGGTAGCTGGTCTGTAGCATAGATGGTTCATGTGGGTTACCAAAATGAACTTGGTTTATCACAGGTGTATCGCTGTTTTGTGTAGAAGGTGCATGGTAAGTCTCACTAGACACAGGTTGACCACCCTGGATTGGATCATAATGTTGAAGAGGGGCAGCTCTGGTAATCACATATGGGAACCTGTTATGATGTTCATCAGGACCAGGCCGTCCTTACGGCTGGTGCTGGCGAGGTGTCGAACTGAGGTATTTTCGCTGATATGGCGCGTTCACTTGGGCTGGTTTCGTACTATCAGCTGCCGGGAAGTCCCATGTCTGCCAATGACGTGGATCGGGTTGACTGCCTTTGGTAGCACAAAATCTAGTCTCAACTCCGTAAATTTCATAACTGGGGACCGGCCTACCATGCAGCGATTCACGTTGTCTAGGTGAAGAATTTATGTTTTGGAGATTGCTGTCTTGACGAACTTCTAACCTGTTAGAACTCACAACAGGGACTGGCGTAAAACCTAGAGATGGAATGGGTGCATTTATTGCTTGAATCAAACTTGATGGTGCAGCTTGAAAAGGACCAGCAGTTGTAAAACACGGATGGATACTGGATGGAGCTGATATACCAGTGATGCTTCCGACGAACACAGGTGACGGTGGAATCTCATCACATTGATTTTTGTCATGAAAACGCACTTCATTGTATCTGGTAGGTCGAGGCGGTGAAAATAATTTGCCTTCTTCAGGACCAGATCTAGCATGGTCATTTGTCGTAGCACAGCACCTTGTGAGCCTTGGCAGTGGTGTTGGTTCTTTATAAGGTGACGCTTTACCTGGTAACGATAATCCATCATTAAAATTTGTCAGAAGTCGATGAACAGGCGATGAGAAACAAGGCTGTAAAGTAGCTGCACTAGTCACGAATCTAGGCGGAATCCGTTCAGCAGCCGAACGGATGAGGCCGGGCGTACTTCTGTCATATGTAGGATGGTCTATATTTGACGACCTTGCCTCTGTTGGCCATTGTTGTAAATCTGCAGTGGATTGTTGAACTGAATCTCTGCGCTGAGCGGCAGCATTTTGACTCTGGTGAATATTTTCAACTCGTTGAGATATAAGCTGAAGATGAGTTTGTTGCGTCTCTACATGTTGCTGATGTTGATACTGTATATCCTGGATCTGTCGTGCTTGCTGATCCATTGACGCTTGTAGATTCTGCAGGATATTCATCATGCCTCGGAAGTCGAAAGATGTAAGTGAGCGTGGTGGTTGGAGAGGACCACTCAAGTCAAAGATGGGATCGATACCCTCTGAAGGTAGCTGATGGTAATCCCTGCTCAGTTGCTGCAATTCGTGATGCTGTTGATAGCTGGTAGTGATACCTTGATCACTGTCAGTGGTGAGCAGGGGCGTTAAACTAATTAAACCTGGTTCAGACATTCTTGCTGGGACACTTTAAAATTTAAGCTTGCTTTAAATTTTCCAAGTAAGCTTTCTTTAATGATTTAATTGTTTACAATAAGATATTATTTTATCTAAAATAAATTTATTCTAATTCTCTATTAAATCCTGCAAAAGGAATTATAACTGATGTTTTGTACATGCAGCAGTGACACCCGGTGTAACCTAATAAAATTATTGAGCAGTCTGCTAAGTATGCTTGAAAGGCAATTGAAATGCTTCGGTAAAGTTTGAAGTACATTCAAGTAGTTGAATACTGCAATTTGTTGGGATAAACATGCACTTAAAATACTGTTAGAAAATGTTCTGTTCAGAAGTGTAATAGGATCAAAGCACTGCCACCATTTGTAACCTGACTGTGACCTTACAGGTCAAAGGTCATGCTAAGTGCATGCAGAGACAAATAAATGAGACGATAAATATAAATAACATTTATTAAGTTAACAAATTACAAATAAAAATCAGTAGCCAGAGGTAATGCGAAATTAGTAAGTTTGCCGGGTTGTTCCCATGTAATTACAAAGATCAAATACCGAAAAGAGAAAATATTACATCGCCCTTAATGTAATTTAACAAAAGGATTTTATTTATTTTAGCTCCTGTAGTTACTGTTAAAAGAAAAGGGCCTCGCTGATCTTACCAAACGTTGTTAGTGGTGCTTCGAGCTGGGATGTCTAGACGACAGTTGTAAGCTCTCTGGGCGACCCGCACCCGTTGAGCTCTGGCGACGATCTGACTTAGGCATGGCCAGTCACCCCCCTTAAATAGATTCCCTTCCGGAAACCCATTTGACGGACGGGAGGATAAAAGCCCAGCGGAAGCCAAGTTTACAAGTTTACAGACAGAAGCCCACTTTACGACCAGAAACATGTCAGACTGGTCCCTACCAGCAATACTCGCTTTTTCAACCCTCGTTACAATAGGTAGTTAGCCTATTGGTAAAGCACTGTGTAAAGAGCTTAACTCTTCCTCAACCTCTTATCAAATGGTAAATAGGCAAGACCAAATTGCCACTTGACTTGGGCACATAGAAGACAAATTAATACCAGGGTTGGGTTTTATCCGTATAAAACCTGTTTAATCCAGGAAAATGGTAAAAGCTGGGTTTTATCCAGTTTAATCCAGTTTTATCCGGATTATACAGGATTAAACTGGATTAAACTAAGGATCACCCTTTAAAATTTAATAAAATTAACAAAAATGATAATCTCGATAAATAAGTTCAAAAGGTTATTAATATTAATATTATATTAACAATATATAAGTTTAATATTCAATTGGAAATTTCTTCCAGGTTCATGTTTCACTGTTGTCAGCATCCACTATTAGCTTATGCTCAACACACGAGGTTGACAAGCTGTCCCTTTCTCTTCTATGTTACTTTTCTGGCTGGTAGTCAATTTCTCAATAGGATGTATCATCTTTATTGCATCATCCTCGATCAGCCATCAAATATTTACTCATAGTGACAAGGCAAGCTTATAGGGTGACTTTTGTAACCATATTGTCAACAACTAATTATAGAGACTGTGGAGGAGGATGCCTGAATGACTTTGACCCAATGGAGGTATCTCCTCTCAGGCTGTCATGACTGGAATAATGTGAAATGGTTGCCCACTGTTGCAGCTTGTATAAACATGCCTTTCCAGTGGTCAAGGAATCACGCTACAACCCAAAATTCAGAGAAACCAACTTGGGCAAGATAGCTTTTCAAGTATTTTATCCTTTGCTTCTTGAAAGGTCTTCCCCACAAAATTATTGACAAAGTGACTGATGTCACTGTATATATTAAGTCATTTAAGCAATAAATGACTGGATTATGTACATCTCTCTCAGATGTAAGAATAGATGCTTATCTGTGTATATATGATATTCTATAGTACAACTGATTATGGATGGTGAACTGCAGTTGTTTAGCTTTCTTATAGTGTAATGTAAAAAATAATTGATCATGTTTTAATATAGAGTCATACTCGAACTGACCTCATAAAATAATTTAAAGTTTCAAAATTATTATTAAAGTCATGGTATGACTATCTGTGACAAAAACAATGACTTTTATGTATAAATATAAAGTCACATAATAATTCAGTTGACTAGACATAAATGTTACTTATAAGAACTGTATTTTTTTTACAGTGGAAAACTAAACTTAATATGAAATGTCTACTTCACAGAAGTATACACCCAAACTTCAGATAAAACTGGATAAAACCTGTTTTATCCAATCTGGATTAATCTGGATTTATCCAGTGGATTAAACCGACTGCGGATAAAACTGCCAACCCTGATTATTACCAATCCATACTTTGTTTCTTTAATTAGTTATCTAAGAACCTAAACAGAAACTGTGTATTGATGGATTTTTTTAATGCATATAAATGCATAAATTTTTATGGGTGTCATGTGATGTATTAACTTTGATATGCTGAGTTAGTCAAATTGTGATTGTGTCAGGTGTATGGAGTATGGGCAAGGCCATGGTGCAAGACCTGATGAGTGCGTTTCCTGGGATAGACGAGGCAATGAGCTACTCAGAGGTTATGAAGTAAGTATCCCTTTATCCTCTAATACAACCTACTTATACTAAAGAAATATTTAATAATGTGAGCTTCATAACCTGATCTTCCCCTCAGTCTGACTTCAATACATATCTACTTATGTCTCTACATACTGAAAAATCACCTGTATTATGGTGAAAGCCATGACCTGTGTTACTATAACCATTTCCACTTTAAACTGATTATCCACTTTGAATTTGGCATGTTTATTTTGAAATTCTAAAGGAATATTAGCTTGCAGTGTTCATCCTAATATTCAGTTTATAGAGACACCACATCGAGTCACTTAACCAAGTGACCAGGTGGTCCTATTTTGGTCTTTGTGATGTTTGGAATTTTATTTTTACAAAAAAGGCTCTAAATGAAAGGTCAGAAAATTTATTTAAAAACATTTTGTACAAAGGTTCATTTTGTTGGAGGATGTATCTGAATTATATTGCAATGGATTTGTCAGAAGAATGTTCAAATTTTTCATTTAGTTAACATTTCTTATTTGCAGGTTGGTGAAAGGGATGAATTTTTCAGTCGTTGTATTTGATACCGCCCCCACTGGTCATACCTTAAGGTTACTCTCCTTCCCGTCTGTGGTGGAGAAGGGCCTTGGTAAACTATTGAGGTTAAAAAATCAACTTAGTCCTTTTATAACACAGGTAAGCTGTCAGTCAACCAGGTGCATGAGAAATAGCTTTAGCTTGAAGTAGCTTTGCTGTTTAACTTGTTTGTTTACGTATTGGGCTTCTGGAGGGAAGTTGTTTTCAGTGACATTGTTCATAAAAACCACTCATTTCTTCCACATAAACATGTAACTCTTAAATTCATATATTCCCAAAAATGTAGTTTTATATAAACCCACATATACATAACATCATTCATGAACAGGTTTAAGCAAAATTACTGGTCCTATTATTCACTATACTTAACTATTTTGTTATTAGAATTGTTTGAAATCTACTGACTAGATAAACTTACTGGATTTGCTCATTGATAGATGGCAAATGATTAATACAGTTTTATATTGTCAAAATGCCTTTAATGAATCAAGTAGCCTTTGATTTTTTGTGATTACTTCACATATTTATAATTTTGGCAATTTAAATTTCCAGCTAAGTCAGAAACCTAACTGTGACTAGTACACAGTACCAATACATCAAGCCTATCATGTTTCATTAATTCTCTCTGAATCAGTGATGTTTTCTATTCCCACCAGATGGCAGGCTTGTTAGGTATGCAAAACATGAATGCAGATGAGATGACAAAAAAACTGGAGGACATGTTACCCACCATAAGACAAGTGAATGAACAATTTAAGGACCCGGTAAGTGCAAATCTTTCTCTCACTTGTTGGAATTTGTGATTAAATTTACAAAACCATAAATATCTCTTGAATCCAAGGGGGTTATGTTTATACGAAAAACTCAACCATATCTGATGAACCAAAATCATGTAATATAAAAATACTATGTACCTACATCTACCCTCTGACTTGTTAATGCAAACAACAGGCCATGTATCCAAACTAAAAAAAAAAGAAATTTCTGTTGAAGTCCTTTCCTTTCCATCTCCTGATGTACACCTATTTTTTGCTTTGAAAAATTTTATTAGTTACATTTTGAAGGAGTTAATGGTTATGTAGGGTAGAAGATTAAAGGGCCTAATTTTCAACAAGGTAAATTGACACCTACCTTACAGTTACACATTATTAAGGAAACAGAATTATTTTGCAATATGAGAAATCATTTGCTAGTATGTAAAACTGAATTATTTATATCTGCTGTGTTTCCTTGTGTTTTCAGAATCAGACCACTTTTGTGTGTGTATGTATTGCTGAGTTTCTGTCACTGTATGAGACAGAGAGGCTGGTTCAAGAACTGACAAAACACGGGATTGACACTCACAATATTGTCGTAAACCAGCTGCTGTTTCAGCGGAAGGCAGATAAACCCTGCAAAATGTGTATATCACGGCACCGTATTCAAGCCAAATATCTTGACCAGGTGGGTGACTGTGTCACTTATTATACAGTAGAAACACCCAAGTACATACAGTTGCAGGACCTATGATTTAACTTTAAAAATAAGGTGTCTGTGTTAGAGAGGCCATAGGCCTACTTTTTATGACTCCACAAGGGTTCATAATATAGAGGTGTCAGCAAGTACAGTTTTTCCTTTAGGTCACATTAAAAATTTAGTCCTAGGGTCTCTGGGAACAAAATATATTGTGTGAGCAGGTAAATTAGTTTGCTTTACTACCAGTTGAGACACAATACATGGAATTTTGCCATCTTATCAAGAAATACAAAAATCAGCTTCAATCCTTGAAATGGTGTATATGATCAACCCAAATATTTGTCCATTTTCCATACCTTTATGGATTTTTAAGGAAATTGTGCCATAGCAAATCTTTGCAACATTACCTAGGACTTAGTCTTCATTTGCAAAAAAAAAAAAATTGATCCACCAAAAATGGAAGTGGCAATTCTGTAGAACAATCAATTATATTTTTGTATGGCCTTACTTATTTTACAGCATTATGTCAAGAAATTTACACAAGTTTATAGATACCATTGCTCTGTATGATAAGATTAATGGATAAAAAAGAAGCTCATCATGTCCTCAATTCACTTCTGGCAAATGAAGGTACCTTGTATTAGAGTTATTGAAGCTGCAACTTCTCATGTCAATATGAATCACCTTCAGGTAGGCTCTGGTACTGTAATCCCTTACCCTCAGGATTCCAGCAATCAGTATTGGCTCCATGTGGCCAGAAATATGAGAAATATTGGAAATAGGTTTTCCTCTTTTTCAGTCAGGGAAAGGTTTGGAAATTTGAGAAAATGTCTAAAATTTGTTAAGAATCAGGAAATTTTAAAGCTTAATGATATTTATTTAGCCAAAAAGATATTGTTTATTATGCATATTTTGTCTTATGTACAGAAAGCATATCCACTGGTTTATTGGCCATGAAGACCTATGGGAATAGGTGATATGTTTAGTGTGCAATTTTGAAATGTCTTCAGTGAAAATCAGAAATTTGTTTTGTTCAGTTGTGGGAACCATCTACCACTTTTGCAAATGGGAACTGGTTTCAAATTGTATATAATCTACACACAGTTGTATAGAGTGTTTGCAGGGTAAACAAATTTTCATTGATTCTGTTTTTGTCAAATTGCGTGTAACCCCTACTACCAAGGTGCATACATTTAAGTGATGTCACACGTGGTCTTTTTGTGGGAGACACTCTTTTTTGTGTGAAACACCAAACTGGTTTCTGCAATATACATTGGCCAAAAAGGTTTAAGCACAGTTGCTTTGTGATAGGAATAAAAGTGAACAAGAAGAAATTATTGTGTGATCCTAAGCCCTCAGATTTTGAGTATCATTCAACAGGATTCAGTATTATTCTATGATGTGTTTCTCATTCTGAACCTTGCATACATAACCTCAGGCATTTTATTTATTGTGTACTATCATTTTGTTTTTCAGATAGAGGACCTGTATGATGATTTTCATTTGACCAGGCTTCCCCTGTTGGAACATGAAGTGCGTGGTGTTACTCAAGTCAAATCTTTCTCAGAATACCTAAAGACACCTTTTAATCCTGATAAGGATAATTTTGCAGTTAATTGACCTTGTGTGATTGAAGTGCTCAGGACCAACCTGACACCTACTGGCACTCTCCTGCACCATATAAATAGATTTATACAATACCTGGATAACCTTGCAGCTATAAGTTGTATCAATTACAGTGACTTATTTTGGGTATACATTGTAATAAAAAAGATGATAATTGTTTAGAAAGCAGTCCTACTCTTTCTACCAAATCTGTTATACCCTTTAATTTCTGCAGTGAGTATTATGTCAAAATGTTGGAAACACAAATGTATCTGTCTGTTCTTCAATCCGTACTGAATTTATTTCTGAAGTTTAGATAGGTTTAACTTGAGAGTTATAATAACTTATAGCTGGTTGGTTATATTTTTCTTAAGTTTAAGTCAGCTTACTGAAGATGGAGTTCTTAGCTTGATGTGATATGCAGAGTCTTGAGTTAAAGGCCATGGCTGAATTTTGACCTCTGACCTGGGATATTCAAATGTTCTTTCCACCTAGGAAATGTGGTGGTGTTGGAAGGAGCCTGCAAAAAAAGTCTTTCCCAGCAAATGATCCGTCGAAGCATGTTTTAATTTTCATGTAGAAGTCAAATCTGAAGCCCTGTGTTTTTATGAAATCAATATGTAATGGGTGTAAAATGGGTATCCAGATCTGTGTTATATATTTTAAATGTCATCTTTGCATATATAAGCAGAGTGTAATTACAGTGTATATTAAAAGAAGAAAAAAATGTCTGTTATTTAACATCATATAGACGAACATGCACTATCTGTCACATGTATCTCTGGAGCAAATTGTAATTAAATTTCTTAGAAATGTTCTTGTTGTCTGAGTTTTACAATATCCAGTTAAGCTGTTTTCACACTACAAGCATCTTGATAACATATTTGATACACCCCCTGTTCATACAGAAACAAAATTACATGTTCAGTATCATGTCCAAAAAGATGTTCAATTTACTTCTGTGATGGTGTGTGTGCCAAAATATTCTTCCGATTGTGTATGCATTGTGGAATCCTTGTTTACATGCATAAATTTATTAAGTGTTCACACTCCATTTATTTGAATACAGTATTATTGAATTTGGTATCAAAACTACCTCCTTATGTAGATTGAGATACTAATGAATGCAGATGCAATATGAACATGGATTTGGAGGTACAGTATTCAATACCTAATTAAGTGTATATGTGTATAGTTTGAACACTAGTTTTATCAGGAACACCAGACAATAGGTACCCTCCACATGGCAGTGGCTGGGGTACCTTAAAATGCAGATTTCTGATGTACTCTTCTTGGTTATTTGTCTGGTAGGTGGCAGCACCATGTTTATATCATGACATTACCAGATTATGCAGATCTCTATCAGGTCATCACAAAAAGACAGCAAAACTAGAAAATTCTGCAACCTAGTTTGAAAGCACTTGAGCGTCCACACCGGCATGATGCTGCCACCTACCGGACATATAACCAAAGAGAACGGCGACTTCTCATTTTTGCCACGTGTTACCTGTACCATGACGTTATCTGCACAAATCCATGTAGAAAAGCGGCTTATAAATATTGCTATATAAAATATACTTCTGCAATTTTTTCCGAAGTAAGTCCTATAGTTTGGGGCAAAATACTTAGAGTCCCCTGTCCTATATTTGCGCTAAAATATGTAAAATAAAACGTAATTAATGCCTTGATAAATATCACTGGGAACTGATTACTCGAACAAACGGCCAGTCCAGTGAATAGGGGGGGGGGGGTTCCTGATATTGCATACTAGTCATGTAACAAGGGCATTGGAAGAGCTGGCGAATCCCTACCATTTACAAGTAGTAAAATGTCACAAATTCTCTTTGTTCTATATCTTGAACACGGTGAACTTTTATGGGGGCGATATCCTATAGGTTAGCTCCAGGAACTTGTCGCATCACTGGGAAACGCCCTTAGTTGTGCTAGGCGGTGACAGATGGCGCTTACTACTACCTCGAAGTCCATTTGGCCAGTCGGGGTCTTTTATATTATGAAAACTCACATAGAGTCGTGATATCGGTAAATATATAACTTCATTAGCCTAATTGTAAATGGCCTCTGATAATCATATATATGTATCTGTTCTGACATTTCGATACTACATAATTAAAAAATATTGATCAATATAGGGGCCCAGGAATCCGTAATTCCTACTACAAATAAGCTTTTCCAACATGGAACTGATAATATTCGTAAACACAGGCAGTACCGATTGCCGAGAACACTAGAGCAACATGTACATAGTTTCTCTTAATATTTATATGTACTATGCTGTATAAGCTTTGAAAACCTTTAATTACGGTATATGTGTGGTTTGGCTAGGTGGATGTGTTTGATATTAATTCTTGTGGTATAGACATACTAAGAATAGATTTATATAATAGATTAGAGTCAGATATGTTCGTAAGCATGAGCAATGTAAACATCGCTCTTTTCTTCATTAGAGATCAATTTAAAGTTTAAAGTTTAAAAAGTAAGGATAAGTAGTCCCTTCCGTCCCTCAGTCACTAACTGGTTTGTTTTGAACAGAAACGACCTCTGGCGGAAATGTGATTGGAATCTAGATCCCAAAGTGTCCGTGGACCTCAGGATCCCTTTGCATATATAACTGGTTCTGGAACTTGAATTACAAAATGTAGCCGACGACAGACCAAACGGCCCGGAGTCGCCATGTAGTCTGGTCTACCTGTGTTGAATGGTACAAGTACAACACCGTACAAAACAGGGTTGACGTCATCGTGTATTGATTTTGGAACGGCTGAAAAGGAAGCGCAATATGTTTGTGTGCTTAACGAAATTATGTATTGATCCAAGTGTAAAAATAAAGCCACGGCTGTCAAAAGCAGTCTTATTTGAGGATGTTCCAGTTATGAGAAAATGTACTGCTCCGCCAATCACAACATATGAGTCACTACTTACATATAATTGTCCTTAACATATTATAGAGCTGAATGAATTCTCTCCCCAGCGTTAACATATAAGGAACCCATGTCGTTTTAGTTAAGCTTCAAGGACATTTGTCTAAGTATATAATTGCCTTAGCCAGGAGGGTATACGTTCATTCCCGTTCGTGTGTGTTTGTTCATAATATAACTCGCGCAATCATTTTTGGAATCTCATAAAGTTTTCAGGGCATTTCGGGAATAGGTCGATGAAGAATCGATCAAATTTTGGTGTGGATCCTGAACATGATCCGGATTTATGAATACTCACAAATGTACAGTCATTTTTGCACGAATGGAAGTATGAATATGGGCCGAATAAGTGAATGCAAACAAGTTTTTGGGAGCATCCAGCAAAAGTGACCAATCACATTGCTGAGGCTTGCATTGCTTAGAATGCAGATTTCTTTTTGTAACTAGGCTGAAGGTCGGGGAAACTTGTTACATGTTACAGGCTGATATAACAGCCAACATCACAAATAATTCTTGTGGGCGAGACAATTTCATATAACTAAAAAATTTGATCGATATTTTTAAAGCATTGTTTGTATGTAAAAATGGACGAGAAAATGAAGCTTCTTCAAAATGGACATGACCTCACTTTACCATCAGAGTGACCTTGAATGGTTCTATTTCGGGTGAAAATAAAAGAAAATATGAAAGTTTCAAATATCTACATAATGGGTGGATGGACAATTCAGATTAAAAGAAAAGTACGACTGATAGTCTTGGACCTCTTTTTGTACAAAAGCCTAGTGGCTCTACCTAAACAGTTTTTTTTTCAGTTTGTCTGCGCGGGATATCGCATTGTGTTTTCCCAGTCTGAAAACTCTTAACCCCGCTGTTATTGGTTTGAACATTTACGGCCTTGTACCAGCCACCTATAGGCGAAACCCAGTAAACCCTGCTACATCAAGCATTGGCTGTGTACAAGGAGTTGTGAACGAATTCAGCTTATAAAACTTGGTAAGGAGTGTTTCCAGCTCTTCACTTCTTGGCTAAGCCTCCTATGCCCATTTTACCGCGCCATACATATCTAAAAGTGGTTCATATTCCCAGGAACTCTATCAAAAGTTCATGCTGATATTGTAATTTCTTTTATTGTGGGCGTATGTTGTGAAAGTCAGTAATACAACTGTGATCCTTATATGAAGGCTTGTGACTCTTATTCTTACCCATACATTCACCTACTGTGTGATGGAGAATGACGAATTTGTAAACGTTTGCACCGGCCCTAACAGGAGTGAAAACGCCTTATTATAAGGGAGTTCATTCCCCTCATTTAATCAGTACAGGTGGGGGGGGGGGGGGGGGGGGGATGCAATACCAGACTTGAACCAGCCACTGAAGATCTCTTGACAAGCCGAAAATTAGTTCTTCTCCTGGAGCAGTTATTATACACCACCCGCCCGATTGTGTAAGCACAATTAAATGCATAACTAACCCGCATAATCATCTATAACCAAGCTTGGCTTTTTTATGTATATTTTCTTTCTTGATTTGTTTAATTTGTTTGTTTTTTTTTTTGTGTGAGGGTGTGTGTGAAAATGTAACCACGAGCAATTCGCGAAAATTACATGAACGCGAAAGGTTGGGCCTTGCCGTTTCGCGAAATTTGGGTTTTTGTCCTAATTTTGTCCTACAGTATAACACAGTGCAGATGTAATGTACACGTATTTGACTTGTTTTAACGGTTTTATCAAATGTAGTCTTATTAAATTCATTTGTAAAATGGAAAATTTTAATTTTTTTACAGCATTTTATTTGAGTCATTAAATCGAATGTGTATTATTATGCTTCAGCTCATTTCCATTATTCTTTAAGTTTTTTATGTTTCCAGTGGACTTATTTACATGCATATTTGAGTCAATTTGTTGAAATTCTGAAACTTTTACAAATTCATGTTTGTGATCATGAGAGACTCCTGTTTTTTTTTTGTTTTTTTTTTCATGTAGTCAATAAAAGTGCAGAGTCAACACAACCACTAGGATTTATACAAATATTCTTAAAATCAATTTAAGCTGAGCGCCGTGACCCATAGGTCCCTTGTTTGTCGAAACAAGCAATTCCAACTCTTAATGTCAGTATTTGCCTGGTGGTGTCGCTATTTTGGTGAACAAGGTCTGAACTGAATACCCTCAAAATTTAAACAGAACTAGAAATCTGCATTTTCATAATCGTTCCATATTCCCAGGTTCATACGTTCATAAGTGACTGTACATTTGTGAATATTCTTTGATTGACGTTCCTCAACCAAGATCATGTACTGGTTTCACATCAAAATTCATTTTTTTTTTTTTTCATTTGATAAATCACGAAATGCCCTAAAAATTCCATGAGATTCCGTTCATAATTGCGTGAGTTATGTTGTGAACAAAACACGCCCACAAACATGCACTTAAGAACGGGTATGAACGCATTTACCCTGCTTTCGGAGGCGTTAATGGATTATGCTTGCAAGTCATTGTTCAGAGCTACATGAGAGCACTTACATTTGAGCTTTAACGCCTTGACACAGTTACACAAGGTCTTTTTCATGTGCACTGAGTCAATGTACGGGAACAGCAGTGCATATGTGGAATGAAAATATAGTTTACCTAAGCTCCTGTGAATTATATGTGAACGAAGAGTACCAGTCTAGTGCAGGTTCGTTTAAATTTAATGGCACTTAGAACTGATAAGATCACAGTTCTTCGCCTATTCAGGCCATTATTGCTCTTTAAACATTCCAAGTAAAATATGTATTGCTTACAATCTCCATTAAGCCACACACCACCGCGTCACACGTTAACGGCAACGTTGTCACGCAATTTACGTTCCCTTGTTTTACCTATATGGTCTTGAATATTTCCAACCGTGACCCCCGACAATTTGTCAGTATTTAAGTCCAAAAACATATCAGAGTAATCATGCATATTATGTAATATCCTACATTTTTGCAGGAAAAAAAACTTTATTGATTTATTAAAAAACTATCTATTTATTTTTTTACTACTTATAGGCTTTTTCCGATATCTGACGTTTATTAACTAAAGATAGTCCCTTGAACCCTATTATATCAGGCCAGGGTAAACGACTGTTCGTTTTGTTTATATCAACATGTGGGGGGGGGGGGGGGGGCCAATATAATCAAAACGCATTCAAGGTCACCTGGCGGCAAGTCAGACGAACCAGAGTTTTACAAATGGCGTTTTGTAACCAGGGACCTTTCAGTTTCCGCGCATGTACAACCAGCCACGTTCAGTAATACGGTTTTTCTGTTTTAACATGGACGCACGTACCATGTTTACTAACAATTTGTAGATAAACAAGCTTATACGTTCATGAGAGAGGCGGTAAAGGAACCATCTTAGCAGGAATTGCCTTTATTTCATAGATATGTACACAGAGCAGGCAGAAAATCACATAAACGCTACAGAAAAGGTAAGGGAATAACTGGCTGTAACCTTCCTCAAACCATAAACCACTACAGAAAAGGTGGTGGGATAACTGGTTGTAACCTTCCAAAAACCATAAACCACTACAGAAAAGGTGGTGGGATAACTGGTTGTAACCTTCCATAAACCATAAAACGTTGGAACATGGCCGATCTCTCATCAGACAGTTCACTCCTGACTGCACAACAATCAATTCAAATTTCTTAAAAAGCTGCATCCTGCAGTTTAGTTCCATTAAAGGCCATTGTAGTCTTGGGTCAATATGCATGTTATAGAATCAATGGATGGAACACCAGAAAGATTGAATTGGACCAATACATATCACCTGGTATTGAATTAAAACTGATTTTCATTTTTTTATATGAGCGATTAATCACTGTATCTGTGAGGTGAGTGATAACAAGCAGTGGTGTCAATTTATCTTCAAGGGTGGGCGGGGGGGGGGGGGGGGCTTACTCGCGGGCGTGGGAGGCTTATATATATATATATATATATATATATATATATATATATATATATATATATGCCATTATTAAAATATTATATATTAAAAAAAATTAATGTATTATGTTATCAATATAAGTTTATTCTTAACCAGGTTTAGATATTTATTATTTCAAAGTGAACTTAGAAATGGAACCGAAGTCTTTGACTTTAATTATCAACATATTTAAAGGGACATAATCAGGAGCAATATTATGCCTACTCTTTTACACTATCATTTAAGTTTTGCTTTTACAAATGTTTCCCAGCAAAACCATTCTAGCACACAGTCTCAGTGCCTCGCATACGGCTGTTTAACATCTTATTGTGGCTCTGCGTGTTGGTAAACACAGGCCACGTGTGTCTGTTTACCATGAAAAGGCCGCGTGACCGAAGACCCGATTGTGAGCCGCCACAAGCGATGTTTCAAACAGCGAGAACAAGTATTACATTTTTGGGGGTTTGGTCAGTCGGGGCATCTCCTGATTAACACGTGTTCTGGCCGGCGATGCCTGCGCTATGTTTATATTTACACCCGTGATCCCGGTCCAATGTTTTTAACATTCTTTTACAGGAGAAAGCAAACGGTTTCAGGGCAACATTTAGCAGGTACAACTTTAAAAGGGAAGAAGCTATTTTTCGTGTTAAATCAACATGCCTTAAAGGTGATTTGGCCCCTTCAATTTCATATATATAAATATTATTCTCTAAGGAGGAATGACTACATTGACAACCCCTAACCCCCCTGCTATAAAGTGGGGAATATATACCCTAATCCCCCCAGTATTCACGCCCCTGTTTTTAGGGGATGTAGAAGTGTAATAAGGATTTTGACCTCGATCCAAAACTTAAATCATAAAATCAGTATGGATAAGATCTCCAATTGCCATGAAACCTCAGTCAGTATAAGAATTCCAGGAATAGGGCCTTCAAAGATGTGGCTTCTATGAAAATGTGGGCTACTTTGAAAAATTTTAAAAATTATTTTAACAAGAAAACAATTTAAAAATTATATGTTTTTCCTGATGTACCGTCAATTTAAAGAAAACAGTAAAGGGGGAAATTTTGCAACTTTAGGTTTTTCCATGGACATAAGGCCATTGGTACACTCGCTTTCAAAATGGCGACCTTGTCATGTGTATTTTGAGATGGTCAAACGTTTGACTCAGATACTACTTGGGTTATGAAAATTTTAAAATATCTGTTCTTGCTATTTTACATGTGCATAATAATTTGATCTTGCACCTACTTTCAAAGGTTAAGTGGGTTACACTGAACACTTTTATGCACTTTAGAATACATTAGACTTTTTTTACAAATATGCAGATTAAGATTTATTTTCACTCTTAGTTACATTTTTACCAGTAGATTTTATAATTATAGCCCACCCATTTAAAAGTATAATATAGAACACTATATATATATATATATATATATATATATATATATATATATATATATATAATAACTAGATGTTTGCAATCGTCGTGCGATCACTAGAAATCCCCCCCCCCTCATCACACACACACCCGACGCCAATGGCTAAGAAGCATGCGACCTGAGAAATTTGATCAGGGTCACAATTAAATATCCGGTGCAAATGCGTCACCTGTGGCTAACGTTTGAGGGCCAGCGCAAGCACGGGCAGAAGAAATAAAAGACGAAAATTTGTAATCGATGATTTTGCTTTCGGGTGGACCTAAAAAGTCCAACCACAAAAAACTGTTGTCCCAGATATTGATATAGAAATAAACTCATCAGCCCATGTAAGCTTCCTCTCCATTGGAAGAAAGCTTAATGTTCCAATAGTATTATCCAAAGTTATAACCTTGATTTTCAGACAACACTGGCAGAATAATATTAAGGGGACATTATCAGACGAAATATTATGCCTGTTCTTTCTTACTATCAGTTCAGTTTTGCTTTATACACAAGTTTTTAAGCAGAGCCATTCCAGCCAACGGTGTCAGTATCTCCCCTTCGGCTTGTTATGGTTCTGCTTGTGAGTAAACACTATCTGCTTGTGTCTATTTACCATAACAAGGCCGCGTGACCGCGCGACAGTTCCCTCACAAGGAATAGTCCAAACTGGTCCATACACGGACCTAAATGTCCTCTGATAGGTTTTAACCGTCAATAAAGCTTTGAAGATTAGGCGCTCGAAGCAAAGAGAGCGCGGTGTCAGTATATGTTCACGGCCTCATATAAAAAAATGTGCTAAAAATATTATTGAGTCCTCGGTTTGGTCGATGCTTCAACTGATACGGCACTGTCAAATACTATGAATAGTTCTTAAAATATATCCGAATTATCGATGGGAGACGTAGAGATATTTACCAAAGCCTTTTTTGACGACCATCAGTTGACCAATGCTTTTGATATTTATAACAGGAAGCATTATATTTATTATGTCGTTGATTATTTGATTTATCATAATCCGCGAGCGGATTCAATGGAATTTTGAGGAGGGTATGAGCAATACCCATCGAACAATCTATTAAATTTAGGAGCTTATCATGGTAATGTTTTGTTTAATGTTTTCTTTACAAAATATGAATGGTCTGATGTTTGTGCCTGCCCTGTTGTTTAATACGTATAATACCTTCAGGTTTCGATAAGCACGGCGCTAAGTAGGTGAGCGGGAAATCCCTCGAACCAACGTAACTGTTTAGACGTATCACATAGGTTTTATGACTGAAAAAAAAAACCATCAGACTAGGCCTTTCCACAAATGCCGTAGATCTATTTTTGGAAACTTTTTTTTTCTGCGCTATTTATACAGTGCTTTACCTATAGGCCTACTACCATTATCAAGCGCTGTTTGTTTTGGCCTAGTTTCCGGGTCCCTACACGAGAGGGGAGCATTGTATGTTAGGCCAGTCAGATGAGACCCCGTGCTGGAAGTAACATTATGTATGATTGGCTGAAATGGTCACATGATTAATAGCGATTAAAAATGCTGTGGGCAAAATCTTTTAAAGGGGTGAAGAAGCCATTGTGTAGGAGCAAGACCACAAACTGATTTCATAAATATTTGTGGTCCACTTGACTGCGTGTAAACAATGCCCGAAACCGCGACATACAACTTGTGCGGAAAGGAATCCACTTTATTATGTTATTACACGTGGTTTGCACAGGTACTGGTGCACATGGAATGCCCGGCCGGTGAGCTATCACTCAAACAAAAGAAAACAACATTGGCTCGGCGCGAACCTTGCTGGACTGGTATCCGTTTTGCTGCCAACAGATACATGGCTACGTTAACATAGTCTTCATGTCATAATCGGTCGATGATGCGAGCATGCAGAGGGAGGAAAAATCGACCATTATTTACTAAGAGTAACCATAAAACTGTTGTTTGGACGATTTGTTTTAGCAGACATCGACCCGCCACCTGGTGTCTAATTCAAGCAAATCGGTCACACCTAGCAGTGGTAAAATCAGTAGCTTCTTTAGAAGCGCAAGATTTCCGCTGCCTTTGGAGTGTACATATTTCCATGAAAAAAATGATTAGATATCTCTTCTTGTGGTATCAGAAGTGCTAAACTGTAAGAGAGGTTGCAACTTGATCAAGAATTGACACTTGAAAAAGCTGTAACACAGCCCAGGCAGTGTGACATGGTTAGACAGGAACAGGCACCTGTTAGACAGAAAAACTCTTGATGTAGATGTAGTGCCTTCTAAGTATCAGAAATCTCAGCATAAGCCCAGACCACAAGTGTTTAGTCAGAGAAAAGACACTTCAAGTCAGCTATCTCAGGTTAGTAAAACTAATGAGTGTGGTAGGTGTGGTTTTAAGCCGTCCATCCTCGGGTGCAGTGCCCAGCAAAGGACGCCATATGCTAGAATTGTTCAGGTTTTTGCCACTTTTTACGTGTTTTTAGAAACACGAGAGTAAATAAGATTGAATCACATGAATAACTACAGATTCAGAGAGGTTCATTTCAAGGTGTAGTAACCGATAACAAGAAACAGAGTGGACTGTCACAGTATTAGTTGGTTCCAAGGAAACACTCGTTGATACAGGTGCGGACGTCACAGTGATACCAGAGTCAATGTACAATAAAGATACATTTAGCCAGCTCTCACCACCTGACAGAATGTTACATGGGCCAGGTGACATAACCTTGTCTGTTAAAGGAGAGGTGTCATTACAGCTCAAAGTTGAGAGAGCTAGTACAGCATAAGATGTATGTGTACTCAAAGGACCAGGAAGTGCTTTGCTTGGTAGACCATCTTTTCAGGAATTAGCTATTCTTGCCAGAATCGGAATTACAGCTCCTTATTCTTGACAACATTCATCACGCCATCAGGCGTTTTTGCTATCTACGTTTGCCTTACGGGAATTCATCAGCTTCCGAGCATTTCACAAGGAGAGTCACTGAAACCCTCAATGGACTCTAAGGGGTCGTTTGTCTCGTAGATGTCCACGGAACAACACAAGCTGAACACGATCGTCGTCTTGAAGCCGTATTTGCAAGACTGCAAGAATGCCATGTGACTTTGAAGATCCAGATATGCTAGTTCTATCAGGAACGCATTACTTTTCTTGGCCAGATTATCGGTCCCGAGGGCTTACACCCAGTTACACAGAAAATCCATGCTATTATGGACATGGCAGCCCTATATATAATGTCGCAGAACTTGGAAGGTTCCTTGGAATGGTCAATCCCCAGGGCAAATTCCTACCAGATCTTGCCTATATAACAAAACCTCTTAGAAACCTCCTCAGTTCAAAAACAAGTTGGTTCTGACCCAGTGAATAGAAACGTGTTTTTCTTGAAATCAAGAAATTGCTCATTTTACCATCAGTTCTTGCCTTTTATGACCCCATGAAAGAAACAACAGTGGTTGCCGATGCTTCGTTATATTGAACCGGGGCAGAGTTAAGCCGGAAACAGCCAGACGGACGTCTCAAGGCAGTCGCGTTTGCGTCTTGTGCTTTAACAAGTACAGAATGTGGATATGCACAGATCAAGAAAGAAGCCCTTGCGATCCCATTAACATTAATCAATGACTACCTATTTGGCATGGACTTTCAGACTGACACGGACCATAAGCCTTTGGTACCATTGTGTAGCACAGACGACTTGGATGGTACGCCGCCGCGCATACAACGGTTCGAGCTCCGATAGATGCGTTACGGGTTCATCATAGCTCATGTGCCTCAGCACAGCAGATGGAATCCAGTAGTCGCTAGCAAAAAATACTAGCATATATGTCGCAATGATTGTAGACAACCTGCCTACAATAGACAAGAGGTTGCAAGAAATCAAAGCAGGGCAACACGCAGATGAAATATTCATTACAGCTTAAAGCCTACTGTGATAAAGTATGGCCACTAAAACACAAATTGCCAGAAGTACTGAACAGTTATTGGCAAAATCAGAGTGAAGTGGATGGATTCCTGTTAAAAGGGACTCGAATTGTAATTCCATCTGCCATGAAGTTGGAAATACTTGAAAGGAACCTGCAAAGTGTATGGTGGCCTTGACTTTGCACGGTGCAGTTGCACGATATGGTCTTTACATGTCAAAAAATGATCAAGAGAAAGCGTCAACAGACCAGAACCATTGATCTCAAGCAAAATCCCAAAAAGGCCCTGACAAAAAGTTGCTACAGAATTATTCAAACTCAAAGGGCAATACATCATTGCCGTTTACTACTATTCCAGATACTTCGAAATTGCAAATTTGGTACAGACTGTAGCGATATTCCTGATTGAGAAGCTAAAGAAGTTCACACAAGGTAGCCCTGAGATCTTATTCTCCGATAATGGACCAAAATAATCGTGTGGTGGGTGTGCGAACTTTGCTCAACAATTGGAATTCACAAACATGACTTGTAGCCCGCGATATCTACAGAGCAACGGCGAAGTCGAACGTGCGTTGAATACAGCTAAGTCAAAAGTCGAGCGATCCTTGGTATATCGGGCAACACCTGTGTTACTTAGAAGTTCTCCGACAAAAGGAAAATGACTATCGCAAAAAGCAAGAGACCAATTATAACCGACGCCACAGAGCGAAGTTACTACCTGAACTTGAATCCGGTAACAGTGTTTGGATGCAAGATGCCGAAGGTGGTGTTGTGAGGAGTACTGATAATCCACGTTCGTATATCATTAGCATGTGAATGGGGATCTCCTCAGCAATCGTCGCCAATCTGCAACATAATAATCTATACGTAGTGAAGATGGCATTAAAAAGTGGAGGCGATAACATCCACCCATACAAATTATTAAGAAAAAGAAATAAATTGTCGCCATTTTACCAGAATAGTTCAGAAGAATGAAACGGTAACAGAGCCAGAAATGAATCAGGGTGTGCAATTAACGGAGACCAATGTTACAACACCAGACTGTTTGGATATACGCGCTCCAAGAAATCGTTAACCATCCGTGTCTTTGAAGGACTACATGTATTTGATGTACAAGTGAGTACATGATCAGACAGGAACTGGTGAATGACATAATGGGCAGAATAATCCCTGGGCCAACAGTTCGGAGGCAGGGTGTTCTATCTCTCCTTCCTAGAATAAGTCACACTTCACGCACATGTTCAGACGTTAATATTTCCGATGTAATCATTACCATTTAATTTGGCCTAAAAGGTCTTCGCTCTGCATATCAAGCATGTACATTATTTACTTATATGTGTAGAGAAATCATTATTGTCACCTAATGTGTCTTCGAAAATTAGGGGACCTGTTTCTGTTTAAAGGACTCATTATGGCTGCAGGTTGTTATAAGATGTCATAAGAGACTGTTTTGATAGTCCATTCAGTAGTATACCTCTCTAGAGGGATATGTGGTATGGTCGAGATGTCGCAACTTAACTTCGTCTTTACGGTAATGTATAACTGTGCTTTACGGTAACCACATTGCACTATGGGTAGACATTCCTGAAAGTGATCGCCATCTTGTTGAGCGGTTTTCACGCGACGTTGTATGTTAAGCGTCTAATAAACGAGTCTGGAGTGTTGTTGACATTCGTAGGCCTATTCCTGTCACCAACTCTTCAGCATGCGCAAGGAATCCCCTCCAGCACGGTCACTCCAGTGAGTGTCCAGTAATTTCGTATCAGGAAAACACGCAGACAAACGCAGTGACCCAAACTAGATTAAGAACAATGTTTGGCCATGAGCAGCCTATTTGCTAAATAAAATATGAGGCACAAAAGCTGTGACCAATATGATATATCAATATCGTGACCAATCAGAGCCATGGTCTCATTTTCTAGTAACCTGCGCTCTTGTCTTACTGGTTACAGGTTATCCATTATGAAGTGAGTATGAGCCCGCTGTGCACCCTTCTCGATCTGTTTCCTTCCAATAGGCCACCAGTATACACAGCATTATATATGTGATGTCCTCAGGCCACCGGGGTAAACAGTATTATACCTGAGGTGTCCTTAGGCCCCCAGGATACACAACATCATACCTGGGGTATTCCTAGGCCACCAGAATATTCAGCATCATTCGTGTGGTGTCCTTAGCCATGTGGTGCCCGGTGGTGTCCATGGGGCACCAGGTTATACATTCGGTGTTCAGAATTCGGTGTTCTTTATTGGAACTATTTACGATATCGGCGGAAGGAAACAGATAGAGAAGGGTGCACAGCGTGCTGGAGGCCTCAGGGTACCAGGTGTCCCAAGGCCACCATTCGCGATAATAATCTGTTTATTAAGATCCTGTTTGTGGAGGAGCCCACTGTCAGAGCCGCAGATGACGTAGTAGGTGGCTGGCTGACCTAGCAGCCTTTCCATTCTACATGTGTACAGTTCAGCTTTGCGTTCTATGTGCCCAAAGATCCCTTATCTCCTTAGAGTCGATGCACAGCTCATCCACTGTAATGAGCTGGAGAGCGCCCTAAAGCATTTCAGAGAAAGGGCGAGCGCACGAGAACTATTGATTGTCGATGAACTCACGGCTGTTACAGAACTGTTTATGTGCTGTAATGCCGAAGTGTGACCCATGAGGCAGCGTCTAATCAGCGTCTGCATGGCAGACGTCACGTTTGAGAGGATTCCCGGATACTCATGATCCAACCTCATTTTGATGATCAACAAAATTTTTCTTATTCAGTTTGGGCATTTGAAAATACAAGTATTCCCAATGGTGAAGACGTGGGGGGGGGGTTGACCAAAACATAGGCGGATTTAGGATTTAGGAAAAGGAGGGGTCGAACCCAGGATTAATAACAAAACCTAAAAAAGGGTCGCAAAAATTGGTACACAACTGTTACAAACGGTGAGAGGGGGAGGGGGGGGGGGGTTCCAGACCCCCTGCGCCCCCTCCCCTGGATACTACTAGATATATCTATCAATTGATCCATCTAGGTGGATATATGACGGTCTGAACTTAGTCTGCTAAAAACATTACGCTAATGTAGTCATCATATACTCCGGCACCACGCATGGTACCCTGACCTTTGTTAGGAAAACAACAGAGGCTTTTTGTTCCAAATTGCTCACACCGCACCGTAAACCTTTGGTGCTATATTGGTTATCCTTCATATAAAACAAGAATCCTGGACAAGTTTTCAATACTGTAAACACCCATGTCACCAAGAAAGTAAACACTGACTACATGAATCAAAACATCTATTTAAGATCGGGGTTGAAACAAAAGAGGAAAGTAGGCTTGAACCAACCTAAATCCAGCTTTGGCAAAAGGCGATATCAGTTATCCTTGATATGTACAACCTGAATTATATAAAGCCAGTAAAGAAACCCATGGAAAGAACACAGAAAATGTAAAACATTTGTCGCAGCACGATGTTCTAATTGCTGCCAGATTGAAAAAAAAATCATCAAGATGATATAATATAAATGGCATGTAGTAACATCCCCTTCTTTGTACTTCGTACAAATCGAGTCTTAATCAAGGCCCTGTCCTGTCTGCTTAGGAATTTCACACTTGCAATGTGTTTGGACACAAACTAATTTGGGAACCAGAAATCACCATTTGCACATTCTACCTTTAAGGCATCGTACAATGCAATGGCCTTTCAAATGTTCAGTCACTTACCATCATGCCAGATGTCACGTGGTACGTGTGGCTGTTTATGTATGTTGCCCTCCGAATTCGATAGATTTTCTTGAAAGGTACAGGCAGTGGTGCATTTTTTCCCCTGTTAATTATGTTTTTTTTTTCAGTTTAAATGTAATTGAATTTCACATCGATGTTGATGTGTGTATAATTAGTCCCCTAATTAAGCCTTAGTTTAGGACAAGAAGGATTATAATAGTTGATTTTATTTCTATATTCATATTTGGGTAAACAAATTGTGGTTTGGCCTACCTGGGTCCCCCCTGGGGCTAAACGATGGATTTCAACTTTTCCTTTTTTTTCTTTCTTTGACATTATCTCTATGCGCAAAATCTCTAACAAGGCTGATTTTCAAAAGCTGAAATTTGAGAACGATATAATATTCCGAGGTCAGAGATTTACACCTGATATTTATTTTTATTTGACTTTATTCCCCAATGCCGAACACTGTTAAGCTGATTCTACATTATCGCTCAGTTGCGATAACATACATCTAGTTTGCTTGAGTATATATATAAACCGTTACATATGTTACACATATATATTGTTCATTAATATGGCTGAGTCATGCATCGTTAAAGTCGGATTCTTTTACAATTACAACATTGTTTACTATCGGAAAGGGGCTCCAGACCCCCCCCCCCCCCCCCCCCCCCCCCGCTTCTTTTCAGGCACCGCAACCCTTTATTAATGGTTTCGGACCTTTTTTTGCGGTCTGGGTGCCCTCCATTTCCGTTCCTGGGGACATTTTATTAGGTTTTGCCTTTAGTCCTCCAGGGTTGGACCCCTCCTTTTCCTGAATCCTGGGTCCGCCCCTGACCATGCGGTGACCTCTGGTGGTTATATACAAACTTGGACATGATACAGATTGATCGGCAGCAGGCGTTTTGTCATACGGAGTCCCGAGTCATTTACTATACAATAAAACATGCAATTTGTTAAAATTTGTATTAAAACCTTTATTAAAATAAAATTCATGTCAACAATGTAGGCAGCTCCACATAAAATGTAAAATGCAAAGCTCAATCTCTCGATTAAATGAGTATACATATTATTTGTACGAGTATTTTCTGCGAGTTCTTGGTATCCGTTCTTGGTTTTAGGATTGAGTATCTTTGTGTTAAAAACTATATCTGGAATAAAAAAAGAAGCATCAAGAATAAAAATTCCCAAAGGAGATGCAAATCGGATGCATTATATTCAGTTTAATGATTGCAAATAATTCATGTACTGACCCAATCACATTTTACGGGAAGTTGGGTTAAAAAAACAGTATCCACACTTCTGTACCTATCTGACCTTGTACGCAAGACAACAAGCCTGCAGTGGCTTTGTCTGTAATATCTGCACTGACGGGGATTTCCTGGGTTAATCTAGTGATTCGGAAATCCTCTTCTGTCATTCCTGTATAAACTACTTTGTATACATGAACATGAATATCTTCTTGTAAATCTTTGTCGTTTGGCCCCTGTTTACAATATATAGATGTACAAAACCTACACAATTTTATTAAAACAATGTACAAAACCACACTTTGAATGTGTGCGTGTTTATATATTTGTGTATCAGATGTCCCGAAATTCCCAATCCGTTGTGTTTAAAATCCAAAGATTTTCCTAAGATGGTTAATTGTTGTTCTTTTGTTCAAAGTACATGAAGTCCTGAAAAAGAAAAAGTAAAAATGACCATTCTGGCAAAATAAATCTCATACAAAATGAACAGGAGAAGCTGAATTGGTTTATATAAATACAATGTATAAATCTATATAAATAATTAAAATATTTACATATGAAGAAAGGCGACTGGGAAATTAATGGTGGAACGTCTCCGTGGTTGTAGGTCTTGCGCATTGTCCACGTTCTTGGCTTCTTGTTTATACTTTTTGTGGTCATATATTTTTTTTACCAAGATATAAATTGAACCAAGAATTGCTTTCAGCCGTGCACCGCCCTAAGTGGGCGTTTATTAGGAAAATAATTATATACTCACGATCAGGAACATGGCCCCGATCATGGTGCCCTTCAACCGCACGTCCATGTCCATAGGGACTGAAAGATTGAAACAGTTCTGATAGATAGTGAGTGCATCACTCAGGAGGACTACAACATTCGGTGCAGAACGTTATGTAAAACATTTTTAAATATCATGCATCAACAATATAAGAGCACAAAATACGACTTATTACAATAATTTTCATTATTAATATTATACGACAAATTATGACGTGGTGATCACGTTTTGTTTGGTTTCTCGTAAAAATGAAATATATACCTTTAAAAAGGCTGACCATGAAAGATTAGGATAATTATTGGCATAGTATAAAATTATAGTTTTTCACATTTACGAAAAACCTGGTCGTTTGACCGATTAAGTTACTCATACTTGCATCACTATCACATTGTATATTTTAAACTACTAGATTTGTTATCTTGGTAAGCATATCTATATGTTATAATTCAAGGAGGTGGAACTAAAATCTTGTCTCAATCAACTCCTCTGTGACTTCGCCTCAGAATTGCCCAGTTTTTTTCTGGGTTTTTTTTTTTGTCCTGGAGTGTTGGAAACGATTCTAAGTTGGTTCTAGGGAGTATTACCATATTTACATATACATCCTGAGGAATTTGACATTACGTCACAGCGTCATCTATCAGAAACTACGCCAGTGCATCCAGCGATTGATTTCGCCCGGGTTTTGTATGCAGCGCCCTCTATCGTGTTTTGGTCTTTAAGTGCGAAATAATGAACGGTAATATACTAGTAAAACTAATCAAGCATTTCTGAGCTGTGCTACTCTGCATTATAAAGCTTGTGATCTAAGTTTTACCGTAAAAAGAAATAACAACAATCATCCCCATCCCCTAGTAATCTTGCTAAATTTTGAAATAGACAACTCACATGAGACGGAGAAGGTATCTGCATCAGTGAAGGTCTCTTTGATCAGACCGGTCCATTGTTTTGTAATCATCCCGATTTCCTGACTGCCATCTGCTGACATTACCTGTAACAAAAAGGGCAATAAAGTTTTTAAATTTTTATCTGACAAGTGTTTGAAAGGAGCAAGATAATCGGGGCTTTTGCTTTTAATTTTCATATATTCTAGCACAATACCTTGAAGCCAAATGACCCCTCCAAACAAGCATTTAGATACAGTAAATCCTCGCCTAACGACGATCTCAGTTAAGCGACCGCCTAAAAAACGCCCATTTTTCACGGTCCCAATTCTATTTAGCTCTGTATATCAGACCTCGCTTAAGCGACCACCTCGAATTTTCGACCACTATATCGAGGATCCGTTGCTGGTTGTAATTTCGAGGTTTTACATTATACATGTACCATGTCGTTGACTGGTCGTGGTATAAAGAATAATTAACCAATACTGTCAATTTATGCTGAGGCTATGCTAAGTATATACAAATTAAACAATGTTTTAATGACACATGTAATATTGGCTAGAACCAACCATAACTAGCATTTAGAACCATTCGCTGCTCTATTTCGTCGTATGTTTCTGCTTACCGGGAAATGGATGTCGACGCAGCCGCATGGACAACATGGTCCGTTAATGTTCGCCACGACCTGATGATCAGCATCCATGATTGTATACTGTGGTTTCCAACAGCTCTGTCTGAAAACGGAAATTATATTTGGTCAGTGACGCCTACCGCTGGCGCTTAGTGTTCTGTTAAGGTACATTAAAGGTACAAATTCTTTCACTAGTCATATTAGGTATACATGAAAATATGTGTTCTCTCCTGTATATATAACAGTATCTGCCAAGATTTCGGCCTGAAACGATTTCTTCACACCTATATACAGTAGAAATCTGTGTACTAGGCGCGATCAGCTGAGTAAAGAAAAACATAAACATAGCGTCCTACATTACTATCATAAATAAATTTATTTGTTAACATGATCATGACAAATGCGTCTCCCTTCCTCGACTGAAAGTTTTTGCGCATGCGCAATATCATACATTCGGTCACTAGATCTTGTTGGAGTCAACAGACACACTTTGATAGTATTTTTCAAAATATAGAACAACATCAATGTTGGAAAACATGAAAAAGCGGCGCAGAGCCTCAAAGCAGGGGATTGTATCACAAGAAAACTTAGTAATCAGCCAAAAAGGACAAATTGTGATTATTGAGTGAATCGACTAAATACTTAGATGTTTATTCTAATCTCAAATTTTAAAGGAAATAAATGTTTATTTTTATCTCAAATTTTAAAGGAAAAAAGCTGGATCATCTTTGACGATGTGGTCTCAATGAACGACTCCGACTAGAGGTATCAAATTTCACTTTTAAAAAGTCGCGATGGTGGCTAATTTGATGTATTCAGCAGACGATCATTACGCGCATGCGCATGTCCTAAGAACAGATGGACCTTTAATTTGTGCTGAACAGGTGTTAAATTGTTGTCATTATATAATGGTGATCATTATTAATGTAAATTGAAATTAATCTTGATCCGAAAGAAAGTAAGTTTTTTTGTTACTTTTCTCCAGTTCATGTTTAGCGACAACCAACTTTGATTCAATTCTTACTCATTTATAAGTCACAGATATTTTAATGACTGAACATTATATTTTGGATATCTTGCTCCTGAAAGTGAAACTTACGCTTGTTTGACGTAACCAATAACGTTACCAACAGGGGCCTGGACTTCTACTTCAAAGGCACAGCAGTCTGCGTTTGCGCACCAGCAACATCCGGCGCAGCACTTGAATTCACGGACAACCCGTAGTACTTCCTGTGATTAATATATGAAACATAAGTAAAGGATATGGACATAACAGTATATGTGCTTGTGGTAAACTACGCCTCTCCCCTTGATTATAGGAAGTATGGACTAGCAGGATCTGGTTCCCAGCGCTACCTACCGGTCATACTTCGACTGTAGTATACAAGTATCCGCTGATCATGTCCAATAATTTGATCAGACTTGTTTTTCAAATAAATTTATTGAAAATCATGAATTCGTATTATCCAGTAGGCTGCCTCAATTGGTATGCTTTAGTGTTGCTCTATAACTCCTAGGACAGACGCTGTCACCTGGCGACAGACTATATGACTTATTTATGGTTTTCAGAGCGTCAGGATAGGAGTTTGCGGGATACTGATTTCTGGACTTTAATGTGTTTAAATCATACAAAAGCTGATTACTCAGTCATTGATATTTCCCTCACTAGCTTACATCTTCTAGTGAAATATTCATATGTGATTCTGGCTTACCCATGTACCTCTTCACAGGAGAGTAATTACACCTGTACAAAACACGATATATCGGGGAAAATACCTGGCCAAAGTTGTCCGTGATGTGAAGTGTGAATCCTCGGTTTGGTCCGCAGCAGAGTCGCATACATAGCTCGGTTTCTGTCAGATACAGATCAGTAGTTACATTTTTAAATATTAATGATTTTAGAAGAACGGCTTAACATATAATCTAAGAGATAAGCTGATAATTTGTGACTCCTCAGAAAATATACACCGGCATCATTCCTATAGGTGGAAAACATTTGTCAAAATAGCTTTAGCTCTTAAAAAATAAAATATATATTGAAATGAATGTACTATATTTATATTTATTTAATACGCTTGTCTCCCCTTTCAACCATATAAAGTCCGCCTCTGATAAACAGTGTCAAAAACACCCTTTCTTAAACAGTGCAAGATCATGTCAACAAAACATGATCGCCTCAACATTAGTGGACGTGTCTTGCCTGAATTCGCTGGTGACCTATTTCATAAGTATCCCTAGAAGTGCTTATTTTTTACAACCCGAGATACTGCATTTGATTGCACGTTTAACAATTTGGCGACTTCAGGTATATCAGAATACCTTTTCTGTTGTATTTTTTACCTCTTGAATTGGTTAATGGAGCGTGATTCATAGAAGAGTTATGCGTCAAAACTGTATAACAACCAACAGAGGTCGACAGGTATACAATGTACCATGCACTTGAGCCCCTTCTTGGTGTATACATACCCTCAGCCGCATAAAAACACTGTTGTCCTACGGAGTTGAATATCCTGTACTTGTTATTGGTCTCCCAACCAGTCAGAACTGAAAGCGAACAACATGATCCCTGTGAATCAACAGTATTCAAATAAAGTGTATCAAACAAATGGGTTTGCTGAGCCCCAGAGTTCAATATTCTGTAGGCCTACCTGTCTTGGTCTCCAAATAAATCAGAACTGAAAGCGAAGAACATTTTTGTGAGGAATCTAAACACTGTGACAACAATATTTGAATTAAGTAATACTAAGTATACCAGATTCTTGTAATTGTCGTTACCCGCTTCAACCTTTATCAGTATAATATATGTACAGGTAGAATAAAATAAGGAGCCAAAGACCACATGCTCAACAGTGATTTTTTTTCATATGGCAATACTGGAAATAAGAATGAAAAAAAAAAAGGGTTCATGTGTAAATCGACTGTCATTTTAAAGATGATATAGATGATATTAATGAGGTGGTTTTAACAAATGTGTCAATCACAGATAAGAAGATAGTTCCAGACTTTCTTTAACTGTGCATGATAATAGAGATTCAATAAACATGATGAACATATTTTACTTCTCCGATGGTGTGCTGGATATATAGGATATGTGTGTTAAGTGGGGAATAAACAGGAGCTGAAATTCGTATAAGGACTGAGCAGATAATTTGATTATTTGGACAAAATAGAGGGTTCAGTCATCTCAACATGATTTTGCTTCATTCGTACACTGTAGATATTAAAAAAAAATAGTTTCGAACATCTATTTTTTACGAGTTTTGAAATAAACAATATGATCAGACCCATTTAGAAGGACAGACAGGAAGGCAGACAGGCAGACACCGCCAAATCAATGCCCCCCGGACCACCCCGACCCCGCGGGGTCAATAAAGTAAATACGTTTATCTCATGACGTTTTACCTATTTTTTACTCGACAGATCTGTAAATAGTATCATTTCATATAGGCCTGTACACAATAAAACTAGATGTGGTCGGTCGGTGGTCTTCAGAGGGCCCCGAATTTCTGCAAGTGCTGGATTAGTTTACATGTGGGTGAAAAATTAAGCTAAATTTGAAAAAATATGACAAACAGAAGCAGGTTTTTATCCATATGCATGAGGGAAAAAATTCTACTGGATCAAATGATATTAAAGAAGATATGTCTGAAATAATGTGTGCAATAGAAAATCAACGAATGTAATCTGTTAGCAATATTTGATTTTAAGCCAGTCTGTAATTCAATAGTTCTGGGGCCCTCATAGCGACCAATGATCCCTGTGAAATTGGGAAAGCTGCAGAAGGTTGTTGTTAAGTTATTGTGTGCGAAAGAAAATCAGCCATCGGGCTGTGGCGGCCATATTGGAACTCTGACAATTCTGTAATTCAATAGGTTTGGAGCCCTCATAGGTACCAATCAACCCTGTGAATTTGGGAAAGCTGCATTATGTTGATGTTGAGACAATGCGCACGAAAGAAAATCAGCGATTGGGCTGTGGCGGCCGCATTGGAATTCCGACAAGTCTGTAATTCGAAAGGTCTGGGGCCCTCATAGGTACCAAACCTCCCTGTGAATTCGGGAAAGCTGCAGTATGTTATTGTTGAGTAATCACGCACGAAAGAAAATCAGCGATTGGGCTGTGGCGGCCATATTGGAATTTTGACAAGTCTGTAATTCGATAGGTCTGGAGCCCTCATAGGTACCAATCAACCCTGTAAATTTGGGAAAGCTGCAGTATGTTGTTGTTGAGTTATCGTGCGCGAAAGAAAATCAGCGATTGGGCTGTGGCGGCCATATTGGAATTCCGACAAGTCTGTAATTCATTAGGTCTGGAGCCCTCATAAGTACCAATCAACCCTGTGAATTTGGGAAAGCTGCAGTATGTTGTTGTTGAGTTAATGCGCACGAAAGAAAATCAGCAATTGGGCTGTGGCGGCCATATTGGAATTCCGACAAGTCTGTAATTCGATAGGTCTGGTGCCCTCATAGGTGCCAATCATCCATGTGAATTTATAAAAAGCTGCAGGATGTTGTTGTTAAGTAATCGCGCACCAAAGAAAATCAGCGATTTGGCTGTGACGGCCATATTGGAATTTCGACAAGTCTGTAATTCGATAGGTCTGGAGCCCTCATAGGTACCAATCAACCCTGTGAATATGGGAAAGCTGCAGTATGCTGTTGTTGAGTTATCGGGCGCGAAAGAAAATCAGCGATCAAGCTGTGGCGGCCATATTTGAATTCTGACAAGTCTGAAATTAGATAGGTCTGGAGCCCTCATAGGTACCAATCATCCCTGTGAATTTAGGAAAGCTGCAGTATGTTGTTGTTGCGTTATCGCGCGCGAAAAAAAATCAGCGATTGGGCTGTGGCGGCTATATTGGAATTCCGACAAGTCTGTAGTTCGACAGGTCTGTAGCCCTCATAGGTGCCAATTAACCCTGTTAATTTGGGAAAGCTGCAGTATATTGTTGTTGAGTTATCGCGCACGAAAGAAAATGTCACTGACGGAAGGACGGAAGGACGGACTGACACGGTGATCACTATAGGGCACGCGCTTGTCAAGCGGGGCCCTAATTAATATTTCTGATAACAGTGACTGCAAATTCATGCTCAATACCACCTGGAATTCATTTAATCATAATATCACGTAGAACTATATATAAATGCCACACTCAATTACTTGATATAAATGACAAATATCATAGATATCTGAGATACAAAACCTCACAATGACAAAATTCAAACATATAGTCATCCTAAACCGAACAATGCTAAATTACAAGCGTGTGCAGTTCTAAAAACTCCTTGTACTGGAATATAGCCTGCTCAAGTCACATTCTGTGCTCACTTTGCACCCGGTGTGGTCATGTGTGCCGCGTTCTTGAGTTTCTGACACGCCAGAGGCACTAGTGCATGACGGTTACGATCAACAAGCGATCATGAGACGGTGATCACACGTGTACGGTATCTGTCGTCACACATGTGTCACCAGACTTACGTTCATGCCGGACCGGGAGTATAGCAGAGAGAACGTTCATTTTCTGAAGTATTAAGAAGTATAGTTAAATTATTTATTTGACACAAAAATATATAATCATGGACCCTTGCGATAATCAATATAGATATCCATGAGTCTTTGAAGGTCGCCTTTGACGAGTTCAACATATACACATATATATCTGATGCCATGGCAGTACGTGCATGAAACACTAAATGCATGCTGATTAATTGGGATACAGACCTTATACATGTAACCCTCTTGCTGGGATGAAACCATGTTGAACTTGAATTCAACAAAAGCATTTTTCCGTAAGCTCCAGAAAAATCTGTGTTGCGTTATTTATAACATGTAAAGTACCATCATCTGTTTTCCATTCATGTAAACGTGTCTTTTGCATAAGAACACCGGCTTATATTCATTATTGACATGAGTGGCATTAAAACTTGAGTTACACAGCCGGTCAGGTTATGTGGGTAAAGCTAATTCTTAAATGGTATATATACCGTGGTTAGCTTCATTTAATTTATTTGTTTCACGAGCTTAAGGCGCCTTTAGTATGGCGGTCAGAGCGGAGTTGTAATGCAACCATCGGGTTGATGAATCGCAGCACACATTTCTCTCGGCTTTGATTCATACATTTGTTGTCCTCGCGTAGCATAAACCAACGTTTCCTCATCATCCAGCTGATATTCCGAATCTGGACTGATCCAATGAAGAAACGATAATATTTTGGTTGGTGTGGATCCGTAATCAAGGAATATTCACAAGTGTATAGTCATTTATGCACCAAAGAATCTGGGAATATGAGCCGAATAAGTAAATGCAAACATGGTTTTGGGAGCATCCCGTAAATAGGGTCCCCCCCCTACCCCACATGGCGTAGGCTTGCGTTCCTTAGAATGCAGATTTCCAGTTTGTTGTGTGTTAAAGAAAAGCCTGATGGAGTTATCTGTCCTGCCGTTTTACGTGTGTATAGGCCTATATCGTAACGCTTTGAAGGGCGCGGCACCAGGTATGACGTATACGATCAGACAAATACATGATTGTATATGAGCGGGAAATTCCATGGAAAATGATCATGTGATCACACGTATCACACAAGCTTTGTGACTGTAAATAACTGATCATGTCGTTCAGTGCATGACCCATTAGGTGACTGGATTGCAGACAAATGCTACATGTTGACATTTCAGTTCTGCGTTCTATGTACAACAAGGTCTCTCCCTGGAGAGATATAGCTGGGATCTAGGCTATAATGAGCCAACGAGCGCCCTGCAGTTCTTCAGAAAGGGGCGAGTGTACGGGAAGTATTGATTGATGATGAACTCTCGGCTGTTACAGAACTGTTCATGTGCTGGAATTGCCAAGCGTGACCCTCGAGGCGACATCTAACCAGCGTCTGTATATTCCAAAGTCAATATGGCTAATTAACGTTTGAGAGGATTCACGGATACTTCCGATCATTCCTTAATTGTATTAAAAAGATAGTTTCTTATTTAATTTGGACGTTCTAGAAACTTCACGATTTTCACTTTTTCGGGGTTCGCGATGGTTCCATTTTCTTGGAGTTAATTTACAGTGACATAAACAGAGTATATCCATTATTATGTTAATTATTTTGCTTTAAATTTTGATTGTCAAAACATTGTCTTAATCTTTTATTTGGACCGTATAAAATTTTACTAGTATTCCCAATAAAACATCAAGCGTAAAAAAATATTAGATGACATATACACATCCTTCTTCTCCCCCCCCCTAATAAATTGGTTTAATTTATAAGCCAAAATATATAGACGCCATGCGATATTTTATGAACGAAGACCATAAGGACCCTTATCCCATTCAAATATGCAAGCCCACTTCAAAACTATGACAATTATTGGAAATAATATAATAATAACAATAATACAGTAGAACATGTCTTAGTTGGCACCTTAATAAAGTGGGAACCCCTTTATAGTGGGCACTTTAGGCACATCCCTTTTTCTCCTCATTATTATTTATGTTGTTTTATTGACCTCCTTATAGTGGACACCCACAAAGTGGGCAGTCTGACCAAATCTCAAGGCTGCCCACATTAAAGAGGTTTCACGATAATAATACTAATATAATTATAAAACGGTATAAGTCATAGCGTTTCTTTTGCGGATAGTCAGCCCCCCCCCCCCCCCCCCCCCCCCCCGTAATAAGCCTCTTTCTACTTTCTGGATCTGTTCCGGGTTCAAGTCTTCATGTAAGCCCACGTGACATTGGCTCGGTTTCAGGTAACAGTCACTTGACGATGAAGCATGTTTGCTCTCGCCACAGACGTTGAATATACCATTAGGTTAACGTCAATATAGGCCGCCTGTCTGTGGCCTGAAGGTGTATCTGCACAGTATTACCGAACAATTCACTACCATTCAGGCTTAACAGTGAAAAAGAATCTGTATATTAAAGATCATGTTTACGCGTTTTGATAACAGACGATGGACCATCGCGGACGCTGTACCATCGCACAAGTTCGTAGAGTAAGCCCATATAAAATTTGAAATACGCGAGTTAATTATGGGGCATCTCCTTTTCATAGACACAGATCGTATTGAGCACATGATTCAAACAAAACAAATAAGCAGTGGGGTGACCAAAATATAATCCTTAGATATATCTTACATTTTAGTTAACCTTGGTGGCTGGATGGCGACCAGAATGCTATGCGTGTGCAACGAACACATTTTTCGAATGTCCATGAATGCTCTGATGACGGTTTGAATCATGGTGTCTGCCAGGATACCACACGTATATTTTTCCATTACACTTGTGCAGTGATCATTCTCTCAGTTCACCATGCATGGTATCCTGACCTTTGTAAAAAAAAAAAAAACTCAGGTTTTTTTTTCTCAACGTAAACTTATCTTGCCATAGGCCTATTGATTATCTTTCGCATAAAAAAGGACCATGGAGTATTGAGCGGCAAGTACGGGACCATTTTCAGTATTTGAACCTCCCCCATAGGCCGGGAAGGCTTATTATATGTGCTGATCAGTTTATTTCTATATTAATATTTAGATAAAAATATGTTGTGGGTTTACCGCCTTTGGTCTCACTGAGTGCAAAACCATCGATTTCAATATTTGTTTTCCTTCTTTGTTTTTCCTTTTTTTTCTTCTGTCATATTCTATTTGCGCTAGATCTACAACATTGTTAATTTTCAAAAGCTGAAATTTAGACACAATATTATTCCTAGGTCACAAATTTGTACTATATTATTGACCTTGACCCATGGTCGTACACTCTAAAGGCTACTCCCTATTATCGCTCAGTTGCCGGGGGAAAAAGGGGGGGGGGAGGGGTTGATTGAGAGAGACTTTCAGTAATCGCTTGGCTATTACATACATCTAGTTTACTATTGTGTTATGTTCAGTGCTGGACAGCTTTGCATAAATCATGAAAGTTATATCCTTTCTATACGCTCGGGGTCGAAACGAACAGGGAAATAAGGAAAATGGGGAAGGGCCCCACCTATATTCGGGCTTCGACATATGGTCAAATGTGTTACCAATCTGATTTACGTAAAGCCAGTATATATCAATTTATTGTTGATTCAAAGAATATGCTGCACAATACATAGCAATGCAAAACTAATCTCGGAGCACGCTGTAGTAGCTGAAGGCATCGCTGCCTTCCAATCATGTAGTGCAAAGCGTACAGCAGGCCTTTGGTAGATTATAGATACACCAGCAGAATCAATCCAATCACGAACTACAATTAGCCGATTAAAATGAGAAAGTTATAATTAGAGACGTGTTCACGACCAGAAGAACTTATCTAAGAACAGAATTAAAGTATTTCTGACTGATAAAAATGCATTCATCTTATGAGTTGCTTATATTATTTATGTGGAGAATTAAGGTCACTTTCATACGTTGGGACATACACGGTCCACCATCTGTGTACATGTGCAAAATTAGTCTACTGTCGTTCACTTCACTAGGTGTATATATCCCATAATTTCGAAAAACGACCTGTGACATCCGGGTTTCAGTGTATACGCAAAAATGCAGTTATAATGAGCCTGTCATGCAGGGTTCGACGAGGGCGCGGGGACGCGACACGAAGGTACTCCGAAGACAGCGTCCAGAGGAGAATCAATCTGCGGTGATTAGAGTGGAAAAACCCTTTCTTAACCTCACCATAAACCTCAAATCATAGTAGGATGTAATAGTGCAATTTTTGTCTGTCAATTATATATTACTTTATTCGCTTTATATTAAATTAATTTCACACTGATGTTGTTGACGTGTGAATAATTTAACTGCCTTCCAATTAAAAGGCTTTATAGACTGATCGTAAACAGCTTGATGAAAGATTGTAAACGGTTGGACCCGGCGTCACAAACTGATTCGTCGGAAATTAAGCCATTTCTTATGTGAACCGTCTTACAAGGTTAGATGTTATGAGGTCAAGACAACAATATACATATTTGAATTAGCTCTAGTCTAAAGTGGCATGTCTTTGATGCCGTTTATATTGCCCTCCTTGGATTGTTGTCTTAACTACTTGTTCGTGATGGTCCTGGTGATATTATGCCTAGATACGTTGCCTGGAACACTGGCGATTTGGTAAACAGGATTTATTGATTTCATTGACCTACCTTCCAGCAGTTCGACGATCTGTTTGACGACCAGCTGGTCCACCTGAGTCAGGTATTCCAGACCGGGCGGACATCCAGCTACTGGCTGCGGCTTCGCCATCCATTCCACTGGAGAATTAACAGAAATGAATCAATGTGGGATAGTGAAAGTATATAATTTTAAAATTAAATAGTTTCTTCCAGAAATAATGCATTTTCACAAGCTTAATGCTTGATCTGACTCATCGGTAATCCTTTAAATTTCTTTCCCTTGTTCTTAATTGAGTAAACTATAGTGTGGGTTACTTGGAGACTTAGGCATTTATTATAGTCAGTGGCGGTATACCGTTAATTCCAGAATCAGGCTTGCGAAATCCAGGTTTTTCTTTCCTTCTCTCGCAAGTTCACCTGCATGATACATGATATAGTCTTTATAGAGGCCATGTTTTCACACGTTTTCACGTTCTTTTGCGTGCGATCTTACTCGTCGTTTTGGCTTGAAATAACCTGTACCAATGTTTTCGCTGTATTATGCTGTGAGTATTAGTTTCTACGAGTATTTGTGTGTTTTGTCGCATGCCACCGGCGTTTATCTGCCATTACACGAACTATTTTGAGCATGTCCAAAATATTTCAACACATAGTATCCCTCCATGTTCTCACGCGTTGTCTGCGTTACCTTGAGTTCTCATGCGTTTGTGTGCGCTTTTAAGCGTCGGCATGCGCTCAAGTCAAACGTTTGTAGAAGTTTTCAAAACATGAGCAACAACGCAGCCAAAATGTGTGGAAAAGTATGAGGGCATCTTAACTTGTCGTGGATGCTCTCACATATAGCGATTTCTTACGATCTTCTATGCTTTTGTTGAAAATCAAGCGGCGGATCCAGAATTTAGGAAAGTGGGGGGGGGGGGGTTCCAACCCAGGGGGACTCATAGAAAACTAAATAAAGGTCCCAAAATCCGCAAAGGTGGGGGGGGGGGGGCGGTTCTGAAATCGAAAACGGTTGTAGTAAATCGCAACGTATGAGGGCTCTCATTGAGAGGTTGGGTCAACCGAGAACTGCGAGCCTGTGCCGAGCATAAACAGAAACGCTGAAAAGATCTTGGGGCAATCGCTGACGAAGAAAATTACTGAGGCAGCTTTCTGCATGCGAGAAGCTGAAACCTGATCTGTTTCTTATCTGTTTCATCTTCGATCAATCAGCCCTTATTCATTTATGAAGTGCTCACGAAAGCGTCTTGAGTGGGCGATTCCTTCGTCACGCAGACAGTATATACAAATCTGACAATGTCAGGCTATCCACAGTGTTTACACGTTAATGAAACTATATCCGTTTGTTCAGAAAAAAAAGTCCTGAACTTAAGGGGTCAATAATTTTATAAATACTTAATGCAAATTGTTGATAGTTTTGTGTAGGAAGATGTGTATAATTTGAATATATCTGTATAATTTCATTTGTCCAGGGTTTCAACTTCCTGATTCTTGACAAGAATATATTTGCATATAGTGAAATGTGTTATATCCACTGCTGGCCACATGTTGTACCTTCCAGTCGGTGTCATTGGGTACGGGTGTGATGACCTTACAAGTAACAGTTTCTCATAACGTTTTTCATCAGCAGGTTGTCAGTTTTTTTAAAGGTGATCATTTTACATTCGTTCCAAAACTCATTCCACTTAAACAATACTAACGACTGTACTGTTTGCGGGGAACCCGTCATAGGGTCAGGAATGTTCCAGACCAATGCGAGCGGTGCATTTTTTTTTTTTTTTTTCAGAATCGGTCTGATCCAAGATACCAAGCTCAGATAGAGAAAAAAACAGAAGAAAAGAGCGCTAAAGAAGGTAGCTGATTAGTGGAATTAGCTCTTGAGCGCATGCAAAGAGTGTAACAAATCCTATGGTGACCAAGAAGGTTCCTGTCAATTTTCCGCTGGGACTCGCGGGTACCTGGATTGTCCTGTTGAGAAGGAATGTTATCTCCGGTGTAATCCTTGCTCGCCTCAGTTCTTGCAGTCATTGGTCTGCTACTTCAAGCTTGTTGATCAATTTAACCAGTTCTTTAAAAAAAGTTTGTTTACCCTATTCACAGAACGTAGATTCTACCCTTCCCTGAAAATTCTCTTGCGATGCGTCCCCTCACCTTTCCTTTTCCATGCAGAAAGACTTGATCCATTCCTTATCAGCGGGGCTAAAGAACATCCTGTACACAGCAGGGTGTCGAACCCATCTGAACAGAGTATTATTTTGTTTTTGGCGTGAAAAGAATGTACCAAGTCAACCCAGGGCAAACTTTAATCACACCTGTTCCCATTGGGCTGTACCCGGATGACACTTGACACCGATCGCCGTGGGCATCACACAGTATACCGACCACTGCATGGATATAGCAAATCTCACCTATGTATACTTATTCGTGTCATAAATAATTTCTGGACCAATGAAATTTCACAGAAATTTTCAAATTATGTATATCTTGTAACACATTACCTTCCAACAATTTATATACAATACTTATTAAACTATCAACCCCTTTAGTTCGGGACGGTTTTTTTTCTGAATCAACCGATATACATGGTTTCTGGGAGAAACATAATACCTCTGCGACTTTTCTGTATTAGTGTTAATAATTTGACCTTCGATTATAAGCCTGTACGTGTGACTTTTATGATGTACCTGTTTTTTTTTCAGAACGTGTCACAATGAACGGAACCATTTGTGCATGATGCAACTTATTTTCCCAGTGACATATAAATATATTCATATGGAGGTATGCTCCTCGATTATTCTCTTAATATGATAATGTATGTTATAGAATATTTATATGGTACAGAATATTTAATGAAGCATAATATTCACATGGTGAAGAATGATATAGAGAGATCAGAATGTAACTTACTTTGCACGCCTGGTGCCCCAGGTTGAGCTGAAATAAATAAAAAGAACAATGATTTTGATTGAATGTACGTTATGTCAACGAGAATTAACTGAACCTCCTCTCTGTTGCACCTCTATTTACATTAAATCACCAAGATAAGCAGGTGGTGATATTTAACATAATCCCGCTATTTCTCATCACATTTTTTTGTATTTTCATGAATTTCCTAGATTTTCGTTTCGCTAAAACTGTAGTTTGTTCTACTGCTGCGAGACCATTGAATGTTGTCGATTTTCTTCTTAAACTAAAATATGATGACTTGGTTTGACATTCTGTGGATGAGAAGTTAAAGCTAAAGCTAAAGCTAAAGGAGATGAAAAATATCATGACGAAACTGACATTTTATATTTTGCAGCCATTTGGAATATTCTGAATCTGCAGCTATTATATGATATGGCGTCTGACATGGGTTGTTAGCCTCACTTGGAAAGAAGCTAACTTGAGAATGTTTATGACAAGAAACAACCAATTAGCTTGTTCCTGTAAAACATGCAGTATTAGGTTAAAACAATATTTTATTTAAGAAAAAGCAATGAAAATTAGAAAACAGGACTTCGTCCTATATTAATTTTTCTCCTCGGACTACACATAAGAACAAATTCAACAAAATAAATACATGTGAAATCAACAATGTATGTAAAGCATAACAGAAAAATAAGTATATTTTTCAAACATTATTAAAACATTTACATTAAGGAAAGCAACCTAGAGGACTGGCAACTTACGTGCTAGGAGATCTATGTTTAATTTTATTACATCATCTGGGAAGTATTATAACATGACCGATAAATAAGTGAATCGTTTTGTAGCTGAAATATATTTGTAGATATGGCCGCAGTATTATGGTCACAGTTGTTATAGTCGCTTGGTAATATATCTTAAATCAATTAGAAGGTTATTTCATATCCATATAAGACCAATAAAATACACATTATTTTAAACCCTGATACAGTGTTCTTACTGAGGACATACATATTTTTTTAAAGTTTTCATTCATATTTATATATATTTTAAAAAATAGTAAGCTATTTTAAGCAGCCAGTAACAGCCAGCCACATTTTAGCGAGATAAAATCAAACTACATGATAATATCTCAAACATGTCTCTGTCTATACCTTAAAACTTTACTTTACATTTTGATTAAATAAAAACTGTCAAGAAAGACATACCAGATTAAAAATGATATATAATTTAAGGGTCTTATATTAATTTTGAATGACTTTTGGTTGATTTTGAATTACCAACTCACATCCAGTACTCCCCGTCCTTCCGGAATTTCATTTAGTCTAATAATGATTATTAGATAATTTTCTAAAACATAATCATGATATTCCTGTCACTGGTATTAGAAGACTGGGGACTTATTTAAATATAAAGTATTGCACATGCAGTATTTAATGTATTGTTTATTGATAATTCTACATTCAATATATATGTTGACCCAGCAAATATTTTTTTATTTATTCATCTTGTACAATTGATATTTCTTATTGGAATGAAAACATGTGAGGTGTTTTATATATATATATATATATATATATATATATATATATATATATATATATATATATATATATATGCTTCAATTGCCTTCGCCAAATATTTCCTGCCCCTCCTTTTCCTCAATCCTGGCTATACGCCCCCGATTAGGGCAAAACATACTGTATATGCGAGTCTATATATATAACCAGCGATGTATTGGAAATATAAAGACTACTCACTCGTGGTTACCGGTTGACTCATATTGCTGTGTTCTGTCAACTCCTACTTCTTTGCAGGATTATATCATAAACAATCTGGAATGAGAAATAAAAATATATCAGTTTCTATATGGTCATTAAAGGACAACGGAAAAGCAATAAAGGAGAATTTCAATGGATATGATTATTATAACTATACTTATTATATTGCTGGTTGATAGCACTTGCTTCCAATTCAGAACTGATACAGGTGATCTGGTTGGTCTAAATAATAAGTCTTGACCATATGCCCTGACAAGTCATGACACACATGTACATCTTAGACCACATAAACCTCAATGTAATCCGCTCAGCCACACCATTATTTGGAAAATACATTTAAGGGTAGCTGTGTGGTTGTTGTTGTCGTTCAGTACTGAAGTTTGGAGAAGTTTGGCCAAGTTTCGGCGTTGGCAAGAAATAGTATCCAGTGGATCAAGATGTACACGTCAACACACTGTTAAAATTCTTGTGCCCTCGAAGGTACATGTACATTTCACGAAGATATGACGTCATAATCAGAATCGCGTGGTCGTCAGGATCCGGGAAATAACGTATTGACTCGAACAATCCCCAGACAGCAGTGTCGTACTCCTGAGAGTCCGAGTGCGCAGTGTGCACATAAAGGGATAAGGGACGTATGTCATTCAGGCATAAAATGTATGTGCGGAAACCCCTTGTGCACGTGTTTGCTTAAATGTGTGAAAAAATACTTCAAATTTGGATGACCGGGACCACTTTCAAACTTTAAAATAAAAATATTCACAGTTCAAGGAAACATTTCACAGTGGCGGATCCAAAATATTTTTTTTAGGGTTTCAAACCAAAATTTGCGACCCTGACCCCCTTCTACCAGGACCAGAGGACCTTTTTAATAGGTTTTACTTCAGTCTTCCTGGACGTGACCCTCCCCTTTCAGCATATAAATTATTCCGTGAAGTCCTTACCACAGAAACACACAATGTTTATTATTCGCCTTGAAACAATTCTTACTCAACATGTCTTAACGCACTACAATATCCCCTCTTAACCAACGCCGTTGATGCATTATAATGCATAAGAAGCCCCATGCAGTGCATAGTGGGGGAAAGGATTTCTTTGCCAACAATCCCTGACCAACAGAGTTGTATATTTTATAAGTTCGATTCAGTGCAATGCGCAAAAGCCACTGAACTGACGTCATTTTGCCTGAATTCCTCGCACATAAAAGGTGAAAAGATATGTTTGGTCCCCCTTTACTGAGATATAACTGGGATAGCTTGTGAACATAAGGAAATTCCTGACCTTCATGGTCAACTTTTAGTGAAAAAAGGTCAAATCGGGTAAATATTTATTTCCTTCATAAAGGAATCCAATAACAACAATCTTTAATGTGAAATGTGTATAAGATCAGGAATTACCAGAGATATAAAAATGGAAATAACGGTAAAATATAATACGATCATTAGGAAAAACGCCATACACTGGGTAATGTCATTATGTGCGCTCGTCTCTTTCGCTTCTTTATATATCCATGCCAGCAAACAATTCTGAAAGAAAACTACACAAAAAAAAGGGAGAGGAACTGCATGCATGGTGCAAAAGATCTCCGCTGGTTATCTAAGATAAAATATAATTTAGCTTAAAAGGAATCATGATGGGAAATAAAGTAGATTAAATATGAGAACAATTAATTTTGTTTCATTTCTGACCAGTCAAAGATAACAGTTGAAGTCTGTTGCAATAACACTTCTTAATATAAGCCCGATGGCAGGCCTTCATACAATAGTTACAATAGTGACGTCAAAATGGTTACCATGATGACACACAATGAGAGCTTTACAAGCCCCTATTGTACCTTTTTCCTGTACCACAACAATATATACCTACGGCAATATAAATGTCTACGCTAGGTTTATACAGGTAGGCACCCGACTAAGGACCCCTTCACCCAGATGGGAAAATATATGATCAGTACGGGTGCAGATAGGTCGGACAAACAGGGTTTCTGTGTATACAAGCCTTGGTGGGCTGTAAGGAGGTTGCGTAAAACATCAGTTATATTGGCATAGTAGGCTACGTTGGATAAACAAGAACACTTGGTCGAAAGAACTATATCATTACCTTCACTTAGAAAGTCACGAACAGTGGAGACTGTGAACTAAGTTTCTATATTATATGTATAAGCAATAATGAAGTGTATCTTAAGAGCACTCAGAGAGCGCATGCCTCCGCCAGCCCCAAATTGAATTCATTTTCAGCAAAAAAAATCAACCAACTACCCTTGTCCAACGCGTAGTGCCATTTATGTCGGTTAAACTCCGTTATAGGTGACAGTTCAAGGAGACAAAAAAAGTGGAATCACTCATAAATTAAAAAAACATGATAAATGGTTTTACCTGTTACAAATCACATTTCTCCCTTTTCTTATATAATTTTAGTTAGCTGATACGCGGAGAGAGAGACAAACTGAAGTATTAAAGACGTTTTAACATGAACTCTGTATATTTGATATGGGCGAGGTAATAATTAAATAGAACTTACGTATGATAATATATTATGTTTATCAGGTCTTTTGGGTGTATATATACATATTGCACGAACATTTCAAACAAAACAGAGTTGAAGATGTTTGCCAACAGTAATATATAATTATGTGCGATTATAAACTGTAGAGTGAAAGGCAAACGCGTACATTATCGACTGCGGTAAAACAGGTCAACAAGACGTTTATCGCGAAAACACGATGTAGCTCATACACACCTAGCCGTGAACATATACACGACTCTGTAGGCATTTATATTTCACTAGTATAAGCCTTTACCCGAACTGCCGCTGGTCGCAGACTCTCTAAGGTCAGAGGGCCGAAAAGGAGCTAATGCATGCCCTTCTTAAAACTGATGCCTATAATGCTAAGCACATTATAGAGTACAGGTCTCTCTCTCTCTCCCTTTGTCTCTCTCTCTCTCTCTCTCTCTCTCTCTCTCTCTCTCTCTATATATATATATATATATATATATATATATATATATATATATATATATATATATATATATATACTTATATACTGATAGTGGACGAATCATACATTACAAATTTACATCGACTACGTTGTTGCCTGAGAATGAAATATATGAAAGAATGCAAGATGTGTGTGTTTTTGCAGTGACCAGTTTTCTCAACATAGCATGCAATTTACAAAATTATTAAATAAAAAAAAAAAGACCGGGTCCTGTCAAGGTAGTTTCACGACCTACATCAGTGTTCAATGAATCTCTGTAATAGATTTTGGCATTTATTATATTATCAGCAAATAAATCAAACATGTCGGGCATAAGAGATTCCACAGTATCATGAGACGATGACTGTATTCTATACTATATAAAGGTATACCCAGTTCTCTTGAGCTAAATACAGGTGAATTAGTACACCAGACATGAATGACCACACCAAAAGTCAAAACAGTCCATAAAGCCAATCAGGAGTTATAGGATATTCCGAATCACGTAACAACACACGATTCAACTTATATGAAATGTGATTATCTGTATGTATGCATATATATATATATATAGACTCTTTACAACGTATCATTGTGTACACAAGTAAGCACGTGGAGAATAATCAGTTGTACACACACTGGCCATGTTGAAACTGTATAGGCCAGGGGCTACCAGGGTCCACCGTGCACCCCCACCACAACTAAAGAAAACTGGTATTTTTGGAAAGCATAGGATGCCTACATATAGAATTCAAATGGTAACAGTGAAAATATTGGGACTCAATAGCAAAAACCAGCATGTTTATTTCGTACCGTATAAAATCATTTTTTTCTCCATTCGTAAAATCACATAAAGCACAGTGGCATTTATCATTCAGGAAATCATACAGTTTTCGGAGGAATTGTACTTATTACATACCAAATGAAAGCTTATAAAATCAGAAATCAGTGTAAGTTCATTTTAAACTGTATGTGTGATATATGTAGTGTTGTTTTGACATAACTCAAATATATCCCTTGAAAAGAAAATGTTGATGAAACGTAATATTTGTTTTCTGTTTTCTATGTCGTTACAGTTAAAGAACCCAACATATAACATGTTTATACATACCAACAAAAAGAGCAAAATCTCAGCTTTCAGATGATATCAGTCTCTATAGAAATTGTCTCTATATATCCAAAATTTCTTATTAAAGTTGGAAGAATACGTACAATTGACCAATATGAAAGGGCCAGCCAAAGTTGATTTTGTAACTTTTAACTGCATCGCTTGTTAATAGCAGGCATTCATGGTAGACCAATCAGCCGTAGAGTGAAGAAAAAAGTGTGGGTGAATGCCACCTGAAATTTTGAATTTCAAGGTCATTTTCAAGGTCGTACTGAAAAATGGGCCAGCCAAAGTCGATTTTATTTTCACTTTTGAGGACAATACTAGTTAATTATCAGGCATCCATGCCAGATCAACCAACAAACATTGATGGAAAAAGTTTAGGTGGATTCCATCCTACATTTTAACCTTTAAGGTCATTTTAAGGTCTTTGATAAGGTCAAACTGAAGAAAATTGAACATGAACGGGTATAGTGTTTCTCCATGAATGAAACCAAGGTATAATATTCAGTAACCTAGAGCTTTAGAGATATTTTGTGGCAATGCAACGTACCCAAGCCACGTAATAATAATGATCTGAATTTCCTACATTGAAAAGTATGAAAAGTACAACGTAAAAGTGTGGTTTTTTTACAGTAACGTTTTTACTACTCTGGATCAAGACATTTAGAAGCTGTGTAAAGTGTTTCTCAATGTGTCTTTAACACACTTTAAATTGTAACAGAATTAACATGGCCTCATTTTTAATATGGAGAATAAAAGGTCCATGAATAAAGGATATTTGCTTAAAATAATGTTTTTTTCGGAGCAAGTTGTGGGTATCAGAACGGGGCCGATCAAGGATATAGGAAAAGGAGGGGTCCAAGTCAGGAGAACTAATGTTAAAACCTGAAAAAAAAGTACCAAAGCCTGTGAAAGGGGTCCAGGCCGCAATAATTGGTCCAAACCTTTTTAAAAAGGTTGCGACAGTCATACAATATTTATGATTTATTAGACCATTATTTTTTTAGTTCAAATTTGATCATTCGGAGGCATTTATCGCCAACACAAGCTGTTAAGGCACCCACACGAATATTGTTACTGGTCCATGGATCAGTTCATGCTTAACATAAGGGAATTGACACAATATAAGCAGAGAAGATGATGAGACGGAGACACAATATATGCCACCATGCTTGCACCAGGCACTCGAGGAAACCAATTTTTCAGGGTTCACTACACTGTCATTGGACGCCAGAATAATTTGGGAAATAATAATTGCCCTGTTTAAATCCAAGATCGGAGCCAATATATCCATTATATATGGTAAAAGCAGACTCTTTAATTATCTTTTAATGGTGACCTGTACACGGTTTTAGTAGATGCTCTTATAAGGTACAGTGTTAATTTTCCTATTATTTATTTGTTGAAAGATGTTTAAATAACTATAGGTATGAAGGATGCATAATTTATGGATGATTTTCAGAAACCATGCACTATGTTGTTTATTTTGGTATCTTGTCTTTATTTTCTCAATATCCAAATGTATTAAAGGCACTTGGGTTACGTTGAAGGGTAGTTTAATACATGTTGTGTGGGGTACAGGGGACCCGCTTACATCCCTGTTTAATATGTATTATACATTTATTTACTTATTTAACATTTTAAAAGAAATTTGCGGTACAGAAAATCACCTCCATTTTCGTAATGCAACTTTTGTTTCGTTACCAATGCATATCATTAGCAGGCATCTTGAAAAAAAGTGTGCCAGTCAGATCCGCACATTAATTGCTCAAGATATATTGTTAAATAAAGTGAAGTGATTTTTACCATAATTGACGCTTGATGTCAGTGTGTTGGCCTTTATAATCATACTGATGAAACTGTATGTGTTAAAAGATACGTACTTAGTCAGAATCATCTACCACTGTGAGTGGATTTAGAGCTGTACTTGTAGAATTGATAAGCTGATCTACATTAATTTCCGAAATTTCTAATGGATGGCTTTAATGTAATTATAAGCAGGTGACAACCAACACTTTGCAATCACAATTTTGGTAAATCTGTAAAATTACTTGGGGTATCTTTTGATAATGACTTCAATTGAGATACACACAGCACAAATGTGTTCAAAGCAAGTACACAGTCTAAATGTGCTTTAGCTTATTAGTATTTAATCTGTTGGACCAGGATATTCGTATTCGTATCTACAGAGCCTTTGTCTCCTGTATACCGCTTTTAAGAGTGCCCTTTATCTCATATAACACTTTAATGGTTATAAAAACTTAGGGAAGAGTCCAAGTAACTTTCTCAATGCCATTTTCAAGGTCAATCGAAAAAAAATAGGAATGGTAACAAAGCATCTATTTTGTTGAACTTCAAGTAGAACACCACATTTAATATTGTCCTTTAAAACTTCACAGTATACATTACGGTGTTCTTCCAAGTTACACATCCCAGATGAATGCTGCACAATACGGCTGAACGATAGGTCACACATTTAGCTGAAAAAAAGTTACATCTGTTGGTTGCAGAAAAAAAAACACTTAAACATAATGTAGGAGGCAGCATATATATACCGTATATGACTATAAAACTTCTGTTTGTGACTAATTAAAACGGAACATCAATATTGCTTTCAAAGGATTTAATTGATTAAATCAACTGATAGGTCCTAGCCTTTCATGTAAGTGGTTATAATGTACCTTACATGGCCTATGTGTCATTATATGAACATATAAATTATGGAGAAAAAAAAACCTTTCAACTGGCACGGACTTTTGTCCTAACCTAAAATTTATTCTACAGGTATTTGAACAGCTAAAGATAAGAATTCAAGAATTAAAATGACATAAAATAATAGACTATTAAAAAATTTATGTCCGAGTTAAGAATCTGTACAACACCTCTAGATCTGTCATGAAAGCTATAAATAAGTGCACCAAAGTTTGCATCTCACGATTAAAACAGCATATGTGAGGATTATCTAACTCAAATAAAAACAAAATCAACACAACACAAAAACACAAAAAAAACACACCTACACTTTTTCCATCACTGTTTGTTGGTTGATTTGGCATTGATGCCTGATAATTAACAAGCAATTTAAAATTTGGAAATACTTTAAAATGAGAGAAGCACAAGTAATATTAGGTTGTCATGAAAACTTTAGTGATCATGACCTCAGGATTATTAATAAATACTTAATAATAGGTAAAATGTGCATCAGTAAACATAAATATGGGAATCGTGTTAGTCTAAAATACTTATGGGAATACGAATTACGAATCAGAGAACCATGCATGCATGAGCAGATGTTCATATGATGTTGACTTCCATGTTAGTTAGAAAGGAGATATATATTCTATATGTGAAAACGTTATAAGGTAATATCATTTAGGTGAACTTGTTAGTAACGCTGGAAAGAAAATACTTTGTGCTTATATATCATTTATGATGTATCATGTATCTTAAATAATAAATGGAGAAAACAAAATGAAAATAAAAAAAAAACAAGTAATGACCCAAAATTGAAAAATCGACCTTGGCTGTCCCATTTTTCAGTTTGACCTTGAAAATGACCTTGAAATTCAAAATTTCCGGTGGTATCCACCCACACTTTTTTTCTTCACTGTATGGCTGAGTGATCTGGCACGGATGCCTGCTATTAACAAGCAATGCCGTTAAAAATTACAAAATCAACTTTGGCTGACCCACTAATATTGGTCAATGGTATGTATTCTTCCAACTTTAATATCTTAGAAATTTTGGATATATAGAGACAATATCTATGGAGACTGATATCATCTGAAAGCTGAGATTTTGCTCTTTTTGTTGGTATACGACATAGAAAACAGAAAACAAATATTACGTTTCATCAACATTTTCTTTTTCAAGGGATATATTTGAGTTATGTTAAAACAACACTACATATATCACACATACAGTTTAAAATGAACTTACACTGATTTCTGATTTTATAAGCTTTCATTTGGTATATAATAAGTAAAATTACTCCGAAAACCGTGTAATTTCCTGAATGATAAATGCCACTGTGCTTTATGTGATTTTACGAATGGAGAAAAAAATGATTTTATACGGTACGCAATAAACATGCTGGTTATTGCTATTGAGTCCCAATATTTTCACTGTTACCATTTGAATTCTATATATAGGCATCCTAAGCTTTCAAAAAATACCAATTTTGTTGAGTTGTGGTGGGGGTGCACGGTGGACCCTGGTAGCCCATGGCCTAGTATGTTTGACAATTATGAAATGTTACACAAGCCTCAGCCTTGCTGTCAATGCAGTTCATTATCTATTGAAAATTTTTTGCAAGCCCTAGAGATTTCCGTGTTTCCTAAATTTGGTTGCAGGCATATCGATAATAAATTCACATATACTTCACACACACACACACACACTGAAAACAGCAGGTTTTTTATATTTTGTCAAGCAGTATTGGCTTTTTTATGGTATTTTAAATTTGTATATTCAGGGCTAACAGTATAATATTAAATGCAAGAGACCAAACATATATGTGAAGTTAAAATATTAAATTAGTGTTGCTGAGCTATATTTGTGTTAATTGTCGGCAAACTTTATGTACTTCAATGAAATACCAAAGATCCGGCCGCCTATATACCCCTATGTATGTATGCATGCATAAGTATATGTAGCATTAGTCACACGTATCTCTCTGTGCACTGAGAACTTTAGAACCTAATGCCCTTTATGACCTTCGGGATTTAAACAGAGTTAGAGCAGTTATTAGTTTTGAAAATAGTTCAGGATCAGTTGCAATTCCGTTGGAATTTAATGAAGAAAACTGGCAACATACATCATTTTAAAGCTTATAACCACAACAATCTGAAAATCCATGTTGCCCTCTTTAAAATGATGTATGTTGCCAGGTATTTTCATAAAAAAATTCCCACGGAATGACAACTGCCCCTGGTTAAATTTAATATATATTTAAAGCTATGACCTTGACCTTGTTTGGTGACCTTGAAACTACAGGGAAAAAATGACAACATGGATGTTCGGATTGCTGAGGTTATAATTGTTAAAATGACGTATGTTGCCAGCTTTCTTCATTTTAATCCGACGGGAGTCTAAAACTTGACAACTGACCCTGAACTTAAGGTACTTTTCGGTTATTATAAAGACTATCCTGACTAATATGAAGGCATGCTGCAATGAGATTAAGGTAAAAACTTATCTCGGCAAAGCGAACATTTTTTTTAACCTTCCTGATTTATAATATAGAGGAAGAACAGTTATAAATTATGATAAGATCGTTGCACTCATGTCAAGTTCATCACAGTATGTAATTTTCCACTCGTTTCCCTCCATCACATTGCTGTCTGAACTACACACACGTTTAAAAACTGAGATAACGTTATCATGACTTCGATGTGAATAAGTGGGACTGAAAGTGAAGTGGTCATAAATGAACCAATACCTTATCGTTTTCCATTTTGGCCAAACATGCATATTATTTATAATGGGTATAAAATACTTTTATCTGTAATTAGGTAAAGTATATGCTTCATCTGCAGAATCGTAAATAACCTCCGAAGTATCCTTATAATATACAGTGGTGAGAAAATGTGCCAACAGTCCCTTGTCATTTATTTATATCAAAGAAATTATCAGCCCTTATCTTACCGCTTACACCTGTTATTTTATATCTTCCAGAATTCGGAGGTATATGGTTTTACCTTTGGTTAGCCTATTTTTTTTTGGGGGGGGGGGGGGGGGGTAATTCGATAACAATAATAATAATAATAATAATAAATACTAATAACAATAATTACTAGAAACTTCTGGTATCAACGATGACATACTGGCCGTAGTATCGCTAGACTGGGCAAACCCTAAAATAGGCCGCCTTATTCTGAAGAATATAAGGACACACTAAGGCAAGCCAACCGTCAAAGTCACATTTACCTTGAAAAATAAGACCAAGGTCACTAGTATTAACCGGCGCGAAAACATAAAAGTTGTAGGTGGCGCCACCAGTCTTCCATACAAGACCGAGCTATTCAAGATGTTCGGTCAACCTGGTTTTTGTTACCAATTCATGTAACCTGCCTTGAGATATTCAAGATTTTGTTTCATCAAATTGACCTATTTAAGTCACTCTCGTAGTTATATAGGGCAATGACCCCTGTTTATATACAGGCTTCGTATATAATGAAGAATGAGCTCGATCCTTGCATCCATTAAGACGAAAGACTTTGAACACTGGCTACTCCCTGTGACCTTGACCCTAAAGCAACATGTCATATCTGGTTAGAAACTTGTTGGCACCGCTTCCTAACTTTGCACCTGGATAAAATGTTTCATTTTCTTATTTGAGCAAGAAAACAAGGAAGGTGTCGTAGTTAAGGGTTTGTTAGCTAGATTATGTTTGGTTATGTGACCAAAGGAGGGACATTTATTTATATCAGACAGGACACCACTAGAATGCATGCTGTAGGCCTATAGAGACGGATACTGCATGTACCATGAGGTCAGAACGTGCTCGGGAATCTTCACTCAGATACACCACTCATAATTTCCTCTCCGTTTGTAAACCCAACTGTGATGACAGTTACCTTGAACGAATTTCCTCTTTCAGGGTGACATTTTAAGACGGATTTGAATGGTGTATATCACATATGTCGAGTCAATGCATAACCAGCTCTTACTTTCATACTTATATACGCAACCGTTTTACAACATTCACTTTTGGTAACATAGGGTAAAAAATATATATGGCCTCTTCCAGTGTTGGTTTTATTTCATAATGTGGCTCATTAAGGTTTCGGTACCAGTGTGTTATAAAGGCGGAATTACCAAAAATACATATACACAAAGGGCATTTATTTAAAATGGTTGTAACAAGCGACAGCAGTCATGAAACAGCTATGACTTGCACATTATCCTCACGTATACATATATATGTAGCTTTTTATCACTTGTATGTACACACGAAACATGTTAATAACTGCAGAGGCAAACTTGAACGTCAACAAGAGGTCTCCTGTAGCGACTTTAAGTGATATTCGTGTCACTAAATTAATGACACCATCCTTTATTGACCCAATTTACCGAGCGAACAATAGATAAAATACTATAACGACTAAAATGTAAATATAATTTGCAGAATCATCTGTTTAAAGATTAATTACAATGTAAGTTAATGTTTAATTAAGAATGCTTCCTATTTAGTATGAACTCCAAATGTTTGAATTAATGTAACGATACTGCAACAAGCATCTATAGATAAACCTATGTATGTGTAATGTCGTCTTTGCGTTATTTCTTTACAGTAAAGAGAGTAATATTTTATATGGTAACAAATATATACGGCCTTTTCCAGGGTTTGTTTTATTTCGAAATGTGGCTCATTAAGAATTTGGTACCAGTGTGTTATAAAGGCAGATTTACCTAAGACAATTACACAAAAACCGAAAACATTTCACGCCTTACAGGATGTGCTTCATATAATGTACATCTAACTTTTTATCTATAATTTTGTCACATAATTAAATATTACCACATTTACCGTCCATGTTTTATACAATATTCGTATCGCCTCCCTCTTGATCCATAAAATGTCGTAAATACAAGGCTGGTTTTATTACAGCGACAGTTTTACCAACCTGGTTATTGGAATGTCGACCTACCACGCACGCCGGATTGGGTGTCCTGCATGGGCTAGGTAAAACCATGGGATAATATATCGACATCACTTGCACTTAATATTATGGGTTTAGAATATTTTATTATGGCTTTAGAATATTTTATTATGGCTTAAGAATATTTGATACCTGAGTAAATAAAATAGATTACGTAAATTTCTACCAAAACATTAAAAAACCCTTATCCCTAACTCCTGCAAAAGAAAGGAAATCTGCCCCCCCCCCATATATTATACAGAGGAAAAGCATATAGAAAACACATCTGTGACTAAGATCCAATAAAATCCATGCTGGTTTGGTCATTTATATGGTCTTGGTGTTTTGGTTATGTTTAACTGTGATTAACAGGTACCATACACACCTATATTTACACAGAATTTACATAAAATATCATCATGATGTAAATTCACTTCTACGGTCGAGGTTAACAACACCGTATTTACAGACATACAGTTACTTATTTGTATATACAGAATGTCTGTACGTGCACTGGTCGTTACTGTCAGGGCGTGCCGTTTGGATAGCACCGGCATCACCAGCACCACCGCGCCTACCTTTAATCTCAATTGTGAATTTTCCACAGTTAATACGGGCTAGATCTGTTATATCACAGTCTGAATACTTCCATGAGAACTGCTGTCATTAATTTAGACTCACCTGAGAACGATGTACGCCTGGTATATATCCGTGAAAACATGAACGCAGTCACAAGCGCTGTGCTTACATACGGGTCCCGCCGTTGCTCAGGCATGCATACATAATTTATGAATACGGATCTCAATAGTATCCTTAACAGCGGGCCCAGTGAGTACCGCTCCCGATCAAATCCGTTATTTGAAAGGAGCTTTTCATTCAATATAGCATTGACGACCCCTGTCAGAGAACTCTGTCACCCAGAACGATATGCATTAGCAATATTAAGCCATTGTTAACAGCTGATTATTACGTGAATATATGGGTCTGTCTATAGCCTGGCGTTAGATTTAGTACGGCCACATACACTCTGGTGCATGAAAGTACGCATTAGTTGTTGGTAAGTGGACACTCCTATGAAGTCCTCAATGTGTTAAATGACCTTGCTTGACACCAGTGCGACACTACACAGATATTACTTGACCGGTTCCGGTGGGCTTGAGTCATTTAGTTAGGCCAAGAAAAAGGTATGGTTTTCAGAAACCAGTGCGGTTGGGCGATATTTTATTTTTACCTTTTTGTATATTTCGATAAAAATGTCATATGATCAGGGAAAAGCATGAAAATAACAGAATTTATTTGCTAAACAGGTAAAAGCAATAAATATCAAAGGAAATCTTATCAAAATTGTATTTTATCTTCTTGAAATTAAAAAAAAAATCAAAATAATTTTTTTTATGCGGGGTTAAAATTGACACGGGCGGTGCCTGAGTACCATACCTTTTAATTTTGTGGGCCTTTTATGAATCATGAGCAACATGTGACTACATGGTATTCCCCGGTGGTCCCCCTATGACTGAGTGGTCACCTTTAGATTGACTTCCTCTTTACTTAAGTGGACCAAGGGGTTATGACGTTCAGCGGATCTCTGACACTGAGAAATTTTATCAACTTAGATTGCCATCATTTTAGTATTTCTGCAAATGTGTCTGCGGCAATTTGAAGTATTTATCAAATGGATTTTCGTCAAATTTTCCATGATGATAGATAGACATGTCCACCCTGAAAAGTCTGAAAATAGTATAAGTAAAAATGCCTGAAAATTAATAATAACATTTGAAAGAGCTATCCAAGGTCAATAAGCATTCCAAATTTCAGAAATATTAATGCACTCACAACTGAGATATCTTAATTGAAGTATGAATTTCATAAATCAACAGACGAAATTTTAAATTATCCCAGTTGTGTTCGTAACAGTTATGATAAACCTGCTGGCCCGAATTCCATGTTTTACCAGGTAACAACATGCAATATGAAGTAATATTTTTTTAATGTGTTATATGATAGTATGATGGGATTTAAGTTAATTAATAGTACTACTACTACTACTACTACTAATAATAATAATAATAATAATAATAATAATAATAACGTTTTATTACAGGCTCCTGGTCCATATACAAACAAGAAATAAGAAAAGAAAGAAGAAAAAAAAGTAGAAAGAAAATAAAATTACCTATATTTTTATATTTATAACATATTAATATTATGTTAGTGACTTTCACAAAAAAATTATAACAAACAGCATAAATTTTAAATTATTTTGTTTATTATGAATTATATATTATCACCAATTTTGTTGCATATTAGAAGAACGATGTACAAATAACTCTTTTTTTGGCCAATGGCTGACAAAATGACACCAAAGAAGTTCATTTAAGTTATTAAGGAACTGGTCAGTTAAGTGTCATTGCTCTCAACATTTTCAGTGTGGGGACATGTAGGTCTGATGTTTTTGTTAATAAAAATAGAAAAAAAAAAATATTTTCTGTCAATGATGCTGTCCAGTGTATTCTAAATTTGTAGTTACATTTATATAAAAAATGTGTTATATGATAATATAATTGGATTTGGTACACGTTTGCTTGATCTGATCACTATGAATAAAATAGCTGAGCAGCAGAATTATATAACTAGCAAGCATTTTACCTAAAATCACAGGAGTTGTTGTGAAGGGTTTGATCTCCTCCTTCGCACCTGTGTCATTCGATCCTTTAATTAAGTTTCAGTTTGAAAATTAGAAGGACCCCTGGTGAGAGAACACAAAACTACCAGTACGGCAGACCAGAACAAAAAAGCACATGAAGCACTTCAAAAAGTTAAAGAAAAGCATAAGCTTTGTAATAAGTAAAATTCATACGTGTATCATTCTGAAGTTCTGTGGATAAACTGACCCATTCTCCTACACATATTGATTAATCAGGAAGGACTCATTGTCCAGCCAAAAAAAAAAAACAGATTGATTAGGCTGCTTGCGACCCCTATAGGACTAGATAATAGCTATATACCATCATACTAGGTGGGTATATCTTAATAATTTTTAGTTTATTCAGGATTAAACTTACCTTTATATTTAAATTTACAACATATTAATATTATTTTATATTGAAATCCTACACATCAATATTCTTATTTTGATTTAAATGACTTTACCATAAAAATTGATAACAAATAGCATCAATTTTAAATTATTTTGTCATTTATAAATTGTATTTTATCTCCCAATTTGATTTGCATATTAGAAGTACGAAGTACATATTTTTCTTGCTGTCCGAAGATGGACAAACTGACAATAAAAAAGTTCATTAGGAAGATTTATTTAGAAAGGGCATTAGGTTAAGGAACCTGAATAGGAAAATAAGCCAGTCAGAGGTCACCCGATGCAGCGGAAAACTTGCGCTTGAGAAGAAGCTACTGATTTTCCCGCTGCATGCATGGTTTGACCGTTTATGATACAATTTAGACCCCAGGTGGTTGGCCTATATGCTAAAAAAACTGCTGATGTGACTAGCAGCCAACCAAATGCCAGTTAACAAACACTCGACAGGCATGGCTCCGCCCAGAGCTGCGCTTCAAGCGCCGCTCTATGACAGTTTTATGGTTTCTTTTAGTAAAGAAAAATCGAATTTTAATTGCTCCTTCTGCGTTCTCGTTTCATCGACCGATTCGATCATGATATTACGACTATGTTAGCGTGGCCATATATATCCGTTGTCAGCAAAACTAAAACCAGTAAGTGAGGTGTGCACGGAGCCTACGTTGGTACATTTCGTTTGAATTACAGCTCACCGGCCGGGCATCCTATGTACACAAGGACCTGTGCAAACCACGTGCAGGGCCATTCACTCTGAGCCTGTGGCTTGTTTAAACGATTGCCGGGGCGATGAGCTCTCACCAAAAACGAAATGAACAATATTGGCTCCGTGTATTTCTCGCTTGGCTGGTAAACCGTTTTGTGTTCCAGCAAAGGGTCTCATCTGATTGGACCAACATTCAGTGCTCCCCTCTGGTGTAGCGATTCAGGAAACGAGGTCAAAACCAACAGCGCCGATGATATAGGTAGTAGGCCTATAGGTAAAGCGCTGTGTAAAGAGCGTATAACAAGACGTATGTGACATCTTGTTATCCATCAGCAGGGGGGCTGCTAAAACTGGGCTAGCGGTTGATGCTGACCCACCTTTCTAAAAAAAAATGAATTCCTTGGGCCTGAGACCCTTAAAAAAGGTTGCAGCGGCTAAACGTGGGGGATCCCCCTGGATCCGCTTCTGATGACAAAATTGGATTAAGAAGAGTGTTTGCTCATGTGCAGGCCATTGAATAAATGTACCATGAGGCGCCAAAAGTTTAGCCAAGAAGATCAATCAATATGTCTGACCAATCAGGGCCATGATCACATTATCTTGTAACAAACTCGCTTGTAGTGAGCCTGTGAGGCTAACACGAGACAGGACAAATTGACAAGTTATCATGTAACCATTCTATACCCTTTACTATGACAGATTACCAGAATATGTATCTGAACATGTATCGGAAAAGATTAACACAAACCGATATACGTTGTGATGCCAAAGTATCTGAAAAACACAAGCAGAAGCACAGGAAAGACCATAAAAAGAAACCCATGAAAACCTGCAGCTTTCCTGTACTGACGTTTACAAGATCTCACGACAAATCCTCCTCCGAAACCATGAGGAAACGTGCCAATGACACTCAAACGTCCAGGGAAATGGATGGTATGCCCACCCTATATAACAGGTTTATATTTTCTTTTCAAGAAACATTGCCTACAGAGAGTCCTCAATCCTAGAAACACACCTAGGCAGATCCTCGTAAATTAGAGAAACAGGTAGAGCTGCGAGTCATATTTGACGAAAATGAGAAATCAGTCAGAGAAAACATAGCAGAACTATATACATATATACATAAAGGTTTGTCATTATAGTCTGCCCTGGCCGAGGGCTGGTGTGGTCCGCCAGGCCAGTAATTAGATCAATATTAATTAAATGTTTTAAAAAACTTGATCAATTTTCATGAAATATTTTAAAATTATTAAATAATAAATTTGCTAACAGACATAATGTCTGAATACACACCCATAACAGCATCAAATATTCGAGGAATCTTTGTCCGATACAGTGCAAATTTTACATGCTGAAACATCAATATGCTCAACAACCTTGAAAATTAAAAAGAAGAGTCTGACTTTCAGGGTTCTCAGAACCATAATTTTCTTGCGAAATTTAGGTCACTTTGACCAATTACCGGTTTCCATGGAGTTTTCCAAAAAGGATCTGTTTTTTTTTTTTTTTTTTTTTTTTTCTTAAAATGTTTTGTGGTCAGATTTAATCTTGTGTGCAAATCACATTACTTTTTATTAGAATTATAATTCTTGTCACCGTAAACATGTTTTTATCACCTTTCAATTTGCGACATACCAAGAAAAGTGCGCAGTGGACATTTCTCAAGCGGAGATTGTTTCATGATTGAATCACCAGATGGCTCTTTTCAACCTTAGTGCCTTCAGAGAAGCTTTTTAGCGTCTCATTAAATATCTATATCTAATACTTATAAAAGGAATTCGGTTCACGTCTGTTCGCAATGTTCTCTAAAACCGCGTTGGGTACAATACTGTGCCATACATCATTTTAAAGGTTATTATCCCCGCAGTGACATAGGCGAAATGAGAATAAATAATTTTTAATGTACATACAATTTTGAGTGATTTTTCCGTTTTTACTGACTTGCACAGAGGTTAAACCGAGCACAGCCGAACTGCCTTCGGCAGTGACCGGAATGCTTGCATCGTGGTCACTCAACCTCAAACACTACTATTGTTCATATGAATAACGCTTGCTTTCAGTTAGGGATTTGACCCTGTCTGGCCTCACATTTGAACGAGGCTCTCAACCACGTGCGTGGTCAGTAAAAGGGAAAAACACGTTTCTCGCTTTATGAAATGGAGAGTTCAACCCAGGAGGATTAATGACAAAACCTAATTCAAGGTCCCAATTTCAGTAACAGGGGTGGGGTTTGGTGGGGTGGAGTGGTGTCGGGGTCTCAGGCCTCAAAATTTGTATGATACGATGGAAAAAAGGGTTGATGTGGCTGAAAATGGGATACGGACCTTCTGCCTGGAGTCCCGTGAGCGAGAATAGAATCCGGTCTACGTGGACGAGGTTATGGGTGTATACGGACGGACGTAATGATGTTAAGGATTCATGTAATGGAGAAGTAAGAGGCAAGTCGATGTCATATCATCAGGCATGTCATGACTTATGTTGATTACTACTAATATGAGACGGTCATGTTAGTTTAGAACAATCATATGAGATCAAGACACGATTCTATACTTGGGCCGAGTCGCGTTGGGTCCGCTTCTGCTACTTACGAGGTATGGATATTTCTGTTTCTTTCATCAGGAACAGTTTCCTTTTAACGTACATTTTACAAATTTTTCATGTGTTCCTCACATCAACTTATCCTTATACGTCCAGTGATAGAATCCAGTCAGATATCATCGAAAACCTAAATTCCGGTTCGCAATGTAAACATCATCACTGACCAGGTCTTCAAGGCAGACATACCGGGGTATTCTTGCCACAAGGACAGCCCCGCAAAATGAATGTAAAAATATTTTTACATATCTTATTGAGACAGTTTACCACTAAAAAAACTATTTTCTGTTATCTTTTAGAATAAAAAATCAGCAAACATTCCAAATCTCAGTTAATATATCTCCCCAACCTCGGAAATAAGCCCGGTATATACCGGGTTTATCAGCTAGTGTAGACATAAATCTCTTCTTCTTATAATCGTACACACATATACACAAGTCATCTCATAATTTAATCCATATATTGTACTAAAAACAGGACTTTATTGTTTTGTAAACAAAAAAATGCAGTTTTATCGAGTGCAGCGCATGATCACAGATACAGCATAGAATACGTGTCTAGGAATACAAATCTTATTCATCCTTCCCAGGAATGTGGTAATATGGAAGATACGTCACGGCACGCATAACAGACCGGTCCCCAGAGCGACCAGAGCAAGCGAACCAATTCCGCTGAGTTTGTACTCAGATATTGCTAGACATACAGCACAGAATTCATGAAAGTTTGGTGAGCGTGTTTACGTATACCTATATTTTGTGTACAAGAATAACTGGACAGTAATTCTGAGTTGTCAGTGCGCTAAAAGACTTTAAATTCCACATTCAGAAATACCTGTTGATGTCACGGTTCAATGAACACATAGCCCCAAAGAAATTGTTCAGGTAATGCATTCGTCGCCCAGGTCAACACGGGGGACCGTCTCAAAACACAGACATCATGCCTCAGTATACATGTTTCCAATGCAAAAAGAAGAAAAAGTCCGTTGCAACACGTCTAGATGACTCCATGTATTGTCTTGAATGTGCAGCAACAAAATGGCCTAGTGTGTATGGGTCAAAGACTGGACATGCATCGAGTGATACTCAGCAAACAGCGACTAGAGTCGACCATGATCCAGTAGGTGACCCGAACCAGGAACAAACAGAGAGGGATATCGGTGATCAAGACACTGGCTGCTGTTCAGTGAAGTCAGTATCTCGTTTGATTATAGAGAATGACTTGTTAACCTATGTCCAATTCTATATTCACAGATGTACAGTGGAGAATCTTAAAAAGACCATATTAAGGTTCTATACACCAGAGGTCATCAGTACATCTAAGCAGATTCTCTGGGATGCTGCAGAGGAATTCACGTCCCTTGGCCGGAGACATTCCAGGCAGAACTCTGTAGCAAGGTCTGCACAGGAAGCTGACGTTGTTGACATTATTTCAGCCTTTCAAAAGGTGGATAAACTGCAGTCGTTTCCAGTAACATTTGTACTCTGGAATTTGGAAAATATACCAAAATACGCACCTGAAGAAATCGAACCTGGTGTTTCGACAGAGCAAATTTCTCAACAAAATCAGAGAATCTCGGCAATTGAAAACAAACTAGATGACAGTACAGAAACAATAAGGGCACTGCAGCTAGCCGTGAACGAAGTTATTCAGGAGCTTAGAAAAGCGCCAACTGACGGGCCACGTGAATACAAGGAACTTTATTCTGGTGCTGTGAAAAGCTCTAAAGCAGTAAACGTAATTCCACCGATTGAGCATATTTGTGTACAAAATGAAGATAAAGGTTCTGGTCCTGAAAGAGTTGGTATTGAGTCAGAAGCCTGCACCACTTTGGGAAAAACGTCAATGTTGTCAGTACCCACCAACAGTCATACAGACAAACTTAAATCCATACAGGTTGACGATTTCGAGATACAGCCTCACCAAAGACGCTGGATACGGAAACAACCGTCTGTCACGGGAAAAAGAGTTGATAATAAAATAAAAAGTGGCCTGAAACACACGGATATATTTGTATATCGCATCCACTGTGATGTGCCCGAAAATGATCTCCGTGATTTCATTCAGGATGAAGGTGTGCCAGTATCCGCCATCTGTAGGGTTTCGCATGATGAAGCGAGGATGCAGTCCTTCCGTATAACCATTAACTCAACAGATCTGGAAAAAGTGATGCAGGGCTCATTTTGGCCAGAAGGAATATGTTGTAGAAGATATTTCAGCCGTTTCACTGGTAAACAAAATGCCAATAATGCTAAATAATACAACTAACATTTTCATGACTTTTTTAACTGTTTGCTCTTACAATGTAACAGGATTAAAGCGAACTATTAGTCAAGACTTCATAAAGAACATGTTAGAGAAATATTCGATTGATATTCTGTTCCTCCAGGAAACCTGGCTCCTGGAGACGCAGTTGGATCTACTTGGGGACCTGAGTCAGGATTTCATGTTTACTGCTAAATCAGGGGTTGACAGCCAGTTAGACGTGTTGATAGGCCGCCCATATGGAGGAGTAGCAATAATGTGGAGAAAGCACTTATCTCATAGAGTTACTCCTGTAGAAACTGGTCATAAGAGATTATGTGCTGTTCAAGTTATGGATTCAAACAAGAAATTCCTCATGATATGCTGCTATTTTCCGTGCAGGTTGACGCACGGTCACATGCCAGAGAATATGTTAAAGTCTACAATTGTGCCGATTCAAAAAAATAAAAATGGTAATCAGTGTTCTAGTAACAATTATAGAGGAATATCGCTTTGTAGTGCAATAACAAAACTGTTTGAAATGATAATCTATAATAGGTTTCATGACTATATGAAAACGAGTGATCTGCAGTTCGCCTTTAAAGAAGGGCATTCGACAACTATGTGTGCAACTGTTTTGAAGGAAGTGGTTATGTATTACAACTCTAGGGGTAGCGATGTTTATTGTTGTATGGTGGATGCCACAAAGGCTTTTGATCGATTACAATTTGGTAAACTGTTCAAAGTTATATTGAAAAGAGAATTTCCTCCTTGTGTCATTCGAATTTTATATGAAATGTATAGCAAACAAAGAATAAGCGTGAAGTGGATGAACTGCCATTCGGTCAGTTTTTCAGCCACAAACGGAGTGCGACAGGGAGGAGTGGTAAGCCCACTCTTATTTAATATGTATCTTGATGTTCTTGTCAATGAGCTTAAAAAAGATGGAACAGGTTGCCATATTGGACACTTATTCTCTGGATGTCTGGCCTATGCGGACGATCTCACGTTATTGAGCCCTTCGGTAAATGGTCTACAGCGCATGCTAGACAGGTGTGAAATTTTTGGAAAAGAATATGGAGTCAAATACAATGCTGCAAAGACTGTTTGTATAAAATTTACGAGTAAATCTAGTCGCCGTGATAACACTGAGCGTGAACCAGACCTCACATTGTGCGGAACAAAACTCGAATGGCAGAATAGTGTAAGCTACCTGGGGATAGTCATCAGTGGCGAGATGGACGACAAACATGATATTGAGACCAAATGTTGTGACTTCTATGGAAGAGTTAATGCCTTATGCGCCAATTTTGGAAAACTCCCATGTGAAGTCTTAGGTACGTTATTTAATGCTTACTGCACCTCGTTTTACGGGTCTCAGTGCTGGGATCTAAATTGTAAAGCCATTGACCAAATTTCAGTAGCGTACAATAAAGGACTGAGGAGGATATGGCAGCTACCGAGGACTTCTCATAGATATGTGGTGTATGGTATAAGTAAGAAGCCAGATCTAAGAACTCAGTTAGAGAATCGTTTTATTAACATGTTAAAAAACATGTTGAAATCTAATAACAATTTATTGAAGTTTGCATCTACTCGTGCACTGTCGGATTTGTCGAGTAGTATTGGTAACAATTGTGCATATCTAATGGACAAATATAACGTTAGGAAATGTAATATTTGTAGCATAGATAATAGAAATATAAAACATATACTGACAACAACACAGATGAGCATCGCTGACGTCGTCCATGAAGCCATTTCTGTGCGCGATGGCTTGGCTGATATACAGACACTAGACTATGCTATGATAACAGCTCTAATTGAAGAGCTGTCAACTGGAAATTAACTTACGGCTGTCCAATAGCCTTTCGCACTGTATTCTTTTCTGTTATTTATTCACTTTATTGCACATTACTTATGTCTGTACATGTAAATGTACGAAATAAATATTATTATTATATATATAGGTACACACAAGATAGAAAATTCTGCATTTATATATGAAAGAATGTACACGTCTTGTATATATATATATATATATATATATATATATATATATATATATTAATATATATATATATATAATAATATATATATATATATATAAATATATCTAAGAAAATAATCTCGAATATGAGTATTACACCCTTCATTTAATATGATCATACATCTGCTTTTAGCATTCTAAGGTAATACATGTCTCCTTTGATTGTCACCGTGATGGAACAACTTTCGTATGTTGGTAGATCATGCTCCCGTTGCCAGTGAGATATTGTTCAGAATAGTACATATCTGTCCTGGTAAAAATAATATATATATATATATATATATATATATATATATATATATATATATAATATTTATATATATTTATATCAGAAAATGGTCAAATGAATTCACTGGTTACTTATTACAATATGTATATATAATACTAGATGTGTCGGAACGACACGAATGCCCCCGCCTTGGGCAAATTAGAAACATTTGTAAAATTTGGAAAATTTTTTAAGTTCAGGAGGTGTCGTATGGTCAAAAGGAGGTCAACAAGGGCAAAATGCAAACTCGATCTGTAACGGGTCATTATCAAGCAACACACCAAAAATCATGCCAGTATATGCAGGCATTGTGAAAAAAAGTGCATACATGTGCATTTTCCATAAAAATTTCTGTCTTTCATGAAATTTTCTATGTTTAGGAGCCGTAAAACAATCAAAAGTAGGTCAACCGGGATGAAACGCAAACTCGATCTGTAACTGTCATTATCTGCTCACACAAAAAAAATCAGGGTGGTATCTGCAGGCATTGAGGGAAAAAAGTCAGTACATATGCATTTGTTATGAAAATTTATATTTTTCATGAAACTTTCTATGTTCAGGAGCAGTCAAATGGTCAAAAGTAGGTCAACTGAGACAAAACAAGAACTCGATCTGTAACTGGTCATTATCTGCCTACACATCAAAAATCAGGCCAATATCTGCAGGCATTGCGAAAAAAAGTCCGTACATGTGTATCTGTCATGAATATTTCTATTATTCATGAAATTTTCTAAGTTTAGGAGCCGTGAAACGGTCAAAAGTAGGTCAACCGGGACGAAACGCGAACTCGATCTGTAACTGGTCTATATCTGCCCACACACCAAAAATCAGGCCAATATCTGCAGGCATTGCGAAAAAAAGTCCGTACAACTGTTTGATTTCGGAATGACGGAAGGACGGAAGGACGGAAGGACGGAATGACGGACATGGATAAAACTATATGCCCCGGCCACTTTGTGGCGGGGGCATAAAAACCGATACATGCTGCTTGTTGTTTCTCTCACATAACCTGGTCTTTAACTTTGTGTGTAGGTGGTGACCCTAGCATGATCAGGAGGCATAGAGTGACAGATGACGTCTTACACGCTTAAATTCTTGATGACTTTTTAATGATGGTTTTTGTTCTGTTCGTCTTCGAAGTACATGAAATCCTACAATGAAGTAAACAGATATACATTAGCGTAATGTGTAAGTACTCTATATTATGCCGGGCAATAGCAACTCGTATCCCTGAGCTACGAGCTTTGGGAGGCCCGATGTTAAAGCATCTGATTATGAGCAATACAACCACAACAAGATTTTGTGCACATAAAATTTGATATAATTAATTCACATAATAATATTTATACTATGTTTTTGGGTCTTTTGTATTGTGAGTTCGCGAAAATGGAACCCTCGCGAAACAATTAAAAGTCAAAATCGTGAATTTTAACCCCGCGAATATGAAGCCAACCACAGTATGTGTCTGCGGAGTGAGTTTGGTGGCCGATTGGGGATGTGAGTCGACAAAGTTCAATGTGGAATAACCCTTTTTTTAACTATGCCCAAAATCCTCAAATAACATTAGGAAGTATATTAATTTCTGCCCCATGGTGCTTTATGAGGCATTAAAGTTAGAAAATAATATATCCCATAGAAAGTGAAATAACAGGAATCTACTTACAATCAGGAACAGAGCACCCAACATGGTCGCTTTCGTCGTCACTGACATATCCATCGGGACTGCAAAAAGTAATTTGCTTTAACTTAGCTCTCTCTGTCTGTCTGTCTGTCTGTCTGTCTCTCTCTCTCTGTCTCTTTCTCTCTCTCTCTCTCTCTCTCTCGGAGACATCTGTCTCATGGCATACCAAACATATTCATAGCCACATAACTGTAACTTTAAACCAATCACAGAAAGGATCTTCAATAATATTTCACTACACAAATGATCTCTTGAAGACACAATGCTTGGCCCTTTCGTATTAAGGCTGAAATAATTTAGGACAACGCTAAGTGGATATTTCACATAATAAAAATGCTTTTTAATTAAATTAATTTATCTTTAATCTCATGCATCGTGCAAGTTATCGATAACTATGACCGATCAATGCACAACCTGATTATAAAATAAAAAAAAAACATTTATTCGCCTTTGGTTCCAAGAATTTGTTGCTGACTCGAAATTTATTACATTAAATAACACAGAACGTATTTGACTATGTATGTAAAAATAAGCATGTAAATTAAGCTGCAGTAAAACACTGTCCAATAGTATAAGTATGTATCAGCTGATTTTTCTAAGAATTACAAATACAGAACAAATAAATTGCAAGAATATTAAGCATTTAATAGAGTGGAGCCTGTCTGAAAGACAAAAAGACCACCTGTGAATTAAGACGACTTTTGGCAATTACCCTGGAGGCCTTATATCACACTTCTTACTTTATCTTTAAATAATATTCTACGGTAATATAAGAATATCAATAAATCAAAATTATATTTTAGAGCTAATAAAAGCTGGCTTAATTGAGGTAATACTTACAGGTAATTGAGAAGGTATCAGAGTCCGTGAAAGACTCTTTAATCAGGCCGGTCCACTGTTTGGTGATCATACCAATCTCTTGGGTGTCATCAGCTGACATTACCTGATCAAATTTATCAAACGAATTGAGTACATTGATTATATAAATAAGATGCAATATAATATAATTATATATATAGTGTAAGGTATTTACATATATATGCATATCTATAGTGAGATCAGTGAAATGTAATTTTAAAATACAAGTATACCATGTGTGTATGTATTAGAGTGTAGGTGAGTGTTTTTCTTTATATTTATATCATGCTAACCAATTTGCTTGCAGGTTGGTCCTGTTACTAACCAAACTATAAAAGCTGTTTAAACTAAAACGTTATAGATATAATTTTTCTTTTTCAAAGTGGTGTGCTGCATGGCCCAGTCGATATATTTTTTATGAACATTTCCTGTTCCAAGCCAATTAATTAATTGTATAATTCACCGCCAGATGACAGCACTTGCGAATCATACCAACCAAGCTGATGCAGATGTTTCGGACTAGGGGACATTTGTGCCGTTTTTAAATCAAATTTTATTTTGCATGTTTAATGGAAAAAATAATTACGAAGGGCCTGTCATGGTTAAAATATATCTGTATATAGATATACGGTGGCCATTCTGTGATAATGTGATGTGGTCAGGTGTCCAAGCTCTAAAGATAATCATTGACGAAACATTATAAATCAAATTTTAAAGTAAACGTTTTGCAAAGTAAGTTAACAAACTGAATCAGGCCCTCACCGGGAAATTGATGTCCGTACATCCGCACGGACAATACGGTCCATGGATACGTGCGATGACCTCACGTTCAGCATCCATGATTGTATAGTTGGGCTTGCAACAACTCTGTCTGCAGAAGAAAAAAAAATGTACAAATATATATATATATATATATATATATATATATATATATATATATATATATATATATATATATATATATATAAATACAGATCACGTGACTCCTATAAATAGTGGGCTGTCCCAGAGAATATTTCGAAATATGTTTGAAATTGAAAAAAAGAACAAAATCTTATAAATAAATTAACCATCTACAGCTGGTAAGAATATGGACTCCTGTTGGTTATGTTTAGGAATCAAATTGCCAATGCACAAGTGGATGGCACTCAGAGACCTCATATACGCCCGCGAGCATTCTGGATCACCATATCTAAAGTATTAGCAAGCTCAAACTTCCGCGCTAATGAAATATATATAGTACTGTTAATGTCACAACACAGGTAAGACATGCCAAGTTACATATTATGTTGAGACTGCATGTACTCACGCCTGTCTGACGTATCCTACGACGTTTCCGACCGGAGCCTGGACCTCCAGCTCGAAGGCACAGCAGTCCATGTTGGCACACCAGCAGCATCCAGCGCAGCATTTAAATTCCCGGACCACTCGCATCACCTCCTGTTTAAATACAATTACAGTAGTGTCTCGGTTATCCGAACCGAAAGGAAGACAAATAACCATCGGACTGACAAAGAAAACAAATGGAAGTGTGACAATGTTGATTATTGAGGACTTTGATAATGATATTCTGGATAATCCAAAAATTACTCCCTATTACCCATGAACGTCTGCAATTAAGGACGCCCATCCCCTCAATTGTGTATGTTAAAGTAGAACAGTAGAATAGAAAGTTGTGTGTGCAGTCAGCTTTATACAGAAATGTTGAAGCTAAGAAGTCACAAGGTATCAAAAAGGATTTAATTGGCACTACTGATTTAAGAAATATGCAATTTATATATATATATATAAGATATATATTAAAAGATATAAGGTACCATCAACATTTTGATCAGGCGAAATCAAAAGCATAGATTTAAAATCTGTCTAAGCAAGATTGACATTTGGATTCACCTGGGCCAGTGTGAAGTTGATAATTATTTTGCATTATTGAATTCTTTATCTGGATAATGTTGATACGGGGGCACTGTAGTCACACTTTTGGAGTATTATTAGCATGTGATAAATAGCAATGTGAAGGGCTCTATTTTAAAGACAAATATGAACTAAAAGAAAATAAAACATTCAGCTTCGGTAAAAAAAATCAAACGCTGCAAAGAGAGCCCTTATTCTAGACAGTAAATGGGCTGGAAATATTTAAATCATATGACATATTTACGTTATTATATGATTATGAAATAGATTGACCGTTAAATACAAATCACAGACATTTATAATCTTATTAATGCCTATCATATATGTCTCCTACACAATGCTGCAAAGATGCGTCTCAACTCCCAAAACACTGTAAAACTAGAGGAGCATCCAGCAGAGCGCACTCCTCCGCAAAGGGAAAAAAGCCTTTACTGGAAATTTAATGGAGTCTCCCTTTGGCCAATATCAAATTCCTCAATGCACAACATTTTGTTGAAAAGGTTCACACTTTTCTGTAAAATCCTTCAAACAAACAGTTCAGCGAAATAATAAAAAAGAGACACATGGGAAACATAACCTCCTTAAAATATGCAAACTAAAATATTGTTACCTGGCCAAAGTTATCCGTGATATGGATTGTAAACCCTCTGCCAGGCCCGCAGCATATGCGCATGCACGCGTTTGTATCTGAAGGCAAACATATCACAAAATCAATGTCAGATTATTATATGGTCTACTTTATTACAAATATATACGGAGAGAAATAGGTAGGTTCCAATCTTCAGACACATATACATGTATATACGAGTTATAAGCGATGAGTAATATTTGGTAAATAAGTACGTCTGCAAATCCTGTCCCGGCGTAAGAAAATATCCTATGTGACGTACTTCTCTCCTGTTGCGGCTTACCTCCTATTGTTGAGTACTAAACCGGAGTAGGACGGGGTTGAAACTTATTTCCGAAGACGAATTTATCATTGTGTTTTGTTACAAAAGAGGGAAAAATATAAAACTATCCCACATAAGGTAGTCCAAAGTTTTTGGTCCTCGATAACAACTGTTCTCCGGAGAACGACAAGTGAACCTGTGTGTCGCGCGGTGTGCGCGTGTGCGTTTGTTTGTTTTTTTTTCTCTCCAAATTCCTTACCTTCTGCGGCATAGAAGCACTGCTGACCCACGGAGTTTAAGATTTTGTATTTGTTGTTCGTCTCAAAGCCGGTTAGCACTAAAAAAAGAATTTTGAAAGTTTAGTTCGCTGTCCATAGCAATCACTTAAAGCAATCTTGGTATATTCATCAAATAACAAGCAAGGTTAATATGCTTATATTTAGAGTCTCTAGGTCTGTAATTTTATTATATCACTTACAATCAAGCTGTATAGTACGTTTGTATTCACGAGGTTTCTCGTATTTGCCAATATCAGAAAACACCATTAATGCTTGCACAGGCTAATTTTTTAGCTACATTATAACCAAGTAAAACCTGCATTGTATTTTAAACTGAAAACGTTCGAAGCCATCCTTCATGTGGGGCCATTTGAGTTCATCTTAGAACTTGAACTGTATATTTAATCTTAGGACAAGGTTATATTCGTATAAGGAATTAATCGGATGTAAATTTAAATGTTAATAAAACTCGATTTGTCTGAGCTTCGTCTTAATATTATAAAGATATCTTGTATATCTCCATCTATTTATCTATCAATCTGTTTATCTACCTATCTGTTGATAATAGGTTTATATATATATAAATATATATATATATATATATACATATATATATATATATGTATATATATATATATATATATATATATATATATATATATATATATATATATATATTGAAGCGTGTATATATGTATACGTGATCGGCAAGGCTTATATCAGACACGTATCAGTCACGTATAAGTCTGACCTGCTTGTATAATTTAAAGTATAAATGTCCATTTATTCATCTTTATCTCATATATATCCAGATGTACGCACTGACGTACCTTCCAGCAATTCAACGATTTGCTTCACCACAAGTTGATCTAGCTGCGTCAGGTACTCCAGGCCTGGAGGACAACCTCCTATCGCTGAGGGTTTGGCCATCCACTGCACTGTAAAACGGAACTTTTTGTGAATTGTATTACAGGCAGTGAAAATTTGCATTTTAATATTTTAAATTTGATATATTCTGGGAGTTTGAAATTCTACCTACAATATTGTAAACATGCAGTGCCTCAGACTAGTGAGTCTAATATGTCTGCATGGTAATATTTTTTATCAAAATAATTTTCACTAACAAAGTGGGACATTTTTATACACCTTTTCATATTAATATAAATAACGATGGATCCAAAATGATGGATATATGGAAAGGCGACTAAAGAGGGCACTTTTGAAAATGTTGAGAAAACAATGTCTTCCTTACTTTGAATACCGGCTCCTTGGGCCTGGGGCATGGCAACTGTAAAATAATAAAATAATAATAATAATAATAATAATAATAATAATAATAATAATAACAATAACAATAATAATAATAATAATAATAATAATAATAATGATGATGATAATAATAATAAAAATGATAATGATAATAATAATAATAATAATAATAATAATAATAACAATAATAATAAAAATGATAAAGATAATGATAATAATAATAAAAATGATAATAATAATAATAATAATAATAATAATCATAACAATAATAATAATGATAATGATAATAACAATAAAAATGATAATAATAATAATAATAATAATAATAATAATAATAATAATAATAATAATAATGATAATAATAATAATAACAATAATAATAAAAAATGATAATGATAATAACAATAACAATGATAATGATAATAATAATAATAATAATAATAATAATAATAATAACAATAATAATAATAATGATAGTAATAATTAATAATAATAATGTTCTGGCCTATTCGTATCAAGGGATTACCCTTATTTTACAGACATGAGACATCGGAATAGACCACAGCAGCTCCGAGACAGTAAAACTTAATTCAAGTATCAAATATTATGTTGACTGTGCGGAGCAACACATTTAAAATGATGGATAAAGCAAATGAGGGCAACATATTACTAGCAGCTATAATAAATATAGCTTGCATAAATATACAATATAAATGAACAAATATACAATTAAACATGCATGTACACGCATGTATAAACAGGTATGTCTGTTTGTATATAGATATGCAGGCATATACAATAGATATGCAGGCATATACAATAGATAAATATGCATTAGTATACGAGGAACAATAAACAGCGGTTCATACACAAAAACATGGAGAAAACTAGTACGGAGAACACTAAAAAGTATGGCAGATTTTTGCTTAAAACTTTATATATTTAGAAGCAAAGACGAAGATTCTACGGTAAAATGAAAGCCTGTAGCGAAACGTGCACCCAGCAGGCAATAAAAGGTCAAATGGATAAAATTCCTTATTGTTAGAAAAACTATTTTGAAAAAGGCGGAGGCGTCATGGCAGATGCGTTGTATATTTTATTTATCTGCATGAAGAGGCAGTCACTGGCTAATAGAAGCAAAGCAAAGACAGATAATTAAAGCAACAATTAATGTGTTATCTAACCTTGTACTCCCGGTCCTGGTGGCGCTGAAAATACCGACACCATAATATTTATCAGTAAGTGTTAACCAAATACCATCATGATGGAAATCCACGTATAAATACATATACGATAAAGATTAAACTTATTAACATGCATGTTAAGGTCTTAGCACCTTCCGAGCGCCGAGCATCGGCAATTCTTTCAAGCGCAAAATCCCTTGTTAAAAACATTAAAACACGCTCTTTCACCAACCGACATGCCCAACATCTATTTAATTCTAGTGCTTTGGGGAAACAGATAAACAAACTGAAACAACCAGTAACTGTATCTAATATCGTATCAGCATCATGAACTAAAGATTTATATATCAATCAGTCTTCGTATCCCACCTGATACTGGAGGTGTAATATCTATGTAAGGATCGAACCGCATATTTATACTTGGTCCTTAGCGCATTTTGTTTGGAAACAAAAATAATTACTACTATCCTAATTTTATAAATATTTGTGTAAGGAAGCCAAATATGAAATGAACAAGAGACTTAAAAATAAAATTTTGCTTACCTCCGCCTGGCTGAGCTGAAAGTAATAAATATGAGAAACATGAATAATTGTTTATGGTACAAACACAAACACATGCATTTATAAACATCAGTGTGTTAAAGAACTGTTTTATGGAAAGAGAACTTGCAAAATGATACAGGACTGCTGAATCTTAAGTAGTGGTTATTTACTACATTTTCTTTTAATAACTGATACAACCCTCAAAATTTGCCATACGTGAGAAGACCTGTCCCATGCATGTCATGAAAATACAACTATTTCTAGAGATCACATTTCACATGGCTATTTATCGTAAATTGCTTTGAATCAAACGAATATCACACTTCGTTATTAATCAATATGAAACTAGCACATAACATTGCCCAGATTGGAAATAAAACAGATCAAATGTATTTCAGAATCCCCCTGAAACTTTTACTCTTACAACGGTATATCAATACCGAAATGAACCGCAAAATTGTGAATTGTCAGTGAATGTTAGTTCCGGAGATATGAAAACGTACTCTCATTCAAACGACTCCATTCGGTTATGTCATATTATAAGACGATGCGCCCTGACAGACATTATATATAAAGAAAATCACGATTTCATAAATAAATAGCATTTGCACTAAGACATTCCAACAACATCTGTTAATAATCTTTCGAGAAATGTTGCTAACAGACTTACGGACAAACCAACGACGGCAAAACATAACCCCCGTCCTTTGGTGGAGGTAAATATTAATTTCCATGTTGTAGGAATTCATTATGTTATTTGATTTCAATAAAATAAACCATGTTTAGTGGGTATGAATGGCAAAACACGAGATGTGGTGGCAAAAAAAAAAAGAAACCCCTGGTACACCTTCGTTCGTGGTTTAATGGTCGCCATTTAAGCGTAAAAGCCAAGAATATATAAAAGGAAGGGAAATTTGCCTTTTCAGTTTGAATGAATAAATGACGGAGAAATATCATGGATTTTTAAATTAATTAACAGTTCAAAAGAATGGTCTATATATTAAAAATAAAACGAATACGGCATAATTAAATTGGAGATTTGGCATTAAACTAATTAACAATGATTTTATTTCAGGTGGGTGTGCTTGATAGAATTAAAATAAATCTGAAAAAGAATATTGTAACGATTGTGGAAGTTATACTCATTAATATTACATACATTCAGATGCTTAATTGTTTTACACAGTGATAAGTTTAAGTAAATACGTTATTTGATGTGTGTGGGTGTATCTGGAAGGGTCCCAAATTTATTTAGAAAAGGCTCAACAAGGACCAGCTCGGAATTTGTCCTTGTAGCACACCAGCTTGCCATACCCCTTAGAGTGATCCCTAACTTGTCAAAGTGTTAGGTGCTAAAAGACTTTCAGTGACTCAGTACACTGTGTATTTGTACAAATAATCATCGCGTTGTCGTGGACAAAACATACCATGCGCGTCTCTGTGAGTGATTCCATTCTTAGTAACCACACGAACATTTACAAAAAAAATATACCGTCTGCTTTTACGTATCCAGGGCTGGTCAATGGAAGCTTTTATTCGCCCAATGACGTAAGCAGAACTTAGATAATAACACAATTGCTTGTTTAAATCATGAAAACAACTGAATATGGGGGATATTCATTAAAATGTCAATTTTTGATTAAGACCACTAAACTAAACCATGTAAATAAGTTAAGCTTTAATAAAACATACAAGAATTAACTACAAATAATAAACGAAATCAAGTTGCTTAAAAATGTTTGTCTGAGTAATTTTTTCTGTATTTTGCAGGAACAATATAACATGTTTGCAAGTATATCTTACTTGTTACTGGTGCTACTGTGCTCATGATGTTTGGCTTTCAGTTGCAGTGTTCTGAAATATAATGAAAACAACTCTTTTGTATAAAAAATGCACACAAGTTCTTCTGTGATCTAGTTTTATTTACAAACACTGAATCGGAAAAACGTTCACGTTCTGCACACAAATATACATAGTTCGCCTGCATATACAAACTCGAAGCGGTCAAAGTGAAACCATTTTTATAGACTATACCTGAGTGCCGACCAGGAAAACAGATAAAGAATTCACAAGTTTTAGTTTCGTTAAATTACATGGCAGCTATAGACCAACCATGGTGCTGTTCAATTTACGGGTTCAGTCTATTTCAAAGTGAAAGCGTGCTTTACAATCCACATCAGTATTTGATGTCTTTCAAAAGGGAAGACCCCTCGCCCTGAGATGATTATTTTGAATTTCGGTAACCAAGCACCTATTACAGTACATATAATCCACTGTTTATTTCAATAGCATGATTCAATTTTTCAGTCCAGATAAAATAACCGAAAGAAATTTCATTGAAATTTGATTATCTTTGTTTTCTTGAAAGAAATATCCAAGCGAATCGAGCTCAAAATCTGTATTTTTCAACAGAAAGTCAAAATTTTAAAGATTTGCGTGGAGGCGATTTTATGAAGCTCTCAGTAGCTAACCAGCTCTTTTGAACGTATTACCTGAAACTGTTTCCGTGAAATTAAATCCGTGATTAACCAACCCACTCCCACACCCCCCAAAAAAGGAAGAATTAATTAAATGTATACCCTGTCCCATCAAATTATCTTAACTGTATAAATAATGATGTTAAAATACAACGTAAAGCCTCATATTTTCGCTTCATATTTTCAGTTTTATAATGATTGCAACTTCCTGTAAATTAAATAATGAAGAACCTGGAAGGGGCTCCGTAAAACAATACAAGATACTCCCAAATGTTCCGGGGTCTCCCCAGTTTAACGTGGTGAATGCAGTGTTTTCAAGTTCAGAGTCTTTTTTTATCAGAGTCGAACTTTTCTCAGCGCGAAGAGCCAGAGTACGGTGCCACGTACCAGAGTACACCTGCCCTATATAATCCTTAATGATGAGTCTTTCATACCGCAAACACGACGCCACAACAAACTGAAAGGGCTCCAAGGCAGCTCATTTGTAAATAATGCTCTTTATACAGTGCCGATTCATGTAGGTTGCAACCGGGTCAGCTTGCTCGCCCACTGACTCCAAAAGCAAATAGAACATGACGAGTCGATATAGACAACTAGCGTTTTGGGTTTCCTCTCTCATGGTTGGCCACGTGGTTTATTTAATGTAAGCGACGTTAACTTCTAGCGACTTTAGAATTGTGGCTTTTTAATCTACGATTAATTTTATAAGTTTCGTGCTGAGAAAAGGTTATCCCCTGTCAGATTGAAAAAAAAGACTCCGAACCTGAAAACACTGCATTCACCATGTTAAGTCTGATAAGGGCGACCCCGGGACATTCGGAGGTATTTTGTGTTGTAGAGCATATGTCGAACTAAAAGAAAATCAATATTGATCGCGTAATCATTAACGCGTTCACCTTTCATCGGTAATCATGCAATCCATGTATCAGTATATCAATGTTGATATATCATTCATATACACTTGATCTCTATTCCACATTCGCCTAACAGGTTGATATAATATTTCTTCTGTATCTACACTATCATATTACCCAATCTTGCGTTTGGACGGGTCCTTCCTACGGGACATCGGCCAGGCTTGTGCGGGGCGGTTTTCACATGGGCCGAGTTGACAGGAACCGAGTTAACTGGTTAGTTTCTAATTGGTGGCCTCAGGATGTCCTCAGGATTTATGGGAGAGTATGCAAATGACCCCCCCCCCCCCCCCACCCTTACCCACAAAGTACTTACTTGGCATCGTTCCCGAAATTTCATGACCATGCAGAAACGGTAATTTCCTAGTCGTTGAGACAGAGGAGTTGCATGACAATGGTTCTGTGCCACCACCATCAGTTTGAACATAGAGATCCTATATATGGCAGACTAAAGCAACCATAACAGTTGCTAAAGTATGCATTACAAAAACAGAAAGTCACCTATTTCCCAATTTACCAGAGTCAGAGGCCCAGGGAAGTCTGCCTTGACCTAAGGTTATAACACGAAATGCAAACAGTTTTCGCGGATCGCAAACTCACAGCCAATCATTATACAAATCTATAGCCCTGGACATAACATTTAAGTCATATTTGCATCAAATTACCATTTATCTCATAAAAATATTCAAGTCAAGAGCAATAACTTTGATCGACTGTAACCTGATTTTGACATGTGAACATCAATAGCTCCAGGTAAACTTTTTTTTATATCTAATTGAAGCCAGTCTGTGAACAGCAATAATACATTGATCTGACTAACCCAGTTCCCGCAATCCACACATTTATGTTGAACCTGTCCGTTACTGAATCAATCGTAGTGATCTCACAGTGGTCATTGCTTAATCAGAACAAAACACAACTGGAGTGTTTCAATGGTGTCCAGGTTAACGGAATTATGTAAAGAACATTGAATAGTCTACGGTTACCTGTTGTGTCTACAGTAAACTGGATATATATATATATATATATATATATATATATATTTATATATATATATATATAAATATATATATATATATATAGGCGTGGTCAATTGAAGTGTTAATCTATAACTATTCAATGGGTCTGTGAATTAAAGAATCATCTATTTATGCCGATCCGGGAATGTATTTAAAGATAATCCATTCCGTGACTGTTGTACCAGCTGTCTCTAGTTTGTAAGTAAAAAATAAGTTATGTGTTATTATTCCCCATTTTTAAATATACTAAAGGCCGGACATTTTTCACAGTGGCCTAGCATTCTGACGGTCTAAAACACAAACACACGAATATGTATAAACATACCTACATACAAACCAACATACGTACATACAGAAACATTAACCATAATTATAACGTAAACCTGCATGACAGTGCATGTCAATACACAGAATGCAAGACTCGTATCCATTTCCTGCTCCCCCTATAACACTGATTCACATTTTCGGACTCAATCTGGCAATACCACACACATATATGTGTAGGCTAACATAAGTAAACATCGCATCATTTCAAATAATGGAGGTGAAAACCTATAAATGTTCGGTATGTGCGCTTCGCTGATTAAATGAACTCACTACAAAGAATAGAAGTCCCGATAGCATAAATTTCTTCCTATAAGGTAAGATGCCTTTACATATGGTTTAACGCAAGAAAAATATTCCTACCTGTGCAAGGGGACCCGGTATTTGGTTATGACACAGGCGACGGCAGACCGGGCTCCTTGCTTATACATACGGGTCTCGCTGGTAACCAGGCATGCTCGTGTGTACTCTCCTTGCACAAATCAATGGTCTCAAAATAGAGTGGTTGATCCGAGGTTGACGCGAGAGCTTTTTGTGCCAACTCCTGTGGAGAGGTGTGTGATGTTACAAACTCAGAGGATTTGCTTTGACCCCCTGCTGTTTTCAGTTATAGATAGATAGTTTCATTCAGACATAAGCAATACAATGACATATTTTATATATGTCACGATATGCACCTTTGATATCAATAAGAAGTATAAAAGAAAACTATTTCCGCAGTGGTCCATATAGCTGCCAGGATATGCAAGGAGCTTAAGACGAAATGACAGGCTCTTTGAAAGGCACCACTTCACGTGAAACGATTCTAACGGTTTACTTTTTAAATGTATTTTTAAAGAAACGAAATTATTTGATTGATTGATTGATTTTATTGAGGTGGTCAGATACATCATAAAATACAATATCTTGATATAAACAAGGATACCACTAAAAAGTTTAAAAGTATAAACTGATTTCCATAGTGGTGCTTATGATCAGGATTTATAGAAGAGTAAAAGGGCATGCAAAGAATAACTGGTATTTAAATTAAATTATATGTAGTAATTTATAATCAATAGTATTAAAAATAGAAGTTAACAATAAATAAGGACTACAAAACAAAAATATTGCTACATTTTTAGAAATAGTGTGTGTACAGGATTGATCATACCAAGCATATTTAACAATAGGAAAACAAGGGACACATTAACAACTAAGTCATGATTAGGCACAGTATCCATCATAAAGAAAAGAAAAGAGAAAAAAAATCATCAAGTAAAATCATTATAAATAAAAGTATAGTGTTTAAATGACCAGAAACCAATATGGAATATCACAGGGTATATCACAGACTGTAGTATAATATGAATGACTATAGAAAATATTGTTGCGTATCACAGAGTATAGCATAATTTGAATGACTAGAAACCAATGTGACATATCACCGAGTATAGCATAATTTAAATGACTAGAATCCGACTTGGTATATCACATAGTATTTTTTATATGTGACTAGACAAAAGCACCATTAGTATTCACCCTAAATTTGTTTAACAATGACCAAAGAATGTAAAGATATAAAATATACATTCATAGATATCTAGATAGACAATCAAATATTTATCAATCGTAATATAAGTAACAAATATATGTTGCCTATCACAGAATATGTTTACTATTTGTCTTCTAAAAGCACAAAAGTAGTAGATATACCTTAAATTATGTGCAGTGGCCAAAGTGACTGTAGAGATGTCTATTAAATGAGAATCCTTCTATATAGCATCTACATATATGATGAAAATAACTAAAAAATTATAAGTTTAGGTGGCCAAATATGGCCTATCACATATGATTCACTGTATCACTAGACAAAAGTACCTTTGAGTGTAATTAGGGCTAAAAATTTTATGCCATGGCTAAAAAATATCCATATACACATCAGAATTATTTGCAAGATTAACTGATATCAGCAATATGCCATAGTTGCAGGAGTTTAGATTAAACTGTAAATGTAATTAAAAATAAATAAAATGACTGCTTTCTCGATCTTTCATCTTCTGTTACAGATGCGCTTTTACCTGTTTCTTTCTTGAAAACATATTTGAATTTACTAGACTGTAAATAAGGTGGAAAATTGTTCCATAATTTGATTCCTGTGTATCCAAATGATTGTTTGCCTTTAGAACCAATTAATGGGTATTGTGACAGAAAAACGACTTTTTCTTGTGAAATGACTAATTTATATATATTAAACTGTTCGAGAAGATATCTTGGAACTTTGTTGTTTATATCATTGTATATATGATTTAATTTGAGCTGGGATACTCTGTTCCCACATTTGACCACCCTATACCATTCAACTCTTCAAATCCTATGTAAGACCGTTTATTAAGGTTCAATATGAGTCTAACCATTGTTTTGACAGACTTGCAATTTCTTTTTAGTAGATATATTTAGTCAAACACAACAGTTACAACATGCATAATCAAATTGGTACTGAATCAAAGCTGAGCACAATGTTATTCTAGACTTTTGATTAAGTACATATGCATATAGATACATAAATTTTAGTCTGTCATTACATCTAAAATGATCTCATTGGCAGTATATTCTCCTGATAGTGATTGGTCTAGTACTTGCCCTAAATATTTAACATTTGATTTACTTTCAATTAAATTCCATTTACATTTCACATTTAATTTATGTACTGCTTTCCCCTTGCTGCCAAATAATATGGATTCTGTTTCTCCAAGTTTAAGAGATTTTTCGTCTATAAGCCAATTATGATTCCTGACTGAGTTTGTGTTCAATATCAAATACATTTTTACCAGAGACTAACAAAGCAGAATCATCAGCCATTTCCATATCATTCACATTTAATAAAAATTAAAGTAAAAGGACCTAGAATAAAACCTTTGTGGAACACCTCATGTGATAATACTTTCTGCTAATGAAGTTCCAATTAAGTTAACAATCGGTTTCCCATTTGATATATATGAGGAGAACAATTTACTGCTTGTTTATCTTATCCTATTACAGACAGCTTGTTACATAAAATTTCATAATTTACTGTGTAAACGCCTGCATGTAACGCCTTTTGCAGGTGTAATAAAACCATTCCAGTATAATCTCTTTTGTCCATATTAATTTTTATATAGTATGTTAGGTAGGTTAAACTTGTGTCTTTTGAATGTGGTGATCTAAAGCCTGGCAGGTATTGGTAAATGACATTATTATAATTTAAGTACTTTTCCAATCGCTCCTTGGTAGTTTTTTACAATACTTTTGATAATAAGAAAAGGATTAAGACTGGTCTGTAGTTTCCTCTGTCTAATCTGCTATTCTTTTGTGCAGTGGCATAACTCTAGCCGTTTTAAACTCCACTGTAACTTTAACTGTTTCTATTGATAAGTTTATGATATGGGTGATAGGTGCTTTGATCACTGATGCTCCATCTTTAATTAATATTGAGGGTAAGTTGTCAAGACCAGTACTTTTTTTAATATATTCTTCTAAAACTGTTTTGAATTTAAAATCATTTTTATTTATGCCTTTTCTATCATAGAATTCTTTAACTGTTTCTTTCCCCAATAGTCCTGGAGGTTTCAACAGTGAATCAACATGTTTTGTAGCTACTGTAGAGAAATATTTATTAAACATATAGCAATCTTACCATCACCAGGAAGTGTTTCCCCATTTACATTTAAACTGATTTTTCCAACATCACAGTCACAGCTGTCAGTTAACTTTGGCAGTAAACTTCTTAAATTTATATGTAAAATATGTAAGTCCTTATTCTTAAAACAAATAAAATGCAATTTAAATCATCAGTCTGCATCATTTCCTCATCAAAGAAAGGCATATGGTGATTTTCTTAATATATCAAGGTAAATAATAAAGAGATGGACCATATAGTCAAATGGGAAAATGTTAGATAAGTAACAGTTACAAGGAAATGACCCAGAAAAGTATTAAACTTAACCGAAATCGACACTGATAGCAATTCAAGCACCTGTGATGATACAGAACCCTGTCTGCAATTGTTTACTAGATAGTTTATTATCAGCTACAACAGCCGGTCTTTTTATTGTATCCCGAAGAACATTGTTCTTGAATATATATATATATATATATATATATATATATATATATATAAATATTAAGACAACGGAACAGGACGACGTGAATAATCAGATGACGATATCGTTTGTTGAGCTAGACGTCTGAACAACACGACAACATGGAGAAATCCAATTGAGCCATGTTATTGACCCAACTTATGCAGTAAACATGACACCGCGACACATAAAACCACGGAGCATAGCGCCCATTCATTGTGGTCAATCAGGTGGCGAGCATACTGTACTAGAGCTTACTGTACTAGAGTTCTTGACCTAGCATGTTTCAGTGGTTTTATATTAGACTTAAACAATTAAACAGGCTTAAATGTAATATTAATAATTATTACGTCATGAGCCAATAAGAACGTTTTAAAACTCACTCAGTGGGAAGGGGCCATAACATACCGAGCGTGTGGATGGGAACTAAAAGGCTCCGTACGCATTTCTTTTCCTTTTAGTTAAGGTGTCTAGTGACCTTGGTGCACGGCTCCACATGCCATTGTTGTTATCATATGGAGACCAATAATAGTGTCCAAAACTGACACCTGTGACCGCAGCCGGTCCACTATTTTTAAAACTCGTTTACAGGAGCAAGCGAATAAGTCCGGGAGCCAGATACCAGAAGGGGCCTTAAAATAAGAGTTTGTTGCACCCCCTACAACATTAGTTTGATGGTATCATTTGATAGAGCTGATTCTCAGCTTTCATATCAGGCCGGGTGTCGCTTTCTATCGACAATTTTAAGGAAGTTAGAGTAATGTTTATACAATGATCTATTTTTGGCTGGAGCCAATAACGATACAGCATGTTAAATATCACGTAAGCCATTTCAGTTTAAAAAAAACTGAAATTGGCACAAAAGCAAATTAACATTTTTGCAGAATGTTTTAACATTACTAAACAAACAATAAACATTTTTTTTTCATATTTTTTTAAATATTTTTTACTTTTTTTCTACACTTCCTGCTAAAACAATGTAGTTGTCTTACATGTTTTATGCTTTTTATTTTAATTTCTTTCAATTACTCTTCATTTAACAGATGTAATAAACATTTCTTTGCAACACACTTGAGAGAATATAATGGATCAAGTATTACAAATATTGCTGAACCTCAGCACAGCAAGATTCTCTAATATAATGAAATATCTTAACACCTGCACTTTACCTGGAGTACAGGAATATAATCTAAGCAAAACATCTCAGGGAACTTAAACTCCATGTTACCCCTCATCTGAAGATTCAGAGTCACTTATGTGCCTGCGCTGACTACGATGAGGATTTTGACAATTTTCTTCACCTTCACAACCACATGCTGCAGTACAAATAAGACCCTCCGAAGAGCAACTGCAGCGCCCTCTGCAGTGTGAAGTTTTGCAGTTGCAAGTGATGACTTCCATAAGTGCTCTCAGTGCTGGGTCAAGTGTCATGAGTACAGGCTGAATATTCCCATCACATATCTCCCATCCATTTCCAGCTGGAGACGGAATCGTTGCCTCCGCATCCAGTGCATGTCGCCAAATTAGGCACTGGTAGTTTGCTCTAGCAATATGACATCTGAGGCTGTCAGATGTAGGGGGCAAGTCTTCATTTTTGGCTCGCTTCCGACAAAAAAGTCGGTACCTCAGACCACTGACATCTTCATTGCAGCACTTTTTGTCATACATCTGACACACTAGCAAAAAGCAGGCATGTTCTGCAGCCTCTGTAACACTGCTTGATGATCCAAGTTCCCTCAGAGGAAGTGCTTGTTGAATATTTTGCCTTGCCCATTTCAGTGGTTTTACTTTGCCAACTGAGAAAAGTCCACTTGTTGAGTCACAACCCGTTAGGGCATGGAGCCCTGGTAGAAGTTGACTGATCTCGTCACCTATTTTGCCTGCTATTTCATGGATGGGAATGAATCTAGCCTTGTCCTTGACCCCTGTTTTGAACCAGATCTGCACGTTCAGGCTTCTGACAAAGTGTATGCAAAGTATAGCCACATCTGTGTCAGGTGACCACACTACAATATTATTTGAACCAATTGTCGCATCATGCAAAAGTATCCTTGTGTCAGCTTCTTCCTGTGTGTTGCATAGGTGAGCAAGGGTTCTGACCTCTCTCGTTGTCAATGCCCTTGACTGTGTGGGGTCACTGAAACCACCAGCAAGTATTAAAACTTGACCTTCTTTCATCAACCCAGGGGCAGCCACACACCAGTTCTCAGAGAGGAATGATGTAAGAGCACCTTTTTTCTTGGGACTGCACATAAAGCGCTTCCAGTCCTTTGGGAGTGAGGTATCTTTGCTGTGAATACACATTCCAATGCTGTCAGATGTTTGGCGTCTTGCTCTCTCAAAACTCTTTATCGAGTGCTCTGTGTTATATGCATCAAATACAACATCTACACGTTTGCATGCTGTACACTTGAATGGCTTCATTACTAGCTGCAATATATTTTCACTGAGCTGTCCAAAGTTGACTGCTCCTCGAGATCCTACCATCTGAAGAATGGCCATCCCATCGATAATCCAGGTGGTTGATCCTGTATCAGGCATATCACAGTGCATTGAAACCTCTCTTTCTAACTCTCCTAAAAGTGTGCTCTTAGTAGCCTTCCTTAGTCTTCCATCCGCATGTGCCAATGAATATGGCACTGATGAGAACTCGTGTACAAAAACTTGTTTCAGGTCAACATCTCTTGTTTTTGCAACAACTACTATTCGGCTGAAAAGTTCTCTGTCCTCATTCACCGAAGCAAGCTTCATAGCGGTTGAAATGTCCCTTTTACTCTTCTTGGCACTTACATTTGAAAACTTCTGAATATTTAGTTTACGAATTGGGTCAAAGAATGGAACTTTTCCTGTTTTCAATCTGTCTTCCACAAATACATTCATTGCCTTTTGTCCAATGAGAAAAGAAGATGGCAAGTCTTTTGCTGTTGCATCTGGTGCAATGACACCTTTGGCAATGTTAAACACCTCTGTTGCGCTGGTTGATCAAGTATGAATGGATTAATCATTTGGTCTTTTATTGTGTCCACTATTTTTTGGATATCATGTTCATCTCTCATTTTTCGCTTGGAGCCAAGTTCCTTGTGGCTGTGTTTTCCAAGATCACTTTTCTCTTTGAGTCCTGCCATCTCTTTTATGGCTGATGTAGCAGCAGCTCTCTCATGAGCTGTCAAGAACCACCTGTTAAGCGCTCCTGGGTGCATACTGATTCCAATTATACCTCCCTTTGTTTTGTTGTCCCTGTTAACACGTTGCTCTAATGCCATGTCACTCCAGACTTGGTTAAATCGTTGGCTTGACCTTTTAACAGGATGATTTCCCTGACAGAATTGTTCATACACATCTGGAGCAGTAACATCCAGCCTTTGCATATCTGCCAAATAAACACAGGCCCAGCGTGCATAGTTAATTCTATCGGCTGCAAAGAAATATGGTATCATCTTTGCAACACACTCTAGGTGAAGGGCCCAATCTCCATCTCTCTCTGCCCTTATAAAGGCAAGTAGACAACATATCATATCAAGATAATTGCTCCAGAATTTGAAGGTAAGTGATGATTCCCCTTCCCTGCAAAACTGATCTTGAATGTTTTGGATGGAAGGCATTTTATGCAAAATTTGTTGGAAAGCAATATTGATGTCTTCTGAATAGTCATTCTCAAGCAGGTCACAGAATCTCTCAATAAGCTGGATGAGTTCTTCCTGGTCAGTTAATTCTGCATGTACCTCACTTGTTTTCATCCAATCACCCATTGCCTTCCATCTCAGTCGCATCATTGCTTCCAGCATAAGTTTGTGAGCTCTAACTCCCCTGTTGTATGATTTGCCTTTCATTAGCTGACTCACTGTTGTGCTACCATATGTTTCAGATTCTATCAAAATATTTTGAAGTCCACTCTCATCATACAACTTTCTAATTGATGCTAGAAAAGTGAGGGCCATATGAAAACCACCTAATCTTATGACAAAGCCTTGGAAAGTATCTGGATTGCGCCATTGTATTTCCTTTGCCTTACAATATATGGCTTCATCAAATGTGATAACTGTTGTCATTTGTCCAAGTGATTTCATCATCGTCTGGACCGTTTTCATAACGGTAAAGACTGTCGAATACTGTGTTGGGGACTCTGGTATCATTGAGCAGTAACCGATTTTGGTAACTGGGGGATTTTTGCTGCTCAACAGTGCATTGAAAGGGGTCCATCCAGGTACTGACTGATTTGCTTTTGGTTCAAGGCTGACTTGGAATAGCTTTTGTGGACAAAGTCGACAAATCATCCAGGCTTCATCAATATTCTTTGCTTCTGCATTCCTGGTAGCCTGGGTATACCATTCCAGAGAGACTTTCCCCAACAAATCTGCTGGCCTTGGACGCTTGCCGGACACACTGAAGTTTAAAATCTCTTGTCCTGGACATTGACCCGATAGAGATCTTGAACGTGTGCTGGTAAGACAAACTGACTCAGCAAATTGCCCCTGGACTCTTCTTTGCCACATGACTGCCGTTGGTAAAGCACTAGTGGTGTCGCATGTGTAGTCTGTTTGCCATCAAGGGTTTCCTCAATGAGATCATCATTATCTGCCGCTGCCTGCACAAACGATCCTGGTATGATGTTTGATGGCAGTACCACACCATCATTTGCTTCTACTTTCTTCAGCTGTTCGTTGGCAATAGCAGTATCAATTCTCTCAAGCTCATCATAAATACAACAGTGGCCAAATCTGTTCAGAAGAGTTACCTATTGTTTGCTTCCAGTCATATTGCGTATTGCTAAGGCTATGCAAACATGTTTTGGTGTCCGCGTGGTGCCCCTTGAGAAAGCATAAAGGAGGTCCTGGCTGATGGATAACACTTGTCTATCAATCTGGTCACTGCTTGCTTTTTTCTTGCCTTCGCCTGCTGTCAGGGATAGGCTGCTGTGACCCCTGTCTGATTCCAGCAACCACAATATAAAATTGTACAAGCTGTCTGGAATTATCTCCAGTGCAGACTCATTAGAAATGTCATCACATTGAACTGGATTAGTCTTTATCCCAGTGCACCCTGTAAGGGTTGTTCGGGGTATTTGTGAAGCATGATATAATATTTGTTGAGGGTCCTCTGTGCTGTCATGTTCATGTGGTCCGAAGATATCGGTCTCGAGTTTCATGTCTTCAAGATCTTCATTCAGCTGCCTTGCTGCTTGGACAGCATCACCTAGTGTTATAGAGCTGCTAAACACAAGTTCAGGCTTTTTAAGAACAGCTGGGGCTTGAAACACAATTTTTTCTCCATAATACTTTTTCAGTCTGTTTTTTTTTAATTTTTCACCCCGGTACTTCTGTTCTCCTGGCATTTTTTTCTGTCAAGATATCCCTGTATCGTTCAAGCAAGCTTGTCAAGGTGAAAGCCTGTTTTTGATCCATCAGTTTGGTATCTATTTCCCTCAACAGAACAGCAAATGCTTCCCTATGCTGACTATCATCTTCCTGTGGGTCATTCTCTGGTGCTGTCATTAAGTTTGTCTTTGACGTGTAATTCATGTAACACGGACGGTGGTATTTAGCTTCTACAGCTATCAAGTCCTCTCCCCTTATTCGTAATAGAACTGCTCTGTCTTTCTTTGTTTCTGCAGCATGCCGTAATGATTCCGACGCGGAAACAGTGAGGATCTGTGACAAAGAGGAATCACCTTTTTTATATGTTTTTTGACAAATTACACATTTACTCCAATCTGTGGATACGCCAGACGTTTTTCTGGTTTTGACTGGAGATGTAACATATTCCTTGGAGCAGGAAGGGCCTGCCTCTTGGGTCTCCACTGATATTGGCAGCTGACGCCTCTGCAAATATCTGTATACATTTGTTTTGCTTGTGTATTTCTTATAACAATTCAGATGCCATTTTGCAGATTCTTCTACCGATGACCATTGTTCTTGTAAACGTTCACATGTTTCGTCCTGTCTAATGGCAGTCACTTCTCGCAAACGTGCTATTTCTTGGACTGATGCGCATGATAATTTGTCTTTAGATGTGGTTTGATAAAAGATACATTTCGAAATGTCCAGAAATTTTGCTTTCTTACTTTTGGAACCTGAAAGTTCAAGGGCTGATTCTGCCATGTTGGTTACAATGGAAATAGTGTTTTATAGCAGTGGAATTACAAAATGATATATCTGCTTTAATGCATATCTTTCAATGTGAGACTTAACCAATTGGCGGATCAAAAAAAGTTTTTGATCACAACTAGCCAGAGGACTAAAATTGTGTATTGCTTACCAAGACTATTTGTATAAACGAATGATTCTTCTCTTTTATTTAAAAAATAATTTATCCAATCACTTTTTATGAATCAAATCAGCTTGCACAATGTATCAAAATGTATCACATGCTTGTGGCGGTTACTCAGTGTAGCCTTGTTATCTATCAAAGCTTGCAACATTCATGTTTTTACCACATGCTTTTAGCTAGGGGTGCAAACAACTTTTTTCATTGTTCGCATCAAATGCCTTATTGGAATTTAGCAGAGGGACCTGTATTTGTGCAAATGAGAAAGAACTAAGAGCAATAATTCAATGGAAGAGCTTCAAGGAAAAATGACCATGATTTCCCTGAATTAATGCAAAAATTATCCTCATGAACGGTCCACAAACAGATTACCGATCTTGACGTGTAACTACTTAAGTCACGGCGAAGTAATGCTGAAATTGCAAAATAACTTAAAATAAAAAAGCGACCCCTCATTCAGGCTACTGTCACCTTCAATGCGGAAAAAGACAGCTGACCTAATGTTATAGGTTTTCATGCAGGCAATCCACTTGGATAGACATGGTTGCACTGGTACAAGATAATGATTAAAACAGAATTAGCAGTGCAAGCAAATGGCATGAAATATTTCCATAATTTGACAAATATGCATTAAACCTAAATCGTTAATTTAAGTAAATGTTTCAGAATGTTCAGCATTTGTGGTTTTGATCAATTTTAGTCCTGGTCATTACACTGTCAAAAGCTTTTGTAGAATAAAATCAAGGAACAGAATCTGTCGATATCAAGAACGATTTAACAAATTTAAATGACATAGCAGTCTCACTTGTTGGCAAGTAATACAAATTTTGTCAAATTGATTATTGGGCTAAAACATTTGTGATCATTCTGAAATAAAGGAATTTCTTGGGCTTAATTTTCTTACAAAGGAGATTGTTGGCTTGCATAGACAGATTTACTGCCTTTATCAGGTTTTTGTGTATATCAAATAGAATAAAGGATATTTCAAATGAATATATGTAGAATGTGCTAAATAATTGCAATACTTGTCTCATTTACCGAGTAAATATGGAATTATACAACAGCTATGCCCAAGATTCTATCTTTTACACTGTCAAATGCTTTCTTTGAATTAAATCCATGAATATATAAATATATATAAAACTAGAAACATTTTGAATTAACGAACAAATTCCAGTCGCATTTGATATGCAGACAATAGGTTTTGACCAATGAACTATTGATCTGAAATTGTTTACTATCATTCACTATTAATTGAAGAATATCATCAGCATCTTTCATTAATGGCAACTTGTACAATAAATTGTTTTTTTTTTTTTGTAATTATGATAAAAAAAAGCGAATATTACATTTAAGGAGAAAATATAATTAGGACTTTGGCAGTATAGGTATGATTAATCAAATTAAACCATTTATGTAACATAACAAAACTCTCATGCCAGAGTTGATCATATTTAAGTGTCCTTTTTGTTAAATGACTACCAAACTTAAGAGTCCTGTAACTTCCTTAAAGGTGAAGCTATAAAGTGACACCTGGGCTCATTTTAATCGCAAAAACCCATAGAATAAGAAAAAATATGGTGTCAAATGTTGTAGGGGGGTGCAACAAATCTGGAAATTCACATCACTGGCTCCCAGACTAAATGGTTTCAAGGCATCATTCTGGCAGGTTAAGATTTATTTTAAAGGGAAGAAGCCATTTTGCGACTTAATTCAAGATGCTTTTTTGGTGATTGGGTCCATGTAAGCTTTATGTGACGGTCAGAACAACTTGTGTATAAAGTAAAATGTTAAAATAAAAATTTGTCGCTTTTGCAGGAAATATCTTCTTTTCACATTTCACTTGCGTATGCTTAAAAATATCCTTCCGTATTTCCGTCCTTCCGTCAGTGACGCTTTATATCGCGATATCTAAACAACAACAACATGCTTGAGCTTTCCCAAATTCACAGTGATGATTGGTATCTATGAGTGCTCGAAACTTGTCGAATTACAGACCTGGCGAAATTCTAGTTTGGTCGCCACAGCACAAACACTGATTTTCTTTCGCGCACGATATCTCAAGAACAAAATGCTCGATCTTTCTCAAATTCACAGAGATGATTCCGGGGCGTAGCTGCCGGGGGGGGGGGGGGGCCGCGGGGGGCCATGCCCCCCCCTCCCCCTCCCCCAGTCACATCCAGTATTCGCCGTCCTTTCGCAATTTCACTTAAGCTAATACTGATATATATATATATATACATATATATATACATACATACATATATCAGTGGCGAATCCGGAGGGGGCGCCTTCAGCGTGCTGCCCCCGCTGAGCTGCAATATCTCTCCTTTTACCTATTTTCCCAATTTTCGTTATTTATTCTTTTCATATTTCTTTTTATTAATTAGCAATTAGATTTTGCAGTTTATTACTTTTAAATTTATTAGTTAAGGATGAGGATATTTATGAACAGCTGCAGGACAACTGCAGAGCACCAGGCCCTGGTTGGGGTCGACCGTGAACAGTCTTACGGCTTCTCTGGTGATACCGGTACTCAAACTCGCGATCTGTGCTCGTAGGAGTCTTGAGTGCTGTCGAGACCACGGACCCTAAAGTTTAAAGCAAACAAAAGAAAAATAAACAAAAATAATAATCAAAGGTATTGTTCTTAGGCACCAGCCGCGTCAATTCCCCCCCCCCCCCCCCATCATTTTTTTTTATATTTGCATTTTTGCATCTTTCAAGAAGATAAAATAATTTTGATAAGATTTCCTTTGCTAGGTAGTGCTTTTACCTGTTTAGCATAAAACTCCGTTTTTGTCATGCTGTTACATGATCATATGACATTTTTATCAAAACATCCAAAAAAGGTAAAAAATAAATATCGCCCGCCGCATTGATTTCTGAAAAAAATGTGCCCGAAAACCAAACCTTTTTTGGCCTAACAAAAGACTTCAACATATTAGTTATTTCACTCCGAGCATTACATTTAAAAATAATATTTTGCAAGTTATAAACGTAAATGCGCCTTTGCGCAATTGACTTTAACATGTTGAAAACGATTGGGTTTTTACATACTAATTTTGAGGAAATATAAATAGTAAATATTGAAACCTTTTACAGTTTGACTACATAACGCAAAGACATAAGGGAAAAGTTTTTCGGGAACAGGAATTCCTCTTTTTTTTTTTTGGTGAAAATTGTCTTAAAACGTCCTCTTTACTTTGCATATATATATAAAAAATTCCTAATATGGGAGGGGGATACCCTCCTCATGTACCTGTCACTAACCTTAATGAAACCATGGTTCATAATTGAAATAAAAAAAAATTAATACACTGAAACATATCGTATATTTATAATAATAATAATAATAATAATATATAATATAATATAACTATAAACATACATATACACGAATATTTAACAGTTTTCATATTACCCATACATGCATATAAGGACTCCCCCCTCAATCCTGGCTACGCCCCTGTAATTGGTACCTATGTTGGCTCTAGACCTATCGAATTACTGAACTGTCAGAATGTCCAATAGTTCCACCAGGGCACAATCGGTGATTTTATTTCGCGCGCAGTTTCTCAACACAACATGCTTGATCCTTCTCAAATTCACAGGGATGATTGATACCTATGACGGCTCCGTCCCCTTTAAATTACTCAACCGCCAAAAATGGAATATGGCGGCCATTCCACAAACGGAAGTTTTGTATTGCAGACATAATTTCAGAAATACCTTCTTTATTATGATTTGAATCATTAGCATTTTTTCCCTCATGCATATTGATTAAAACCTGTTTCTGTTTGTCATATTTTGAAACTATAAACTTAACTTTTTCCCATATGTAAACTAGCCCATCACTACCGGAAATGTGGGGCCCTCTGAGGACCATTGTCCGACCACATCTAGTTACAATTATTGTCCAATCAGAAGCGGATCCAGGGGGGGTCCAGGGGAGCCGGACCTTGTTCACCCGAAGCAACCTTTTTAAGGGGTTTTAGACGTAATTTTGCGGCCTGGACCCCCCTTTTCCAGACCTGATGACCTTTTTTTAGGATTTTCATTAGTGCTCCTGGATTGGACCCCCCCCCCCCCGCCTTTTCCTAAATCCTGGATCCGCCCCTGCCAATATATGTGGACCGACTACATTACCCTCTTCACTACATTTATACCTATCGTCGGTGTTTTTAGAGGCCCCGGTGTATTGTGAGTGATAGTTTCTATCGCCAACATTCCCTTACCAGCAAAGTCGTATTCTGCGCAGTGTCAATACTGTTGTCGTCAATAACTTTGCCCATACTAAAAACACAATGGATATCCATTAAGGTGACCCATTTTGATTAGAATTAAACCATAAAAAAAGTTATTTGCAAACGCCCGAGACATAGGCGTTATTTTTTCGTTTGATGAAGTAAACAATCCGTCAAAGATATTGAGATAATGCGTTAAATATTAGTCAGAATGATTGAAATCAGATTCTTAATAAATAAACAGTGTAACCTCTCCGCCCCCATCCACCCCAAAAATAATAAATAAATATTTCCGACACTGAGGTGGTAATTTTCAAGAGTGAAGACAACAGATGGCTTCTGGAGGCAACCGTTCCTTTGATCTACTTATGTCAATTTCACAAATACTTTATTACGTGTGATACGAAAAGGGAGCACAGTCTCGCATAATTAGCCATTTTCTCGGGAACTAAATAAGAGTTAAACGAACATATTATTCTAGGAAAATTTTCACACCGTTTCTCAATTAATTAGACGAAGACCTAAGGACATTTGTATAATATGTTTATATTTGAGAATTAATTTCGTAAGACCACACTAAATTGATCTACAGATTCTCCGTCCCTACTTTTTCCCGATCCTTGTGTTTCGCCACGAGATAATATAATGACAGTGGATTATCATGAATAAGTTCGTAAAAATGCAAATATGTTTTGCATATACATGTATTCACAGTTGTTTGAAGGTCCCTTGCACATATATACCTTTCAAAATCAAACAACCTTAAATTGTCCAAAAATCAATAAAGCGGAATAAATTAAAAACATACAGCTAATCATTTTTAAATTACAGGTATATTTCTTTGTTATATATTGCGGCAAAAACAACCCGATAGTTAAAGCAGCCTCCACCATGGGGTGCTTCCAAAATCGTGTTTGCATTCACATATTCGGCCCATATTCCCAGGTTCATTCTTGCATTGGCGAATATTCCTGGATCATCTATCGGATCCACACCAAAACCTTATCGAACCTGAAAATTTCATGAGATTCCTTTCATGTTTGCGTGAGGTATATTGTGAACAAATACCCACACATACACACACGAAAAGGGATGAACACACACACTCCTTCCGGTGGCAATTATATCCATTTATTTTAATGAAAGACAAGTTATGGACTGAAGAGTAATACTAACATACGTGATTTGATCCCATGGCACACTTGCATGCTGTCACCACCCTGCTCGTAATGTAGGTCGAGTAACTACAGGACTTACACTTGACCCTTAGAGTGCTTGCACAATGACTGCTCAAGTATCCGACACCTCACCTGGTAAATGACATCTCACCTTGGCGGGCACTCTTTCACCATCGACAAAATTAATGACTAATCTCACGTATAGGTAATTCACCATGACAACGTGGTTGGCCCGTTACTTCGGTAGTGAAGGGTGTGTATGTTTGTGTGTGAGGGCGGTGTGTGTGTGTATTTAGGTGAGCGTGTGTCACCATGTCTGTGACTGTCTTTTGTCATGCATAATATATATATATATATATATATATATATATATATGAAATTTCCATTCCTGTTATATAAAAATTATCTATTTTTATCCTTCATTCTAGAAAACAACTGTCATCGAAACAATGTCCTTTATTTTAGGAAGGAATTTCCTTTTTATTTAAGGTCAATTTTACATCGTGACAAATGAGGCAATTTGGATGGTTTTTTTAAAATTTTATTCCGTATTGCGCCCGTTTCCCCATCTTCCTGTAAGCAGGTCACCCGCACCAATGCAATGAAACCTTGCTTCGGCAGCTCCTCCTCCCCCAAAATCCTCCATGCTATATCCTGATATTTTAACATTATGTTCAAATATAAGGGGTAAACATAGAAATAAAAAAAGTTTATATGACGTATCAGCAAGAATTCATGAAAGGCCTTTACAGGCCTTTAAATGATTGTTCAGATTTTCGATAACGCCTTTCATTGCAAGACTTTTGGTCTTGAAAAAAAAATAGTTTTGCTGGTCCAAATGGCGGGTGCGTGTACATGAAGCTCATGCGAACTACATGACTTCAGCTGCCTGGTTAATAATTTATGAGATTACCTTAATTTGTTTCAGTAATGTCTTATCACGACCAAGCAAGATGCCTTCCCGGAAGAAGATGTGTTTTCCAAACTCCACATCTTTAATGTTAATTTTAAAATTCACGACCATTTTTTGTATCCAATTTATTTACTTTACAACTCAAAAATCAAATAAACCTCTCATGTAAAATGTAACTCCTTTATTTATAGTCATTCATCAGTGACTCAAGAATTTCGTTTGATTAATGAAGTTTACACGGTCCTCTTTAAAACAAATCCAGTTGGCCTACGCACGATGTCTTCACAGGTATGCATTGCAAAGCTTTGAACTTTATCGGCTGATGATTCTAACATATAGTGGACATATTATTAAATTTACGATAAGACTGTATGGATATATGTAAGTTTATACATGTACGCTTAGTGTCGTCATTTTAAAATGATTTGTCGATATCCAGCGGAATCGGACAGAACAGCGCTTAGAGATTTTTAATCATGCATGGGAGTTTCAAGGTGTAACCAGTTTTAAAGTTAATTCTACGTAACATATGCCACACACCAACCTCTGTTCAGGATCCTGTATGGTAATATTCCGGATCTGGTGATTTAGGATGTTTGCAGAGTTGTGCGGTCTCTAGGTGCTTTATAGTTTCCATATGTATAAATACCACTTTATGGAAATGTGATGCCATAAACTTTATAACACTAGCTTGTAGGAATCACTTTAACGTTTCAGACTAGTCCAGGATTGGGCGCTGACCGTTGAGATCGGAAACAACATTCCGTCTGAGTTTCGTCTGATAGATGACAATGGTGTGTGGGAAAATTTATGTCTGAATTCAGATGCAACGACAATTAACCAAATAATGAGTAACACCACATTGTGTAAATAATGTAAAGAATGAATTTGTTATCTAAATAGAACTCTCATGCCCCGTCAATGTGATGCCACCATATTTGCTTTCATTGTCAAGGGCGCCACTTTGGTGTCGAGGAAAACTCTCCAGGTCAAATAAACGTATTAGCCGGTGGGTTCGTTATGTGACTGGAGCATTGCATCCAGAGCAGAGTCGAGACAATATACCATGATGTAACTGGATTGTAGGTCAGGGACAGTATTTTGAAATGAAAAAATAATATATAGCAATATATTTTGTTTGTATTCATTCATGGAAATTTTTTTTGCTTACAGTGACGAATACCAGTATAAGTTGTTTTGAGACCCATAATGGTTAAATTAGTCGCACGGCATTTCCCGTTAGTGAGCTGACGATGCTCATTGAAGTACTGACAGCCTTTGTTCAGAAAAAATATAGGAAAAAAATTATGGCAGGAAGTGGTTTCTGTTTATGCATTATCTATATATATATTTTTAAATGCTAATACATGTGCATTATATGATAATACAATAAGATTTTGAATACGTTTGCTTGACTTCAAGTTCACCAGCTGTAAACACGAGTTCCGAGGGGTAGCGACTACAAGCATTTTATAATGCAGCATTATAGCACAGGTTCTGCGTTACTGTTTTTTAGACACATGTACATGCACACGAGATAAATGCAAAGATACTTGGTATAATAGTTTTACTTTACCCATTTAGTTTCAAGGAATGGCCAATATACAATATAGTTATACATCACAAACTAACGTATTACTCGTTCTTGCTTTGTGATAGGTCCGCGCGACTTCGGGCGGGTACATACGGAGCTTGTTTCCGATAGGCCGGGTTCACCTACTGGATAAACCGGCAGCTATTGAAACATGACTTCGATTAAAACTGCCCCCATAAAATGAACTCTTTCCAAAGCACACGGCATCGTTCTAGATACTTAAAGACAAAACGGATATTTCTCACGAGTGGCCATCGATGTCTTTGCATTTAAATTATGCACATTTGCATTTAATTGCAGCGAACTGGAAAAACTTGTATTTGCATTTACATTTAAATGCAATACTGATATAGTGCATTCGCATTTACATTTACATTTGGAAAGAAAACATTGCATTTGCATTTGAAAAACCAGTCAAAGATCAAATGCTAATTCTTTAAAAAATATGAAAGCAATAGTTGTTGATAATATTCTGTCAAAGGCCGATATCAGCAACAACATGTGGGAATATTCAGTTTACCAGCTAAAGAACTTTTTCTAAATTACTTATTTTCCTGTATAATAGTTGACAGAAGTTATATTACTACACACATGCGTGTACCTGTACATACATTTTTTTTTAATTTTTAACAAAAAATATTTAAGTGTATAAAGGTCATGTAATCACATAGACTACATCTTATATGACTTCGGAACTGGAGAAATGCAAATTTGTAAATTTACCTGTTTTGCTATTATTATTTTATTCATTATTGCAGTAAAACATACTAAATTGCAAATAAATGTCTTAATTTATACCTTCCTTGGCGACTGCATGCTGTTGTAGTACAGATACAAGCATTTCCATACCATCAAACCCATTATTCCTTGAGATATAATCAATTTTTACTTACGCCTCAATATCGTTACCTTTTGACTTTTGATTACCTGATTAATATATCAATTTGCATATTGATAATTCTAATGTATAGAGGACTAAAATACATGTTTCCCAAACCCTAAATTTCGTTCTTTTAAAGCAGCCATGGGCCAGGTTAATGACGTCAAGTTCTGAGTTAGTGCAGGTTAGCAGAAGTCTACCATCACCTTTTCGTTATATCTAATGGTTAAGTTCCCTCCAACAGGAAGATATGCATTCATCATCGTTCATATGTGTGTGAGTGTTTTAGTTCATAACATAACTCGCGCAATCATGAAAGGAATCTGATGAAATTGTCAGGGCATTTTGAGAATGGGCCAATGAAACATCGATAAGATTTGTTGTGGATCAGAAGCATGGTGCGAATTCAGGGACTTTATCAATGAATGTTTACAAATGTACAGTCACTTTGTATGAACGAACCTGGAAAAAATGGACCGAATAAGTGAATGCATACACTGTTTTAGAAGCATTCCCCAATAAGGACCCCCTACATGGCAGAGGCTTGCATTCCTTAGAATGCAGATTTTTTTTAATTCATGAATGCGAGGAATACGGGTACCGCCTAACTAATAAACGATGAATGTCTGGCACTGAAGTAAAACATTTAAAATCGAATTGGTCATAGATTTTATGTAAACCTGAGATGACCTTACATATAAAACTACACCTTCTGTACTCTCATTTGACCCATGGGCGATTGGAGTGCGACGATTGGACAAATGAAAGCTAATCTTTTGTCATTTTTGTTTCCCTTACCCCATTTCCTTTGCCGACATTTTTGTCAAACTTATATATTTTTTTTTAGTGTAAAGGCCTGTTATAGAAACTAAGCTGATCATTTTACACTGTTAATACACATAAATGTAAGGTAATAAGCTGTCCAAAAGGGTATAATAGAATTTGTCATCTATCTGATACTAAAATTCCAAAATAGGTATTATAGCCCATGCATGGACTGAAAGCCCTACTAGTTACTTTTAAATTAATAGGTTGTCAGGTAGCTGCGGGTGTCTGCCTGTGCCAGTAACAACGTTACTGATATAACCGCCTGTTATAGAAACTAAGCTGATCATTTTACACTGTTAATACACATAAATGTAAGGTAATAAGCTGTCCAAAAGGGTATAATAGAATTTGTCATCTATCTGATACTAAAATTCCAAAATAGGTATTATAGCCCATGCATGGACTGAAAGCCCTACTAGTTACTTTTAAATTAATAGGTTGTCAGGTAGCTGCGGGTGTCTGCCTGTGCCAGTAACAACGTTACTGATATAACCGTCACATGTGTATAACAATATAAAAGGAGACATTTTGGCACATGACGCACACATTACATGTAATAAATAAGGTCAGACAATGGCCGAAGGTCTTACTCATGGCTGTTTATAATGAAAAAAAAAATAGAAAATCCTCACGCGGGTATAAATAAACCATCAAGGTATTACTGGATGTATACGGTAATTAACAAACTAGACGACCGTAGATCGAGCGCTTGCCGGAAGTTGAAATTTATACGGTAATAAACAAACAATTTTTTCAAATCCGTTTTCTTAAAACATGCATACAAAGTAACTGGTAACCAACAAAATCTCATCAATGGTATACAACAATACAAATAAACATAAATGGACTTTGGTTTTCCAGATTTGATTCTCAGTTCTGTATTTGTACAGGTAGTACTGAGTAAAGTATATTACCGCGTACACATTTAAAACAAAAATTGAACAGTTTTTACGTAGAGAATGTAAAAACATGAATTACATTAATATGCGGTTGAATTAGGATATAATAATTATATACAGAAAAAAAATATTTTAAATCATATACAAGAGCAGTTTCCTTACTCTTTTTGCACAATGAATGGTTTTAAAAATTATGTTTTTGACCTACGATGCTTCTATAAAACTGAACCCCTCAATCTGAATGATTATGAAGACCAAATTGATGATATGTAACTCTGAGGCCTTCTGTAAATAAAAGTCCTTTCATTGACGAGTCTTCTACAAAGCAGTATTCTATAGTAGTTACAGATGGCATCTACAGTGCTGCCACTCGGGATTTACAGAAAAAGTATAAAAGCTTACAAGAAAAAAGTATGAAATTGTCTGAAAAACGTATGAAAAAAGTATAATTCAATGCCAATTTTACAACATGCGTTACTTCTAAACAAGCGTAAGGTATAAAATTCTATAAAGATATTCCAGTAAATGCATATATCCAGTGATTTTGAAAAACATTGGCAAGATCCCATTAAAAAATCATCGTTAAAAATAACGAAAATAAAATGATGAAATATTGACAGAGCTTGTCTACTGCACTCGATTGGTTCAGTTAAAGAGCCTGTAATCACCACCTGAAAATGATGATTTTAGAAAAACTAATATAGAAAAGTATTAGCGCCTAAAAAAAAAGTATGAAAAAGTCTAAAATGAAGTTTTTTTCTCAAAAAGTATGTTTCTGTTTTAAAAGAACAGAGTGGAAACACTGGATCTATTGTCAGGTCAGAGCTGTGTGTCATGTGTGTCATGCATGAATAGTGTTGTGTAAAACAGAAAGCCGGGAGTAAGGGTTCAACTCTTTTCCTTTATGTGCTTTTTTGCCACCTACGAGCAGCAAGCTGATCTTAAAAACCGGACATCCGCGATCATAGATTCAATTTTCAGTTTCTACTAAATGTGCATGTCATGTATATGAAGTCAAAGTTTTGCTTAATAAAACATAATATTGATTACCCCCATCTGTGGTATAAACTGGTGCTTGTCATATGTATGCATGCATGTATGCATGTATGTATGTATGTATGTAAGTCTGTGTTCTTCTTCCTATACAAGACTTTTTCTAAACTCTTTTCCATATTCAAATATGTTTTCTTTGCCAAATTATACATACCGCTAGTGAAAACGAATATTTCCTATAAAACCATGTGTCAGATGAACGCATAAAATATTTTACATATATTGATCCATTTGCCACTTTGCCGTCAGATGGATCCACGCATTTCGCTGGGTCGTTAAAGCCAAGCAGAAGTAAAATTCTGATAACTGGCAGTCCCCGATTTTACTCTAGGCATGAAGTAAAGACGAACACTGCAAGCAGCTCTGTTCCTAGGGCCTAAATATATAACATTTCATCAAGATCTCGTTAACTCGTATATATCACTGCTCTTTATGTGTTCCATGCGTTTCCAGATTATATATTCTTGAAGATATAGGCCTACATTTAACCATTTTGTTTACTACAATATTCTTTTCTGTTTCCATGAATATTATTATTGATATAATAACTGATGTGTTTACCACTTATATTGTTTACATAGATAAATATGTTTTTTGTGATCTTTTTCTGTTTTTCAGTTTTCCCAGTTCACTTCAATATACAGTTGCACTTCTCGTGTATCCGCACTTCTTTCCAATGAACTTGCCTGGTTATATAGAGTTATGTCTTTTGTCTCCCTTTTCTCGCAGATTCCTTTGATTTACATACTGATAATGATTTCATATCCTCCATTTATATACCAGTTCACTTGAGTATGTATACAGTTGCACATTTTAGCTCCCTACTTCTCCCAGAGCGCGTGCATGGTTATATATTTGACCGTACGCCTGTGTCCTCTGTCGTCTACATGTGACCTTGTTAGTGGTGGTGGTTCTTATTTTGCTTATGCTCAAAGTACATAAAATCCTGCAACAGAGGACGAGACAAGTGAGAGTAAAATCATAAACTGTTTGCCGGACTTCTATTGTGTATTAATTTCATTTTGTAAATTGAGATTTTACATTTCTTGTTTTAAAGGATTTTAAAAAAATAAATTACATATTTAAGTTGTATTCGGGTTTGGACAGAAAGGTGACCAGGCTGCATGCATATATAATACATATGACAACAATATATGATAAATATATAATCTATGATAAATATATAATATATGATAAATATATAATATAAAATATATAACATATTCATGCACGTCTCAATATATGAAACATATCAAATGATATAAAACGGAAAGTTTATGACTGGGTTGAGGCATATATTTACGATTTCCATAGATTTTGGTTTCCTCATGAATGTTTAACATTTTATAGATCAATATGGTAAAGTAGATCAAAGAGCTTACTATCAGGAATAGGGCACCGAGCATGGTTCCTTTCATTTGCACCGCCATATCCATAGGGACTGCAAGAAAGAAAAATCATTTTAGTACGCTAATATAGTAGGGAAATAATAAAAAATGCGACTTTAATTAAAATACTGGAGACCCCCTGTCCTGCTTCATAGGACCATCTATGTACCATAAAATTAGAAGACAATTAAAGCCGGCTAGTCGTCTGCCATTTATGCAGAATGTGTGCAATGTCTGGCGTACTCTGCTTACATATTAATGAATTGCAGGTAATTCCTGTTAAAAAAGTATTTATAATGACTCTGTATGGGCTTATTTATCTATAAGCTGTCAGTAAACATGGTGTATGCGCAAATGTTGACAAACAGGAAAAAAAACATGCAACTAAAGATGGTTAGTGACATATGCGTACTGAAGTGGAAATATCACTAGCTGCCAAACGCCGCGCTGCAAAACTCTGGTTCATCTGACTTGCCGCCAGATGTCATTTTTTTCATGTGTTTAGGTTATTTGGTCCATGGGTACTCCACACGTTACAAACACGTGGAAATAAACATATCGAATAGGTATTTTCTGGCCTATTTTTCTAAAAGGTTCAAGGGATAATCTTCAGTTAATTGACGTCAAATGTCGAAAAAGGACCCTTTAATGATAAAATTATATTCCACATTTGTACTGTCGCTGTAAACATATATATATATTAATCTAAATCCAAAACAATCTATATAAACTATTTTTTTCCTCACATGTAACAGAGAAGGTATCAGCGTCCGTGAAGGCCTCCTTGATTAGGCCCGTCCACTGCTTCGTAATCATGCCGATCTCATAGCTGCCATCGGCGGACATTACCTGTAAACAATAAAACAAAACTCGTTTTCCTTAAGTAAATGCACCGATGATGCGTTCCTGAAAACACTCTTATTTAATTCCGAGGAGAATGACCTAATTGGGATTTTAATGGAAAAGTAAATAGGTTTATTAAAAAAGGTTTTTTTTTTAATCTAAATTATATCAATATATGCACAAGGAACGATTCCTCTAAAATATGACAACAGCATTATTGTATAAATATGTTAACGCACGTCTTAAGAAATAAAATTAGGCATAGAAATACTAACAAACTGACATTTTACATTAAAAAGAATATATCAAAGCGGATAGAGGTCTTCTCCAGAAACCGATTAATGTCATAGGCTGGGGGGTTTGGTGCCGAGCCACTTTAACTTTTTGATCAGAGATGGCTAAATTGGACCCAAGACATTTGCATTCCATCAATATTGATATCGATATCCGCTAAATTATCTTTCTATATATTACCTCGATATAAGGTAATAATGTCTCTCACGATAATGCTTCAATTTAGCTTAATTTCATGCTCGTTAGAGACACCGACACCTGTCTCATTATTTATAATGTGCTGATTAATCGATTATATCGATTAAACTGGTTATTTTCTTTTGCATAATCGATAACAAGCGGTTAAGCACGCACTCACGAAGAAGTTATATATCCAGAAATAAATATTGTTAATAATACATGATAAAATAAATAAAAAAATAGAAACATGCTTCCTCACGAATACAGGCCTCAGCCATGTGGGCGGTCCTTAACGTGGGGTACTAAACAATCCATGTTTTCAATCATTTATTGGCCCATAATCCAAGGTTCTTTGGTGCATAAATGTTATATGTTATATGTTATATGTTCCCCAATAAGTGTTTACGTTCACTTACTCTGCCCATGTTCAATCAGGCAAACTGTGGTTGCTTTTTGTTCGCGAGGTTTTCAAATTTATCGATATTCGCGAAAGGGGTATTATTGCGAAACTTGAACCGAAATTTTAACTAACGCGAGAATATGAAGCGAAACACAGTATGTGACTGCACATTTGTGAATATTCCTCGAAGTCCTTCCTAGATCCGGAACATGAGCCGGACGCACAGCATTACTAATCGATTCTTCATTGGCCCATTACCGAGGTGACTTGAAAATTTCATGAGACTCCGTTCATGACTGCGTGACTTATGTTCAAACAAACACACACCACACACAAAATAACGGGAATTAACATTTACCCTCCTGGCGGAAGCAATAACATATATCCGGTCAGGGACATAAGGACGAGACACAAAGTATTAAAACTGAACCTGGTGCGGCGAAAAAATGTCAACAACCCGGCGATTACTTTAACCTGTCACCGTGATGTGATCTACAAGACAACAACCCGGCCGTTACCTTAACCTGTCACCGTGATGTGATCTACAAGACAACAACCCGGCCGTTACCTTAACCTGTCACCGTGATGTGATCTACAAGACAACAACCCGGCCGTTACCTTAACCTGTCACCGTGATGTGATCTACAAGACAACAACCCGGCCGTTACCTTAACCTGTCACCGTGATGTGATCTACAAGACAACAACCCGGCCGTTACCTTAACCTGTCACCGTGATGTGATCTACAAGACAACAACCCGGCCGTTACCTTAACCTGTCACCGTGATGTGATCTACAAGACAACAACCCGGCCGTTACCTTAACCTGTCACCGTGATGTGATCTGCAAGACAACAACCCGGCCGTTACCTTAACCTGTCACCGTGATGTGATCTACAAGACAACAACCCGGCCGTTACCTTAATCTGTCACCGTAATGTAGGCCTACAAGTCAAGTTAAATTGATTCGGCCAATATATTCTTTTCAGCAGATTTGACGGTAATATTGAAGGTTCATAAAATAATCGATCAATAATCGATAATAGGTCATTATTTCCTCTTCATCGTAAAAAATGATATTACTTATTATACATCCTCCCCGACTTTTGGATGTCATTCCTCCTATGAACGTTACAAACCACGTCCCTGAACAGATTTATCACACCGTTACTATTCACTAACCTGCCGCACCCGACTCCTAAAACCCAACTTTATACCTACCTTTTCTGTAGAATTTATGTGATTTCTGGTTTATTCTGCTTACATATTAACTCTAGGAAATTCCTGTTAAGACAGTTCTCATAACGACTCTGTGACGGATGCATGAGCTTGCTTATCTTTAGATATGAGAAATCAAAGTACATAAGCCAATGTGGACAAACAGAAAAAACATGTAACCTAAGATGGCTGATTACATATGTGCTTAAGGTGCCAAGTAGCAAAACGCCCTATGCAAACTCTGGTTCGTCTGACTTGCCGCCAGATGTCCTTGATGTGTTTTGATCATTTTGGCGGGGCCCAACGTTATAAACACGTTGATATAAACATAAGTAGCAGTCTATTTGCGATTGGATCGACTTTTTCTGGTATACTTATATAAAAATTATCATGGGATATTCTTTGGTTATAGACGTCAGCTATCGTAATAGCCCCCTTTAATGTCAATACTGCATGAACATTCGACACCAGGCGAGACATGTTATTATCAGATTCGAACCCACATCTCCCGGGCCAGTAGTCAGCTCAGCCACGGGACTAGTCATGATATTGACTCACAGGGAAGAGGATGTCTGTACACCCACAAGGACAGCAGGGACCGTTAATCCTCGCAATCACTTGATGTTCTGCATCTCTAATGGTGTAGTGAGGCTTCCAGCAGCTCGACCTGATGAGAGAAATATATAGCTTGATGTCTCAAACGTACGGTTTAATTTTGCAATTTCTCCAGTAAAAAGTTGGCCAAAACTAATTAACCCCACACCTCTCCTTCATGTTTTGTCCTTATTAAATCATGATAGAAATTTTTCTGTTATAAATTAGTTGCAAACGTATAAATAAGAAACAGAAACTGGAGGCTTTTGTGGATGCCGTGAGGAAATTAAAATGAAACCACGTGACAAAGTACTTACTCCTGTCTGACGTAGCCTATGACGTTACCAACAGGGGCCTGGACTTCTACTTCAAATGCACAACAGTCTGCGCCTGCGCACCAGCAACATCCTGCGCAACACTTGAACTGGCGAGTGATCTGCATGACCTCCTGTGGTAATAATAAAGACAGAGTGGACCAAAGAGTACATATTCCCAATAAACTCTAAGACAGTGACTCTGCGATGACTGAAAGTGAGTCTTCTCGAATAAAAACTGATATCCAAATCTAAAAGTGTCAGCTCTCCTGAATTCCAAAGGGCATTCACCGACCAGGTTTCTGCTGGTGGCTGCAACTTAATTAATTCTGTTACATCTTACAGACTTCGTGTTGCCCTAGTCAGTTCGAAAACAGCAGACAGACCGCACACAGAATCGAATTCACAGGAGGATGAATCCGTTAGATTTGAAACTCAAATGCACTTATGGTTCTAAAACACCAACGGCGTAGGTATATATGTAGTGTAGAGGGCAATGTAATCCGTTCAAATACGTTGTTTCAAGGCAAATTACATAGACATGGGTGTTTTTGTGGTAAGGACTTCATGGATTATGTAATATTTTGTAAGCATGTGCATGTGAAATGTAAACAGGAGATGTTTCCTTGAGATGCAACAAATTTTTAATTTGAAGTTTCACAGCTGAGACAAGTAGTCCCGGCCGTCTCACACTGCCCAAACAGAAGTGGTTCGTTTCGAGTATAAGCGACCTCTGGAGGCCAGCTACTCACAATGCGCATGTTCATGGAAAAATGTTATATTATATTTAGGCCTATTAAGGACATTGATTTTACCTCACCATTACAGTCCCTTTGTATTTCATTTAAATCCGTTCCCAAATTCTCGATCAATTAAATAGTTGAGTCAAGTTGCTAACACACAAACCATGCAGATTACAAAGCAACCGAGGGTAAACCATATAGTACAGCGCCACCTGACGGAGGTGTAATAATGTTACATGACAATCGAAGTTGAAGCCCATCACAATCAAAAGCTTATACAATATCCATCAAACACTAAAACTTTTCGTTTTACGAGACATCAGTGACAAGGAAATTGAATATCCTAAATCTTATTCTTTTCAGATAAATCAACATATCCACAAAAGTTAGTACGATAATTAAAAAGATTGAACACTCCTATTGCTGGATATCGTGTAAACACAACACCAATCACGAAATTATACCAGTTCAAGTTTCTTTATATATCTGAACATTTTATTCTTTATACCAGTATTCAAAGAAGTGGTCAAAAGAACCCCCAATAACACGACTTTGCATATTCAGGAAATGACAGAGAATCTGACATCCTCTGAATGTTCGACTGATAGCTTACATCGGTATATACTGTATCTTATATTAGGCCATTTTTATCATGGTTGAAATGATGACACATATAAATTTAATAACCGTTGATGATACGCAAGTTATAAAATAAGAAAATGTTACCTGGCCAAAGTTATCCGTTATACGGATTGTGAACCCTCTTCTCGGTCCGCAGCATATGCGCATGCAACATTCAGTGTCTATAACATGTGCCAAGAAATTAACATACAATACCAAACATAATAAATTATGCCATTGAGCGAACAATGGATAACCTGAAAACAAGATTTAAATCAAGAAAGTCCCTTAAATCTCATACTGAAACTTGATATGGAAATGGTGTAAATATATTATAAAATTATAAAACTTATTTGTTGTCTCTGTTATATAGTGCCACCCTGTTTCATGCAAGAAAACTACCCTTTGTGTGTCTTTATGTTTTTATCATCTACTTAAGAGCCAATCTTAGTTATCAATGTTTAAGACACTCGAACATTTTTTTTCACTTTTATTCTGACCTACCGACCACACGACGCACTCACCCTCCAAAAAAAGATTTATAAATGTTGATCATGGAGATCTGTTAATCTATGATTTATTGCTAATTTCGGTGTGCATAATGAAAAACAGATTGACTTACGCATGGACACTCACTGTTCAAAATAACAAATAAATCAATGCATTTTTCTTTCAGAAAAAAACTAAGATATCTGCACAACTGATATTCGCAACTGTTAATGTCAAACAAGCAGTTCTGAGATACGTTCCTTTAAATATATTTTTAAAATTATATTGATTGCAGGTATTGAGAAATGGTTATGATGTTTATACTTCCTGAAATCTTCTTTTGCAAAAAAATTAAGAGTATCATCCCAATATACTTTCTAAAATTTTTCTTTTGCAAAAAATTAATAGTATCATCCCAATATACTTTCTAAAATTTTCTTTTGCAAAAAATTAACAGCATCATCCCAAAATATATCTGAATTGAGCCCAGTAAAAATGTCGATTTACAAGATTTAGCTTTGACGTACGCACCTCCTGATTTCAATTTTCTTAAATTTTGATGAATTTACTCCCTGTGGGAAAATACAAAATGACGTTCCAGGACAGTGATCAATACGTCAAACAGTTACCTGAACCTTCCTCAACCTGATACAGATTGAAGGACAGGCGGACAGGAAGGAGGAGAATATATACTATTTTGCTAATATATACCAACCTTCTGCTGCGAAGTAACACTGCTGCCCAGTTGAGTTGAAAATTTTGTATTTGTTGTTGGTCTCAAAACCGGTTAGAACTGCAACAGAGAGCAGGATAGAAACGTATACATTTAGAATAAAACAAAATATTAAAATATATACATGTATCTATAGATATTTTTTAAAAAATGAAACATAATTATAAAAGTATACTTTTTTGCTGTTCGTTGACACAACCACTGAAATCTGTGCACCCTCAGAAATGAAACAATATTAAATGAAAACTGTAACTAGAATACGGGTAGTCGACAAGCGACTACGTGTATCCGCCGAAATCAGAGTACGACGGGTGAAGTGAGGCATTGGTTGAGTGGCAAGGGGAAATAGAGTAAGGTGTGTTGCATATTAGCATGGATGTCTGCAGCTGAAATGTGTATGTAGGTTGCGCCACCTACCACATAATCCAGAAAGCTGTCTAAGTTGTATACATGTGCAAAATTTTAGGCAGATAAGTCAAACACTACTTGTAAATGAGTGATTTTATCCGACAGCAGACAAACAGAAGGACGCTGTGCAAAAATGGTGGCAGGTGACGCCACCAATCTTGTGTATGATTAAGAGCTATGTGAGATCTATACACATGCAAATTCCAGGGGGATATGTCAAACCAGTCCTGAGATATAAAACTGAATGTCTGCAGCGACAACATAGATGTAGGTGGCGCCACCTGCCACAAAATCGAGAAAGCTATACAAGATGTATAGACATGCAAATTTTAGGCAGATCAGTCAAACCACTGCTGAGATATGAGTGATTTTAGTCCACTGCAGACAAACAGACGGACGCTGTGCAAAAATGGTTGCAGGTGGCGCCTCCAGTTTTGTGTATGATAAAGAGCTATGTAAGATCTATACACATGCAAAATTTCAGGAGGATACAGCAAACCAGTCCTGAGATATAAGCCTGGATGTCTGCAGCGTAAACATAAATGTAGGTGGCGCCACCTGCCACAAAATCCAGAAAGCTATCCAAGATGTATAAACCTGCAAAATTTTAGGCAGATATGTCAAACCACTGCCGAGATTTGAGTAATTTTATCCCACGGCAGACAAACAGACAGATGCTGTGTTAAAGTGGTTGCAGGAGGCGCCACCAGTTTTGCATATGATAAATAGCTATGTGAGATCTATACACATGTAAAATTTTGGCCAAATCGATCAAACGGTTCCCGAGATATGAGCTTGGATGTCTGCAGCGTAAACGTGAATGTAGGTGGCGCCACCTGTCACAAAATCGAGAATGCTATCCAGGATGTATAAACCTGCAAAATTTTAGGTGGATAAGTCAAACCACTGCCGAGATATGAGTGATTTTATCCCAAGGCAGATGAACAGATAGACGTTGTGCAAAAATGGTTGCAAGTGGCGCCACCAGTTTTGTGTATGATGAAGAGCTATGTGAAAATTATAAACATGCAAAATTTTGGTCAAATCGGTCAGACGGTTATCGAGATAAGAGCTTGGATGTCTGCAGCGTAAACGTGAACGTAGGTGGCGCCACCTGTCATAAAATCAAGAAAGCTATCCAGGATGTATACACATACAAAATTTCAGGAGGTAAAGTCCAACTAATGCAGAGAAAGAGTGATTTTATCCCCAGGCAGATGAACAGATGGACACAGTTCAAAAATGGTTGCAGGTGGCGCCACCATTTTAGTGTACGTTATAAAGCTATCCAAGGGCTACATTTGTGTAAAATTTTTAGCCTGATTGGTCAACCAGTTACCGAGATATGTGGGTTTATGTGTGGAAACAGACGCACAAATGGACGCTGGGCAGAGAAGAAAGGTCAGAGGTCAACAAAAAATGAGGGCGCAGCAGTTCACATGTGACCCGATCATAATCACGAATTTAAAAATATTCCGCCCAGTGGTTATGGAGGAGTTCTCCGGAAACCTATGCGGCGGCGGTGGTTACGGCGGCGTCCGACTGAAAACATAGTATCCGCAAAACTCTGTTTTGGCGGATACAATTAGTACATGTTAATTATTTATAAAGTAAGACTAAGAATTTTCCAGCAGGACCATGGCCTAATATTTCGTTATTTGAAGGAAACTAAGCTCCTTATTATTGTTTCATATTGTTTTTCAGTTAAGAGCTGCCTAAAAGGCCCCACTTAGTTGACGTGGGAAAAAGAGATAAAAAGCAGGGGTCGTAAAACGTCTTTCCGCCTGTCTCAGACAGGCAAACTTGCATGTGCCCGGAAAGGCATTTTTCATTTTGTGCCATTTCGTTTGAAAGGTGAAAACTTAGTTATTTTCCACATTAGTAGCTTTAAGAAGTAGTAACACCATTAATATATAACGAAATATTACACAGGTGGTATTCCTACGACTCCCTATATTTCCTATCTTTTCCTACAAAATTGGTCTATAATTTCTTATACATTCCGGCATTTATGCCCTCATCTCTCTTATTTCCCAGGTTTTTTTTTCACTGCACAATCGTGTTTCTGATATGACAGCGTTTTTTCTTTGCATTCAAGTGAACATGTAGTAAGGCTTATAAGATGGCAGGATCAAGTTTTACACTGAGCGAATTGGGGCTGAAAGTACGAAATGATGGTAGGGTGCATCTTTAGCGGAAAGGATTTTTTTTTTTTGCGGAAAGGTGAAGTATTATGATCCCTGGAAATGTTACGCACATTGACTGTAAAAGGATGAACTACATCGTTAACAAATGCACACACACTAGAATGCAAGTCTTTTAGCATAAACTTCGACTGACATGCTGCAAATTTTAAACACTTTCCTAACCCTTCAGTCTTGTTTCAACTACAAATAGGTTCGATTAAAACTTGAGACCCGTTCCTACTAGATAAAGCTAACTACAAGAATAACGATCATTACAGTTATGGCAACATGTTTGAAATTTATACAGTATAACATCATTCTCCTGCCTGGGCCACAGGCACATAATCCGTTTGTAAAGATTTAAGTACGTTTTTATGTATCATTAGACACATAATAATAAAAATTATATAAAACAGATAAACATTTCATAGCCCGCCTAATGCTGGATTGGCCAGTCTGGAGTGCCCACAAAGTGAGATGGTTGGCTGCGAGGTCACAGATGACCTGGGTAGAAGAAGATAAATGGAAGGCACACTACTTGGTTGTAGACGAATCTGGTGAGTGATCGGGTGTCAGATAAACGAGGTTATACTGTACAGAAGATGACGTACCTTCCAGGAGTTCCACCATCTGTTTTACGACAAGCTGATCAACCTGTGTGAGGTACTCCAGGCCAGGCGGACATCCGGGTATTGACTGGGGTTTGGGCATCCAATCTACTGTAGAATTGTACCGTACAAGTTATAATAAAGCAAACCATGCAGAATATCTGATTATCAATAATGAACATAATAATTTTTTGTATTTACAAGTAGGGAGAGAGACCGACAGGGGTGATTAGTTTTTTTTTTTTTTCTTTTTGTTTTACTCATTTTCTTTCTTACTTTCTTTCTTTCTTCCATCTGTGTTTGCTCTGATGATAATTTTTATTTTCCCAAACAAACTTTCGGTCATTTTAGTGGTCCAAGTTTGGTCACATCTCTGCACGTGTCACCCGATACGTTTGCTCTTACCGGTGCCCTAGGAAAAAGGCTGCCCTCACAAAGTGAAGGACCCGAGTTGCCTTTGGTTTAACTTGGTAAAGTAGAGATGGTGTAGGTTTTTATGGCACAATCATCATATTGCCATTCAGGTGCACAAAAAACACAAGGCAGTGGCTCAGCAACAAAGCATATATTAAAATAAAATACAGAAATCAAAACCAACTACCAGTTACCAGCCAGTCACGCATTACACTGTTCGCACATCAAAACTAAACTCTAGTTAGGACAGAATCCGGTTAAACATTCTAAAGTCCTAAACTGGCGGCACAGGACCCCACTGGCGGCACTGGACCCAAACTGGCAGCACTGGACCCTGACGGGTGGCACTGGACCCAAACAGACGGTACTCGACCCCGTCTGGCTACACTGGCCTCCAACTTGCTGCTGGCTCCTGGACACCGAAGACTGAATCCCCTCGGTCTATGCAATCCTGAAATACCCTACTACCCTGAAGGCTCATCTATATTCATGAGCATGCTGAATACTAAATAGGCTGGGAACAAACACGCTTCCCGCCAGAGCGCTCGTCACTATAATGACATAACTGGACCTGGAGCACTGGGTAACCCTTATTGAATCCCCCTGCTGTCTCACGAAACAATGATTTTGACCGGAGCGTCGACAGTCCTCAACAAATACAAAAATATAGCTTAACCCAAGAATAAAAGTAAAACATGATTAAACAAACCAACACGATTCAAATCCTGACAGCACATTATATATATTTTACCTTGACCTAGTTTTCAAGGTCATATCCCTATTAGCCTGTTCCTATTATTTCTCTGTTATGTGGGTTTACGGGGAGAGGAGGGCGCTTATAGTGAATACTCGGCGATTGAAAACAGCTTAGTCAAAATAACTGGTTGATATCTGTAAGCCTTGCCATTTATATGAGGATCCAAGATTGACAGGGGAAAAATCACAGAGAAAAAAGTAAATAAATCCAACATTTCTGTATGACCAGTTTACTAAAAAATTTGTTAATCAGTTCAATCGAGCAATGGACGCTGGATCTTATACGAAGCTTCCCACAGGTCTGGAGCAACAAGCAGTCCAGGTATGTGAAAGTGCGCTGCATACAGGGATCTCTTTCAATGTTTATGAGTTTACAAATGATTAAGTTATATCATGATATCATTCATTTTTTCCCCACTGGCATGCGCATTACGTCCGATAACCTGCCCTAGGGTCAAATCAAAACCAAGGGTCAAACCAGTCTAATCAATTAAAGATAAATTAGCGTCTAATAATAATTATTATAGTTTTCAGATATCATGACGGATTATATAGGCTTTCTCTGTCAAGGCATTCGACCCGAACACTCACTGTCAGTCGTCGCCGATAGATGTCCCTATAGTGTGAAGGGGTAAGGTTTGTTCTATAAACTTATAGAAAGCAACATACAACTCTAGCAAAGAGCAGAAAACGATATACTTACCCTGTACCCCGACTGCTCCAGGATGTACCGCTCCAGCTGTTAAATAAAAAGGGACGTTTTAATAAGATCTAGTTGCATCAACTTCAGGTGATGTACTTTACATTCAAATGATAAATACAGCTCCATATAATGCAAGCTAGAACAATGTTTACATAGTTTCGTCTCACTTTCTTCAAATGTAAAACAAATCTGATTATAACACGTGATAACAGTATTTAAATTAACATTTCTTTGTTTATATCAACATAGGAAACGAAATTATAGTCCTCAAGTAAATGCTAAATTACAGTGATATAATGTCAATCGCAATGTATTTAAGCTGTGTGTGCGGGTGTGTATATGTATAGAATGTCATCGACCAACACGCAGTAGAAATATCATCATGCCATACAAAGAAAAATGAATATATTATTTAATATGGATAAATATGTTAAACACAAGCCTTGACACTTGTATTAAACTGCACATGGCCAAGAAGGAGAATAAAGAAATATCATCACCTTGGTATTCGGGCGCTCCTGGCTGACCTGAAAGTAAAACAAGTCTTGGTCTTACGGACTCCTATTGCATTCAAACATGTGTATAAAATATAATGCTTTTAAAATATAAAATTACAGGCTGTATATACTAGAAATATCCTACACCTCTAGTCAATTCCATAATTGCTATGAAATACGTTTTAGTTACATTTCCAGGGAGATAAGGTAATGTTGGGTATTAGATTATTGTGCCTTATTTTCAACAAGAGAAATAAACACTAACGCATTATTTAAGAATCAAAATTTCTATTTAAAAAAATATGAGAAATCAGTCCACACTTTACAGTTTATCAGCTCAGTTATAGCTAGAGTCAACATAATTGGTCACATGCAAAAACAGTCTCAGTTGACAGCTGCTGATTGGACGATATCATGTAAACACTCTAAAAATATGACAAGTTTAAACAAAGATGGCTTCTCATGCAGGAACACATCTGGTCGGTCAGAGCATAGGAAAGAGTCCCAGAAATTGTGTAGCATAATTTTATATTTATTTTAAAATTCTAGATTTCCATATTAAGCCATCATTTCCATATGCAGCTTTCTAGGAAATTACAAAACAAAATTATAAACTTTAAAAAATATCTATTTAAAAACAGGTGGACACAGAATGGTGGAACAGAGTATACGTATTTTAAAGGTAAGTGTTAATCTGTCTTATCATGCGGAGAAAGAAAGAAAGGTCACAGATATTAAACATGAAAATAAAATGGTTACCTGTTACTGGATTCATCATAATCTTTATGGTCTGCAGTCTTTCGTCAGTTTCTATTCAGAAAAGTAGCTCCTGAAATGAAACAGAAGTTTATTATCAATATTTGGAACAGACTCAAAAAAGACTAAAAGATATAACACAGGGTATAACCTCTACGTCCTCATTTTGATGTAAAAGTAAAAGTGTAGTATACCAGACCTGCTGAAAACTAGCATCCTCGCTGATGGGTTACTCACTGACTTATTTTTCTTGCACCAACATGGAGCTTATTTGATGCACAATTTTTATAAGATTCACATAGAAATAAGGCAATATCAAACTTGATTCAAAAGAATTTAAGTATAGGCAATGCCAGGGTTAGGCAGGTCACCTTTATTGCCCTTTAACCGATGTACGATGTACGATATAATAATAATAGTATAAATATTAATAATATTTCTATAGAATTTACCGATATCCTCACGTGATTTAAAGCTGCCTTGTGATGAAAACAAAATATAGTAGCTTTTGCTATATGCATTGTCATCTGTATTCCGTTTTTATATTGCAAGTCTCTTATATTGGACTTTTAACTATATATATATATATATATATATATATATATATATATATATAGTTATATATAGTTATATATATTTATATATATATATATATTATATAAATTTATGTATATATATATTTACATATTTATATTATAAAGACAACCAAAATTCCACCTATATTTCTTTGCCGAACTATCAACAATTGTTCGATTTATCTTTCATATAACTTTTACTGTCTATAAAAAATAATATAATGGTTTGGTTAATCTGATTCTAAAATGGACATATACGAGCTTTATATGTATAAATCTTACCTCTCCAAACGCATACGTATACAAACGCTATGTATATGTTTAGTGAGACAAATTGAGTTTGACTGCCATCCCTAAAACAAGTATTCGTCTATTTCAAATCATCCGCCAGTGCAGTAAAATCAACTGTATACGCTCATAAATGGCTGTGTTTGGTATCTAATATGACGTCACATCGCACACTGATGACGTCACACCGCACGTGCTGCGTAAACGGCTGCATCAATCCTGCAGGCGCCATTAATAAGGGGAAAGCATGAGGGCTAAAGGGGAGGGGTTGAACTTTAATAAAGCCTGTTGAATAAGATAAAAATAATTTTGAAATCCCTAGTACCACTTTCCATTAAATTCCTCTTTCCGTAGTTAGAGGCAGCAAGCTTTGGGTGCAAACCATAAATCATGTATATCATCATGCGCATCATAATAATGTATCGACTGTGTTTGATAATTAAACTTGAGACAAAGGTTAAAAGACATTTTTGTTCAGAGTTTAATATCACTGTTTCAGTTTCCTTCCTGTTTAGTAGGTCTGTTAAAGTGGATTTTCTTTGCTCCTTCTGTTGCATACAGCCACAGCAAAGGCGGTACAAGAGGGATATCCCAACTGCCCATCACTGATACCCAGTCCTGGAAGAAGAGCGTAGCTGACACTGCGCAGAATCGGACTCACAGGAGTACGACTCTGCTGGATAAGGTTTATTGGCATTAAAATTCATATCCCACAATGCAATGTTATTCCAAATACACCAGCGGCTTAGGTATAAATATAGTGGAGAGGAAAATGTAGTCGTTCATATACGTTGGATAAAAATGTGTCAAGGCAAATTACATAACATAGATGCTTTTCTGGTAAGGTCTTCGCGGAATAAGTAATATATTGTAAGCATGTGAAAGAATGTGTTCCCCTTGAAATGTGACAATTTTTTATTTTGAAAGTTTGACAGTTGAGATAAGCAGGGAGGCCACGTTGCCTAACTGGAAGAAGTTCAATTTGAGTAGCTACGACCACTGGCGGATGGGTTAACCTCTATGACAAGGCAGATCTGATCGAGGATGTTCTGAGGAATCAAAATATGTATAAGTCAATGGGACTTAAATTTATTTCAATATATTGAAAAGTTAAACTGAACCAAGGTAGTTTGACGATATTAAGACATTAATCAAGAATATAACCGATTCAGAAAGTTTCGCAGTGATGCTTACGAAAACATCAGCCCTGGTCATTACCTCAAAAACGTATTATCCCGATAATTTTATTAAATGCACCTACCACCATTAGGAATCATAACTTGTCTGTTTATCCACGCTCGCAGGGCACACTTACAAACAATGATACACAAGGAAGTACTCGACACATGTGACGTCATACAAGCCACATCGTCAGCTCCTGGCCAATCAGTTCTAGGAAGACCCCTTGCCAAGGTCAAAACAAACCAGGTAGGGAAACTTTCCATAATAGGCACTCCCAAATGATGTCAGATCCATTTCATTCATAATTTTTTTTTAGCTAAATGTTACCATAATAGCCAACCTGAGGAACTCCACAGATTTGTTGAGCATGGTGATGATATGGTTAGGGACTTTTGACCGCAAGGTTGTGAGTTTGAGTCCCGATCTCGCCCTCCCCTCTAAGACTAACAGTCAAAGCCTTTACCAAAAGGGTGCTCTGTCTCATCCTAGCAGTGAATCGGTGGTGGTTACAGGCGTCAGATAAGTGAAGAACGAATAATCCTCCAGCACCTGAGGTGGCTGCTTAGGTTGTATGCTCTCCAGGGAGCCAAGAAAAACAACTAGAATGAACAGGCCTGAAAGACCAGGAAGGCAAAGTGTATGGTCAGATGAGACTTAATTCGCCGAACATATCAGACTGTAAACCCCCACTTTTTTGTAACTATATATCGACTACACGCAAGGACCATAAGAAACGTCAGGAAAAGCACGCTAAAGCTCCTCGGATAATACCATTACAGATTTCACACAAGGATCTATATGGTACAATAGGTAATTAAAATTGGACCCGTTGCCACCTATTCAGAAGTATAGACTTGATAACCTCTTGCCATACCACCCCAATATATTTTAGCCTTTATAGCAGAATCGGTTTAACAACCACAATAGTGTAAATGATAAGGACGTTCAAGGCGAAGAACAACTGTCAACAAATCTAGATCACAAACGCTACTATACCTTGCACTAAACTAATTTTACAAATTATTTCAAGATAATGATACCCTACAAGAAGTAGGCCTAAATATAAAACGGACATTATCAAATCATAAAATACAAATTTCAGGAGAGTATTTGACGATAAAATACACACACTCTCAAATATAAAAAATATATTTTTTGTATCATTTAATGTTTGCGTGTGCCTTATTCGCGTTTGTGGTACAAGGAACTCCAAAATAAGCACTGAGTATTACAAAAAGCAGAACATACCGTTTTTTAATATATAAAAGAGGACATTGTATAGCAGTTATCTTAAGATAAATAAAGGCTAACGTCATTTCACTTGACAGTGAAGCTCACGAAGCAGAGTTGAACTGTATCAAGACAGATAATCACATAATCTTTGTATGACCATTACTTGTAAAAGGAATTCAAACCCGTCACCATGGCAATAATCATAGAACTAAAGTTCACTGTATTTGAATGTCTGACGTTGTGTGCTGAACGAGTGTTATTTCGTAAGTTTCCTAAATGTAAAAAATCTTACCTTATTCTTTACGGAAAGGATACAAAAATAAAATATTCCCAGTGCTATGTCTATTGTAAATATAGGACAGCCACGCTATATATTTATATACTCTTGACGTGACCGACTTAGATATCACGTGGCATTTAAATTTACGAGTGGGCACCATAAAGGTGTAAACACGTATAATGCACGCTGACAAGGTGCGTCAGTACTTAACAGTGAAACAAACCGCTCATACCTGAGTCTTAACACATTTCCATACACAACGCCCGGTTGGGGGTTGCTACTTAACACGTTAGCTGACTAAGGAAAGAGCGTATAAAAGCAGGCTCTATAGGGAACTATTAATAAAGGTCATGGTGTATTCCTGAGGACAAGAAAAGTAAACACGCTATTTTGTGTGTCTGTTCAAGCCGTTTCTGGCTTCAAAGTTCACCGGGGCTCACGTGAAGCACTTTGACGTTAGGTGTTTAAAATATATAAAGTGTACTTATGGTATATAAATATTGTTGTGACTCAGTTGTGACGCACATGTAAACGGGATTTAAGTAGATTGCTATGTCTGTTGTGAAGGGGATATTCAGACACTTTAGTCAGGATAATATATTCTGGTGAATCACGGAATATTAGTTAAAAATTATCTTTTTCGCCAAATCTAGTTTGTTGAAATTTTTTTTTATAAAATGCTTGTAGCATGCTAATCAAAGTGATAACCATTAACATTAAGCATTATTTTTATAAACTTGGCAAATATTTTCGAAAAGTACAAACCTTTTAGAAATGCAATTAAAATAATATTTATCTTATTTATACTACATCTCCACCCCATTGATGGAGATCAAGATCAGTTTACATGCAAAAGATTCTAAGTATAGAACGCTGGTGATTGGTCGGTGAGTGTCAAAAATATACCAAAATATTGTAAGTGTCAAAGAAAGACTGACACATCTTGGAAGCCGCCATGCCTCATGGCCTAAAGATCATGAAAATTAAAACATATGGTTGTATAATATATATATATATTGGTTGATTTCATGTGGTTTTCATTCTTATATTAGAAATATAAGATCTTTAAATCTTTAAATGCATGTGGAACAGATCTCATATGTTTCTTAGAAAACTACACATTGGAGTAACAACTTAATATAGGATTCAGGAGCTGGTATAAAGAGTCTACGTTATACTACTTTTTCACTCCTCCCCTTGAGCTGGTAGATTACGTGTGTTCTTGCATCAGAAGCCATCTTTGATTTGGCTGATTATTTTTTAAATGTTTACATTACATCATCATATCAGCATGCAAGCTGTCAAATCTGATTGTGACCAGTGACCTTGACTGCTTAATAGAATCTTACTTCTTTGTTTAATTAATAATTTATAATCTCTCTGTTCGGATTTCCATCGACATGCCTTACAAAATTCAAGTTGAATAAAATTAATCGTATAAAGCATGTGTAGACACAAAAAAATATAAAAACAACTCATCTCTTCTCATTTGCATGATAGTATAATTTTGTACCCGCCTGCTCCTGCCTGAAGAACTGACTTTTATTCTTCACGCCACCACAACAATCAAGGCCTTGTATTCTTAAAGCGCTCGTATGTTGGTCGGTCGTTCGGTGAAAATCAATAATATATTGACTTATGTAGCACACGTGGAAGGAATCCAGGTCAGAGCCAAAAGAGCATGCAGCGACGGATGGGCATGTACTCTGATGGGTATTCATTATATAAAAATCTGCTGACCAGAGACATGAATGTACGTGAGGGCGGACAGTATAGACTTGTCCGAGCTGGAGAAGCCGCTCTGAAATGGTAGCCAATAATGAATAAAAATACAATTACTTCCTCCGCATACTGGCTCTGCTGACGGGAGTATAGATAAATCTATACAGATGGCCTTGTAAAGCTTATTCAAAGGTAATTGCATAATTGAGGTAAAATTCTCGTTTTCTCAAAATCCGAAAAAGAAACCAGAGTCTATTCAAAGGTTCTTTTAAAATAGGAGTCAATGTTTAAATTCATATTGCTTTAATAAAAAAATCACATTAATATGTTTCACTGGCTATATATTCCTTAACTTCTGCAGAAGGTGAATTTCCTATAATCAGGAGGCCCATTTTTTATAAATAATCAGTCGCATGATCTGAAGTGAACTGGAAAAACAAGGCTCATTCTCCCCGTTTTTTATTTTATGGTTTGGTGCATGTAGAATTACTTGCACTAGATATAGATGTTCCGACTAAAAAGCTTTCACGTGATTGTTAATGTTTTTTATGTTGTCTTACATTAAGACAACAAAGCATATCTCTCTCTCTCTCTCTCTCTAAATATATATATATATATATATATATATATATATATATATATATATATATATATATATTAAATATTGAGATCATTAAATAAGGAGCTGTTCTTTTTGGGAATCCTGAATATGTAGGCACAGATAATAATGATGTTTTTCCCTTCTTAATTATGAGTCAGCAGAAATATGTTTATGAAATATAGGAGTCTTAGAGTCAGCAGGTACATCATTTTACTTTTGTCTATATGTAAAGCTTTAATAAACATCACAGTTTGTGTCTGGCACTTATTGTAGTCAAAATTTAGTAAGTAGATGTGACTAAGATAACAAAATGTCTTGTTAGCGCATAAAATCTTCTTTTAGGCGTGAAGTATAGTTGCCTGTGAATTTCAGTATATAATTTTAAATGGAATGTACATTAAATTAACCTAAATAAAGAGTAAGCACGTACATGTGAGGGATTAACACACATTCTCCTGAAGAGCCATATTATACCTAACGATTAAGCCTACTATACAAATTAAGATCTCTTCAAAGAAGTACAAAGAACATACGCAGCTACTACCGTCAATATTATCGTACGCAGGCAATAACAGCCCCCTTTCCTCCATGATTCGATAAAATAATCCTATTGTAAGTGATCAATTGATGGAGAGTCTAATCTGTGTTACGACTTGTCGACTGCACGTGTAACCATAAACCAGTCCATCATAAAAAAGTGGTTATTAAACAGGTATCTTACCTGTATAATTCACCTGGATTTCTGGGGTAAACGGTTCAATATTGTTGATTGTAAGTGTCGTCTGCTACGGCAGGTGTGTGTACCAAAGCTTTCCCGCGGGTTGTGTGTATCGTATAATATACTCCGCCTGTCGAGTCAATGGGCCTTCAGTAAGGTAGGGCTGAACTGGAGCTCTGTTTAAATCTACCCCCGGGGAGACGACACACAAACGCTGGGTATTATATTTTCATATACACCTCCGGGTTTTTCTTAAGCTCTAATAAGGGGAGGTCGTTTAATGTTTAACTATGAAGTGGAATTCAAAAGGAAGACTGTTTTCACGTTTCCCCCGCAATATTGACGCATATGGTATGAGGTAAAAGTGCCACGACCTTATTTATAAGTCTCCATTCAGCAACTATAGTCCAATTTAACACCATTAAAATTGCACAGTTATGCCAATAGACATGCAGTCTTTAAACACAAGCTCCGTGATATTGTGATTTATGTGATAAGCAAAGTGGCATGTTATTCCTTGTTGATTTAGATAATTAAAACGGTCAGCATCATAATTCTCTTAATATGGACACAGCAGGGTGTGGCAAGTTCTAATATGATGGAGGTTACAAAAAGCACAGGGAGAAAACCATATACAAATGAACTGTCCGGAAGTGTTACCTTATACACGTCAGTTTTGTTCATATGACAGTGGGCCAACGTTTGCATGCGGACTAGAAACAGTTTTCTCTCTTTCGAAAACACAAGTAATTTACAAGCCTCCGTATCAGAACAGATGTTGTATGGTACTTGACACTGAATGTAGGTCTCTTTTACCGTTACCGGTGTCCATGTTGACCGTGTCCAGTTATTTTTGACATAGGAAGTGAGTAGATCATGAATATGCCACTGAAGGAGCTGAGTTTCACTGACTATACCCATCCCTGATTACTGTATGGCCCGGCCGAAAATTCACGTCATGTGACTTTTATAAGCTATTGTCGCCAGGTGGCGGCAGAAACGTCTAAAATACCTTCAGTCAAGCCCGGAGACCGATTCGTCAAGGCTTGCATACATTAAACTAAGGTTCTGATTAAGTGGATTATTGATATCTATAATCATAGTTGTGCTTTATTTGATCATTTTCATAGGTAAATACAGTTACGGGAGAATTTGTTGTGCATTGCATCGTGTATAAATTGTTAATTTAACTGGGTACTTCAAAATAGGTCTTAAAATTTAATTACATCCTCTGCATTTCAGCGCCATCTTGTGTCCAATCAGTGAGTGAGACATTCTACTGGATACTTCCTTTGTATATCCTCATAATACAGAGTGGATTGCAAACGTTAAAGGGTTTTCACTGCAGTGACTGATGTTAAGGTTTGATCAAACGAGAGAAAAGTACATCTGAATAGTTCCAAGTTTTATTACTAGATGGCACTGAGAAGCAAAAGTGGTAATCAGCGTAATATACTCGTGTTCCAAGGTACTCTAGTATTGTAGGTTTGATAAAAATCAGCCATGACTTCAACCGAAATAAAAAGTGTGCGGAAAGCACTCTGGGCCTTTTCATTATAGTCTTATTGAACATAACAATGTACATACTATCCTTAGCCGTGAATAAACGACTAAGCAGGTATTTTTATTTGGCTGGTAAGCATAATTTGAGTCGTGATACAGGCTGTACGGAGTGTACTGCAAGTGTCATCAATCCTGTTGCATTAATTTCTAGGTATAAACAGCCGATAATCTTACCATTAGGCTAAGAATGATGAATTACACCAAAACAATACATGTGAACACACTAATCAAACGGTCTCTATGGCAAAAAGTAATTTTCCTGTATCGCGTACCAGTTGGCTGAAGTCCAATAACCCGATTGAACTATGATTGTATTCATGAGGTCAGAAACTCACAAACATGCAGAGGGATTTGCCAATATGCTGATTTTAAACGGAATCTTTTTCGCACATGGTAGGTGTTGTTGGAAAGTATACTAAAAGCAAAGTAAAAAAGCCAAGGACTGGTCTGATTTATGTTAAGTGACAGCGTACTTGTAGGCCATAAGGCACTGTCAAAGATGGGAAGGACCGTATAGTTCTGGAGATGTGCTTTGTCACCAGGTAGGCATACCTTCCCAGAATAGTTTCGCCAAAGCGGGCACCATAAAAAAAAAAAAAAAAAAAAAAAACTTATAATGCCACACATCCTTGGAGAGACTGTATGAGGCAGTATGGTGTGCATTAGATTGTACAATCTACTCCGTTGATATGTACATTTTCTAAAACCTGAGAATGTGCTCCACATTTCGGTATTTCGAAAGTTTGGGTATTGTTGCATATTTTCTAGATTTTGATATATTAATAGACTTCAGATATTTGACAAAAACCATTTATTCAAGCATAAATTTAAAAGGTGCAGAATATATTCTGAGTATGGTGTCAAAATATAGGCAAATACAGCCAGCTCCCCCCCCCCCCCCAAGCCTGGTGTACCACCCCGAAAAACTTGCTATACAAAGCAGTGGTTAAAGAAAAATAAGTTTGGAACGACTTAAGTGTATAACCCCTTCGTGAGGAGTGTATGTACACAGCAATTTGTTGATAGTGATCATGGCGGAGGTTGTGGTCACCGACTACTTTCTTGTTTTAAAATAATACCAGGGGCCCTTGAGTACCTGGACACTACGCCTTGGCTGATAGTTAAGATTTCTCCTCAATGTAGAGGGTAGAGGTACACAAATTGGCTTTTAGTTGGATTTTAACAGTAAAATTAACGTGAAAAATATTTCAAAGTTATGTATAGATTGCTGTTAGAATTAATGTTAAAATAATAAATGTTTAATCGCATTCAATATTTTATATATCAAAATGTGTAATCGTATAAATTATTGTATACATGTATTACAAAATTTGATTTGAATCCTAATATTCCCCTTGTTGTGCAATGGGTCAGGAGGGGTCACCGAGCCTCCCTCTGGAATTTTATTACAGATATTTTTAGATGCGTATGTATGTCCAATTAATGAATAAAGGCCATTTAAAGACAGCCACCTCATATAATGCACAATAACAGCTGACAGGTAGTATTAATAAGGGGGTAGGTGTACATATATGCTTATATCTTGATTAATGTTTCACATATTTACCTCAAATAAAATGTGTTGCATTTGCATATTGCAAGGGAAGCCTGATTATCTACATATTTATTATATGCAATATAAATACATGTATTTGTTTATTAAGCGATAAATTTCGATGCTAGTAAAATATCCTGAAAGAATATTTAATATCACTTCTTTTCATCAAACGTTTCCAAATATATGTATTTTTAATAAAGAAGAAAACGGGTAATTTCTTATTTTAGAAGCATGCTTTATAAGATCATGTAATTAGACACTCAAATGGTGAAAAAAGACCGTTTTAACTAATAGTAAAGTCAATGAACACATTCAAGCTCAGAAGAAAAATATTTATTGTATAAAACAAGTATCACACTGAAAATCAATAGCATGAATAGTAACAAGGGACGCTTCATATCCTTATATACAAAGGGAACGATAAATCATAATTAACAGCGGGTCATTCATTATACATGTACATGTAAATGATCAAATATACATGATTTATCCGGCTTTGTTCTGGGAATGTCAGGAACAACTTTGAAATTTTCTTAAAGTTAAAATGCTTCAGGCATTGAATGGTATTTGTCTTACAATACACCCCGTGCAGGGGTGCGAAGAGAGTGTCAGTTTTCCAGTACTTATAGTAGACAGATAATATATATTTTTTTTCATACGAAACTTTTCTCTTTGACCCGATTTAAGTGTTTGAACTGTTAGGCAGTTACCTGGGCCAGGACATTTTATTTTTAGTGTATGGTCATCAAACCATCACATGCAGAAATATATATATATTTTTAATTTTCTGTGACAACTAAGAAAATATATATCTGCATACTATATTTTCCATCTGGTGACCCAACTTGTGTGTGTAGACAATGACAATTACCCTCAATAGCCTCTTGCTTCACCTGTGCTATAGTGTGATTGAACACTGTCCGTCAGAAAGAGGGTTTCCTGTCCGCGGTGCCTCCTGGAATAGCAAATATAGATTACATCACACATTACCAGCTACTGCCCCTCGCCCCTGCTTTTGGACTACTTGAGTTTCCCGCCTACTTCCAGTCATTGTCACCCCCAGAGTGTCCCAAGAAATCTGCCGAAAAATCACTGCAACATGCACCAGTCCGTCAGCACAAATGTTTTCTTGTTTGTTTTTTTTCTGTGTGAAGCCTGGTCCACAAGCGGAGCATCGGTCCTAACTATCTCGGTCTGATAAGCACATGCTTTGATGCAGTTACAATTTCTAATATCATTGATGCTAGCAAGCTACCCACTCTTGTGTTGGGACATGGTCGGGTTTTACATGGGCATAGTTGGCATGGGCCGAGTTCAGTAGCGATAGACTCTTCGCGAAATAATGTTCAATTTCTCAACATGTTTTGCCTAGGTAAAACTGCCCGCTTTATAAAGGTGCCCACCAAATTAAGACAAGACAATAGAGCTCATCTTTGAGGTACCTTTGAGATTTCGCTATTTTGCCACTATTTTTTAAGCACAGTGGTTACTTAATGACAATCACATTGAAATACACAAGTATTTTATTAATTTGTCCATTTGAAATAAACAGCATGAAATTGGAATGTTTGCAAAACACATAGGCACAACAAATGCAACTCTGTACATGTGTCCTACTGTATAGCTGCAGTTGATTGAAATGCCTTTCAGTTCAAAATATATTTCAAATCTATTTAAACCCATTTCTTACTTTAAGAAGCCCATGCAATGACATGGGATCATATGTTATTTAACATGTGGCAAATGACTTGCCGGTGTTTGTTTATGTTACACTCATATAATCAGTGATATTTCCTTAAATAAAAGTAAGATAGAGTAAAACAGGGACAGCATAAAAGTATTACCGATCAAAACACAATTGATCATCTGAAAAAAAAGAACGAACGTTGAACAAGTCATTGATATTCCATATATATAACCCATTAGAGAGGAATGGTAAGTTTGAAGTTAAAATAACCGAGTTCAGTGGAATCAAGGTGTAAACAGCTAGTAAACCAAAAAAAATCAAGCAAGTGTGCCAAAGTTAGACTCATGAAATATAGTTGCCGTCTTAATAAGAATTGATGAAGGGAATTCTCCCGTTTAGATGAGATTGTGGCCTTTCTGGAGAAAAAAAATCGTCCTCGCGAACTCTATACTATATCGCTGCATATTTTGTATACGTACTGTATCCTTATACATTGTACCTGTCATTAAACAAAATAAATAAAGAAAAACTATGCCCTATATCCAGTTTGAAGTTCACGCAATACAGTATTAAAGTTTCCTAAATATAGTATACAATATATATTCAATTTATGCGTGAAATGCATTAGAGTGAAGAAACATATTTTTTTTCTCTCTTTTTCTCACAACACTGGTCCGAATGAAGTGGAGTGGAGCCAAATTTCCCTCTTTAAATAATATTAAAGCAGCGCCTAGACACCGTATCTGTAACTGGATACATAATGATTGAAAAAAAACTGCAAGATCAGTTCATTACAGGGGGTATCCTTCACACACATGGAAACCTAAAAATCGGGACTTTTATAATACCAATAGAGATTATGGCCCACAAACTACCAGAACTAACAAAACCACTGCCTGCTAGTAGTTGTCTACAGCTTCTTGCATGGCATTTCTCTAGAACATTAATAGGGCCCTGCGCCCTGAAATCTCCCATCTAGCCTGTTAATACAAAAATATTTTTTTAATATTATACCTTACTAGACTTAACTTTTTTGCATGGCTCACTTCATTAACGATCATTTAAAATTCATAAATGTTGCTTTATTAATTAAACGTGTTTAACAATACCAGTGTGTTGAAGGTTTTTTAGGGAATGACTGTATCAACAGTCCTCTTCACTCGCTGGTAAATAAATATTTTAATTGTGAACTTGGATTTGTAGTTTGTTTATGGACTTTTTAATGTTTCCCCTTTATGTCCATTGTATAACATGTATATATATTTTCCTTAAAGTGCGGATGAACCTGTTAAGATATAGATAAAGAAAACATTTTAAGCTGAATTCAATCATATCGAGCCGTGTCAGCCAAATCAAGGCCATATATGGCCACATATACATATATTCATATACATGCATCTTACTCAAAAGCTGTATTCAAGAATACAAACAAAAAATATGGCATGTAGGTATAGTGATCAGAATGAAAAATATAATAGTATTCCAGCGAGAAGGATAGAAACGAATATATTGTGGGTACAAGAATATTTGTCTTTCATGAAGTAGGGTACGAGCGATTTTTTTTTCAATACATCGACGGGCCAAAATGCAGACGGGCCCAAAGTTTTGTTGTTGATAGATCGAATATGGGTAAAATAAAATATGGGTAGTCTTCATAATCATTTTATAAATTAATTTTTTTTAAATTTTGTATGTATATATATATATATATATATATATATATATATATATATATATATATGAAAAAAATGAACATTAAATTTCACTCATGTCTGCCTGTCTGTGTGTCTTTTTCTTTTATTATACATATGTGTGTCTGTGTACAATGTATCTAAGAAGTACTCATGATTTCAATTATTATAATTTTATAATTTGTCTTGACAAATAACGATTTATTCAGGATAAATCAATCGTTTACGGAGAATGAAGTCAGGGTCCACCAGCTTGATTTTAACATGTTTGTCTGAATATGAATTTTCCCCAAACAACTATTTTGATTAAAAGAAGTAAGCAGGGTCCATTGGACAAATTACAATTACACAATGGGCGGGAAAACGTCGAAGGTGTCTCAGTAAGATGCGACATCTGACGAGCAGTCGATGTACCATCTGACGAAAATTGCGATGACATTTTGAACTTCATTTAGATATTTACTAACTAATAGACCCGGTATACCGGGCTTATTACCGGGGTTGGGGAGATTTATTAACTGAGATGTGAAATGTTGGCTCATTTTTTTTATTCTAAAAGTTAACAGAAAATATATGTTTTCAGTGGGGAAACTGTCTCCATAAGATATGTATAAACATTTTGGCACGACTGCAGAATAACTCACGCACCTCTCTGAGGCACAACACTTCTGTGATCAGAAAACGTTTTTATGTCCAACTGCATGTCACTTAATTTTGCCACTTACTTTTAAATTACATGAATCCTAAATATCATACCGTCCGTCCGTATAAACGCATAACGTGAGTGATCCTGCAGTCGCTCCAATATTTTTAACATTTATTTTGTGGGGCTGTCCTCTTGGCAAGAAATTTATACCCTGGCATGTTTACCTTGAAGACCTGGTCAGTGATGGTGTTTACATTGCGAACCGGAAGGAGACGCGGGGGCATTCAGGTTTTCGATGATATTTGTCTGGATTCTATCGTTGGACGTATAAAGATTAGGTTGCTGTGAGGAACACATGAAAGATTTATTAAATGTACGTTGCAAGGAAACTGTTCCTGAAGAAAGAAACAGAAATATGCATACCTCGTAAGTAGCAGAAGCGGACCCAACGGGACTCCATGCAGAGGGTCCGTATTCATTTTCAACCGCCGCAACCTTTTTTCATCGTATCATGCAGACAAATTTTGAGGCCTGAAACCCCAGACACCATGCACCCCACCCCACGCCTGATTGTGAAATTGGGACCTTGAATTAGTTTTTGTCATTATTCCTCCTGGGTTGAACTTTCCATTTCATACAGCGAGAAACATGTGTTTTTCTCTTTTACTGGCCACGCACGAGGGTGTGAGCCTCGTTCAAATGAAAGGCCCGACAAGCTCAAATTCCTCACTGAAAGCAAGCGTTATCCATATGAACAATAGTAGTGTTGAGGTTGAAAGACCACGATGCATGCGTTCCGGTCATTGTCGAAGGCAGTTCGGCTGTGCTCGGTCTTACCTCTGTGCAAGTCAGTAAAAACGGAAAAATCACTCAAAATTATATGTACATTAAAAATTATTTATTCTCATATCGCCTATGTCACTGCGGGCATAATAACCTTTAAAATGATGTAAGGCACACTATTGTACATAACGCGGTTTTAGAGAGCATTGCGAACGGACATGAACCGAATTCCCTTTATAAGTATTAGATAGATAATATTGGTAGTTTATTGATTTGATGTTATAATGTTTATGTTTCATTAGGAAATACACAACAAGCTTACAAGTACTTCATTTTCGCCAATTGCACTGAACTATTAAAAAGGCAATCACTGTTTGTACCAATCGATTTGAAACGTGTGTTATATATAGGCCTATTTAAGCCTGGTTGTTTGGCCAAACTTTTTATGAAATTATTTGTACCTAGGTCCCATTAACAAACAAATAAGCTGAAAAGGTCATACCAATAATTGTAACATTCAGCTGTGGAGGACAGTAAATACGGTTTGCAAATTAATATTAGACCAGCCTGACAATCAACTGTAGTTCAATTACCTGGATTGGCCTCAATTGACTCATATTTTCACATTATTTTGGTCATTGATGGGCTGATATATTCATTAAAGGTGTACCGACTGGGTTGACTGTAGCTATAAATATCAGCTCTATAAATATAACAGATGCTGAGAGGAAGATTATCCTCTCTTCGTCAGTTCTGCATGTGTGAATTATCGTGGCGGAGGTTATGTTGTCATAAGGCTATTTGTTTGCTGGTTTCTCAGTTTGATTGTTTTTGCAATGTCACCCATAATACTACTTAAACGGTTTCCACTTTTTAGGCCAGCATTCCATATTTGCGTATGTGGTACTATCCGTGAGAACACGACTTAATGGGGACTTTATATAGTGTAGTAGACTCTAAATGTCAGAGTGCCGAAATGGCGCTAATGCGGTACGCGTATACGTACATGCAGCTTTAAAACGGACGCCTGTGATTCCATTATTACCTATGCGTTCGAGTTATATATGCAGCAAAACAAGGGATATGGTAAAGCGCTGCAGGAGTAGAGATGGAATGGAGAGGAATAACCTATATACCATGTGTATATGTTTTAAATCTTTATTGTGGGCGATTGAGACATACGCATACATATACCGCAAACGTACTGCATATATATACATGCTACATATGTACCGCATATGTACTGTATTCGTCCTGCATATACGTAGTGCATATGTACCGTAAATGTACAGGATACGTACTACACACATACCGCTTACGTACCGCATACGTACTGCAAACGTACTGCATATATGTACCGCATACGTAGTACCATATACGTCCTGCATATATACTGCACACGTACTGCATACATACCATTTACATACTGCGTACATATATACGGCATTCCATCTGTAGGTTGGGACATAGGCCAGGGAAACCTCGATTAAACTTTAGGGGGGCGGGGGGGGGGGAGGGTTCGGAAGGGGTGGGACCAGTTTGATTGCTTTGCCTTGATGGAGGAATGAGCTCTACTGAAATCACTCTAAATTCAGATGGAACTACACTGACTGACACCATTTCCTTGCAAAAAGAAATATGGATAAATATTTTGTCTGGGTTCATATATACAGTAGAACAACGTAGTGTAGATATTGTGGTAAACGATATTTGCAAAAGCTGCACTTGGGCTCAGAATGAATTTCATTTAAAATCGATTATCTAAGGGGAAAATGGGAAATATAAGAGTGAATTATTTTATAAGTTTGTTCGTTTGATCCCTTGTTTTCATCAAATGTTTGGGCGAAGAATTTTAATTTCATATAATAATAATTTTTACTGGTGTACAATTTGTGCGTGTGTGCGTATTTGTAGTTCCGCATAAAAATAATTTTAACTTTACCCGATGTTTGTATGCACAGCACCATCAGCAACCTATACTAACAATTCATTAAATAATAAATTCCATAAGGGTCGGGGGAGCATGTTCTCCATCAAAGACATAAAAGAGGTATGTAATCTGGTTTAAAAATTTACCCACATAAAGAAATGAAAACAAGGTGCATGTGTGTGGGCTTTATTATACGGGTCTTGGGTGGTTCATCCGGCCACCTGCACTACACATGCATGGACCATCACATCTACGAAGTGACGAGGTCCGAGTTGACCTCAGTGACCCTGTCAGTTTACCTCAATGACCACTGAAGCGCGATGGCCTCCTGCACCTGAGGTCAAATGTCAATCATAAGAAATAAAACACTGACCGTTTACGGATAAAGCTGACTTTTCTTGTAAGTGATCTGGGCAATGGACAATTCACGTCAAAAGAACATGTCCCCATAGATCTGTCAAGAGTCTGTTAGAGCCTGCATGGCGGTCAAACTTTTAAACGAAAAGAATTCAAAGCAAATTATTTTCCCCACAAAACTAACGACACCTGTCGACGTCGACTGAAAGTGAGCGTTTCTGGTGGGGATACCGGGACAGAAAAAAATCTGACTTGCAGCACAAGTTCTAAAGAAAATTAAATATCTAATCTGTAATGACAATATGGCGCGGGGTTTTCCTTGGTTAGTGACTGATTTACTTAGCCTAATTTACTTAAACTTTACTCAGGAAACTTTTAAGGACTTTTTAAAATTTTGAGAAAGTTTGGGTAACACAATATTTGATATCAAACTAAATCTCCATTTATTTTTTTTTTATTTCAAGGAGAACTTGATGGGGATATTTTTTTCCAGATAAACATTGAAGATTTAAAACGATATAATACCCTTTAAAACAAAGACATCCATAAGTTAATTCAAACATTTAACTTTCCATCCGGAGGCAACACATGCTTGTGTATATCATATATTCAATGCTTTTTCATATATTTAAATTAAAATGCTCACAATACATTTATGATTGTTTGCCTGAAAATCAGTTATCCACTATCCTTAGAACATCATACAAAGATATTTTGAAAGATATATTATTACTCATTTTCTAGATAATTACTTAATTAGGTCAGCATCCCAAGGCAACATCAATCAACTGAAGAATGCCCCGTTCCAGGTGACTCGTGGATATTGCAGCAGGTGGCAGCACTTGACCGTCAGTCCTGCTGGATTTGCTCGTCAAAGGATGTACCCATTTAACTTCTTTCAAGCTATTTTCTATGAGGAGGGTTTACTTCAACCATATATTTTCATGTTTTGTCATGTTAGTTGAACTCTGTTAAATGATTCTGTGTTTTATTTTTTGCCATTTTTATAATTATTAGAACTTCTTAGAACAGAATTTGCATCGGAAGTAGTTAATTGTAAACATTTTCAATTGTTATTGCAATTAATGTCAGAAGTAGGTTTTATCGTTGTTGTCATTCTTGCTATTACCTTACATTTTCATTATGATACCTATGATAAATTATGATCTTCATCAGCGTCGATGATGATGATGATGATGATGACGATGATGAAGATTATGATTAATATTCATGCCATTGGCAGTAGCAGTACTAGAAATACAAAAAGAAGTGAAAGTAGTGACTGAGATTAATCTATATTAAAACTGACGGTGGTGGGACTGGACGTTTAGCACGGAACTTCGCTGTGGTCACGCCTCAGATATACACGTTTTTGATCTTGAACCGCCGGGCATGCTGCATGGTGTGTCCTAGTTAAGGGAGTCATTGCCAATAACGAAGTTGCAGGAGGGGATATAGTAACGCCTCCATTCGTGCGTCCGTCCGTCTTTCCGTTCGTCATTCCGTCATTCCGTCCGTCCGTCCGGGATTGCCTTGTGGGTCAATTTTAAGCCAAACCGCAACACTTACACCCTTCATCTTTCACATATGGCTCATCCACACATGGATAAAGAAACCTATCGATTTTGAGGTCACGGGGTCAAATGTCATGGCCACAGGACCCACTTTTTTTTTTTAAAGTTTGTGGATCGATTTTAAACCATACCATTTCACCTAAACCTTTCATTTTTCACATATGATTCACCCACCCATGGATGAAGAACCTTTTAATTCAAGGTCAGAGGGTCTAAGGTCAAGGTCAAAGACCTGTCCGCATCATTTTCACACTTGTGTAATACACCTCATAGGAATATGCTCCCGTGTGATGGGATGCTCCGCTTTGCGGTGCCCTTGTTTTTTTCATAAATCTAGAAATAACTCAAATTGTTTCCCGAAGGGCTATATATTATGTACCAAGACAGAAAGCAGTTTGTTACTCTGAAGTAGGACATGAGGCCCTCAGTATCTTTATAGAGGCTCAAAAAGTAAGAAATTATGAAATGCTTATATATTCTAGAGCATCAACAAACACAATTTGTATCTATGTTAGGTATGTTATAGTTTAGCCAGTCTTCATTACATAAAAACACCATCTGTCATTTTTTTATGAAAATAAACCGGTCTCCAAGTTCAAAATAATGAGCGGCTAGTAGGAGCTAGTATAAATAGTAATTCACTTTTTTATGTGTATTTTACTATTTTTTTGGTTTATGCATACAGATTGTTCTGTTAGTTCTATAACACAGCGACAGCGGCAGCACCTTATAGCTTTAGGTAACCGTTTATCCATCTGATCGATTTAGACCTGAATGCTATGTTCTTCGCTTGGCGCGTTTAAAATATCTTCGCAGACTTTAAATCAATGCTTTCTCCCGTGGCATGTACAGACACGACAGAATCGCTGAGTCATGATTATAAAATGGCGCCATGCTGCGGGCACCTGACCGTTAGCGTCAAGGTGTCTATCAGGTGACGTGTATGTCTCGGTCGTCACGTACTGAATTTTTACATCTTGCTTGTTCCGTCTTATAGGTCGTTTCAACGTCCTTCGGTGTGAAACGGTATTGGTACAAGCGGAATGGGAAGAAACTGGACACCTGGGGTTTGGGTCCAGGTGAATTAAACAGAATAAAAATTACAGCATTTTTTCTAATTAATATATATGCAGACCCTAATATAAGTCTAGCGTTTGTAAAAGCTCCATGGAAGGGGCGGATCCAGGATTTAGGAAAAGGAGGGGTCCAAGCCAGGGGGACTAATGGCAAAACCTGAAAAGTGTTCTCAGGTCCGAAAAATGATATGTCCAGGCCGAAAAAAATTGGCCTGAACCTTTAAAAAAAGATTGCTGCGAGTGTAAACAGGGGTACGTGGTTCGGACCCCCTGGACCCCTCTCTTAATCTGCTTCAGCATGGGTCTTACCTAGACCCAGTTGTGGCTCTCTGGAATACACATGGAAAAGCATAGAAAATGTATTGGCAAATTAGAAGTAATTAATCTGTGATCATTTATGAATCAATAACAATTTAAGAATAACTAACTGAAAAATTCGAATAAGGTTCTTCGGTTGATATAACACTACCCCACCCCAAAATTTTCCATTACCCTGGGAATGGGAAAATATGTTGACATTTATTCTTTCGTTTAATTCTATATTAATTTCCGCGATTTAAACATTGTCCCTTGCGTAACAACTTGCCACATATCTTCACAGTTAAATCACCTGTCCCGAGCCCCATGAGGATATAGGTGGCATGTAAGACTAGATTATTATGGCATGGGTGGCGAGACATGGCTGGACTTTCTCTGTCTCAGGTTGGATCAATGACCAGATTTCGTGACCGGACGAATGGAGCACGCCCCATTCCACCTGACCCCAGACAACCTGAGCCCAGAGCCCCTGTTGCCAAGCCAACACGAGACAGCCTGTTTGTATTAGCACGACTGATGGCCAGCAGGTCCTGTCAGCCAACATGTGGCCGTTGGTTGCTGAGTCTTTGTCTGTATACAGAGTGGGCAGCCCGTAAAGGTCGAAGACCACTGGCGACATAATTGGCGGCCGGATGTGCATAAAATGGGTCATTTGTGGTCGTCTGCTCATCAAGAATATTGCTTTTTGGATGTTAATTGGTCATGGCACTGATTAATTGATTTAAATGAAGTATTTTTCGATTAAATTATGTTTATGGGCTTATCAGTCCTTCATTTATCCACAGGCGCTGAATTGCTATTAGTGTAGAATAAGTTTAGATTTATTACTTTTCTGGGTCATTTTCTTATAACTATTTCTTATCTTTAGCGTTTTTCACACTATATGGTCCAACTCTTTATTATTTACTTAATTAAGTAGGCCTAAATTTTAAAGAGATGGACTAAATAGATTGCCTTTAAAAAGTGAATTCAAATACTTCATAACTGTGCGCGTGTATATATTATGTGTATGAGTTCGTGTATGTATGAAGTTTTGCACGTTAATGCAAATAATTTAAAAATTACCCATTATATATGTATTTAAACGACCATCAGCATGCACCGGATAACCGCCATTCCTCTTACAATCCCTTTCACCGTTAAAACGATGTAGACATTTTGCATGCAGTTAGTCACAAAAGAGACTAAAGAAGTCTGGGAAGTCTTTTTATTTGATTTGAAATAAACACATCCTCAAATGAAAACATGGTACATGAAACAAAAGGTGTTTGGTTGCGGTCCTGGGAACATGTCCTCCCGCGGTGAATTAAGGACTGTGATAGCTAGGACAGGATTCCGCCTGAATAACGGTTATAACTCACAATCACAGACAGCTAAAACATCAATATGAAGACAGGCGAGATGTGGAGCCGCTCAAAGAAGCTGTAAAAGAGATTTGTGCAATTATCGATCTTAGGTGGGGCCACCTGGTGCGGTTCAGGGAAGCAGAGGGAGAAAGCACCCGGTGACCTCAGCACATGCCCCGAACCCATTTCAGGAAAGAGCTCTTCTTTACACCTCATAACGTGCTTGTTTAATTAGCGTCTTTTAGTGAATAATTTTGTTAAATAACTGGTATAAGCGAAGAAAAAGCCAAATTGGAGAAGCCTGGGTATACTACGGAGAAAACCAGACGGTAATACAAACATTTTCATCCACATGTGACCGGACGATCTTAAGTGATTCTTCCCTGAGCCGTGGTCGTCCGGCGTTCTTTGATGTTTTTGGACTTAGATCTCGGTCTGTAACCCCCGCCCATATTGGATTGATCCAGGGCCCTTCACGCACGGGCGGTCACGGCCTGTAATATATCAGGCAGATGGGTCGCGCCCATTCCAGCAGCCAGGGACAGATTCAACGTGCTTTATCGGCTATGAAAATTAATGCAGGTGCGTATGGTTGTAAACCAGCCCACCTTTGCCTCCCGTCCCTTGTACCAGGAAATAATAAGCACGTAGGCATATCGAATAATTAAATGCCGCTCTGTTTAACAGATGAAGTATTTGGAACTAGTTTCATAAACATGCAATAAAAGAAATAATCGGTGATATAGATTATAAAGAAGTCGGTGTGTTGTATAAATATAATATAATAAAAGACCACACCTTTTTCATTATATGTACATAAATATTTGTGCGCAAATTGAAAGCTTTATTCCTGATGGTTTGATGAAAATATATCGCCCCGCATGTAATGTAAAATGAGCTAAAATATTGTGTTAAAGCATAAATGAACATTGTTTTGGAATCAGTTACACTATTGTAGCCGAAGCCCTGCAGTGACATGTATTGGATTTACTGAAATCTATGTGTCATATGTTTATCTGTGAATCGTAAATACATACTGACACATCCTTTTATCAAGGGTTTAACATACCAATGTTATAAAGGTCAGTCGTAGTACAAATCTTCAGTCAACCCCGTTGTTTCATGTCTTATAACGTTTTTGTTGCGTGGAGCCATGTACTGATGTGAGAGGCTCAGCGTGCAAGGGTATATATCTACTTATAAGTGATGCATGGCATACGTTTATATGTTCTCTGATCTAGACGCAAAAATGTATGCTTTTGTCACAGCTGCTGTAATAAGAAATCGGGTCAGTTGTTTTTAGAAATACGAAAAAGATCATCTATATAGAAGGAACGAATACGATCATCCGTGTTATGTTCAAACGGCTCAAGCTATTGTGCCGTTGTGTTGACGTCATGAACTTAATATGTTTATATATCTCCGTTAAAAAGTGGTTAATATATATATATATATTACATGCAGGCGAGAAATATATATATATATATATATATGGGGTTGTATGGGTGTATATACAAATGCATGTTTGTGAATTTGAATGGCAAGCTATTGAATATTAATGAAGAAGAGTTGTTAATGTGCATGTCTACATATTCGTAATAATTAATATTATGCGGGATTGGAGAGCGCCATTTTGGCAAGCGCATGCATGGCTGTAGACATACAAATACATGTATACGTGTATGTATGTATACATGCATGTCATGAACTAATAATCGGGGGGGGGGGGGGTTGGTGGATCGCATGCATGTATGTAATAATGGTAAACATTTGTGGACATTTGCGACCATCATGGTTAACGTGCATGGTAATTTAATCCCAAGCAAAAACTCGTCACCAAATCATGGTGAAAGATAGGTTTATTGTATAAACACAAATGTATACAAAACGCATTGACTTTAACTGAATATATATGTATGCATCTATTGATTCTTTGATATATATGTGCGTGTGTTTTTCTAATTGTATTCAAATGTATTATCAAATTGAATACCGTATACCGCAGAGATTATTATTATTACAACATTAACATTGACTCAGCATTGCAGTTTATGCTTTATTGTGTTATTTCGCTGACAGATGTTACTATTTTGCAGCAGCTGATCTTTTTCTGTATTATCATCAGAAAGTGCACCTGGACTTCCTGGAGAGGGCTTGTCTGAACTCTGGTGACTGCAAAAGCAGATATACAGCAATAACACGCAAATAAATGCTTTTCAGCTGCTGTTCAGTTTTAGCCTCTAGTGCCCTTACATCAACCCATGTCCCCGAACATTCAGTTTTCGATATGAAGAGCAGACATTATGAGCGGCAGCACAGAAAGAAAACATCAACTCTCCATTTTTTTGTTTCCACATTGTTTACCAGATGGCGCCAGTGGTTATAAACGCAAACTCATGACCTCGGAGGAAAAACCAGCCATCACATATATATATAAGCCCGATGCATGTTTTGCGGCTATGATAATAAAGTCTATATTTATATGATGCATATGTTAGATCGTTGGAGGATAGTGTTCCCGGCTCCCTGGGGAGGGGAAATCCCTCTGTATTTGATGGTATATCAGTTTTCTTGGTGCCCGATAAAGACATGTGTCCTGCCTCGCTCCTATCAAAGGCTGTTTTTTCCTGGATGTTAATCCAGGCCAGGTGCGAGCCAGAGCCTCTGTCTGGCCTACAGAACTCACGCACACGTCACAAGGTTATCTCAAAACAAAAATATATACTCCCTACCACGCATTAGTTAAATATGATAAATATTCCTTCAAATTATGCAAAGCGGTTAATAAAAATTATATATATATATATATATATATATATATATATATATATATATATATATATATATATATATATATATGTAGAGAGAGAGAGAGAGAGAGAGAGAGAGAGAGAGAGAGAGTAAAATCTGGTTTGAAATGATTAGCACAGATTACCTTTACAAAGGAGGTTATGTTTTCAACCCTGATTGCTTGTTTGTTTGTTGATTTAATTTTCTTTTAGGAATTGTGATGATTCCTTTATTACACGGACCCGTATGAAGTTTAAATATTTGGCCCTAGGTGAGATGTGCATGCAGCTATATTGAGTGCCAATAATAGTTTATTACATAAACTATTTTCCAGCTGAAAACTCTCATAAATATGACAAGTTTTAACATTACCTTTTAAAATCTTCAAAGCAAAATACATATACTTATCTAAAATATTCATACAATAAAAATCTAATATAACATGGGCCAAAAGATATTAATCTAACAGCTGCTGAACAGCCACACAGAGGTGCTGTTGACGTTTCATTGTAAAAAAGACAAACTATTTCTCTCATGTTTTAAAAATACAAGAGAGTCGCTTTTAACCAAAACTTTCGAGCTATTTCATTGAAAGCATGCAGAACAGAATGCTCTAATTTTGCCCTTGCCAAGATAGATTATTCTGTGCAAAGAGCCCTAGAAATGGAGGTCTACAATTTTTAGATGAAAGATTTATGGGTTCCAGTTGCTTGAACGGTTTGGTTAGGTTTTTACAGGCATGTCTTGAGTTTATAGCCTGTCGTGGCCGTAAAAATTTTAGCAATGCAAGAGTTTTGGCAGCGTGCATGCAAACGGGACATCAAATATCTATGTTCAATAATGCAGTTGGAAACCAACAGTAGCTCAAGGGCGGTGACAATGGTAGCGCCGACAGCGAGCTATCTGTATGTGTTAAATATTTAAGATCTATTGACTCGGGAACATTCGAGCTAAGCTCTACTAAATGTTTTATATTCATGCATAAGGTTTAAAGACCTCTTGGAGCATGCGAACCAGTGATTATGTACCCTTGGGAGACAGAGAGTTGCAGGAACAAGATTCATTTAACATGTGTGTTGTCCATTATCCCTGACACACCTGGCCATAAATGCTTACCTGGCTGTTATAACTGTGAGCGAGCTGGCGTGTCTGTACACGAAGAAAAAGTGTCAAATTGACAGTTTTCCAGTCCTGGTCGTCAGAGGACCTTGGCATTAACCTTCTAGTGGTATTTTGCAGCACGTAACATTCATTTTACTAGCCCGAGGCTTTCATACACCAGCACATTACTTGTTAAACTAACCTTTAACGCTGTTTATGATGTCAATACGATACCCGGCCACGTGTTTGGTCAATACACTTGTGACAATACTTGTGCACATTCTAAATTTCAGACTGTATAAATGTGTACACATTGCCACAGTGTATACACACACACGCACACACACACATGAAAAGACGAGTGCTTTTCATTACAGAAAATCTCAACTTGAACAGACTAGGTTCTTTTCATTACACAAGCTATAAACCTGATATGTTTCGTGGACTACACAGGAGGTTCTATTTATGAACTGCCCGTTCCGCCAAAGAATGCCTTAAGGTGTTCTTTGGTACCCAAATAATGTCAATGCTGTAAAATAAGAATACCTTATACTGTAACAATGGATACACTGTGTGTACAATGAATATAATACATTCTTGTATATTGAATATATCGTTTGACCACATTATTTTAGTATCCACATCATTTATTGATTTTATTTTGTTTTAAATTTAATTATTTTAATATACAATTTAATTTTCATTTGTTATTTTTATTTTTTCCATTTTTTATTTGATTAATTTCTAATTAATTTATAATTATAATTGATTGATTTTTGTTCATTTTTTAAGTAAATACTTATTCATTCTACTTTCAATAAAATATTCATCGCATATTAATGAACACATAATAAAGCACAAAGTATTAATTTGATATTGATGTAACATTAATAACTCAGGTAGATGAGGATATATACAGGGCTACAGGTGAGTGACTGGCAGTTAGACAGCTGTGTACAACCTGGCAGGTCAGAGCATGTTGCAGCCTGTGTATGTGTACATGTGCTATATACAAACATGGCTCTGGTGTCTGCAGCCCCAGTTGGGGAGCTGTGTGGCTGTCATACTATATGATACCAGCCCTGACAGGCCTGGATGTGTCTGACAGGACTGGGAATTAAGCACGTGCTTGTCCTACCAACACCCCAGCATCTACATACGCCATTCTGTGCTCAGGGAGAAATCAAGATGAATGGTGTGGTGTAGTAGTTATGTACATAGTTGTTGTACTATCAGTCATGCATCATAGGGCCTTTGTTAAGATACAGACATCTTTTTCTCTATTATCTATATTTTGAATAAAATAAATAACATTTTTATTTTATCAGCTATATAATAATTAATTATAAACATTTATACTATAAATACTTTTATATTATTATCGTTTATTATTATTATTATTATTATTATTATTATTATTATTATTATTATTATTATTATTATTATTATTATTATTATTATTATTTCTATTGTTAAAACTTATTTCTATTGTTAAAACTATTATTATTATCATTTAATTTACTCTATAATTTTATAATATTTATTAAATAATATTTTTATAATATTATAATATTATGATAAGTAATATATTATTATATTTTTATTATTATATTATATAGAAATATGTTGCCAAGCAACAGCCCAGTTATATATGAAGTGCTAAACAAGGCATCACACAGTAGTGAGCACATAATTATAAATCAATGCGAAACATGGCTCATGCAAATAAAATAGTTAAGAAAGTATTCAAAATTATACGTAGCATATGAAGTGTGCTGGGATTTAAGCCACAGAATCTGTCTGTGGCAGTGACAACACCGTCCACTTGACCACTCACCTGTTCAATTTTATGGACATTTTTTTTTTCCTTTTAACTGTGGAGCGATTGTTACACAGGTAAATGGAAATTCTCCAGACTCCAAAAAATATCCTGTATCAACATGCTGAGTAAAATATAAAATAATTAAAAATCTTTAAAAAAAATCAAATTAAATTGGTTCTTCTTGACAATATTTTCCCCCACTTAATTTTATATGAATCAATTAATAACTTGACAAACCGCAATTCACGGATAAAACACACCCAGGTTAAGACATGGTTCGTTGGATTTAGAGAGCTGATGTTAATCTCTATGTGGGATTTACAGTTAAAGATAAAGTCTGTTGGGCTTTCACATCCGAGCCTAACTGGCTCATCAGGCCGGAGCTTATCCCGGTTTCTGTAGCGTGAAGCGACTTAGGAGTTAAACACCTCCTGGATGGGACGCTAGTACATCGCATGCATGCAGGTTACCTTCCAAGTAATACTGGTACCCATTTCTACTGCTGGGTGGAAAGAGGCACACTTGCGGAAGGGACATTGCACAAGGATCTTGGCACGGTGGGGGTCTGACCGGGATCGGAACTCACGCCCTCTCGATCATTAGCCCGGCACCTTAACAATTACACCACCGCCCACCACTACCGATTAAGACAGCTGATATTAATCTCTATGCAATAAGGGGTCCTTTAAAATATATTAAACGTAATGAACTTCTCTGTCAAAAGTAAAAAAAAAAAAAAAAAACAATAATTTATGTACTCGTGCAAACTATTTATAATAGGCAATATATATCAGATTTTGGCTGTACATCAGGAGCTTCATGTAATTAATCATTCTAATGACATAAAAACATATAAGGTAATGTGAAATTTCCATTTTAAGTTTCTTTTAATAAGGAGATTTTATTGGACTTAACCTCGGACTTGAGTTCTGGATGACTTGGATTTGAAAAAGGTGGACTTGGACTCAAACCTCAAGTTGGACTTGCCTGGACTTGCATTCAGACTCATCTAATGGTGAAGACTCCATGCACTACATCAGTGCCTACAGCCAACATAAACAGACTATTGTGAGTAGGCTCTTGTCATGGCTACAAATGTTACCTGTTGATTCCACCTGAATATGATGATAATGTGACACGGCCTGAAAACACGCTCTGGGCCTGCCAGGAAATGATGTTTACATTTGGTAAGCAGATGACACTCACGCAAAGGTGCCCTCTCTCCAGATGAACATTACCAGGTGGTGGATGCGGAGAGATGCAGAGAGAGATGCCAGCAGCAGACCTCCCTGTCACATCACTTGTCAGGGTCTGTCTCGTAGGCAGTTGTAAATAATCAGATTCTTTTACACTGATCTGAATGGGGATAAAAAAGCCAGCTGTCACCAGTAACTGATCACCCGGCTGTGTCCATGCTGAACGATTACTGTTGATGTTAACGTACGGAGTGTTTGTATTAAAATGTCTAGCCGGTATAAAATGTTTCTACTGATAGCCTGCAAGCTATAAAGGAGCAGCCCAGTGAGACTCAAGCAACTCAAACTCAGAACAATTTTATTTAGCAAAACCTGCGAGGCGGAATGTATATAGCTGCTTTGGGCATTAAAGGTGCCCGTTCTTTTACCAGGGGTATCAGGTATACATGGAATACAGTGGTGTCTCGTGGAAATATAATACTGTCTGCGAAGACTCTACATTCTGAAACCGTTTTCACTGCCTAAACACTGCAGAAATAACATTGCAAGAGGTGCAATCGGTGTTTTGAAATACCATAAACATGGAGTCTTGCGCTTATATTGTAAATCAAGATGGCGACCAACAGTAAAAATTCTAATATAATTGTGATTCGTAATGAGTAAATCTTCCTTCTTTGATTCGAGATTTTGCACACACACGATATCGTAACCTCGGCCATTTTGTCTCAATACAGTTACAGACACACTACGGTTATTTTTATCAATACTTAAAATACCTTTAAATCTCTGAGGGGTAGGACATAATCCTCTTGGTTCTAATTGAGTTTGGAGCTGAGGCGCACTGGTTCAAACCCCACCAACTACAGAGACAAAATTGATGAATCTGGATAGTAAATAAAAGAGATTATATCTTATGTCTTAGCAACTGGTGGTGATTTCTTGATTATTCCAAGTTGGCCATGTCCCTATAACAGTCAGAAGGTTTAATTGTTGTATATTTTTCTATTATATGGTTACACCGTCATCCTCATTCCATGAGCAAATCCAGGGGGGGGGGGGGTTTCGAAGGGGTCATGAGCCCCCTTTTTTTCGGTCAAAGCAACCGTTCTTATCGGTTTCAGACCAATTTCGTAGCCTGGATCCCCCTTTTCGGGATTTGGGGACCTTAGGTTGTGTTATTAGTCCTACTGGGTAGGCCCCTCCATTTCCTAAATCCTGGACCCGCCCCAGCAATCAACAGATATTGTTTTCTTCACAAAAGTGCTAAACATAGGAATGTATATAGCCAAACAGTCATAACTCATGTCAGAAGGTGATATGTTCTACATCAGCCTGCTGAACATATCCAGTACCCATTAACAACAGGGTGAAGAGAGTGCAGCCTTGTGTTTAAGCCCTTGATCAGGGGTTTTAGCAGGGAGTTCATTCAAGGTCATGTACACAGATAACCTGAAATGCAGAAAACTCAATCGATGTCTTCGTATTCATTAAGGGAGGATCCACAACTTTGGGATGGGAAAGATTTACCCCTCTCAACATAATCGGAGAAGTTATTTAGCCTTCTCAATTTGCTTAAATTAAACTGATTAACACATTGCAGCAAACAAAATAAATCCTTTTGGTGGGGAGGGGGGAGGACCTCTTAACCTCTCCCCAAACCCTCTGGATCCACCCTGCTCATGTAGTCGGCAGTGTCACGGTTATCATTATTCTGTTATCTGAGAAACAGCTAGACATTATTAACCCTGTGTCATTACTGGCTATTTATCATTATAAAGAGACCCATTCCAAGTTATTATTTTCCGAACATTGCAAAGTTTTAAGTTGTCTCTTCTTTGTTTTTAGTACATTAACCATGACAGTTTAATTCATGTTATTATCAGGAAAAACTATTTATTATTGTTAAAATGTTTTGTTTTACACAGTACTACACAAAAGAGAGCGTGTGGCCTGTAACATGATCCGTGTATGAGTTAACCTGTCGTGTACTGAGCTGGTGTGTCCCGTCATTATCATAAGCCGTATAGCTGTCAGCTGCTGGAACCAAGTAAAGTCGAACTTCATCTTAGTCAAATAACCAAACAGTTTCCAATTAAAGGGTTTGTAGTGCGGGTACTTGTGATCAGAAGATATTTTGTTTTTGTTTATAACAGCCCGTCTTCACTTGTCTTTAACTCACTACTGCTAACTCACTATACTGTATGCATTATTAATGGTAAAGGTCATTTAGCATCTTTGTATCATTGTAAATATGATATTTGTGTGTATGTATATATGTATTGTAATGATATTTGTGTGTATGTATATATGTATTATAATATAATACTTGAAAATGTTCCATATCCACTGCCAAATGGGAATGTGAGAAATATGTACTTTGCCTGATATCAATTCATAATAGCATAAGAAATTTGAAATTATAAGTACATGTATATTGTGCATGATTGGGCCACTGGGTGAAAGGCAGGAGGAAGAATATCATATATGCTAGGTATTCTCCAAGAACTCATTTCAAATGAGTTGTGGATTCAGCACATGAAGAAAATGACAATTAAAAACGTATAATGCTTTCAGGTTGACCACAAGGAAAGACGGCCGTCTCCTCGATCAGGAAAATGCAAGACCTTAGTGTTATGGTCTGCATCATGTATACAAATATAGTATGGAGCTTATTTGTTAATTAAACAAACAAAAAACAATGCTTAGCATGTAAGTCTTGTTATTCATATTATACTACTTTGCTATAAGGAGAAGCGCAAGGGACTATATTTAGACTCATCTGTAGCAGGGTATATAAGTTAATCGCTGTGTGAATGCTTCCTAACTTTTTATCAGATTGTCTATATATGGGTCGCTTCCACTCTCCTTTTTCTGTGTCATAAATAACACCATCAGGTGTTCCGGCTTCTTGGATGCACCAGATGGGTACCTTCCAATAATAAGTGACCCATGGGTCACGATGCTCAGCTGACTAGGAAGACTTTCACAGAAGGATTTTTATAATCTGAATGCTGAATTTTGTAGATTGTGTCCCCCTTCAACTGAAGCATAGCTCGGTGGATATGGATAACAGAGACCTAATTTCAGATTTACCAGGAGATTTTTCATGTCAAGTATGAAGATTCCAGGTCCAATTGTAACGATTTATTTAACGGGCAACCACATCTTTGAAGGTCTCAAAATTGGAGAAAAGATGTGTCAGGGGTTGCCGACTCGCAGGTTCTCTCATGAAACTCGAACTCAAGGCAGAAGTTAAGACGATGTTTAATCAATATATATATGAAAGCCGTACAGGTTCGCACCATGCACATACACTAAAAATATATTGAAACAGCAGGGGTCGAGGGGAAGCCATCAGCCTCATCACGCAGACGCTGGGCTGGGTGGCCCCTTACGCAATCAGACCGGAGAGACCAGAACTAATAGTTAACGGCTGGACATCAGTGTACGCCTAGACCTGTATATGTATAAGTGTGTACTTTGTATCAGATGCGTAAAAGTTAGAAAAATAAAATCAATCATGGTGGTGCCACGAGTCTGCAGGAACTGATGAAACACTCCATGATGAATATGCATGCAAAGAATCATGGTGATCAATGCATTAGTTATTCAGACACCGGAGCTTTTGTATCAAATTTTTAATTATTCTGGTAGGTTCTTCTGAGCCCAGTTGCTTGGAGGCTATTGGTAACACAGACCTAATTTTAGGTTTTCAAGGAGATTTTTTTTTTTCATGGACCTCCCTGCATGTCAAATAAGATTCCGTGTCCAGCGGTTACAATTTGTGCCTGGTTAACGGATGAACAGACGGAAAAGAGTGATCGCTATAGCTCAGATGACTTTCAGTCAGCTGAGTTAAAAAATAACATCTCAAGTATAACCCTGGGCCAGCCTATCCTGGATCCCGTACCCTTAATTGTTCACCCAGGAATGATTGGCCATGCAGATGATTAACAGACCTGGGGGCAATTGAAATAGATCTGAATTGGAAATGAATTGAAAACTGTGAGAATTAACTGACCCGAGGTTTGGGATGTCCAGCCATGGCTTTGATTGAAGCTAAGGGTCACAAAAACTATATTCTAAATAATTTTAAGTATATATATTCATATTACATCAACAACTAAATATATAAATTATCCAATTTGCCATCAATGATTAAGATAATTTTTCAGATAATTCTTAAGATAAGAAACTGATGACAAGGAGGAAAAATAAATACAGCAAGAAAATGCAGACAGATAGAACAAGTGAGGCTTGATGCTTCATGCAGACACTTGGTAAGTCCCTAATCATGATTGAAACACCTGTTGCTTGGAGCTGGCGGCATATATTACCTCACTGCCTGGAGAGATGTATATCAAATTTTTACAAAATCCTGCAGTAATGTTCTCAAGTAGTACAAGATGCAAGGTGGCGTGTTGTTGTTTAAGAGGCCATCAAAGGTATCTTGGGAGCTGACGCAAAAAGTTCGCAAAAAGTACGAAGCCTGGCTGAGAAATAGTGTTTACAACGGGGTGCACCTCTTCACCTTGCCTGCCCTGTTTATTACCCCAAACAGGTGGAACATGCAGTTCTGGTGCTTTTTTATCACAGCACTGCGGCAGCGGAGGAGGTTTGCTGTAGCAGCACTGCATGGCTGACTGCCATGGTGCTGACAGATGGTATTTGCTTGCTGGCAGCCGGATTGATGGATATGGGGTCCCTAATAAAGTATGTGTAGTGCAATTATCAAGCCAACACTTGTGGCACGGCACATCATGTTCCTTCTGTCTGCCACTATATCTTCCTTTATCGGTCTCTCCATTGGCACGTGTTGCCACCTCTCACTCCTCCTCGCCAATACAGCTGGTTTTGTTTTGGTATAACCATAATGATAAGATTTAACTTGTTGTTGGACAAAACCCACTTCGACTAACCCAGCATGTGAAAGTGAAGAAGACACTAACACCTCTTTTTCTGTAATACGCATATTATTTAATGATTATTCGTTTTACTTTAAAAAATGTGTGTATATGGTCTACTCTATATATTACTGTAACTGCACCAACCTGTCAGTCATTCCATACAAACGCCTCATTTTCTCTATAAAAAATATACATAGATCTGTTATGTGACACTTTCGACATCTTAGAATGTTTAATACTTATGGTGTATTTTGACATTATAAAGACCAAGTATATTATGATATTACCTACAGTTCGGCTGATTCTTTTCTTAGTTTCGTTATTTAAAGCAAACTGATAAATATAAACGCTTCTTGGATGTCACATTACATAATTAATTAAAATTTTAGATATACATATATTTTGTGTAATTACCACTATAGGGTGTTTATTTGATATATGGATATATGAAAAAAATAATCATACGCCTTACCTTTCTGTATAAAGTTTAAAATTCCTGTTTAGATACACATTATCTGACCAATCATTTAGAGCTTGACACGTTCAGGGTCCTCTTAGTGTGCCATTTCCATAATTTTCTCAACTGCACCATCTGGGTGTGTGCCTGTCTCTTTGATCATTTTTATTTGTGTGCCAATTTGCATGTATTATTTATGGTGTTCCGCTTCCAGCAAACAGATCTGACCAGATATTTCTTGGCACCACAGGTGCCATGGAATCCCCAGACAATTAATCCCCCCCCCCCCCCCTTTAAGGATAGGCCCCCCATCTCCAGCAACAGTTAATATCAGAGCACACTCATAGAAAAGGTCACTCTCACAGAAAAAGTCATGACCCAAATTTCAATATACATCATCCCCTAACCCATGTCTATGTATATGCATAATATGAAAGAAATCTGTCCTTTAGGTTTTTTACTTATAACGCTAACAGTACTGTTAGGTGGCAATGATGGGATATTAAACGGCACGAAAACAAGTAAAAGAATAACAGGTGGCGCTACCAGTTTCTGGTACATGACAACACTATCCAAGATCTTCGATCAAGTTGATTTTTGGACCAATCAGTGCATCCCTTATTGAGATATTAATGATTTTGTGCTATTTTCACCATATATGGCAATATTCAAGGTCAAGGCCACTCTCATAGGAAAGGTCATGACCCCAATTTAAAAAAAACATCATCCCATAACCCATATCTATGTATATGCATAATATGAAAGAAATCTGTCCATTAGTTTTTGACTTATAATGCTCACAGTACTGTCAAGTGGCAATGATGGGGTATTAAACAGCACGAAAACAAGTAAAAGAATAACAGGTGGTGCCACCTATCTGGTACATGACAATACTATCCAAGATCTTCGATCAAGTTGATTTTTGGACCAATCCATGCATCCCTTCTTGAGATATTAATGATTTTGTGTAATTTTCACCATATATGGCAATATTCAAGGTCAAGGCCACTCTCATAGGAAAGGTCATGACCCCAATTTAAAAAAAACATCATCCCATAACCCATATCTATGTACATGCATAATATAAAAGAAATCTGTCCATTAGTTTTTTACTTATAATGCTCACAGTACTGTCAAGTAGCAAGTTTGGAGGTATTAAATGGCATGAAAACAAGTAAAGAATAATAGGTGGCGCTACCAGTTTCTGGAACATGACAACCCTATCCATCATATTTCATCAACTTGATTTTGGGATCAATCCATGCAAGATTTCTTGAGATATTTAAGAATTTGTGTGATTTTCCCCAAAATTGGACCTATTCAAGGTCAAGGACACTCCTAGTCAAGGTCATGACCTCATTTTAAAAAGGCGTAGTCCTCTCACCCATATCTATACATATACCAAGTTTGGTAAAGATCTGTGAAATATTTTTTGAGTTATCACGCCAACAAGATTTATATGCGGCAGCGGCGGGACCGGTATGAAAACATAGAATCCCCCGACTTTGTCTGGGGATACAATTAGCATATATCACCAAATGTTAAAACTGCGGACTAATGCAAGCAGACTGATAAATAAAGGTGTAACATAATTATTTTTTTTTAAAACTTTATTACAGGACATGTTCATGTAAGTTACCATTTTTAAATGGAGCCACTACACTTTTGTGATACGTTAATTTATAACACATTTTCTCCCACCTCCTCCAGAGCAAAGTGCTATGTTAACAATTAACAATATAGTAAGAGTGCACGTCCTCTGGGAATGTCAGCCATTAAGCTGAGTACTTTATCATTTAAAAATCATTCCACTACATATTCACAGTTCCTGCTGTTCTGGAATTTCTCACCTGTAAGTGGCGCTGCTGGAGTGAGGAATATTTATGACAGACACGCTCACACATTAATCTTCATTCAGTGTTATAACAAACTGTACTTGTATGTACAAGTGTCACACAACAACCTGCATGGTGATGTGTACTTTCTCTTGTCCTCAGGCATAACTGGACACAAAACATCCATATAATATACCACAGGTGCTTGAATCACTATTTGTGTTGATCTTGGTTTAAATAGTGTTCAATTTACCTTAACAACAATCCCCTACCGTTTAATGAGCTTTAAACCATGTTATATCGTTGGCCGGTACTTGTTTATATATAATAGATACACAAGGCCGGCACCCAAGTCTGCGGACGGGTAGGCGATGATACAAGAAATCAATGGAAATTCCCAAATATTTCAAAGATTTTCGAGGAAAGAAACTTACAGTGGTCAAATGGCCAGTTCTTCTTTCTATAAAAGCATCAACAATTCCAATACACACAGTGTACCACGTGTAATGAGCTATTATATAAACAAGTACCAGCCAACGATATAACATGGTTTAAAGCTCATTAAACGGTAGGGGATTGTTGTTAAGGTAAATTGAACACTATTTAAACCAAGATCAACACAAATAGTGATTCAAGCGCCTGTGGAGCAGGTTTCTGTGCTCTGGTATATACAATTTAATTGCATTATTACTAAAATGTTATTCATTGATAATAAAGGACTTGGGGTGGCATTTAAACCAATTTAAAGGTGCAACTTAGAAAAAGTGGAGTTTGGAGGTGCAATCTTGAAAACCCCCCATAATCCACCCCTCCAAATTCAGGGAAATTAGGTAAGTGGTTTAGAGGTTGCATCTTTTAAAAGGAATAACTTTAATGACACTCAAGAGATTATGTATACCTCAACCATCAAGGCCAACCAACATTCCTACTGTATCTCCTTCCCCCCCCCCCTTCCCCTCCTCCATTACTGATGCAGTTGAGTCTACATCATAAAATTCTGAGTCCAGGCTTCATGAGTCCAAGTCAGAGTCTGAGAGTTTAGAATCCAAGTCCACCTCCTTCGAGTCTGAGTCATCTTGAACCAGAGGCCAACTCTGAGTCCAATAAAATTTTCGTACAAGTCCAATATTATAGTCTCCTTTTTTATAAAAAAATTAAAATGTAACTTTTAATAACCTTAGTCTTTTTTTATGTTTGTTTACATGCCTTTTACTTAGAGGTTTAATTACTTTAGCTCCCTACCTAAAGACTGGTATATACAAACTTTTTTTGTGATAAGTTGTTAGTGTTTTGTATATTATAAATACCTTTATGGTATGTGATGGAACAAGTCCGAGTCCAGGACACTCGAGTCCAAGACCAAGTCCCAATGTAAAGTGGACTAAGGTCTGAAATCAAGTTCAAGTCTGGAATTGGGTCCTCCAGCACTGCCCCCCCCCCCCTCCCAGAACCCACCTTGAAGCATATCCACACAAAATTTTAATGGATCAGAATCATTTCCACCTTATTACATTTATATCCTGCCCATTCACAAAGTTTTAGGGAAACTGATTCAGTGTTTTTTGTGTTGTCTCCTGAACATATAAATTACTATCCAATAAACTTAAAGATATGGCTGAAATCACAGCCTCTCCAAGAATCTTTGACTACATGGACCATTACCTGAAAATATATCTTTTGTAAAACAATCAGACAATAACTTACTTAATCATGTGAAATTATTACATTTACTTCTATCCAGGAGGTAATGTTTTCAGCTATGTTTGTTTTTTCCCATTTAACTAGTAAGTACTGAGCAGATTTACACATGACTTGGTGAGGTGAGGTGGGTATGACATGGTATATACCATAGAGAATGTATTAAACATGATGACAATCTTGTACCAGAACCAGAATCACATTCCTCTGTGTATTATGTCTCTTGATTATCATCACACCATATCCAAACTAAATGAAATATTCATGCAATGAAAGGGCTATCCTTCGACCTAGTAATTTACCAGACACACATATATACCCTTGCGCTGAACAGCAGCAAAAGGAAAGGATTATGAAATACACTGGTACCTGCTTAAAGAACCTGACCTGCTTTCCTGCACATGCAGAACTTAAATGTACCTGTTCCAAGCCATTCACTCTCTGAAATAAGGAGCAAGTGCCAGTTAGAAAATTGATTTCTTTATTAAAATTTTAATAGATTATCAGATTATAAAAATATAAATCAACTGACAACTATATGCATATATCTAAATCATAATTAATACTGTGACATTCCATATTCCTGTAAATCATTAAAAAATTAACATCACTTGAATATCATTCCAGATCTGACTGTGCATTGTTTGGTGCTAAAGATATAACAATTTAACACAAGTGACCCATGGGTCATGACGCTCAGCTGACTGGGAAGAGATTCGCAAAAGGAAATTTTATCACCAGAATGGTAGTATATACCCATTCAACTGAAGCATCAAACAGATTAACCAACAGGCCAAGATTTAGTCTGTATTTATATATCTCAAAAATAGAGAAAAATGTGTAAACTTTTAAAACTAGAATACGGGTAACCGACAAGTGACTACATGTATCTGCCAAAATCGGATAGTGAGGCATGGATTGAGTGGCAAGGGGAAATAGAGTGAGGTATGTTGCATATTAGCATGGATGTCTGCAGCCTAAATGTGTATGTAGGTTGTGCCACCTACCACAAATCCAGAAAGCTGTCCAAGTTGTATACACCTGCAAAATTTTAGGCAGAAAAGTCAAACCACTACATGTATATGAGCGATTTTTGCCCATGGCAGACAAACAGACAAACACTATGCAAAAATCTTTGCAGGTAACCCCTCCAGTTTTGTGTATGATAAAGACCTATGTGAGATCTAAACACATGCACAATTTTGGCCCAATCGGTCAAATGGTTCCTGAGATATGAGCTTGGATGTGTCCAGCGTTAACTAGAATGTAGGTGGCGCCACCTGTCATAAAATCAAGAAAGCTGTCCACGATGTATAAACCTGCAAAATTTTAGGCAGTTATGTCGAACCACTACAGGGAAATGAGTAATTTTAGGCCACGGCAGACTAACAGACAGACGCTGTGCAAACATTGTTACAGGTGGCGCCACCATTTTTTGTGTATGTTACAGAGCTATTAAAGGGCTACATTTGTATAAATTTTATTTCCTGATCGGTCAAACGGTTCCCGAGATATAAGCTTGGATGTCATCAGCGTGAACGTGAACGTAGGTGGCGCCACCTGTCATAAAATCAAGAAAGCTATCCTGGATGTATACACATGACGAATTTCAGGTGAATTAGTCAATTCACTGCAGAGATATGAGTGATTTTAACCCAAGGCAGATGAACAGATGGACACTGTGCAAACATGGTTACAGGTGGCGCCACCATTTTTTGTGTATGTTATAAAGCAATCCAAGGGCTACATTTGTATCAATTTTATTTCCTGATCGGTCAAACGGTTCCCGAGATATGAGGGTTTATGAGTGGAAACAGACCCACAAATGGACACTGGATAGAGAGGAAAGGTCAGAGGTCAATGCAAATTGGTTAGGCACCATTTCACATGTGACCCGATAATAGGTGTAAGTTTGGGAAAAATCGGTCCATTAGTCTCCGAGGAGCTCTCTGGAAACGAACGCCGCCGCGACAGAGGAACTCGGTCAAAAACATAGTATCCGCAAAACTTCGTTTTTGGCGGATACAAAAATACAGGTGGCTCCACCAGTCTGCAGAAACTAATAAAAACACTTAATGGTCAATATCCATGCAAAAAATCATGGTGATCTCTGCATTAGTTGTTCAGATACTTCAGTTTTTGCATCAAATTGTCCATTATTCTGAAGGATACTTCGGAGTCCTATAGCTTGAAGGATATGGGTAACAGAGACCTAATTTCAAGTTTCCACAGGCACCTTTCATGGGCCTCCTTGCATGACAAGAATGAAGATTCTAGGTCCAGTTGTTGCGATTTGTACCCTGTTGACAGATAACCACATCTTTAAAGGTCTCAAAAAAAAGAAAAAAATTCGTAAAAATTTGAAAAAAAAATAGAGGTGGCACACCCAGTCTGCAGAAACTGATGGAACAGCTCATGATCAATATGTATGCCGAAAATCATGACCATCAGTGTTGTAGTTATTGAAATACTGCAGTTTTGGTATCAAATTTCCATTATTCTGGGGGGGGGGGGGGGTATTTTGGACCCATACAGCTTAAAGAATATGGGTAACAGAGACCTAATTTCAAGTTTCCATGGAGACTTTTCATGGGTCTCCCTGTGTGTCAAGAATAAAGATTCTTGGTCCAGTTTTTATGATTTGTGCCCTGTTAACAGATGTTCATATCTTTAAAGGTCTCAAAAATACAGAAAAATTTCGTAAAAAAAAAGAACAAATACAGGTGGTGCCACCAGTCTGCAGAAACTTATGAAACACTCCATGATCAATATCCATGCAAACAATTATGGTTATCTCTGCATTAGTTGTTCAGATACTTTAGCTTTTGTATCAAATTTTCCATTATTCTGATCTGTACTTTGGAGTGCCATAGCTCAAAGGATATGGGTAACAGAGACCAAATTTCAGGTTTCCATGGAGACTTATCATGGGTCTCCCTGTGTGTCAAGAACGAAGATTCTAGGTCCAGTCGTTACGATTTGTACCCTGTTGACAGATAACTACATCCTTAAAGGTCTCAAAAATGGAGAAAACAATTCGTGAACATTGAAAAATACAGGTGGCGCCACCAGTCTGCACAAACTGATGAAACATCTCATGATCAATATGTATGTCGAAAATCATGACCATCAGTGATGAAGTAAATGAGATATTGAAGTTTTTGTATGAAATTTTTGACTATTCTCGGGGGTAATTTTGGGCCCCATAGCTCGAAGGATATGGGTAACAGAGACCTAATTTCTGGTTTCCATGGAGACTTTTCATAGGTCTCTCAGTGTGTCGAAAATGAAGATTCTAGGTCCAGTCGTTACGATTTGTGCCACGCTAACAGATGACAGCATCCTCAAAGGTCTCAAAAATAGAGGAAAAAATCGTAAAAAATCAAACAGTACAGGTGGCGCCACCAGTCTGCAGGAACTGATCGAACATCTCATGATCAATATATATGCCAAAAATGAAGACCATCAGTGATGTAGTTATTGAGATATTGAAGTTTTTGTATGAAATTTTTTACTATTCTTGGGGGGTACTTTGGGGCCCCATAGCTCAAAGGATATGGGTAACAGAGACCTAATTTCTGGTTTCCAAGGAGATTTTTCATGGACCTCTCAGTGTGTCAAGAATTAAGATTCTAAGTCCAGTCTTTATGATTTGTGCCTTGTTAACAGATGTTCACATTTGTAAAGGTCTCAAAAATAGAGAAAAAAATTCGTAAAAAATCGAAAAATACAGGTGGCGCCACCAGTCTGCAGGAAGTGATGTAACATCTCATGATCAATATGTATGCCAAAAATCATGACCATCAGTCAAATAGTTAATGAGATATTGAAGTTTTTGTATGAAATTTTTTACTTTTCTGGGGAGTACTTTGGGGCCACATAGCTCGAAGGATATGGGTAACAGAGACCTAATTTCTGGTTTCCAAGGAGATTTTTTATGGACCTCTCAGAATCCCAAGTTACAAGGTTCTAGGTCCAGCGGTTACGATTTGTGCCTGGTTAACGGACGGACAGACGGACAGACGGACGACGGACAAAGAGTGATCGCTATAGCTCAGATGACTTTCAGTCAGCTGAGCTAAAAATCATTAATTGATATGTAGTAAAAGATACATTTTTCACAAAGTTTTATAACAAATCACATGGAATGCAAATTCATTTCACTAGAGTTCTGCATAATTATAAGATTCAACAAAGTTTTTCTCTACCTATCATATCCTATGCCTATAATACGCTACAACAAATTTTTGCGATGCTCAGTTCAACAATTGTAACAACTATACTGATCATTAATCAAAGTACATGGGCATAGCACCTGGAATGCAAATCAATATCACTGAAGTTCTGCATAGATTAAAAGCTCTGAAGAAAATTCTCTACATAATCCTAAGTTATGATACAACAGAACATTGTGATGATCACATAAACAACAAATCAAATATATAGGTTTGATGATCAAATGCTGCATGTATGATAATAAAATGTTCATTATTCAACATTCACTGCCTTGCAAGTATGATAATAAAATGTCCATTATTCAACATTCCCTGTCTTGCAAGTATGCTAATAAAATGTCCATTATTCAACATTCACTGCCTTGCAAGTATGCAAATAAAATGTCCATTATTCAACATTCACTGCATTGCAAGTATGCAAATAAAATGTCCATTATTCAACATTCACTGCCTTGCAAGTATGCAAATAAAATGTTCATTATTCAACATTCACTGCCTTGCAAGTATGCAAATAAAATGTCCATTATTCAACATTCACTGCCTTGCAAGTATGCAAATAAAATGTCCATTATTCAACATTCACTGCCTTGCAAGTATGCAAATAAAATGTTCATTATTCAACATTCACTGCCTTGCAAGTATGATAATAAAATGTCCATTATTCAACATTCACTGCCTTGCAAGTATGATAATAAAATGTTCATTATTCAACATTCACTGCCTTGCAAGTATGATAATAAAATGTCCATTATTCAACATTCACTGCCTTACAAGGCAGCAAGGATTTCAGTGACCCTATGATGTTTAAATTAAGGTAATTTTGCTTAAATGTGAGACATACACTCAAACCCTTAAGAAACCCTGATAATATTAAACAGAATTTACTCAGGCTGGTAATATCACCTTTAGGAACATAAATAAGCTTTTACAAAGTGGTCTTTATATATAATTTTATAAAGATAATTCAAAATTCTCCTAAGTGAAAACTTTGATCTTATGAATGAGATCTTTCTTTCAGTATTTCCTATTTACATCCCTTTTGAGGGGATTACTTCAATATATGTAAATATATTAAGGTTATCCATAATTTATCAATTTAACTGAAAATGACCAGTACCAATCCATGCACTCCTGCTTGGGTCAAGAGAGAAAATATAATTGTGGCTAAGACCTAGGGTTGGGGCCCTGAGAGTTAAACAGGTTGAATATGATGCAATCTCATGAGTATCCAGTTCCGATCCAGCTGTTTAACTGTTATTCTACCACCTATAAATAAATCTGCACCCTACTGGGACATCCTATCTATGCTTAAAGGTTCGTATGTACTGACTATACAACATACTTTATCAGTTTAAGTGACTGCCACTGAATCCGCACACATTATATAAAGTATGGCTGAACTGCTCGGCTAGCATTCATCCGATCAAATCGGCTGTGCAGCCGTGTAGTTACTGTCACCTTGCTGCGATTGATTGCAGCCCTTGAAGATCCTTTTGATAATTTCAGTACATGGTTCATACCCAGCAGGCCGGAATCGGAATTGCAGTCCAGCGGGATTGATTGGTACTGATCTGATTGTTCAGTCAACTCAGCAGCACATGACGGGCTTTGTCGTTAATCTTATATTTGCACCTGATTTCTTAGCAGCCCATCCCTATGGACAGCACTGGTTGTTTTACATAATCACTCAGCTCGTCAATACAGAGCATGTCCATCCACCCAATGACCAGATAAGTGTCCTGTCACTGAAGTGTTCTGTACACACAATCTGTACAGCCTATCTGTATGTACAGCGGGTCATATAAAAGGTGATTCAAAGCTGCTATCTTTACATATATACCACAGTTAATTAATTTTACATAATCACACTGCTCACGACTACAGCATGTGTTCAATCACTCATGATATAGATAACTAGGATACTGTTTGAAGTGCTCTGTTCATATATTCCATGAAGGTGTCTATATACTTGTTTACTGAGGGCAAGGTAAGGATCAATAAAACATTTATATTCACACCTTTTAACATGTATTATTCTACCAGCATAATGGTCAAATGTTGCTCAGTTTGTTGTATTGGATTCCAATGCATAGTATCCCTTTACAGTGACTTGCTCTGGTATTCCTCCATTTGATGCTGTACCAATAATATTTATTCTACTTCATGTACACACATGATCACATGACAGAGAATACACATACAGACTATGCTCTATATTTCATCAGCTCTACAATATTTTCCAGGGTTATCCATTGTTTTACATAATGTACAGTCCAGAAATATATAAAGTGTCACTTCTCAACTCAGATAATTAGGGTCTTCTGTTAAAATCTGAGAGGCAGAGAAAGTGATATATAAACTGTGGTAAAATTCTTGATGAGGAACCAAACATTTCCTTACTTTTTGAGGATGTCTCCATGTTAAAGGGTACTGTAACTCCAAATAAATTAAACCATGCTTTCCTTGTTTGTGTACCCCCTGATGATACATACCATGAGTGAAATAAAATTTCTTTCGTTAATTTATTACTCATATTGCATGCTATTAAAATCAAATGACAAGGTGTGTACAAAGATATTATTGTAAAACATACAGTATGAACAACCACTGTAGTGCAGTTTATCCCATAAGTGCCATCACAACTCAGTAGGCCATATTGGTGTATCCACAGTTAGAGATTACAACACAATCCCTCGATAGCAAACAGGCTTTTTTATGTCACAAAATGTCTACATGAAAATTACATACATTCTATGCTAATCCTGATAACAAATCTGAACAATGAACATGTATATATAATGGATATGTATGACAGATTCATGTATTTATACAAAATTTTATATTATCAAGTGACCATTTATTATTATTATTTTTAACACTAACAAGCAAATTCATGGAATTAATGTCCCTCACTTCTGCCTCTTGTTATTTTAGCTTCCTGTTATCTTCATGCTTACCTTCTCAATATGTTTTAGTTTTTATTTTCCCCTGAAGATGTCACCACATGTCAAAGTGCCTGTGTTTTAGTTTTCATTGTCTCCTGAAGAAGTCCCCACATGTTGTAATTTTTGTTGTTAATTGGGAACAAAAGGGATAATTTTGATTTGTCTTGAGCTGGTAATAAAAAAATTTCAAACAGACGTTTCAAAACCAATCCCAACCAAGGGATGCATGAGAGCAATCACTGATGCAAATCTGAATGAAATCGGATCATATTTAGGAAAGTTATTGCATGGCGACAAAAACCTGACCGTGAGAGGGACAGACAGAGGGACAGATAGACAAACCTAAATCAATGTACCCCATTCCATAGAAGTGGAGAACAATAAGTCATTGTCTAAGTGGTGTCATTCATTAAACCCACACATACATATAGAAGTAAAAACTTTTGTCTCTCCTAACGCAATCTATCCAGTATGTCCTGATATATTAAAACCTGTAATCATAAGGTGCATGCTGAAGCTGACACATCTCATCCATTTGGAAAATTCCATACTAGAATTGGGATTTGTTGTTGCCAGAGGTGCTCTGGAGGACTATCTGATAGTGATAACCTAACACTAGTAACAGAAAGGTTAAGTGCTGTGTACCACTTGTTCAGATTTAGTTATGAAATTTCACCATTCTGGCATAGGTCGATTCTACTCAAAATGTAGCTGGGACTACTTCTCCAACTGTCAAACTTTGACATTAAAATTTGTTGCATTTCAAGGAAACACTGTTTTACATTTCACATGCTCATGCTTACAAAATATTACTTATTCCATGAAGTCCTTGCAAAAAAAACACCTTTAAATTACCCTCTTCACTACATTTATACCTACGCAGCAGGTGTATTAAGAGCCCCCAGTGCATTGTGGAAATACAATTTCTATACCTACAATCCCTAACCAGCAGATTCAATCGTACTTGTTTGAGTCTGATTTTGCACTGTGTGGATGAGAGTTCTTAATTCTGGGGTCTTTCAGTGCAGCAGGTATAAATCTCAGTCCACATCCATCAAGCACTACCTGCAGTTACAATACACCTGGCATGAATGGGCAGGTCGGCACCGTCCTGGTACATTAACCATCACAATGGTTGATGCTGGTGGCTGAGCCTCGCAGGAGCTGGCCCCTCCATGTCACATGGCAGACCCCTGTCACGATGGCTGAAGTTATACTGGGCCCCCAAACAAAAGATTGGTGTCCTTTATTGCAGCCAGCATACAAATCATAGACTATAGCGTAAATCAAATAAAACACCAGTATCCTGTTATTATGTGTGATAACCCATCTCCCAACATAACCTCTCATTGTTTGCATGTACAGGAACTGATTTTTTTATTCAACACTGAGTACTACCTTGTTCCATTGTTTAATTTCTGTCACCACACTCTTCAACATCTATTGAAATGATGTCTGATGCCATCAAATGTCCTACAGATTATGTAATATATTTAAGTGTGATTTCATAAGGAGAAGTGCAATAACTAATAATGAAGTTAAGAAGCATGCCATTTTAAAAGGCCAACATCAGGGGCTTCATTTTATGTTATTTATAGAAATGTGTAAAAGGAAACCTGATATATATCAGACTGCTATGCAAGTCTTACATCAATACTTCCTGGGGCAATATTTAAGTGTTTTGATATAGACCAAACATTATTATATATATCTATATTTTCATACTGAGCTACAGGCATGTCACATATATAATGGATATAGATGGATAGAGTAAAACCGCATTGCTTCAAACTACTGGAAAGGTTTGACATTTGACACAAGCCAAGTTTCTTTGGTAATAATTTGTGTAGAGCTTGCCATAAGTTTGAACTTGATACTACAAACATAAGCAGAGTATCCAGCCTGAGCAGGATCAACATTAACAGGTTTTACTGTATATATATATATATATAAATTATATATATGACTATAAAACCCTCCTTGTTTTAAATATATCTCCCTTAAATAAACAATATAAGCATAATAAACATTTATATGATAATAGGATAATGTGATAATGCAAATACAATTTTCTACATGTCACATGGACCCTAGGCATTCACATTATGAATACTTTATACATCTGGTCATGTGCAGTGTTTGCCATTTGTACAACAGATAAACATATTTGTGCTTTCTATTGTGCGGTCAATGCCAATAGTGCTGTACATGATGCCCTGGAATAACATTGAGAGATCATCTTTGGTAATATCACAATCAATAATGAACATGTATAAATAGTTCTTTTGAAGAAATTTTACAGTATTCTGATGTGACCTTTCATTGATATACATGTGCTTTCATTATGTTTCCACCAACAGGGGGTGTGGAGGTTTCTAAGAGAAAATACTGTGTCATGATATGCATTGTATAATAAAGCATCAACCATCTATTAATCTGCAATAATCTTATAATTCTATTATTTCCATGCCTAAAAGTAAATCTAAAAGAATTTTGTCAATGATAAAGGTATACATTATCTGCCAGAATGGGCTTGCTTAGGTATTTAATTAAATGATATATAGTACCTGCTGTACGTCTATAAACAATGCATATTAATAGAGTTTTAAAGAATGTTTTCTTTGTTATACTATATGTATCCTTCATTCCCAAGAGTCTGACAGCACTAGTATTGTTAATAAAGTTAATCTGCACAACTAAACCAAATTGCTGACATGCTCATTAAAGCTGCAAGTATCATGGTTGGTTCTCTCAACCACTGATTACAGCTCATCTCGTTTACTGCTTGGTGACTTAGAACCACCTTTCTTCTCAGTAATGATATCAAACCTTTTACCCTCAATTTCTAGGATATCAGACATTTCTGCAATATCCTTGTCATTAGACATGCTGTACCCTGGCAGAGTGTAACGATATTCGTGATTAATTGTGAAGAGAAATCTTGCAATGTTGGGATAACTGAAGTCTCCATGGCTCTTGGACTGGAAGAAAACGGCATTCAGTTCAGGTTCTTTGTGGTTTGTTGTCTCATGTTTAACGACAAGGACAAACATTGCTGGCATGTCGATGTATGTCTCCGTGAACCCAAGCTTCTTATAATCAGTGGGCTTTGGGCTAAACATCACGCCGAAATTGAAATATTGCTGGAAACGGTATGCCAACGCCTTGCATAAAGCTGGGACCTCCAACTCATCTGCAAATAGAATAAATGTTTAATGAGGTGATGGGCATCAATATGATTTGTTCTGTTTTCTCTCATCGGAAAGCTGGCCATTACAATGTTTTCTTTGCAAGATGCCAACTATGCATCATAATAAATGTCAGTGTTTGGTTTACCCAGTACATGCCGTAGCAAAGAAGATTAAAAGCACTTACTGATTAAATCACTTAACTCCGATGCTGCCAGTGGATTTAACAGGAACAGACCTAGCATAAAACACTGACTACATCAAACAACAATATGTTATATTCAAAAGAATAAAAGGGAACTTTGTTCTTTCTATAATTAAAATGGCAATTTCCTGATAGTCTGTCTTTGTGGTCAAAGGGTCGCCCAGGAACACAGTCTGCAGCCAGAGCAGAGCCAGTCAGTCAATTACGGGGAGGAATTCTCGGAGGCCAGCTTAAATGATGATTTTGAAAATTCTTATGACATTTTCATATGCAGGTTACGGATACTGGAATAAGCTTGGCTTAGTATAATGGCATAAAGCTTTGTCATTTTAACAGAGCCTACAGAAACCGCTCATGGCCAAACCAGGTTTCCAGTAATTGAATTTCAACAAATAAAATGAAAGGGAAACAAGACCTCTTGCCAGCACACTGCCAAATCAATTAACTACATATTTATGTCTGTTGCTTTGAAGTGCAAGGTAAACACTACTTTTAGTAGAGCTAACATTAACATTCGGAACTATTTACGTTTACGACTGGGATCCAAGCACCTTATTGGTCTACGGATAAATTCCTGGAGATGATAATTAATTGACATCCACATCAAATACACAGAAAGCAAATAAGAGTATTATTTATGGCCTGGGGTTAACAAAACATGATTATGGGGCAAAATGTGCTAGACAAGGTCTGAACAAAAAAGATATTTTCATACCTAAGTTGGTATCAAAGAAACTTTAATCTGATTTTGTGTAAAACAATCCAACACTAATGTAATATTGGTAGTCACAAAAGTCAACCTGCTTCTGTTGTATTTTGGGATCACAAACATTTTCCAAGAGAACATTCATCAAGGAATAAATGAATTGAAGAAAGATATAAAATAATTACATGATTTTTTTCAAACCTGATCAAGACACAATTAAACAAATCATCCTTCCACAATATTGTCTTTGGTGGAAAATCGGTTCTTTTGCTTTTAGGTATTTCGCAAATCCTCCAATTACCTGACTGCAGTCAAGAATATTGGGATTACATTGTTATTAATTTTCAAATTAAATTCTATATCTGCAAAGTGACAAAGTATATTAAATAATCATTTGTTGGTGTTTATTATTTTTATACCTCTGCAGAGGTGCATGGTTGTCTTAAACTTTAAGCATTTCTATAGATTGTATATGTATATTAATTTGATTATATGTGATTGCTTTTGGTTGCTCAAGGGTTTGTATAGAATATCAAGAAAACTTATTGGTCTTGGTACCATAATTAAAATATTTTTACTGTGAAGACTATGACCATTAAATGGCACTGTCTACTGAGTGAGGATGAGGCTAGCCATTTGTTAATGAATGAAATATGTTCTTCTAATTTAATTTTTTTTCCTGGTAGAGGTAACTACTGCCATATTTTTTAAATGTTGACTTAATCTCAATCTTAGGATGTACATGTGCATTTCCGTGCAGGACACTATGACAAGGCAGTAGCACGCATTTCCTCTCATTTTTATCCTGGTATTTACCAGGCTCAGTGTCTGCAGGTTCTCTGATGATCCCTTCTGCTGGGTCAAAACACTGAGGAATACCACAAAGTCACATTCACACAGCCATGGGGCATGGCCTCCCCACTGTGCCTGCAGAGTACTCATCCTGGGTGGGGGCAAACCATGAAAAATCTTAGTGTCTCTCAGCTTAGATTCAATCTCCTGGCTAGGATTACTGTGTTCTACCCCTAGACAACAGATACCATTTTTATGTCATTCTTAAGTCTACTAGATGTTTGTAGGTGTTTATTCACTGGTACTTGAACACAAAAATTTTAGCAGTAATTTATGCAACAAAGTAGATCTTTAGTTTAAGTTCAAATTTTCACCATCCGATGATAGTCTGTACATTTATTTGGTGGGTCTGAATGAGGTATTATCTTTTTTTTTTAAAAGAAGTAATTATTATTACTCAGTATCTCCCTTTGGGATTATAGATTCTGCTGATTTAAGATATCAAGAATTGGTGTGTGTCAAAAATCAATCTTAAAATCTTGATTAATAAATTAAGAAACATTTTGTTATGTTTCTTAAATGCCCCATGGCCTATGAGTGCACTTTCACTTAATTAATCTGAACATATTGTTAAATGCCCCATGGCCTATGAGTGCACTTTCACTTAATTAATCTGAACATATTGTTAAATATGTTTGTGTACTTTCTAACAACACCTACCATGCCTGAAAAAGGTCCATTATCACTAAGCATAATGGTAATCCAACTGCATATTTGCAGAATTTCTGACTGCATACATACATGTCTCTGACAGGCTATATGAATAACAGCAAAGCAGTCAAAGACACAGAAAATAATGACTGGTAGCATACAGATGGGCCTTGTACATTGGTTTGTATGTTCACAAGTATCCCATCATGTTAATACCTTACTTGTATTCTAAGTTAAGATGCAGCTGTGTACAACAATATCAATGCAACAGGATGGTTGGCCATTGCAGTGTAGTTTTCCATATGACTGGAATCACAACTCAAAGTAGGCTCTGTCAGTCTAATATAAAAGATTGCTACATGGACAAGGATCCCCAATATTAAAATTAACTTAAGGATTCCTTAATTTTTATTCATTCCTTTATACTGGCTTTTGAAGTGTCTGCTCTGATTTCAAAGGCTCCAATATTTTCAAAACCATATTTTCACCCCGAATAATCAATGATTCATTCTATGAGTTAATGAATCAGGGGTCTGAATCCACAGCAAATTCAAAATTCTTCTATTTACAACAGAGCATCACAGCCTCAGTGCTGAATGCAACATCCACAACCCATTCTCAATGCATGAGTTCTACCGAAGAATCTGTTTCTGCCTATTTGCTCTGTTTTACATGTGCATCAGGCGAACAGAACAAGAAACCAATACTACATCTGATAAATATCTAATGCCAACATGAGCAGTCTGTGGTCTGAACACCCTTTCAAATTTAACATTGTATTTTTTCCATCTGCACAGAGTGAACACAAGCTATGTGAAAAATATCATAATTTCTGATATGGTATTAAGTGAACAAGACATGATGTGCTGTATATTTGTACCGTGCAAATGAGTAGTTATGTGTAGTTTTCTTCTGCCATTTTCAGTTTGATCCCCAAGATACGTGATTTTCAAAAGCTTAAATTTGCATGTGATATCTATTTATTTTTTTACCTTATTCCCAAGCGTCACAATTTGCCCTGATGTGTTCAGAGTAATTTACATAAAGCTTGCAATTTACCAGAGAGTACCTACAATGGGCAACAAAGCAATTCTAAGATTAAGATATGACCTATGAAATTTGACAATTCATAGCAGTGCAAAAAAAAGTTTTGAAGTGACTCAAAACTAAAATCGAGGGCTACGCTCACTCACGCTAAGCCAATAATCGGCATATAACTGGTAAGATTTACACAGAACAACTTCACAAACCCCAACGAAGAGTCAAGAAACAAAAAAATGTTCAATTCATAGCGCATCGGGGGCCCAATTTGTGGAAGTCGGAATGTCCCTTAATACAAAAGTCAACTTTAAAAAGTATACCATCAAACTACCCTGAAGGAGAGATACTCTGAACATGACATTGACTTGTCTGGCCGCAATACTCAATTTCTTTTTTCTGCTGCTACCAGGCTGAAAAGATTGAGTGCAACTATATAAAGCGCTACCCCACAGAGCTACACGGTAAGTGATTAAACATTAATATGAAGTAGAAATGCATCACTTATACCAACGGCTGATAACTGGAATATGCAAGTACAACTAAACTGTCCCTGAGGAGTACATCCACTGGTGAGAAAACTGTCAGACCAGACATAACTCTGGGTCCCCCTATAGGGACAGCCAAGACAAGGAACAGATAATCTGTGTCGTCACTTCTACTTCTCCACAGAAAAAAACATGCCCCTTCCTCAAAAGATAAGGCTCAAAATGGTAAATATTAAATAACACTACAGGCACACATACCGGGAATGTCATATTGTGAGACCATACTGTGAAACTGCACAATTAAAGAAAAAATAGCATATTTGATTGGCATGCGTTAATTTTCATAAAAATGACTTTTGTTGCCATTTTACTGAAACATTTTTCACTCTTGCCATCTGGGCCTAAGACTATTTGTGTTAGGTACTATTTTTGCTTGTGACTGTTTGGGTGCTATATTTGTCTATCCAACAGGGATCTATCTGTCTATCTATATTTAGTCTTCTTTGTAGAATTCCCCAGTTTCAAGTTTTCCCTGTATCAACCAACTGTTTTTGCCTTCCACTAATGAAGTTGGCCAGAGGTTATATTACCACCTAATCAGTCTGTTTGTCAGTCCATTTGTTTTTCTGCATATGCACATTATATCTAAACAATGCCTACAGGCTTAATGTGAACCTGTACAATGGGATATAATGCTTCCTTGATAATGAGCTTGACCATTATTTGAAAAGTACTTGATTACTTTTCAAGAACATGTGTGGCATGTACATGTACAATGCAAGTACTCGAGTACAAGCACCCATTTCACAAATGTCACTCCTGAAATACTGACACTGATGGACACAACAGAAAAATTATTGTAAGTGGCACCACCAGTGTTGTGTATATAAAAGCCCTTGAAGATGTAAGGACATGCAAAATTTCAGACAGATACACAGATGCATTAAACCCAAACAATTGTAGGTGGACTTGCAGGTCTTGTATACAACAAGACTATTCAAGATTTATGGACATGCACAATTTCAGGTTGATAGGTAAAATCAATCCTGAGAAAAAAGCAGGGGCATACACTGTGCAAAAAAATATTTTATTCATGGATTAGGCTAACACATCAGTTGAATATGGACACCAATTATTTATATTGTCTGTACAGCTCTGCTTATATATATAGAGACCCACAGAACTCAGCTTGCTACCACAATAAATCTACTATCTTTGTTTACCAAAGTATCTCACAGTTCTTTGACTGTCTAATAATTCAGCCAAAAATCATTTAAGTAAACTTGAATAATATTTGTGCAATGTTACAGAATTTGAATTAAAAAAAGTTTTGTAGAAGAAGACTTTAGCAGCTATCAGTTTAGTATAGGCTTTCCATGACTCTACCCAAAATCAATTAACTCATTCCTATCTTGTACAACTGAGAGAACCCTACCATAGGATAACTCTGTGAAAAAGTAAACCATTTGGCCAGACAGTTTCATCATGAAACTTTTTAATGCAAAAGACTATTGGGGCTAAAATTACACGGTTTTTGCTTGAAAAAAAAGAACAGTTAATGTAGGTGCCAACGCAAAAACCTTAAATTCAAATATGAGTCATATGTCCAACATTTGCACAAAATTGGTGATGCTAGCTCCTGTTATATCTGAGGTTGTTATATTAGTATGCTTACTTGGTCAAATGACTAAGTACAAATTCCTGTAACTTGGCCAAATTCATCAAACCCAAACCATTTGGGCAAACTTGAGAGAGCTCACCTCTGGGATAATTTCTATGGAATATTGAACAATTTGGCTAAATGATTTATGAGAAGAAGATTTTCATTTTTTTTAGCTTTTCCCCCAGTAAAATGTATGTTGATGTAGGTGGCGCCACAAAAAGCTCAATTCTACAACTTTGACATGTGACTGCTTTTTTACAACAAAAATTGGGGATGCTAGCTACTGCTGTTCTTAAGAAAATATGGGTTAATGTACTGATGACTGATGACCCCTGTACAAAAAATGTTGAAGAAACTGAAAGACCCAAAGAAAACCACTGACCTTTGACAGGCAACTACAACCTGTTGAGAGTTTGAGTGAAACACCACTCCCTGTAATTCCTGTGTATTAATTTGACAGACTTGTCCCTATATCATCACAGTCACTGTATTGCCAAGATGTTAATTGTTGTTGGCAGCCATGTTTGAGAATTAAACTGTAGTGTTCCTCATGTGTCTCATGATTGTATCGGTTTGCTACCTGCTAGCAGTACTGACTTTTAAAATGCTACAATTATGTCCGAGAGAACCCCGACCTGGAAGGGAAAGAAAACCCTCTCTCAGAGCTTTGATAAGGATAAAACCCAGGTAGCAAGCAGAGAGCACCAAGGGATTTACTGCCTGACTGTCCAGCTAGGCAACAGTAGTTGTACATTTGAGAGACTTAGGAGCCTAACTAGATTACTTCAGTTGAGGAATTTTTTATCTGGTTGTATGTAAGTCAATTCATATGTGCCCTAGATCAGTGAAAAATATTTATAAAGGAATATGGAGTGATTCGTCATGAAGAATATAATTCAACATCTGATCTAAAAAAATCATCAATGTTTTTGTCACTGGTGGTGGGCTTGCTTCATCTTGATTGTTCTTGGTTGCTTAATTTCTGCAGGTCACCACCAAGGTCCAAGTATTACACTTATCTTACTAATTAGCAAACAATATATCATTTAGGCCCATATTAATTAACCCTTTACTGTTTCAGAGCCATTCAGGCTAAATCTAAACTGATCTCCCTCATTTTGGCTCAGTTTTTTTATGTCAAACATACTGTTATATATATTATTAGTTCTCAAGTTGTTCAAGTTGTAACTTAAAGAAACCTGCACTCTAGTAACCGTTGCCAGAGAATACCAGATACACTGAAAATTGAGAGATATTTTACCTGTAATGTATTTATATGCCTAAATTTTTCTGAAATCAAAATCTAATCAGAGAGGTAAAGGGTTTAAGATTCATATTCTTTTCTTTACAGAACATCTTATACATTTTATCTATTCAGCAAGTGTTCAACATAAATAGGGCTACAATATAAAAGGGTCAGGGTAAAGGGGGTATAAATTCCCCTAGCTAATCCATGGGGGTGAAATGGTGTGATCAAATTCAAACATTCAAGGACTCAAAATCGAATTTCAGTGTTAAGTGTTTGTTAACCCCCGCCCATGCATTAAAAGAAAGTGATATCAGTTACACAACTAGAATACGGGTAGTCGACAAGCGACTACGTGTATCTGCCTAAATCAGAGTGGAACGGGTGAAGTGAGGCATGGATTGAGTGGCAAGGGGAAATAGAGTGTTGCATATTAGCATGGATGTCTGCAGCCAAATTGTGTATGTAGGGTGCCCCCCCTACCACAAAATCCAGAAAGCCGTCCAAGTTGTATACATATGCAAAATTTAAGGCAGATAAGTCAAACCACTACATGTATACGAGTGATTTTAGCCCGTGGCAGACAAACAGATGGACGCTGAGCAAAAATGGTTGCAGGTGAAGCCACCAGTTTTGCGTATGATAAAGAGCTATGTGAGAACTATACACATGCAAAACTTTGGCCCAATCGGTCAAACGGTTCCCAAGATATGAGCTTGGATGTCTGCTGCATAAACTAGTATGCAGGTGGTGCCACCTGTCATAAAATCAAGAGAGCTGTTGGGGATGTATAAACCTGCAAAATTTTAGGCAGATATGTCAAACCACTGCCGAGATATGAGTGATTTTATCCCATGGCAGACAAACAGACAGGAACTGTGCAAAAATGGCTGCAGGTGGCGCCACCAGTTTTGCGTATGATGAAGAGCTATGTGAGATCTACACACATGCAAAATTTTGGCCCAATCGGTCAAACGGTTCCCGAGATATGAGCTTGGATGTCTGCAGCGTAAAGGTGAATGTAGGTGGCGCCACCTGTCATAAAATCAGAAAAGCTATTCAGGATGTATACGCATGCCGAATTTCAGGTGAATTAGTCAAGTCACTGCAGAGATATGAGTGATTTTAACCCAAGGCAGACGAACAGATGGACACTGTGCAAACATGGTTGCAGGTGGAGCCACCATTTTTGTGTATGTTATAAAGCTCTCCAAGGGCTACATTTGTGCAAAAAAATTTTCCTGATCAGTCAAACGGTTCCCTAGATATGAGCTTGGATGTCTGCAGCGTAAATGTGAATGTAGGTGGCGCCACCTGTCATAAAATCAGAAAAGCTATCCAGGATGTATACGCATGCCGAATTTCAGGTGAATTAGTCAAGTCACTGCAGAGATATGAGTCATTTTAACCCAAGGCGGACGAACAGATGTACACTGTGCAAACATGGTTGCAGGTGGCGCCACCATTTTTGTGTATGTTATAAAGCTCTCCAAGGGCTACATTTGTGCAAAAAATTTTTCCTGATTGGTCAAACGGTTCCCGAGATACCAGCTTGGATGTCTGCAGCGTAAACGTGAATGTAGGTGGCGCCACCTGTCATAAAATCAGAAGAGCTATCCAGGATGTTTACGCATGCCAAATTTCAGGTGAATTAGTCTAGTCACTGCAGAGATATGAGTGATTTTAACCCAAGGCAGACGAACAGATGGACACTGTGCAAACATGGTTGCAGGTGGCGCCACCATTTTTGGTGTATGTTATTAAGCTCTCCAAGGGCTACATTTGTGCAAAAAAATTTTCCTGATCGGTCAAATGGTTCCCGAGATATGTGGGTTAATGTGTGGAAACAGACGCACAAACGGACGCAGAGCGCAGAGGAAAGGTCAGAGGTCAAAACAAAATCGGGGCGCAGCAGTTCACATGTGACCCAAAGATAATCCCGGGTTTCGTAAAATTCCGCCCAGCGGTTACGGAGGAGTTCTCCGGACACCTACGCGGCCGCGGCGGCGGCGTGCAGCTGAAAACATAGTATCTGCAAAACTCTGTTTTGGCGGATACAATCATGCTGGATGCTTCACAGGTTCTTTTACAGTGTAATGTGACTATCTTGCCTTTCAGTATGAGAAATTATGAAGCAGACTTTATCTTATGTGTCTACATGTAGCAAGAGGTCCCCACCTCAGCTGATACATGCTATTTGCCAAAATTTATGAATGCTGATGACTGCCTCTACAGACCATACTGGCTTCTTGTTATCAAAACTTGTTAATTTTGACAATTGGCTCTAAAGACCTAGCACTAGAAGTAGAAACACCATTCATATGTATGTAGTACTTACTAAAGGTTACATGCATGCATGTAGGGTCATACTTATGAAGAGGGTAAAAATCATGTTAAACCAAAGTGTCTCTTTGCCCTATGTCTGTAAGACTGCTTTCCCATGTCACTGTGTAAATGTCCAACTCTGTCATCAATCATCTGCTGTCACTAACCATGCAGTCATATACCTCTCTATTAATAAGACAGATCAAGTCTGGATAAGCCTTTCTGTTCTTAATAAAGTCCCCTTTAAGGAGTCCTGGGTATACTGACATGTCTGTCTGCACAAAATTTGCACGAAGCAGCCAAAAATAGGAAAAATGATTATGTTTGAGATAAAATTAGCTGACACATATCACATACCAGCCCATATACTAAAATACTTGCATTCCCCAAATATGACTCAGAACTATGCTTAGGCCTAATTGATACATTTAATTTTGTATTATTTGCCAGATGAGTGGATAAACATTTATGTCACTGACTGTGAGTGACATATGGTGAAGAATCCGGGATACATTTTAATCATTCATCATCAATGTTTTTCTCCTGATTCTGAAAATTATTTACTCTAATTATCTGTGAGTACATGATGCAGCAGGCATTTTAATATTCTTGACTGATACTGCTGATAGGCCTACTTTGAGTGTGACACCAGTCACACAGAGAACTGCACTGTATGACCAGCCAATATATTGCATAAATACCTTTTTTAAACAGCCAGATATCTTAACATTAGGCTACCATGGAAGAATCAAAACAAAAGAATACATGCCAGTGTACAAAGTGAAACATAATTATATCCCATCTTCCTGGTATCTGCTGTCATTTTCTGTGATCACAGGACTTGGCGGACAGTTCCATATTTAACCGTGCCATCAGAAATTCAACCAAAAAGCCAGGAGATTTACCAAAATGCTGTGTTATAACAGAATTATTTTACAACATGATGCCTCTTGTAAGAAAGCACAGAATCACATATTATTGGTGGTCTAGTGTAGCTTACATGAAGGCTGTCAGGTGTTGTTGAAAATGATGAATCCATCTGCATCCTCAACTGTGGGATTCTCGACATTGGAGGGGATGTCATTCTCACTCTGACATCTCTATTGACCCACATATGTCAGAGACAAAACACTGCTATATTATACTCTTTTTAAAAGATACCAGTTTATCTTCTATTTAAGCAATCATACTTATTATGTATACAATATATACAGATGATAGATTATATCACAGTTATGATAATATATGATGCTATACCACCAGGTTTCACTATAAATAATATTTTGCATGGGAAATATATATTGCAGAAACATCCTGTATTGGACAAGTTTTGGCTGAAACACCTTTATTCACAAAGGCACTGTGCCAGGGAGCACAGCATGTACTCAAATCTTCCCTAAAATATGATGACTGTTTTGCTTGGTATAGGTTTATCGAATTGTATAACTGACCACTGGATACTTAAAATAAATTATTGAACTGAACACCCATACATCCTTCTTGGAAGGCCCAAGAAAGATTTAATCTTTTCATCTCAATACATTTTTTTACACTATCATTATCAACCTGAAAATAAAATGGTGTAATCCTTTACAATAAGTAAGCTATGCCTTTGGGTCTAGCCTACAGGAAGTCAAAGATTTATTTTTAATGTGGAAAGAAGATCTATGGAAGTAGGACAGACAGCCTCTTAAACTAATATTCCTTATGTATGGAATGCAAATCTGGCATGCGGAATAAGATTCCATTTGTACACATCTGGCTTGCACAAACAATCGCTTGGGTTAACTTGATAAAAACCTGCAGGAATGAATATAAAGCTGACACAAAAACGTAAGATTAATAATAATTTAATAAAAGCAGTGTTTCAACTAAGGCAAGGATGGCCTCACATGTACAAGTTTACTTGGAGTGTCGCGGTTCAGTGATTGCACACATGTGGTAATCCGTTGACCCAATTCAGGACACCAGCCTCAACAGCGATGTCGCAATCTGTTCAAAAATGCTTCAGAAACCGGTAGCTCCTGTATTTAAATGTTCCTTGATGTCTTCCTTCATCTTCTTTTTCCATGACCGTTGCATATATGAACCGTGCAGGGTTATTTTCGACTGTTAATGCTCACACACGGATATCTTGGCACGCGGATATTTGGTAAGCAGATATTTGGGAAGCGGATAACTAGGAAGCGGATAGCTGGGCAGACACTGCAGAATGCATATCAAGCAAAATAATTCACTTCATGCAGCAAGTTTTGCCTTTTCAACAGGATATTAGAGAGCAATACACAAAAAATATGCATGTTTCCAGGCTGGTACACATGAAATCTATCAACTCCCATTCCAAATACAGCATTCCATAAACAAGGAATCTTAGTTTTACTCAGAAACAACTCTTTGGTAATGGAACTGACCAACTACTTTTGCAAGGCAGCAGCAGAAGAAGTTTACGATCGTGGAGCAGCTACAGGTTACCACCCAGGGTGAGCACTCTGCAGGCTTAATGGGAAGGTCGTGGCCAACGACCGTGTCTCACTCACAAACAATTGCGCCTTTCAGGGGTCCTCGGTGGTATGATTACCAACCCCGGGCCTGCAGGTGCAGTAGTCACCGGGCCTGGTTAATGCCAGGTTATCAAATGAGAGGAAACTTGTGATACTGCCCTGTCACGTAGTCCGAAACCGGAATGGAAATCTGCAAACGTACATATAATTAGTTAAGCTAGCATTAAAAAAAAATGGAGGCGGTTACCTCCAGCAAAAAAAAAAAAAAAGCAGCTACAGGTTGCTGTGGTCAAGACCTCAGCCCTGCGCGCTCCTTAAGCATGTTCTCTAAGCCAACAGACATGATGCCACACCAAGCCAAGCAGAGAGCCACGAGAGGCCGCCACCGTACATCCCGAACCGATGACCTTTTAGGAAAGCTACAGCATCCACAGCCACAAAGGCAGAAGTAACCTACATTCCCTCTACCAATCCCAGCTGCGGAGACCCAGCCATGCCCTTCGAGAGCCGAACCCGATCTTGTGAACGACAATGTTTCAAGACGCATCGCCTTTATACTTGCAGTTTCGCCTATTTGGACCGTATTAACCAGTTTACCCAGTTATGCAAGTTTTAGCAAGTTTTTTCATCATCAGCATTACTTTTGCAAGGATCTTGACAAATTTAGTGTGTACTGCATGGTATTTCAGGTTTGTTCACAGATATTGAGCCTACACTAACCTCTCACCTGTTCAGCATGGTTCCATTAAACCATGTAACCTAAGGTGGTTGGTTGCATATGTGCACAGGATTAAAAGTCCCTAGCTGCAAAACGCCTTTTGCAGTTGCAGAATGTCCTTTGCAAAACTCTGGTTTGTCCGACTCGCAGCCAGATGAATTTGTTCGGTGGAGGGACCACCACTTGTTATAAACACATGGATATAAGCAATTGTAAAACCTTTGTTTGGTGGGATCAGCCTTTTCCAGACTTTTTTTTTAATTAAGGGTTTAAGGGATTTTATTTAGTTAATGGACATCAGATATAATAAAAGGCCCACATAAAAGGTGCAAGATACCAATATTAAAAGTCTTATTTTTAACTAACTATAGGAAAAGAACAATTTTCTTAATATCTAATCAAGTGAATCTTTGCAAGACTGAAACTTGATGTCGCAGATCAATCCGCTCACCAAAACTGCTGGTTCTAATTGGTTGATGAACAGTCAAAACTTGTGTTGGACGAATTGTCTTTACATTAGCTTCTGATCAGAGCAGTCACAGACAATCAGTAAATTTAAGACATGAAAAACACTTGATGACTGTCTGCAATTGCCAGACAGCCTGATTAGGTTCCAACACAAAAAATCAAAGAACAAACATGAAATATCTAACAAATACAAAACAATGGTATTCCTATATCTGGATCAGCTGGTGTCCCATGTATGGTCTAATTCTCCACAGAGATAAAGGAAAGAATGCAACATCAGAAGAGTAGGTGAATACACCTACATATGGCATCATTCAACTCATATGTCACTTGTTAAATTGTCTTAAAAAAATAAATCGAGGTCTCAATATCAAGATAAAATGATACAGGAATAAAAAAAAGAAGGACAAGATAAAATGTTAATTGTGGGTAAACTGACCTTTCCCATCACACTGGCCACACCTGCTGTTCCTGATTGGCACTTACTGTTTGTAATATTGACATAAAAGAAGGTACTTTATAAGATTTCACATGATTTTACTTAATAAACTTACAATACATTTTATGGTTTTCTGGCATGTATTTTATTCCACAAGACAACACATACAATGCTGGTTTATCGGACCTGAACACAACAGGCAAACATTACATGCAGTGTGCATGCCCATGGAAAAGGTCAATTGTGTCAAGTGTATACTAAGCTATGAATGACGCATTAATGCAAGAGAATACATGTGAATTCGCAACCTAAACTGAAAACTGGTCTCTATAGTATAGAGTCATTTCCTGTGTCACGTACAAGTAGGCTGCACCTAGCAACCAGTGTGAGCCATGCATGTGTTCATGCGGTCAGAAATTCAACAAATATGTGGAGGGATTTTACCAATGTGCTGAGTTAGAATGGAACTTTCCTTGTTCATGTTTGGTGTCATTAGAAAGTACACTTAAAATGCAAATGATTAGTCTGGTTTATGTCAATTGACAGTGTATCTGTAGGCAATGAGACATTGTCAGAAATGACAAAAATATTTGCATCCTCATGTGTCCTCATGTGTTCCTCACACCTAGTTGTAAAGGCACTCTGGCAGGCCAGTAATCTGGTCATGATGTCAGATGGCCGATATGGCTCTAGTGTGACAAGAGCTTTGATCTGGAGCATGCGCGACAACTGTCAACCAAGAAGAAGAAACATGAAAGAAGATACAAAGAATAAGCACTGGTTTGAAGTTTGAAAAACTCTTGATTTGTGAAGTTGCATAATATGACCATCAAATGGCTTGCGTGCTACATTTTTGTTTTGTGAAACTGATCATGGCCACCAGTCTACAGCAGTAAGCAAACAGTTTCAGAATGAAATACTGGCACATACAATTATATTTTAAGGAGAACACACTATATTGCATGTATATAAAACATACCTGGTATGTTAATAGGTTACTTTAACTCTAGTGAATGATGATGGTCTCAACTGGCCCACACAATGCCCACATTGGTAAAGGATAAAATATCCCTTAAACAAAAAAATATTTTGCTGTTCCAGGTTACTTTAAAAGTGGGATGTTTCTTGGGTGTTAACCTAGCCTCCTCCAAATTTCTTCAAAACATGTTCATAAACTTTTAGTACAGTTACTATCATACAAACCAAGTTTAACCAACTATTTAAAAATGATAGAAACATAATACCTCCACCTCCTGGTAAAGTTTAAATGATTATATCACAACCACATCCTGGCTTTCACTCAGAGGTTCCTATCTTTGTATCAGATTCTCCGGACTGGATATAAGTTATTTTTTCTATTCATGCTGCACCTGCTGAACCTGAAACTTATAAATCACCTCTGATCCAACATAAATGATGATGATTTAAATGGGTGTATCCCTAAACCCATTCATCATTTACTGGTAATTTCTGATACCTTTTTCTATGATTCCTAAATATTTTCTTGTGGATATCTTTTTTGAGCAATACTGCATCAAACAAACCAGACATTTAAAATATAATTGACTGTGATCCATCATATATGTAAAGCAATAAAGTAGGAACATGTTATCTTTATTGTGATTTAAATATCAGAAACGAAGGTTGCATAGGGCGCATAGGTACAAGTGAACTCTAGTTATTTAACGTTGGTGATCATATAAGCTCGCGTCACTCGTGAACCCGAGCCGTGTGCATTTCAGTAACAGAGGGTCAGTTGGTTTATGGCCTGGGCCTCGTGCGGGACTTTGCACCTATTTCATTTTGAAGTCTAAATAAATAATATCGCTGAAAGTAAATATATTATGGGGCGTAGAAGAAAACCGTCTAAGACTGAACATGCACAAGACTCCTTAATGGAGAAAATGTGTGTCGAGGGATTCCAGCCAGAGACGGTGAATACTATGAAATTCAATGGATTTTCTAATGTGGACTCTGTCAGTTTGCTGGCGGGCAATATGGAAGCTCTAAAGGAACTTCAACTGCCATTAGCAGAACGCCTACGACTGGAAAAGTTCTTGAAGTCCATCTCTAGAAAATCTGAGCCAAGCATTCCTTATACAGAAACTGTCGGGAAGGACACTACCCTCGCTGAACTTTTAACCGAGATAGCAAGAGACCCGCATGAGCCACAGGCCAATTCTGCCACTGACCAAGCCGCCATCTTGGACCCACAGGTGTACTTGCGTGGTCATAAGAGGACAGGTGAGTCGGAATGTGTGTACGACATAGTTGACTACGTCAGCTTAGTTCCACCTGTGTTTGAAGATCAGGTATTAAATGACTGTAATGGCACTCAACTGTTCATGAGAGGCACAACGCGTAAACCAAAACTAGAATATCTTACCATTGAAGATTGGTGTTTAGCAAATTCGAGAATCATGAATTTGGTGATTGTAAATGGAGAGTTAAACGAGCAATTGATCAAAGACTATTTGTCATATACAGTTAAAGTCTGTTAGCTTTTCAGGAAATACGAGCGGGTCTCAGTGCTGCATTTTGATAAGGAATATAGGCATATGCAGGGCCTGTATAAATTTAGGTGGGGTACTGATGCACCTCATCTGTTTAACGTACATCTGGTGCGGAAGTCTGAGCACGTGCAGCTTAACAGCGTCAGGAGTAGACCGACATTTAAGAGAGTAGAAGGTAACAGAGAAATCTGTAGGTTATATAACAGTGAACGGGGATGTTGGTATGGAGATTCCTGTAAATACAGGCAAGTGTAGTGCTCAAGGTTGCCAGCAGGCTCACACCCGAATGGCTCACGTAGCCCCCTCCCCCTCATCTGCTCAAATGGCACCAGTGCCACCTAGTGGCAATGTGCAGTGTTGACCCAATGCGGATGAAACGACAGCGAAATCAACGCTTGATATAAAAGTGTGGAAACAAGAGTTAAGAAATGATTCAGACAGAGACTTTCTTTCGACCGGAATTGAGCAGGGGTTTCACATTATAGATAAGGATGCTAAAATAGTGAATGCGGAATTCAGGAATCATAAGTCTGCAACAGATATTCAGGTTAGGGATCAAGTTGAAAAGCTCATTATTAGAGAGATTAATTTAGGTAACTTTGTAATCACAAGTGAAAAGCCAACTATTATTAGTCCTTAAGGGAGTGTAACTGAAGCCGACGGTGGTATTCGTCTGATCCACGATTGTAGCCTCCCAAGAGAAAATAATTTGAATTCTTACGCGCCAATATGTGAGAAACAATCCTACGAATCTGTTGATACTGCAGTGTCGCTGATTAAACCAAGAGCGTTCCTCGCAAAAATTGACATAAAGTCTGCGTACTGTAATGTGCCAATCAACACGTACTCACAACAAGCTACTGGTCTACAGTGGGTGTTTAAAAATGGCCAGCATCGCTACTTTTATGATGTTAAACTGCCGTTCGGCGCGCGAGCGTCACTATCTTTATTTCATAGGATCTCTCAAGCTATCAAGCGTATGATGAACCGTAGAGGCGTCAACAAAATAGTCGCATACCAGGACAATTTTCTGGTTATCGGTGACACTTTTCACGAGTGTAGAAAGGCCTGGAATACTCTAAAGAGCCTCATTGTTGCATTAAGGTTCCCCTTGAACGAGGAAAAGCTGATAGCACCAACGACTGCGCTGGATTTTCTTGGAATACGCATTGACACGTGTGACTGCGCACTTTCGCTGCCACGGGATAAGCTAATTGATTTGCGTCATACTGTAGAGCAATACTTACAAAAGAAACGTGTCACGAAACAACAACTACAAAGTATCGCGGGAAAACTCAATTTTGCAGCAAAATGCGTTCGTGGAGCACGCACTTTTCTGCGGCACATTCTTAAAGCTATAAGTTCGTTAAAGCGGCCTTATCATAAATTAAAACTCCAAGGAGCAGTGAAGAAGGATCTAATTTGGTGGCGCGATTTTGTTGTACAATTTAACGGTGTTGTTCCTTTCATTGATCCCCGTCCAATTACTCCGGTTATGACCGACGCATGTGTACAGGGCAGCGGAGCTGTATTCCACAATGGTGATTTTTTTTTACAAGTTGGTCTCATGACTATCCAGAATTTCAAAATCTGCCTATCAATTATAAAAAAAAGGCAATGGCTGCATTGGCAGTGTTACGATGGGGTCTTTTATGTGCTAACAGAATTGTGTATGTACAAATGGACAATCAGTGCGGAGTGTCAATAATTAATAAGTGTACTGCAAGAAGTCCAGCTCTCATGGTTCTGCTGCGTCAGCTGTTTTGGTGTGCTGCGACCTACAACTTTGTGGTGAGAGCTGTCTATGTACCAGGGGAAACTCATGACTTACCAGACTCAGTTTCGCGCCTGCATGAGTCTGGTCAGATTCTGCGCCTTGAGGCCCTGTGGAATGTAGCTTTTCATGGTACCTGTAATCACCAGTTTTATAATATCGACTTGCTAAATCATATTTCAATGTCATCGCTGTGCGTCAAATTTTGCAGGTCTCTCAGTGCAGGAAGTGGAGGGGTTATTGGATGCCCAAGCCCGAAAATATCGAAAAGCCGCATTTGCCAAGAGCTCAAAAGCTTGCTATAGGTGTCAGTTGAAGACCTACTATAAATTTTGTGCTGACATGGGATACAACCCGCTTCCTCTGCAGAGCGATCATTTATATCGTTATGTTGTATATCTCTCCACGTTTCTTAAAGTTAGATCAGTTACACAGTATCTGAATGTGGTTAGGCTGTTACATGTTGAGAACGGGCTGTGTAATCCTATGACTGGAAATATGTATCTTAAAGGGCTGTTTAATGGCATGAAACGAATAAAAGGCAACGACACCAAAAGGAAGTTACCGATCACGCCTGGCATACTGCGTAATATTAGAGACCACTTAAACCTGTAAAACGGCCGTGATCTATCCTTTTGGACAGCATGCCTTCTCGCGTTTTATGGAATGCTGAGGAAGGCTAGCCTTTTCCCGAGGGGTGGTAATTCTTCACAATTCATTACATTACAGCACTGCATGGTTCACGAGTGGGGGGTAGTGGTAAATCTGAGGCAGTCGAAAACCAACCAGTTTCGTGAGTGTCTTCCTTACATGTTGTTGCCTTGGAACGAGGATAAAATATTATGCGCAGCTAGGATTCCGGAACGCAGACCCAATTCTTTCATATTTATGTACCAGGGTAACAAATCTGCCAGTTCTCTTACATATCAAGGTTTCCCACTAATGCTTCAGGATATACTTTCCAAAATGGGTCTCCCTGTGCAATGTTATAGTGGCCATTCTTTCTGTAGAGGAGGTGCGACATTGGCTCTAAAGAGTGGTGTCCCAGTCGAGGTAATAAAGGTGCAGGGCGATTGGAAATCCCTGTCATATCTTGATTATCTGGATACATCAGACGAAAATGATCGGGCTAAATTCATAGAGCATATGTATTAATCACTGATTAGTGTATAAACGACAGAACTTTAGTTTGCATAATGTTTCGCAATAAACCAGGGTACCCCCAAGGTTCAGTAGTTTATTATTATTTAAGTAAAGCAATAAAGTAGGAACATGTTATCTTTATTGTGATTTAAATATCAGAAACGAAGGTTGCATAGGGCGCATAGGTACACGTAAACTCTGGTAATTTAACGCTTGGGTGATCGATCATATAAGCTCACGTCACTGGTGAACCCGAGCCGTGTGCATTTCAGTAACAGAGGGTTAGTTGGTTTATGGCCTGCGCCTCGTGCGGGACTTTGCACCTATTTCATTTTGAAGTCTAAATAAATAATATCGCTGAAAGTAAATTTAATATGGGGTAGATCACCCTACCCTCCCACCCTGGAACTCTGTATGTGTGTAGGATGATTATCATATGTTATATATTTATCTTGTGATTATTATGTCATTGATTGGTGTTATTTCATGTTTATTGCCTTGCATTGCATTGATCCGCAAATTTAGTTTGCATAATGTTTCACAATAAACCAGGGTACCCCCAAGGTTCAGTAGTTTATTATTATTTAAACAAATATAAATATTTGTTACACTAAACCCATTTATTTTAATACTGAAAGGTATACTCATCTTATGGATTATGGGTAAAAAAAAAAAGACTTGGACAAAAACCTGCATGGACAAATTGCCCCCATGTAATTGTCAAAAGTGTATACTGTGTTTTACAGACCATATGGATACTGTGCAAGCATGCATACAGTACTTTGTCTGTAATAACTGCTCTGTACACTATATATAAGTTAACACCTTGTGCAGAGGTCACTCTACATGTGTTCTAGTTATCTTCCACTTTACTTCTGCTTACTATAGCACTGTTTTGCAGGATACAAATGTTCCAACCAATCAGCTCTAGGTAAAGCAGGTCTGTCAAAATTTGAATACTCCATGCTTGTGCTCTAGTTTGAAGTTATAATATGTATAATATTTACAAATTGGCTTGTATTTTTTAAATTTCAAATCGCAGTTTACAGTTTGTATTGAATATATCAGTGAAATATGTTTAAATTCAATATGCAGAGAATATAATCAGTCTGCATTTATGGGTATTGTATATATTAATCCTCATTTTATATATATACAGTAGATCCTCCCAATTACAGACAATGACCTGGGGTTTTTTTTCCAGAATAGATAGGTGCCTGCATTAGAGGTTTTTAATCTCAAGATAACTTCAAATGCTTGTATAATGAGGTTCCCTGTATAATCATCAATTTGTGGACCAGAATTATCTTATTGGTTTTTAAAGATTAATGTAAATACATTGTACAAGGATATTATAAAATCTGCTCAGTTGTTTTCTAATCAGTGCCTTGCATATACTAAATATAGTTAATTACTGAAACTGTCCTGTAAACCAGCTGTAATGTCAGAGGTGAAGGCTTCTGAACTAAATTAGCTCTGCTGCAAAAACCACCACAAATTAAATTGAATGATTCCATTTACATTATGACAACATTATTTTTAGAAACCAATTCAGGTCATCTCTCAATGGGAGAACACTGTATCCATCAGTTTACTTAATAAAAATACATCTGTCAGGCAATCAAATTTCAAATGAGAATAAATACCGTTGAAATGATTAGTACATTATGAATTCATATGCTTAAGGTTAATGTTTAGAGGACCATAAAGACTGAATATTGGTTCAGTGCAGAAAAGCCAGGGATAACATTAATCATATAAAAACATTGGTAATCGATGCCCATGCTCACAGCTGATGGCTGAACAGAGTTGTTAGTCATATGAGTGTGATATGACTTTAATACGGAATATGTGCTAATCTGCTGGCCCAAACAGCTGTGAGCATTAAGTATAAAGTTTATGTGTCATGATACATCAGTACTGAAAGTGTATCCATGGCTCAATAGATGCTATACATGGGATAAAATTTATTATAATTTGCATGCATTTTAACAGAATATAATTTTAATAACTTACAAAATACATATACAAACAAGTGACCCATGGGTCATGAGGCTCAGCTGACAAGCATGACCTGTATTTAAAGCCTGATGGTATATCATATGGTATCTGACCATACTTGGAAGATGGAAGGTTTGGGATGAAAAGTCTGACTTGAAATGCATCCACAACTTTTTTTCAAGAAGCTGGTCCTGTGACATTGACCTTTGACCCTAAGACCTGAATATCAAAAGGTTTGTTCTTCTATTGACATGTAAGGTTTGGGATGATTATTTTGGCTATAAGAATTAATTCTGGGAGGTGCAAACACACCCTGTAACTCAGAGAATATAGGTCACAGTGACCTAATTTCAGATCTGCAAGGAGATCTTTTTAGTACCTCTAAGACTGCATAGGGTTCATGTATCTAGCCCTTACAGTTACAATTTGTGCCCTGCTTACGGCCGGATGGCTGGCCGGACTAACAGACGGAAGGCCGACAGACAAAGACCCATCGCTATAGCACAGCATGACTAAAAGTCAGCTGAGCTAAAAATCACTGAAACTGCACTGACAAAAGGATTTCTAAGGTGGCTAACTGGCAGACATAATGGATTTCTGACAAGTCTGACATTTGATATCACACATCCTCCAATAAGAGACCAAACTTGTAGCAAATTCTCCAAAGGATGTTACAGTAATGAATGTCCAAAACAATTCAAAAGGCATTTTCAGGCCCCTTATATTAGATTTATAGATATGCAAATGTAAAAAGTGTAAGTCCAATATTTTTTATTATCACTCTGCTTTTCAATGGGATCAGCAGGGTAGGTAAACTGCAAAACCTGAAAGAAAAGAAATGCAGAAAGCATGTCTAAAGGTCTTGTAATAAAAAAAAGCCATCCTAAATCCAGGTACACATCCACATATTATGAGAACAAACATTTGCTTTTATATCTGGTGATTTATATAAAAATATTCAGATATCTAGGAAACTAAGTTTATTGCTATGATTCCATAAAATAAACTGCAAAATGTTCCCATCATCTTATAAATCAGTAGCTAAACCTTAATACTATACTCTCACAGTCTTAATGCCTGGCTGAAGCATTACGGCAACGGTGTTTTTGTTATGCAGTAACGAGGTATTTATCACTCAGCCTTAACTTAACAGGCTGATACAAAAGAGAGTCATATGTCACCAGCATCACTCACAATTACAGCCACACAGTGAGATGTACCATAACCAATGGTTATATGTACAAGAAAAATAGAGATGGTCTACAAAATAAGTTATTGTGAACATCCCTGACCTATGACCTTGGCCTTTTGCCATCATATCAACTGGATTCTTTCTAAATGATGGGTAACTACTAACCACTTACATCTGGCCGGGTGTAATTACTTGGCAACCAATGAGTGAATAACTTAAACCTGCAACCTTTAACCTCCTGACCAGCTGACCTCAAAATCAATTAGTTATTTCTTCATGCAAAAAGACCCATAAATATGAAGTTTGAATCACACTCAGTGATGCATAGATGTGGCATATGTGAAAGACTGAAGGTTTGGGTTGAACAGTTTCACTTGAAATATATTCACAAGCATTTTGAACAATATTGTGACCTTGACCTTTGACCTTTTGAACTCAACATCAACAGGCTTCTTCTCCTATTGGTAGGTAAGCCATATATGACGGAAGGAAAGTACAGATTGAAAAGTTTGCCTGAAAATGACTCCACGCAGGAAGAAGGTGCTGTGAACTTGACCTTTGACCCCAAAATCAACAGGTCTTTTCCCTTGTTGGCAGAGAAGCGATATCAGTGCTGAAAGGTTTGGAATGAAAGGTCTAGCTTGAAATGTGTCCACAACCTTTTCAAAGAAGTGGATCCTGTGACTCTGACCTTTGACCTTGTGACCTCAACATCTTTGAATTCTTCTCCCACTTAGTAGGTGAGCTATATGTGAAAGATCAAAGAATTGGGATGAAAGGTTTGGCTTAAAATGCCTCCACAGGCTTTTCAAAGAAGTTGGTTCTGTGACCTTGACCTTTGACCTTGTGACCTCAAAATAATTATGGTTCTTCCACTGTTGGTAGGTGAGCTGTATGTGAAAGATTTAAGGTTTGGGATGAAAATGTTGGCTAAAATAATTATTTCTGGGGGGTGAAAAGACACCCCATAACTTCGAGAATATAGGTCGCAGTGACCTAATTTCAGGTTTGCAAGGAGATCTTTTTATAACCTCTAAGACTGCATAGGGTTCATGGCCCTAGCCCCTATGGTTACGATTTGTGCCCTGCTAACGGCCGGCCGGCTGGATGGCCAGCTGGACTGCCGGCCGAACAGACAGACGACTGACAAAGACCAAACACTATAGCCCAGCATGACTGAAAGTCAGCTGAGCTAAAAAAAGAAGTTTATTTTATAAATATATATATAAATATGTTACATTGATTGTATTATTAGTTATATTAGCTTATGTGAGGTACTCTCCATGCATGGCTCACATGGTAATCTGACAGGAGCCTTGAATACTGGTAGTCTTTAGGGATGGTAGACACTTAAGGACCGAGAGATGACCACCCACCTTGGACAGCGAGGCCATTACAACCCCATGTCACAGCAATGCAAGCAATCAAACACAGGTTGCCAGCAGACAGTGCTGAGCTTGTTACCACTTAAATGTCCATGCATTATACACATATGAGTGTGTATTCTGGTGTGTATGTCAACTTGAATCTTATTTATGGCCCTCAAAATAGAAAAAAACAACAGTTCCTGTCACAAGATATCAATCATAAACTTTAACATGTTGTTGTTGCACAGTGACTGAATGTGGAAGATCTCATGAAAGGGCAGTGACAAACTTTAAAATAGGTTCAGTAATGGATATTTCAAATATGGATCATTTTACCCAAGATGCTAAGTGGAGAAAATATTTTGGCCAGGCCAGTAATATATAGTAAATTCGTCAGCTTGTTACTGGCTTAGATCACAAACACACAGATAGTTGTTAAAAAGGTAATTAACATGATACAGAACAGACAAGTAAATGTATGTATAGCAAAGAACTTTCTCTTGTTTACCGAGTTATCCAAAATTAACCCTGTTTACAAACAATACTAAAAGATAGTGTTTCCCTACTGATTGTATTTAAATGCAGGATTTATACTTTTAAATTACTTTGAAAAATGATTTTATAGCAAAACTACTGGGTAAATTTTGATTATTTCTATAAATTATGAAAGTAAAACAAAAAACATGTTCAGTACCTGATCAATTAGTTTAAATATTTTTACTTTTGGGAGTATATACTATTTATTGGGATGCAGATGGATTACTCTGACAAAACTTGGCATATCATGAAAAACTAGATGTGTCGGAACGACACGAATGCCCCCGCCTTGGGCAAATTAGAAACATTTGTAAAATTTTGAAAATTTTTTTAAGTTCAGGAGGTGTCATATGGTCAAAAGTAGGTCAACAAGGGCAAAATGCAAACTCGATCTGTAACGGGTCATTATCAAGCAACACACCAAAAATCATGCCAGTATATGCAGGCATTGTGAAAAAAAGTCCATACATGTGCATTTTCCATAAAAATTTCTGTCTTTCATGAAATTTTCTATGTTTAGGAGCCGTAAAACAATCAAAAGTAGGTCAACCGGGAGGAAACGCGAACTCGATCTGTAACTGGTCTATATCTGTCCACACATCAAAAATCAGGCCAATATCTGCAGGCACTGCGAAAAAAAGTCCGTACATGTGTATTTGTCATGAAATTTCATATTTTTCATGAAATTTTCTATGTTCAGGAGCCGTAAAACGGTCAAAAGTAGGTCAACCAGGACGAAACGCGAACTCGATCTGTAACTGGTCTATATCTGCTCACACACCAAAAATCAGGCCAATATCTGCAGGCATTGCGAAAAAAAGTCCGTACATGTGTATCTGTCATGAATATTTCTATTTTTCATGAAATTTTCTAAGTTTAGGAGCTGTAAAACGGTCAAAAGTAGGTCAACCCGGACGAAACGCGAACTCCATCTGTAACTGGTCTATATCTGCCCACACACCAAAAATTAGGCCAATATCTGCAGGCATTGCGAAAAAAAGTCCGTACAACTGTTTGATTTCGGAATGACGGAAGGACGGAATGACGGAATGACGGACATGGGTAAAACTATATGCCCCGGCCACTTTGTGGCGGGGGCATAATAAAAAAACAGCCCTGTCTGTGTCTAGAACAGAAAGGCTGTGATATGCACAGCCAGAAATGTTTGTAGCCAAAACATCACACATTCTACAGACAAAAAGGGTGGTGGGGTGTCTTCATTGCCTGTCCAGGTCTTCTTAAATTTTGCTGCTGTCAAAACATTACATCAAATATATTATCTATCAAAAAGATCTTATTGAAACTCTCTGTTTCACTCTCATATCTATGTTGCCATCTATCTATTCCATTCTGATGGCTGCAGGGAGGATGTTCTTACAAAGGAAGACATGTCAACTCCCTGTATATGGTCTTTATATGTCAAAAGACCTAAGGCTTTGCCAGCTGGTAAATGGAGAGCAGGGTATATTTTTAACATGCAGTTGACAGCGGTTTGTGCTGTTAAAAGTGGAAATTTGAAGTTAAAATTCTTAATTTGTGTGGACAGTTTTATGCCCATGGGTAAATGACTGAATTTTATTGATCACTCATATGAAGATTATACACCATATAATTGGCTCGGGTGAGTTTGCAATCATTCTGTTATATTTCTGTAATGATTATACAGATTTGTCATATTTTCATTCACAATTCATTCATATTTTCATATTATTCAAATAAGCTTATATATATACAAACATACAGACTTAGATCAACTGCTATTGGTATTTAAAAGGCCTCTGTCTCTGATATGTTTCTGGTTTCTTGGTTTCAACATCTGCATAAAGTTGGGCCTTATAGGGCGCATTTTATGTTGGCAGGGAACACTTAATTAGAAATTTGTGCAGTTCTAAAGTTTCCTTAAAATATAAACTAATGGAGAGAATGCTCTGGATGAAAAGAAATGCCATATATAACCTTTGAACAGTGGAGTAACATTATGTCAACATCACAGTTGTAACCTTTCTGTATTAATGCAAATATAATGCAAGTTATCAGTGCTTGATTTAAATTTGACCAAGATATTAGAATCTGCTTGAGTTTCCTTTATTTTCACATGATTCACAAGCTGCATTAATTAATCAATTAATAACTGATCATTGGTGAAACATTTCTCTCAGTCATCAAACATATAAGAAATGAAACCATGCAACACCTGACACTAGTTAATACAGTGTAAATGTTAAAGCCAGCTATTCATCTGCCTTTTCTGTGTAATATATGTAATTCCTGGCTTACATATTAACAAACCTCTGCATACATATTAAACTTTAGGTAATTCCTATTGAGCAAGTTCTTATAATGCCTATGTGTTGGATGTATGAGCTTGTTTTTTTTTTTTTTTTTAAGCTGTTAGTGAACACAGTACAGGCATCACTGTTGACAAACAGGAAAAATCATGTTACCTAAGGTGTTTGGTTGCATATATGTGTGTAAGCTAAAAGGTCACTTGCTGCAAAAAGCCTTCTGCAAAACCCTGATTCATCATATTTGCACCTGATGTCTTTGTTGAATATGTTTCGATTAATTTTGTGGGCCCCCACGTTATAAACAGGTTTAATATAAACAAAATGAACGACCTGTGAGTGGTGGGATGGTCATTTTCTGGTCTATTTTGATGAAAGGTGCAAGGGATTATCTTTATGCAAAAGATGTCAGATATCAGAATAGGGTCCTTTAAGGACTCCTTTTATTCTGCACTATCTGTGCTAACTATGAAAGATGCTCCAGCATACTCAGCCCACTTGGCCAGAATACAGAGCTGCCTGAGAACACATTGTCTAGGTAACATTATGGAATGTAACATCTTATCATCATTCCCAGACGCTTGGAACACCTGGTTGTTCAGCCATATACCTTAACCCACCGCCAATTAACTTAACCTGTATTATCCTCTATCGATTGCCATCAGTCATCTGTATGCCAGTTAATGTGGGAGCATCACAACATCCCCACAGACAGTTTGCTTTCAAACCTCCAGGAAGCCATCAGACCAACTCAGGAAGCCATCATATATGTCAGACACAACATCTAAAAGGGTTTTACATCATGCTTAACAACTGCCAGCTTATCTCCTTTCGGGCTGCATGTCGATTCTTGTCTACATAGGCTCCACTGCTGCTTTCTACTGTATGTTATTGTACAGTATTCTGTTCCCAATATATTTTTAAAGCCAACTGCAGTCCATGAACATAGTAAGTTTCTAGCCTCCAGCTTTCAGTCAGCTGATGTAAAATATTTGTGATGATCCAGTCTTGCTAAACTGGTAAAAGAATTAAAATCACTACCAGTTTATCACAATTAAAATGATAGGACACACCATGCCATGAAGTACAAATTATTGAGAAATCTGATGTTTTGTATAAATATTCATACTAATACACCTAATTTTCTAGAATATCCTGAAAACTTATCCATTTTTTTCATTCAATGCCAATTCTAGCTAAGCATCTTTGAACACATCTCTTTAAATAAAACTACGTGAAAAATGAGCTCTGTTTAAACAAAATGTATGTCAGCCTACTTTAAAGTTTTAGTGCAGAACTTACCAATCTATATTTAAACAAATTAAGAAGTTTCTATCTATAAAAGATATGAATGGTGCCTCGCTCCTGTGCAATGTGAATTAAAGGTCTATCCGTGCAGCAAGGATTAGTTGTAGTCAGTTGAATAGTAAAATGGGTAACTTTCAGTCATTTTTTGTAACAGACAGATGGTTTTGTATAAAATATTCTTTAGAAAAAGATGTATTAAAATAATAAAGTGTTCACTCTATATCTCCCCATCTCTTATCCTTGTAATTTTGGAATATCTCAGGAAAACTCTGAAACATAAAGTGAAGGAGTAACAAATAACTTTTAAACTGGAATTAATGGAACATACTTGAGCTAGATGTGAAATCAGAGCCTACAGACCTCTGGCGGAATCATAATAAAGCTTTCTCTGTTCCTGTTTACACAGTGTATGATTCACTGGTCCAGGTCACAGGTAAGCCTTAGAGCAAAGCCACCCTTAAATATCTTTGAGCTGGTGTGGCTATTGGCCTGGATCAAGTAATAGCAATATGTCACCATTGTACAGAATCCTTTGAATGAAAACATCCCTGAAGTAGGTATAACCTAACCCTAAATAAAATTTTATCAAAACCCAATCAGAACTTTCTGCATAAAGTTGCAAACAGACAAACCAAAAAACATGATAAAGGGGAAAACATATACCTCTCCTCATTGGGGTGGTATAGTATTATCTATGTGGCTGACAAGATGAAAAGTCCACCCAGTGTTTTAAACTGACCAGTACCTTGAATGGAAAATGGTGAAAATGATGGGGTTTGCTCCAATGCCTTTCCTGAAAGACACTAATTTTTTTAATGTACTGTGAACTCCAAGAAATTTAATTATTTTCAAACTAAATCAGAATAGATGGTAACAAAAAGCTTTAATTTGTAATTTTTTCCCAGCCTTGTGCATATAATATCTTAAATCCTGCAGAGTTAATAATAACATAACATTCTTACAGCATGGTCACCTTTATTCTCCTCCAACATATGGTGCCATCAACAGGGCATTGTCCCTTTCTTTCAAAAAAGAACTTCTTAAATATCCTCAGTGTTGTCTTGTTTATCTCTCAGGCTTACAAATACTGGAAATTAGAAAAACACAAATGACAGAAAATCTTATCTTTATCACTAGAATAACTGGGCATTCCATGCTGAGACCAACCGTGAGGAAGACAGCTGAAAAAATCTTTTAAATCACACAGTTACAAGGCAGCCTCACAGGATAGCATCTGTGGAAAAAGCCCAATTAACCCCTGTGGAGGCATCTCCGTCAAGTCCTTGACACATACATGATGTCTGAGACTGTTTCCTCATTACAACTTAATTAATGACTCCTGGCAGCCCATGTTAGCAGGAGCTGCTGGCTGAGGCCTGAATGAGAACACAAGCACAGGTGCTGGGCTGCAGACTGTACATATCCCATGTCTATAGTCATACAATGCTAGTACAAAGACTGTCTGGACCCTTGCATCTGCACAATACCTGCCTAAATCTGATCTTTCAGAGGATGGTTTAACATAGGTCTGCCCTTAATAGAAGAAAGGCAAATGGTTATTGATGATTTAATATCTGGTGATAATCATAAAAATCATAACCAAAAGTAAATCACTGCATAAGGATGACAGAAAAACAGATCAGCCTTAAATCCATCAGCATGAAGGTCGAATATGACAATGAAGGACTAAAAGGGCTACCTGTATGTTCAGATACAGACGGGGGAATATAATAGTGAAGGACCTGTATGTTCAGATACAGACGGGGGAATATAATAGTGAAGGACCTGTATGTTCAGATACAGACGGGGGAATATAATAGTGAAGGACCTGTATGTTCAGATACAGACAGGGGAATATAATAGTGAAAGACCTGTATGTTCAGATCGAACGGGGGAATACAATAGTGAAGGACCTGTATGTTCAGATACAGACGGGGGAATATAATAGTGAAGGACATGTATATTCAGATACAGACAGGGGAATATAATAGTGAAAGACCTGTATGTCCAGATACAGAAGGGGGAATATAATAGTGAAGGACCTGTATGTCCAAATACAGACGGGGGAATATAATAGTGAAGGACCTGTATGTTCAGATACAGACGGGGGAATATAATAGTGAAAGACCTGTATGTTCAGATACAGACGGGGGAATATAATAGTGAAAGACCTGTATGTTCAGATACAGACGGGGGAATATAATAGTGAAGGACCTGTATGTTCAGATACAGACGGGGGAATAATATAGTGAAGGACCTGTATGTTCAGATACAGACGGGGGAATATAATAGTGAAAGACCTGTATGTTCAGATACAGACGGGGGAATATAACAGTGAAAGACCTGTATGTCCAGATACAGACGGGGGAATATAACAGTGAAAGACCTGTATGTCCAGATACAGACGGGGGAATATAATAGTGAAAGAACTGTATGTCCAGATACAGACGGGGGAATATAATAGTGAAAGAACTGTATGTTCAGATACAGACGGGGGAATATAATAGTGAAAGACCTGTATGTTCAGATACAGACGGGGGAATATAATAGTGAAAGACCTGTATGTTCAGACAGAGACGGGAGTATATCATAGTGAAGGACCTGTATGTTCAGATACAGACGGGGGAATATAATAGTGAAAGACCTGTATGTCCAGATACAGACGGGGGAATATAATAGTGAAGGACCTGTATGTTCAGATACAGACGGGGGAATATAATAGTGAAGGACCTGCATGTTCAGATACAGACGGGGGAATATAATAGTGAAAGACCTGTATGTTCAGATACAGACGGGGGAATATAATAGTGAAGGACCTGTATGTTCAGATACCGACGGGGGAATATAATAGTGAAGGACCTGTATGTTCAGATACAGACGGTGGGATATAATAGTGAAAGACCTGTATGTTCAGATACAGACGGGGGGATATAATAGTGAAAGACCTGTATGTTCAGATACAGACGGGGGAATATAATAGTGAAATACCTGTATGTTCAGATACCGACCGGGGAATATAATAGTGAAAGACCTGTATGTTCAGATAGAGACGGGGGAATATAATAGTGAAAGACCTGTATATTCAGATAGAGACGGGGGAATATAATAGTGAAAGACCTGTATGTTCAGATAGAGACGGGGGAATATAATAGTGAAAGACCTGTATGTTCAGATAGAGACGGGGGAATATAATAGTGAAAGACCTGTATGTTCAGATAGAGACGGGGGAATATAATAGTGAAAGACCTGTATGTTCAGATAGAGACGGGGGAATATACTAGTGAAAGACCTGTATGTTCAGATACAGACTGGGGAATATACTAGTGAAAGACCTGTATGTTCAGATACAGACGGGGGAATATAATAGTGAAAGACCTGTATGTTCAGATACAGACGGGGGAATATAATAGTGAAAGACCTGTATGTTCAGATACAGACGGGGGAATATAATAGTGAAAGACCTGTATGTTCAGATACAGACGGGGGAAGAGAATAGTGAAAGACCTGTATGTTGAGATACAGACGGGGGAATATGATAGTGAAAGACCTGTATGTTGAGATACAGACGGGGGAATATAATAGTGAAAGACCTGTATGTTCAGATACAGATGGGGGAATATATTAGTGAAAGACCTGTATGTTCAGATACAGACACGGGAAATTTATTGGTGAAAGACCTGTATGTTCAGATAGACACAGGGGAATATAATAGTGGAAGACCTGTATGTTCAGATACAGACGGGGGAATATAATAGTGAAAGACCTGTATGTTAAGATACAGATGGGGGAAGAGAATAGTGAAAGACCTGTATGTTGAGATACAGACGGGGAAATATATTAGTTAAAGACCTGAATGTTCAGATACAGACGGGGGAATATACTAGTGAAAGACCTGTATGTTCAGATACAGACGGGGGAATATAATAGTGAAAGACCTGTATGTTCAGATACAGACGGGGGAATAAAATAGTGAAAGACCTGTATGTTCAGATACAGACGGGGGAATATAGTAGTGAAAGACCTGTATGTTCAGATACAGACGGGGGAATATAATAGTGAAAGACCTGTATGTCCAGATACAGACGGGGGAATATAATAGTGAAAGACCTGTATGTTCAGATACAGACGGGGGAATATAATAGTGAAAGACCTGTATGTTCAGATACAGACGGGGGAATATAATAGTGAAAGACCTGTATGTTCAGATACAGACGGGGGAATATAGTAGTAAAAGACCTGTATGTTCAGATACAGACGGGGGAATATAATAGTGAAAGACCTGTATGTTCAGAAACAGACAGGGGAATATAATAGTGAAAGACCTGTATGTTGAGATACAGATGGGGGAATATAGAAGTGAAAGACCTGTATGTTCAGATACAGAGGGGGAATATAATAGTGAAAGACCTGTATGTTCAGCTACTGATGGGGGAATATAATAGTGAAAGACCTGTATGTTCAGATACAGATGGGGGAATATAATAGTGAAAGACCTGTATGTTCACAAGAAGGTGGGGGAAAATAATAGTGAAGGACCTGTATGTTAACTTGCAGATGGGGGAATATAATAGTGAAGGACCTGTATGTTCACATGCAGATGGGGGAATATAATAGGGAATGACCTGTATTTTTACAAGCAGGTGGGGGAATATGATAGTGAAAGACCTGTATGTTCAGATACAGATGGGGGAATATAGTAGTGAAAGACCTGTATGTTCAGATACAGACGGGGGAATATAATAGTGAAAGACCTGTATGTTCAGAAACAGACAGGGGAATATAATAGTGAAAGACCTGTATGTTCAGATACAGATGGGGGAATATAGAAGTGAAAGACCTGTATGTTCAGATACAGACGGGGGAATATAATAGTGAAAGACCTGTATGTTCACAAGAAGGTGGGGAAAATTAATAGCAAAGGACCTGTATGTTCAGATACAGACGGGGGAATATAATAGTGAAAGACCTGTATGTTCAGATACAGACTGGGGAATATAATAGTGAAAGACCTGTATGTTCAGATACAGACGGGGGAATATTGTAGTGAAAGACCTGTATGTTCAGATACAGACGGGGGAATATAATAGTGAAAGACCTGTATGTTCAGAAACAGACAGAGGAATATAATAGTGAAAGACCTGTATGTTCAGATACAGATGGGGGAATATAGAAGTGAAAGACCTGTATGTTCAGATATAGACGGGGGAATATAATAGTGAAAGACCTGTATGTTCACAAGAAGGTGGGGAAAATTAATAGCGAAGGACCTGTATGTTCAGATACAGACGGGGGAATATAATAGTGAAAGACCTGTATGTTTAGATACTGACGGGGGAATATAATAGTGAAGGACCTGTATGTTCAGATACAGACGGGGGAATATAATAGTGAAAGACCTGTATGTTCACAAGAAGGTGGGGGAAAATAATAGTGAAGGACCTGTATGTTAACTTGCAGATGGGGGAATACAATAGTGAAGGACCTGTATGTTCACATGCAGATGGGGGAATATAATAGGGAATGACCTGTATTTTTACAAGCAGGTGGGGGAATATGATAGTGAAGGACCTGTAGACCCACAAGCAGGTAGGTGAATATAATAGAAGAACGTACCTGTATGTCCACATGCAGATAGTGAAGGACCTGTATGTTCATAAGCAGGTGAGGGAATATAATAGTGAAGGATCTGCAGGTCCAGGAGCAGTTTGGGGAATAAAATAGTGGAGGACCTGTAGGTCCACAGGCAGTCGGGGTGAATGTAGTAGTGAAGGACATGTAGGTCGACAGGCAGGTGGGGTGAATGTAGTAGGTCCAGGATTAGGTAGGGGAATATAACAGTTATGATCGACTTCTAGGTCCATGCACAGGAGGGGAGTATGATAGTGAAGGACCTGTTGGTCTACAAGCAGGTGGGTGTGAATAGAATAGTGGACTTGTTGGTCCACCAGCTAATGGGGAGAATATAACCCCTGATTGTAGGGTGAATATAAGGTAATAGTAAAGGACAATTGATAGTGGAGGGGGTAGAATACTGAAGAACCTGTAGGTGCACCAACTAGTGTGAAGAGTATAACAGTGCAGCACCTGTAGCTGCTAGTATGGTGAATATAACTGTGTTGAACCTGAAGGTCAACCTACTGATGGAGTGATTAGAATAGTGAAGGACCAGTTAGTCCAACTGTTGATGGGGCGAATAGGATAGTGAAGGACCTAAAGGTTGAACAGATGGACAAATATAACATTGAAGTCCTGTAGATGCACCTGCTGGTGGGAGAATATAATAGTGAAGGTCCTGTAGGCGCACCTGCCTGTGGGGGAAATATTATAGTGCAGGACCTATAGGTGCACCTGCTGGTGGGGAAAATATAATAGTGCAGGACCTGTAGGTGCACCTGCTGGTGGGGGAATATTATAGTGAAGGTCCTGCAGGTGCACCTGTTTGTGGGGGAATATAATAGTGCAGGACCTGTAGGTGGACCTGCTAGTGGGGAAATATAATGGTGAAGGTCCTGCAGGTGCACCTGTTTGTGCGGGAATATAATAGTGCAGGACCTGTAGGTACACCTGCAGGTGAGGGAATATAATAGTGAAGGTCCTATAAGTGCACCTGCTTGTGGGGGAAAATATAATAGTGCAGGACCTGTAGGTGCACCTGCTGGTGGGGGAATATTATAGTGAAGGTCCTGTATGTTAATATTTATTTGTGTACTATTGTTTGTCAGCATGTAACCTAGCATCTCACCTTGCATATAGCTTGTTTAGTGTAGTTTACTGTTGTCTTTTTCTCCTCTGTTTCAGATTGGTGTGGGCCCTTAAATGTGTTATGTGTCAAATAAAATTTTGCTGTGAAGTAACAGACTATTATTAATTTATAAACTTTCACTGCAGGTCCACCTGCTTTTGGGGAAAAATATAATATTGCAGGACCTGTAGGTGCACCTGCTGTTTGGGGAATATAATAGTGAAGGTCCTGTAGGTGCACCTGCTTGTGGGGGGAAATATAAAAGTGCATGACCTATAGGTGCACCTGCCAGTGGGGGGTTATAAAAGTGCAGCACCTGCTGGTGGGGTAAAATAATAGTGCAGGACCTGTTGGTGCACCTGCTGGTGGGGGAATATTATAGTGAAGGTCCTGTAGGTACACCTGTTGTGGGGAAAATATAATAGTGCAGGACCTGAATGTGCACCTGCTGATGGGAATATAATAGTGAAGGTCCTCTAGGTGAACCTGCCTGTGGGGGGGGGGGGGGGAATATTATAGTGCAGGGCCTGCAGGTGCATCTGCTAGTGGGGGAAATATAATAGTGCAGGACCTGTTGGTGCACCTGCTGGTGGGAGAATATTATAGTGAAGGTCCTGCAGGTGCACCTGTTTGTGGGGGAATATAATAGTGCAGGACCTGTAGGTACACCTGCCAGTGAGGGAATATAATAGTGAAGGTCCTGCAGGTGCACCTGTTTGTGGGGGAATATAATAGTGCGGGATCTGTAGGTGTACCTGCTAGTGGGGGAATATAATAGTGAAGGTCCTGCAGGTGCACCTGTTTGTGGGGGAATATAATAGTGTAGGAACTGTAGGTACACCTGCCAGTAAGGGAATATAATAGTGAAGGTCCTATAAGTGCACCTGCTTGTGGGGGAAAATATAATAGTGCAGGACCTGTAGGTGTACCTGCTAGTGGGGGAGTATAATAGTGAAGGTCCTGCAGGTGCACCTGTTTGTGGGGGAATATAATAGTGCGGGATCTGTAGGTACACCTACCAGTGAGAGAATATAATAGTGAAGGTCCTATAAGCGCACCTGCTTGTGGTGGAAAATATTATAGTGCAGGACCTGTAGGTGCACCTGCCAGTGGAGGAATATAACAGTGAAGGTCATGTAGGTGCACCTGCCTGTGGGGGAATATAATAGTGTAGGAACTGTACGTACACCTGCCAGTGAGGGAATATAATAGTGAAGGTCCTGTAGGTGCACCTGCTTGGTGGGGGTAAATATAATAGTGCAGGACCTGTAGGTGCATCTGCCAGTGGGGGGAAATATAATATTGCAGGACCTGTAGGTACACCTACTGGTGGGGGAATATAATAGTGAATGTCTTGTAAGTGCACCTGCGTGTGGGGGAAATATACTAGTGGAGGACCTGTAGGTGCACCTGCTGGTGGGTTTATATAATAGTGAAGGTCCTGTATTGGCACCTGCTAGATGAAGAAATATAAGAGTGAAGGTCCTGTAGGTGCACCTGCTATGGGGAATATAATAGTGATGAACCTGAACGTCAACCTGCTGGTGGCATGAATGTGTTAGTGAAGGACCAGAAGATCAATCTGCTGAAGGGTGAATGAAATAGTGCAGGAATAAAAGGTTCATCTGTTGGTGGTATGAATATATATCAGTATAGCACCTGTAGGTTTACCTGCTAGTGGGATGAACAGAATTCTGAAGGTACTGTAGGTGCACCTGGTGATTGGGTTAATATTAAAGTGTATAACCTGTAGGTTAAAATGCAGGTGCTATATAAAGGATGTAAGGTGAAACTTCATTGGTAAAGTAAAGCTGAACTTTTTTTAGGGTCACAATTAAATTCAGGTGTGTCAGCAAGTTGATATCTTTTGCTACTTAGGCTCCCTAATTCTCAGCCAAACACAATGACTAGGCAAAGATTAGTTTATTTGCAAAATATTTCAATTTATTTATAGTCTGAACATAAATTTTATTGGAATAAGTTATTCTCTATGAACAATAGTGAATATTGACTTGGGACCAAAACTATAACACACCTTACATCGTTACAATATGAATCATACAATGAGATGATATATTGTCACAGACCTAGTGAGTAACCCAGCTTTGTTTCAGCTGCTGGTAGAGAGTTTAATACATACAATTATTCTGACTATTATTTTCAGCAACAGTGTAACACGTCTCACAGACTGAGGCAGCAAAAAGGAGCAGCCTTACGCCTGGAAGTCAGCAACCTTGATGCTACAAAACACCAGCAATTTGTACTGCCTGTACCCTTGGCCAAAACTTATTATGAGAGCATGTTTATATCATACTTGAGGGGGTCACGAGGTGTGTTTTCCGGCAGAACATGCAGACAGCGCCCATTCAGGAAATTGGGGGGATGACAGTGTCTCAACCCCAGTTAATGTATGTCAGGAAACACCACACCGGAATGCCAGTTATGTCACATGCATTTATGACTACATTGTATCATGTCTGCCAACTGCTGACAGCTTATGTTTACTGTGAATACCAAGTGTTGTTTCCGAACCCAATACTGACACACCTGAAAGTACTTATAATGAGTCATAATCACAGGATCATTACTTAAGCATTAATTCATTTAAAATTCAACCTTTTTAATACTTCATTTGTAACTTAAATTTATTTAACATTTAAAAATATACTGTGTATTGTTTCTTTTATAAATATTTATTATGACTATAAAATATAAAAGTAACAGTTGCAATCATATTTAATTTAGCAGGGAGTATCGGCTGGCCTATTATAAAATTACAAAATTTTATAAATTTTCATCATAGTTGTGAAGTTATTATGAAAACTGAGAAACAATGGTATATATATACCACAGTTAATTTGAATTTGAATATTTCCTACAGAAACCTTTTGATTTCCTATATTTGGACAAGATACATTGGGAACTTCAGACAGCTCTAAGTGGAATGCAGTGAAGCATTACACTATATTCCTATCATCATGTTAATAATATACAACTACTCATTCACACCTAGTTACACGATGAAAATAAGAACAGTCACACAGGCCCATCAAACAGTAAAGTATCAAGAAGTAACGTCAGATATATCAATATATTCTGACCTAAAACAAGTGACCCATGGCTACAATACTCTGCTGTTATGTTCATCACGTATCACATACTGAATGAATAATTTAAGGCAGATTTTTACCAGTTATTTTACCCACAATGATATACAAAAGACATTTCTAGCCTCTGGTTATGGCCAGGATGTAATAACCTTTCAGCCTGAGTTTAAAATCAGCCTAAAAAACTGTCAAGAGATTTTTTTTCTTCAAGACTGCTTATCGTGTAGCCTCCACAGCCCATTTCTACGGGTTTACTTGTGGCCTATCAGATACATAATTACAAAGGAAGCTGAGGCTCTAATTGCTGGGAATGGATCATAAAGTGCTCATGAATGCATGTCCTCCTCTGTGTCACTCCATCTGTCAATGAGTTTCTCTGTCTCACAGATAAATATAATTAATCTGACAGGTAGTTAATTTAGGGACATGACCTGTATAAATATCCAGTACTGAGGAGGATATTCTTTCTGAGCTGTGCCTAATGATAACATAGATAAGCCCTTGGTCCATGAACATCAGCTATTTTTGCACCATCTTCATACTATCAAGCCTCTGGCAGCTTAACTTTCAGAGACCTTGATTCAGCAAGCAACTTTGGCATCCGTTATCTGAATAATGAACATGCCTGCTAGTGTTCACAATGAAATCAATTGCCAATCCAACCCAACACACCAAATATGTATAAACAAAACACTGTTCACATGGTGTCTGAACAAGAACACATGCACCAGAAACCAGATAAGGTAATATGACTTTATTTGACTCGGATTCTAGTTGCCCCCCCAAGCAATTCTAAACATTTGGCCTAAAAATAGCTCTGGCAGGTGTGTGGAACAAGTGTACAGGAGTTATATGATTGGTTCATTTGCCTTGCTCATTATTCATGAAATATATCATAACATTGGTTAGATGAGTTAAGGTCTCTGAAAGTGTAACTTGATAGCTTGATAGAATGAAGAAGTGGAACACTTGCTTTGATGTCCTCTGTTGGAACAAGGATGTAAGGCAGAGGATCTCAGAAAGTATAATGATTCTGCTAAAAACTGCCAATCTCTGGCTAAAACACAGTGTGTGCATAACCAGAATATGATAATAAGAATGAACAATGAACACAACCAGATGAAGCTGTATCAATAAATGCTATACTGTTTATATATATATTACTTTAATATACCTACAAAAACTCAAGAGTCTCGTCAACCTTTGAGTTTCCATACCATGCAACAAAATTAAACCTTAAATGTATTGAGATAACATAAGGTGATAAGAGGTTCATGTGACATACTCAACCCGGTTTCCACACATTTAAAGCACTTGTCCTGTGGACTTTGTATGGAGTGCACTTACTGGTACACTCTAGGCGGACTAAAATATAAACAGGCCATTAAGTGGTTTGAGCTGTCTGTGTGCATTGTATGAGATAAGAAGTGTCTATTTTTACTGACACTTTGAAGAAGTTTGTTCAAAATGTGTAGTGTATTTGATAATGAATGTCTTTATATATATTTGAACTTTAGGATGTTTTATTATATGAAATGTGTATTGTGGCAAAAACAACTGATACATATATTTTAACTTTGAAGTAGTTTGTTTTAAATGCATGTTTTATCAGATAACACATACTTAAGACAGAAAACCAATGTATAGTTTTAAATATTTTACACAGTCAGTTTGGTATACTTTTTATAAGATTTTCCTAAGAATTCAAATGATTTGAAGGAGAGAATATGTCTCTGCTACTATCAAAGAGATTGTTTCTTATTGGTATTTTTAAAATACTTTGGTTGGCTTTATATTCATGTTATTAACTTTTCATGATTTTCTATCTTTTAGGGTTTTAGGGTTTTTTAGGGTTCATTTCTTGTGATATCAGCATTCAGTAACCTACACAGAATTTATCCGTACATAAACTAGAGTATCCCTAATTTTAACATGCGATCTGTGACATCAGGGTTTGAGGAGTGAATGTGCAAAAGTTGTTTAACTTTAGCAGCTGTTTAAATTGACTGTTTAGCAGACAGTTAACTTAATTGGTATGCTCAAGGCATGTCTATCATTAGTAGATGGTTAAATTAGCAGGGGTGGTATGGTCAAAGGCTGATCAACTACACTACTGCTAACTTTTAAAAGGGCCATATGCTCGAAAGGAGTTTTACTAGTCACTGATATCTGAGTTTAACTTTTTTCTGTGTCTAACTTTAATGCACATGCTCTAAAGGAGTTCAACTATAAACAGACTCTAAAATCACGCAAAAAAAAAAAGATACATGAGGGGCAGAAAAGGTATATGGAATATATAAGTATAGGAGACTTTTGACAACACACCCAAAGCTGTACAGTGAGTGACATTTCCAAAGGAAAATATCTTAAATTGGAATGAAATGCTATAATATTTGGAGATGTTAGATGGTGTAACCCAAAACACTAATTAGAACCCCACCATGCTGTGCCAGGTAAGATACCCATGGTATCCATACATACTTGTTCTCTCATAGGAAATGTGGGAGACCAAATATTGGATAAAAATGTTGTGACTGGTTTTCAAATCTGAATTAAGATACATTAAGCCTACATATGGTAAAATGTATGATCCCAATTGTCTTTTCAAATTATTTGTGTTCTATTGATGTTAAAGTACCATATTTGTTTCTGAAAACAGGATGAATTTCTAGGTCAAAATATATTTTTGTACAGTTTCCAATGCTAAATTCCTTTTTCTAAAATTTAAATTTATAAAGGTCAAGGTGAATTTTTATAAGTTGAGGTTGCTAACCAACTGAACAGTTTATTTCGTTTAGGTGAGGAAGGAAGGCAATATAATATTGATAAATCATCGTAAAGTAGTAGCAAACAACTTGTGGGGAAAATGCTTTACAGGCCCTTAGTAAGGTAAATTAGTCACAACATCCAATCAGAACTGTTGGAGAAAATATATTTTTTCCAAATTTTTAATGTTCAAATTATGTATGGTCAGATGTCATATTGGCACCTAGGAGTTAATACATAATTTGCAGTGTTTTTATAAAAAGTGTGCCTAAAATTTCCAAGTTTAATGCATTTTAATTTGTGGTATCAGTGTGACCTCTCCAGGTCATCCAAGTGAAACTGCATACTATTCAATGATTATATTATCGCATAGTTCCGAACTATGAGACCGATTATCGGTAACCTGCAGTCCTGCACTGTCTTTTACATATAGAACTGGGAGTGCATGTCAGCTGTACTCTCCTACATCTGATTTTTTTCTACAAATGGTGAGTTTCTGGGACAAAGATGATTTTAGACTACATAACAGTGAAGATTCTTAGTCCTGACTGTTTTGGGCAAAGATTCTAGCAACTGGCAAAAGACAGACACACAAAAAATAAAAATATAAAAATAATAACAAAATATCATAAGATCCTCTTCCCTGAAAGGACACATGTATTTCCGGTCTTATTATAACTTCAGAACTCCTTTAATTTTAGAGCAAATGCATAAATCTAGGCTGGTATGCTGGAGAGCTGTCCAACTTCGGCGGGTGTATTTATCTGCACAGCACAGGATTATATGTAAACATGCCAGAAAATGTTAAGCATCAAATTTAGACAGGCTGTTTAACTCTGGCGTGGCCCACTAAATTTAGTTACTGACTGATAGTAAAACGGAGCTTAAACTTCTGTTGAGCATACGACCTACTGATTAGAGTTAGCAGGTGTTTCACTAAACACAAGTCATCTTTAAACACTGCTTAATTGAAAAACCTATCAAGCATGCGGACCTTAGATGGAACACAAAATGGCAGCTCCTATGAGCAGTTTTGCCATGTTTATATTTTGTATCACTAATTGCACCGAATGTGAGATTTTTTTTCTCCTTGTGTACAGGAGTAGGCAAACCTGTCAGGGTTCCATAAGATAGCTGGGATGGGATATAAAAGTATTTTGAGGACAGCATCCAGGGGAAATCTATCTATAGAGAGAGCTTGGTGGAAAAGGGCAAAACTTTATAGTGCAATAATGCTCTTTTTGTACCATGCCCAAATCCTCCAATCATATATATAGTGGAATTATTTTATATATATGCGCAAATCTAATTTTGATTAGGCTCTACTGAACATCGAATGAGTGGAAGGTCTTGTTCTACAAGCTAAAAATATACAAGACCTAATATGATCCCGGTAACCGTCTGAACAGGCCACAGGCTCAGAGAGAATTGCCGCAGACATGGTTTGCTTAGGGCCTTGGGCACATAGGATGCCCGGCCGGTGAGCTGTAAATCAAACAAAACGTAACAACAAAGGTGTGTGCACACCACGCTGGCTGGTTTCAGTTCTGCAGACAACAGATACATGGCTACGCTAACACAGTCATACTGTCAGAATCGAATCTGTCGAAGATGCGAGAATGCAGACGGAAAAATTAAAATTCGACTGTAAACTGTCTTCAAACGGCGCTTGAAGTGCAGCTATGGGCGGAGCCAGGATGCCTGTCTCGTGTTTGTTTATTGGCATCTGGTTTGCTGCTTGTCACATCATACGCACTTTTTTTTAGCGGACAACGAACCGCCATCTGGTGTCTAAATATATCATAAACGGTCAAAGCTGGCAGCGTGAAAATCAGTTGCTTCTTTAGAAGCGTAAGATTTTCGCTGCTTGGGAGCGTAGTTTAAAGCCAGAGATTTCTAGATTTATTGGACTAAGGCTTGTGACCTGTTTACAGACAGATGGATAATCAATGGACAAAGGGTGACTGCTATAATTAAGCTGACTCTCAGTCAACTGGGCTTAAACTCCAAAAATCATTCAAATCATCAAGAGGTAAGGAGACTAGCAAGATCAATACATCTGCCATGTCAATCTGAAGAAAACTGGGAGTTTTTGAGATATCATATCTCATATAAATTGCTTATGGACCGATGGACTAAGCTGATCATTATATCAGTGGAGCCGGGGATAGTCATATGGATTGAACCATCCATACTGTTACATCAATTTCTGGATAAAATGGGTCATCCCTATCGACCACTATTTGAATTGACTTAATGTTCATGTGAATGGATGAATTATACAGAAACAATTATTAGAATTTGCTTCATTTAAAATGGTTTGAAAGCAATTGGTCTGTGAAAGGGTATAAATCAGCTCTCCATTACAGATAATACTTACTCGTTAGGAAGACCGCAGGGAAGCGAGACGGGTTTGAGCGGTAACTGTCCTGGAGCAAATCTTGTATGTCATCAGCTTTCATGTGTAAGGTTTTGTCTGGCAAGGACTCTGTGGCGATGTGTTTTGCCTCCATAGCAGTCAGTGCTTCTTCGGCTTTGCGTTTTTTGGTCATTGCGTTGCCATATGGGTAGACAATGGCCTGAGGTACCTTGTGCCTTGGAACATCCTGAAATACCAACAATCTTCAATCAGACAAATGTACAAAATCTATTAAGATTTAGCATTAACTGTCTGAAAATAATTTGAAGCTGTAAACTTTTTCACCCTTCCAATTGAAATTCATTAATACAGGGTATTCTTTCTGCAGAAAAATTTGCCTCTCCGATAAAGATGCATCCTACAGTCTTGTCACACTTTCAGTCACACTTTGCTTAGTGTTCTGCCATCTTACATGCCATTCTACATACACATTTGCATGCAAAAGGAACTGAATGTTTTCAATAGTAACACTGTTATATCAGAAACACAACTGTGCAGTGAAAAACAGGAATATATAGGAGACAAGGGCCTATAAATGCTGCAAAGTACAAGAAGTTATATATATTTTTATAGTAAAATAATTGGAATATAGGTAGAACCACCAGTAAAATATTTTAGCTTTTGTGTTATGTTTGTTAGTACTTATCAGCTACTAATGTGGAAAACATCTTGGTGTCCACCTTTCCAACAGATATGTACAAAATGAAAAAAATGCCTTTACGTGCCCGTGTTTGCCTGTCTGAGACAGGTGGAAAGGTGTTATTATGACCACTTGCATAAAATAAGTGTAATTTACTATATTCTGTAAGTTGTCTTGTTGATTTCAGGTTGTCAATCACCATGGCTATGAAAAATCAAGACTTGTTACCTGTATTAGAAATATTAGAACAAAATTCTGAGTTGGGGTTGCCTAGTTGTTAGGTGTTGGATTTAGGAGTGGAGGGTCCTTGGTTTGAACCCAAGTACTGCCTTCAAAACTTCAGAAAATAATTCTGGAATATTCTTAGCTCCCTGCATATAAAATCCTAAATAAAGAAGGCATAAGAAGTAACATATCATTCCAATTGTACATGGTTACCCTCATACAGTTACACCATCAGGCCACAAACCTATTCTTTTTATTAAAAACAAAAACAAAACAAATAACTTTGGTACTGTATCAAGCAAGATTTCATCATTTTCCCTGTTATAGTCCTAAGCTCTGAAGTCAAATGCCTTGACCACCTAAATTCATGCAGATGAGGATAGAGATACAAAAACTTTCTTAAGTAGATGTATGCAATCATCATGTAATTACTGGAAGCCCCCGCCCCTCCCCCCCCCCCCCCCCCCGCCCCTCCCCTGAGGCCCGCAACTGAGCAATAAAGGGGACTCAACTATAGAGTGTATGATCTTGGGAATGAGGTCAGAGTAAAAGATAAATATTGGGTAGAAATCTGTGACCTAGGGCTTATATTACGGCCAAATTTCAGCTACTGAAAATAGCCATATTGAAGATAACAGGAGAAGTAAAAAATTTTAATTCGGTGGTTTTGCACTCGGGGGGGGGGGGGGGGGAGGAGGGTTAAGCATGTCGCCCACAACATTTTTCCCCCAAATATGGAAACCGAAATAATCTCATCAGCCCCTACGAGCCTCCCCTTCCTGCGGGCAGAGGCCTAACCAGAATATTCACACAGGCTTATATACAGATATAAAACTGACATGGTTATTTGAATACTGCAGTGCAGACATGGTTGTTGTGACTGAACGTGGTCCCTGATTGAAATACCACAAATCCCACAAGACTTATATGATTTCAGAATTACCACAGTAACAGCCATAATCTATAGTTGTTGCATTATCTATACCTATGTCTATATTTCTGTGCCAATAGATATATCTTACGGCTTACTGAAGAAAGGAGCAATGTGATTTTTTTGTTATGAAATTAAGCTATGATTTTCTAGGAAAATGGCAGCCTACCAGTTACCTACAAATATATATTACATTGAATACAGCAGCATATGATCATGATATTAAATAATACAGATCTTTTATCAATTTGCACAGCATATGGATATAATAATCCTGACAGTGTGGTTTCAAAAAATGATTGTAGTCGCAGATTTGTATGAGAACAAATTTGAAATAAATATTTCATATACATATTCAAAAATAACTGAATAAAACAAATTAACTAGTTCAAATACATAGTGCTATCATTAATTTGTAAATTCATGATTAGCATTAAAAATTTTTAATAAGTTTTATAAAAGAAAATCAACTTACCTTTTTTTATTTACTAATACACCGTCCACTGTAACTTCCTGCAGTTATGCATTTATAATGTCTAAAAATATGCTTCCGCTGTGGTTATTTGTACAACCAATTGAACCCAACATTATTTAATAATAAAGTCTTTTGAACCTATAAGTCAAGGACACACAGAGAAGAGATGTAAAGATAAATTGCAAAAGAGGCTTTTTTTATGAAGCCCATGATCTCATCATCTCCGAGACAACAAATGCCTGAATGCTCAAATAAACAGATTACCTCAAAACCCTCTACAGCGTCCAAATGGCCACAAAGTTTGTGTTAAATTATTCTGTGGGTGGCTAGTAATCTTTTAGTACACATTAGTGCAATGAAAGCAAAGCTTTGGGTACTGTTGAATATAACAATGAAGCAAAATGCTGGGGACAGTTATGGTGTAGGAGTGTCGGTGAAACCATTTCACATGGCGTAAAGTAGCTGGCCTCTCTGTGAACCTGGGAGAACGGCCTATCGTCCCCAATATGGTCAGGTCGTCGGGGGAATTCCAAGTACCATTTCGGCAGCCTGTAGTACCACAAGCTGTCGTAAAAGTGAGCATGAAGTAGAAAAGGCTGGCCTGTTATGTCCACTGTAAACCACCAACCCAATCATAACCTAAGAGTCACTGAGGAAGGGCAGACGCCTGATTGCTCAACCAACACTAACAACAGCCTGTAAACATTCTCGACCATTACACATTGCAATCATAATAAACTGGGCAGTCATTGCATCTCAATCTTTTAGTTTTATCGTGCTTGCTGAGAAAACAACCCTTCTTCTTCTTTGTTAGTTCGCACCATATCCCATCAGAATGGCCCCAATATGAATCTATTACAAACAAAGACACAAAGGCTCTCAAATTACTTGCCTTATCATGTACAAACCAGGATAATTCAGGCTAGTGCCGATACTAAAATATCACAAAACTAGAATTAGTATCAAAGCAGTCAAGTCCAATAAAATAAATAAGGTACTGTTTTGTGACATAACACAAAACAAACCTGAAACTTGACCTGGGGAGCAAACAATTACATCGATTCGATCTTAAGAGAGAGCAGTATTGGGTATTATCTTTCCATGAATGTTTCCTGAAGCAGACATCATGAAATATCTAAAAGCCCACAGTTTTCAGACAAATGGAGAAATATGACCTGAAGTTATGCTAAAAGATACAAAAAAAAAGAACAAGGGATCTGTGGGTCATGGGGCTCAGCTGAAATTGATTATGACAATATCTGTATATAAAACCCTAGCTGTGGTGTTGAATGTGCACTTTTATATGGACTACATGAAAGAGGCAGGAGCCTCTAATGATCACATACTTGTAAATGTGTCTGTATTTTAGCTTAAATCAGTATGTATGCTTATATGAAAATTAAGTCAGCAGTGCTTACAGCAAAAAAATGTGTCACTGTCAAATCAGAGCAAAATTTATTGTAGAGACTTTACATTTAAGTTTAAAACTTAAAAATAAATGTCCTGATCTAATTTCTGCTGTACACTTAAATTTAAATCATATGTAGTTATATTCTGATAAAAACTCTCCAGCTTTAACAGTTAACATATAAAGTGAGTATGGTAAATATCTTTCCTGCTGTTCTGACCAAGTACATCATGTCCAAGCCCACAGCTTCTACAAATGACACAAATTGACCTAATTCCCTGCATTTACAAAGAAAACCTCTATGTCAGTTATGAAGAATATAAAAATGGTGGCTTTGACATTAGGCCATCTTGAAAGGTATATTAAAATAACAACAGATTTTTAATGGATAATGGGAGGAATGAGGTCACATTGACCTAGTTTCAGGTATGGTAATAAAATGTCCTTAATTTATTGTAAAAAAAATCATGTTTTAAACTTAACAATATTGATGTGTGCATTGTTAATGGACATCCTGACAGTAATGACTTAGTCAGCTGAGCAAAAAAAAAAAAAAAATACAACTTCATGCTGCTGCATGTAATTTTTTTACCTGAACCATTCATTTGATTATCACAAGACATCTGTGTCACAGATACTGGATTACAGAAATTGGGTCTGAGACACCGGGTTACAGACATTTGGGTCTTAGACACTGGGTCACAAACATTGGGTCATGAACTTGAGTATCCTCTCTGCTTGCCTGGGCAGAAATTGGGAGAATGTCTGGTCTTGACTCATTACAATTAGAAAGGCCCTTCAACAGGTATTTTACAGCTAAATTTGATATGACAGGTGACATTAAAATAGTGAATTATCAGTCATAATAGGTGACAGTTTTATACCCTTTTCACACAGCAACCACTCCTAAACCCTTTTAGCCAATGCAGACTGCAGAAACTCCTTTGGTACTTTCACATGGCAAATATAAACCAAATGCCCAGGTGTCAAGTGCATGCAGCGTCATGTGATGTTATTTAATTGTAACTGATGTCCTGGTTATGGTCAATTTGGTCAAAACAGATTTTATTCACATTTTATTGTCATGTGAAAGCTCAATCCCCACAAAAAGAGGTTTCAATCCACATCTGAATGTGGACTGTAAAGGGTTTGGACAAAAAGGACAGAATGCCCATTTGATCGAAGTGTCAGTGCTTGAATGAATGATGATTTAAATGCCCTAAAACATTTTTGCATTTGCTTTGTGAAAGGGGTATTAGTGAAGGGGGTTAAGGAGCGTGACATTAAAATAAAATGAAGGTGTGGCATCTTCTTTGATAGTGCATTTTGGGAACCAATCAGTGTCAAAATCATCAAAACAGTCTTACCAAGCTGGCATTTTGTTAAAAAGAATGTACATTGTAGTATATATTATGTTAACCCCTCAACCCAAGTACAGCGAGGTCCTGAAATGTCTTTAATGTCAATGTTAAATCCCTAAAATCTACATACCAATGCATTCACTATGGGAAGTAGTTATTACATATGGCAACTTCACAAAGTCCCCATTAACCCAATTATATTGAAGGCATCCTAAAATAATTAAAGTCCAGTATCAGCTTTCTGCAAAGCCTCGATTTACTGGTTTCCAGTGCAAATCGTTACAAGCATACCAATGTTTGTAGTTTATTCAAATAACTTTTTAGTATGTTTTCAAACTGAAGTAAATGAAACTAAACAGGATTAGGATACATAAGACTGATTGTTCAAATATTCATGCCCTGAACCTTGTCTACATTAAACCATCCAGGATGGGAATTCTCCCCAAGGATATATGTGACACAAGCATCCTACATTTCTATTTTACAGGACAATTCCTCAGTCCTTATAGACCATAGCTTTTCATGGTGATTTTTCTACCTCTTAAAACACTCAAATTTCAAATAAATACTCCAACATCTGCCAAATAAAACATGCTTTGATGGCATTTTTTAAAGTCACCAAGACCTATGGAAGGCCAGTAATTTGAACTGTCTTAAAAAAGTAAAAGATTAAAAATGCTTTTATATTAAGTTTCCTTTTACTCCCTTTTTTAAAATTTGAAATGAAGTTTACTGTGAATTTTATCTAAATGGATGCAAGATTTCCATCAAAAAGAAATTTTCCTTGGGTTATAAACTTAAACATGGTGAAATATGCTGTATAGGAAAGGTATTATATAATAGACAAAAGAATAGTATATTACAAGAAATAAACTTTTGTATCACAAGGAAAAGTTATTTTATTACTTATATGTACAATGGACGTACCATTATCTAGTAAACCAAGAAATGGACCATAAGTGCAGAGCTAGACAATTCAAATCCTGTTACTCACAAGAGGATACAATTACAGATACAAAAAGAACTTTGTTACAACAAGTAAATGGTAGAGAAGATTGGTTTACCCATATATATGTTTCAAATTCCCAGAAACCTAAAATATAACATCAGAAGTTAATATACTCATACAGGGTTGGAGGTGTTTGCAAATCCCATAACCACCTCTGCACGCTTTGATCAAGCAATGTAAACCGCAACAGTCACAATAAATAAAGAACAAAACCAGACTTTGGCTATATGCTGCTGGCGATGACTGACAACACAAAATCATCAATAAACAGTCATAAATATACAAATGTTCAGGAAATATCCTCGTATGAGAAGAATAAACACCTCTATGGCATTAATCCTGTCTGCGCAGGAAACTCAATTATCCCAGTTTGTTTTTTTCACAATCCCATTGATTCAATACAGGAAATGTTAGAATCTTTGTGTTTAATCTCCCATTCTCTGGCCATATCAGGTTTATCAGCTAGGTTTTTGAATTTTATGGGATTTAAAGCATGTACTGCAAGTGTTTTAAATGTAAATGGAGCAAAATCAATATTCTTGCAGAAAACCTAAGAGCCCTACCAATTTCCGTCTGGTAATGAGGTTGTGCCAGTCTACAATGGAAGCAAGAGAGAATCTGAAAGCGGTCCCCAGTACCACTCAGCTTAAGGGAGAGCTAGCAATTCACTTAATGTGGCAAGCACTGGCTGAAATAGCATATACACAGCCGAAATCATGTCTAGGTATAACCCATTGTTGTGACTACGCAAGAAGCACCCTAAGATTACAGCAATGTCATCAACAAACCTGAGGAACACTGTCTGCAGACACATCTGTAGATATGTATTATTAAGTACTGTCTTCTGGTTGTTCTCTTTTCTCCTAAAATACATTTGGGAGGCCTCAGGGTAATTCATAGTTTTATCAATCAACAAATTGTTTCTTAATTACATGTGTTCAGCTGCCTCATGAAAACACTGACTGCAGGATTTGATGCATGTTCTTGATATAAATCTCTTGTGATCATATTCTTTTGTTATATTCTTTCAGCACCAAACATCAGAGTGAAAGCTTTTCATGTGCATGTGTACAACGTACACCAGGCCTATGCAACTGGGCTCCATAATTACCTGACATTGTATCACTAAAATACCTGCTTCAGATACTGAACGCAGAAAATGAAGATACCTGGATCAAACAATACTTTTTTTGACTGACCCTCAATTTTAAGCTACTTGGTTCAAACCATCTTCTGATAAGCAAGGCTATGGCAGCTATGCTTCCAGAGACCTTGCTTTATCAAGCTACTCTGCTTGCTATTTCATGAAACATGATCAAGCCTACACATGATGTGACCTGGAACCTTGAATGCCAAACAAATTCAATGTTGCAAATGTGAACAGTACACAGGTGACAAAACTTAATTTTTACATGCCATATGAACACAAGCAGATGCTCTAGAAACTCATGAAAAAGTTACAAGGCTTTATTTAACTCATCATTCTTGATTTCATTCTTGCATTACATGACCCTTTATCAAAATTCAGCAAATCAATTTTTTTTTAACAAGTGCATAAAGGCAGCTTACACAGAACACTTGATTGGTTCAGTTGCCTTGTTCATTATACAAACATGAAATATAACCACCAAATGGGCTCAATAAAGCTAGGTCATGTTTAAAAGAAGATGGCTTCAGTCTGACCTTTGCCAAAACAGAAAAGTACCTGGTTCAAACTGAAGCAACTGAAGACACCTGGTTCAAACTAACCTAGGAACTGAAGTTACATGGTTCAAACTGGACTCTAACTTGAAGAAATTACCTAGTTCAAACTGACCTTAGCACTGGAGAAACCTGGTTCCAACTGACCTCAAAACTGAAGACACCTGGTTCAATCCAATCTCAGCACTGAAGAACCCTGGCTCCAACTCAACTAAAAACTGAAGATGCTTGGTTCCAAGTTCTAACTAACTACAGCACTGAAGAAACCTGGTTCCAACTGACCTCCAAACTGAAGAACCCTGGCTCCAACTGAACTCAAAACTGAAGACACTTGGTTCCCAGTTCCAACTGACCACAGCACTGAAGAAAAACCTGGTTCAAACTGACCTCAGCACTGAAGAACCCTGGTTAAAACTGAACTCAAAACTGAAGACACTTGGTTCCAAATGACCTCAGCACTAAGGAAACCTGGTTCCAACTGACCTAAGCGCTGAAGAAACCTGGTTCAAACTAAATACTAACTTGAAGTAATTACCTAGTTCACACTGTCCTAAGCACTGGATAAACCTGGTTCTAACTGACCTCAAAACTGAAGACACTTGGTTCGAACTGACCTCAGCACTGAGGAAATCTGGTTCAAACAGACCTCAAAGCTTAATATACCTGTTCTTCAAACTTACATAAACAATAAAAATACCTTTTACAAACTGACCTCAGAACTACAGATACCTGATTCTCAAAAGGGAAAAGGGAAGGTCATTAGAACTCCATGTCAAATTGCTATCTTGACAAGAACAAGTATACAATGTCCTTCAGTTTACTTTTAACAGGTAAGCAAAAGGTCTGTGTAAATGGATCTTGAGGCCTCCAATATCAGAGGTGTGTGTCATTACACAATAAAGAAATGTGTTTGATATATGGAATTGTAAGAAAACTAATAGAAGATCTGCGTGGGAACAGGAACTTCCTAAGGTGTGACAGAGTTCACCAGGTACTGGCAACTTCCTCTAATGAATATCCCTGTCTACTGACGAAGAAAAAATGTAAGAAAAATAAATGGGAGCTACCCCTATAAATATGTAATTTTAACTTGTTAACCTATACACCTTGAGGAGGGTACTTTAACAGCTATACTGTATACTACTTTGACAAGTCTGAGGTTGGACACAACCAGGTTTTAATATGTGACGACTTGAGGTATCATTACTGTCAAGAGTGCTTTAAATTCATATTAGACCCCATAAAGTGTACATTATTTCAAACCTGGTACTATGATCTTTCTATCTACCCTAGTAAAACTGAAATTTTAAATTTTAATTCAATAAATTGTTGAATAAAAACTTACAATTTCAGTTTTAGGGTAGATAGAATCATTAAAGATACTGTCACATAGTTTAATATTAAACCATTAAAAGGGGATTATTGTTACTGGGGACTTAAAATAGTGCACCTTTTTCAAATTTTATTTTTTTAAATGTTACTAAAAATCATGTGAAAATATGTGAAAAGTTCAACAAGGCCTACAGGCCTAATGCGAACCTGTGCATTGGGAAATACACGAGGTATTATGCTTCAATGCTGGACCATTACTTTTCATGTATATGAACAATGCAGGTACTGAACATTTTGAATAAGAAACAATTACACAAATATCACTGCTGAAATTCTGGCATGGGTGCAAACATCACAAAAACGATTGTAGCTGGCACCACTAGTTTTGTATACAATGAAGCTATCAGAGATAGACATAAATGCCCAATTTTCAGACTGATATATCAAACCCCTCCTGAGAAATAAGCAGGGACATAAACTGTACAAAAATTATTGTAGGTGGAGCCACCAGTCTTGTACACTATAAAGCTACCCGATATGTATAAACATACCCAATTTTAGGCTGATGTATCAAATTCCTCTGTAGAAATAAGCAGGCGCATGCACTGCAAAAGTCAATGTAGGTGGCACCACCTGTCTTGTAAATGAGAATACCATCAAAGACGCATAGACAGGTATCAGTCCAATACATCAAACTTCCCCAGAGTTTGATGCAATGGGCTGACAAGGCTAGGCTGAGTAAGGCAATTGCCCTGAGTGACCTGTGACAAATTGCTGCCTCAAGCTACTGCACTGAGTGAACTCTTGACCTGCACCTGGCTAGACTGAGTGAACTTTTGACCTGTACCTGGCTGCACTGAGTGAACTCTTGACCTGTTGCATAATCTGACACACTTGGCAGTCTGCCAAAGCTATAAATAGATTCAGGCTGAACTTTGGTGCCAAATATGATGCAGTGAGCAGTCTGCCAAAGCTATAAATAGAATGCAGCTACAGCACTGAGAACTCTTGACCTATACCTGTCTGCACTTCTTCCAATCCTGGCACTGTGCCAAAGCTATTTATAGAGCTGACATCATCTTGGCTAATGGCCAACATCAAGGCACTGGCAATCTGCCAATGGTAAACCAAGTGCTGCCATCTATACACAAAAGTGGTCCCTACTTAAAATATATTTGAAATTTATTTTCCCAATACAAAAGGCTTTTCAGCTGACTTTTTATAAAAAAGAAATCAGGAATATATGTAAAATTATTACAGATGCATACTGAATGCAAAATTAAAATACAGATATATATCACTGATGGCAAATTCTTGAATTAAGTTGATTTGGGATACCAATAATTTATAATCAACGTACAGTTGTCTTTATATAGCCACAGAGAGCTGAATATCCATGACTGTAATATTGCCTGGTATGATGAATAACTAAAATCATAAATCTAAATTTTTAAAAGCTTTAAAAAAACTTTCTTGTCAATATTAACCAAATATAACCTGAAATCTAAATGTCTAGTGGCATGATGTAATAGATGCTTATAAACTGGTGCCAGGCTAGATGTAACAGCATCACACAGCTAACATATATGGTAAAATGACTCAATTCAATCTCCATAATTCAGCCAAAAATCATTCATGTGGAACCATTAATGACAATTATCATAAGAATTATTGTAGGGATTATTCTTGTAAAATATTTAACAAACTGGCCTCAGTGGCATCAGTCGAAAAACGTTTCGCAAGTTTATAACTCATATAGGAAGATACAGCAAACTGGCTAAGTTCAGCTTCCTGTAACTCAGCCAAAAAGCACTAAACCAAAACCATTTGAACAAACTTGAATTATCAACATCTGAGGATAATTTATGTGTGAGATTTAAGAATTTGGCCCAGTGGTTTTTGAGAAGAAGATCTTTGTAGCCACTGAGCTAAAATGGGCTGTTATGGCGTATGACTAAATTCAGCTTCCCATAACTTAGCCAAAAGTCACTGAAAAGAGACCATTTGAACAAACTTCACAAAGCACTACCCTAGGATCATTTCTGTGCGATATTAAACAAGAAGTCTTTTGTAGCCCTCAGTGTGATACAGGCACTAATGACCCCGTACAAAAAAAGGCAGATGCAGGTGGCGCCACCAATACCTCAATTTCAGATATGACCTATGTGACCAATATTGGCATAAAATTTGGTGATGTTAGCTCCAGGCGTTTCTGAGATTTAAATTTTTATATGCTTTTTTGCAAAGTTAACAAAGTTCAACTTCCTGTAACTCGGCAAAAAATCTCCAAACTGGAACCATTCGAACAAACTTGAGAAAGGTTGTTCTAGGGATCATTTCTGTGAAATATTGGACAATTTGGCTGGACAGTTTCGGAGAAGAAGATTTTTTAAGTTTTTTTAGCTTTTTCCCTATAAAATCTAAGAAATTGCAGTTAGAAAAAAAAAAAAACAAAATCCGATATAGTTTTTTGGATGACTGATTATTTGCGAAAAAATTGGTGATGCTAGCTCCTGCCGTTTTTGAGATAGCTATGGTTAACAGACAGATGACAGACGATGGACAACGCACGACACACGACGGACAACGACGCACCATCGCATAAGCTCACAGGTTCGCTAAAAATATGTATTCTATCAGAAAGATCACTGTACCAGGTTTACAATAATGTATACATACTAAGGGGTCTAATATGAATATAAACCACTTTTGGCTTGAATTTAGACATAGGGGTTTTAAACAGTAACAATACCTTAACTAAATTTTGTTTGAACATATAATACAAGACATCAAGCCAAGAGGGGTGTTATACTAAAGCCACATACTAATACAACAGGTTTCCAGTGTGTACAGGCAAATCTAGTTTGCATGAGGCCAAGTTTTACTAGGTACCATTTGACCAAATTCTTACAATAAAATATCACTTTAGCAGCACAGTCAACTGGATTAACAGTCAAGTGCAGGCAGCAAACTCATGTTTTAAATTTTAAACCAATTTATTTTTTTTTGTAAAGTGAACTACAGTGTGGACACAAAGCATATTACTTCCAGAATACAGTGAACCTGTTTAGGATAAACTGATTTAAATGTGGACCAAGAGAGGGAACAGCCTTAAAGAAAGTTTGAAATAGTGAGGTGCCACTATGTGTGATTGTGTATATCCTGTGTAGGTTTATAACACCTGATGTGGCTAAATAATATCTTATATGTGGTACTGCCAGATATGGTATACTACACAAGAAGAGACGGCCACTAAATCAGCCTTTGTCACATTTTCTTCAAAAATATTATATTTCTTATTAGTGGTCAGAACTGGTTGTAAAATCATGTGCAATGATTGAAAGAAAAAATGAACAATGATCAATTATAAATCAATTATTTTTTGTAACTGTTGCAGTACTGTGAAATATGCTTAATAGAATTTTACCTAAATTATTGACCGAGAATATTGTCTCCCTTGTACATCACTCTGAAAGTTTATGGTTACGGCCAAGCTGTTAACACTAAATGTTAGCTTCACAAGATTCGGCTTTTATGCTATTCACTACTTTGAGTAGGCCACATAAGGATTCAGGACAAGCTTCTGTGTGTGTGAATAAGGCCTGTGAAGTATGAGGGGACTTATAATCGATTAAATAATCATTTCTTACACCATCGATTCAATTCACAAATCAATTATTATTTTGGAAGTAAATTTCAGACTCCTTTTAAATGAATGCAAACATTTTTACAACATTGGCTGTAGATAATTTGAGCAAGTAAAGGAGTGATGTATTTTTATCGCCCCCATATTTTTTTTATACCAGTGGAATGGTCTTACAGGCAAGCATTTAAAGTAGACCTAAGACATATAAATGAAAAATATGCCTTGACAGTGCAGCCTGCTTCATCAACACAGGCCTTCCAGGTGGTCATGAAAAAAAATTAATAACTGAAACGAATTTATTTACAGATTAAAAATTGATTACAAAAGAATCGAGGGGTTGCCCTTCAATGCATCATTATTTATATGAAAAAAAAAATTAATTATTGAAACAAATGTTTTTAGGGATTAAGAATTAATGACAACTAAATCAAAGACTAAGGCCCACACAAGTTTGCAGAGAAAGCATTACTGTGATCACACAGTATATAATAACAACAAATATTCCCATGTTAGCACAGTCTAAAAACACACTGCACACCGAAATCCATCTATTCTACCTGACACAAGGACCACTGCATGACCACTTAGTTATGACCAATTCTGGTGACTGATTGGGTAGGTTCTGATTAATTGAGGCCACAAGAGTGCACCTCTCCTAAAATAGAGAAGCTTATTTAGAGCTTGTTATTTTACTGCAGAATTAATCATTAGCCTTTTTTTCTTAACTAATGCAGTACTTGAGTAGTGTTACAGATCTTACAATATTTCCTTAAACAACTGTCACCATAACAACTGAGTCAGCTGTTTTGCATGGGCCACTGGATTTGCAGAAACTGACAATAATTTTTTTAATACATAATCATCTGAAAACTATATCCTTCCAGTTAACTGACAATTATTATCATTTTCTGTCCTTCATTATCTGACAACCTTATATCACAGTAACGCATATTAACATTTGTTGTACATAATATTTGTTCCTGCAAATGATTTCAATCTGACAAATGGGCATTATAAAGATAAAACAAGGGACCCATGGGTCACGGCGCTCAGCTGATCGTGATTGGACTATAAATGTTTCTCCACTGTGATACCATATCGAGTCGATAAAGCTTATGAATATCATGTACATGTTGGGCTATTATAAAGGAATGTAATGTAATATGTGAGTAAATGATAAATGAAATTACCTGACTGATGGATTAATAGAGTCAAATAAAGTGGTTTAATTTTTATTTATTTAGGAGGGGTTGAAAATTGTGATATATTTGAGCAAATTTGAATGCACTGACAGCAGTAATAAGCAGTAGTAGAATGATGATAAGGCTATTTGTTGAAGGATCTAAAGTGTATGGTAGTCTGCAAGCGTTCACTTTGACAGATATGATGTTATGATTAACTATGCTGATGAAGTGATTTATGAATATGTGACTGTATGACACAATATCTCTTTAGTCTTGACAAGGTACATTCTTGTGATGCCCACTATGTCTACATATTACACAATATTGACATAATTTCTGGCATGTACATAGGTACCTATGGACGAATAGTTATACAAAATATTAAAGTATGAATATATCTGATTCATCTTGTTCTTGCTTACTGAGGCTGACTTTGGGATGGGGTTCGGAGAAGGGAAAAGTGAGGAGAGTACGAAGGTGGATGTAGAAATATTCTATTGTAATGTTTTTCATTTATATAAGAATATAAAAAGCTAAGAGGAAAGGGGCCCTCCTACTTGGTTATAGTAAAGTTCTAAATATATGATTGCAAATATATACTCTGACAAGACTGTCATGAAGAAAAACAGTAAAAGTTTTGAGATACTGTGCATACGAAAATTTACAGATGGACAGGCAAGTGGACAGAATGGACTAATACCTTTATTTCACTTTCAAGAGAATAATGCATTTAAGTTTATATATAATCCTATTTTTTTAAGCAGATCCACTTTTTCCATTAAGAAGTTTTTATCTGAATCATTTTTTTTATTTACAGGTTTATAAATTTTTAATTAAAAAACCTGAAAATATAAGTTAAAATATTAGAATTGTTGCAAAAGTTGCAATCATTATATATACAGAGTAAAAAACATTGGGTCATATTATGCATACACATATATTTCATTATTTTTAAATCATAAATGTTTAAACTGATTTTAAAAGAAAATAATGCCACAACATGGCATCTACAAGAATATTCCTTGAATCACTATTAAAAAGTTTTGCACATTGGAGTTTTCAGGACATGCTTAATTTTATTCACCAAAATAAAATAAAAGTAAATTTGATAAAATAAAACATCTTTTCAAATAAAGTATACACACTGTTGGTTGAAAGAGGGACAAACAATATCATTGTGCTAATTACTATCCCAGTTTTAATTAATTACTGGAATTATTATAGTCAATTTCACACCTGGTGAAGTTTTTACTCTTCTGAAGTAAGGAATTACTTATCTCATGAACATCCACACTTTCACAGCAATACACCACTTTGTGGACACAATTAAACGTTCACTTTAATCATTGTAACCCTGGTAGTTCAATACAAAATCCAAAATGTAGCATGTCCAAGAATAAAATAAAAGAAAAACTATAACATTTATCTAGTTTATGCACCAGCTGGGGGGGGGGATCAGTGCAGGGCAGAGGGGAAGCCTGCTAGTAGTGGCCAAGCTGGGCCAAGGTAAGCTGCCTGGGGTGGGTTACATAATGCAAGTGAAGGCTGTACTACTGGGTGGGCTAGATGTAAACAACACTTGACATGGTGTATGAAAATATGAATAAAAGCTATTCATTCCAATCAATTTCTTTTGAAAGTTCAGATTTTAAAAGATTAAATCCTTATGCATATATGCTGGGAAAATTAAATCAACAGTGCCAAAGTTGGGACAAAATTTAAGGTATTGATTTTTATTTATGCTAATAACTTGAAAAATTTGCAAAATTCAGATCTAATTTTGGGTAAACAATTGAATCTTGATTAAATAAAGTTATATTCCTGAATAAAAGTCTCTAGGTTCAGCAATTCTCATGTTAGGTGAGTAAATATATTTCCTGATTTTTAAAAAATTACATTATGTTTTTGCCCATAACTTCAAAATAATACCCAATACTGACCTAATTTTTGGTATGTTCATAGAAAATGTATAAAAGAATGTGAATACTAAATATGATCAAAACAGATCAGTGGTTTTGATATTAGGCAGCCTTGAAGTGTAACAATGGCTTTTTTTAATGGAAAACGGAGTTTTTTTCCTTAATATCTCGAAGGAACAAAGTCCTAATGACCCAATTTTCAGTATGGTAGGAGATTTTGGGGACATCTAAAATTATGTCAACAGCCTGGGGAGCATAGAGATGTGCACTGAATGACCTACAGTCATCAAAGTGGACTGCTTGACAATGTAAGGGAATACAACAAGAGCCTCCTAAAAAATTCAATAACTAGCCTAATTTTGCAGCTTTTATTTTCAAATTTCAGATTTTAACAGATTAAATCCTTATGTATACATGGTGTGAAAATTAAATCCACAGTACTTACAGGAAAAAAAGTGCCATGGCCAAAGTTGGGCAAAATTTAAGGTACCAATTTTATATTTTTGCCAATATTTAAAAAAATTTAACAAATTTTGATCTAATTTTTGGTGTACAATTAAATTTTGATTAATTAAAGTTGTATTACTGGAAATAAGTCCCTAACTTTAACACTTTTGGTCTGAAGTGACCAAATATCTTCCTGATTTTTTTACAAAGTCCATTATGTTTGGGCCCATAACTTTTTTAAATTATATAATACTGACTTAATATCGGGCATGTACATAGGAACTATATAGAGGAATATTTATGGTAAATATGAAGAAAACCAGATGAGTGGTTTTGATATTAGGCAGTCCTGAAGTGTGAAAATAGATTTCTAATAAAAAATTGAGGTTTTTCCTTAATATCTCAAAGGAACGAAGTCCTATTGACCCAATTTTTGGCATGGTAGGAGATTATGGGGACATCTAACTGTATGCCGAAATTTGGATTCATAGGTCCAACGATGTCGAAACGTGCCAGTCTTACAGACGGACAGACAGACAGACGGACGGCAAGACAGACGGACGACGGACAATGGACCATGACTATAGCTCAGATGACTTATAGTCAGCTGAGCTAAAAACCTATGCATGTAGGTTTAACATACTACGAATAATACAATGAATGAGGCACGATACAAAAATTAAGATGCACAGTTTGAAATAACAGGGGCATACTACCTCTTGCAGTAACAAGTTATTGCACTCTTTATGAATTATACATCAAGTAGGTACTAAATGCTCTGTATTCTTACCTTCAAATAACAATGAAGGCAAAATAAGCATACACCTCAAGTTGAAACTGAATGTTAAAACAATGAAAGACACATCATCATATGAAAGAGCGACTAGTATTATCATACACATAATATACATAAAATAATAAGATATGGAAGTCAAGCCCAGACCAGGCTGAAACAACAAATTATTTTATGCTACTGGTAGCACTCAGTCTAATACTTTAATCTTATTATATATACATATTACGTTACTGAGTAAAGCAACTGATTAAATAGGAACCAATAGGTCTCAAAGCTCAGCTGAATTTGTCTATAAAGATATTTTTATAAGCTTTTTAAATAAATATGGGTCCTGTGACCTTCACCCTTGACTGTGTGACTTAAAATATGAGAATTTACAATCCTTGAACTTACACCATTTTGATTTTTAGAACAATCTTTTACAAAAAGTGGGTTCAGTGACCTTGACCTCCAACCGGGTAACCACAAAATCTACAGATTTCTTCCACTTTGGGCAGGTAAACCTTATGTGAAAGATGGAAGGCTAAGGATAAAAAGTTTGATTTACGATGCATCCACAATCTTTTTCAAGATGTGGGTCCTGTGATCTTCACCTTTGTCTTCCACACACTGAAATAAAAATGGCTCTTACTTTAACAGTGGGTCATTAATAAATCAAGTTTGAAGCCAATCTTTCTATAGTCCATGAACTTTTTTGTCAATCGAGGGCTCTGTGAACTTGACCTTGATCCTGTGACCCCAAAATCAAAACCAATCTGCCCCTTTTGGCAGGTGAACACTATCTTGAAGATGGAAGGTTTCTGATGAAGAGTTTAGCTTAAAATGCATCCAAAATCTTTTTGAAGAAATGGGTCCTGTTACCTTGACCTTGGAAGCTCATGACTCCAAAATTAATAGGGTTCTTACTTAAGTGGTGGACCAAATATGATTCAAGTTTGAAAACATATATGTCAAACAACACTGGAATTATCCTGGGGATACTAATCTGTGGATAGATCGCCCCTGTGACCTTGACCTTTGACACCAAATTCAATTATTAATTTTGACCCCTCTTGGTAAGTCAGCTATGTGCAAGATGGAAGGTTTGGGATGAAAAGTTTGGCTAAGAATGCTTCCAAAATCTTTTTAAATAAGTGGGTCCTGTGACCTTGACCTCATCATTAGGGTTCTTGACTTTTGGTCAGCCAAACATAAGTTAAGTTTGAAATCCATATGTCAATCCAAACTGGAGTAATCATCGGAAAACAAAATGGTGGATGGACAAGCACACGGAGAGATGAACAGACAGACAGACAAGGTGTTTACTATAGGGCATCCGCTTTCAATCAATAATCATACAAGGTTTCAGGACACTAGATAAAACCACAGTTGAGAAACTGACATGACTGCTGCCATTTTATGGTCTGAATCATAGAAAAAAAAATGTAAAAATTAGAAAAAAATGCAGAGGGTGCACCAGTTTTCAGGAACTTACAAAACTAGTCATGGTCAATATTCAAGGAAGACTGATGAAAATCCATATCAAGATACTGGAGGTTTTGTATCAAATTTTTAATTATTGTAGAGGGTACTTACAAGCCCCATAGCTCAGAGGATTTAGGTCACAGTTACCTAATATCAGGTTTCCAAGGAGATTTTTGATTGACTTTCATAGATATTCACTTAGAGGCTTCTAGGGTCAGTGGTTTTGATCTGTGCCCTGATAACAAACACACGGCAGAAGAATCGACGAATTGACGAGTGATTGCTATAACTCCGATGACTTTCAGTCAGCTAAGCTAAAAAATGCTTTAAGTTTATATTTTAACCTGCAACAAAATACACATACCTCTTGAAGGTTTGGCAATCAAACAGCCCTATCCAAAGAAGCACACCTAATGGAATTCTGTACAGAATTAAATTGCAAACCAAAAGAAAAAAAAATAAACTTTTCCTTTTCATATCTTGATTGAATATAAAGTTCATTACTAACATGAAACAAGAAAACATTAAAGAAACTAATTTCAAGGATAGAGAATGGCAACTTCAAGCAAGTATATGTACAGCAACATGACAAAAGAATATTTTTTGTACACCTGCCCTACCAACAAACCTCAGAAAAATAACAAAATAATCTTAAAAGAGTATGTAAGGGGCAGATTTTGAGTGGTCCAAGGGGTGTGTGTCTCCCCTCCCCCCACACCTTTGACCAAAAAGAACCCTAGGAAAAAGAACATTACATGCTTAACAATGAAAGACATCATTTTCCCTACTTCTGCATGTGTTAATTCTGTAAAACATTTACTGGTACTCCTGACACACTTGATCACCTGGCTCAAGCTGTTGAAACCCCAGCTATTCTAAAATCCTCTACCCATCCCTGTTGGTAGCCTTGAGGACTTCTTGAGCTGGCAGTACAAGGCAGTAAAAGAAGAATTGGCAATTATACAATTGATAAGGCAATCATATATATTAATATTACAAATGATCATGAAATATAATTTCTTGGATGAAATATCTGATTATTCACATGTAACAAATTAAATGAAAGCAGTACAGTGCATTATGTGTAATATGGAACTGGCCAGAAGAGGTCTTATTTATAAGACAGGTATGTTATAACTACATCAATTGTTTCAATAGACAGGTTCCACTGTAGAAACAACTTTTTATGTAACTAGTACAGGTTGTTTCATATTCATCAAAGGGGATAGCTGTAAATGAAACAGCTACCGGTAAATCAGGTTTGATTTTCAGCCATTTAGCTTAACATACTTGAGTTAAAAGTGCAGTATAGGTGACCTGCTGCAAACCCAGGCATTACTCATACTTAATTTTTCTTTTGAATCAAGTTTGATGTTGTCATATCTTTATGTGAACCTTATAAAAATTTGTGCATGTTGATGGAATCATCAAGTAAGCTCCATGTGGGATCAAGAAAATAAGAAAAATAAGGACAGCCCATCAGTATGTTAGTCACTTTTAGGCAGGTCACCTGTACTGCTCTTTTACCTATACTGGTACACTATAGATCTAATTCACAGGCTGCCTGCGCTGATATCTTCAGCCTTGAGATCATCAAGTTTTGAATGATATATGAAACCAAAAAAAAAACATGAGGTTAAACCTAAAACATATCATGGATAACTCAGGTGATTTAAAGTATGGCCCTCTTTCCTGTCCACACAGCCTGAAATGGCAGATACAAGGCATGTGCTGTACTTTACCCATAATATATACTGTACTGTAGCCTATGGCACAAGTGTTATACCAATGTGATAATCTAAAAATTATTTTACAAACAGTAATCTGCCCACCAATAGATGCAGAAGCAGTACAGATACAGACATTTTAAAGTTAAGAGGCAAAAATGGGATTATTCACAGGTAAACTGGTAAAGCTTACTTCAATGTAGAATCCCTGTGGAGAAAACCACCAGGTATTGGTATATTACATAAAGTTATTTTCTGCAATATATAATAGGTTACTGAAGATAGAAACTGACTTAGCTCAAGTCAGTCAGGAATATCGTGCACTCTTGTGTACTGTAGGTCCTTCCAAACATCCCCATAGTGTCAATTATCTAAACTCATTCCTTGCCCTTAAATAAATTTCTCGGCTTGAAGCCTGAGGTACTCTTTGTTTCACTAGTTAGATTGAGACGTGGCATAATTATGGGCATTTTACATATTGTACCTTAAATATTCATTTACAATACATTAAACATTATTTGATAGTTTAATTAAGATCTTAGGTGGGACAGCACAAATGTTGTTTGAAAAGATTTTTTTATCATTCTTCAAATGTACCAAAATGTATAACAAACTTATCAATGTCAGTTATATAAAAAATAAAGTGTTCATACCCCTAGGTGCTTGCAAATATTACCAATAGAACTTTTTTATTATATGTTGAAAGGAAATAAGAAGTTAACTTTTGCAAATAAAAAATGTAATTATCTTAATGGTCTTAAATACACTCAGCTGAAAAAAAATATTGATATAAATTAATAGGGTGGGGTAATATTCATTCAGAACCCCATTTTAATATCCGTCTTCTCAACTGAATCGAACTGATGCAACCTGATTTTGTGCATGAAATAAAATATTAACACCATGGCCCAATTAAAGAACAGGTGCAACTCAAAATTAGTTGAAGAAACTCAGGATTGGTATATGAAGACCTTTTTAATATACCAAGCCAGAGACAACTGATGATTAGAATATATATATATATATATATATAAATATATACAATATAATGACGAAGGAAGTCAAGAAGCAGATAAAAATAAGCAGCAACATTAAGAAATAAGCAGGAAAGGTCACTCAGTAATTGTTACTGCAGGTATCACACATTTTCTATAATTATATCATAATCATATTATATCAGTGTCAGGTATTTCAGTTATAATAAATCTGCATTTCAAATTGTGACCTTATTTTTGTCATGATATGACATATAATCATCAACATCATAGCATAAGAGGCCCTTTATTATAATCAACATCATAACATTGAAGCCGATCCAGGGGAGGTGTCCATCCCCCCCCCCTTCAGCCATTGCAACCTTTCTTTTTAAAAGGGGTTCAGGCCAATTTTTGTTGTCTGGAACCCCTCCCCCTTTCTGGACTTGGGGACCTTTTTTCTGGTTTTGTCATTAGTCCTCCTGGGTTGGACCCCTCCTTTTCCTAAATCCTGGATCCGCCCCTATAACATAACAGGCCCTGTATTATTACCAGCTTGTCCAACAGTTTCAGCTCAGCTTGCTGGTCAACCATCCCAAGCCACACAAGCCCTCTGGTGGAGGCAGCCATACTCTTCCAGCTCTTCATCATCTCACCCTTGTGAAAAAGCACAATCCAGGGCTCAGGCGTGTCAAACACATTTTCAGTAAAGTTCTCAGCTGTCAGGGGGAGGAAATCTCGAAACTGCTCATTAGCTGACAGGGTTGGGGTTTGGGGGTGTTTGGCTGGTGCTTCATCGAGTGCACAGACCACATGGTCATGGGCGTGGTCCATCAGGCCTGCCACAGCAGACAAGTAAATAAGCACAGTTCTAGAAAATGGCATTTTAATATATACAGAAAAGCCGGGGCTTTGGACTTATTTCTACGCTTCTAGCAGCTGCACTTCAGCGAGGCTGGATCTGTGTTGATCGTTTTTTATGTGTCCTCCTTGTGAACCCACCACTCATGCCAAGCGTGTATGTGTATACATCCGGGTCTCCCACGTGTTTCCATGTAATCTCGACTCCCGTGAAATCGTGCTTTTATCGTTTTTATCCGTCAAAACACTTTAAAAGTTCTCCATTAAATTACATTTTAATAATGTTATTTTTTACTATAAGTGTAGTTTAAAAAAGCTTCAGGGCTATGACCAGAATTATGAAAATACCATGTGACCCATTGCCGCCATTTTGTAGATAGATGAGTGCAATTGTTTGTTCCGTGAAGTCAATATCTTCCATGGCAGGTCGATTCAGCAACGGAGTGCTTAGCGAAATGGAGGGGTAGGAATAATTTACACTTTAATCCCATGATCATGCACCTGTGATGAATTAATGTTAAACGCGTTAACAGTATTTTTGTCCCAGAAAAGTTCGGATTGAGGTCGTTCCCATGCACGCGCAGGTTTCGCTTGGAGCCTGGTCCATTCATGAATCGCATTAGCGTTTGTGTGCCATGTGCACTGAGACGTTGTGGTGAGAATCTAACCAAAACAACAGCAGATGTTCGGCTTAAAACACATTGACATACCAGATAGGGCTTTTAATTTTATTATATATGGTGTTATGTTGTCATATACGTGGAAAACCATTAATATTTCCTGATTGAAACCCCACGACTGCCATCATTTCTGAACGAGTTCAGCGTCATGTTCTCAAGTTAATCATGGATTCATTGTAAAGTGACGGGTCATACTTCCACAAGTGTATCGTCCATGGATTATCCCATGTGATAACTGACCTGTAGGCAGTAGAGAAGAGTGTGTGTATTGTAGATAATGGTGATTGTTATGTGATTACACAGAAAAGCACCAGGATATGCTTTGTTCAGAGATAATTCATGGTGTCACGGTCAGTGCATGCACAACAGCTGATTATGCAGGTGCAGTACTTGGCTGGAACAGCATGGTTGATATCATTAGTTGATTACTTGAGAGACAGAAAAATTCAATTAAGTAATGAAATGAGTCAATTATTCATAGTAAAAACTTTAAGGTTAAAAATAAAGCTGTAAATAAAGCACATGTATTGGTGTGTAAAGTTCTTAATAAACTACCACTAATCAAGGCTTCATTGTTTTTTACTTTTATAATATTATATTGAAATATGGTCTGATATACAAACAAAAAATTAAGTGACAAAACTTTTTGTGAATCAAAGATATTCTGATGTTTATTTTCTGAATATAAAAATATAAATTTTCAGGTTTGCCATTTGTATTTAATTTGAGCATTTCACTTTCAAATAAATTCTAAGACTAAGTAGATAATTAAAGATATACATATCTTTGTGATTCTGAATTCAGTTGTGTCATTCTTAACAAGCAGTGTTATGAATTCTGTAATTTTCTGTTGTATCCAAAGTATGGCACAAGTTTGTGAATTTATGCTTTGTCACCCTCACAGTTCACAGTAATGTATACAAGGAAAGTACAAAAGTGTTTGACCTGACGAATTGATTTTTTTCTGCTTTTATTTTGTTTCTTTTTATTTTTTTAAACATACACTGTAACCTAGTGAAACTTAAGTGGAGTTTTCTTGTAGTTTTATACATGCTGAATCTAATGTATTGGTGATATTCATTGGCAAAAACTCAGGGCAGATGGTCAGAGGCACCAGTTCATGCAGATTTATAGTGGTCTTTCCAAATTTCTATACAATCTACTGAAAATAAAAGAAATAAAAAGCTGGTTAATGGCAAAACATTTTGTCAGATGTTGGTGCACCTAGTTAAATAAGACCAACATTTAGTATTTTGATTTAAAAAGTGTGTGGTTAATCAACATAGTTGAACTAATTATATACCCCCCAGTCATAATCATAGGTATTAACTCCTAAATACTAAGATATTGTGCAGCACTTGATAAAACACAAGTACATGCTATACAGTCTAGCATTCTGTAACCTGAATTTCATTGCATAAGCTCTGTTTTCTGGAGGGATCATGTGCTCAAATATTTTTATATCCTTCCTTAGTGGTAGGTCATTAATTTCTATATACCTGACTGCAGTCTTAATTCCTAAATGCACTTTTTCTGTCTTTTGCTTCAAAAATGCAGATATTTCATTTGTCTTTATTATGATACAGTGGTTAATACTATTCAGGCTTTTTAACTAAATGGATGACATTTTATATGATGACAAAATCATGTACTAATTCCTGTTCTGATGCATGAGAAAACATCATCATCATCCATTTCATATGTGACACCAAGATAAATTGTTTGGCAGTGTTGTTTAGCTTGTCATTGATCAAATTGATTCAACTGCACTGCAGTGATCTAATTTGTATCCATCTTTGGGTAGAGACCTTCAAAGTTCAAGTCTTCAGATGTCACTGAGTTCCTTGGTGGAGATTTTATTTATTTCTATACTGCTATTGTACAGTGTAATATTCACTTGGTCTAAAGTTTTCTTTTGCTCGGACTTTTGCAGTGACACAGCCCATTTTCTAAATTGTGGCCAGTCAGTTCTCCCTGCTGAAGCTAGTTAAACTCTGTTTGAACAACTACCCAGCATTCTTTATGATGAGAAAAGATCTTTGTCTGTGCATCCAACAAAGTGGATGTGATGTGTCCTACCTTAATGGTTGTAAGTAGTAAATAACAAGGAATTTTAGTTTAATGCAGTGACAGATCACTTGTAAATTTATGAAACATTAGTGACTCTGGTGAATATATTTTGAGAGTTCTCAAGTTATATGAAACCTCTGAGGTAAGGGTCGAACCATTGTAAATTCATTTGTTAAGTATTAAGCGCCTACCAACCTGCTGCCCTCTGTGTGAGGGGTAACCATAAGGCTGAACACATATCAATGTGCATGGCCTTCATATACTTGAGTAATTCTACATTTGTGACATGATTGGGGGGGGGGGAGCTTTAGGGTGATGCCGTGACATATCCTATTGTGCCTAGTCAAAATTTAAATCTTTAAACAAGACCTTTTTCAGTGAACCCTATATAACTTCACCAAACCTAGAGTTCAACTAGGCTGTATTTAGTCTCCTCTCCAGCCCCTGCTTCTAGGAAGTAACAGTTCACAGGGGGTGATGAGTTTATTTCATTATCTAAGTTATAGGTGGGTATGCTTTCTCTTACCACCCTCCCCCCCCCCCCTCCAATATTACCGTATTTATTCTAATTTGGCGACCACTTAAAAATAATTAATTTTCTCAGAGGTCGAGACAATAGAGGATATTTGAAAATTATCTTCCTGCAGAATTTGGGGTGGTCGAGATTTTAGAGGCACGCGGTTTAATAACCTTCCCTAGAGCCGCAGAGCCGCTCTGACACTCGAGTGGTCATATGAATTGAGTGATAATTTGGTCGTTTATAAGTTTGTTTTGTTAGCTAAACCGTATTTCCTACAAACGGGCTTCCAACCGTCACATGAATTACACGGTGTCCGAAAATGATTAATGAAACTGAGCTCAATCACTTTACAAAATGATCACTACTTCGCGTATAGGTACGATGACATAGACGGCAACTCATGCAACTACCAGTTGTTTCAAGTTAACCCACCAGGCGGCGATATCGGCGGGCCGAAAAGGGACAAGCAGATAACCAAGTTGGAAGAAGACTTTATAAAAAATAACTGCCAATTATCCGATAAATTTTATTTGCATAATCTGTTATAAATATAGGAAAGTGAAGCCGTGTAAAAATATGTACGACCGGAAATGGTCCTAGCTGGCGTGCCCTCGATCGGGCCCTGTTTTGTATACGCGGTCACCCATCCAAAAACTAACCGAGGTCGTTTAAACTTAACTAAGATGACCGGTCCAACTGTGTCACAGTTGTTTCACCGCGCGTGCTTCCCCGTACTTGGTTAATATTATTGCTCATTATCCCACGTGAATCGCACACGAGACACATGCGTACCAGGAATGGTACACGAGTTTGCTTCGTCACGGACACCCATTTGGAACTTGAACGCTTTATCATGTTTATATATTATGAAAAACGCATCTTTGTATCTTCAAAAATTTTATTGCAAACAAGTTTGATGTGGATGCTCAGTGTAATAAGAATCTAGTCAGATACAAACTGCGGTGCCCGTGAGAGACGGAGGCATTACACCTTAACATCGTCGACAGAAAACATCGTCGGCAGTCGCGAAATTAGAGTCATTTTAGAAATTATGCTTTCAAAATATTTTTTTGGGTCGAGAAATAAGAGGGATCGCCAAATTGGAATAAATACGGTAGTCGCAGTTTGACACTGGATATTTATTTATTTTTTACCTTGACCTGTTCCCAGGGCAGTTTCATCCTGTATCAAATTCTCCATTATCACCCTGTTTTGTGTGTGTTGGTGGTGGGGGGAGGGGTGCTTCCAGTGCATGGTATTTTGCATACATCTTGATTCACTTGTTCCTAGTTTACAGTGCTTATCTTTGGATTAAAAAGCTGAGTCATCTTGAAATAATTTTTTCATTAGTCAGCTCGGGGATATTACATTGGGCCAGTAAGATTCATTGATACTGGCAGGCTTTATCTGTATATGGGTGATGGGTTCTCAAAAAAGTTTTGTTGTTTATTGTGATAAACTAAATATATAAAAGTATGTGAGAAGGAAATATAAGATTGATGTTAAGCATCACCTTTATAATGGCTTCTTTGCATGTTAAAGTCACAGAAAATATGGTTGGAACTTCTACAACAGGACAGACATTTTGCTTGCTTGTAAAGGAATGTCCAATGTCGTTGTCAAATAGTTAATTATCTTAACTTTGTATATCCAGTGCCGTGGAAATGACATGCATGACATTGTGTTTACCAAGACCTACATTTAATTTTGTTCCACCACTGCACAGAGTTTATTCATTTGTCCATGAATAAGCTCAAAAACAGTTTTATAACCAGGCTTTAGGTGTCCTTGAAATCTTCTTAAGTAGTGTGCTGGTTTTGCCAGTAATACTTTGAGAGCAGCATATGTTCGAGTGGTATTACTTAGTTTGTAGCAAATGATGCCTGTCAGATTTGAGGCTAGGAATCCCTCAGGATGTTAGAAGTATTGATCCTTAATTTGTTTATCAGTTCCTATCTCCCTTGCCAACCATAGCACTTAGCTTTTGATGAATTTGGTTTTTTCCCTCCAGTTTTTAACTTGACCACATTTTGTGGTGTGTGATGATTGATCATGCCCCAGAGTTAGCTAACAGAAAAAAATAAAAAAGTATCACTGTGCAACAGTATTACTTTATTGGAATCAATTTGTTAGTAAATTGAAACGTAACTGTGCTCTTTTCCACTAGGATAAGCAAATTCTTGTTGTGGTCCCTCGAAGGTTTATGTTATATCTTCCTTATCTCCGCATCACAAGGAATAATGTTGATCTACTAAGTATGAAATATTAAATAGAAGAGCAGGGGATGCTTTGCGGCTATTGATTGGCAAGTGTAACGATGATCTGTTGCCCTGCTGTTCAAAGTGTGTGCAAACCTGCTGTGTCGTAATCAGATCCTGTCTGAACCAGAATTGGCCCTACCCTGTTGAACATTTCCTAAACACAGCAGGGGCATGATACATCCCTCCATTCAAATTATTTATAGTTGTGATATAATAGTCTCGTAAATTTTTCTGTAGAATATCTTAGTACTTATTTATGGAAAGCATATGTGTTAGACCAAGATTTGACAGCTATTGGCTATATTGAAGACCCACCTGTGTTGAGGTGTGTCCCTCAAGGTTGTAATTAACAGGTTTAAACTGAGCCGGCAGTAATTAGTCCTGAAGAGATCTCCATATAAGCTCCCTCTGCCATTGAACAGCTGGGTCCTGAAGTCTATTTAAGCCATCCAATCATAACATGTTATCCATCATATTCTCCATCTTACAGATAAATGATCAGACTTGGCTGGAATAGCAGGTCCTGCTCTGGCTCAATGTTTGGTTTAACATAAGCTCAGGCCCGGATATGAAAGGTGGTACAATCACTCTGGCTTTATTAAGTAAGAATATTAAACTTGGTTTTTGTATTGACATCAAAGAAGGAATCGCCAAATAAAGGTAGAATGTGAAACTTTTTTTATAATGAATTCAATGAAAGAAACCACAACTTGACATCTTTGTGAGAGTTTTGAGTGCTTCCCATTCCATGAAAATGAATTCATTATTTGATAACTTTACTCAGCAGGGAGACTGCTCTTGAAGTAGTATCTGTTCACTCAGCTCAAGCTTTAAGCTGGATATTTGAGACTTTTTTCCCCCAAAATATATTGATACTGCAGACAGGCAGTTATTAACAACATAAAAATAAATCCTGCAGTAGGAGAGCCCTTGGGCATGTATTTATAGTAGAAGCCTTGGTCCAAATGCTCGGAGGGAAATTCAGCTATGGGTTCTCTGGCTTAATTGCTGTTGTGTACAGGGAATATTCCCCTTATCATACTAAAAAGATAAGCTGTTTCTCTAATTTTTTTATTTTGTTGCAAAGTTCAGGTGCGATGATTGAAAAAAAACCCATAAAAAAACAGTGATTGATTATGAATTGATAATGATATTGCATTATGATATTGCCTCCTATGTTACTTTTTGCAGCTCATTGTAAGTAACTGTTGCCATTCTTTCACTGATCAAAACAGTGACAATACTTCCACATTTATAAAAATTATGTAATTCTAGAACCTGCTCCTGTTGATTTGCATGACCAGGAATCATCATTTAAAGACTTGATTAATCATACTTTTATAGTCTTGTGTACTGTAACCATACTCTTTAAGAAACAGCCATTGATAATGTAAATTCATGATTAATTTGCCATTAAAAGGTTTTACTGAACAAATGTTATCTCTGAATGTACTGAAGTCCACTCTTTTTCAAGAATGTTAATGTAAGATTCTGCCAGATAATGGTTGCCTTAGCTGCTCCATTTTCTGGAATTGTTGTCTGTGTGCTTCCCACATTGCCATATAGAAATTAGAAACATGTTCTTGGTTTCATGATTATGGCTGGATAAAATTTGTTAGGCTGCTGAACTAATGTAGTTAACAAATTTGTCATTGATATTCAAATACTGTCTGTGGCTGGTTAATCTGTCTAGCCAATTAAAGGCACATTTATTTCTACACACAATACTATATGTATATTTTTAACTCTGACATCATGTTTTCACAGGACGGACAACCTCCATAGTTTCCTTATCAGATGGACTTTAAAAACTTCCCAAGTCAACTGGTTGAGTTCCCAGCTCAACCGGATTCCCATGTACACTGTGATATATATATTGTTAAAATTTTTATCTGGTTTAGTTACAAGTGTCAGTAACATTACTGGATATATCTAATTGATTTTGAAACCAACTAAAGTTCAACTGGCCTTATGTTGATCATAGTCATTTAATTGGGCCATCCTTTGGTAACCAAACATTTTATTTCCTATTCTCATGTGTGAAGAAAACAATTGAGATTTATAAAGAAAATACATTCATTCACTGAATTACTTGACAAATAATAATATATGAGAAGCAAGTTGGTGGAATAACATTTCATGCTTGTGGTACTTTTTCAAACAGATTAAGCCATATTTAGGAAAATATCAAATTAAAAGCAGATAGTTGGCAATAGTCCATCTGCATGTCTTGCACCAAGTTGGCATTTAGACCATCGTGCTAGACTTGCAGATGGACTGGCCATACAGCATTAATACTTTCACACCAACACAATCATATGTACGTTAAATAAATATATTGTCATACCAGCTATCAATCAAATATTAACATTGACAATTGGTATCAGTGAAAGGGGCAAAGTTGAGAGTAAACCGGTGATAGTTATAGATGTTCTCTTTTAATTTGAACCTTGTGGGCATCCTAGTGGCTGTTAAAAACACCTGAAGTTTTTATTCAGATTTGACATCCTTCCCTGTGATTAACTGGCCTTTTATTACTGTCCTAATTTTGTTTTACCAACAGAAATTTTGTCAGGATTTGTTACAAAAATATATGTTGATATTATTAAAATTCATATTCAGAATGTACAGTTGTGGACCCAAATTGATTTTGTGTAATTTGATAAAGCACTTTAATATTCTTTGAAAAGACTTTTAAGAAAAGCTTAATGAGATTTAGATCATGGATAATGGTGTTGTTTCTGTCATACCCCATTAAACTAAAAGTTTATGATGTATAAATGTAGACAGACGCTGAACATTTTTGACATCGCACACAGGCATGAAACCCTTTTTATCCCCACCCAACACAGATGATCCCATTGTTTCCCAGTTTTTATCACATAAGAACATGTGAAAGTTCGGCATAGTTGACCCATATATATGTAAAATGATAAATCAAACTGAAAGGTGTGATTTGGGGTAAATTACAGAAAAGTTTGGATGACCTCTGCATGTAAGACCTATATAGAGAAATTGGTAGAGAGCTGTACAATACCATCAGTAGGGGTACTGTTAGTATTACAGTAGTGTACAAAAGACCAATACCTGAATACCTATGGTGTCACTAAGTGCTTTTTGCAGGTTTGATCACAGGTCCTGTGGTACCAAATGAGACTGCAGCTCTGGCATTGTGTGAAGCACGAAACTACTAATGATAGTTATATACTATCACACTAGAAGCATGGTTAAAGCATAAAAGGGTAAATAATTCATCATATTAAAATTTAAATGAATCTGACAAGAGGGTTGGGTTGTCCTTAGAATAATTTGCCCATATGTGCTTGCCTGAAAAGGCATTTCAACTCAGGTGGTCACAGCTGTCACAGATAGTTACTTCTATATTCATTCATCCCGAAAAAGGTATATCTCATTACTGATGTTTACCAGTAAGTCACTGCTTTTAATTTTATGGTTGATATTCATAAGCCTAGATATTACAATTAATATATAAGTAGTATTGAAGTGAACTATTTTTGGTATGGCTTGGTAGGTAAATGTGTAGTAAATATGATACTGTTAGTAAATCATGATACTGGAAACTGTCAACTCTCTTTGTCTCAGGATCATTTACAGTGCTTAAGATTACCATTTAAAGTATAGACCACCCCCAGCACTTTATTTAAGTGTAGGTAGGTCACATGCATAAAGTCCTAAACAGTTTAAAAAACATGTGTTGATGCTTGCTGTGGCACTGTTGATGTTTCTGCTTACAGGAGTGCAGTATCTTTTGTTCAGTAGGAGTTGCTGTCTCCCCAGTGGAAGTGTTACTCAAATCTTATCTGTCAATGAAGTGATAAAAAAAAGATGCTGTCAGCGAACTGATGCAGCTGTACTCATGTTTTGCCACCAAGGCCACTGTATGTCACCATCAATGGTGGTTCGTCACCTTTAATGTCTGCAGCCTTTCTGTTCTGTGTCATGTAAATATCATGCCTGATGTATTTCACGCTCTTACACAATAGATGTTGTTCTCACTGTCTATAAACATAATAGAAAAATTCACTGTGCAATCAGCTTCGGAACCATGAAAGTGTGTTCTGTCTAATAAAATATACATGAAGCCCTTTAATAGTGCTGCAGCAGACATTTAACTGATATCTGCACTGGTGCAGTAACTAATGCCTTATGTATACTTACTGTTGCAGTCAATTTTTCTATGGCCTGACAGTGACAAGATTCATGAGTTATTACTTTAACTGGATACAGTTGAGACCACTACTTGCCAGCTGTTTGAAATTGGCTGGAGGTTTGTTGTAGATTCTTAAGATAAAGGATGCCCATTCAGCTCTTTCTTTTTTTGTGTTCTCCATAGTTGCTATGCAGGTTTATCTTAAGACTCCTTTTGACGTTACCTTTGGATTTTGATGCCACACAAGCCGTACTCCAGGATGGATAAAATAGTTCAGAGATGTAGACATTGGTACTATCTAGTTCTGATAGGTTATATTAGATTGTTAAATTCAGTTTAGCTGAAGTGCCATTAGATTTCTCTTACAAATAATGCTGAATTGGACATTGTGAATTTGTTGTCTTTATAATATAAATCAAAATCACCATGAGTATTAGTATTACAGTAACTCCCCAAGTTTATATCATACATAAGTTTATCTATAACTTTAAAAGAAACATTCTGGCAAAATGCCACTTTGTGTTGCAGGTTTAATATCAAGCATCCAGCCTTCTGTAACTTTTTAAACATGTCCTTGCTGGGTGAGACCTGAATCACTAATAATTGCAGAAAATGAGCACATAAGCCAGCTTAATGCACCAAAAGCAATTTAGGAGAAGGAATACAGCTTACTGTTGTGTAGGTAATGGAACCCTTTCAACCTGCTAAATAAAAGATGGCACAAGAGTGGCAGGTGTCAATTAACAGCATATTGAATCCATTTGAATCCCCAGTGAGGCAGATGAAGGTTCTGCGCATTTTCACCATTCCCCTCAATTTTTATAATATTGTGAATAATAAATTGTGGGTTAACCCATATCTTTATATTTCTTAATGGTACATTCAGGCTTTTAAGTTTTTGTGCCTTTCTTATCTGATAGTTTCTCACAGAACTTTTAACAAATTAACATAAATGCCTGTTAAATTTGAAAGCTTGAGTATCAGCTTGTGTTGCCACTTATTACATAAAAAGGCCAATAATTATGAATATTTAATTATACTAAGTATACAAATTTAAGACTGCAGACTGTTAAAGCTATATTCTTTATTGTATATTTAAAACGCCGTTTCAATATCTGTTTGTGCTAGGGGTGTTGTTCTTCAAACTGTGTCATACAGAGATGCCTTCAGCTTTAAATTCACATGTACCAGTATTTATTTTGTGTTTTAGAAGCAGAGGGCATTCACTATAGTGTAACCAAATCACATATGAGAGTCTAATTGTTTTTTGTGTCAGATAGTCAGAGTTTTGACAGTGTGTGAAACTAATTTTTGGGTGTAAGAGAGTTTTTTTAACCAGCTTTCAGTTCCCAGTACCACATGGTACATTTTGATCTGCCACGGTGCATGGTATAACTACAGGCCTAATGGTACAGAACATGCAGTGCTCATCATGACATGGTCATGCTCCGTTGCATCACCTCTTCTTATTTAAAGAGCAAATTGCAGTCAGCTTCATGTCAAGAGTTCATGGTATCACTTAAGTCTTTCATCCAAGACTCCCACTCAATGGCGTCATTTTGTTTAAGAGTTCACAGACGACTTGAGCATTAGGAGTCCATGTGCACAGGGAGGACTGACACTATCTGATTGACGCAGGTTTACAAAATCAGCCTGACTCAGCTGTGTTTCTTGTCAGTTAATAATATGCCCGGCATAAAAATATGAGATCTTTGCGATGTCTATTAATACCTGGGTTTGATAACTAATTATGCTCATGGCCACGTTTGATGTCATGTGCCCCATACTGAACAACCTGCTGGTTACATATCCTGGGTCAACGGCAGAGGAAATTACTCACCTGTGGGAATTCACATATGGAAGTTCTTTTAAGTTGCTTTGTGGTGCTAGAATCATTTGAGGATTGTTACCACAGGAAAAGTCAAAGGAAAATACTTGTTTCATCAAATTCACCAAAAAACTGAACGATGTAAATGTTTGATCACTTCAGAGAATTTCACAAGGCCTGAGGATATTAAAGATATTTAAGTTAATGAAATCACATAGATTTTGTCAGGGTTTGGTCATTGAAGATTGAATAGTGCAGAGGATCTGAGGTGTGAAATTCTAATAGAAATTCTCCATCTCTGTGGTTGAAAAAGAGAAAGGATTTTCCTGATTGTGTTGAGATTCGCAGACCAGCAGTTTGCAGTAGGTTGTGCTAACAGATACCATTGCTACTACTATTCAGCATCATGATATAGCACTGTAGAGGAATTTATAAGAGGTCTCGCTCAGTAGTGTGTGAATACATTGTGCCAGGTCTATACCCCTTGATATCAGTTAGAGTTGTGATGCAGTGGCGTGGTGGCAGTGTACAGTGCTAAGCCTGTTTTATGGTTCTGACCTGCTTTTTGCCAGGTTAACACAGCGAGCACCCAGGGTGGACTGACCCAAGTGACCCCCTCCCTCTGGTGTGTTCACACACAAATCCTGGTAGAACAGATCACTAGTGTTCTAGAGAGGTGCACACACAGACTGACATCCGGTTGAGAGGTACACTTCCCTGTGTGCCCAGATCACAAACCTCCCGGGAGCTGTGATATTGTATCTGCTGGTGTGATCACAACTTAATTAAAACTTGAGGAGGGAGTGTCCCTGGTTGTGTCTATTGTTCAGCCCACATAATTGATAACTAACCCTGTTGAGTCCTAGGGACTGGGCGATTGTCATCAGATTTTCGCCTGTGGTTATACATCATCAAACATTAAAACCAAGCGGGAAGTATTGGAGTTCTAAGTTTGCTCACAAGTTTGTGGGTACACACTGTCAACCAGGATTCTATGAGGGTTTCGGGTTGATCCATCACCAGAAAATTTAACGTGTTTCACTTTGCCGAGAGCATCCCTGCAGCCAGAATTATGTTTATGGGAGCAGTTGATCCAGTTTTTGTGTACAGGTAATGCATTTATTGGCATCATGGGAGACCAATGCAGCTTCAGCAGATGCTGTTGTGTGTATATTTAGCAGATACTGAGTGATTTATGTGTATGTGTGTATGTATGGATATGTCAGTGGCTGAGCATACGTTTGTAGTTAACTTGATTAGCAGGTGCTGTATATATATATATTTAGCAGATATGATGTACGCGTTTATTTAAGCAGAAGCTGATGTATGTTCCTATGTATGTTTGAGTATGTCAGTGACAGTTCCTGTGTGTGGTGCTATCTGTATATTTAACAAAAAATTGTGTGTGAATATTTAGCAAAATCTGATTTATGCATGTATCTGTTTGTTTATTACTTCTTTGCAGGTTTTTCACCCCAGTACATGGTTTCTCTCATATTTCAATTACTACTAATCATTAGCAGTTCCTGTTTTTAAGAGGTTTATTTTTATTTGGCATATGCTGAAATACACGTGTGTATGAGTATGTCATTGACTGATCATCTGTGCAGGTGATTCACCAATATTTTTTCCAAAACTTGAATATTCTGTTCAGTACATGTACATTAAGCTCTAGTGTTTATTTATTGTACATTGTATGGGTATGCCAGTGACACAAGGTTTTGTTTTATACATGTATATTCAGCTTAGGTATGTGGGTAAAACTTGTGTATGTATTGTACATACATATTAGGGTATGCCAGTGACCGAGCCTCTGATTAGGTCATTCGCTACTATGCATTCTTTCTTTATTGTCTGAAGCAGAACATCTGTCTAAATGTTTGCTGTTTATGTTATGTACACTAGATACAGCTGTGGTCATACATCTGTATTGACGTTTATGCAAAAGAAGTCTGGTCATGTTAAATTGGGTTATCTCATTATCCCTCACCTTTCACGGACTGTCAGGTAAACTGTTATGTGCTGTTCATGTTCAGTTCTCCATTTTAGATTAATCCTTCAAAGGAGAGTTATTGAAACATTTGTTTTATGAATGGGATGAGCAGAATTCTTACTCTTAGTAGACATGACCAATTGTGCACAATTAAAGCAGCTGTTAGAACAGCATACAATGTTTGCTGTTGTATTCGCTGATCTATAGCTCTGATGTTTACTGAGTATATACATAGTTTTAACATGCATGAACAGTGAGCTGGTTTCAGTACTTGCTGCTGCATGCTCTGCATGTTCATTTCCTCTAAATTTTTATTTTTGTTTTTTTGCTTTGAAATTTATTATTAGTGTCAAATAGTTTCTGTCTCAGGACAATCTCATTTTTATATGGGTAAGTAAATGAACATCATATAACAGTGGTTGTGAGAGCATCTCTGATCTGTGTGGGATAGCGTAGGCAGTGCCTGTTGTGTTTTCTACCAGCCGTCTAATTAACAATCCAAATATAGTTTGATGAGCCATTGGGCTTGATTTCTCAGCGGTCTCTTGTCATAAATCAAAATGATTCATTTCTCAACTTCAGTCCCATTACTCTTGCTGTCAGTTTTAGTCAGATATAAGGCAGATATCCACAGATCTCAGTCACCTCATCCAAACATTAACCTCAGTTTTGGGTGCCAGCCCTTATTCAGTATAATATAGATACAGTTTGTGCTCAATTTTTTTTAATTTTCTCAAGAATTATTTTAAAGTTTGTATGTTTTGTGAACAGGGCAGTTTCTCAAATGTATGTGGCAACAGTTTCTACATCATCTTTGTTCCTGATATAGGGCATTTTAGTGAACCTGTGAGCTTGTGCGATGGCGCCTTGTTGTCCAACCCCTCTCGTCCATACATTAACTCATCTGTCTCAAAAACCATAGGAGATGGCTTTGCTAAATATTATGCAAGAATCAGTCACATGCAGCACCTTATAAAATCAGATTGAGCTTATTTGAGTACTGTAGACTTCTGTTATTAGCTCAGCTGACTATAAGTCATCTGAGCTATAGTCATGGTCCATTGTCCGTCGTCCGTCCGTCTGTCCGTCCGTCCGTCCGTCCGTCCGTCCGTAGATGTGGCATGTTTTGAAACCGTAAGACCTAGGAATCCAAAATTCAGCATAATGTTAGATGTCCCCAAGATCTCCTACCAAGCCGAAAACTGGGTCTTTGCGACTTCATTCCTTTGAGAAATTAAGGAAAAACCTCAATTTTTTATTAAAAACCTATTTTCACACTTCAGGACTGCCTAATATCAAAACCACTCATCTGTTTTTCCTCATATTTCCTATAATTAATCCTCTATACAATTCCTATGTACATGCCAGAAATTATGTCTGTATTATATAATTTAAAAAAGTTATGGGCCCAAACATAATGCATTTTGTAAATAATCAGGAAAGAAATTTTATCACTTAACACAAAACTTGTTAAAGCTAAGCACTTATTTTCCAGTAATATTACTTATATTAATCAAAATTAAATTGTATACCCAAAATTAGATCAAAATCTTTTAAATTTTTTAAAATATTGGCAAAAATAAAAAATTGGTACCTTAAATTTTGCCCAACTTTGACCATGGCACGTTTTTTTGCTGTAACTGCTGTGGATTTAATTTACACAGCATGTTTTTGTTAGCATTTCAACTGTTAACACCAAAAATTTGAAACCAGTTGATCAAAAACTGTAGATTTTATTCAAGTTTTCAAGCACCATGTCACATATTGCTAGTGTTATGCAGTTTGCTAGAGCTCAGCTCCCGAGCTTCAGTTCTAAGTTCCTTAAATTTGGCATACAGTTAGATTTCTCCAAAATCCCCTACCATGCCAAGAATTTGGTCACTAGGACTTAATTCCTTCGAGATATCAATGAAAAACTTCATTTTTCCATTAAAAACTCATTGTTACTCTTTAAGACTGCCTAATATCAAAACCACTGATCTGACTTTGATCATATATAATATACATATTTTTCTATACATTCGCTATGCACATGCCAGAAATGATGTCAGTATTGTGTATTTTTTAAGTTATGGGCCCAAACATAATGCACTTTGTAAAAAATCAAGAAATATATTTACTCCCTTAACAAGGGCATTGCTGAAGCTAGAAATTTTATTGTCAGGGATGTAACATTTTTAATCAAGATTCAATTGAATACCCAAAATTAGTTCTGAATTTTTCAAATTTTATAAGTTATTAGTATAAATATAAAATTAGTACCTTAAATTTTGCCCAACTGTGACCATGGCACGTTTGTTTCCTGAGAGCACTGTTGATATAATTTTCATATCATGCACACATAAGGTTTTCAGCTTTTAATTTAGAAAGCTGAAAGAAATTGGCCAAATATTGTAGCTTTTATTAATGTTTTTTATGAGACCCTGTCAGTCTTTGGCTCTCTCCAGCCCCTCTTGAGTCACCTGTATGTTGACCTTGTTGACCTTTCATCAAATTATGCACGCTTGAGGCGAGAATCCAGGCAGCTTATGGCCAGCCACAGTTGATCCAGGTGTCCAACCCAACTCATCTAGTAGTTTTAACCAACAACATAACAATAAACAATAAATTAATAAATTTTTCTTGGTTTTTAATAACAAATTAAAGAAAAATAGAAAAGGAATTTGTTAGTTTATAATAACAGGAAATTAACTTGCAGTTACTGATGATATAAGAATCTTGTATCGATGGGTAGAATGTCACATATTCCAAATAACACCATGCAGTCACCTATGGCATTTTTCAGTTCATTTTTAATGATAAAGAAGTAAATCATATTATTCATTACTAATCATTAGGGATTATATGAAGGAAATTAATGATAGACAAAGATGCAGTTGATAATATTAATCTAGATTCCTACTGTGTCTAGTGTGTACATTGATGTGAAATTAGTCCAAAATGAATTTTTTACAGTTATTTTTTAATTTAAATAAAAGCCATAAAACCAGGTACTTATGATCATTATTTAAATGTGTGAATTTTGTATATTCTGGATTCTCAAAATCATTGTTTGGTGAAAACTGAATAAATACCAGACATGGTGCAAATACTTTGTAATTGTATTTAAATACGAATATGATTATGTACTCCATTATAAAATTTCTTGCATAAAGAATGGGAATTCAGGTAAAAATGAAAGTATATGAATACTCGTGCAAATACTTTCAAAATGTATTCATGAATGCATTCATGAATATATTCTTTAATATTATTTTAATAATCATATCAGTTATATTTCATTTTAAAAAATCATATGATTCTCTTATGATTTTTAATAAAAATTATATTTGGGACAATATTTGTAATTTTTTTAATAAATAGTTAAACTCTTATATTATATGTTCTGCTTATAAGTTATATGGCCAAGTCAAAATCTGTGTGACAATAGTACTCCATTTGTTAATAAAATAAATGAAATCAATCCTCTTCCCTGTCTCCAAAGGTACTATCAAAATCATACATAAGCTAAACAACAACAACTCATAATACAGCTTATATTTATTACCACACAAAACCAGCATGTGCCTCATTTCTAAATAATATTTTTTATCATATATAACAGCTGAGCGTCGTGACCCATAGGTCCCTTGTTTTATAAATTACAACACAGAAACAGACTTACATGGGTTTAAAATAGTTTTACTTAATATGAAACATTGTACTTTTACAGTATAGGTAATTTACATTTTACATATATTTTTGTTAAAAAAGATTTGCAAAGTACCTCCACATGAAAATGCACACAGGATAACTTGTTTTTGTTCAGGTTTTCGACATAATATATTCAGTTTCTTTAATTTATCAAACAGAAGCACATTTCATTTATTCTGAAACTTATTTAAATAGCATGAAATTAATATTGTATATTTTCCATACAAATTCTTGAATCTATAAAGGCAGTACTGAGGTAGGCCTTTCAGACCGAGTTTGTTGTAAATTTTTGATATCTAAAATTTATGAACAGTTGAAAATGTCATAGAAGGTAAAACACCACTCAAACATCATGTTTTATAATGATGTGTACATCATATTTGTCTTGTCCATTAAAGCATATAGCAAGACTGCAGTTAAATGAGTCTCCACTCATTTCTCCAGCTACCAGTCGCAAACCTAGTCCATGCACATACTATTTTATGATTGCTTGGTTGGACCTTGGCCAAATTTAGCTTTGAATTAATTCCTGATGAAGTTCTAAATCTGATGGGATATACATGGAATCCATGTGAAAGGCCAAGGGAGCAAGGCTTGATCTCTTAATCATGTAATATTGGCTAATGATGGACTCCTGAGGGGGCTTATCTGTTGGTTATTGGTTATTGCCTGCAGGATTCTGATATTAATTAGTTTGACTGTAAATGTGTGGTTCTCGTGCATGGTTACACACTTGTAAAGTTTAATGATGGCAGGCTTTATGAACCTTTAATGATTATAAATGCTTTAAGAACCAGGTTTATGTCAAACACTGTGGACGAAGCGTGATGGTTTTCATGATGCCAAATTATTATTATTGTAACTAACTGCATGTTCATTATTTGTACTATATCAGATAAATGGCAAAAGCACATTTTCTTTATTTCTGTAATGAGTAAACTTGAGGTTAATTATTGCCATTGATAACAATTTCCACACTGGCATATATACTGCGTTAGGTTGTAGTCTATATGTGTGATGTTAGGAAACATATATGGTATGATTGTTTGCTCAGTGTAAAGCCAAGACATTTACTCTTATTATCACACTATGGAGACAAATGACAATTCATTTAATCATAAATATAGTAAAAACACACTTAAATGTACGGGAAATGGAATTATGGCATTAGTTTTCTGTAATTTGCCAATTTTAGGTGTATAAACTTTCAAGGCCAGTGAAAGTCCAGATGAAAATCTTTGAGTTTCCCTTGCCTTTTTCTTGCATAAATTTGTTTTCTCTTGCATTTTAGGGGCAGCTGCAGCTGTAGGCCTTGCTGCCTCTTGTCGTTTTTAGTCTATTGGGACTAGAGATAAAGGAACTAATATAAACCCATTTTTCAAGCTTATTCTGAATAAGCTTAGGTAATAACAGATGCAGCCTATCTTGCATGTTTCTAATTATCTATTCATGAGTGGTTTTGTTTTGTATATGTTCCTGCTTTTTATGACATTGCTAATTTTTTGCGTATGTGTTCAGTGCAGGTTGGGGTGAATTCTGCACTTGGCACAATTTATTGTGTTGTTGTGGATATAAGGCTTTTATGAGTAACCCTTTATCTAGGAAGCTGCATAATGACACATGGATCACTGTATATTTATATCATTATCTTCATCCTGTACTGCATGCAGGTCATTGTCCTGTACTCTGCAGCTGGCCTTGATAAAAGAGAAATGTCAATCAGGAGGCACTATGTTCCAGCATTGCCATTGAAATCATTGAAAACATTCTGATTGAACTAGTGAGGCCTACTCTTTGAGTTGTGACACTAGTCATGTCAAAAACTGTGCTGCAATGGTCTTAATTACTATCAAAGTGTTAATGCTGTACACAGCAGGTAATCTGAGAAGAATGGACACAGATTAACATGTGAACGCACAAACTTGAATTCCCTCTCTCTGGTGACAGCCATTATTTCCTGCCTCTTGCAGGATGCTGTCTGTCATAACCCTGACGAAAATCTGCTGACAGTGCTGTCAGAAATTCAACAAATATGCAGGGAGATTGAACAATATGTTGAATTATCCCCAGAATCTTTTCCCCACATGGTGAGCTTTGTTAGCTTGTGAATAAATAAATATTGAACCATTTTTAGTAGCACTTTATTGTCAAAAGTGACTGAAATATTTGTTTCCTCATCATGTTACAGTTTTCAATATAGCCTGGTTTGCCACATTGACATCTTGGCTGGCTCTCTTAATAATATTAAGAGACCTGACTTTACTTTAAGTCAGAGGGTTATATGTGCCTCAGCTCTGTGTTGTTGTTGCTGCATAGCCTTCCAGCAATGAGAAGGTGGATAATTGTGGTAACTGCCTGAACAAGGATGTAACAGCAGTTGATAAGCACACCTGCTGCAGCTTGCTGGCCAGCTTGGTATCCCTGCTGGGCTGTGTAGCCTCTAGCATGTATATCAGGTTACATACAGTGTAACATTAACAGGTCCAGCTTGTAGCTGATGGACACACCAGGGAAACTTCCTACTTTGATGGTCATTGGCTGATTCCTAATTCCCATACTGTTACCCCTTTCACACACAAAAAGAGTTTTAAAATTTTTTTTTTTTAAAACGGATTGGTCAGATTTGTTTCAAACAGTATTGTGTGTTCGCACACCTAGCATGAATACATGAGGTGTTCATTTCACACATGCAACAATGTAACAACATGCTGACACAAGCACACATGCTTGCCCAGTGACCTAGTTGCTGCCTGAAAACTAGGTGTAAACCATTTTGAATCATTATGGGAATTGAGCATTCACACTTCATATTAACGGGGCAGATAATTCAATACGCAATAGAAGTGGTTTGAAACCACCTTCTGAGCTTTGGCCAAAACGGTTTGAAAACCCTTTGGATAGCCATGTGAATGCTCCATTTGAATTCAGAACGGTTTGAAACTGGTTTGCATTTGTCATGTGAGATTGCAGGGTTTTAGAATCATTTTTCGAGTAGGTCTTTTACACTGGTCTATCTGTGTTCAGGATGTCCCAAAAGATCTTGATGGAGTTATTTAAATTAGGTGGAGAGTTCATTCAGGTTACAATGAATTGTCAGTAATTTATAATAGTATTTGTCTCCACCTTCAATTTGATCTGGATTGAAGTATGAATTTGTGTTCATGATTTGTGTCTTTGTACATTTATCTTCTGGTAATGCAGGAGGAATAGCAACTGAACCTGATACCTTTTGGACATACTTGTAACAATCAAGTCAGGTGAATCTTGAGGCAAGGGAGAGGTGATTAAATTTATGAGGTGGTCTTGATAAAAATGTGGTCCTGACAGAGGTTTGCTCTTTCTGAGAGCTGTCTAGGTGCTCTATCTGTAATTAGAAGCTTTAGCTGCAATACAAGCATTCTTTAAGCAAAGCATTCTCCCGGAAGATGAGAGGCCATCAGTAGCCAAAGGGTGGGAAATTTGCCCAGATAACGTGACTGCTGTCAGTAGTTCTCAGGTGTTACAACAAAAGCCCTAATAGGCATAATGACTAGGTCTGTCACAAAGCCATTTACTCCATATGGTTACCAGGTAAAAATTATGGCCTTGGTGCACTGGTTTTTTCGCTTGAAACTTCAGTGCTGCAATATGTGGAAAAATGTAAATCAGTGATTGTGGATGTTTAATATACCAGGATAACTATAAGCATAGAACCATAAATCTTGGAATAACTTTTGGTGTTAAAGTATTGAAAAGTTCCATGAAAAAAATTAAAATTTTAAAAACGTTTAAGGGCTAAGAACTGACTGGTTACTACTATAGATAAGATTTCTTAAGGTACTGAAAATGCTGAAAAATTAACAAATAGCATGGAAAAAGTCACAAGCAAGGGTTTAAATTTAAAAAATGAGTTAGTGGCTGAAAATTGGCCAAAAAGTACTGAAAAGGTACCGCAATGTCCTAGCCTCATCTGAATATGTTTGATCACCAAGATAAAAAAATATCCTCCTGGTTTGTGTATTACACCGACTATATTTCATATCTGTAGCCAGTTAAAAGCTGGTATACAAATGTGGAAGTGGATGTGTTGATAAATATTAATGTATGAGAGATACTGGAACCTAAACAGTACAGCTGTACCTGGTAATCCACAGACTCTGGACAGAAATCACCATGACTGATGAAGGTGTGATAATTCCCTTGATCTGTGTATACTACAAGAGCCTCAGCTGCTGGCCAGAGGGTACTTGAGCAGTACAGCATCACATGGTAGCTGTTTAACCCAGGCCAACAGTAGACAAATTGCCATATAAATATTTAGTTGTTAGGACACCTGTCATGGCCCTCACAGCGGTCACTGCTGGTCCTGTGCAGTGGAATTTTCTTCATTTTGTATACAAGTAGTCTTTTACTGGTTTCCATGTATTAGGGTTTTGCTATTGCTGTGCTTCCTTCTCTTTCTAAAGATGGTTATTATCTCAGAATTTATGCCCGGTAGAAAATTTGATAATATGGTATTGTGGTTTGCACATCTTGAAAGTGAGGGACAGGCAATAATTAACAATATTACTTGACTTTTAATAAAGATACTGGTCAGGCTGATGACTAGAGATGATACTCTGGAGATTTTGAGATGTAGATCAGTTGAATAATTAAAGGAAGAACTGATGATTGGCTGATGCTGATGGTCTTGGAAGATAGAGACATCCAATAGTTAACTGTGCAACTTGACTTTTATTGAAGATTCTGGCAAGTTTGATAACTAGATGATACCACAGTAATTTTGAAATGTTGGTTTGTTGAATAATTAATGGAAAAGTTGGATTTTAGGAGCTAGTAGACCATGACACCTAATATGTGTAGAATATGAAGGGACTCGAGTCTAAAAATTATTTAATACTCTCTTCTAGCTCCTGTACCCACATCATTGGTCATCAGTCTGTTTCATATATACAGGCTAAAAGTGTAACCGAATTATATTTATTAATCCTGATGGGGCATTTTTATTAGGCATATGGGCAGTATATATTTGTAGAGAACTTGGGCTTTTGTGGATATATAGAACAAGGTGATATATTGTTGTCTTGTAGCAGATAAAAATCTACCATATAAATCTGTATCCAGGAAGTAAGATTGGTGCAAGTACTTTCCCATTAGGCTGTAACAGTGCATAAAAATATTGGATGCATGTAATTTAAGCCAGTCATAAATTGCCTATATATAGCATTTACAAATTTGCAATGCCTTGTGATCTCTAGCTCATACCTAAGAACAAATAAATATATATATATATATGCATGATATAGTGTAAGCACTGTTGTTAAACAAGGAAGTCCAATTATTTGTAACTTCATTATATAAACTCAGTACTACATGAGAGGATTAAATTTCATTTGGTCTACATATTAATAATAATATCATAATATTTATTTTAACATCACTTTTAAACCTTGGAACAGAACTTTAAGTAGATATACCTCTGTAACAGAATATTATGACTGCATCAATCAAATTAAGAATCAAATCAAAACATTTTAGTCAATAATCCATGATTGAATTAAATTAAGACTAGTTAACAATAAACAGGTCTCCTTTACTTGTGATGTAACCCATGGGGATCAGAGAAACAGGTGAAATTTTTTTCCCTTAGGTGTTACCATATGAATCCATGCATGACAGGCAGTGATATCACATAAGCATATTGTTATTCAGAATTTTGTATAGGAGATGTGACTGTTAAACCTTGAACCAACTTATGCTTCTGTATTTGTTAACTTTTGAAATATTCAACAGGTTACAAAAAATGAAGACTTTGTCTTGTTTAGGTCCTGTTGATTTAGTGCGGTAATTCTGTTGTTAATTATATTTAATGAAAGTGCATGATATGTGATGTATTGTACAATAATTTTTCTGTCAGTGTATATGCATGATCTTTTTCTGTTTGTCCTTAACAGCTCAGACATCAAGCATTACATTCGCAGATCAGGGTGAGTAGTGATGTAGTTAAGGTAGATAAGTGAAATAGAATTCTCACTCATGTATAGTTTGATTTATGAATACTAACCTAGTGGTGGATCCAGGATTATGGAAATTGGAAAAGGGGGGAGGGTTACCATTTCCAGTGAAGAATTTGTCCCCTAAAACAGGTTCACATGGGACAGGTAGCCATAAGAATATGGGGGAAACAGTTAAAAAAAGGTAATTTATTTCTGTAAAGGGAGTTCAAACCTATCCGGCCGTCTCTGACCCCTGGATCCTCCCTTGTACCCCACTACCCTCTGGTTGCATGCTTTAAGCTGCCTTTCCAAACTTGCAAAATCCATCAGAAGTGAAATGAATTTCCATCAAGTGACAGTGTAATGCTGACAGGCCTTTTGATATTAAAAATATAAAAAAGGGAATTTTTGATGCATGGATGAGTCTCGCTACATGAAATACCCTTTTTGGCAACAATCACATGAAATGGAGCTGAATGATGGAGATCGATATGTGGAAAGGAGGTATTGTGCAACCTTTCAGAGTAATAATATATATCTCCTGGTTCCAGTGTGATATGAATAAATCAGAACATTTATCATCAGAGGTGTTGTGTCATAAATTCTTGATATATATTTTGGTACTTTTTTCCTGGCTCTGATATATTTCCTACACATTAATAATGCCAAAGATTGGCATTAATATAAATATATGCCAGCCTCTACAATGTGAGGACCCCTATTGTGGAATGCTCCCAGATCTGTGATTGCATTCACTTATTCCTAGGTTCATTCTTAGTACATTAGTGACTGAACATTTGTGAACATTCCTTGATGATGTTCCTGAATCTGGATCATATGCCGGATCTACACCTTAATCTTAAAAATGTATCATTCGCCAAATCCTTAAATGCCCTGAAAATTCATGAGTTTCATTCATGATTGCATGAGTTATGTTTTGAACAACATGCACACAAACACATTTGCAAATGATGATGAATGCTTACTGCCTGGTGGAGGCATCAGATAGCCTGGAATGGCACTCAGCAGAAGTCTTGTAGGTCTATGGGATCTGTCTCTCTAATCCCAATCCCCTGCAAAACAGTTCTTTGTAGGTAATTGCAAGGCCCCAAAACCCTTCATAAAAAATCATGTTTTAGTTTTCAGTAGAAATTTACCAGTTTGTAGCCTGAGCTGCTCCAACATTTCTTACAAGGAATTAAAAAAAAAGCTTTTTGTATCTTTTTATTTCTGTAACAAAACAGTTCTGTTGTTATCATGTTGTCCCATGACCATAAGCCTTTTTTAAGGCCACACCAGTGAGCCCATAAGATTATTTGCAGGTTCCACCATTAATTAATGTTGATACCTGGGTTTCACTCCGGCTACTTGCACTCAGTTGTTAAAGCCAAAATGATAAGGTGTGTCCATCACTGGTTAAGTAGAGCATGAAACAAGTGTATTACGCTTATGGACCTCGAGTGAAAAGAAGTCCTGCCTTTTTGCTGAAGGTCATTTAGGTTGATTATTCTGATTTTCTTTGGCCTTGGCACAGGAATATGATTTCATCTGTAAAATCAATAATTATCATTTAAGTAGTATGGTAATTCTGAATCACTCTTGCAGAAGTCATCCATTTGGTATAATTTTGCCATGTGATAAATCTGAAGAAGAATTGACTATTTGCTGGCAGCCTTGATTAAAGCTCAGACTTCTAATAACATAGATTTGATGACTAAACAACAGATAATTAATTGTATGTTTTTCGAAGGTTAATTTACATCTGAATAACTAATTACATTTAATTAGAAAATTAATGTATATGCATGTACACATAATTAGTGGTTCTTTTTTGTTTATAATTTTACCTTCAAACCATTATAAATACTAGTGTTCCATTTTGATTTTCACACATTTATCTTGCATGGTAGGAAAAAAATGTAGGACAGATCCACCTGGGATCTATGTAACACCAGTGCTGTGAGGATTCACGACATAGATTCATAGATACATTGCCATGTTTGATCATCCTATGAGAAGTGTTTATCTGACATTTTAGAATAATCTTTCAGTACCATTTGAGGTAAATGTCATTGGTAAGAAACAAGTTTAATGGCAGCTGATTGGCTAATCCTTTGTGAATAAAATTTTATTTTTGGTTTGGAAATAAATTTTATGAATGTTAGTTTTTTCACATTTCTATACAAAGGGAAAATTTGACTAGGGAATCCAAATCATATTATATATGTATTGTATTGTGTATTGTATTTCGAGCAATGTATCACAAAACATTTTTTCATGAGATGATGTATCATTACAGCTCTGCTTCACATTTTATAGATGTGTTAACTTTTTTTTTACTAGTGAAGATTATCTTTTTCAACCTATAAACCTTAAGTAGACTATATTTATTATAATTTTCACAGGAATATTCACTGATAAGAATGACTTATTAGGTAAACACAATGAACCAGTGGATTACCTTAGCAAAGAAGATTGTCTAGAAGCCTATGGGCCAGTAAATATAAATGAATACATGGCCTTGAGCTGAATTTCCAAACCTCAGGTGTATGAGCATGCAATGATTTCAATCCCTGTAGTAATAAAGTGACAACTAAATTGCCTTTTAAGTCCTCCCATTATTCAGTGGAACCATGCACATATTAACTACAATGAAGTGATTGTCACTCCTTGTCATTTCACGAGAAGCATGATTAGATGGGGAGCGTGACTTGTGGCACATCACTGTTTGGTAAAGTACAATAACAGTGATCTACACGGGGAACCTGAATGGTGTGTATAGTGGTGTAACTTGAGTTTAGCGTAGATTTAATGAATAATAAAGATAGAGAGTTCCTGAAACTTTGACATGTGCTTGTTTTTTTGGGAGGTCCAGCAGTTGGTTGTTAGAACATTCTGGTGATCTCCAAACCAGTAAGGAGTGAATGAATGTAAGTGCCAACCATTATATTTCCTGAAATTATATAGGATTTCAGAACATAAGTGAGCTAAGTATTTTAACGCTAAACAGTCCTTGTGAAGCTTCCTCTGATTCAGAATTCAAAATATGTTGAGACTGTTGGGTTTAAACGAAGAGCTTAAATTGTTACTGGTTTCAAAGACACAAGTCAAATATGATAAAGAACTGTTAGGTAGTCAGAGACCACAGTAGGCCTGAGAACTGTATGGTTCCTTATATATGATTCAGTTACGGGATCTTTACCTTGGAATCAGTTCTCGATTCAATTCTTACTTGAGTAGACTTATTTGCAGACTTAAAATAAAAGCAATATTTTTGAAAAATGAATGTTATTGTTATTAAATTTCAGTAAATAAAAAAAATGTACCTCTCCCTCTGTTCGTCGCCGCCACATGCAAGTGGAGTGATCCACCAGCGAATGTTTAAAAGTAGATTTAGGGCACATATACGGTGAAGAACTTTGGCACCACACCCTTCTCTGTCAGATTTTTGAGCTCACAGAGGACTTCTCAAAAAAGAATTGGTACAGAGGTTAAAAATTGAGGGTTTGCAATTCAAAACATGGATTCTTTGATGCATTTTTACATCCCTAGACCATAACCTCCACTAGTAAGGCAGTATCCTTTGAATTTAACTGAATGTTTACCAGGGGTGTAATAGGCTATGTATGAACTTAGGGATGCTATGTAAAATTATGTCACTCCGGCATCTTTTTCAGAAGACCTGCAAGATCCACTGTACTAATGCATATATATGTCTGCCAGTTCACGCATGCTGTGGTTGTCTTTCTGTTCACAAGGGTTTCAAATTTGGATATTAGCAGAAGGAAATTATCATGAAAAGTTTAAACCTACGTGAATAAGAGACCCCAGCATCTAAAGCAAGTCAAAGCTTGATATTGTGAATATTAATAGATCTCTTTAATACACATATACATGCAAATGGAAACCCAGCTAAAATTTGTGTTTCGGAAATTTACCAGTGTCCATGATAACAACAATGTTTGACAGCTGGAATAAACATATCAAAGGCTTCCCTGTTTTTATGATGTCATGAATATTTTTATTCATAATAGTGTAATTGAAAATAGATTAAAATAATAGTGTTGCTCAAAGGCACCATTATAAGAATGGTTATTTCATTTTGCATCCTTTTGGCACTCCTCCTTTATGTACCATCTTAAGATTTGACAGATATATTTGCATAACCATGCTCCTAGATTTCAGTTTAAAATAAATAGATATATAATCCAGCTTTGCATAAATATTACTGAACTCCTTACAAAAAATCTATGTACAGTTGAACTCGTTCATCCATTCATGTGGCAAAGTTTGGCTTTCAACTGTTAAACCTTTAAAAAAAAGTTACCAAAAGAAAAAAATCATGTATCTGCTTTAAGGCAGATTAAAGAGAAGAAAGTAAAAGATTTATGGTATCTTTGACATTTAGGCCTTTGGATTTTCCCCCCATGAAATGCTTTACTAAGAAATCCATCAGTCCAGTTCAATTTAATTTAATTTAAAGTTTGATTTAATCAAATAGGATTGATAACTGTCTCATAGCAAATGATCCATTTATATCAATCGTTATTTATCTCAAAACCATGAAATTTAAGTATTAATTGCAGTATGCTCAGGATTTAATTTCAAGAAACCTCAAAGGTGATTCAGAATTTTTAATTTAACTTAGGATTGGACAAACATTTACTGGAATTCTTGGTTAAACCACAAATTGTGCAAAGTATATGATTCACTAGGATTCTTGGAAAAATTGAAGGCCATAAATATTAAGTTGTACGCAAGGTAGGCAATATATAAGTCGATACATATAAGGAATAAATCTGCTAAAAACAACTGTCTTCCCATGACAGTCTCAAAAAGCAAGGATAGGAATTGAAATAACATAGCCATGTCTTGCCACAGTTCTAGGAGAAAAAAAACTATAAATAACTGGTATTGGTCTCTTGAGATAATGGGAATAAGGGAGGCTTGATAGCTGTGAGGAATGGAGAATCCCAAAGAGGGGATCTTGTTACAGGGTGTAACCTGTGTCTGCCTCAGGTGTGGGCTTCCTGCGAGGCTAAGTGGCCCATTAACCAGTTCCTCAGATTCATACCAGGGGGCAGTGGCTGCCATTGGAGTGAATTTGTGGACTTCTCAAATGAGAATACATGTAGTTAAAGTTCTAGATTTGTACTGAAAGTGTCACATGTTTAATCTGAACATAGAACTAGAATATTTTAACTGCATGGGAATACCATGAAAAGCTTGACTGGCCACAGTTAATATGAGTGCATTATATAAGGATGGGAAGATTGGGGTCGTACCTTATATATATGAATCCACTTCTATAAGTTTGTAGTATAAGCCAAAATAATAAAAAGGTATGGTTCTCAGGCACTTTTTTTCAGAAATCAATGCGGGTGGGCGTTTTTTTTTTATTTTAATTTTTTTGGTATGTTTCGATAAAAATGTCAAATGATAAGGGAAAAGCTTGAAAAAAGCTTGAAAAGCTTTATTTTGCTAAATAAGTAAAAGCACTACAAAACAAAGGACATCGTATGGTTTTATCTTCTTGAAAGAAATATCGGAGCGGCAGCAGCTCAAAATTGGAAAGTTTTTATTGAAAATCAAAATCAAAATTTTTGATGCGGGGGTTTAAAATTGATGCGGGCAGTGCCTGAGAACCATACCTTTAATTTTTTTTGGCCTAATGTGACCTTTCACCATGTCTTTATTCCAGAAGTTGCATATATTTAGATTAAATAAAGTGGCATTTTGTTTATTTTCTTAAATTTGAATAAAAAACTTGTAAACTGGATTTAAAAATATGTGAAATCGTATTTTGTGGAAACATACACACTGATTGATATAGGTAAAAATAAGAACTTATTAAAAGGAATGGTATTTGCAGATTATAAATTATTCAGTAGTACTGGCAAATTTTGTCATTAAATACCACCGATTGTTTTGCTTATTTTTTGGGTAAATAAAATTCCTTAAATGTCCACTTGTCCAGCAGTCTAAATGTTTGACAAGAAGGGGTTTTTCATAGCATTTACATATTTAAAGACTGGCCTTGCTTTCAGAACAAATATTTGTAGACAGCATGAACAAGCTTTAGGGATAAAATATTTAATAATCTAAGGTATTTGATAAAAGCAGTCCTATTCAATAGCACTTTCACATAAAAATGAAGAGATATAAATAGGTCACTTTATTGACCTTCACTTAACAGAGCACTGCCAGTAAACAGTAAACAAACTTGGTATCATTAAGTACATATATACTTAATCCTGTTATTTGCACTAGGACATGGCTGCATATTTTAAAGTTCCTTTTTACAAGGGCCATTACCTTGGGGGACCAAATCAACAGTGTCAACATTATTGGCAGCTTTTGCAATATTTAGATGCATTTCAGGTTCATCCATTTAAATATGCATGGGTTGCCATGAAGATACCATAGACAGAAATGGTTTATTAATATTTTCAGAAATTTTCTCCAGAATAATGGTGCGTGATGTTTTAATATTTTAAGTGAATTCCGCATATTTTTAACTGGCTTCTATCCAGGGAATATGATTGTCTGTCAATGATTTTATTCAAATACAAAAAAAAAATCCAGGTGACTGAATGTTCATTCAGCACATATTACTTTTGTACAGTCTAGATCTCTTATTTATATATATTTATTTCAGTACCAGTAAAGAATTATATTTATGAAGAAACTTCTTTAGAATGCTGGAGTCCAGTCTAAATGTTAATCCACATGTGATGAAAAAAGGCATTGAACAAGTTACAAAATCTGCATCTGAGAGGAGATTGGGAAGAAAGGCAGGTGTCCTGAGAGAATAACATCATGGCTTAAAACGATGTTGTGTTGATGTGTCACAAAACTGTGGAGATTTCTTTATCATTCACGTAGTTACAAACAAGTTACGAAATCTGCATCTGAGAGGAGATTGGGAAGAAAGGCAGGTGTCCTGAGAGAATAACATCATGGCTTAAAACGATGTTGTGTTGATGTGTCACAAAACTGTGGAGATTTCTTTATCATTCACGTAGCAGCCAAAACCCTGCCTGGCTATGACCATACAGAGCAGTTGAGGCTGTGTCAGTTTAAGCACAATGATAAATAGATCTCCTGTGATCTAAATAACAAACCAGCCACTCTCTTGATAGGCCTGAACCTACATCAGGTATTGCCAGCGTTGTGTGTTTTGCAACGCGTTTCCATAGGAACCATTCGTTTTTGGTTTTGTATGGGATTATTACAGGCGTCCTGTTTAGCCAGGATCTAGTGGGAATTCTGTGAAAAGGGGGAAGGGGAGGTACTCTTTTGTAATAATAACACACAAGATTTACCCAATATCTTCCATTCAAATGGGTGTGTTTCATTTTCATTATATGACATGAGAAGAAACGTATTTATGTCCCTTTGGAGAACAAATTGTAATAAAAAAAAATCATTTTCAGGGTATGTTTTCATTTTAGTTATAACATCAATGCAGCAAAGTGTCAGGGTGATGGTTGTGTTTTTGCTCAGTTTATATTCAGTTACCTTGGCTACGGCAGTTGGTTTTCCAACCTGCCATTATTAAGTTGGCGTTTTTGTAACCACCTGGGATTTTTACCTTGTAGGGAATCAACCTACCATGTTAAATATTTAGCTACTATTTGTACACCCCCAGAACCATTGGTTTCTCGAAACATTAGGCCAGTTATTTTAAAAAGTCATTGTATAAATATATATTATATAATATATATATATATGTATATATATATATATATGTATATATATATATATATATATATATAAGGGTTTTAATAACAGTTTAAATGTTTTGTACCTCCTGTGCAAACATGGGATAGCAGTATTTGAAATCTGAACTTCAGGCCAGAAGGCTCCAGGCTTCTTCACAATTTTTATCCCAGTATTGGATACCTGAAAGAGACACCTGTAGCATTGAACAGTATTAGATGTAAATAGTATAGATATAACCATTATCATACAAATTATAGAAGAACTAGATTTATCTGCCATCAGATCACACATAAAGTAGGTAGCTCTAGCTTATAGAAGATCTAAATGAATCAAAGGGGATGGATATTAGCAATTTTTACAATACGTTAGGGAGATATATACAAGCACTATCAGACAATACATGAAAGGAGTAGATTTAGCTGGTATTAGATAATATATAGTGGGAGGAAGATACAGCTTGTATTAGTTAATGTAGCAGGGAGGCAGATTTTGCTACTATTAGATGATATATAAGAGAGGCAGATTTTAGCCTTTATTAGACAATACGTTAGGGAGGCAAATTTTATTACCAGACAGTACATACAGGGGTTGGATTTAAATGGTATTAAACAATACACAAGAGAACCAGACTGAGCCAGTATCAGACAGTACATGGGATGTAGTTCAGCTGGTATCAGACTTCTGGAGTGTGTGCCAGCCCAGCTCATCTTGGGTTTCTGCAAATTCCTGGTTGCTGACTGTCCATGGTTGCCAAGGAGATGTGTAAACACACACCTTACAAATGATACTGGCTTCATATGTATGTTTGTATGATGAATATGAGCAGTGTGTATTTCTGCTAATCAGGACTATTTGAAAGGGGGGGGGGGGGGTTTATCCTTCTCACCGTTGCCCTCTGGGTTTATTATTGTGAATTCTGAAAATTTGTTGACTTTTAATGTTGTAGTTTTTGTCCTCTGCTCAAAAGTAGTGTTTTGGGTTCTTAAATTCAGTTATTTCAACATTGAGTCAGACCACAGGATAGGCATGGATATTTCCTTAAATCAGGTCCGGGGTACAATACCAGAGCTTTCTTATATATATATATATATAAACCCAGGTCCTGCTCATGTCTGTTATTTTGGTATACAATGAATCATTTGAAATACCATAATAAAGTAATTCTGTTATATATAATTTTGACATATTACAGCTTATCAAATGCCATTCGCCTTCTTTTAAATCTGATTTTGCTGTTGTAAAAAAAATATTTTATTCATAATTCATTAAGTTCACAAAATTAGAAATCCAGGAACAAATTCTCAGTTCCAAGAATTGATCTCACCAACTGTGTTTGGCTCTGTTTATAAATAAAACCAGTAAACCCTTCTAGTTTCACTTGATGTATTAATTTTAAAGCAGCTTATAGTTTTTCATTATGATGCATGTCATTCTTAAAAATCCAGACTTGTACTGTACTCAAACCTTTCAAGGGCAAATTCTTAATCAAACAAATGTGCATGTTTTTTAGAAGTACTTGTGGAACATATGTGTAAGTCTGATCATGCAGTGTATTGCCAACAGAAAAACAAGATGACACAGTTATTTTGCTCTTTGCTGTCAGTGTATCTGACAAAAAATGATGAGTCTGAGATTGGTATGGCCGAAAGGTTCGTGAGGATTGCAGTATTCCGGCATCATATCAGCTGATCCAGTTTACTGTCATTGAAATAAATGTCATTGAACATAATTCGTCAGTTTTTTATGTGCTGTATCTGATACTGTGTGGCCTGAGGATTGTGTTGGCACGACAACGTAAGCCTTAGCGATTAAAGTGCAGTAAAGAAATTTAAGACTAGCCCACAGTATTTTGTTTGGATCATGAAATCCTTACATAGAGATGGAGCCTTTATGAAAGTCTGCCACCTTGAACTTAGTTTATATAGTTATTCATCTTTACATGAACTTTGCCAAACAAAGACTTTATGGAAGTTGAAGTATTAAAGAAATATAAAAAAATATATATATTTTAAAAATACACAGAAAGATTTGTTATTGTCATTCTAGCTGTCTGGATCAGGCTTGTGGTTTGTGTGAATGACAGTAAATCATCAAGACCAGTGTTCATGTGGTGGAAGCTTAATTATTATTAATGAACCACATAGAATATTAATGCAATTGAATCTGTTGAATGCATTAAAATATATATATATATCCCTTTCATCAGTGATCATTTATAAATATTTTTGATGATATTATGGTATTAAAGTTAAGTGAATATTAATTTTGCAAACAATATCCAGGAACTTAGGTGCCTAAATGTCTTTGTATATTCCTGTTTTTTGGTCCACATTTTGTCTCTGACCTTTTGAACCATAGAATAAATTTTCTTTTTAAGAACTATAAAATCACTTGTCATCAAGAACAAATTCTGTACAGTTCAATACATTCTTGGAGTGTAACTGAGAACTGTTTATACTCTATATATAGTTATTTACTTTTTGACTCATCTTGCATGCCTTAACAAAGTGAAACAGGATTTAAACATATTCTTTACCTGAAAATTGCATATGGCAGTTAATTCAGGAACGAGGGATTCTATTGTCTGTAGTGTTTGTTCATTGCCTGGACAGCCAGGCTGTGTATATTTGCCCATACCTGGGTTTATTCCTTTGAAAAGGTTTTTGAAGAAGGTGAGTGGCGGTGGGCGTTATACAGTTCTTAAGAGTTCAAGCAAACTTGAGTTAAGTAGCGTGTGACCTATGTAAAGAACAGTGACACTGGCTGAGTAAATGCTAGTGTATACATGCGTGTGTGTGTATGTGCAAGAGTTGCATGACTTGCTTGGTCATATCTGGAGGTGGCTTGTAGCTACTGACTTCAAATCTGTCTTAACTATCTTTTTCTAGTCATCTTGATTCTTTCCTTCACCTGGTAACCCTGGGTCCTACACACTTCAAATCCAATTTTCCTATATCCATGAGCGAGAGTCTTGTTTTCTACTGCACTAATGAGTTTTCTTTCTTTCTTTCCAGTCTTGGCGATCTAACCTCAGGGACTAAGGTATGTTCCCTTGCCTTTTTTTCTGGGCTGATTAGTTTTAATTCCTTTGTTTAATTTAGAGCTGTATTTAAGTCAATTAGGGCGCACATTTTTGTATCCGCTTCCCTATTTTGCACATAAGCTATGTATTTTAATTTGTAATTGCCTATATGTTGATTTATTTTTCTCCCCTTAAACTGTGGTAATTTCAGCTTTCTACCATATATATATGCTTTCAATTCTGTAAATAAATATATCTGTGTACATATTTCCCTGTAAATGAGGAATAATGGATTGTGACCGCTGTCGGTCACCTGCACTTATCGCCATTGAGTGATTTGATGATTGAACTAAATATTTGAGGTAGGTAAGTATGTAGATCTACAACTATATGTGCGTGTTAGAAGAACCGAAGATCATAAAATAAAGCAGTGATGCAAAGACATGGTATAATGACCAGATCACAAAATAAAATTGTGATGCTACATATATATGGTAATTATGGTACGAGGTCTACAAAATACAATATGAATATGCAGTGTTCATGGAGTGGGGCTCACTGATCTGATAATAAAAATAAACATACCATGTATGTTGTATTAAAATCACAGGTCACAGAACAAAATGAACATACATTGTACATCCATGTGTAATGATCGCAGGTTATAAGTAAATGAACGTTAGGAGGGACACAGATCACTAAAAAATGGAGAAACATTTAACATGGTAGTACTTTGGATTTTGGAGTATAAAAGTCTGGTTTTGATACATTCCCACGCTACAGGGAATGGTATAAACTCCACCCACATTTCCAAATAGGGCTGCTGTTGATACATTAAAAAGAATGGGGCAATACAGAAAATAAAATTCAAAACATGCGTGATCTTCTTTATATAGTTATTTCACATGGTTTAGTTTCTTCTGAAAGAGAAACAGCACATCAGAGGTAGGTAAGTAGAGTCTTCCTAAGTGTCCATCAAGTGTATGGTGGCTCTTACATTTTCTCACCCCCTTTTTTGAGCATATATTGCGTCCTAACATTTTATTAGAACTTACATCACAAATATATGTTGGATAAATCGTTATAGAATATGACCGAACATTTTGCAGTTGTTGAGCTTAACCTCAAAATTATCTGAACAAAGATATCTAAACAAAGAGTGAAGAAAATATATGAACAAAATACCTGAACAAAGTAACTATCTATCACAGCAATTGTATATGTCAAGGCCCAGATCGTGATCTGGTCGGATCTAAGATCTGTCCAGCCCAAATTGTGATTGCAGTTCAGGCCGGCCCAAACTGCGATCGCAATCCAGGCTGGCCAGATGTTAGATCAGTCAAGCCCAGATTGTGATCGCAGTTTAGTCCGGTCAAGAATGCAATCCTGTCTTTCTTGCTTCTACAAGATCTGTCCAGCCAAGATTGCGATCCTAAACTTGACCAGCCCATATTGTGATCCATGCTTTTACTATCACAGGAGTGAAACATTGGTTGTTTTACTAACTCATTTGTTATTGCATGGTACCATTTCCCCATAATAAATACAATTATAATAGAAAAAGGCACCTATCACTCCTTCCTCTCACAGGAGTGAAACATGGGATGGTTCAGCAACTCATTTAGTATTGCATGGTACCATGTTCATATAATAAATACAATTATAATACAAATAGGTACATGCAAAAAAGGCTGCTTGTTGAAAAAGGTAAAAAATGAAACAACTGGGCAGTTGCTAAAATGCAAAGCCCATGTAAGGCATCAATCCCAAGTAATTATTATGAACTTAACCTTGAGGCTTTCATCTAAATATTTTACTTTCAGCCATCATGTAACTTTTAAAAGATCAATATATATTTAAAGACCTTAATACTATGTATTATATATTTGTTACCAGTAGCTGTTCTGTTTGACTCGTTATTGGATTTGATCTGATTAATTAGTTACCTATTCATGGTGCCTGAAATCTTGTGATCTTTGTTGTGTACTATGATAGATTGACATTACTTGACATATAAGTGTGCTACTGAAGTTGCTTTTGAAATGTTTTATGTAACACAGTTTTATAAGTATGATAAAATGAATTTTGATTCAAAATGACTTTATATTTTTATGAACATTTATAAAAATGTATTTTCATTAGTTCATTGTGCCTTTTTGTTTTATAATTGTATTTATTATGGGGAAATGGTACCATGCAATACCAAATGAGTTGGTATAACATCCGATGTTTCACTCCTGTGATAGTAAAAGCATAGATCACAATATGGGCTGGTCAAGTTTAGGATCCCAGATTGTGATCCTTAAGCAAGAAAGACAGGATCGCAATCTGGGCCGGACTAAACTGCGATCACAATCTGGGCTGGACGTATCTGAGATCTGGCCAGCCTGGATTGTGATCGCAGTTTGGGCCAACCTGAACTGCGATCGCAATTTGGGCTGGACAGATCTAACATCTGTCCAGATCACAGTCTGGGCCTTGACATATACATTGGTAGTTTAAAAAAAAATCAGGTTTCCAATTTTCTAAGTTGATAATACTGGCACCCATAGGGGCTGTAATTCCTGTCCATTGCTAGTTTTATTATATTGCTTTAGAAGACAAGCCCATGACCTGGCCAAAACCCAGCTGGTCAGCAAATCTCGTGATGATGAAGTTATGAAATTGCATTCAACATTGTGTAAGGGCTTTATCCAAGCAGATGTAGATTAATTTACCCCTCAATACAAGTAAGGTTTTCACAGGTTTCCAAAGGTATGGACTCTCATGGTACCAGGGGCTTGCATGTGTGACTAGAATAACGTGAGCCGGCATGAAAGACTTAAAACACAGAAAGGTCAGGGACCCTATTTGTCGCTGTCCCAGTGACAGCACAGTAATAAACCAGTCAATGACTGACTGGAATGTCTCTGTTCAAGCCAGCTTGACCCGCCTTGCAGGCTTCCTGTATTACACATTTTGCTCCAGTTTAGAGGTTGCTTCTGTTACAGAGGGTTCTCTGGTCTTTATGTCCTCATCTGTTGGCTTCTGAGTGACAGCAAGTGGCATCACTTTATGTTGTTACTGGAGTTGTATGATTAACTGTGTTCTTGTAAATGCTCCGTGGTATCATCAAGAGCAAACCAAATCTGGACACATACTGTTCAGGTGTGTATGTAGAATTTACTATCACATTAGCTTATGTTCAGCTGATGAATGTGTAACATTGACCAGTGGCCTTGTGGTAAATAAATAAATAATCATAATATAAATAATAATAAAAACTGATAATAATAGTAACAACAAAAGTTTTTAGAGAATAAAATTTTTAATTATATAGAGATATCAGGGCCTTTGGTTCTTGGGGTACAAATATCCAATGGAATGCACACATTTCTGGCTACAGGACCAGCTAGTTTCACCTTGTCATAGTCACTGACCCCTACCAGCTGCCTCAAACAAACCAGACAGCTCTGTTAACAATTCACTGACAATTGACCCATATATTTCACTATTATCAAATAATCTTATAATAACACAATTTCTAATCATATAATGAGTTTACAATGACAAAATTAAAACGAAGGTTGTTTGAAATAACCATTTAAAATTTGATACAGTTGCCTCTCCTGGAACACTTCAAACTCAATAGGACTCTTGTACATTTTGGCTTGAGCATTCTGGACTCTTCAAATTTTCTTCCTTTTAAAAACCCTAAGGTATATATAATCCCATCCATTTAAAAATTTAGGTGGAGAGAAATTGAAGTTTTTCCACTCTGTCTTAGTTGAGATGATGGCTTGTGCAACAGGTTTGTTGGCATCTGTTGTGCTGTGTGAGGGGTCTTGGTGGGTTTTCGTGTGGTGTCCTCTTAACACCAGCTGTTTATGGCTGGCAGCCAGGTTTAATACCCATTAACTACCACCTGCGGAGCCCTTATCCAGGGACACCAAGTTTTTATTTTTTCACCCTCTCAAGTGCACAGGCTTACTTGTAAGTTCTTGCTGGTAAGGAATAAAATGTTTTTAAAAAATATTTTAAAATAATAAATACTGCAGGTTGTTTGTTTGTATAGTGTATGCTCTTTTGTGGTCTTTTATTTTCTGGTCTGTTGATATTATAGCAGCTATGGACATTTTTCTTCCACAGAATAAATTCGAGATGGCTCTGCACAAAATTGAAATCTTGGATATCATTGTTTTTAGCTCAGCTGACTATAAGTCATCTGAGCTATAGTCGTGGTCCATTGTCCGTCGTCCGTCCGTCTGTCCGTCCGTCCGTCCGTCCGTCCGTCCGTCCGTCCGTCCGTAGATGTGGCACGTTTTGAAACCGTAAGACCTAGGAATCCAAAATTCAGCATAATGTTAGATGTCCCCAAGATCTCCTACCAAGCCGAAAACTGGGTCTTTGCGACTTCATTCCTTTGAGAAATTAAGGAAAAACCTCAATTTTTTATTAAAAACCTGTTTTCACACTTTAGGACTGCCTAATATCAAAACCACTCATCTGTTTTTCCTCATATTTCCTATAAATAATCCTCTATATAATTCCTATGTACATGCCAGAAATTAGGTCTGTATTATTTAATTTAAAAAAGTTATGGGCCCAAACATAATGCATTTTGTAAATAATCAGGAAAGAAATTTTATAACTTAACACAAAACTTGTTAAAGCTAAGCACTTTTTTTCCAGTAATATTACTTTTATTAATCAAAATTAAATTGTATACCCAAAATTAGATCAAAATCTTTTAAATTTTTAAAAATATTAGCAAAAATAAAAAATTGGTACCTTAAATTTTGCCCAACTTTGACCATGGCACGTTTTTTTGCTGTAACTGCTGTGGATTTAATTTTCACAGCATGTTTTTGTTAGCATTTCAACTGTTAACACCATAAATTTGAAACCAGTTGATCAAAAACTGTAGATTTTATTCAAGTTTTCAAGCACCATGTCACATATTGCTAGTGTTATGCAGTTTGCTAGAGCTCAGCTCCCGAGCTTCAGCTCTAAGTTCCTTAAATTTGGCATACAGTTAGATTTCTCCAAAATCCCCTACCATGCCAAGAATTTGGTCACTAGGTCACTTTGATATTCCTTCGAGATATCAATGAAAAACTTCATTTTTCCACAAAAAACCCAATGTTACACTTTAAGACTGCCTAATATCAAAACCACTGATCTGACTTTGATCATATATAATATACATATTTTTCTATACATTCACTATGCACATGCCAGATATGATGTCAGTATTGTGTATTTTTTTTAAGTTATGGGCCCAAACATAATGCAATTTGTAAAAAATCAAGAAATATATTTACTCCCTTAACAAGGGCATTGCTGAAGCTAGAGATCTTTTTTGTCAGGGATGTAACATTATTTAATCAAGATTCAATTGAATACCCAAAATTAGTTCTGAATTTTTCAAATTTTATAAGTTATTAGTATAAATATAAAATTAGTACCTTAAATTTTGCCCAACTGTGACCATGGCACGTTTGTTTCCTGTGAGCACTGTTGATATAATTTTCATATCATGCACACATAAGGATTTCAGCTTTTTAGTTTAGAAAGCTGAAAGAAATTTGCCAAATATTGTAGCTTTTATTAATGTTTTTTATGAGACCCTGTCAGACTTTGGCTCTCTCCAGCCCCTCTTGAGTCACCTGTATGTTGACCTTGTTGACCTTTCATCAAATTATGCACGCTTGAGGGGAGAATCCAGGCAGCTTATGGCCAGCCACAGTTGATCCAGGTGTTCAGCCCAACTCATCTAGTAGTTTTAACCAACAACATAACAATAAACAATAAATTAATAAATTTTTATTGGTTTTTAATAACAAATTAAAGAAAAATAGAAAAGGAATTTGTAAGTTTATAATAACAGGAAATTAACTTGCAGTTACTGATGATATAAGAATCTTGTATCGATGGGTAGAATGTCACATATTCCAAATAACACCATGCAGTCACCTATGGCATTTTTCAGTTCATTTTTAATGATAAAGAAGTAAATCATATTATTCATTACTAATCATTAAGGAATATATGAAGGAAATTAATGATAGACAAAGATGCAGTTGATAATATTAATCTAGATTCCTACTGTGTCTAGTGTGTACATTGATGTGAAATTAGTCCAAAATGAATTTTTTTACAGTTATTTTTTAATATAAATAAAAGCCATAAAACCAGGTACTTATGATCATTATTTAAATGTGTGAATTTTGTATATTCTGGATTCTCAACATCATTGTTTGGTGAAAACTGAATAAATACCAGACATGGTGCGAATACTTTGTAATTGTATTTAAATACGAATATGATTATGTACTCCACTATAAAACTTCTTGCATAAAGAATGGGAATTCAGGTAAAAATGAAAGTATATGAATACTCGTGCAAATACTTTCAAAATGTATTCATGAATGCATTCATGAATATATTCTTTAATATTATTTTAATAAACATATCAGTTATATTTCATTTTAAAAAATCATATGATTCTCTTATTATTTTTAATAAAAATTATATTTGGGACAATATTTGTAATTTTTTTAATAAATAGTTAAACTCTTATATTATATGTTCTGCTTATAAGTTATATGGCCAAGTCAAAATCTGTGTGACAGTAGTACACCATTTGTTAATAAAATAAATGAAATCAATACTCTTCCCTGTCTCCAAAGGTACTATCAAAATCATACATAAGCTAAACAACAACTCATAATACAGCTTATATTTATTACCACACAAAACCAGCATGTGCCTCATTTCTAAATAATATTTTTTTATCATATATAACAGCTGAGCGTCGTGACCCATAGGTCCCTTGTTTTTTTTCAGATACAGATACTTACTGGATAAATTGAAGTTTGACCCTGAATACATAAACCACACACACAGATATATACACTCACTGTGCCTGCTGTAAATAACTAACTTGTTTATTTAGTAGACCCTCTTCTGTCCATACTAGGTGCCAATCTTCCATCACACTTAAGTATCACCACTTAGTAAAACATTGTAATTTCCCATCCCTTTAGTTGCACTGTTTGTGTGGTTCTTATAAAAATATCACATAATTTTTAGCTCAGCTGACTATAAGTCATCTGAGCTATAGTCGTGGTCCATTGTCCGTCATCCGTCCGTCTGTCCGTCCGTCCGTCCGTTGTCCGTAGATGTGGCACATTTTGAAACCGTAAGACCTAGGAATCCAAAATTCAGCATAATGTTAGATGTCCCCAAGATCTCCTACCAAGCCGAAAACTGGGTCTTTGCGACTTCATTCCTTTGAGAAATTAAGGAAAAACCTCAATTTTTTATTAAAAACCTATTTTCACACTTCAGGACTGCCTAATATCAAAACCACTCATCTGTTTTTCCTCATATTTCCTACAAATAATCCTCTATATGATTCCTATGTACATGCCAGAAATTAGGTCTGTATTATATAATATAAAAAAGTTATGGGCCCAAACATAATGCATTTTGTAAATAATCAGGAAAGAAATTTTATCACTTAACACAAAACTTGTTAAAGCTAAGCACTTTTTTTCCAGTATTATTACTTTTATCAAAATTAAATTGTATAACCAAAATTAGAACAAAATCTTTTAAAATTTTTAAAATATTAGCAAAAATAAAAAATTGGTACCTTAAATTTTGCCCAACTTTGACCATGGCACGTTTTTTTCCTGTAACTGCTGTGGATTTAATTTTCAAAGCATGTTTTTGTTAGCATTTCAACTGTTAACACCAAAAATTTGTAACTAGTTGATCAAAAACTGTAGATTTTATTCAAGTTTTCAAGCACCATGTCACATATTGCTAGTGTTATGCAGTTTGCTAGAGCTCAGCTCCCGAGCTTCAGCTCTAAGTTCCTTAAATTCGGCATACAGTTAGATGTCTCCAAAATCCCCTACCATGCCAAGAATTTGGTCACTAGGACTTAATACCGTCGAGATATTAATGAAAAACTTAATTTTTCCATTAAAAACCCATTGTTACACTTAAGACTGCCTAATATCAAAACCACTGATCTGACTTTAATCATAAATAAAATACATATTTTTCATTTTTCTATTGTGTAAATGATGTCAGTATTGCGTAATTGTTTTAAGTTATGGGCCCAAACATAATGCACTTTGTAAAAAATCAAGAAATATATTTACTCCCTTAACAAGGGCATTGCTGAAGCTAGAGATTTTTTTGTCAGGGATGTAACATTATTTAATCAAGATTCAATTGAATACCCAAAATTAGTTCTGAATTTTTCAAATTTTATAAGTTATTAGTATAAATATAAAATTAGTACCTTAAATTTTGCCCAACTGTGACCATGGCACATTTGTTTCCCGTGAGCACTGTTGATATAATTTTCATATCATGCACACATAAGGATTTCAGCTTTTTATTTTAGAAAGCTGAAAGAAATTGGCCAAAAATTGTAGCTTTTATTAATGTTTTTTATGAGACCCTGTCAGACTTTGGCTCTCTCCAGCCCCTCTTGAGTCACCTGTATGTTGACCTTGTTGACCTTTCATCAAATTATGCAGGCTTGAGGCGAGAATCCAGGGAGCGTATGGCCAGCCACAGTTGATCCAGGTGTCCAACCCAACTCATCTAGTAGTTTTAACCAACAACATAACAATAAACAATAAATTAATAAATTTTTATTGGTGTTTAATAACAAATTAAAGAAAAATAGAAAAGGAATTTGTAAGTTTATATTAACAGGAAATTGACTTGCAGTTACTGATGATATAAGAATCTTGTATCGATGGGTAGAATGTCACATATTTCAAATAACACCATGCAGTCACCTATGGCATTTTTCAGTTCAATTTTAATAATAAAGAAGTAAATCATATTATTCATTACTAATCATTAGGGATCATATGAAGGAAATTAATGATAGACAAAGATGAAGTTGATAATATTAATCTAGATTCCTACTGTGTCCAGTGTGTACATTGATGTGAAATTAGTCCAAAATGAATTTTTTACAGTTATTTTTTAATATAAATAAAAGCCATAAAACCAGGTACTTATGATCATTATTTAAATGTGTGAATTTTGTATATTCTGGATTCTCAACATCATTGTTTGGTGAAAACTAAATAAATGCCAGACATGGTGCGAATACTGTGTGATTGTATTTAAATACGAATATGATTATGTACTCCATTATAAAACTTCTTGCATAAAGAATGGGAATTCAGGTAAAAATGAAAGTATATGAATACTCGTGCAAATACTTTCAAAATGTATTCGTGAATGCATTCATGAATATATTCTTTAATATTATTTTAATAATCATATCAGTTATATTTCATTTTAAAAAATCATATGATTCTCATATTATTTTTAATGAAAATTATATTTGGGACAATATTTGTAATTATTTTTAATAAATAGTTAAACTCTTATATTATATGTTCTGCTTATAAGTTATATGGCCAAGTCAAAATCTGTGTGACAATAGTACTCCCAATTGTTAATAAAATAAATGAAATCAATCCTCTTCGCTGTCTCCAAAGGTACTATCAAAATCATACATAAGCTAAACAACAACAACTCATAATACAGCTTATATTTATTACACACAAAACAAGCATGTGCCTCATTTCTAAATAATATTTTTTTATCATATATAACAGCTGAGCGTCGTGACCCATAGGTCCCTTGTTTTTTTTTTTTTGGGGGGGGGGGGGGGCAGGGGGATCTATATAATTGATTACAAATTGATCACACATGACACATTGAAAATTTTGTCTGATTCAGATATATACATATGGATGATTCAGGTCAGGTGTTCACTGCCTAGTTGTTTATTCATTTTTACATTGCCGATACTTTAATACTTTGTCCTAAGTAGAAACAAGTACTGTGGTTGACAGACAGTTTGTACATATACTGTCAGCAATGGCTATACATGTTTTTGTTAACAGTGCATATTCAGTAGGTATATAGACTACTAGTGTCTGGAAAAATTATTCACCATGAAGAACATCTTGGATAAAATAACATTAGAAAGAGAAATACCAGAGAAGGTCACCAGACAAAATAGCGTAATCAGTGATTGTTTGCGGTTACTGGCTCTGTTCCCATGAGCAACCTCATTTGTTCATACACAGATAATTCTTAAATGTTAATAGTGATATAAATTTTTTGTCGTTGCGCCTGAAAAATTCCTGTTCCATTTTAGTGACTTCATGGACGTTGACAGCATAAAGTGCCTGAACATAATATTATTTAATGCTATGGGAAGATCCTTGACCCCTTGCACCTGATCATTTAAATTCCAAATAGTTTTGACACAGGTGACATTTTTCATTGTGGCCTGGCCTTGATATTTCTGTAGAGGCAGAAAAAACATACAATAGACAAAAACTGCAGCAACCAGTTTGTGTTTGTGTTTGTTTAGAGGGTAAGCTGGTATTTTTAGCTCAGCTGACTGTGAGTCATCTGAGCTATAGTCATGGTCCTTTGTCCGTCATCTGGCTGTCAGGCCGTTAACAGGGCACGTTTTGAAACCGTCGAATCCAAAATTTTGCATACAGTTAGATGTCCCCAAAATCTCCTACCATATTGAAAATTGGGTCACTTAGACCTCGTTCCTTTGAGATATTAAGGAAAAACTTCTGTTTTCCATTAAAAACTCATTGTTACATTTCAAGACTGCCTAATATCAAAACCACTGATCTGAATTTGATCATAGTAAATATTCATATTCTTCCATACATTTCCTATGTACATTAAAAAAATTTGATCAGTATTGTGTAATTTTACGAAGTTATGGGCCCAAACATAATGCACCTTGTGAAAAATTAGGTAATATATTTACTCACATAACATAAGAATTGCTCCCCCCCCCCCCCTTTTTGTTGACAGGACTGTTCTTTTAATAAGATGAATCTTATAACTTCACATTTTTTTCCAGCAGCGAGCGGTAACAACAGAGACCCCTCCCCCACTTACCCCTTCAATACACAGGACTAATAGACAAGAGGAATCTTATAATTTTAATGTTAAATTAATTCTTTTTGTTGAGACTTGGACAGTTTTGATTTTTTAAGAAAAAAATGTTCAGGAATTTAATTCTAATATTCAAATGTGATAAAATATTAAGATCTAATGTGAGAGCTAAGTGACAAGATTTAAGAAACTATAAATACTTTGTAGCATTTCATTCATATCTCATTAAGTTGGCCAAGCCTAGGTGTAAATATCACTGTTAAACTTAGTTTTTAAATCAGAAATATTGGTCAAACTTTGTTGGATAAATTTTTAACTCATATGGCCATATTTAACTTTTGAAAACTTAATTACCTTCACACAGAACTTGTTTATGAAATGTAACTTTTATATAACACTTACCTTAGGCCCATTTTTCCCTTGGTGCATCATTAAATGGTTTTAGGCTACAGGTTTCATTTATTACACAAGACATATGCTTGAGCTCATGTAAAACCAAAAGAAATAAAAATATTTTGCAGTTGCTAATATTTTCCAAATTCAGATTAGCGATGTGACCCATGGGTCCCTTGTTTATTTTGAATATTTCAAATATTCATTGAAACCTCAGGAATCAAAGCTTTGGAAAATTTCTAATTAAGTTTATAAAGAAACATTTAGTCTCATCTCCAATCATGAAGTATTTCGTAATTTCTCTTGAGTTTGCATGCCACTCGGAACTGAGAACATTCACCATTTTAACATTCTGCATCAGTTCACACCAAATAAAATTTTGTGAAATGGAGATTGCAGAAAAAATTTTATAACTGATCATACAACAAATTTAGTACTATCCTGACTTTAGTAAAAAACTAAATAGTGAAATGTACAACTGATGCAAAATTCTGGTAAAAAGAAAATTCACACGGGCGTATACTTGACTTATCCCATGTCCATAGCCCACCGGTAAAGTGCTGACAGCATCTGAAGCTGAAAGTTCCATGTCAAAATGTATATTTTAGAATTTCACCACAGCCACAGAGATACAATCTTTTTTAACATCAGGTCATGACTTCTGATTACTGAGAAACAAGAACTCAAAACAATGTTTTCGCCAGCTACCTTTACTTGACTTCACAAGCATGCAATTTTCATGAATGGCTCAGGCCTTGCCCCACATAAATGTAATTTCAGGAATGTCTTGACTGAAGCCTCATCTTTCTGGGCATAAAGACTGTTTGAGCTAAAGTGAAACATTAATATTTCATTGTGTCCATTAGTTTTATTAGAAGTAAAAATATTAATCAGAGTGCTGTTAGCAGGGACATCACTGATATTTTGTAAACTTTGGCTCCAAGAAAAAACATCAGATTCGCATTTCAAATTCTGAATTTCATTAACTTCATTGAAATTACAACCAGGTAAAACTTTCCTTTTAATAGCATGTCCATCCGTTTTGTGTTGAAATGTAAAAGTATAAGAGTGATGGTAACATGCTGTGCATCAGATGATAACATCATATTCATTATAAGTTTACATTGCCATCTGCAACCATGGGCCCTAACATAGGAGAAGACTCGAGGAAATCTGTACTTGTAGGTACTGCACTATTTGGTCACCTCTGTATTTCAGGCACCTCGGGTGGTCCTATAAATTATAGACTAGAGGTCTATAACCTTTTTAATATGGGCACCTCTCCATTATGGATAAAAACTCACCTGTGTCTGTAATTTGGATGTTTTAATATTGTATATCTAAGGTGGGTGATTGAGCATTAAAAAAATTTGAAAACCCCATCTTAACAGCTTCATATAGATCTATATTGTAACCTTGTTACCATGAGTTATCCATGTCAATGGTGTTAAAAATGGTGACTCCCCCCCCCCCCCCCCCCCCCCCCCAAAAAAAAAGGGTTTCAGTCGCTGCAGATCCCCACCTCAACATTTTTATTGTCAGTAGAAATGTGCAAATTTTGAGCTCCTTGCTTGGTCATCTCTTTCCAGTTCCAGAAAATAAAATAATAAAATTTCCCATTGCTATTTCCTGCTTTAACCTGTTCTCGTTCTGTCCTCATTATATTAAACTTTTATCTAAATCCTTTAATATTAAAAAAGGTTACAAAAAAATTGCATGCACACACCGGTTTCTGCTTCTATATATATTTGGCCTAATTGATAAAAAAAATGTGCTTTTTTTATTATCAATCATTGGTATTATAAATAATATGAAGGTATCTATATTATCTTTTAGATATGAACAAGAATACCCATTCATTCAGTGTTCCCATAGGGACTGATCTGATTGCTCAGATTTTGTGCACATATAAAATTGTTCTTATGATAATGGATATTTCAGTTTGTAAAAATTGAATCCTTGCAAAACAATGAGAAGCTAAAATCACAATTATTTTCTTGAATTTTCCGTCTTTCTAGAACTCTGTATCCTGATTATGAGTTGCACCATCCCTGTACGTCATTTGATGTACATCATCACGGCCCCATGTTAATGCCATCCTCCTCTGATACACCTTGTCAGAAGGGTATTCATAAACTGATTAGTCCAGTTTCTGTGTGAGGAGGCATGATAAATCACTCAGAGGTATCGTGTGAACATCACCACTCCACAGATAGCTTTATCTTAAGACTATATTTAATGATATCAATAGCTTGTTCTGAATAAACATTCCACCTGGCTTGTTTAAATACAGTCTTCAGACATGCATGTATACAGTGCAAACACCAGTCTATAGTTAATGCAGGTATTAAAAGAAATGGGGGGGACCTGACTAATATACATGATCTATATTGAACTAGAACTGCACCATAACTGAAAGTTTCCAAAATCTAAGGTATTTGTTGAAATGAAACCGCAAATTCATGATTGACTGGACTCAAAATTTACAGTTTCCCCGTTTCACAGGTTTTGGATCAAAAAGCACTAAAAATAATCAACATCTTAACTGATTATTTAAAACACATAAAAAGTAGATATCAACTTGAATTAGTGTATTTTCTGTAATTCAATAAATTTGAAATGAAAACTAATTTAGTCAAGTGATATACTTCCACATGTATGTTAATTAAGCCTAGTTATATACAGTTTGTCATCCCATTAATAAGTGGTACTTCAGCAATGTTATGAACAGGAATCCTTGTATAATCAAGAATTTAAGGTCTCTGGGTTTTAGGACATGTATTTCACTTGACCAAAATGAAAGAAATGAAGTAGAGAGTCCCAAGAGTTTGGTGTTAATATTCAACTTTGACATTTGTAGTTTTTCTTTTATTTTACTTGTACTTTTAGGAGGTTTTCAGGTATTCAAGTATTTAGTTTTAGTTTCCATATAGGAAAATTTTCTGTGATTTACTTGATATACAGTGTACACTTGTGATTCAGAAAATGAATATTTTATCCCACCCCCCATATATTTAAGTGAATTTTTGTAAATTTAAATAAGTAAGCATCCTTGTGTCTGTGGTTCTCTTTGTGTGTCCATTAAAGCCAATCCATCCTCAAGATAAAATCAAAATCAAATCTGACTGTCATTTGAAGCTTTTTAAATGAAGTTGAAGTTTTTAGATATTTTTTGCCTTTAGCTCATTTTAAAAGATTTAATTTAACTCGGTGTATCAGTAATTGTGGTACTTTTTTAGCACCCAGCACAAAAAAAATCATGCACTAATTACTGGCATATAAAACTTTTTTAATGCATCAGCATGAGATGCTTTTTTTTATGATATGATAAAAGATATATTTTACCTGTTTGAATCCCCAAAATGTAGGATAAAAACTGGTATATTTGCTAATGACACCCTATGATCCTGTAACCAAACAGAAAAAAAATAAAAATTTAAAGAAGCATCATAAAAAAAATGATGAACCAGTGTTATTATAGCAGGCTTCTGTTGCTGCATTGGCAAAATTCCACCTGAAGGAAAATTTCAACAGGATAAGCTATTTAGAGCTAAATCGCTAAATTTTTATTTTATCCCATTAATATGTACAAAAAATATACAACTATTGTCATTATAGTGTAAGACCGCTTTGGCTGCTGGTATATAAAACATGCTCAGAACAGGAAGTCGGTTCAGTGCCACAGAGACACTGGCCCACCTGATACCTGCATAGTTGCTGTGGGATAAGCCCCTGTGAACCTGTACAACAGTGGTTCTACCACACCGTGCAGAGCACACGCATGCAAGCCAGCGAGTGAATAGCAGTTGCGGTATCTTCTGTCAGTTCTATGTGTATTGAGCTTTTTATGCAGTGCGGGGTTCATTTCTCTTGAATAACCTCATAAATTGCTGGACAAATTTAATGGAAAGCTGGCAGTGACAAGTTGCAGCAGGTCTGATGTGTGCCTTGTGAAAACATTTGCGAGTGGTATTACCCACCATTCCCGGTGGAGTCTGTGTGTGCACTGGGATATATTTACCTGGGCCGTTTAAACAGCATTAGCCCTCTGTCTATTGTCCCCGCTGGTCCAAAGCAGCTACCATCAGAGCTATGAACCTGGAGGAGACTTCCCCTGGCATTGACGACATGAAGGTAGGGCCATCGGTCATTATGTCCTGCGCTATTGTTATGACAAAATGCATATCCATTAAGAAAACTCAGTAACCCTTGTAATATCGGAGCAGGGTGTACAGTTATTGGCTCTGCAGGGCTGTGCTTCGGGGAACAGCACTGGGCTGACCCTAGTTGTTCAGTGTGTCTGTAGATTGGGTGGCTGTTAGCTCGGTTTAAGCTGATTTAGGCAGGTAGAATCCTGATTGCTGCCCCTCCCATCCTGCTGCAGGTGGGTTGGTGCTGGTTAATCCAGGTAGGACCAGCACTGCTTCAGTGGGACATTTTTGAAGACATTTCTATAGACAGCAGTACAGCCTGTGGCATAGGCTTGTGTTGTCTGCATGCTGCTAGCTGAATTGGGCATTTACTAGATCGCACATAATTTTCATCAATTTTCATATACAAGCATATTACCAAAGTCTTGTGCCCCCCAGCTTCTTAGGTGCAACAAGTGTCAGCAGATGCATTATCCGGAAAATTGTTCCCCATTCATTCATTTAAACACAGGTCATTAATTGTCCCACTCATCATGGCGTGTGTTATGGGAAGCATGGTTGATATGATCAGGGGTTAACTTGTGTGTAACACTTGTCAAGTTACATGAGCTGTCGTGCATTCCCCTGGCTGGGAGGTTATTTATGTGGCTAGGGTCACCTACCATATGTTTGCCAAAATCTAATTCATTAGTGATGTAGTAAATAGGGTGTAAGAGCATCTGTCATACTGAGCCTACCAGGCTAGTACAATACAGCAGTGTGTAGCCGCTCCTGGGGCCACACTTCACGTGTCTGTGATCTTGTTCTCGTCGTTTAAGTAATGTGAAAGGTCTTCGTGGCCTCATCTTCACAGCTGCGCGTTTTTAGTCATCATGGAAGTTGTGGGAAAAACACAACATAACAGAGGTGAAACGTGGCAGTAAATGCCTCACATGTGTATGCATTCTGTTTATGATGGGTTATACCGCAGAAAAGATGTTCATTTACAACAGAACTTGGTCAGCACAGGTGATCTTTAAAACCTGGTGACTGATACACCTGTTGCCTGCTGATGTGCCTTGTGACCAACCAGTATGGTAAGTGTGCTTCAGAATTCTGGACCACCAGATCAATAAGAGTTTGGCAGTAAGGTAATGGGCAAATGCCGAGCACTTACCAGCAAACTAGGGAATGTATGTTAGGTAGAAAGCAAATGGATGTATGTAAGGGCTAGATTGAATTTCTGCATCACAGCGGCCTGTTATGGGGATGTTGGGGAAGTTTGGGGAGGGGGGCCTGGTAGTGTTGCGCAGCAGTGTTTGTATCACCCGTGGCTTTGATCTTTCTTTTTATAGCACTACATCAAGGCTTTTGGGATGTGCAGCGTGGTTGTGGCAGAGCTGCCAGCCCTTTAATTCAGGGTAGAAACCAAGAGGGCCACTGGACAGAGCTCCGCTTGCCTGCGTACCACTAAAGCCAGGTTTGATGGGATTCATTAGGGAACAGCCAGTAATTACAAAGACGCTCCCCCTGTAACAAGACCTGTCAGGTTGCGGCCATGTTTATTTTATACCCACCCAACACAGACATGAAATAGGACACGTGCACACACGGAGCGTAGGCCCAGTATTGATGTGTGTTTCTCATTTGGGTACCCTGTGGTCTGATGTTCCATGTTCTTGCATGCTAACTAAGCAAGCCCGCCCTCAAAGTACAGCAAGTGTTCAAGTCAGAGGGTTAATTACAACCCCCTTCCCCACCAGCTTACTCTGTGCACCATAATTTGGCAGTGTGACGTAATTCACTTTGTATTAAAAATACATTAGGATAGCAGCCCATGTAATGTTTTATTGATAAGTATATGTGATGGACATTTATGTTCTTGTATAGATTTGTTCCCCGGGGAAGGATGTGTGCTGACATGAACCATACAACAAAGAGACATGTAGCTTTACATTTTTGCGGTGGGGTAGAGTGTCTGTTGACCAAGACTGACCTCCCCATTACAATAATGGAACATATTTTGTACCTGTTTATCTTGGGTGTTTAGCTGTTTGCTGATTCAGTGTTGGCCCATGCGGGGATATTCATGTTTGCGCACCAGGGACAGGGCACCGGGCTTATTGATCACATAGAACAACAGGCTTCAACGGAAAACTGATGCCAATCACAAAACCACACTTTACTGCCAGCCAATCGGGTGGTGACAGATCGCATCTTGTCACCTAATTGTGGAGGTTGGGCTTTGAACCAGACAATATATATTGTGTACTTTCTCCTACCGACCTGTATCTGTGTGTGCCTATTGGTAACCCTGGAGGCCGTCTGTGGTGCTGTTTACTTTTGACATATTATTACCAACTTACAGTTTCTCCTAACTTTTCACATCTAGTAAACTCACCCATTTCAAATTTATGTCAGTGTTTGCATTGTCTTGCTCATATGGCTTCAAAATTAGAAAATAAAGCTTCTGTTACAAATAAGTCATGCAACACACAGGTAATTCATAAATCGCTGTTGCTATAGTTTACTATTGACCAGTTTTATAATGATTAGTACAGCTGCCACATTCATATAATCTATTATCATTACATTTTACCATCAATTGTCATTAATATAGATTGATCATTTATTTATTGCTGCTTGTTAAGATTCCCGTCCTTCTATCACAGTATTCCATACTCTAAGCTGCACTGATTCTTTCACTTTCAAATCCCATAAGTCAAGCATCCAGTTTATAAAAAAAAGGAGAAAAATGCAAGCAGATGTATAACACTCATGGCAATTTCTATTTGAGTATGCAGTAATACTGTGTATTTTGAACTGATAATTTAACCATTGTCAGTGTAATCACTGATTTACTTCCCCCTTAAAATTTATGGATGCACATATATAATCCCATGGTTAAACACTTTGCTTTATACTTATGAAGAAAATGTGTTTAAATCAATGAATAGTTTACTCACTCATTTTAATTGGCCAAATGCTGCATATTTTGCATACATGGATATTCACATTTTAATTCTTTATGGACTCTTGTGATCACACCTGAAAAGAATAATTCAAAGCCTAGAAAATCTGTACGTTTGTCAAATTAGAAAGAAAGATGTAATATGGATTTGAATCAGCATTTAAAAAAAAAAATTATATGGATGCAAGGTCACAAAGCTTGTTTCACATGCGTTAGCATTGGGGTGTAACAGTGCAAGGAAAAATTTATGCATTTAATTGCAATCCCTCAATTAAATTATAATAGATTCTTAACCTCAAAATTGATTATTTTTTTTTTACATACATGTACCACCCCCAAGTCCTCTGTCAGTTGTCAAATTTTACTGAGCTCAAGGAATGTTCAAGCAATTTTTCATGTGTGTGCTTTAGATCTGGTATTGAACAACGCTTGCCAGTAGACTGCACCACTCGCAGAAAAATAAAATTGCAGTAAACAGAGGAAGAACATTGTTCATTTACTTACTGAATTAACGAACATAGGTTGTAGTAAAAAATATTTGCTTTTATTTAATGAAAGTCTGAAATTTACTTCTAAAGTAATAACAAAATTGAGAATTTTATTGAAGGAAAAGAATCTATAATCAGATTGATTTTAATTCCACTCACAATCCACAGGCCCATTTTATAGTACAAAATTTAGTGATAGAATATTTATGAGTGTCCCTGACAATTGGAACCTGTTCTCCCTGTGTAAATCCACAGGCTATCTTTAGAGAACATAATTGACTGTTCCTGGCTCTTGTCTTATATTGATTTGAGGGACCAATCCTAGGTAGTTTTGATAGGCCCGCAAAATGGGGTTTAATGTTACGGGAGCCAAGGCAGAATCTAGCTTCAAATGAAGCTTGTATTTAGATGGGTAAATGACATTTTAAAATGATACGTTTTGCTTTGTTGTCTCATGTTGCACTATCATTCGTGTCAATCTAAGCTGATTTTTTTGCCTCCCTGGAAGGTAGGCATTGATGTTGGCCAAAGACGGTTAAAATACAACCTGCTTAATCAAGAAGATACTGAAATGTCTGGACTTATGTCAAACATGAACTAGAGGTCTTTTTACTAAAGAACCTTGTATTTCATATTAACTACTTGCATTGAACAGGAGAATCCCTCCTGCTTTTCATATGAACTATAGCTAGGATAATTTAAAATAATATGGTAATTAATATATATGTATCGGCACATGAGCTTAAAATTCCTGAAAATATAACCTGTCTTCCTTTGATACTTTGCAACACTGCCTAGATCTACCATTGCAGGGTGTCCCAGAACTTGGATAACCTGGAAATTGAGTTTACCTGAGTTTTCAGTCAGTGAAGCATCATAAGGTCTCAGAAAATGGCCTTAAATTAGAGAAAAGTCTGACTATTTCATCAGCAATGAAGAGAGAGTAATCAGTGCATATGCTTGTTACAGGTGGTTTTCTGTATGTGTCTTCTGAAATTGGACATTTTTTCAACACATGCCCAGCAAGTCCAGTAATATCCACAACCCATAATACACACAATGCTTAGCACTTATTCTTTATCCTGATTGGCATCTGGTCCGGACCAATCGACGATTGGTCCATAAAAGATCCCGTTTGGGATTTGGTCCGGCCTAAACCCTGATCGGGATTATATATATATATATATATATATATATATATATATGTGATAGATAGAATCTGATGTAGATTAAACAGGTGACATAGTGAAGTCAAGAGTAGGCAAGGAACGCTTCTATTGGCATGATCATGGCATTCACCTTGGCTTTTTGTTATTACAAGTGGATCATTGAATACCTTTAGATACAGGAGCAAGGACAGAGTGCTGTGCATTAATCTACTGTCTGTAAACCAGGCCTATCTGAAGTTTAATATGTAATACAAGTCCATAAGTATTTCTGGGCAGCAGTTGGTGCCATAACTTTAGTTGATTTATCACTCATCTAGGCCAATGTATGGCTAAAAATTGATGCAGGAAACACAGACTTTCATAAGATCGATAGAAATGGGTTGGTTGCACCATATTGTTTTCAGAAACTTGGTTTGTAAAACCCACTGCACACAATTGGAAAATCCCTGAGCTACTTGCAGTATGGTAAAGCCCATGTGGGATAATTATGTAATTGTTTGTGGATGTTATTTGTTTTTGGAAATTTGACATTTTTCCAAGTCATCAGCTTTGTATAAAGTAGCCTTCATTTTGGCTGCTGGAGTGTATGCTGCTGTTAAATCAGTGTCTAGACTGCCCTTGCAGCTTGTGGAGGAGGTTTTCATCACAGACCCAGTGTTGAGAACACTTCCCATCAGCCTTCAGTTACAGCTCTTACCTTGAGTTTACCAAACAAGTGAGCTGAAATTGTTACCTTAAAATACATATATCCTCTTTTGTTTGCCATGTACAAATGTGCTGTATACCTTGCCATGAGCTTATACAGTCACTCTATGATAATCTGTCAACTTTGAATTATCACTATAACTTATTTTCTTGATATTGTGGAATGATCACATCTGTGTGATATATACCAGAGCACAGAAGGTACACAAGGAATAATGAATAGGTGAAAGAGGTATGACTGAAAGTACTTTAGTATGTGGAAAGTGAAAACAGATGATTTGTAATGTTTATATCCAGTCAGTCATATATTTGAGCAATATAAAAACACTGCTGAGACAATACCCTTTAGACACATCAAACATGGTCATGTTTCTATATTGAAAGTAAATGCCACTGTTGTTCAAGACAAAAAGGTTGGTTCATAAAATTTGTATGGTCATAGTGGCAATTAAAATTTCAATCAAGTCAGGGTTTACTGTATTCATTTAACACTTATTTATATTTGCTAGTCTGCACAGATGATATGTTTTTCATATTGTTGATCTGCTATCAACAGGGCTTGACATTAACTTTTCAGCTTGGCTGTCCTGTCGGACAGGTTGAGGTAGTTCTTACCTGTCTGAATGAAAAGCTGAACTGTCCGATAAAAACTAAAGTTTTATTGGGCTACTTGATAAAAGTTAAGATATATAAATATATATTCATATAATTATATAAAATGACCTGGTCCCTACTTAGGAATCAGAGCAAATTTTTAATATATTCTGAAATGTGTTGGCCAGCAATTATTGGATAAGTATTGATTATCTTATGGAAACTTATAAAAATACATTTTAAAGATGTTATTGTTGAAAATCTCACAATATATTACACTAAATATTAATGCCCTTACAAAGTAGAATAAATACATATAGGCTACCTAAAATTATTAAGTTAAAATCATTTTAAATATATCATTCAAGTATTTAAAAAAATAAATATAAATAAAAATGTTTGAATTTATATTGAATATTAACTCTATAACCTAGATCAGTATTATCAATGTTCATAACAATTTTATAGGGGTTTCATATTTTTTTATGTTCCTGCATTGCAATAATTAAGTCATACATTTTATGATTTATGATAAATAAAATCATCTTCATTAACACGTTTATTTAATATTACTCTCTAAACAATCATCATATTAAAGCTAATTTTTATGTCATGATATATGTCATATCAATAGGATAGGCCTTTAAAATCTTGCAAGACAATCATATGAACAATACTGACAGTTGGTCGGCAGGGAAGCAATTAAAACCTCTATTATTGCTCACGGGGCAATCTAGAAAACCGTTGAAATCTTTTCAGGTAAAAATTATTAATTGAAACAGATATGCATGTTGTATTCCTAAGATCATAAACATATGACATAGTCTTTTTTTTATGGAATTACCTATTTTATGTGAGTTATAGGTTTAAATGTAGAAAATGTCAATTCCCTGGTATGGGCACGGGGGTCAGCAGTCACAGAGCTGTCTGGTTTGAATATATTAATAAGGGAATTCCTATTCAAATGAGATCATGTGACAAATGTACCCAATAGGGACAAATGAGGTTCTGGAAATAAAAATTGAATATTAATACATAATTCAATACGGAACCGGAGTGATGCCGATCTTTTTGAAGGATGTTTTAGGCGGTAAAGTCTGACCGCACAACGGTACCTGCGGGTTTCGTCTGCACGGTCACTCGGTCATATAATGTTAATAATGACACATTTGGCCATTGCCACGGTAGCCTGAGACCGATTTTTGATAATAAAGGCTGATGAGGATAGGTATATTAAAGAGTGGCGGCAAAAAATTAAAATCATGGATGTTCGGGAGTCCGGGCGGCACGCCGCGCTCTACCAGCTTGTGGAACACATTGCTAACGAACCAAGAACAAGTACTAAGAACCAGGTACACAGGAAACTCAGCAAAATCAAGAAATTTGTTCTTTTTATGCGAATATAACATGATATTCATGAATAGGAAGGTTGTCGCAAGGTTACCACTGGTTACCTTTTATAATATGAAGTGTTTGTCAGTCACCCCAGCATGAGCCGGGGCTGCCCGATCGGACAGGTCAGGTCGACTCCAGGCTGTCCGACTTGCGAAATTGCCTGTCCCGGGCAGTCGGACAGCCGTTAATGTCGAGCCCTGTATCAAGTGCTTAACACTCTTTAAAATAGTAGTTTTGGTCCATACAGTTCTCCATCATGCATGTGCCAGACTCATTAAAAAATTAGGTTCAGTGCATCAGTGCAGAATTTCAGCAAAAAAGATGAAGATTGTACATGGTTTTTAAAAAATAAAACAGTAATTGTGATCATGGTTTTTTACAAAGTAACATTAATTGGGATTTAATCAGTAGTTTACTCTTTCTCCACTCATATGGCTTTATGAAATTTATAAAATAAAGGAGTTTTCAGTAAAACATCGTTCTGTTTTACTTGCTGATGTAGGTGCACTTTAGATAGGGATGGCACTGTTTAGCTGCTGTCAGTAGACCATTCAACATTCATCCCAGTGTTTATTGGGGGGATACAGATGCTGAAGCAGGGGATGAAGAGGCTGACCAAGGGCGAAGACAGCCTAGTGATAGGGCCTTTCTTCAGCAGACCATGGCTGTCTGCGGCAAGCCATGCAGTGGTAACCTGTAGCTGCCGCCCACCTGTGTCCACCTGTGATCAGCCAAGCCCTGGCGGGGAGGGCCAGTCTCTGCAGCACAGAGACAGACACCTGATCTCTCATGTTTAATAGAAATATCAGAATCATATGCCCAGGGTTTATACTTGCCAAAATACCCCTGACAAACACAGCAGCTGCTCATGTGGCCATAGAATGGTCGGTGGTGAAATTGATTTCTTTCAGACCTTTAACTGAGGATGCACAGTGTAGTGATCACTTTGATTTGTTATTTTAAATTTCATGTTTAATAAATATGGACTGTTATCCCTCATGCTGTTGAGTGCACTGCCATGCTGGTACTTCAGCTGTCTTTGGGTTCATGATGCAAGTTTATTATTGCAGTTTCACAAGATCTTGTCCTGTTCTAGCTTTATTTAGTTGATGGAAGATTTCTCTGGCATGTTTTGCCTTTTCAACTTTCTTAAAGTTTCATGTTAGTGCACCTTCAGTGCAGTGAGGAGTTGTAGTTTTATGAACATGCAGAGAGCTTTCTGTGCAGTTTTAGTAACAAATTGAGTGGCAGTATTGCTGAGTCTGTAGCAAATTATTTTCCCAAGGCTTGAATAAAGCTGAAGATGGATGCAGTTTGATTGTGGTAGTTCTAATCTCTGTTTATTTGTGCAGATTTACTCTGAAACTTAATAATCCTGCAGCCATATCAAGTTGTTATTCTTAATTGAGAATGAAAATGACAAATATGAAAATGAGAAATATCCAAATCTTTATCTGTTGTTAACCACCCATCTGATGTCCTATGACTTCTCTATCTTCACTGCACAGACAGTGCCATCTGTTGGCCATGGGCTATATTTATTTAAAACAGAAATATCCTTCACCTCCACCAAAACACTGTTAATGAAGCTGAATATAAAAAACAAGTCAGTCATGTTAGTGCAGCAGGGCTAAGAGCTTTTCTTATGAGGCAGGCTGCTTGTTTAGGACTGGTCCCAGCAAACCTTGGTGTTGGAGTATGGAGTTGTTTCCTTGAATTTCCTACAGATGTGCCATCTTCTAGCACGGCTGCAGTACCTGTGAGGTCTGCTGATGATCTGTCTACAGGGCTGTTTTGGTTGTTACAGCTGGGTTTCTTTGACTGTGAAGAAAGTTTAGCAATTTATTTAAATCAAGCAGGAAATCAGTTCCTTTACAGCTCTGATAATACTATGTCAGTCTGATATTACTCCATGAATTCCAATATATTGTTTAACTATTTCAGGAATTGCTAAACTCTGTAATACTTGACCCCAAGTCAATTAATATTTTATTGTCATGTTCAACTTTGAAATAGCCAAGTCAGCATGATTTTTTTATCAGTATATGATCCTTGTGGAGAATACATACATGTGTGTTCTCAGGGGCCAATTTCAACTGTTGATGAGATAACAATCAGGTAACTGATGATCCCTTGCTGGAATAGAATTTTAAAATTTCTGTTTCAATAAATTTTGTAGCAGTCTAATGAATGCGGATGTTATGACCTTTCAAATCAATACCCTCATGGTTTTGTGTGTTAAGTTAATAAATGCTATCATTATCAGTAATAGTTAACCATGGTTCTGATGAAATAGCTTTAAACAAAGCCAGTACTTGTTGCACAGTTCTGATTCGCCAGATAGCATGGTTATACGAATACAGTATCGCCATAGATTATCTAATTAATGAACGCCTTATTATTATCATAAGTTCATGAGATATAAACGGAGGTTATAGAAGTAATTATCCAGCAGAATTTTGATAAGCTGTCAATAATGAGATAATTTAAACCACTGGTTTTATTGTTTATTGTATGGTAATCTCTTTCCTCATGATTTCATAACCAGGTTTGGTAATTTCTGTAAAGTCTGTCCGGTAATTAATTAATTGTAACTGTGAATTATTTCTCCATTTTGGATTCATTAGTTAACGTTTTACAACTTAATCCTAATCACATGTGGTTGTAACTTATAATTTTGCTTAATTTATAATCATATATTCCATGCTATTATAAGATAACCATATTTGTGTGGCAGTTGGTATTTTCCCCCATTTTACTTTTCAGATTTAATTAAAATGCTCTTTAACATTTTATGTCGTTTGTTATGTGGTTTTGAGAAATTAAGCAGGACATTCAAAGTTGAAGTCTTTTGCTTATTTACTCGTCATACCTGTCCAACCCTTCTACTTGGGGGTAGGGGGGTGGGGAGGGGTTGCTTATGTAAAGGGACCGTTATTTGAAAATTGTTTAGATAACTGGTGTACTTCAAGAAATTCTGCTTGTGGGATATTGTACTGTGGTCAGTTCAAGTGGTGTCCAAAACACTCAGTTTTATAACTAAACCCCTTCTATAACACCCTCGCCTCTGGGACAAGACAGTGAAATCTCAACACAATTCAGGTTTCAGTGTAATGTCTTAGCTACAGTACATGTTAAGATGTCTGGGTTATTCCAGGCCAAATGCATATATAACAAAACCTGAAATCCAAAAGTTTGTGATGTATTCTCACTCGGTGTCCTTCACTGGCATCCAATAGAGGCTGCCACCTACTTGGTGGACATATCATTAAATTTAATATACAATATTTAAATGAAAAAGAAGGGATGAGAAATTAGTCCCAGTGTCTGGCTAGTGCAGTAATTTACTCTTAATATGTCATTTTGAAAATCAGTCTTTGTAGCTATGATATCAAAGTCATGCTAGTTTTATGGGTCTGATTTTGGAAGGAAGAGGCTTGTGCATTAAGTTGGCCCACTGACAGAATTTGACAGTGGGACCCTGCCTGGTGTTAATCATTATGCATTGCTGCTGCATTCCCAGTCTGTCATCAGTACATGCTGTTGCTGCATGAGTCACCAATGCATTTGTTTCATTTCAGCCAGTATTCGTGTTTCATTCTGCATGTTTTAAGTAGCAGCAAAGTGTCATGTGGTGTGAAGAAAAACATGACAGTATGGTCCAGTCTTAATTGTACTTATGAACTTGTCATATTATGTTGTAATTAAAGGTCTTTCAATAATTAAAGTGTTATTATCTGTAATACACTAGAGCCTGTACTAAGTGAAAATTGAATATCCAAAATTCAGCTGAATGCAAAAAAATAGGAAATGTGTTTTATTCAAGTCTTATGATATGTTATCTTCATTTGTTCAGAGAGTCTGTTATCTGAACATATTGCATTGAAATCCTCCTTACTGTTCAGGTAACCGAGGCTCTCATGTATTTCTGTGAAGGAGTACATGTCTTGTTTCAGACAGAGAATGTTTGATTGCCAAAATTAAAGGGTGTTGAGGACAGTTTGATAAATTTATATGCGGTGGATGCTCCCCTGTGACAGGATGGTCTTCAGGGCCTTGTCATTATTGAACCTTGGGGGCCCTGTTTGGGTTGTGATCCGGGACCTTGAAGGACTGCTTCAGTTATTAAAGACTGTTGGGACTAAGGCCAGATGTGTCATATGTGATTACATGTTTTGAAATGATAGTCCCTGGTTGTCGGGTACTGCAAATGTGGATCATGCAGGGATCCATTGATTACGTACCTTTTGTGGATTCTGGGATGATAAGAGACTGATGGCCGTTCATGAGTTAGAACCTGAAAGAACTAGAAAGGTGGTGTTGCTGTCCTTGAATGACTGGGCACAGGTTGACAGGGTCTGTAAATTGAGTGGACTTCTAAAAAGGATCAGTGTATTTCAGTCCACTAGCATATTTGGGTTTCATTAAGTTTATTGCAGCTCAGTTATTCAGGTCAGCCATGTGCACATTTCGTCCAAAGAATAGTATTTTAATGCATTAGCAGGACTTAAAGTTATTTCATCTTGGCAGTTTGAACAGACAGGCCACACACCTGGTTAACCTGGCAAAACTGGTGTTTATCCTCTTATAAATTTCTGAAAAATTTTAACTTGAACATCTTGATTGTGGTAATTGATATGTTCTTCAAAAGAATCACCATGGATCACCAGCACCTCAGCTGGATATGTAGTCTCCCACCAACTGATCCACAAATAATAAGAAATCTTGGATATGTTTTAGAACACTTTATCATCAATAACATTTCTTTAAGTAGGAACTTGTCAAATCCTTCAGGGGCTCATTAAAGTAGTGAAATCACCTTTAAATGAATTGTCAAAATTGCCACAGAATGTTTTTAATTGTTTTCTCTTAGGAATAAAGATATCTCTGGAACTCAGATTTAATTTAAACTTTAGTTGTGTACTTGTGGTTGGCTTCTTTGGCTGAGTTATTGATACTTGAAGGTAATTAGTTAGTATAACATTGTTCAGCTCAAACTAAGTACTTTTATCCATTTGACTTCTGTGAATAGGCAGGAAAGTTGCTTAAAAGGTACATATTTAATTTTATTGTTAGAACCTCATTTGATTACACATGGGAGGCTATTTTTATTCCCTAATTTCACTATTAAATGATATATAAATTACATATTGTTCATAATTTGTTACATAAAATTTATATTACCTGAACATGTAGCATGTGCAATACACTTGGTGTATATTGATTATTAGCTTTGTTCTATATATATATATATGGTTTCATGCGTGTCCATTTATTAAACTTGCATGCTAATTTGAACAAGAATCTGGTGGGAGTTGAGTTTCTTATATATGAGAAATGTTAATATTTGTATCTCTTAGAAGACAATATTGTGTTCTGGTTATGAAGCTGATACTGCTACAGTTGTTCATTATCATGTGTGAACCAGAAACCTTGCATTCCAAAATTATGCAGCAGACTTGGACAGAATTTCTATGAGCAATTCAATTCTCTTGTAGGAGCACATTTACTAGCAGCTCATTACTTAACAAGGGTAGGTTTAACTGCTACTGTGGCATTCACATAGTCACATAGTATTGTCCCATGTGACACTTGTGCTTTGGATTTGTGTGGATGAAACCCTCCTTAGTGAGGGCCAGTCCATTGCTAACACATGAAGTGTAGTTATCAGGGTTATTACTTTGTGTATGCGTGGAGTCCATAGCAACAGGCCTCCCTTTGTAGGGAGGGGTTGGCCTATGTCATTGTGCCTTTAATGACAGCAGTTTCCACTTCCCTCATTGGACGTTACACTTGATCAATCAATTGACATAGGCGTCCCAGGCAAAGCCATCACCCGCGGGTGTACTCTGCATTGTGTGCCCCAGCCGGGATATATTGATAAAAACCCCTACGTGGCAGTCCCATTTTTAGTAGTGTACTCTCTGGCCCATGCTGGTGAGAGTAAATGGCGCATCTCTAGGGCTTTTAGTTTCACTCGTGCCACAGGAACGGAAGATGCTCACATTGGATAACTGTGTCCTTCATCCCAATGTGCTGACTATCACAGGTGCAGTCAAGGTGAGATGCTTAAAGTCATCAGGTAGAATTCCCAGGAATGGGTTGCCGTTTAATATAACTTTCTCCCAGTAGGCTTAAAGGGACTCGGCCATCTCCATGAATGATGCTTAAATTATGTGGGCCAATGGGGCACCTGATATCCATGAGATAACAACGCCGGTTTGTCTTGTGTAGTAAATCAAAGACGCTCAGGTGTCATTCATTTAGTCTTTAACAATAAATGCTCTGTCCCATGGGCAGAGTGTTGAGTCACCATTTAATGTACTGATCTTTCCTGAAATGTCTTCAGCGACTGGCCTTGGTTCATTTTAATTGTATTTTCACCTAGGATACCATTTATGATTCATTAAACCCTGGGAGATGCATAATGGCGTCACTACTAACATAACTCAATGGAGTACACAGGGCAGTGATGTTTGGGCTGGATTCCAGGCATTCCCAGGTATTGGGAAAGGTATGAAAATGAGCTTTAGTTCCAGGTGAAACTGGATACTTTGAAAAGTGGCAGAGCTAGATTTCAGTATAACACAGCCTTATAGTCCCAGAATGTGGACAGGATTACACTGCCTGGACTGACCCTAAGCGGCACAGCAAGCTGTCTATTCAGCACTGCAGTGGAAGCAGCCAGTGTTATACCTTACAAACCTGAATACGATCAGGTAACATTCCAGGTGTACCAATGGCAGGCGAACATATAGCTAAAAGGGTGTGTGTACCTCTGACGTTCATGTGGCTTAAACTTTTTACATGCAGCATGCAGCATCTGATCAACTATTTATTATTAAACCTTATTAATTAAGACCCTCTGATGTTTAATCCCAGCAGAATTGGTAAAATATGACCATTGCTGTGTGTTATAAGGAAGCAGAAATATGTCTAGATATGGCAGCTGGGGCTTGCACTGGTGGTTTATGGGTGTGTGTTTAATTAGATTAGCATGTAAAAGCATGCGTTTTCAGATAATGCCAGACTTTTGCTCCATCAGAGTTGAATTATTAATGCCGGGCTTTTACGAAAGGCACATGGGTATGAATGGAGGGTATGATTTATCCTCCATCCAGAAATGTTAGTTTGAATTGTCAATCACATGAGCTAAGTCCATGCATTTCTATTCCTATACAGTTCCGGCTTGTGTTTAAAGCCATCAGCCTCATTTGATTTCAGAGGCATTGTTTTCAGATTTATTCAAATTAGAGGAAGAAAAACCTACCCAGTAGGTTTGTTGTGGTTTCTATTGTTTCACTGGGCTATGGAATACTGTCCTGTATTTCATCGCTTCACTGGGAATTGATGACATGGTTAGGACATTAATGTATTAGATAGAAAACTGGATGCTATGACTAATCCTTGAAATCCTGTTTAATTCCTGTTCTTACTTCAGTTATGATCAAAGAACCAGCCCAGCGCAGGTGCTAGGTCCATTTTTAGGCAGTTAATTGGGCCCTAGGTCACCAGCCTTCCCAGGCCAAGCCAAGGAACTGAGTGTTTTCAGAACTTGCTCATGCAAGAGTTGCTGCCCTGTTTTGCACCACCCCTTAAGCAGTTGCAACCAATGATTTGGTGTTTCTTATCAGTTAATATGAAACTAAACATCTTTTATTTTCTGTAAATAAGAATGATATAAAGTAACAGGATCTTGCATGTTTATTCTTAAGGGATTTATTTTTGTTTCTTGAGCATTCCCTTCTTAGAGTCCCACTTAACCTCAGGCAGGCTTGTGTCACTGTTATGTGATATGCTATATCAACTCCTACACACTTTTCACCTGTACACATAACCACATGTGCTAGTTGTCACCTTGGTATATTTTGTATGAACACTGTGAACAACACACAGCATGAACACATGTGCCTTCTACATATCTATGCCTGTTGGTGAAAATTTGATATGATTTTGAAAGTCAAGTAAGTGTTTGATTTAAGTCAATAAATCCTTTTACCATAGTTTTCCCATCTGTAAATCATTGCCAACATTATGAGGAAATAATATTTTGGCTTGGATAAAGTTGATCCCTATCAGTAGGAAACATTCACTCCTCAACATCGCGTGGCTTAGGAAAGGTGAGTTTTACCCGAAACAGGCTTGTACATTTATCAGTTACTTCAAAATGGCTTGCTTTTGATGTGCCCCTTGCAGCTGTTTAGTTTGCTGAGCTTATTTTATGACATGCGAAGACTTGGTAGATGTAGTCATTAATGATTGTGTATGTTTTAACTGTTAAATCATTCAGGATGTCTCTGCTACCTCAAGTGCAAGGTTCCCAAATGGATGAACTAAGTCTGAACTTAATACATTACTGCTGAGTGATTAGACTTCAGATGAGGAACCAGCAGATTATGAAAGCCCCATGAGTACCAGCAGGGTTTTCGGGGCATGGTTATGAAGTTCTCTCTGGAAGAGCTGGATTGTATCTATGGCTTCTCCCATAGACTGGGGATGGCGTTTATATAGATTAATAGCTGATGAATGCAGATAAACTTTGTTTGTAGGCCCCTCTCAGAAACAATTACTTGTCGGGTGCACATCAAACCACCACCATCAACTGTAGATAAAGAGCCACCATTGCCCAGGGAAATGGCCTCTGTGCTTGCATTTTTACAAGGAAGTTCAATTACTTCATTGTTTTCCGTGAAACGTGCATTTGTAAAAAATAGCTGAGGGCTGGCCATTGTTGTTGGCCGAAGGAGAGTACTTGGTACCATGAAAATGGTCGCGGCCAGCATTTACGTGGGTTTTATGAATTTATAAAGGAGCTGTGGCATTTACGGCCTGCATAACCACGGATGTGGGCTGTAGCATTATTGTATTAATATTTGAACACTGCCAGTGAGAAAACAAAATTTATCACTAAAAGAGACAATGAGAGCCATGGCTGAGGTTTTACAGGTTGCCTGATGATGAACCTGTTCATTAGCCAGTCAGATCATTTATAACGCTGCTGAGATGTCAATTAAAATTTAATATTTAAAGTGCCTGCTTTCACACACACCCTTTTTCTCTGGTGTCCTGTTATCACAACAGAGGTTGGTCCTGTTTAATATATTTGTTAAGATCTTCCCTGCTGTCCTTCCATTTATTAATCTTGTTAAGATACTTTTTTACACAACTCAAGTCACCTGTCAAAATAATATGGGTATTAATCTGTAAATGTGCCCTTAGATGTACATTCTGCCGAGAAAAAATGCTACATTACATTACAATATAAAATCAAGAATGTCTTTATGATTTGCTCATCTGTTTAATAACCTGTCATATGGTAGTGCAGGTATTTTTGTCTTATGATTGTATAGTTATTATAGCACGCTGTGAAATAGCACAATTTTCTTGGCTGGGATACTGTAGGTATATGCCCAGACTTGTTTTATTTCCTTGACCCATCAGGATACTTATGTTATTTCCTTTATGCCTAATTTGCATGGAAGCTTTAACTAAAGGTGGCTAGGTTTTATTGGCAGACAATCATTATTTTTGCTGCAGGTAATATTATTGAACAGGCACAGAGCCAATACAGAGACAATGGAAAGCACACAGTTTTGTATGAACAACTGTTGCCAAGTATTGTCCAGTACACCTGTTGTGGCACAGGTGTAAAAATATGATGACACAGTGGGCGGGGATGATGGGCACCTGTGGATGGACGTCTGATGATGTCTGTGTGTACAGGCGCCCACAGGTAACCGGTGTTAATATTGCACCTTTGCAGACTTAACTCTCAGCTGTTGGTAGCTCATAAAAGGATAGAGCCTTTGTTACTGGAAATAATGCAGACATTGATGAAATTGATTGAGTTGCAGAGGCAAGTCATTGTGAGTGTGACATACACTGTGTCACAAAGCAGGGCTGGGCATATGCAAAATTTATTTAGCTGTGTTATGTCAATTTGCTAGGGGTTGCTGTGTCCATGGGGACAATATTGCTTGTGTCACTGCGTGCCTGGTTCCATGGCAACAGGAAAACATTCTGGGCAGATTTCCAGCAAATATTAGAGCTGCCTTTGATGTAGCAACATTGTACAGGATCTCATGCAACACCAGTTCATATGATTCTGTAGGAACTCGCACTGAGCACTTAAGAGCTGGGCCTGCCGGGTCATGCTTTCAAACTGCTTGTGCCAAATAACTTGTCATGAATGCCTTCTTGTATAGCCCTCACTGCCACTATGTGTATAGTATATAAAATATTTGCTTTGCCAGGGCTAAGGCTGATCTGTGTAGTGTCCACATGGGTTTGCATACAAATCGTGACTGCCTGTCTATGAAATTCTCATTGCGGGACAGCATCCCCTTTTGTGTGACACGCTGTGTATACACTTTGTATGTACAGGATGGCTGTCCGTTAAACCAAAGGACAACCAACCAAATGCGGTTGGAAACATACTTGTTGATCAGCTTGTTTTGTGGTATGATATTAGAAGGTGTTTACTAAAAGGATGGGTTTGACAGACAGTGTTTTGGATATGGCCTAAATATGAACCCTCTACGCTGGCTCACTGTCTGCTTCGTGTACACAGTGCTTTGAGTGGGTCTTGTGTATATTTGAGTTTGCATTACCTGAGACGAGCCTCAAAAGTTGAAGTATACCTGGTAATTTTGATTGCCAGCAGGTCCCATGTATGAACTTGACTTAGGTCAGGTGAAAATTACCTGCTGTATAATTGAAAAAAATAAAAAATCACACTTTTATTTCAATCAGCAACCGGGTATTTTGCCTGGTAATATTGCTGAGTTTGTGATATTAATAGATATATGTTGTGATCACTTGTTAAAATCAAGTGATGGGTGGCTTAGAGTGAGTGTTTTAAGAACTTGACAGAATGCAGGTGAAATAGATGGTATGAAATGAACACTACCAGCAAGGGATATGATCTTTTTTATCCTACCCTGCTGGCTCTGTTAATACACCCTGCTGGCACAGGCTTGTGATCTTGTTTCAAACAAATTCATACTTTGTTCAACATTAACTGCACACCTGCAACACAGCACTTGATATCATACACTCCATCAAATGGCAATAGACAGGCCATCTAAGAATCATCAAGCAAGCCCAAGGCCCTGCCCTCTGCTTTAATCATGTTTCATAAAGCCCAGCAAGCAAAACCCATAAATCAGCCTCACTTTGCTAGGCTAAAGCTGCTCTCAGAAACTGGTGACATTCATCAAGCCAGATGCCTTACCTGGACAGTCTAATACAGCAATAAACAACCATAGGTTATTTTTAGTATATCAAATTTATTATTATTATTATTATTATTATATATATATATATATATAGTATTAGTGATATAGATTAAGATATATTTAAATCACTAACCTTTGTCATGTCAAGTACTTTATGGTGAAATTGATTAAAAAAACTTATGTAATTATATATATATATACACACACACACACCTACCTATAGATCCTATCTCCAATTCCTATTATTGTTGGGCACAGCATACTGGTGGTGGAATTAATTACTAATCATCTGTAACTATAATATAAGTACATGTATATCAATGATAGGAGTACAAATAGAACTGTTGTTAAATGAATATTTTATTATAGCGTCATACTGAAACAACAGAATTATGTGTTTATCTCAGGATGCTATTTATATCCTCAGTGATTGTCCAAGCTAACTATATGCCGACTGTATTATCAAGTAGAGCAAGGTGGGTGGATGAAACATGCATTCCTCATTTACATTTCATATCACCAACAAGCTTATTTTACATCTCAGAGCGAGTTAATCCTGCAGTAAAATCTAATTACAGTTTATTAACCATACACTATAACATGCAGGTTTATGTTCCCCGCAAAGTGAGTATTATCCTCGATTAGTCCACTGTGAGGAGCTGCAAACTGATGTAGGTGCATTCAATTGGATTAGGCCTAAGTTCTTTTATTATTCATCCCTTGGCTCACCTAGGACCTCCCAAAGGCGGAAATGCTGGCCTTGTGCTGAGGGCCTATGTCAGTCTGCTGAACAGCCTGCACACAGGGTTTAGCATCTGCCTGCTTTGCCAGATACTGCTGCGGTTTAGGTAGAGCATCAGACAGCCCTGTCAGTGGGCCCCTCTGTAGCAGTAGTACCTAGCTTGTTTACAGGTTTCTGTCTCTTTCTGTTTCTGTCGGACTGTACAGTTGGTCCTGTACCCTTATTGACAACAGGTCATCCAGTTGTCACCACTCTGTTGTTGACTTCCACCAATACCGGCATGGATCCATTGCAGTTGCCAGGAATCCCTGATGCTACAGCACAGGTTAGCTTTTGTATTCCATTCAGGTTACCATGCATTAAGGCCCAGCTTTGTGGGAGTGATAAAAGCTTGCAGGATTTACTCCCAATGTCCGTGGTTCTGATGAATGATTTGGCCATGGATTATAGTGCTCTTTCAACTGAATAATGAAGCTTCCATGCATCCTGTGCTCTGGGCTAAGGAGAAATTATGGCCACCTGCTATTTATATATTTATCTAAATTTGTATCACTTGTATCCTCAGGTGTAGGCCAGACAAGACAAGTTTATATATGTAGAGCTTCATTCCTGGTCTATTAACACATCCTGTGCCTTTATATGTTTTATATTTATGGTGCTTTGGTGTTGTTTTGACTTTCAATTATTTTACTTGAGCATTAGGGCACTAATGTATGGGCAGGTGTCAAGTTGTAGACTCTAAGCTTTCATGATTGATAATGTGTAGATAAAAGCTGTAAAAATATAAAGTACAATAGGAATAAAAGCTCTTTGCTAGGTAGGACAGTGTACATGTTGGGTAGGTATGGTGAATGCTAATATTTAAGTTGTCATGTACTGTACACAGTGCTTATTTGATGAGATAGACAGGTGGGCAGTAATTATGATGAAACATCATTCGTAATCAGGAAAATGGCTAATTGGGGGATGAGTTAGTGCACAGTGGGCCGTCCCTCTTGTAAGTTACAATATTGATTCTGATAGTTTTAAAGTTTCCATTAAGAGGGTTCAGACACTGTTGACCTGCTTTGGAAAGACTCATGCGGTGAGCTGAACTGATCAAACTTTTTGTCTTAGTGTGATAAGTCAAGGATTCATGTGACATTAAAATGCAGGTCAGCCCACAGTGGGGTCAGACACAAGTGGAGTTTCATATTGCGATGTATTCCGTGGATTAAATATGGAACCACTCGGGCTGCTTGAAGCAGACTTTGAACAGGTTTTGGCAGATTCAGTACAGGTGAGCTGTCAAGTGGTACATAGCTAGCTCCCCTCGTAGTGAAAGGTATGATGGGAACATGTCTACCTTCACGCGGAAGGTATGTCAGTCAGGAGACGAAGTAGTACAGCATTCAGCATTTATGTTCTCCACAATTACGGTATAACAGTCACGAACACGCAACTCTTGAGGTTACCAAAACACAGTGTTTGAGGTTACACCATGAAAAGCTTAGTGGGACACACTGAAGACGAGTGACATTTACTTTGGAAACACAGTGTCAGATTACCTTGCTAAAAAAAGATTCTACCTTTTCATACAGCACTATTACTATGCTTGCTTTGGCATAGTTTGGGCTGAACCATATCAAAAAAGTCCATTGAAAAGCTTTTACCTTTATTGGCAGTGATCTTGTTTATGTCAGTCACAGTGTAGCTGTGGAATTTGATGTATTTAGTAAGTTATGGCAACCTAGAAGCATTGATATTACCTAGTTGAGCTGCAGTTTCCATATTAAAACATTTCAGTTAATCAAACATACCTTTAAAATGTTACTGTTCTCTTTTAACCCAGAGAATATAAATGCACCATGTAGTGAAGTATGGTCAAATAGGCTGTTATTATTGTGATATAGCAGCTATTATATTATACCATTCAGCTGCTAAAATCATTATTTTGGAGGGATGTTGGCTGTTTCATAAAACCAAGTTCAGGTATGACAAGTTACCTGACAATTATCAATATTATATGTAATGTTGATTATTTTTCTTTCCTTGTTTTAGTGGCAGACATGAGATATTTCAGGAAATATCATATAACAAGGAAGTTTGAGAATTTCTATCAAAGGAATTTCAGGATATTTTACATGAACAACACTTACATTTAGGAAACTTTCTGGCTGTATCTGGAACTTCTTAAATTCTATATAGATTGAAGGGTAATGGTTTCAGATTCAGAAAGTTGTACAAAAGAGTATAAAAAAGAATGAATGTTAAGATAAAGGATATAGAAGGTTGGTACTTCCCACCAATCTTTTGTACTGTGAGTAATGTATACTAAGAATATTTTTTCATTCATCGGTTAAATCACACATGAACCTGGATTTGTTCTAATGCTTTCTTATATTGTCATATATTGTGCATAGAGAATGTGTCTGTTCTGCCCCATTATTTAAAAAAAAAAAGCACTTTTCCTTAATTTATTCTCTCAGTCCAGTGCTGTAATATGTGGCTCAGGACTGTCTTACTAATCCTTGTCATACTCGTAGCATCCTGGCTGTGAAGACTTAGACCTATCCTTTAACATGTTCACAGGCAGTGATGCTTTATTTCCGTCTTTGCAGTGTATCTGTACTGTAACCCAACTGCCGGTGATGCTTGTTTAACCTGCCTCTGTCTTTTTCTCTGCAGCGTGGTTCCGACGAATTGCTCTCTCATTCTCCTTTGGTGACCAACGGCACAGGCATGAGCCCCACACAGTCTGAATTAAGTAACGATGCCAAAAAGGTAATATATCATTTTCCTTCTTTGCCTGCTTTAATTTTGATTTGAGCTTTATCTTGCTTTTGTTTCCTTCAAGCTTACTTCTATCTTTTTCTCTGTGTGTGTATGTGTGTGCATTTTGTGTATGGTTAAATATGTATGTGTGTGTGCGTTTTGTGTTTTTGTGTGGTGTAAAATGTGTGTGTGCATATGGGAATATGCAAGTCCTTCTGCAGCTAACTAATAGCTCTTATGTGGCATACTGTGGTTTGCTTCATATTTGCAGGGTTAAAGTTTAGTAATTTCTATTTATTCATTGTTTTGTGAGGGCTCCCATTTAAGCAATCTCGCCATATTCAAATCTTAAAGTAAACCATTTTCCTATTTGAAGTAATTATATCAAATAATATGTACACCAAATCCTAATAATTGGACAGGGACCCAAGAGACCATCTAACTAGTTGAAATTAGTGTTCATTAATGGCAGATAATTTGAAAGATATATCCTTTATTATGGCTGTCTTTGAACATACTAGATCTCTTTTTATTTATATTAAATGTCCATCTTTTACCTTTCAACTTGACTTCCATGATGGGCCCTTGTATACACAAAGGTTTTGTTTTAGCAATAATTCCCCTTTCGCAAGACAATGTCAGTATATCACACCTTTTCAAGCTTGCCCCCTGATAGCCAATGGCATACTTTGCTGGAAGAAGAGGTGTTCAGAATTAATCTTTTGTATATTAACTCCCTAAAAAAAATACATTTCTTAGTGTTTTTGGGTACATGCCATATAAAGGCTAATCAGTTCACATGACCAGTGAACTTAAGTTTAAATTCATACATCATTCTGCATACTCTCATTAGTCAATTAAAAAATGAAACACTGTTTGGTATTTTACATAAGAAGTTTGTGGTAGTTGTTTCAGGAGAAAGCAAAACTTGTGTGCGTGTTCGTGTCTCTGTGTGAGAGAAAGACTAAGCATCTTGGGAGTTGCTCAAGTCCATAAAAATGTGATACCACTGGTGATCAGGCAATAACTCACACATTAATTACCCAGAGAATAGCTCTCAAATTGATTCTTTTTAACTGTTTAATGTAAGTGTCAGGTCCATAAAGTTGAGATCAGTTGTAATTAAACAAGTTAACACGAGAACTGCTTTAATTTGTTCTTTATGACTATATATTGTTAAAAGGAGAACAACTCTTATTTATTCTTTACAACAAAAAATGATGTTAAATATATGGCCTGCCATCTGTAATTGCCCAATTAGGCCCCAGACCAAATCTTTCAATATCTTTTCAGTCCATCAGCATATATATTTTCGCTTTCATTAATTTTCCTTTCAGTGTCCATTGGACTAGTTTCGCTTTCTCTTATTTATCATTTCACAATCTGTGGCACGCCATGAACTGTGCAGAAGGTACAGCTGGATGTAACTTGAACAGTCAGTAAAATAGCAAGACACATACTGTTAAAAATACATACACCACGATGCAAGTTGATCATTCAATTAAGAGGGCAGAATACATACTTTTCAACATGTACATCTGCTTGGTGGCTGTAAATTGAGCATTCACAAGCAGCAAATTGATAAAACCTACAACTGAAAGTAAAACAGGGCTTGACATTAATGGTAAACTGCATGCCCATGGCAAGCAAAATTTACAGAAAATGGTGGCAGGGCAACCAAAATTTGGCTCTTAGTCGGGCAAGTATAGATCAAACATAACCAAAGGCTTGAATCTGAACTAATCTTCAGCTAGCCATTTTCATTTTCTTTCTGTCAGAAATGAAATCATACCTATTTATCGTAAATTACCAGTATGTTTATGTATAATAATAATGAAGAGAAATATTATTAACAAACAAACATTTTGGTGTTAATAGAAGTATTATTAACAAAAAAAACATTGAGGTGATAATTGTCTAACATGTAATATTACATGCAACACAATCATGTTTGGCATACTGTATCATCGGTGGTCACCACTAAGGTTTGTAGGACAAGTAAAAATTCATGTTTGGCAAGTAAAAGCTAGATGCTACATGCCTACCAAACGAATACTTTCAAAAGTTAATGTGGAGCCTTGTAAATCATTGTTTATATTGCTAAAACCTTAATTTACGTAATATAGAGCTTTTCCTCTGTCAGTTAAATTGTGCTTTCCCCATTTGCACAGCCAGTGGTAAACTTTGAAAATTCATCATAAAAATTACACATTAATAAGTAAAAGCACAGCTTTGTAATGTAGATATTATTTCCATTGTATTCTTTATTTATCCAGGATGGATGCACTGGAATTGAAGATTATTTAGGAAAGGTTGCATTTGATTAAACAGATGTTCAGGAACCATGCTCTTAAATAGATATCATCACCACTGCCTGCCAGTTTATCTGATGAAAAATATAACCGTATATAACAGTCTCTATGAGAGGAGAGCTGCTTGCTTGCTTTATATCAACAGCTGGTCAATAAGTTATTCTCAGTGTTTGGGAAGTTTATGTTTATTCATGTGAAAGTAATGACACATACCAGTTTGCAGGTGCACATATCATTGGACCTCCAGCATGCTGTCATTGAGGTGCATTGTGGGGGCTATGTTTGTTTTTTCCCCACAAGGGGCATATAAGCTTCACTAATAATTGGCTATCACAAAGTAACTTGTACTGGAAGTTTTTGACATTGGGTTCCTGCATATTATGCAGTATATGAGTGTGTTTGATTTTGGATATAGGGTTGGTCAGGCACTTGAGGATTTCGGCAGGATCAGTTTCAATGAAGCTTTGTCTGAATAGCCAGGGTTCTTTAATCCTTGTCAACCCTGTAACTGTCTAGCAGTGAGGTACACTGCCCTCCATATGCTTGTGTACAGTTACCTACAGTGTCCACTCACTCTTTGAAGTATTCCCCTCCAGGCACCACATAGAGCATTGTGTGTTGTGTACCCCTCCCCCTGTAGGGGTCTTATTATGCACACAAATGGTCAATCAGCTACCCCCATACATTATGGTGCAGTGCTCGGTCAACCATGCAGGGACTATGAAAGCAGGTGACCACCAGAATGACCAGCTGTGTTGAGACAGACTGTTTCCCTGCTTGGGCAAATGGTTTTCCTTTATTAATTGCCACCTCTGGATAACATCATCCATGCATAAGGGATCAGTCTATAAATACCTATTCCATGCCACTCATTGCTCAATGCTTGAGCTCTGATCACTTTATTTTTGTACCCATGGCTGGTTTCCATAGAGTGATTTTTCATGGGGATAAGGGCAGACACATCTGCTATTAAGGGCTTCTATCTAATCCCAGCAAACGGGTCTCTTTCATTTGAATCAGGAAAATATGAATTAATAAAGTAGTTTGTAATATCTTCATGTCATTTGACTGGAATCAATAACATAGGGGGAACGCTGGGGCTACCTGGCATTTACAAGTGGGTTGCTGGTCAATCCATCAGTCCATGCCACTAGGGGCCCATTTGATGGCCCTCCAGTATTAATATTTCATCTGGTCTAATCCTTAAAGTAATTGTCACTGGCTACAGTCAACATCTAAAATAATACTGATCATGCTCGATTGAGGGGTTTGTGCACAGCTCACCATCAACTGTTGCTTTTCAGCAGTCCCCCGTGTAGGACACTGTCATAGCAGAGTTTGCATGCAGTGTTTGGAGCTGACTTTTCCTGATTGATGCCAGTATGAATAATTGAACAGAGCAGCCGGGCCAAATGGAAACATCAGTGGCCTGTGCTATGCACTAATGGCGTTTTTCCCCTACCCTGTTACTTTATGGTCACAATGTCACCTTAGTGGGAAAATCGGCCTCCCAAACACCTGAATTCTCATGTCCAACATGCACCTGGACCAAAACACTGACCATTCTAGCAAATATCAGCAGAGGCCCTACTTTGGAGCTGCAGCCACAGAGCTGGATTAAAGCAGTTTGAGCTGACAGCTTCATTATTGTAAAAGCGTATGTAGATTAATTGTTAAACCAGCGAAATTAGTATTTTAACTTTGAGGGTGTGCTGCACTGGAGAGCAAGGTCATGCACGACCTGAATTAGGGTGCCAGGGCTTACACAGTGGCTGAACCAGTGCTGTGCTGACTTAGCACAGGTGATGATACCTCGGAGGGTCACATGACTTTGTCTCATTTATTTTACATGTGCTTCATTCCTTTCACTGATGCAGTGGTGGGCTTCTGGGATCTTACATCATTGACATTGTACTCAGACATTCTCATGATTGCAGAAGAAGATTCCCCCCCCCCCCCCCCCCGGCAAAACCTTCTCTCTCTCTTCCCCTCCCCTGCATAACATTCAAAGAACTTGAGATTTCTGTACCTTTTATACTTGCAGTTTTGTTATAGCCTGAAATTTTTTTATCCTGAAATTTAACTATTTGATTTATTTCAGCAATATATTCTACATGTTTTAGAATTATGAGTCTACAGACAATATTAAAATTTGAAATATTTTTAAATTTATCAGTAATCTCTTACTTTCAAAATGCATGTCCAAATGTTATTCAATCCTTTACCCAGACCCCTAAAAATATAATTACAGATATTTTTAAATAAATGGGGATTGGTTTCTGCTTTAACCTGTTGATTGTATGCCCATCCCAGTCATGCCATATAGGCTTGTGGTTTTGGTGACCCCTATTGACATCAGCCTTAAGTGGTTTTGAAATTTACAAGCTCATAGGGGCCATGTTAACAAAATGTGGGACACAAGTGAATAGAGGAAATCCCAGAAGTCTGTACTCTCAGGGAACATTGCTTAGCCACAGTCTGTTCAATTTAAGGCTGTTTAGTAACTGTGTGCATATCAATTCTCTTTTAAATAAAGTTACTTGGAAATATTGCATTTATTGATTCAAATAAAAGGAATAAAAAATAGACCATGTAAATAAGCAGAAACATTTTAAGGAGTCTTGGGCTACCTGGAATGCACTTTTTCAAACCCTGCATACCAATTATGATTTGTATCTTCCACTTACTGAACAGAACTGTGTTATTATGATAATGACTAGGCTTAAATTGTGGAGTGCCATGACAGTACCCCAGTATATTGAAGCACAGCGTTATGAGTGAGATTGAAGCCCACTGAAAAGCTTAACGAGTTGACCTACTAGATTCTGGCGTAGGTAGACTGCAAGTTGTGTAGAAATGGGGTTGAAATATATCAGCCTGGAACTGTTTACAACTTTTGTGCACAGGTGTTGTATGCATGGCCCAGATGTTACATATATATATTTATATATACCTATTTTACCCCATTCCAGTATGGGTAAATGAGCTAACAAGAAACATGTGCCAGTGTCATTTACAAATTATGGCCAGGATTTTTATACCCCACAAACAATTTTTTAGTGTCACAAAGATAATTTTGTCTGTGTATCAGGTTTCATGAACATTACTATATATTGAATGTAAACCTTGTGGACTGTTTCAGTAGTTGTATAATCTCCTTTTTTTTCTGGGGGGGGGGGGATGGGATCTTTCCAAGTTGATATTGTCAAGGTAATTTTGTATCTTTGGTGTTATGGGTCCTCTCATGTTTTTATATCCTTACTGAGTATTATATTGGTATTTTGTATCTCAGTGGCTTTTTTGTCCAGTGCCCCAGATTCCTATTTTTGTAGGTTCACATAAGTTGAATGCAGTTGATACAATATGTGTAATTTGTGCCCGTCCGCATAGCTGTAGCATGCTGGTAATGCTGGCGGTGTGGTTAAGCCCACATATCCTGTTGGCTGCACATTCATCCGGCAGGCTATGTTCCTGGTAGTGGGTGATATCATCAGATGGAGACAGAGGGCTCTCTGTGTGACACCTAGAGATAATCGAGCCAGCATGTTAATCCAATCAAACAGGACAACAAGTCACTTCTTCCCCTTTTATCAGCAAGCATCAGCTCCACTGTGCTTGGCTATCCTGCATCCAAAAAATTAATCTGTGTCTGATTCACAAGAGATTAATTGTGCCTTCATTTGCATGTGTTTCCAGGCCGATCTAGGTGACAGTGTGTGTCTTGATATGACAGGGTGGTTAAACCTTTATCGTTCTATGGATCAGCAGACCATGTGACCCATACAGACAGCCCAGTGCATTGTGTGCTGTAATTATATCATTATACACTGTTAGCTCCTCATAGGCCACAGAGATCAAGCTCAGCCTCATCCTACAAGTGCTTGGCCTTTCCTGTACTAGTATGAATTAGTAAACCTACTGGGGACAACTACTTGTTACATAGAAGACTGCCTATAAACAGCACAGGCTGGAGAACCAATTTACACAGGTAGGGTGGAGACATTAGTTGATAGTTATGTGCCCTGGATCTGCGCCTGTAACTGTTTGATTCTGTTACAGGCCATAACCTGGAAGCTTATGCTCCCCTTGAACATTGGACACACTTGAGTCCTGTGGATGTGAGAGGTAGTCATATATATAGCTCTGTATTATATGGGCTATCTTGTATCTACACGAGTTGTATACAATTGTTTGCATGCTATACTTATTCACATGGTAATATCTGCACTTACCATGAACTCCCAGTGTGAGAGCTCTAATTGTAACAGCCCCTACTTATCTTTTTATTGTACATTTGTACTCTGTAAGGTAGTTTGGTCCAGCTCTGATCCCTGCGAGTGTCATTGGGGGGGGGGGGGGGGGGGGGGGGCTAGCTACCTTGGTATCCAACTGTAAATTGAGGGTTTGAGTGTGGTCCAAAAAAAGGATATCTCAAAATCACTCATGGGGCTGCCATTTTGCTTACCAACTAAAACCCAGATGTCACAGGTCACAAGTCGAAATAATGGTTGTACTGTTTGTCTTGATAATAGCTGGCTTAAACTTGGATATATATATATATGTTCAGAAGTTCTGCATTTAAAAGTCCATACTTTCCCCCAACATGGAATTTAGGAGATACCTTCATCATAAGCTTTGGGGTTACAGTTTGCTGATATACCCTGGGTGTGATTATGTAAATGAAAAAAAAAATATTCATTTTGATAGATGATGGGATGGAGTTAATGTGAATGTTACTTTAAAATTGGACTCTGTCAGTCACTTCTCATTAATTCTACAGTGACTATTTTTCTGATCAGTACATAATTATAATGTTCAAATTTTAATATATCCTGGAAGATTTCTTTTTTAAAATCAGTATGTCTGAATCAGTATGTGTACACATCAGTGGATCAAATTGCACACCTGTCAGATCATTTTAACCAGTATCTGAAAATTTGGGTCCCTGTCATTTAAACCTTTTTCTTGCATAAATTTCTCATGTCCAGGCACAGTATTGCAATATCTCAGGTTCATTAAACGCAGTTCATGCTGTTATGACTTGTCAAGCCTGTGGGTAAACAGTGTGAATTAATGTGGTACAGTAATACATGTTGGAGGTGCGCCAGTGCAGATGCAGAAGTTATTTATTCCTGAGATCATGGAATTCCATGTTAATCAGTGTGTCTGGGCTGTCTGAGCAGTACAGTGCCAGGTAGCAGCTGTACAGTGAATCAAGGACTGGTTAGTGCAACATGCTGTACAGCCTTTCTTTTTTGAGAGTTTTACCTGAGCTGAGCACTTTGACATACAGAAAACAAGCACCCCTCCTTTCCTTTGGTGTGTGTTCTTATTGTATATAATAGCAGGTGCCCCCAGAGCTCGGCAAATGAATTGTTGTGGTGCAGGGGTGGTTGTTTTGCTGTCCATGTCAGCTGCTGAGTTTGAGAGCAGCATTAATATGTGCTGTCTGCCGGCTTAACATATTGCAAAACTATGAGCATAAATCACCTATTTCCTTTTTTCCTGCCGTTTAGTATTGTGGCAGACGTGCTTGTTTTGTGTATCAGCATTTTACAGTGTTCCATACACTTATCTGTCTGAAAAGACGTTTCGTGCAAGTCAAACATGATGGGTCTAAAAAGTTAAATGATAAAAAAAACTTGCCGTGTTTCAACTCCATACTGTTTGGGCCATCAGCTGGTGGCAAAGGAGGAGAACGTCAAGAAAATTGACTTTCCAATAAATATTTGAAAACAATAAACAGTGTGGAAGCTTACCCACGAATATAATTAGAAATAAATGAGGCTTTCAGACTGTTGCCTCCAGAAAGATGTGGTATAGCTTGGTACAAGTTTATACATATCTTTTACTCTCATCAGTCATTTCTTCTCTGTATATCTTCCTCTCAGCTCTGTTTTCTGTATCACAATATATGTGTGTCATAGTCTGCTATAGTGTACATCTATCATGTATGGGGAAGGATTATATAAAACTGCTGCTATGTTAACCGTATCTCATTGAAATATCAACCTCTGCATGAAATGGTTCTGATTACAAAAATTTATATGGCTGCATTATCTGAGATCTCATTTCCAAGAAATATAATGATTGGATTAATTTACTGATATTGATGATGTTTTTCACTTCATTTTCTCCCATACATTAGATCATCCTTGAGACTACCTAATCATGTCAGGGTACAGCTTGTTGTTAGCTAGTCTCATTTTAACCATCACTTCCAGCTGTGTCAATTCACCAATTGCTTATGTTGTCATATAAAAAAAGTCATACATTAGCTTATATGCAGTTATGCACATTTACATAAAAAAAACAACAATGGAAAAAGGAATATTATTAGCAATGTGATCAGGATTTAGTTCATTTTGTGTTTGTAGGTAAAACTTGACCAGAATCAGGCGGGAAAGGCCAGCCGAGTTCTCCATTTCCGAGGAGTTCCAAGCGACGCCACAGAGGGAGAAATCGTCCAGCTTGGACTCCCCTTTGGACGCATGACAAATCTAGTCCTCGCCAAAAAGAAAAATCAGGTACGTGTTGCTGACATCATATTCTATATTTGCTTGAGTGTATGAAGTGTTACTCTTGCTCTTAAAGATGTTTTGATGGAATGCTATTATTTGGTATTATTTACAGGGCTTCATATAATAAATTTTTATGTGTGATTTATAAAGATATTGAGTTAGTATTGCTCCAAATATATATTTATCTGAGTAATATTTGTTTGAAAGTTTTAGTTAGGGTAAGTGACATTTATTAACAAAACCATACTCTTTCAGTGTTTTATCTTGTTATGTATAAATACTAGTAATCTAGTACTAGAAATTGAGTAGCATGAATAACATGCTTAGACTATGAGTTAGCCTAGGGAAAGGACAGAAGATTGATAAGGATTTAACAAAAAAATAAAAATAAGCAAATTCAAAAACTCAAATAATTATTTGGAATTGATTTCCTTTGTTTTTCATGATATAAATAGATAAACTGCAAGAAACTGATACTTTCTGCCTGAGTTCAAATAGGTGTGTCCAAGATTGATGGTTTTATCAGGCGTAAGGCTTAGGCCTGTACAAGCCAGGCATTAGAGAACAGTTGGACGGGGAGTCTGGTAGAGGGTATACTCTGTGGTAAGCCTGGTAGCTGGCAGGCTCTGTGGTAATCCTGGTAGGAGACTTGCTCATGGTTAAGTCATCAGCAAGGAAGAGTGACAGAGGACTTAGTTTGATTTATTGTTATGTTTCAATTAATTCTTGTGAAATAAGAGTATTATTTGTGCCTGCGGATTGTCACTCAGGAGAGGGCTTGCTGAGGGGTGATGATGTACAGGGAAGCAACAGGGATTGTATTACAGGGACCATTTCCACTTGGGGTCCACAGAATGGGTAATCACAATTGACTTGTGGTGCACTTCCATACATCAGGGGCTGCCAAGCACTGTCACTTGTCTCCACATGAAGTTTGATGTGCATCAAACCAAACACTTGGCATAGTTGTCCCTCATTCAGACTGACGGGGACCAATGACTGTTGAGATCATGGACAAGCCGATGAGGTCTTTTATCTATTGTGTGTTGACACAGCCCGTTGAAGAGGGTTTATACAGTGATAACCTCACGCAAGAGTGCCTTTCTTACTGGCATGAGCCCTCCTCTTTTTATCATACAATTGTTTGCTGGCACGGTGTGATTGAGAACTTAATCTCAAGTGCTGCCTGGATTCATCTGTCACTACTTGCAATGCAAATCACATTTAAACCTCTTATACACACACTTCATTTACATATGATCTCTGACATGACGTCATGTTTGTTTTGGTGTCCAATGCATGGGGCAGTGAAAATCTGGTCATTTCTCCCTGTAATCCTGTCCTCACTGGTCTAACCCTTGTTGTCTGGGAAGTCCTGAACTCTTCCATGTATCCTCCTGTCTGACCTGAGCTCATGGTAGGGTCAACTTGTGTCCCACATGTTATTTTGATAGTGTTTTGAGCTGTATATGTATTAACCCAGGATCAGATTTGGGATGGTGCTCACATTTCAGTGTATCTTAGCATTATGAAGATACATGTTACAAGTGCTATCATTTAACAATCTCTATCTCAGTCAAGGGGGGATTGTTTTTTTCTTAACCTATACTTGTATTTTTGCTGGATCTGATCTGTATGTTATTGACTATTGTTGATATACTTTTCAAGAAACTTAAATGATTGTCATTTAAGCTGTCATTAGAGCTGTTTAATCCTGTTTTTTTTTATCATTATTCTGGATCATTCTCCACATCTGGAATAATTTTTACAGCAGATTCTATAATAATCACCAGTTATCTCTCCAAACCCCACAGGAACACCAGTGTGATCATTTTTACAGTGATCAATGTTTAAGTCCCAGCACAGGTGACCTGCTGGTATTCTTTTGACTTTCCTTTTAAACAGCCTTGAAGTTCAGCCTAAGCAGAGGAATGGCATTGCACTACGTGCTCTTCTTAACCTAAGTCCTGTAGATATTCTGGGAAGTTTTTTGATAGATCGACTGAGAATTAGTGGGCTTGTAAAGTGTGGGACATTGAGTTCCTCATCTAACCTTCCTATTTCTCGTTAAAGCATAAACTTCCATCAGTAAACACTGTTAATGAGAACAGCCTGACACCCAGCAGATGCTGGCGGGGCTTTGCTGGAGGTGGGCTGGCAGCAAAGCAAAGCACCTTGTGATTCCTCCCTGCAAATAATTAGATAATCGAGAAAAACGCCTGCTGGCACCTGATCACTTGTAACGCGGCAGGTTGCTTTGCTGACATTTTGTAAATGCATAATTTCCAAATCTGTCTGAAAAGTACTGTAAATCAGTATGCCTGCCTGGACAATTTACCAGTGTTTAACTTTAACATTGTTACATGGTATAAAAATGACTCGAGTGATTTTATCTGGCACATGTACTGTTAACATTACCCCTATTTCATCTTTTTTTGATGGTTTCTTGTTATTGTATGTTTAAACAAAACATGAAACAAAATACATATATAATTATAATACGGACCATTTGTGATGGGTCAGTTTGGAGGTTTACCCAAAACATGCATCAAAATACAGGTGCTCCATGACACATTTAATATTACATTTCTGATGTCTTCAAATTGATTTTTTTTCTGTCATCTTAAAATCTGAGAAATGTGTGAATTAATTAAAGAATGTTTTCTTTTATTATCTAAGTACATTAAAAATGAAGTGATTCTGGTAAGAGATTCATGACTTGGTGCATGAGCATGAACAGAAGGGTCCGTTTCTACCCTTGTATGCTGAAAATAGTCTGAAGTCTTGTGTTTATTAGGAATGACCATGACCCAAATGACTCCGTTCATCTGCAGATAATGAGTAGCTAACAGGAATGGGCGTGTCCTATCTGTGCATCAGTGGGACTCAAGAATTATGGACTATCTTGGCCTCTGAGCGATGGTGGACTGAAATTTAGGTCATTGATCTGCTCTCAGCCTCAAATGTCCACCTTATTGGTCACCTATGGTCCTAATGTGTTGGGATGCAAGGCTTATGGCCCAAAAATCCTCAGCCCAAACATGGTTCATTCATCAGTGACACTGGAGTAATTATTCAGAACCGTAATTGATCACTAGACACAAGACACTAATGACTGCACTCTGATTAAATTGGATTGATCCAGGCAGAAACCTGGGCTTCACTCGGCTTTTGTTGTCATATTTGTCCTTCGGTTTCTGATGCTGGCAGAAAAGAAGCTGGTGGCAACGGTAACGGGGATGCGTTTTTGTCACTCCGCAAGTGTGTCTCTTTGTCAAGGTCCCGGCTTTGCTTGATAGGTGCTTTGTGACTTCAAGTACAAGGGCCACATGCTTTGGAATTAAGAGCACAAATGAAGATTAACAGGTTTTTGAAAAATGTAAAGAGAAAAATAAGTTCAGTAGTTTGTACCCCAGCGTTCACTTGAACCTACTTGTAACCTGGCATATACAGATCATACAAGCTTATGTCCCAGTTAGTTTTTTTCCTTGTGTAATCCAGGTCTCACTGCTAGGCTAATATGTTGCAGTGTTCTTTTGAATTGTTTCTTTGCCCGTGCTTAATTAAAAAGATGGGGTCTGTTGATGGGGAGGGGACCTGTGTTTATGTGGTTCTTTCTGCCCTAATTCTAGGGACTTTTTTTTAGCTTTGGCTTTAGGACAGCTTGTCTGTCGTGTTATTGTGCTGCTAGCTGTAAGTTTCAGGTGTTTTGTTGAATAATCGAACGTGACAATCTTGTGAGAGGCTACCAGGTGATTCATTTCAGTCAGGAATGTTGCTTGTGTTTGCAGGCTTTACTGGAAATGGCAGACATCAGCATGGCATCCGCGATGGCCACCATGTACAGCGAGCATCCTCCCCAGATACGCGGCCGCACAGTCTATGTACAGTTCTCAAACCATGAACAACTCAAGACAGAGACTTCACAACAGGTAACACCAGTTTCTTATGTTTCCTCTTGAGGTAATATGCACCTTCCCTCTGGAGCTGGAGTTTATTGTGTCTTATGTTTTTGCTTATCCAGGGTACTTGTTCCTGTTGCACTTGTTTCCAGATAAGTATCTTAACTTTTGATATGTCTTAATAGAATATATGATAACAACTAAACATTGGTTTAAGTCAAATAGGTACAGTCAGTATAGGAAGCATCTCCTTATATTAACTGTATCAGAATGTTTCCTTGAAATATTGTTTGCTTGTGCCACTGTTTAGGTCTTCATTTTTTTTATCTCTAACTTCATAGCAAATTTGCTTATATTTATTACTTGTCAAAGTATTTGATGTGTCATGTGTGGTCCAGGTTCAAGCTGGCTGACCTTACCTGTACAGGTACACAACAGGTGCTACAAGATGGCTGACCTTAGCTATACAGGTACACAACATGTGCTGCAAGATGGCTCAACTTACCTATACAGTACTTAACAGGTGCCACAATCTGGCTGACCATACCTGTACAGGTACACAACAGGTGCCACAATCTGGCTGACCATACCTGTACAGGTACACAACAGGTGCAACAACCTGGCGGACCATACCTGTTCAGCTACACAACAGGTGCCACAATCTGGCTGACCATACCTGTTCAGGTACACAACATGTGCCACAATCTGGCTGACCATACCTGTTCAGGTACACAACAGTGCCACAATCTGGCTGACCATCCCTGTTCAGGTACACAACAGGTGCAACAACCTGGCAGACCATACCTGTTCAGGTACACAACAGGTGCCACAAGATGGCTGACCTAATAGGTAGAGGTACACACCAGGTGCCACAGTGTACTGATGAAGACTGGCATTTGGCTGACTAGTTTATTACATCTGAATTATGGGTACATGCAGTGCATGTTCCAAATAGGTTTTGGAGGTGGTGTCAGATACCCACATGTCTGAGGGCCATGGATTATGACACAGTAGTGTAGGAGCCCATTATCTGGGAATGTAACCATGCTGGGCATTCACAATGGGGGTTGTTCTCAATGTGGGTCCATCCATCAATGTGGAGGCCTTGCATTCAGGCCAGCACACCAGCAGGGCCACAGGTCTATTTAAGTGGAACCAGGGGAAAATGTATTGCCTATTGATACAGTTATAACTGTGTGCAGTACATCTCATTAACATAATCACAATAGCATTAGGATGTCTGCCTGACAAATTGTCATTAAATAATGAACTATTCTTTTTTATTGGTTCAGTGGTACTCCCTTACTGTCCTGTCTGTTGTTTTTAACTGTATATTTTAACTGTATATTTTATCTGTATATGATTAATCAAGGTTTTGTCTTTTCTTTTGATCAAGGTGTTTTGGGAGGTATGCATATTAAACACCAAAAGAAACATTTTTTTTCCCCTGCTCCCCCTAAGATATTTGAGGAACTTTGCATTTCAGACATGAAAGAATCTGAGTCTGAAGTGTATGTAAATTACGGATTTGCTTGAAGCTTGGAAGGTGGTCATAATGTAATGAATAATAGGTCTAGGTTTGTGTAAACTCCACAAGGACATACTGGGTCAAGGAATGTCTGATGATTTTTACTGGAACATCTTTCCCTGCATACTTGTTGTACATTTTCTGTCCCTGTGCTGTTCTTGTTATATTTATCAGCAGGGAATGGCCTTGCATACAGATAGAAGCATACGGGAGTGCTTTGTTTCCAGCCCTTTGATCTCAGCCCTAGATGATGTACATTTTGCCATATTAATTCCTGAGAAGTGTCAGTAGCCCATCAGTTTACAAGAGTCTGTCAGTAGCACTTTCCAGGGCACTCAGGCGCTTGGTCCTTCGAGTGATGAAATCAATAATTCTTTTCATCTCCGAAGCGACATGCTGGCTGATGCTAAAGATGGGTTACATGCAACAAATCTGACAGCTGGGGTATTCACACAGGTACCATGAAATTCACTCGGGATACCATGCAAATGGGCGCTAGTACTTCCCGGCTCACTAAAAGACAGATTTCATGTGAGCAGCACAGCTTGAGGCCTGCCGTGCTTAACCTACTAGTAAGATGTAAGGTACTTAAATCAATTAGCTGGCTTTTTCTTGTGGCCGCATCCATCAAATGCCATCTTAGGGACCGGAGAAATCTTTATTGGACTTTGGTATTAAGGTTGGTTATATTCTTATTGACTGCTGTATTGTTATGTTGAGATGGATCTGTCAGATGTAAACTATACTGTTTTCTTCCTGCTGACTGATGGTCACTTAATATTGTATTCCTTGAACGTTCCTGATCAATTTAAATGGTACAACTTTGAGATATTGGGGATAATGTCACTTTGCCTTGAAATCTCAGTTCTCAATCTCAGTTAATACACCTCAGATCTTTTGAGGTAATAATAGTTATTTCATGATACACATCTATAAATATTTATTTTACTTGAATATATATGTAATAATAACATTAAATTTGGCCATACTTAATTACATATGTCATAAAATGTGCTTTGAAGGTGTTGTCATTGGTAGAATATTAAAATGAAAGAGTCTCTTTAGGTCTGCTTACCAGACATTTTACCTAGTGTATTTCTGTACATAAAAGTGTTGAAAACATCCTTCAAATTTTTATGCTCATCAGTCTGAAGGTCTTGTTTATGGAAAGTCAGGATTTTGGAGGAGTTTATATCAAGAGGTGTGTCTGGGGAAAACAAAAATAATATACAGGTCAAAACAGCAGGTACGAGAGTTAAGATGTACAAACACATGGCGTGTTAGGAACAGGTGGTGTACCTGGAAAAGTGTGTGCCAGGGTTACCTAAATAGTTTGTACTGTGTATAGACAGATGAAGACTGGCAGACCAGAGGCTGCAGCCATGCTCTGGCCAGCACTTGCAGGGCTGTAGACACATTTAGTGGGATTAATTGTCTGCTTATTTGCCATAATCTGTTGTCTTTGCAGAATGTGAGTGCCCAAGCAGCTTTGCAGGCAGCAAATCAGATTATGAGTCAAAACATGGAAGAACCCAAGACAGTTTTGCGGGTGATTGTGGAACACATGCTGTATCATGTCACAATCGATGTTCTGAAACAGGTAAGTGATGCATCAGCTTCATCAATTGTTGCTCATCTCCAGGTAATGTGTGTCTGTAAAGTTGCTCCGCAGCTTCTTTTGTTGTGCTTGAAGCATCGCCGGTGGATCAGATTTTGTGTTTGCTTCCTCTGCTGAGTATAATGATATTTACTTTATATCATAAGGTAGCAAGGTTGCACTCAAGATCTGGAAACCCTACAAGAGCAGGATTATCCTTTATGCTGTTCTTTTATGTCCTATCTGGATGTTTTGCTTACACTTAAAAGGGTTGTTTACTTTGATGGGCATGGAGTAACTTGGCACAACTATCATATACACATGCAGATCCACATTAAACCTTCAATAAAGAATTATGTTAATTATTATGATCAAATAAAATCAGGTTTTTGGTTTGTCATTTAAGCTTCGTTTTACCAAGAGAGGATACATCAGAATGTATTATCATTGTCAATTACTGATGAAGTGTTCAAAATATGAAAAGACAAACTTTAATTTCTACCACATTTAGCCTGTGAGATTTCTACACCAACTTTACCTGTTCTCAGTTGTCACTTAATTCCTGTATTTTTTCTTTCCAGATATTTTCCAGATTTGGCCAGGTCTTGAAAATTGTCACCTTCACAAAAAACAGTAAGTGAAAATGATGCGACACATTGTTACTGTGAAAAACTACTCATAAACATATTCAAACTTTAACCATCCCCAGATATTGTTAAAATACGTATCAGATGATATTTGACCGACTTTCAGGTTAGTGACTAGCAACCCAAGCTGTTATTCTTTATTGTCAGGCATTCTTTATTATTACAGTCTATACATATAAGTTTATATATTTCTCTTTTCAGTTTGAAATGTACTGAATACATCTTTTTTGTCATGTTGTCTTACCAACAAGTAAGGTTTCTTTAAAAGCTTGTTTATGCTCTCAAGTGGAGTAGATGTCACTTAAAATGGTTAACATAGACCACATGTACAATGTGTCATTTCATACACCGGCAACAAATAATCAAAATATCTGTTAGTCTACCTTTTTTGAATAAAGTAGATACAGGCACTACAAAATGGCCTTTATAAAGACCTGACAAGGGAAAGGGGGGGGGGGGAGGGTGTCATATATAGATCTAAACAACCATTGATCAGGTAAGCCACCATTCAGTCCATTTATTCTGTCCTCCATTTTATTTTACAGACTCATTCCAAGCACTCATACAATATTCAGACCCTATCGCAGCGCAGACAGCTAAAGTGGTGAGTATACAACCATGGCAACCGGTGACCCTAATTTGCATATGAATGAGAGCTGTACAAGGTCCCCTGTCACCTGGTTTTTGAAATGGAGAGGTGTGAGAGCTCTTAGATGTAGAGTTAATATTGACAGAGAGTAGATCCTCCCCCACACAAGGTGTGTCTATTGGGGGATCTCACTAGACGCTTACTTCTAGTGTTTACACGATGTGATGGGGACTTAGGTTTAAGTCAACACTAGCTTTAGTGTAAAGGTCACTGGGGCCTGAGGGGTCATGAAACATGTGCGTGCTCAACAAGGGGAGACTTCGCACATTAAAAAGTTAACACTCAACCTCGCGTGGATTTTCTGTTTGGTGGTAAAACACATTGAAGTGGAAAAAATGAGTCACATTATAGGCATATATTGCTGGTTAAGTTATTAAAAAGATAAAAAAGAAATCCCTGTTGTGATATGGTGTATATTTTCATAAATATAAAAAATTCATATTGAGTTGATGTTACATTACTTAAGACTTTTGGATAGTACAACTTAGTGCTGTACTTAACAGACATGTCATGTATTGCATACCCGTATATTTGCTGATCTGACACTAAACCTGCTTTGTCATGCATCATGGTTGATTGGCAGGTTTGCTGTTGTGTGGTGCATACCCAGTAGGTGGCAGCACCTATCCAGAACCTTGCAACACTTGATATATATATATGGATGATCAGGGACTATTGCAAAATGGATTTAGATTACTCTGGAAATAGCAAAATGTTAGGAAATTATTTCAATATGAATTTATTAAATGTGATTAAGGATAGTTTTTTCAAAATGGATTTTAGATTTTCTTTTGAGAATACACAGGATGTATAAATTTATAGAACCATTTGAGTATCACCGTAAAAAATGCCTAGAACCTGTATTATATCTGGTAAAGTGTGATTCAATGATTTGCATATGTTAGGAGATTGTTTCTATATCAGTTTATTGAACCATATGAGTCTCACAGTAAAAAGATTCCTTAAATCTATATTTTATCAGGTAAAGTGTGACTAAATAATTTCCATATTTTTACTTTCAGTCTCTAAATGGTCAGAATATATACAATGGCTGCTGTACATTACGCATAGACTTTTCAAAACTGACAAGCCTTAACGTCAAGTACAACAACGACAAGAGTCGTGACTATACAAACCCAAATCTGCCGACAGGTGACGGGAGTATGGGCTTTGACCAGGCGCTGAGCCTTGGGGCAGGTGAGTTTGCAGCTGGATTTACTGTGTTTACTGCATGCCTACCCCATACTTGAGAAATACAACCTAGCAATGGAGCAGTTCAAAAACATTAACAGAACCATATGACCTAATTGTTAATTGTGTAAAACAGGGTAATGGCTTTAGTCCCAAATTTTTGTGGTATATTAACTTCATCTGGGTACAGTGGTTAATTTTAAGGTAAGTGATACAAGCCCCCAGTTGATTATTGTTATTGGCAGGATATGAAATATTTAGCAATTATAGTGTGACAGGTTGACCATATTTTGCTGTGACAAGGGAGGGAAAAGGAGCAGATATAAATATTACACAAGGAATTATTTGAAGCTGTAATTCCAGCACTCCATAAACACTGCAAGAACTGTTATGTAGAAGTACAATACCACATAAGATTAAGGGGAAGGGATTAGCAGTTTAGTTATACATTGTAAAAATGAATACAATTAATATGCAATGCTTGCCAAAATTGCACATTTTCCATGCCATATCCAAAATGGTGCAGGATGAATGCTGTTAAAATACAGGCTATGTTCAGTCATTAATGACATATCTGAGTTCAAGCCTGTTGTAGGTTGATCTTCAGAAGATATTTTGTATTCTCATGATCTGTAGAACAACTTGCAGTGTTATATCATACAGGGCCTTTTTAATGTGGGCACCTTGTATGTTAGGGAGGCTGTACTCAGGGTCTTAGATCTGTTTCGTACTGGGTGCCCAGTGAAATTATTGTCATGACTTTCCACTAAAAGTTCATATTTTGCCATATTTAGGAATAGACTGCATTGGGATCAATAGCCACACAATGAAATTAAAAAGTCACATAGTGAGACCAAAAAGCTTGGATTTGTCAATATTTTATTGATTTATTTCGTTGGTTATTCTTTACTTAATCAGCATCCAACCTGTGTGTGGCCTGCCACTTATTTTGCCTATGATTAGTTTAACACAGTTGCTAAAGACTACAGTTGGTGGAAAATTTATTTTCCTGAGATTTAAATTAATGGTGTCACTTATTCTTTTTCTGTGCATTTAATTTGGTTAGCTCCTTACTCATTTATTTCAACTGGTGGGGGAAGGGGGGGGGGGGGGTATTTAATTGATAAACATCACCATAGTTCAGTGGGCCCCCAGTGCTGGAACAAACCCCAATACATTTTAAACTGAGAGAAGCATGGATTAACCTGAATATTAACTACTATGGTTTACAAAATGTGGTAGCAGTGATGTGATGTGACCAGTGTAGGTGGTTGTGATGACAATATTTAGTGGAGTTTGGTAATGACTAAACCTTGTACGGCTCAGCGAGTTTGGTGGCCTCTATGTTTCCCCTTTTCTGTTGACTGTTTCTTGTCCCAATGTCTCATACATATATCATACACTCATATTTGCTCTGCCTTATGCAATGAATAATATCGGGCTAACAGTATCACAAACTTGTTGATAACAATTTAACAAAAATCCTAACTTTTTGGCAAATAACTTTAAGCTAAAATTAGTTGATTGAATAAACCCAATACATAGCAACAGTTTTCATAAATACTTGAAATGACTTTATATATTTGTCACTGAGATGTTTAATAAAAGTATGTTTTTCTGGCTATTACATTTACAAATTTACTACAGCACTAAATTATGTTGGACTGTATATTGTTTTTGAAATATTTCATCATATTAATGTTTAGCAGTAGTTTGCAAACGTGATGGGACATTTACCACTGTAAAGAAATACATGCATTTTGGTTTATTTGATTCGAGCATTCAGTTTACACACTATAATGATATCAGAATATTGAAGTATGGTATATAACCATTTTGAGGTGAACTAGCATAGGTAGATTTGCTAGTTAGATCAGTATGTAACTTTATAATGTTAAATTTGATAGATTTGCCTTTGACTTTTCCAAAGTTCTCATTGATCATACATAGTTTGAAGGATTTGAACTGTAAAGATGTTAATACCTGATTTTACATTATAACTTACCATCTGTATGTAAATAAAGGCTCCCAACGCGAGCCCAGCCAAGACAAGTGGACTTCTTCTTCTCTGCCTCTCTCTGGTAGGTCTTCGCTCTTTTCTTTCACGTTTCTGGGGTTGAAATCCATGCTGCTTATAACAAAAACAAAAAAAATTTAATTCCCACCTTACATCAATATCATCTAAATCCTATATCACTATGAATCACAAAGATGAAAGCAGGTTATGGTTAAATCCAAATAACATGAGTGACATGTGTTTTGATTTAATCCTTTTTATTAGAAAAAAATTGCTTCTGTTCCCTTGTATTATTATAAAATGAAATTAATAGTTAAAAATTTAATTAGTAGTCAGCAGAATGTTTTAATATAGAAGTTCATTTGTTTGATCAATTAGCATTTTACCTGTGATTTGGTAATTAATTTACCTGTTATCTTCCTCATCAGGAGTATCACCTGGCATACCTGTGCATGGTTAACACCTGATGCTTGTACATGGAACCCACTGTTTATGTTGTTACATGTCCCCAATACAAGCAAGATCCCTGTCTGAATTTTGCAGCATATGTATATTTCAACCCCTGTCTTTTTGCTAACATCTTGTTTCCCTTCTCACGCTTGCTTTAACCTCTGCCACCTAGTTACAAGCTGAGCATTGACCATGATTTTATGTTTTTGCACTTGAGCAATGATCCACAATTACTAGTGTTTAGTGTGTTAAGGTTTCACAGGCTTGTTATGGGCTGTGCTGGTCTGACCATAATTCATTCCATCACCTGTGTCCACCTGGTTTTTTGTTTATCTTTAGCATCATGTAAATTGGAGCATTCATTTCCGCACAGGACTAACAGTAGGTGAACCAATTTTCTCAGAGGAACAAAAAAAAGCTTTTATGGGTTTCCTATGAACAATTTTTATCATAATTTTAGAATATGTATTTTTGAGAGGTTCAGCAAGGGTAAACAACCTATCTGTTCCTGCTTACCTACAGCAGGGCAGGTTTTCATTGTTCATGCTGTATGCCATAATTAGCTGGAACGCGTTAAATAATTTGATTCTTGATGTTTTAATCGAGAAACAGCTCACTTCAGTCTGTAATTTGTTGCTCTGGGCTAATCAGCATTTCCACAGAGATATACCAAAGGTTAATTGACACAAATCAAATAAAATTTATCAACACTTTCCCTGTTAGCAGATTAAATACAGATTTGTAAATTTGTTACACCATAATTTTGAGATGGGGACAGTTTAAAAACATCTTTGTTGGACCATCTGTATGGTGTTGTACCATCAGCACAAGCAACCCAAAAGTTAATGTAAAGCGAAATGGTAGAAAATTTGATTTATTCCTCCATATATTCATTACAGCTGTTTGTATCTGATGCAAAATGGCAGTTTATGAAACCCACGCGAAAAAAACCTGTGGACTTGGGTGATGGCATGGAGTATAGTTGGATGGCTGGTAATTGTTTTTGGGGAATGAAATGACTTACTTCATGTTACAAACCAGCATATGTAAGAGTGCAGTCTGTGCCAAGTCTAAATGCATAAGGTGTCCATCTCAGCAAGAAGCATGAACCTTGATCACACGTTAAACAGCGTGGCTGCTGATGAAGTGTTTGTGTTATTGCTGTGATGGGCTCTGGTAGTGAATTAAGACTGAAACCACAAGACTCCTGTTGCACAAGAACATAGACAAATTTTCAAAAAATTTTTTTATTCAAAAAAAAAATTTTAGTATAAAAATAAAGTTTGGATATTCAATACAAATTGAGGAGACATGTCAATAAAAAAAAATGCATAACATTAGACTGCTAACATGTTGCTCGGTGAAATATGGTTTTTGGCGATTGCATGGTATTTGGACCCCCTGCTACATACCAAGCTTACCTGTAGTTAACCTAGCGGTATATGTTTCTGTTAGTGTGCACAGCGAGTCTTGTGGCCAGTGTTGGCGTTCCATTAATTGCATGCTGATTGTGGCCTTACACCCAAGGTCCCCCTGGTGTGCTGGTGCCCCCGTTTGCCACCACTGTGCCTGCTGGCTATGGAACCACACTAACCCCGGCGGCGTGTGCCCCACTGCACGGAGGTACGCCATTGTCGCCGGAGTATGGTAATGGATGTTGTTATGTTGCTACTCTCTCCTCTCACATCACCTGGCAACCCCAGCACACAGCTTCTGTATCAGAGTAATGAACTGCCGGCAACTGTGGTGTCATTATTAACATAAATTGATTACTAAAAAAGCGTTTTCTGTAGTGCTTATCTGGTATTTTGCTTCAGAAAAACACTTCTCCAAGAACTGATCATTTAATGAGTGACATAGGGAATCTTTTCCATGTTGATTTTGTGTGGAATTTGTTTTACTGAACAATTGTGTGACCTTTCAGTTTGTCAGCATTTATATGGTGTGACATCTTGAAGTGGCTAATTCTTTCACCGCAGTTTCAATATGGTAAAAAACTGGCCTCCTGTTTGCACTGTTGAATTAAGGGGAAGTAAATCTGATGATGATAAATTAAATTCATCATTGAAGCCTCAAATTTTTATACTAGATATATATTTTGACTGGGAATAAACTTTAAATTATAGTGTCTATTTGATTACTTTAAAGCAGAATTTTCCGATATTATGTGGTATCTTCGTTTGGAGTGAGGCAGTTGCGGCTAACCTTGCTTCATATATGTGCTGGGGCTGCCAGGTTGTTATTATGCACTTAGTAAATAGAACATCCATGATTTGTAATTTGTAATCTTTTCCATTTATGCTTTGATTGGCAGCTTGTTATGTACTTTGTGAGGAGGTAACAGTTTTTATTTGAAAACTATAGTAGTTCAAATATACATTAGTTTGCTTATAATGCTTAGTGCTGTAACACATAAAAGGGGAACTTCACAGTCCACCAGTTCACTGCATAGTGAGAATAAATCTGCAGATAATATTATATATTTATATATATATATGAACACACATATGACTTTCCTTGTGCACAAATGCATCTTAAGTTCATTTACCAAGAGCCTAATGGCAAGATTAAATATTCCCAAATGTCAAAATTATCCCATGAAATGGTGCCACCTAGCTGTTGGAAATGTAATTACTTTTCATAGGATGTTTAGTGGAAAATGCCAGTTTGAAAGAGTCAATTTGAAAATATTATTATGTAAGCATGTTGATTTCACAAAATCGAAATTTAAAATAGCTCAATAACTCTGCTATTTGGACCAAAGGTAGTGCCCATATCATCCACTAGGTGGTGCTTTTGATCAATTATCCATATGTCCATCCATACATTTTCTGACATCATTTTGATTTGAATACAATGAAATGTAAAGGCCTAAGTAAAGCAGCATTCAGCAACAGGAACAAATCGCTAATTTAATTTTGCTGAAATATTCTTTTGTTTATTACCTGGAAAAATGTCCATTTCCCCTATGTAAATTTGCCCCAGCCACAATTCTCAATAAACAATTATGAAATGTTCAGAAATATGCTGAATTCCAAAACCCTAAACCCAATTAATTAGCTGACATCTGAAATTGACAGGTTTCCAGTTAACAGCATCACCTGATCTGCAGCGACTGGCACATGGCACTGGCTGGGGTAAATTTACAAGTAGCAGGACAGGTGTGGGGCTGAGTAGAGGACCAGTCTATTGGCATTGCTGTCAGTGTTTGATGGCCAGCCTCATATCAGCCTTACACGGGTTCTGTTACTAAACCTCTTGTGACTGGTCTATCACTTTACATAATGAGGGTCTGGCACACCCGTTTTCCGTGTATTCGCCAGTGGCATGGATGACTCTCTCTCTCTTATTATCTGAACTTTAAACTTTAGTCAGGTTATTGTTTTATATTAAATTCAAACTTAAGAAAATTCAGCTTGCTAAGATAATCAGCAAATTAGCTCCCAACTTCCATTTTCCCACATTTTCAAATTGCTTGTATATTGTCTGTTTCTGTTGTATGACTGAACTTGTATATGAAGCGTTCCCATATTGCAAGGAACAGGCTGTGATATTTCAAGTATTGCTGCAGTTTACTTCTTTATTGCCACATCATTGGCTGTACCTGAGAAGTTGGTAAAAGAAACTTCAGCTATGAGGGTGTATGTGTTTATCTTACCTGTTTACTGACTCTAGACATTTGTTTTATGTGTATTTTTGAACAGTTTTGATTGATTACTTGGCAGTGAGTTTAACATTGTAAACAGTTTGTGGTGATTCTAACTTACTGGTCATAGTGTTGTGCCCAGGTAATGTGATTCATTACATGTAATTAATGAGCAAATTAATCTCGTTACAGCCAGCCTTCCTGTAGGTGCCTTACAACAAGGTGAGTTAGGTGTGTGTAACCCCGTGACACCTGCATACACAGACACCTCAACACAAAGCAAATCTTTTTTTTATATCAGATCCAGTCAGAGCCATCAGTAATTTTGTCAGAGCCACCAATAATTCTGTCAGTCTTCTTGCATCGATTGACGTACTGCCTGCTGAAGAGCAGGGTATTAGGTATAAAAGGGCTAATATCCACTCCACCAATTATGTTGAAAGTCTGTATTCACTTTGGTTTACCTGACATTTGATCTGATGCTGACATTTGGTATTCTTTTACATTAAAGACAGGAAAATCAATTGGCCACCCTCTACGGTGGCTGCATTGTACTAGAGGCATTGACATTGTCTCATTTACTCTCATTTATGTCTATTTGCTGCTCTAAGTTGAAATATTTCAACTATTTTGCAGTGTCTGGGCTTGTTTTTCCTATACAAAGTGACCCCTGTTGCCAGGAAGTAACGTATGCATACCTCCTATTATACATAACTGATTATATATTTGTATGATAGGTATTTTTAGTACAGATTTAATCTACCGTGAATCTGTCAAAACAGGTGTAACAGTACTACTGGCATTATTGTTAAAGTGGTGTCTTGCAACCACAAAATGGGCAGTATTAATGTTCTACTTCATGGAATAGCGGTATAGTGGAAACATAGCATGTTTAAGCATTTGTTTTCATACAAGCTGGATTTATTGTTTATAAATTTAAAAATAAAATGACGGTTTTTGTGTTGTGGTGTTGTTGATAAAGTGTAAATCCCTCAAAGATAACCTGAAATAAAAAGTATACTTTTGAATTAAGCTGGTATTAGACTCTGATTGACACAATTAAGCCTGCACTCTCTGTGGTGGTGTTGTGTTTATGTTTTGTTTCCTCTGTTATGGCGAATCACTTCAGTTGGTGTTTACATGTGGGCACATGTGCATAAAGAATTATTTCTGTACAATGACCATTCAAAGCACATGAAAATAAATACTTTATAAAAGCTGAAAGACATATCCTGAGAATACATATACTCATGCTAATAAGTGACAGCATAAACATTTGTTAAAGCTGAATGTCTGTTATTCTCAATTAGAAATAGTCAGTCTTTGTCATGCAAGATAACATTAATTGACAGGAGTCCACTTTAAATGGGAACTTGTCCCAATTTAAAGCATGTTTATTAATTTTAATAATGCTCTATTTGAACAGATTTTTGCCAAGACTTACAATTATCTTGAGTTCTGATTGGTTATAAAATTTGGGTGCAGTAAGGGCTATGTTGTTTATGAACCAAATTAAATGCTTTGACACAGGCTATGCACCATATAGGCAAAAATCTGCACAAATCCAGCACTTGTATTTAAATTTGACCTCATTTATCATTGTTGCATAATTACTATACATGCTTTGGTGATGTGGCGGGAACTTTGTTCAGTGTTTGGTGTTGCTTTCTTTTTAGAACCACAACATCATTTGCCCCTTGCAGCAGCGGCCGCAGCCATGCCATTCAGCCTGGCAGGCCTGCCCACAGCTCCAGCAGTTGGAGCCGCAGGCCTGCGCTTCCCAGGGGCCACCAACACAGGCACTGTACTCTTAGTCTCGAACTTGAATGAAGAGGTCAGTACACACATCAGTTCTTTTACTTTATATTATTCTTTTATTATTCTCTATAATGTTGCACTAATATTTTTAAATACCAATTCACTCCATCAGTTTCATTCAGCAGGGGTCATACCTGATTACTCCTGTTATTTCAAATGTTAAATTTGGCTCTTCCCTTATAACATGTAAACTTTTAATCTTTTCCTGTTTATAGCTTTACAGTCAGTTATAACTAATAGTTATTTGCCTGTGTCTTGTCTTATAAAACCTGTACGGATGCAGGCCGTTTTATCTCTGTGCCTGCATGTTATTCTGAAATGAAGACTTAAACAGGTACAAATTATATATAAATATATATATAGATCATTGATGAAGAGAGAGTAAACAGTAGTTAGGTTGTCCTGCTTGTAGAGTACATATACACCATGATACTTTTCCGTTGGTGATTATATATGACACAGTATGATGGCAGAGTGCACCAAATGACACTTCTCCATGCACCAGGGACAGCTATTAGCGCAAGCATGGATGCTGGGAACCATTTTTGTTTCATTTTGGGGCATGCTTTTTGCTTGGTTTCTTTAATAACATTTGAAGCTGTTGCCTTTCATTGTAAAATTTCATTTGTGTAGTTCATTTTCCATTGTAAACATAAGGGCTTTGTTTAACCGACCAAATGCATGTGTTGTGTCGCTGCATGTTAACATTAATGTCTTGGCAATCTTTGTATTACCGCTGCCGTCAGTATTAGAATATTTATGGAAAATCTGTCGTTGTCACACTAATCAACGTCTATATTGTAGGGGCTAATCATTACCATCACGTTAATAAATGTCAGCGTCTTTTGTACATTTGTACATCTGTAGCGGAAAAAGCCAACCTGAGCCTTGATTTGTAATCGGTAATTTTCACTGTTGATTCACACGTTGATTTTATCCCTGTTTTTTCTTGTTTCCCCCATTCATCACTGCGCTGGTGTACCGTGTGGATCTTTGCTCGGAAACTTCGCTCTTCCGCTCTGCTCTACCTGTTGCTCTCAACTATAGAAGGTTACGCCCGACGCTCTTTTTACCCTTTTTGGTACGTTCAAGCACTATTTATTTCATTTTCTTATTTCTAGTTAATAGTTGGTTAGAGCATTAAAAAACACCATAGTATTTATGTGTACTATCCACACACACACACACTATACACACGCAGGTCTCTCTACACAACATTGAACTAATGTAGCAATGTGTACTGTATATATGACTGATGCGTTGATTTGGTATGTCTGATACATATGTGATGTGGTGAAACCTGACTGTTGACATCTCAGAACTGTCTCATGAGTGTGTAAGCATTATTTTAGTTTTTTCTTTATATTTACAGACTAATGCTCTGGGAATCCTTGATGGGGATATTTTTTATGAAAGCTGAGAATATGAACTTCATTATAATTTATTTATATCAAGAATATGTTTTATATAATTTTAAAACATTTGTCTGTAATTTCATGTATAACTAAGTACGGTTTACTCTTACAAAATACAGAACACCTAAACATCTTGCTTAATTCAGTGAAACCCCTCAGTCATTTTTCTGATTATGTGTTTTGTTTCAAAAATGTGATTTTATTCAGTATAAAAGTTTGAATTGTACTTGAATAAAGTTCTTTTTTAAAATTTTTGACAAGTAAAGTCTGAACAAGGAAAAACCTGGGGGGGGGGGGGGGGGGAGGAAGGGCGGGGGGACTTTTTAGAGTGTATGTTTACAATTCCAAATATTTAAAATGGAATATTTTGCTTTCTTAATGGGGAGGAATATTAATTCAAATTAAACTCTCAAAACTGCTTTTTTAAATCTTTAACCATTAGTTTTGGGAAAGCAAATTTTTCATATAGCACCATGTGGAAAACATTCTTAGCTCTCAGAATATGTACATCATGTTGTCACAGAGTATCAGAGCAAGAAATATTAAAGAAAAACCAAAACATTGTTTATACACACTTCTTGGGCAGTACTGAAACCTGCAGATGGGTCGCTCTCCTTAGCATGAAGAAACGCTGTGTAGATTCTCATTCTCACACCTGCGGGTGCTTAGTTAATATAAGTGATGACACAGTCTGTGTAGTGAATGGCGTCCGTGTCTATGATGCCTATTTGTTGCTGCATGTCCTTCTAATTATATACTTTGTACATAGTGCATAGATATTTTGTTACCAGTCCTATGATCTCAGTATATCAGCCTGGTTATGTTTATGTACCTACATACAACATACGTTTCTACAGCTTCGTACCTTAAATCTTACAAACAAATAATGGATACATTTAGTCATGTTGTGGTAGCTGTCACACTTTGCTTGTCTGTCTGATGGCATCTGGCAGTGTCAATGATCTCTCTACCTCAGGAGGTCGGGTTTCCTGCAGGTGTGTTGTGGTCACACTTGTGCAGGACATGTAGGTTTTTGTTTGTTTTACAGGCGTGTATGGGGATGTGTACAGAGTCAAGATTATGTTCAACAAGAAAGATAATGCCTTGGTACAGTTTGCCGACCCTACCCAGGCTCAGATAGGTCAGTATACCGAGTTAAGCTTGGATTCAGTAAGTCTTGTAATAGATATTGTAAATATTGTGCACTTATAAAACAAGCATTGCTGGGATATGACAGCCTTAGATTGAGTATAAGAGGCTTTGAAAAACCTTCAACTTGAAAACAAATTTGGTTATTTACAAACATAGGGTTTATTATTGTCAGTATTATTATCTCAGTTGCATGACAGGGCCATCTGGTGGTCGAATTTAAAATTAATAAAAAATCAGTCTTTCAGTGATATAAGTGTTACTAGTACAGTAAATAATGGTTAGTACAGTTCTTACCATCAGTAATATAACTCATCTGTCCTTTTGTTAAGATGCATAAATAATTATGAGGAGCTCGAGTGTATAAATCATTGTAATATGTAAAAGGAATGTGTAAATAACCTATTCTGCAGTTGTAAAAGTACAACACTCCAGTGAACAGAAGTTCCGGCTGCAGCACACTGAGGTATTCATTAGTAATAACTCACAGCTGAAGACCAGTTTAACATTGTATGATTTTAACTTGGACTTATCTAAAGTTGTTGTTATTTAATATTACAGCCCTGACTCACCTTGATAAAGTCAAGTTGTGGGGTAAGCAGTTGAAGGTGAACCCATCAAAACATTCGGTGGTTCAGATGCCAAAGGAAGGACAGCCTGTGAGTCATGTTTTATATGTAGATCAGTTCATAAATCAAAAGAAAAAAAGACCACCTGTAAAATTGGGATGCTTTAATAATCAGAATAAAACTATTTAAGTTACCTGGCATTTCTTCAGGAATCAACAAAGCAGATATTTCTAATCTTAAAGCACATTATAAATTTGTTTGAAAGTTGCACAATAACAGATAAATATTTTGTCTTAATTTGATAAATATTATGTTCTGCTATATGTGACAGTATATTTCAGTATAAATGTAATTTTACAACCCAAAGTATTGCATTTAGAAAAATAGTGTGTTCTTTTTATTGTTCACAATTAAGTTGCATATTGGAGCCATTTGGCTTTTGCCATTCATTTTTTGGACACTGCTTTTAAGATCATAAACATGAATTTCATGCTTGGCTGATGCTGTTGTAGCCTCTGGTGGTATAACTTTCCATCTACCCATGCAATATGTATCTGTTTATATTTTAATATTATTTCATTCTTTTCCAGGATGCTGGTTTGACCAAAGATTACACAACCTCCCCTCTGCACAGGTTCAAGAAGCCCAATTCAAAGAATCACCACAATATATTCCCCCCTTCAGCGACCCTGCATTTGTCCAACATTCCGTGAGTATATCATTTTACTTGTTTGACACACAGAAATCTTGATTTATACTGCACTTCTAGAATGTGGAAGAACACATGTGCAAGAACCCCCCCCCCCCCAAAAAAAAAAGAGAGAAGAAAAAAAAACTGGGTCTTATAAAATTAAACCCATGTGCAATCTACCTTTGATATGATTAATTCACTTATTTTACTGTGAATCTCATGAAACTGTGTAAGTTGGATGGATTCCTTAATTTACATTATTTGTGCTAACAGTTTTATGACACAATTTTCTTTTTCACAGAATGTCAGCTTTGTTGTTGATGAATAGGAAAGTACATATGATTTAAAATTCAGTGCAGCAATGTACAGAGGTTTGTGTTCAAATGAACTTAAGCCAGAAGTTAGGTCTCTTTCTGCATTAGAAGTAATTAAATTTTATGTAGTTTCAGCTCATGTCTCTTCATTCTGAGAAGATATTGTATTTCGTGGAAGTACACAATGACTGGTTCTCATTTACCAAGAAGTATATGTGATACTGCATACAAGTACAATCCTAAATTCATTATTTTCTTACAGACCCAATGTTACAGAAGAACAGCTAAAGGAAGCATTCGCTGAACATGGAACTGTAGTGGCCTTCAAATTTTTCCAGTAAGTACTGTATTGCATCACTCAATGTCAGCCGAAATAAAAAAAAAATGACTTGGGATGTGCCTCATCATTAGAAGAACAACAAATCATGCTTACACTCAGGGAATTAATTGATGCTACATGTGCTGCAGTTATAATTAATAATGGCAGAATGAAGCACTACAGCAGAAAGCATAGGATATATAACTGAGGTTTAATATTTCTTTTTTTTTTCTTGTACTGTTATGAAAGAACATAATCTCCAGGCATTACAAAAGAGAAGATTTCCTTGATTGCTTTCCTGTTGTTATAAAGTGACCTCCTTATATGTATACATGTAAGGAAATAAGGGTTCATACAGTAGACATAGATGATCTGCATATGTTTATACATTAACTGTAATCATGGAAAATTTCTATGGATAGTGTTTTTGTCCCCCACTTCCGGGGAATGGGGGACATTTGTTTTGGTTTGTCTGTCTGTGTGTCCTTCTGTCCATCAGGTTTTCGTTTCTGTGCCTTAACTTTCCTAAATATTATCCGATTTCATTCAGATTTGGGCCAGTGATTGCTCTCATGCATACCTTGGCAGGGATTTGTTTTGGAGTGTCTGCCTGAAAATTTATGATCAGCAGCTCAAAAAAACAAAACAAAAAATTCCCCTTCAGTTCCCAACCAAAAATTATGACATGTGGCAACATCTTCAGGGGGCAATGAAAACTAAAACACAGCCACTTTAAAGCAGGGGACAACGAGGCGGAAGTGGGAGATATAAATTCCATGAATTTGCATTTTATAGGTTAAATCATGGACTTTCATTACAGTGTTTATTTCATTCATGTTTCTTCCTCTAGAAAAGACAGGAAAATGGCCCTGATTCAGATGGAAACAGTGGAGGAAGCGGTACAGGCTTTGATTGTAAGTATGAGTGTCTGGGTGTCAAAGGTCATTTATATAGTAATTCTATTATTTACCCTAAAGCCTTGCATCCATTATAATTTATAGTTTATTGTAAGTGAATGCAGTTAAGCATGTAACCTGTAAGTGCCTGAAGTTTTGTTTGTCATGATTCTGTAAAATTATGATCTCTTATTTAAGTGTTAATGGCTACTTGATAATTTAAAATTGTAATCTGTGCATTTATTATTGAGATCCTTTATTTCAAAGCTATTTAGTCATGTATAAACACACAATTTATATGTTTATAATTTAAAAGGAAGATAGCTAAAAGTGTAAAGATGAATATTGAAATTTTCATCAGAATGTCATTTACCTGCATAGTGAACAAAATTCTTACTCCACTGAAACCCTTTTAGTGACTGTTTATGTATATTAAATTGTAGTAAAAACAGTAATGTTAAAACTTGATAATTGAGTAAAATTGATAACATTGACGTTTTATATAGATGTTTTTTTACTGATATAAACTGTGATCTTGGTGCCTTACTGCCGTGTACCCTGATCTGTCTGTTTTTACGAGCTCTGCTATACTCTATGTAGATCACCCACTCAGGGTTTGTAGTCACCCTTTGATTTCCCTATGGTTTTGTTTTCATTATTTCAAGTCTACCTACACCAAACTCAATGTGTTTTTAGTCCTTTCTTTATTACTGCTGTTGCCGCAGGGACCATTGCTTCGCTGGGATGGACTAGGTGTTTTTACAATTTTGAGGAAGATCACGTGCATTTTGCACTTGGTGACCTCCCTCAGCAGCTTGCAACCCTATTAAATATTACCAAGGGCAGCTTCTTCAGAAAATCCATAATTAATATGTGAAAATATTTTTTATTAAAATATTTCACATATGGTCAGTTTTCTTTACATAATGTTTGCTTGGAGTTAAAAATTGGAAACGAATAGTATAATATATTTGGATATTGGCTTAATGGTAACAATGATAAAAAAAAAAATTCTTAGATTTTTGGCAAAGAATTTTTTACAGCAATTCAGATAAATGTTTGGCAAAGGGATGAAATTTAATATAAATAAATGAAAAAAAAATAATCTTCTAAAAAGGCAAAAGGGTTAAAATTGCAAACTAAATTGTGGAGAAAACACGAAAAATTGGGAAAGGAATGATACTTTGAAATAAAGAAGTTTGGGTAATTTTTCCAATACTTCTTGAAGCTGTCCTTGACTGTTTCATATTTTCCACTATGCTGTCCTTGCAACCTTTTAGTCTCCTTCGTTTCCAGGCTCTGCACAACTTCGAACTGGGCGAGTCTCACCACCTCCGAGTTTCATTCACCAAATCTACCATCTAAACCTTGGGGACCGGCTGTTACTCCCCTGCTGCCTTGGGATCAACCATTATGTAGATTTCCCTACTCCTTCTTCCCACCTTCTCTCTCTCCGTCATCAACTGATGCGAGTTGCTGCTACTTGTTCCAGGAGATGCACAACTACCAGCTAGCAGAGACAGCACATCTACGAGTCTCCTTCTCAAAATCAACACTAGTACCTGGACATACTGTTTCTGTAGTAGCCATGCCAGCGGGCATAGTAGCCTAGCAGTAATACTGTCGTGATATCAAACATTAGAGATATACCAAGGTCTGTTCAGATTGGTCGTTTGAGCATGTGTTATATGCATCTCATACAATCTGTATTTCAACTCCAAAGGTCTCCTTGTTATAGATTTTTACTTGACATTGTATAAGCTGATATGGATATGCATCATGATCAAAATATTTTTTTTAAACATGTTGTATGTAGCAGAGTAGGGTATATTGAAGTGAGTACCGTAATCATAATCTCCTTTGTTTGATATCGCCAGCTGGAGCCACATGTGATACAATGAGCTTTGTTACAATATTTATTGGTCAGGTTGTTGAATTGTTAGGATAAATGTTTATTGAAGATGTAATAATAGTTGAAAAATTATTCTAATGAGAAAAATAAATAAAAACAAAAATATGTCATTATTAACTGTACATTTGAAACACAGACAAAACGAGGCTGTGATCACTCAGGCCATACATGGTAACAATTTTACTTCGTAGCCTGATAGTTTATCTCCAATTGTTAGCACTGCTGCAACTGCCAATATATATGGCAGCAAAACCTAGGAGTGAAGCAAGTGAGGGCTTCATTTTAAGGAACTGTGGCAGGCTCTGGGGACATATGGATGCAATACATTAGTAGAAATTTTTCACAGGTTACTGCGTTCAGATTTAAACATGGTTTAAGCAGCTGTGACATTTATGTTGTTTTTACCATCAGGAGCAGTTACAACTTTCATGACAATTTCGCTGTTGGGTGACATGTTTAGATATTGTACAGTCGTCGTTTCTAGCTGACAGCTGCCACAGTAAAGCATTCTCTATGGTACTTTTATGTAACCATGGTTACTACAAATATTTTTACAAATTGAAATTACTGTTTAAGAGCGTGCCAGTCACCTCTTTCTCGCAGCTCATGAACTAATAACTCACTGCAAACACCCTGAGAGTAATACTCAAAAAGTTGTCCTAGCAAATATTATCATGTGTCTGGCATGAAGCTTGGCAAATTTGGATGTCCAAGGCAGGAACGGGGCGGGATATAATGTGAGCAATTATCGTCAGCTACAGGTACACCAGAGGGTACGGTTGGGCAAGGATGTTCAAATCCATGATCCACTCGGATCCTTCCGTCTGGTGTCTGATCCTATTCAGGGATCTGTTAATGCATTCCAAGGCTACATGTTGTCTTTTATTGTTAAGTACATGTATCCTAGGTCAATTCAGATAATTAACAGTTAAAAAAAGAAACCGTATGTAATACAAGGGTATCCACAGTGAACTCTATCGCAGGTGACTTATTGTATGTTGTACTTTTATGCTTGACTTTTCTCATTTTAATACTTGGGAATAAGCTGTTCCTGCCCGCAGGAGGATCTTACAAACAAGTCTACGTCAGTCGGTACTCGGGCGTATCCCAGATTTTATTGACTAGATGTGTAATTTTAAGATTCTTTCATTTCTTCTTTCATCAGCTATATATGATTGTATTATTGGATGTTAATGTTAAAATGTCAGTTCACAGTTTTTTTTTTCCTTAAAAGAATGTGAACATGCGCAAATTCAATGTACTGTCTCATTTATTTTTTTCCCATTTATTTAGCATTGTAGTTCCCTGTGAAAATGCCCAATGCAATACACAGATGTCTGAATTGACAATCTGTGGCGGTGTATTTAGTATGTATACGGAATTACAAGTTTAAACGGTTACGGGTGTTCTGTTAAAAAGTTGGTGATCCAAAATGGCAATTGCTGTTGTATGTTACTGAGTTAATTGTGATCGCCCATGTTAAATTTTTAGAATTGAAGATTCAAAGAGTTGTAAACATGGGTTGGGGGTTTGGGGGACTGTAGGGGGGTTGGCTAGGGGGTACAGTTTATCAAGACTCATTGTGAGAATATTAGGCCTCTTCTGCCCGCTCCTATATCTGCGGATGCTTGTTTTGAATGTAAATTTATAAGAGTTGTACATAATCGTTCATGCTAAATTTAAGTTGACTGTATCCCCTCTCAGGTTCTCAGATAGAACTACTTGGCCCCTATCAATGATCTTTGTTTAGTCTCAAAAACATGTGCACAAACATGTTGACAACATTCCTTGGCTAGTTCTTTCGCCGGGCAGGAGAGGGCGCCAGGTCATGAGGCTGCAATGCGGGGCCATCAACTCGTGTATAAAGATCTGAAACATCGCTCCCACTGGGTATATGCAGCCTAATGGGGCGATGCTACAATGTGCCTATATAACGGGAACAAGAAGATTTTTGTAGCTTTTGATAATTTTTATCATATTTACTCATTTTTATTTATTGAGAATATCGCCACATGCCTCTATTGAGGACTTGTGGCATTTTTGTGGAGAGCAAAAACAATATATGAATATAACTACTTTTGATTGGCTAAAAAAAAATATTGCATACAATAATAGTTTATATCTTGTACCAATGAGAGCTTATAATTAAATGGTACACATTGTTTTGTAATAAAGCATTACTAAATGTGTTGAAAAGTGGCGGTGGTTATTCATGTCAAGTTGCATCATCACGTTTCTGAAATTTCAGTGCGATTGGTCCACACTGTACAGAGTTAACATGTATTTAATCTTATTTTCCTACTGGTAGAGGGTGTAGTGAATGTGTCATTGTACGGTAATGCTAAAAACACACTCCACATAAAGAGTGAAAAAGCAAGGAAAAAATATAGTTTGTAGAGATTGTAGAAGATATTTTTCTCACAAAAACCCACTTTGATGGTGATATTATTTTGATAGGCCTCTTTGAGTGGGATTGCGTATTGTGTAGTCGTTCTCAGATGCCTATGCCTTTTTGATTTCTCTCGTATAGCGTTTCCTAGCATATTCTGGTGGCTTTCCTTCTTACAAGTGCATACTAATACACTGTACACAAACTTTTTTGCTGTATTGGACTCAATTAAATCTTGTATTCATCCACTTTTGTCTCCGCTTTCTTCTGTCTTCTTTTTTGACCAGCTTAATGCTTGTCCCCACCTGTCTTATTGCATGATCCCACCATTGTTCTCCTCTTGTTCCTCACAAAATCTGCTGGAACCCCCAGCAGTGGTCTTATCTTTCACTCTGTGTTTGCAAGTAAACCACCTTCAATCAAGACTGGCACCCAGCTCTTATTATAGCTCAGATGCTCTCAGCCTATCTTTACCGACTTACAACTGCCACCAATAATAATGAATAATAAAACGGCTAGTGAATTCAAGTTGATATCATTGGCTGAGAGTACAAGGGCCATTGAGTGCAGGGTACAAGTCTATTTTCCACCTGGACAGTTTACCACAGTGACAGTTCAGGGGGAGACTATCACATATCATGTCTGGCAGATTTTTTCCCCGATTAGTGTGTCAAATTAACCAGCTGTTACAGTTTGGTCAGCAAAGTAAGGAAGTGCCTGTGGCCAGAATTAGTTATGCAAAGAGTTGGTGTCGTAATGAATAAAACCCCACAGCGGTAGTTCCTCCTCTCCAAGGATGAAACCGGTCACCGACGGAGAGGCAGAACTGCTGGATTCACTGAAGTTTATGGGTTATTTTTATTAACAATTAATGTTGCATAGTTTGTGCATATTTTAAATATTAATAATGACTAGGGGTGACTTTACCAGTGTGCCATACCTGATTTTATTTGGGATGAAAATTGTAAACTGGTTTTACAAAATTTTAATCTTGCATATTAGCATAAAGCAAGTCTTTGTCAACAACAGGTCAGGACGCAAACCCCATTTAGACCACGCTGTGAATGTTTCAATTTTGTATTTAACAAAAGTAAACGGATTTCAATTTTTGAAAATAAAGAATATGTTATAAGTGTACATATAGTCTGGGTCTGTTTCCGATTTTCACATTTACAGCTGCGTTTTAGCAGTTATGAATGGCCACTTCATCAATAGAAAGATGGAAAATCAACCAGGTACAAGATCATATAGGCACAGTATTATCATTATTATTCCAGGATAGACACCTGCACATCCCTGGCTCGACTGGTATCCTGCGTTGTTAAATAATTGACCGGTAGCAATGTTATTGCGCAGGGTACAAGTCTAAATCTATTTCTTCTTTCCTCGTAGTTGAGAGGGTTCCAGGTACACAGATCTAATATTTCACTACTCTCTCGAGCACCCTGTACAGAACTCGCTTGACTCACACTGTAGCATCTAGACGAGTCTAATTCATCCCGCATCTCTGCCTAATTCAGCGTCTTCTTTCCGTCTTCAGGTCCGTTTTCCTGCACTTCATTTTCACAAGCAAGAAAGGTTGATTTCTCTAGCACAGGCGCTCTAATTGCTTTAAGTATAATTTCGATTTTATTCTTTAATTTTTTGGTTTATATGTTGTCACGATTACCATTCCGGGGTTGATGTGGTGCTTTTTCATACGATATGCTCTAATTAAGGCATGTCTTGTGTAAAGCACTTAAAACAAGGTTGTAGTAATAGTTCTTGCGAATTAGCCCTGAAAAGTCACAGTTAAACGAAATTCATGGTAAAACAATCAGCGCGCCTGTGTCTATTCCTTTGAGAATCAACGGTAAAACAGAAAGACAATGCTGTTAAAAACGGGGATATTTTGTTTATAAAAATAAGTTCAGTGCTCTGACAGTAACCGAGAGATGCATTCAGCCAAGCACTCGTGATGTAAGACTGATACCATGAAAAGATTAAAATTCACTGGAAATTTGGATGGGGCATTGGTGCGCACCTTTACCACAAGAAAAAATGCGACCAGACGTGTTCCTTCCCCTTAAATCTCCTACCTAGAAGTCTCCAGACTCTGTCGACGCAGACATGCTTAAAGGTAGAACCTTATTTGCCTCGATTTCAATGGAAGATTCAAATTTGTGTAGTTATTGGGCCAATGCGCTACTTGCATCAGCAACCCCCCCCCCCCCCCAAAAAAAAAAAAAATTATTTGAGATACAAATTTGTGTAGTTATTTAAATCTCTTACCTAGATGTCTCCAGACTCTTTCAAGTAAGCAGACATGCTTGATGACCGCACCTTATTTGCCTCGATTTCATTGGAAGATAGATTTGTGTAGTTGTAAGGGACCATGCCCAAAGTACACAATTTCATTGAAAGATACAAATTTGTGTAGTTAACAACGGTACTTAGAACGTTTCCTTACTATCATTCCTTTAAAATAACATGGCAGATTTACATTGCCCATTGACAATAGAGTATCCTGTTCAACAACGTAATGGGTAAATTTTCCTGGGCTTATTTCATGTTGTTATCCATAGTCCGCCCTACTATATATAAACATTTTAAATCCATATTCATACAGTATATAACGAGAAAATTGTTCAGAAATTTGAAACGAGTTATTGTTGCTTATTATGTTAAAGTTAAGAGGAGGCGTTCTTAATCATGATAATCATTTGTAAAGTTTGAGACCTTAGTTACATGCCGTTCAGAACCATGAAAATGTTGAAATTTTACTGACCTCCCACTCTAACGGATCCACAGCAGTGTATTTGATCAGGCCTGTCATGACTATCATTCCTAAGTGAACCCCTTTTATATACTGGTGATGTCACGGACATCTTAGAGCATGCCCGACTTCTATTAGAGACAAAATCTTTTGCTGGCTTTTTATACTGTTTTGAACCCTTTTTGGTTAAGTTTCTTTAATAGTACCAAACATCTCCGTTAGGTGTCAGCACAAGCTTGTCAGACTGAAAAGGCCGACGTACAACATGTCTTTGATCCAGATCCTTTCCAAATTTTTCAACTTTTTCCTTGCTCAAAGCCCATTTCTCCGCAAAGTTTTATTGAAATCATATGTATACAGATTGAAATCATGGTAATGTCAGTTTGTGTGCGGCACTTCTAACACACATCAGTAATTTTGATTCCATGATCTCACATTCCCTTTTGGGTTTACATGGTCATAATAAGCTATTCAATGAAGAATTGAATATACTATTTCATGGTTTGAAAGAGAAGGTGTGTTGTATGACCATTTATTGAATCATAAAATAAACCCAGAATCATATAATCATCACACCCGTGACAGATGACGGGCTAACAACAGTTTGTGAAAGTGTTCCAACCCCCCCCCCCCCCCCCCCCCCCGAGTTAGTTATAACCCATGAACAATGCAATTATTTGCACCCCTCCTCCCCTCCCTCATATCAGTGTATACAACCCCATATTATTTCCTCACATCTCCACCCCGCTCGGTTAAGTTGAAATGATGTAGAATATAAAACTACACAGCACTAGTTGATCGCAGGCCTCAACCAACGTCGACATTTTTACAATTCATATTTAATTTGATATCTTACTAAAAGAATAAATAAGTATAACGATTTGCTGGCAGTCCCAACGTAATTACCAAATTCGGCCACCTTTTGTCATCAGCAGTGCTAGACGGATTACAGAATTTAAAAAGACAAAAACCTGAACAAGCGCATTCTGTATCCATTCCAGATCCCAATTTTCCAGTAAAAATTGTGATATATCCATTCTGAATCCGAATCTTTGAGAAAAAGTAATCCATCCATTTCGGATCCGAATCTTCGGAAAAAAAGTCATACCTCCATTCCGGATCCGAATTTTGAAAAAAAAAGAAGAAAAGTTTAACCATCCATTCCTGATCTTCCTGAAAAAAGTAATAATACCCACTTCCGTACTTCCATGTTAATAATGAAGGAACCAGTATGATTGTTTTGATCTCCATAAAGAAGTTTTGATTATGTATACAGACGAACACACAGACAGACGAACCGGGACAATCAAATATATATTCGCCGTTTCTGTCTTTCAAGGATCTTTTTTCGCGATCATGGTGCATGAGCACTAATATCTCAGTAATACTGTGACTCATTGGTGTTCACGTCTACCTTGGATCCCTTCAAAATAAAGAAAATGTTTCACTAATATTACAAAAAAAAATTCATTCACAAGATATCGTATAGAGAGGATTAAATTTTGTAAGGTCCATCTTCATAATACCTAGAACTGGCGCACATATCTGTATCCTTCCTGCCGCCTGACAAATGATTCAATAAGATAAATAAAAGAAAAGGAAAACAATTCGTTGGTTTTGGCGTGGCCTAACCTGATGGGTTTTACTCCGTTGCAGTGGGTCCTCGGTTCGAAGCCCGTCAGTGTATATTAACGGTTCATCCATGTCTCCTGGGATATCCGTTGCCTCATGCCTATAAATATTTGTATATTAAATCTAGAAAGCTTACAAGTGACATATTATTCATATCGTGCACGTAGTTACCTTCATCAACTATGTTAAATTCAACTAACAATACTACAAAAAGTCCACAGACCTAACCTTTGAAAAAAAAAACCCACCCCAACTACATTTGTTTTGGTAATTAGTTTGTCCCACGCTTGTTTACATACTTTCATCAGCATATAACGCACAAGCAAGGTTTTATCATTATCATTTACTAGCGGTATACGCATCAATTTGTCATGCGACCTGTGACATCCGGGTTTTTTAGTGTACGCAAAATGGCAACCCCCATGGCCGGTTTTCAGAAGCCGGGAGAAGTAAATATGTCATGGTTCGTTGTGGGCGCGGGATTCGACACGAAAGTATTACGAAGACAACGTCAAGTCGAGAATCTATCTGAAGAGAAGGTTTGGTGATAAGGGGACATGTATTAGCAAAGTATAGGGCGGAGTAACGCTCTTTACCACGCCCAAATCTTCAAATCATTGTAGGACTAAAAATATGAAATATCGCCCGTTTTCCTGCGTTAATGAGACACTCATCAGAGTTGGCTCTGGTTATTCCATCTTTTTTTAATTTGGTCTACATGCCCCGGACGAATTTCCTGTCACGCGACGGTGGTCTGCTCGGTAATGGCAACACTAATTAACTTAGCGTGCTTGTCGCTGTCCGCCGAAAATTACCTCTCATATATATAATATACGTAATGTACTTGTACTGGAGACGTTTCAATGGGTCTGTCCAGACAAGCGACCAGTGTCGGTTGTTACTACGGTTATCAACACGCTGCGTACAGCACGACCTTATGTGTTGATATAGATGGGGAAAAAAAACATTAATAACTGGTATATTTAGAAGACATAATTTGTAAACCTTAAAACTGTCTCTCGTTCTTTACATAGCGAACTACCTGTACAGTCTTGTGTTGTGACGGAACCTAGTATAAACAGATCACGTATGCGTGATGAACACAAATTCTGTAAAGGAGATAAAAAAAAATCAGATTCTGTAACACTAGACAGCGTGAAATGTCTAGGGGAATGAATAAAGAAGTCAGTGGTTTTTTGTTAACAAATAACCATAATTTATTCTTAAAACAACCCTAACATTACCATACACTAAATCAATACAATTATACAGTAAAACAGCGGTATAACAGCAAATCAATACAATCACATAGAAAAATAATGTACACAGTACCTGATACTAACACCGTCACAACGATACGTTCTTTAAATGTATACTCTCGGAGAATGACAGTCCAGTGTAAAGCTCTTGTAACAATCCAGAAAATTAACTGAAGTCCAAATGCATAAAATCCAGGAGAAAGTCTTAGAAAATCTATAATTGCTGCATTCGTCGGTTAAGGTCCTAGAAGCTGACACACGCTTCTGCGTCCGCTGGAATCTGTTCTGCTGCTCTCTGCCTGGCTCTAAAACACAGCCCCTTTATATACCTTCACACCCCAAGCCGAGGATTTTCCACTTCTCGAACAGTCTATAAGATCTTGCACATCACAGTAAACACGCGTTTCTGGAATTCTCTAGAAAAACAGCGCTGTGTATCTCTACATACCAGGCTCATCACGTGAGCTCTGCCAGGCGTGAAAACCCAAGGCTTACATGACAACGAGAGTTCAACCAGTACGGATTAAACATAGAATGTAACAAACGGCCCGGCGAGGGCGCCACAACACGAGTTACGCCCGTGTCACACAATAAAAAGAGCACCTGTAACAATGTATGTAGAACTGGAGAAACATTACAATATTCTAAAAGGGAATTTGATATGCCTGATTTAGAGGGTATTTTCTTGTACTTAAGTTTTGACAAACAGAGAGACAGACAGACAAACAATGAGACAAAAGGAGACAGCATGGCATCCTACTATAATTGAAGGATTTGGGCGTGGTCCAAAAGAGCGTTATTCCTATCTAAACTTATCCAATACACGTCCCTTTGAAGCCAAACTCCCTCCGCAGATAGGTTCTCCCCTGGACACTGTGATCGGAGAGCTTTCGTGTCGCATACCAGCGTACTTATTGAACATGGACGGGTTTATTTCTCCCAGTCTCTCATGACCAACCTATTGGGGGTTGCCATTTTGTGTTCAGACGAAAACCAATGTGTCACAGGAGGAATGTCGATATTATGGGTATACCGCTAGTTTTATAAATTGTATATATCTTTATATACTCATCGAAATATCATGACCGTTCTTTATAACACTCCTTGCTGACTAGATCATCACGCAGTCATATCTTAATATAATTGATTATCCTACTGGCTGAAGTCCACCCCTTCTCCTATGCCCCTGATAGAAGAAATCAGTAAGTTTTCTATCATTTTGTGCGACTAAAAAGACCAGGAAGCATGAAAAAAATGACGCAGAGGTCTGGTGTTTACTTTAATCAAATCATCGCTTCCTAATATAGCTTGCAACTATAACATAACACACTGGGTCAATGGTTTCCAGTATTGATATTACACGTGGCTTAATTAATATATCGGCATTACATGAACTGACCTAAAAACTGAAATTTTTCTGATTTTTGTGTTGGAAACCAAATTAAAAGGGGATACAGCGCCTTGAATTATGGCAATTTGCCCCCCCCCCCCAACACTTATTTTGTTAACGGCAACTAGGTGGCACCAGCTGACCTTAGTATTTTTGCATGTCGATGCCTGATCTATATGATCTATATTTCCGGGGAACAGAATTCGGAATTAGGGCATATCAAAACACTCCATAACACTATAAATCTCAGAGTAACGTCAGCTTTGTAGGAGCTATAGGTAGGTTTTACCATCGGCAGTTTTTTTCTCTGGCTCCATATGTTTTAACATGATTTTATGTTCTTTTTGGTTAATTTCTTTTTTTAGTCATAAAAGCCGACTATTATGATAGATATATCTTATATTAACAGTCCAAACTTCATAGGCTATTTCTTTCAAGACAGGTTATTATTTTTCGACATCTTTTACAATATTGTTTCTTAAGCTCTTTCTAACTATATATATTTTTTGTGAGTGTGTGTATTCCATTGTATGTTTGTGTGTAACAGTCGAGGTTTAAATCTGATTCTAATTCTGCCAAGACTGGGCCAAGAAAATTTCAATGAAAATTGAGAAAGGGTGATAAAATGTTAATTATGACAATGAACTGATTAAACCTTAAATTGAGATGCATGGTTTCTCATTTCCAGGTTCAGAAATAACGTCCCCGGTATAGATCCCTGTGTATAAGGTGAAACTGTACTGATATTTTCATCTTTTGAAATTCTTTTCCAACAAAAGGTTACTAAGCATTGGTGGGGGGGGGGGGGGGGGGGGGGGGGAGGCTATGCGGAACCCCCTGGCTACGCCCCTTAATTCAATAGGTTACAGGTTAAATGATAATATGCGTTCCAAACACTTGTCCGATTTTTTAACTGATTACTTGCAAATAATAGTTCAATAACATACCGGTAGATGGCAGTAACCATCATGTTTAAAAATGTATACACCCTGGGACAGCGTGTTCTATGAAACATTATACAATAATGACCGTCAATATCGACAGTATTTCGACGCCAGAGCGAACGTGTGAAAGGAGTATCGCTTAAACTCATGAGTACTTATTGAGCACTGCAGAAAGATTTTGCGCAATTGTGCATGCGCCCTTTACCATTACTGCCACCTGGTAGCGGAAAATGTACCTAAAACCGGACACTAACGAGCTTACCGTGGTTGTCACTCTACTTTCACCACATTTTCTTGAAACATGTTTAACGTTACAAACATAAAGACAACCCCCATTCTAGTATTTAAATGATATTTTTATGTTTATGGAAGCAAGTTTTCCATAAACATTATTTTCCATCACGGTGACAGGAACGCGCGAAAAACAGTCATCCTAAAATCTTTAATTCAGCAAACTTAACCATTTATGGATACAAACTACTACTAAAATAACAAAGATTAAATTTATGGTTTTGATCCCTGAGGGAACTTTGATGTGTCCGGCCAATTGGATGGAGGTAACTGGTTATCATACCAAAAGCCAGTTGCATCAAAAGGTACAGACACTACCATGAAATACCCTTGGCTTTCTGGATGTATACACATATCTCTGCCTGCGGCCATACTGGCCGCTCAACAATGAAAGCCTGGAGCGACGGAACAGAAGAGAGTGCTGCTTGTTTTGCATTCGTTTCCAGAGGTCACAGGGAAGTGTTTATGAGGTCTGGAAGCAGTGGCCAATAAGACATGTGGAGCAGTGAATGGTTCAGTCAGCTTTGTTTGGTTGTGGACCATAATCTTTGTGGACAATGAAAGGCCCCGTTGCTCGATTTTGTTCTTGGACAAATATTAGATAATATATGGGCAATGTTGATTTTTTGGAGAGGGTGCTTTAAACTTAACTGCATTAGGCCTCTGTTATAAAGTAAGGGAATACATTTTCTGCCACCGTGGCTCTCAGTAAAAAAAGATTTATAGCAGAATTTAGTTGTAAAATGCACTTCATAAGAGCAGTAAAGGAAATTTTAGTACAACTACGTGACCTAGAGAGATATGCTGAACCTTCATAATGACACACTGGCCTGACCGAAGTAAGCCCATTTACTAGAAGCATCATGCACTTTATAGTTTAAAGAATGACAATCTTTAAATGCATAGTTTAGTTACACCTGTGCACATAGTAAGCGTGAATGGTCCCAGAGGGGAGCATTAAAGTGCAAGCTTAATAGTGAGCAAGGATGGAACAAAAAACATAGTCCAATGGAAGAATGTAGGATAGACGAAGCGCAAAGACAAAATATCTCAACATTTCGAGATACATTTTTGCAAAAATAAATTTTAGGACACAGATAAGAATAATTGATTTCGAGATCTCGAGATCTAAATTTACAGAAAATAATTTATTTTAAGGTTTCTGTTGGCGTTATACGAACCATTTGATGCGTAATTGACGTAAAGCAAAACAAAGGTGAATGAGCCAATTTTGATATCTATTTACAGCTATTAAATAAACAAAATCCCTTGAACATTAAAAAAAAAATAAACCAAGAACAGCTAATACCACGGGGTACAGGTTGCCTCTTTTGTTTATATCCACGTGATTATAACTATATTTCTTTCGAAAACCGTTTGCTTACCCCTGTACCCAAGTGGAAAACTGCTTCCACCGGGCGCGACCAGTGACGGAAGAACATACATGTACATAGCGTGCACGCGACCAGTGCACTTCACATATCTAGATTAATCAAGTTCTAAAAGATGTTTCTTCAGCGTTTCTTCTTTCATGTTTCTCCTCCTTTTTTTGGGAATTTCGCACGTGCAAAGATCGGGACCTTTGGTCTTGTTTGGGAAACAGACCCGTGGACTCTGTTTATACACGGATCCATAACTGCGTTTAAACTTTAAAACGTAAAACAGGTAAACTTGAGATCTAACTTTTTTAGTAACGTGAGATAAAACACATATTATTGCAAATGAAAATGAACCTTTAACGAAAGGACAGATGATGGGCAAAGGTCATTATCATAGTTCAGATTACCTTTAGTCATTCTATCTGATCCATATATGCTTTAAATCAATGAATGAATGGTTTAAATAATCTCGATCATCTGTCATCTTGTCTCTGGCAAAAGGCTCTGTTTTGGTCTTAAAGCCACTATTCACCTGTATGCCTTTTATTTTTAGAATTTATGTGATACCGGCTTACTCTGCAGAAATATTAAAGAACCGAAGGTAATCCCTGCATGCTATTAGTACACAAGGTACTTGAGCCCACGTTGACATACAGAAAAAAAACAATGTGATGGGGATTGATTGATTGAATATTGAAGGATTCCTAGTTGTTCTTAGTTAGAGCATATGAAGCAATGCAATATTTTGTCAATCACAACACCCTGTTTTGTCTTAACTGAAGCAAGATGTCTTTGTTCGAAGTGTTTCGATTACGACCGGAGGCCATTTTTGCAACCCCCCCTTATGTTATAAACACGTGGTTACAAACAAAAGGGAAAACCTGTACCAAGTTGAATTGGCCCTTTTTGGCTCATATTTACAAAAGTTTCAAGGGATTATTTGATGGTCATTAGATATCGGAATGGGCTGCTTTTACTTTGTTTTGCTTTACGTCAATTAATCATTAATTAATTAATTAATTCTCGAATGGTTCAAACAACGAAAACGGGGACTTTTTTGGTGAAATTTTATTTTTTTGGTGAAATGTAAATAATATCTCGAGATCTCGATATATATAGAGATGATTTTGTTCCCTGTATCCTAATTATTTTTTTCGAAATTATATCGAGATATTATGTCGAGATCTCGACATTTTAAATGAAAAATAATTTCTGTGTCTTAATCAGCCATTGTAAATTGCAAATAATTCAAAGCGGATATCTTGTAGTTATAAGCTTACTCTTGGAGTGGATGCACATTTATCCTTACCAATTTCAAGCAATGTACTTTATGCATAGGTAATCAAGGTGTCCCCGGCTTTTATGTTATAGCCTGATAAATTGTAAGCTAATTAAATCAATTTTCAAGTTAATATTTGGTCAACCAGTACAAATTTTCCACCAAGGGTTAGTGAACGTTGTTTTTTAAGAGATTTTAATAAAACCAATTAATATAAAAGTTACATACGTGTTAGGGAATCAATATTTATGCAGTTACTTAGAAAGAAACTAACACCGTATCTTGCAATCAATTTGAGCAAAACCATTACATAAGTATCCTAGGAAACAGTCAATTTTTGTCACTAATGTTGAATGTCGTGACAGGGTCTAGGACATCATATGACAAACGTTTATTGGATATTGGTGCAATAAATATTATAATATACAGTATTATACACGCATTAGCGTAGTAAGTTCATAAAAAGGCACCAAAAAAAAACAAAAAACATTAACCTGTATAAAATTGACAAGTGTGAATGATGTATTTCATTATCTAACGCAGGAGCTCTCTTTACGGCCCGTCTATATTTTTGATTTATCAAACAGAAATATAAACCATTGGTGGTTATCAAACCATCAGCCTGAAGGCAGAGTATATGACAAAATGTATCTCACAATGACAATTAACAGCATTCTCTTGATTACCACTACAATAACTAATGGGTACTTTTTAAAAAATATATATATATTTTCTTCAGGTGGGAATTTCATAGAAAAAGGAAAATCTGGTTCATTAACATATTTTACAACAAAGGCCCAGCTAGAATATACATCTTCTGGAACATTCAAGAAATCCAATTATTTTTTTATGTGAGAAAGAAGCCTTTATCACATTTCAATCACAAATGTGAGAATTAAGTTTAACGTTCACATGCATTAAAACACATCACGCAAAGCTGCTTGTCGCATGAAGTCCTGTGCACCAGATAACTGGAGATTATTAAAAAAAATGTAGGCCTAAATTTATTAAGGAAAATTAAAACGCTAAATTAAACACCATTTCTTAATTCTGTTGATAGTAAATACCCAAATATTGAGTAAAGCACAAAAGCTCAAATAGTGCAATGGTTAAGGTTAAGTTTGAGTCCAGCTTTTGCGTTCTCTGCATTCGTTGATAATAGTTATTTGACGCTTAATGTTTCACGATATGAATATGGGCAATTTAACTTAATCTTCGCATTTTTAACCATTTCCATTCTTCAAGCAAGCCTGCTGATCGAACTTTTCGTGCACACCAGAGCCCAGAAAGTTTGAATTTGTTACATCAAGATATTCTTTATAGAAATACAACGAAAGATACCGTTTTATATCAGTTCTGGTAGAGAAAAACATATTAGAATATAAGGAACTATACAGTTTTCTTTATCCTTGTACCGGTTGCCTCAGAGTACAGTTCATATTTTGCAATTTCCAATTTAGTGTCTGAATTTCCAATTTGGTTTCTAAATTTCTAGTTATTTCAAATATTATTTTAAAAAAAATTCCATGTATGATTTGTGTGTGTTGGTGCCTTTCTGAGAGAAATATGAACAAATATAACTTGCATCAACTCCCTAATTAATTTGTTTCAAGATACACCCTCTACAAAATTTCTGTGAAAATATAGCTTCATCTTAAATACAAAGTGCCATGTACATTAACAGTTTAGAGTGACGGCAGGGCAAGTGTATCCAATCTCCACCAGGGGTCGCCACCCATACTCTCTGCGATTGTAAAAACGGAAGAGGAGTGATTTCTGATTTGCCTCCGTCAAAAAGTATACGTTCATTCCTGTTCCTGTGTGTTCACAATAAAACGCAATCACGAACAATATATAATGCAATTTTCAGGGCATTTTGGGTAGGGCCAATGAAGCATCGATTAGATTTTTGTGTGGATCAGGCACACAACCCGGATTCAGGAATGTCATCAATAAAATTCACAAATATAGTCACTTATGCACGAATGAACCTGGGGCATTTTGCCGAATAAGTGGGCCACATGGTTTAGGCTTGTATTCCTCAGAATGCAGATGTCTGGTTTACAATATGTGTGGTTTCAACGCTTTCATTCCGTGCCGGACGCCAGATTATTACCACCAGTGCTTTAACAGTCGCGGACTCTGGCTTAAGTTTGATTCTTACATTCTTGTTTTCCATTCTGCGTCATAACATGTCAGGAATCAATGCCATATGAATTTCAGAATGTTGATCAAGTAAGTAAGTATGAAGGAGCGTTATACTTAATCGATAATACTTCATCAAAAGAAGTTCTTTTGATTTGTAGGTCATGAGGGGAGTCGCATCGGGGTCCCACCTGTTTGCCTTCTGTTTCTTGATTCCCCGTGCCGACCTCTGCTATGACAACCGCCATGCACGTCTATAGTGTAGTGTAGTGTAGTGTCGGTTTGAGTAGCACATTTACGCTGTATGTAAAAAATTAAGTGTTATGCTGATTTCAAGGACATGTATATTTAGAAACTATTATACCCATGCGACTGCTGGGTATTCAGGCATGATTTAATGATGAATTAAGCCCCAAGACATATTATATATATATATATATATATATATATATATATATATATATATATATATATGTATATATTTAGGATCGTAATACCTTGAAATATTCACCTTTCCAACGGAAAGGCATAAATACAGGTTTGCCTTTCGGCAGAAAAAAATTGCCTTTCCGCCACAGATGCAGTCGCACTTGCCCAGTGTAAATCTGAATGCAAAAAGAACTGAATATATTAATGGGGAACATAACACTTAAAACTACCAATGGAATTTCTTAGCTAGTTTGCACATGATATCTACAAGACATACTTTGTAAAATTATGAAATGAAATTTGGGGGTCAATGTGCTTATTTTTGCAGTATATGAAGTTGAAAATTGACACTTGTGGTTGTATTTTATATGATATTATAACTAAGGGGGAAACAAAAGTTACATATTTTAGAAAACTGACCAATGTATTTTTCATAATATTCTAAATAAACATGCAGAATTAAATATTCATTTTGTTTATAGACAAAAATGTGTATGTCAATGGGTTGATTCTTAAAATATTAGGCCAAAATATGAAAATATTGGACATTAATAGATTAGAAAAACCCCAAAGGTGGCGCTGGTGGTCGTGAGACAGAGAGCAAGTCCACACATAAATGGCTTCTGGCGTCAACAACATATTATCAGCTTTTAAGATGCCCATATAAAAAGAAATATAAATATCAGCACTAAAAAAATTATGGGTATATACTAATTATCTCTTCAGAATTACACCATCAGTGTCACTTACAATCATATGGTGATATTTATGTCACTGTCACAAGTATGTCACAAGTAGATCACTGAAGGACCTGGCAATCCCTTCTCATTTGCATATTAGGCCTAGTACGTTTTTCTTTAGATCATGAATGACGGAACTGATTGACATGCAGGCGCTTTGTCTTTGCCTAAATACCAGGAAAGACCCTACATTGCTAACGTCACAGTAAAACGCCTTCAGTTCATCAAGATGGTGGCAGGTGGCGCCTGCCGCAACTATTATCTCATTGTCCATTTTACCATCGGATGTTGGTAAAATGAGCTATAACATTTTCTCATCCCGCGAAATGTTGTAGCTTAATCATTTTTAGTTGTTTATTCATAGCAAAACGGTAAACTTTATATATTTTACATGGATTGTACAACTAGTTATAATAACTAATACGAGACACTCTCCATGGCACGGATGTTGGCGCTCGGTAGTCGGTGAGGGTGGAGGAAACCGGAGGACCCGGAGAAAACCACCGACCTTGGACGGGCCACTACAACCCATTCTCATAGCCACACCGGGAATCGAACCAAGGTCGCCAGCGGAGAAGGCCGAGCGTTTTACCACTCAGCTGTCCAGGTCCTGTCTGGCCAGCCTGGCGGGAGGGGTTGCTTGCTTTCAGCAAAGCGGTGTGTGTTTATGCCTAAAATATGACATGCAATGCACTGTTGTACGAACGATTAAACACCAGACCTGATATGCATACGTGGTAGTTTCACTTGACCTCGTGAGATCGGTGTAGTGAGTGATTCAAGTGGTGAACCGATGACCTATATATGTCGTCATATATATACTTAAGATTATTGGTGACCTAGGTTAATCTTAGAAAGTATATTTATGCTACACAAGAGACGTTTACGGGTATTTTTTTTCTCTTTTACTTTCTGTGTATGTATATGTATACCTTTGGAACTGAGCCGAACTCAGAGCGATGTACAAATATAATTGGTATGCAGAGTGTAATCAATAGGCTGGTTATGTGCGGGTTTGCTGCCTTTTTGAATTACACACTGATCCTTCTTTAAAATCAAGCCGGAAATGCGATCATCCTAGTAATTATTTTGGATCTGTACAGATAACACTTATGTGCAAGAAGATCTTGGAGTGAAATTTCTAGAATTTTTTTGACATAACAGCAAATGACTCAAGTCTAATTCAAGGTAAGAGTGAGCACAATTTCTAATAGAATGTGATAGCACTTACGTCACCTAAAAGAATGTGTACAAAATCAGTTTTGTGAAATTGTTGACAATACAGTTTATTGGGCAGCAAATACCATCAAGACGTTATTTGGCCTATATAGACAAAATGAAGGAAGAAAAACAGACACTGTGCTGTATACTGATTTTCATTTATAAATTTATTATTTTGTGACGGTATGATGAAGAGATTTTCACCGCCCTTTTGATTTAAAGATCTTTCCAAAGTGTTTAATGTATTAATATAATATGCATACGCTTATATGCACATTGTATGTATATACCGTATTGCGGCGACAAACTTATGATTTTATATATACATATATATATATATATATATATATATATATATATATATATATATAGGTTATCACCCTTCCGTGTTAGGTGTTATTCAACGCTTGAAGATTTGAGTCCTTAAGCTGTGTACACATTCATCCATTTTCCCGGCAACGACAACCCGGCAACGATGTTGCGGCAATGGCAAAAAAAAAAAAAAAAAATCGGTCATGTGAAAATTCATTGGATTGTATATATGCGTACGGTGCGGCAACGATAATTGCGGTACGACTATCTGTCTATTTTTCGAATCGGCCTGTGAGCGAATTTTTTGCCGTTGCAAGACATAATCGTGCGGCGCAACAGCCATAAAATGACGTCACTACTACCATGCAGGGGCATCCTTTCCCAGCCTTGTAGGTTTAAGAACACTAAGATGCCCGGAAAAGGCAAAATATCGGCTAAATGGGTAAAAAAAAAAAAAAAACCGGGAAGGCGACAAGCGACTACGTGTATTCACCGAAATTAGAGTGGTTCGGGTGAAGTGAGACATGGATTCAGGGGGATAAGTCAAACCCCGCTGTGATATGAGTGATTTTTACCCCAGACAGACAAAGAGATGGACAAAATGCAAAAATAGTTGTAGGTGGCGCCACCAGTTTTGTTTATGATAAAAAGCTCTGTCCGATCTATACACATGCCAAATTTCAGGCCAATACGTCAAACCAGTTCTGAGATGAAAGCATGGATGTCTGCAGCGTAAACGTGATTGTGGGTGTCGCAACCTTACATATAAACCAGAACTCTGTCCTAGGTGTATACAAATGAAAATGTCAGGCGGAAAAGTCAAACAACTGCCGAGATATAGGTGATTTTTACCCCAGTCAGAGAAACAGATGGAAACCATGCAAAACAAAAGTTGTAGGTTGCGCCACGAGTTTTGTGTATGATTAACAGCTATGTACGATCTATACACAAACACAATTTCAGGCCGATACGTCAAACCATTCCTGAGATATTAGCATGCATGTCTGAAGTGTAAACGTGATTGCAGGTGGCACCACCTGTCATATAAACCAGAACTTTATCTCAGAGTCACACTCATGCAACATTACAGTCCGATAAGTCAAATGAGTCCCAAGATGTGTGTGTTTATGTTTGAAAACAGACGCACAAATGGACGCTTTGCAGATAGGAGAGGACAGAGGTCAACCCAAAATAAGGGGGGGGGGGGGGGCAGCAGTTTACAATTCACATTTGACCCGATCATAATTCCGAGTTTCATACAAGTTTTCTGAGGAGTTCTCAGGAAACCTATGCGGCGGTGGCGGCGGTAGGTTGTAAACATAGTACACGCAAAACCCTGTTTTGGCCGACACAATTAAGACAGAGAACTGTTGTCTAGACACACGATAATATAATCTAAATAACTCTTGATTTTTATAAGGTTTATGAAATAAATTCCAATACCTTCATTTCTGATTAATAAATTAGACCGAGTATATATCACTTCACTTCTTCATTTTGTCGGCACGGTAATTTAAGGCAAGAGAGGCAATATTTTGAAGGATATCATCACCCTGGGGGTCCATCTTGATCAAAATCACACCTGTGATTTGGCCTCCGATTATAGATTTTGCCGGATTAAATATGTACATACGCATAGTCGATGTCGTCGCCGTTGACGGATAGTCGTATGAATGTGTTCATAGATTTATATAGGCAGCGGTTTGTTCATTAAAAATTTCTACGAGGGGTTACTGTTCAAGTGTTCATATATATATATAATAGTATATATATATATATATATTATATATATAAAATGACCTTTGATTGACCTTTGAAGCATTAAGGACAGATTTGAAACGTTTAAAGAATTACTTTGCTAAATAAATATGATTAAATTAAGCAGAAACTGTACGAATCTCAGCTTGTACCCAAAAGCACGATGACAGATGATATATATGCATTAGGATGTTATGAATGCTAGGGACATGAATTTCCTTGAATTGGGCCGTTTTCTGTAGAATGGCCCAAATATATATATATATATATATATATATATATATATATATATATATATATATATATATATTATTTCGAAAAACAGACTTTCTTGTTCTGTTATTCTCAAATTATCTCACAGTACATTTGATTGCTCTATCTTTGTGAGTGTATCCCAGATGAGTGTGTATATACAATTTCTGTAAACAGGATCAATTTGAAGTACAATGAAATAACCAAACTTTTATTATTGTTTCATTCAGGAATATATGCTCCAACACAACCATGGCAAACGTCCAAACAGGTAAAGTAGAAAAATTTACTGTGTCACTTGAAACATTTAATTGACATCTTATAAAATCAGATAAATATTTAAGTATTCATCTTTGCTGTTCTCTCAACTAAAAAGATTTCGGATCTGTTGAAATATAATTTCAAATCATAAGCTTAAAAAATTATCATGATAATTTGCCAATTGACACAACTCACTATAAGCATATGCAGCATGCGTAATATCCTTTATATTTTTATCCATTTATAATTTGTTTAATACGGAGCCCGGGAGACGACATGGTGAAAATATTTTTACTAATTCGTGCATACGAATTAGTAATTCGTGCGCACGGATTATTAATTCGTGCGCACGAATTAATAAATATTTTTCACTATGTCGTCTCCCGGGCGCCGTAGTTTAACATAGTGGCATAAAGAAATTATTTTGTATAGGGTATTTGTAAAATGTAATATGTAAGACTCGTCCCTTAGTGGTATATCATTTAGAAAGTAGAATATAAAAAACTAATTTTGATAATTTGTAAAATTTGTAATCCACTAGTTTTAATAATTAAGATGTGATATATATATATAATTCGTATAATCAGATGCAGGTTTTGTCTTGTACGATATATAGCCTCATATTGATCGCAAATTAAAACACTAAACTAAAAAGATCAATATACGCAGATTACAAATGTGTTTATATATATATATATATATATATATATATATATATATATATATATACATATACATATACATATACACACAGATGAAGAGCAGGGACGACCCCTGCAGGTTGTCCGGTTCAATCCTGGTGACGAGAATCGACTTACTCTGGACACGCAGGAACTGGTTCAACTCTTACACCGCGAGGATGTTATAAACGCTCATGTGGTTGTCCTCTCTATAGCCGGTGCCTACAGAACTGGGAAGTCTTTCTTGATGAACTACCTGATCCGGTACCTGACCGGATTGGTATGTGTACAGTGGACTGGTCCTTGTTTGCTACCTTCATAAAATTTTCATAAAATTTCATCGAAATCCGGTCATGCATAATTGGCGCATTGACGTCAAAGTGTCGGCTTGTCACAATTTGTTCTTTTCTCACTAAAATTAAAAAAAAAACAATATAGGCAAGAATGAAGCCCGGAGGGGATAATAGCACTTTGGGGATATATTTAGTTGGTTTAATTCATTTTAGGCTACGAGTGGCTTGCTCTTATCGCATGCTTAAATAATGCACTGTTTTTAAATAAAGATGAAATTCCTGCAGATATACCATGCCGTAAATATTTGAGGTATATAATTCGACTTAATAATTTACAATGTTGTGTTGTGCTATTATTTCATTAATTTCGATCTGTGTTAGTTTACAAGTGTTAACCTTTAAATCAGAAGAATTATCAGCGGGATATACACATGCAGTATATAAATGATAAATAATTATCATAAATCTGTAAATGATAATATTTTTAAATACCGAATGTATGGAAGTGCGGTTCATCATTGAATCAGTAGAAGTCCTTAAACCTTATTTACATAAGGTAAGTTATATATATATATATATATATATATATATATATATATATATATATATATATTACTCTCTGTACAGTGATGCAGTTTAACATAGATACAGGTGTCGCTTGTAACGATAGATCTTTCATGAATTCCACATACAAAACAAATCAAAGAATCAATATCAAGAAGATTTGGAACACCAATGGTTATCCCTTTCGCGTTTTATTTAAAGAAAGATTAAAATATAATAATTTTAATTCATCTTTGTTACCAAAATGACATTTTTTATAACATTGCAGATTCATTAAAATACAAATAATTTGACCAACTACATGATTCCATTTGCAACACTTACCATAAAATAAAACACATGAACCCAATATAAATTTTAACAAATGAACACAAGTTTACAATAAGCAATAGGTAAAATTAAATTCATTTCTTTCCCATACTAAATCCAAATTCCAATGTAGAATTAGACTATCATCACAATCCTTACGTTTGCTGTAACAGTCAAACACTCTACTATTTAATAATCAAACTTATAAATACGTTAAGTTGAAATCTGATAGTTACAGTTACTCCCAGTCCGGTCAATCGTTGATCTGATAGCAACAGTAGCTCCCAGTCCCGACCGGCTCCTGTGGCTCAGGGGTAGAGCAAAGAACTCAAAGTCAGGAGATCGTGAGCTCGAATCTCAGCCGAAGCGGTGAGATTTTTCACGGTCGGCCCTCTGCAGGCTTAATGGGATGGTCTTGCCCAACGGCCGTGTTTCACTCACAAACGAGTGCGCCTTTCGGGGGTTCCTCGGTGGTATGGCCGAGTAATGGGGGCGATTTCACTCGCAGGGCCCACAGGTGCAGTAGGATATATAACACCAGGATATAAAATGAGAGGAAGCGTGTGATACTGTCCTGTTAAGTAGTCCGAAACTGGAATGGAATTCTGCAGATGTGCATATACTTAGTAAAGCAATCATAATAAAAATGGAGCGGTTACCTACAACAACAAAAAATATTAAAAAAAAGCAATAACTCATAGTCCGTTGATCTGAAAGCCACAGTAACTCCCATGCAGTCCGGTAAATCGTTGATCTGATAGCCACAGAAACTCCGAATCCGGTAACTCGTAAATTAAAAACCGATAACCCTATGAAACAAAGTGATTCTGATCCGGCGGTTGCTGTGGCGCAACGCTTTTAGAACAAGTACTGCCGCCTCGTGGCAAATTATATAACTACCATCTCCGCATTTAGTAGCAATCATAAACTCTGAAACATTTGCAGGGCTAACACATGATATTATTTGATCAAAATTTATGACTTTCATCTTTTCATCTCTGGCTCCTTTTATTCCCTTCATCTTGGAGCATAATATAGTTACCACCTACAGCTGTCGCCTATTCCTTTGGCGTGGGAGGCCCCCCTCTAGTGTTCGAGCGAGATCTTCCCCTTCTTTTGATTAAAAAAATTACTATTGAAGCACTTCGAAAAACACACCTTTATACTCTTTAACATTCTAATATATAATAACAACATAACATAATTATAATATATAATATATATATAATCCGTTTATATTTCACCTCACAGGAAAAAGATGTGAATAAACCGTCGTTAGGCCCCCGGGAGGAGCCGTTAGCAGGGTTTAACTGGAAGCAAGGAGCTGATAGGACAAGCACAGGGTTAACCATGTGGAGCCGGCCGTTTTTTATACAAACGGAAACAGGACGGAAAAAACAAAAGGTAATAATTTAACAAAAATATCAACCTATATTATATTCATATACACACTTCCATTTAATTAATGTTTTAATTAGCGGGGGGGGGGGGGATTGGGGGTTCACCATCATCCTCCCAGGGTATTCCTACAGGGAGCATTTCAAACGGAGGTGGAGGGTAATATTAAGTGTGCAGCTATAATTTTAATTCGCTTCTTCCAGGTAGCAGTTCTCCTGATGGACACACAAGGACTGGACGATGACGAGATGGACACCAGGGACGCCACGACAATATTCGCTCTCAGTACCATGCTCAGCTCAATTCAGGTAATAAATCAATGTATGATTTATATTACCGTCAATGTGTAAAACTTCGTCAAGCGTCCGTCAAACATACACCGCCAAAGCCCACATCCTTTATTTTGAACAAACGACGCAATTATGTGAAGTTCTAAAAAATAAAATACCGCTTGAATGTTAGTATTATGTTATACTTAATACATTATCCCTTAAACCATGTTATTTATTTTATACATAGTTCTTTATCGGTCTTAAAATCCTTTGAGAGATTTGGCATTATAAATATTTATTAAACTATATAGTTCCATGTACGTACCATTGAATATACCTATTTGTAACTTGACCTAAAAGATAAACTGTATATACTTCCTATTAATATAGGTTTACAATATAAAGGACAAAGTGGAGGAACGCCATCTTAAAGACCTGGAGGTAACACACACACACAATTCTTAAAGCACTCTTAATTTATTTAGCACTATTTATCGAGACTATTTAGTTCAACTGCCTAAATATGAATTAGTCCCTAACATAAAAATAAACCCTTTGCATATTTTGTTTCTATACAAAGCTCTTTGTAAAAAGTGGGAAGATGGTTTTGAATCTAGCAGATGTTAATGCACACGTGAAACCGTTCCAGGTAGGTAAAAAATTCCAATAATCTAACATAATAATATAATGGTAGAACGGCGTCAAATAATGTTCTTCCAGATAAGGGTGCAAACTGAGGTTAAACTGAGGTTAAATTTTTATCCATGTTGGTCTATCTTCTCTTGTTCTCCTGTTTTTTCTTTATCTTTATGAAAAATATTCAAAACAGTCAGTGGTGCCTAGTGCTAGATGAAAAAGCAGAATCATTTGCACACATGATACGGGTATATAAGATATTTCAATTTTTATGGCGCCATTGAAATTTTGTAGAAATATGCAAGGAGTTGTAGATGAAAGTTGGTTAATATTCTGTCCGTTCGCAAGACCGTCTTTTTCGGTGTTGGCGGAGGTATGCGTTGTTTATATACCTTATTCCAGTGAAGACGTTTGTACTTTCAAGCACCTATATCCCACCACTCTTTATTATAATTAATAAAATAATTGTTATTATTATTATTATTATCATCATCATCATTATTTTATTATATTATTATTATTATTATTATTATTATTATTATTATAAGAAGATATTCTTATTTACGCCTATATTAAGCGCCTCGTTTACCTGGTGAGAGACTGGATTGACCCTGATAAACATGACTTTGGAGAAACAGGCGGACAGGAATATTTGAACTTACGCCTTAAGGTTGGTAAAGCAAAATACACATTTTCTGAAGGAATCAAACTTTAAAGAGTACATTGAATTATAAGCTCTTTTGGTATATCTGATTGTTTCCTCATTTCCGTATTTACGAGCTGTATATCTGTTCACTAGCAACAGGGCGAGCCTTGAATTTTCTTTTAATATGCATGGAATCTAAATTTATATGAAATACAAAATAACACGTTTTAGCCACAGCCCCATCAGCCAGAAACCTTAAAGATGGTGCGGAAGACCATTCACGACTGCTTTGATTCCTTCGAGTGTTTCCTGATGCCTTACCCAGGGTCAAACGCAGCGGTCAAGAAATCTCGACGTAGATCTAGAATGTGTGATGGTCCGAGTCGAACATCCGATGTTTTTCAAGGAAAACTCTGTCGCAAGTATTCTTGTTTCATTTAACAGGCAAACGAGCACTGACGAATGAACTTATCAAATGCCTCCCCTGGAAGTTCAACTTTTTCTCTCCCAGATTTGTAAGGTCTTTTGCGTTCTTAATATGCAATGTAGCATGACAACAGCCTTCACTGCTCGAAGGCATATTTTAGTGAAGTAACTCTCTGACTGCAGAGCTTGAAGAAGACTTTGAGGATTTACTCATGGAGCTGGCGTCTTTTCTCATCAATCCTGGCCAACTTGAACTAAAACGATGTGGAATGAAACCATTGACGGGACTTGACCTAACTGAAACTTTCATCGTATGCTTTTTATATAACAAATATATAAGCAAATTCTTTATCGATGTGTACCCGGGTTCTTGTACTTGAATAGGAACTAACCTTATTTAAGTTACCAATATTGGACCACTACATGTACTTTAAAAAAAAACTCACTTAGAAAGTTATTATACATGTAAATGTAATTGCCCCCGTTATCAAGGTATGTGTTACTGTTTAATATAATGAATAAATGCTGCCTAAAATCGTATTAGAATTGATTATTGCAAAAAATCACAATAATTCTTAAGGACAGTCATTTCTTACTATTCTCTGATTATTTTATCACTTCAAATAACATTTTATTACTGCATTTGTATTTGGAAAGTTTGTGTGTTTTCTTACTCAAATGAAAAAGCAACTGCAGAGTTATGAATAGGTTGCAAGTGCAACATTTCCAAATGCAAATATAGATAAATAAATTTACAAATATATTTTTACCTTTCAGACATTCATGAGAATATTTCAGTCTGGTAAACTACCGGCACCTGATATGGCACGGCAGGTAATATTTTATTTTACTTCCGAGTCTAAATAGTCTCACAGCTGGACACTGTACACATACACTGTACATATAACTTTACTTTTACTTTAGATAAAATTATATGTTTTCACAGGCAATGGTGTACGAGTTCAATGCCTTGCTGTTGAGGGATACATTGGAGAAGCACGAGCAAGCGATAGAAAAGGTTAGATTTGTCAAGAATAATAATGTGATTAAGCTAGGGACCTCTTTCGTCCGTTAAGGAAACATTTCTATTTATTCAACTTACTGTCAGAAATGTAGTACTATAGTCGGTATAGATGGTGTGCCTATAGGCTTACACAGTGTGATAAAATTCGAGTTTAAGAGAATAATTGCCAAATTTCAATGTGTACCTTCTGGTGGAACAGCCCATGGTTTAACGGCCTAATTTTCCCCGCAGTTATTGAGATTATTGTGTATTTTTTTATGTATGAACTTCAGGGGCATTAAATGTTTTCAGAGACAAAGGGAGATGACAGGAAAAGGAGACAAACCACCAGACTTTCATTTGTTTGAGCCTGTTCTGGCAGAGGAAGAAAAGCGAAGCATTGGTTCACTGAAAGAGAAATTTATGGGTGCGGAAGAAGAGAAGGATAGTTGGCTTAAACAACTCGTTGACGGACTCTCGGCAGTCAAGTCTGATACTATGGTTAAACTCCAAGAAAAAATTCATAATAGCAAGGTACTGTGAGTAAATAAAAAACAGTTAAGCTACTGTTAAGCTACACAAAACCCCTGCTAGCATTCTCACGTTATGTAAACTTACTCGTAGGCAACAAATGCCACACGAAAAATAAATAAAAACTTTTATTTCTGTAACGCAAAAAGAATACTAGAAAAGGGGGCACAGGGAACGGACAGGAACGAACATATTTACATAATAATGTTATTTACATTGTAGGAATCTGATGTTCATGTATACAGGGAATACATAGATCAAGCAAGGAGCAGATATACAAGTCATATGGAAGTAGGTGAAGCTATGTGTATCTTGTTTGAAAAAATAGATTTATATTATTGTTTTATAAGGTGCACGCGGAAAGTCTGTGTATACTTTTTTAAGCTAAGTGCCCACTTATACGGATACGGTGCGGATACGTTTGTGTGTGAGGGTGTGGGTGTGTGCAAATATGACCATTCATGTTTGTCAATGCGGTTTGGGGTCTTTCATCTCCTCAAAATGGCACCCAGCACCTCAAGTTTTCAGCTCCTGTACCACCAGGAAAGATAATTATCATTGCTGCTGCTCAAATAATGGTCAACAATATAAAAGAACCAAAAGAAACACTGGTCGTTGGTGCACGGCATTAATAGGAGAAACTAGACGACCATAGGTCGAGCGCTTGCCGGAAGTTGAAATGACAGACAGGCGGACAGACAGACAGAACACACTTACGCTTTTCTATCGAGTGACTTTCAGAGTGATTGCTGAAAAGCTGAGCCTGTTGAACGACATATACCACACAAAGAACATGAAAACAGACACATCTGAAAACAACCGACAAACGGACAGACAAACTGACATACTGACACATCTGAGATAACAGATGACAAGATTATCACATGGGAAGGTATTTAGAAACAAAATGAGTTATAGTTTATGCAGATAAGATTCACAGTTTTAGATATATGGCCAAAAAATGATACGTTGAAGTGGTTTTAAATACAGCACCCCCTAGTGGCCATATCCAAAAAATTTAAAAATACATTTCGAGATATTAGCGTATGACATAAGATGTACCAGTATCAAAAGGATTCCTGCAAAACTGTGGTCTGTACATTGCTGTATGTAAGACGCAAGTACAAGCAAGTAGGCGAAATGGAGGACACCTGACAAACAGACAGACATACTGACAAAGTGACACAAGATTGAGACCAGATGACTTAACCAGGTTATGAAAAAGACCCATAGGAAGAAAATAAGCTATCAGTTATGTAATTAGGGTTTATAGTTTTGGAGATATGGCTAAAAATGATATGTTGTAGTGGTTCCAGTGCAGCGCCCCCTAGTGGCCATATCCGGAAAATGAAAAAATCTGTTTCGAGATATTAGTGTAAGACATAAGATATATCAGTTTCAAAAGGATTCCAAAACTGTGGCCTTTAGAATGCTATATGTGAGACGCATGAACCAGCAAGCAGGCAAACTGACCGACATACTGACAAAGTGAACCAAGATTGAGACCAAATGACTTACTCAGGTTATTAAAATAAGCAATAGTTTTGTAATGAGGTTTATAGTTTTGGAGATATGGCCAAAAATGATATGTTGGGGAGGTTCCAGTGCAGCCCCCCCCCCCCCCCCCCCCAGGCGGCCATATCCGGAAAATGAAAAATCTATTTCGAGATATTAGTGTAAGACATAAGATTTATCAGTTTCAAGATGATTCCTTCATACTTGTGGACCCTAATCTATCACGAAGCGATATCTCGAAATATCTTGTTTGACGAAATATTGTACGAGATATTGCAAGACTTTTAATATAATCAAAAAACACTACTTAAATGCGTTACCATGGTTACAGCAGATTTCAAACATATACACATCAGAAAAAAAGTCCTTGGAATGCCGAAGAAAATGAGCTATGAATGAAGTGGAAACGACCATTTGTTACAAAGTTATGACGAAAATAAACTATCGACGTTTTTCGATGACCTTGACCTTGACCTTTGCCCGATATTAACAAGCATCAATAGGCTTAGGGAACTTTTGGTTTTCTATCATCTGTATAAGTTTGAAAGTGACCGCTGTAAAACTGTGCATTTTAGACTGGAAACAGACAAACAAACATCGTTACAAACAAACAAACAAACATACGGAACTGGCCAACATGCTTGCAGAAATCGAAGATTTTCGGCAAGCAAAAAAAGCAGCATAGGAGCATACCAGTCTGGCTGCATGGGTCATTTGTAAAACTCTCTGGTTCCCGAAACTTGATTAAAGTGATCTGATATCATCAGATGGAAAATATCCGCACAGCAAGTAACGTTTCTGTGTCCACTTGAGCGTTTCCGCATACGTTAAGCCTGTATCTCACTGGGCTGCGACAGCTTTGCGACATATTGCAAATTCATTCGCAAGAGAGTCTCAAAAGTGTCTTAAAACATTCGCGGCGTTTCTCAATTTCCTCGCGTGATTGGCAAAGTGTCGCCAACTTGTCGCCCAAATTTTGAACATGTTGAAAAAATTAGCAAAACATAATTTCTCGCAAAATAGTCGCAGAGGCGTCGCTTGTGTCTCAAACCCGTCTCAAACATGTCTCGAACTATACTCAAGTCAGTTTTTGCGAGTCAGGAATTGCGAGAACTGCGAGACAACTTTGAGAGGGGTTTGCGACCTATTCAACTAGATTGCGAATATTTGGAGATAAAAATGAGAATCTGACATTCTGGACGCGAATTGTCGTGCGAATATTTCAAAAATGTCGTACGAATGTCTTCTGAATGGTGTCATTCGGGCTGGACGACTTCGGGATGGACGACTTCGGGCGGGACGAAATTCTGGATGGACGACCATCGGAATGGACGACTATTTAACTAAATACGTAATAAACGCTTGAAATGATGCTGGTTGTGGGATTACTACCATGTAAGGATAACCTTGTGGCTATTTGGGTAATGTTTTGATATTTTTATCGATTTTGTAACAGACGTGTGGCGAATATCACGGCCGCCTGCATGTCAGTGTCGTCCATTCAAAATGGACGACCATTTGTTTAGATACTTATGCATTTACTTTGAAGAACAGTTACGGTGCCATTACTGTGTTGTTTGCATATTTTCATCAAATGTCTTAGTATACCCTACATGTTGCGATGTGTCTGTGACTCACTGCCGATGGCAATGGACGACACATTCTGACGGTTTGATTAGATGGGCCAACTGAAACACAAGTTAAATGGCAGTGTTATACTAAAAGATAGTGTTCGCTACTTTGTGTTTGTATTATTGGTATAACTAATATTATTGGTATTCTGTGCACTGTATCGTTAAATTTATTAAATATAAATTAAGAAAAAGACTAATGGAATAAGAGGAACTGTGCTTATGGCGGCTGTCGGATTCTGATCAATTCATGGGGCTTCATCGTGTGATTATTGTTGTAATAACAATAACATCTAATCAGGGAGTAGCTTCATGGTTCCCGCTAATTAAGCAGGTCTTTGCCCACCCAACCGGTAAGTCAATACAATGTGCATTTGAGAGAGAGAGAGAGAGAGAGAGAGAGAGAGAGAGAGAGGTTAAGAAGAAAAAATATGGGAAGACAGCGATAGTCGCATGGAGAAGAGACTGGAGGAGAGAGACTGAAGTAGGGGACTGAAGAAGAAAGAGATTAAGGAAATATGCATACATTTATATAAAAAAATAATAATAGTTATGTATTAAACGGGAGCATAGCATGACACACTAGCAAGAGCAAAGGGAATGATGACAGTACCAGCTATATCAGCTGTTTCATGTTTTATTTTTATGAACAAAATATGTTTATCATAAATATTGTCCTACTTTTTATATATATATATATATATATATATATATATATATATATATATATATATATATATATAATATATATATCATTTATGTTTAATATATCATTTATGTTTAATGTCACAGTATTGAACCTCGAAATAGGATGTCGCAAACAACATGGTAATGGACAAAATTAACAACATATTAATGAAATCAATGACTTTAAAATATGAACAGGGTAAAGCGTTACTAATTATGTAATGATGTGGGTATAATTTTTTTTTAAATAAACAGAGTGAATTAGGTGTGTCGTCAAGAAGCGTAAAGATTTACCAACGCAGATTTGTCGCTTACAATAATTATGCGCAATGCATCGATCCGCAGTTAACTCACACAAACATACAGAGTGAACAAAAAACATTTAATTTTTAAATTTTATAATTATCCGTTATCGGCATCAACACTCCGTTAGGTCTAAAGCAGGTCACCGGTCAGGCGTGTCGTCCCACCAGGTCGGCTAGGCTGCGAGTCAGATCGCAACTCGTGACTGGAATTGTTTGAACATAGCTGCAGTTTTGCAAAAAGATCACCCAAATAGCCACAAGGTTATCCTTGCATGGTAGTAATCCCACATTCAGCATCATTTCAAGCGTTTATTACGTATTAAGTTAAATAGTCGTCCATTCAGATGGTCGTCCATTCAGAATGTCGTCCCGCCCGAAGTCGTCCAGCCCGAAGTCGTCCAGCCCGAATGTAATCCTTTTGAATATCGTACGACATTCGCCCGACGGCCGAATTTTGGGCCAAACACTCGTACGATGTTCGCAAACATGTCTTAAATACGATTCAGTGTGGTTGCAAGTGAAATTTGTCGATAATTCGTGTATTTTCTCGTAAATGTCGTGTCTCTAACTAATCGCAAGCTGTCGCAGCCCAGTGAGATACTGCCTTTACCTTAAGAACCGCTACATGCTCCGGTTGGCAAAGACGTATCCGTCACCGCATGCCGGTACGCACGCCGCGCCGCATAAATGAACGCAGTCTTTCTTATTTTTTAGAGCACGTTTTCAGTACAAGTGCATGGAAAGCAATATTCGGTACATCATTAATAGACACGTAATATAAATATACATGTACTATAAATATTATTTCCGGACAGCAAATGAGGGTTGGGAAGGAATTCATTGAAGAAGGAAGACTTGATAATCTGCACAAGGAGCTGGTGGAAAAGGAGATGCGGTGTTTTGATATAGCTGCTCGTGTTATGTCCAATCCCAGTGCTTTTCAGGGAGAGGCAAGGAAGGAGCTGGACGAGTTGTATAAAATCAAAAGGCAATCTAACATACTCTGCAAACAAAACAGGGTAAATTTTGTTTCAAACATATTAACACACATAGGACTAAAAAATAAAACCTTTTAATGCTATCTTTTATTTACGACTCTCATCATGTCGTGCTCCGAGTAAATTCTTCACAGTTTAATTTTTAATGTCATTATCATGATTGTAAACCGTATGATTCAGTATAGACTTATGAATACCTTTATTTCAACATTTGCTCGGAATCACTTGAAACTGACCATACAAGATATTCTATGAAAATTCACAATAATTTGTAAAAAAAAAAGATATATTTTTGTTTATATTCTTTTTATTTTATCAGGATCAGATGAAACGCGCAATTGACCAGGCAGCGAAGGCAGCAGTCTACGAATTTTCGATGAAAATGGATAAGGCAATTTTGGATACTATTTGGACTGATTAATTGCAAGAATCAAGATCATTAAGCTTCAGGAAACTTTAACATATTCAAATATATAAAATTATAGTAATTAGTACTTATATTCAACAAATACTGCTAAACATCATGTTCTTATACATTATACAAATATAAAGTTATTACTGTAAAAATCAGCCAGCTCGCAATTAATCTCAGTCTCGTGTGTTTTATCTTGTTCAAACACTGACAAGTATACTTCAATTAACAGGTGCTTTTAGATCGTGAAAAGCAATTTCTCGAGATCGATGAATTCTCAGAAATGATGACAGAATGCAAAAGATGGGCCACAATTAAATTAGAGACGGCGACACCCGATTTTCCAGTTGAAGTCAGAAAGACTGCAGAACAACAAGTGTTAAAACTGCTTGAACATTCAGGCCAGAAATACAAATCAAAATACGATGAGTTAAGAGTCAGAAAGGTATTTTTTTGTTATAAATTTTATGTATTTTTCCTTTATTTTATGCTGGGTGTATCTTTCCATGAATATCAATTTTATAATTTGTTTCAGGAAGAGGAATGCAAAGGGGTTCTTAGTCGAGCAGTGGACAAGTACAAGAATCATATAGTGAGATTTTCGTTTTTTCCCCCTATTTTTGGTGGAGGTAACCGCTTCCACTTTCATGCTCTTATCCAATTCTGAATCTATAATTATAATCTATAAGCATATGCAGAGTTCCATTTAGGTTTGGGACTACGTTACATCAAGGAGATTAGAGACTGGAGTTACAACTGTCAGAAGCCCTGCCAGGTCACGAGTGTCAGTCGTGCGCTAATTGCAATTAAGACATGATAAGCCCATTGACTCTATTGTGCGCCTATTGTAAAGCGGTGTCAGCCTTAGCAGCGTTACGGCCTTTAATAAAGCGAGCCTGCTAGATGTTACTTCTGCGGTTCGCTACAGCTCGCTGAAGCGGAGAGCGATATATCCAGTAACTGAGCAATAAATCACTGGAATAACATTGACCGAAGTTATGAATGCACAAATGGTTTGTTTTGTCAAGAATTATGCGCAACAAAGATATCTAGAGGGGTCTCGTGTTGTGGAATCACTTGATCGATTTTGGGATAGATGCGGTCACTCTATATCAACTTCTGCCGTGATTCATGACGGACGACTGGTAAATGTAAACCTTACTATCCCTGAATAACTTCGGTATTATAAAAATTCCATCAGTTCCCACACTTCTAACTAATATTAATAATTAGCCATGTATTATAGTATTCCGTCGATGAAAAAATATTTGACGCTTATGAACGGATGACCTTCATTTTAATGGAAAACAGTGAGCCATCGCCCGCTCTGTCACTGACGGCGTTGTTCTCGTATTATCGCCCATATTTACCGCAGCCAAGCTATAGCTCGGACGTCATTAGCAACGACAGCTTCACACACGTTTCCCACACATATGAAAATATGGTGTTTAAACTTATGATTGTTTAAAAATTTATATTAAATACTATCGGAGATAAATTTTGGGAGAAACGTACTCATCCTTGTCACAATATTTATAAAAATTTAGTCAGTTCACACTGGGGGTTTCCGGGAAATAACGAGCTGTTCCGAAGTCACGCCGAAGGGGGCCGGGTCTCTCGCGCTGCATCAATTAGCGCCGGGCTTATCAGCAGCATCTCTGTGTGCCATTGAGCAGCGATTTTTATGACCCCCGTCAACAACATTTGACACGGCCAGACTCTCACTTGATACTCCAGTCTGTAATCTCCTTGGTTACACGCGTAGCACGCGCTTCCTGTCATGTCTGTCGCACCTGCTTATCCTGAGTGTGTAATCAACCGCGTTGCTTTGTCATAACACCGAGGAACCCACAAAGACGCACTCGTTTTCGCGTGGGGCATACCCTTTACATTAAGCCTGCAGACCTTGGGGCTGACTATGAAAAATCTCACCGCTCCTCGGCTAAGATTCGAACTCACCATCTCCCGGCTTTGAGTTTTGTGCTCTACCACGAGACCACAGAAGCCGGTCTTTATGTGTGATTTATTCTCGGTTGTATGAAGCTGGTATCAAACTTTCATTCGCCTTTTAGCTACTAGAAATTGAAAAGTTCTGATATTTCTATGCATAAAGTGATTTATGTGAACCAAAGTTAGCTGCAGTCGCTTAACCATTTAAGTTCTCAAACAATTCTTTGCCAACAGAGTCATTTCATTTGACCATAATTTCAGGATTCAAGATTGTTACTGATGCTTTAAATCAACATATAGTATGTATATTTTTCGAGTAGATAGCTTCATATGACACTGGAAGCGGCCTTGAGAGGAACATAAAAGACTTGCATGAAGAAGCCATGCAGTGTGGGCTTTTGAACTTCAATTCTAATTTCCCAGTGCAGAATGACTCACCTATGTACAAGACATATCGTAGAGAACTAATTAAGATTTTCCAGGAAGAATTTTGTATTCTAGAAGAAAAATCAAACGCAGAACTTCAAGCACAGGTTTGTCTTTCTTGTTTATCTTCAAGTTAATTTAAAAGTAAATTTATTACCTTAATTTCTTTTTTATTTATATTAACGTATCCTGCCCGTCCACCATTTGCACAAGAAGACCACTTTCGTTTCATATAAAATACGACAGATTGCCTAAACTATTTAAATATTAATATCTAACACACACATATACATCCGTGACAGGTGAAGATTTTGTTACACAGAAATACATAGGAATAATAGGAGCATGCCTAAAATACTTTGTAAACCGATAAGCAGCAGATAGGACAAACATAATTTCAAATCCTACTTACCACATATTTTATTAAAATAATCAAATCAAGTTAGTTGATGCTCTCGGAAGAACTTGACATTTTGTAATTTTATTGCCTGGCAATATGACAGGGCCTCAGGCCCTGATTCAGATTTACAAGCTGCCCTCTTATTTCTCTCTTGATACAAAATCGTAGTTGCCGTCAGGTGGCGCTGCGACAGCCACCGGAAAATAATTTAAATTTCTCTGGTATTATGAAGAAATAATGTAAATAAACCCCTCAGGACACACTTTACATCATTCACGACAATTCAAGACCAAAAACGTGCTCATCGGAGGCATGGCCACAGATGAGTTCAGTACGACCACCATCAATTATAATATCGATTTCCTGATATGTTATATATTGCAAAGAAATTTTACGCATTTTCAGGCAGATTGTATCAGATTATTATTTTATGATATACCAGATTGTTTGAAAATAAAACAAAAACTTGTCTGCCTACAGTGCGTCAATTTGTCTTCAGGAGGGGATGACTCGCAACTTTTTTCAAACACAACACACTGTATATATATATATATATATATATATATATATATATATATATATATATATATATACCTTTTTTATTGTCTTGTGAAACATTTAAATATATAACAATTAAGTAAAAAGGTTTTAGAAAATAAGGTATTCTGTTTCAAGAATATGTTAATTCTAAATCAGGTTTAGAAATAAAATATTTCATATTAAACTCAGAAATTGAACTAAAGTGCATAATTCTAATTACATGTATAATATATTTAATTTCCAATGTATAAATATTATTCTCTGAATTTCAGGCGGATGATTACATAGATCATCCCCCCTTGTTAAAAAGTGGGGGTATATATACCCTCATCCCCCCTATACTGACGCCCCTGTCTGCATATTATTTTGTAGGAAAGGAAGCGTGAAGTCATTGGAAAAGCAATTGGTCTATATAGATTAAAAATGGATAAGGTTGGTACTCGCCTTTAGAACTGTACGCTCCTCCCGGAGCGGTTATACACTGCAGTCCTCCCAGATCTTTTTTTGTGTAACCGCTGCTTTGTATAGCATGATTGTCTAGGTTAAAAACACCAGGGTGCGCACAGAGCAAAGAATTGTAAGCAAACCAATGAATGCATGGTATCGCATTGTGCACCCAGCTCCAAATTTTAAACATGCGACACCCGCTCCTGACGGTTTGATCACACCGGAACACCAGCTTTCGTTGGCCTGATACCAGAAACGATGTTATTAGTATTAGAGTTATTTGCTTATTAGAATTGTAACGTAACATTAACTTGACTGGTCAGTATCAGTTTCCGTTTTGTGTTATATATCCCAACTCTGAGATATTTATGAGTAAAATTACTTTCTAATGTTCTGCTTTTTTCAGGAATCACCCTCTGTCACAGAGCTTGGACAGTTACATGAAATATGCATGGAAACGGCCATGATTTTATATGATAATGCAGCTACCAGTGAAACGTGGCATGCAACTGAGCGACAACGACTGGTTTCTGAAATTAATACAATATTTGAAGACTACAAGGATAATAAAAAGGAGAGACGTCTTACAGAGGTAAAACAATACATACTGTGACAACAGATAAATCAGAATGACAGGAGAGGAGACGACTGCTTGTGCACAGGGCCAAGACTGACAACTTTTTTCATTGATTTTCCATTAAATAACTTACAACTTTCTTACATGGCAGACACTGTACATCTTTGTCATGTGCCATGCATTCGTCTTCTTCCAAAAAAATATTTTAAAATATCCCTCCTTCCACCAACGAACAAGAAAATCGGTAAGAGACTGCATATCTTAAGTGTGCTTATGCCCCGTTCACTGGATTTATTAACTCTTTAATCGCATCCTCACACCTTACAAAGATATACATTCCCCTTGTCTTTACAGTCCCAGCTGTATTCACTGGTATTTAAAAGTCCTGTACAGTGGAAACAAGTGTCATTGGCTATTTATTAAAAACAGACATAACCAATAATTTTTCAGGAGCACTGTCAATCTTACATGTCTGCCATGATAATGGGAACATCTAACTATATATATATTTCTCACTTTGGATTCCTATAATAAGCTTTATAACATATAAATAAAATCGTTACCTATGCCTAAACCGCACTGTCTTAAAGTGTACGCTGTAAGAATGTATTGTCTTCAAAGAGGTCAGAAAGTATACACAACCCATTACAGATGCATGAAAGAGAAGTTATTTATTTTTTTATAAGTATATATATAAAGATATTATTTTGTATTCGTTTTATATGTATGTGTGATAATAAATTATACTATTTCATCAGGTAATATCAGGCTTGCAAGACAAAGAAATACTTCATAATGCCATCAAGCGTCATTTTTTTTCATATAATCCTGACAATTAGTATTTGAGGCTCCTACCGCAAAACTTTATATTTCTTATATCAAGCGATTTTATTTTAAATGAATAAATCCTATGTTTCAAGATATCGAAAGTTCCTTAAGTTAAATTCACGTTTGCAGGACCTTAGGACAGCCTGTGCAGAGAGAGCCTTATTTGAAGCGAAAAGAGAGTACAGAAACTTAATGGTATTGACATCATATCACACCTCAACAAATGGTCAAGGAATTTAAAATTAAATATACATATTGATAATGTAATGAATGATTAATGTATAACTATAGTTAAGGTACATTTGTTATACTGCACTCTGTTATAATAAGGAAACACGTTTAAGAACGGGCCAGGGCTGCGCCAAAGATAATTTTTGAATGCTAATTAAGTTTCTGTATGTGTTATAAATATAATAGATTATCGAGCACAATTAATTTGAATAAGATATTAAAGTAAAATAATGATGCGTATTCATATCAGTATCTGACCTTTGTTCCCTTTCATATTGTAAGCTGATTTGGAACTTTCTGTGTTATACCTGGACAGGCCTGGACAGGGGGCCTGGACATGCAGCTAAGTGGTAAAACGCTTGGCTCTCTCCGCTGGCGACCCGGGTTCGATCCCTGGCGTGGCTATGAGAGTGGGTTGTAGTTGCCCGTCCAAGGCCGGTGGTTTTCTCCGGGTACTCCGGTTTCCTCCACCCCTGCAGACTACCGAATGCCATCACCGGAGCCATGGAGAGTGCCTCGATTAGTTTTAATAACTATTTGTACAATCCATGTAAAATAAATAAGTTTATATATATATATATATATATATATATATATATATATTACAGCAGGATGACCCTGGAGGGCAGTCTTTAAAATCAAAGACGAGAGATTATTTAAACACGCTAATGCCGTCTGAGTCAGAGGGAAGCATTTGGATCAAGCATCTGGAAGCCTTCTTTGAACAAGAAGATAACGAGAGGGGATCGGAAAGGCCAAGGGGAGACACGCAGATGACCAGAGTAACTGATACAATTTTCCTGTATTTTACATTTTATTTCTTGAGTATAACATGTGAGTGATACATTTAAGAGTTGTCCACCTAACCCAGGCTAAACAAGTGTGTCCTGATGTGATGTTCAAATGTTGCCCCGATGTCACCCGACGTACTCCCGATGTAAACCGATGTCTACGAAAGTATCGATATATATCCAAATGTTATTCTAGGTTTACTCCAATGTTACCTGCATGGATTCCAAGACATCTGAAATTTGTTAGCAAGTTCAAACATTTCCCGATGACTCCTCGATCTTGTCTCACGTCCCGATTTTCTCCTGGTGTTACCCGATCACTCTCAAACGATGTTGTTCCCCATGTTACGCCAGTGTCACATTTAGACAAATCGGGGACATCGTCGGTCAAGTGTGAGCCGTCTTTTAGTTTAACCTACACTGATTATACATACGGTTATGATAAACATTTAAATAATGAGGAACTTGTATTTATCATATCCTGATTGCAGGAAGAAAAGCATTGTCTTCGTGCGAGGAAAGAAGCGCTGTTTCAGTATAAACTTACAATGGACAAGGTATAGGCCTGTTATAATTATATTATAATTTTATAACACTGTTTTAACATCATAGTAGAAAGCTAATATTCAATCAAAGTGAATGTCATGTTTATATTCTATTTTTTTCTGCAAAAATAAAAGTCACTCGTATCAGTTGAATATCTTAACCATTGAGAAAAAATGTACTAACTACAGATATTTAGCAAGTGCCCTGCAGGATTGAGTGGTGAAGAATATCAAGCAGCGGATACTAAAAGCAGGAGAGAGGCAGAAAAATCTTTCACCAAAGCGGCGCCATATTATGCCACGAAGGGAAATCATTGGACATTTACAATGAAAACTATCGAAGAAGCTGAAAAGAGTTACCGCGAATGGAATAACGTACTCCATAGGATTACGGTAAGTTCCTTTTTTTTATATATTTTTTATTCGACTCATTTTCTCAATGTTGCAAAGGTATTTTTATATTTGTAAAACTTAAACAAAGCAAATTCTTGATTTGGAGTCTATATCCCTAAATGCCCTCCAAGTTACATCTCAACAAGCTTTGTGCAACGCAATGTTATTGAGATTTTTTTTCACATTGTCATGGTTATATTGTGTGCATTACAAACATGTTGATAACATATGTTACCTCACCTAAACCACGCATTTAGCATAACTATAAACGTAAACTGCACTACGTTAATAGAATACGCTGTACCAGCGATTTATGTGGCCGAGGGGTAAGGCACAGTAGTCAAAGCTGGGGATCGTGATTTCAAATCTCAGCCGAGGAGCGATGAGATTTTTCACGGTCGGTCCCCACGCACGGTGAGCGCTCTTCGGGTTTACTCCGAAGGCTCGCAGACAGTGCATCTTTGTGTGGTTGAGGAGAGACTCCTCGGTCTTATGAAAGAGCAGTGAAGGTGATTACATCTACTCCCCAGGACCCGCAGGTGCGGCAATTACTGGGCCTGGGTGACACCAGAAATTAAAATGAAAGGAAAAAAGTGCTATCGCCCTGTCATACAGTCCCAAAGCGAAATGGGAATTCTACATATATATATATATATATATATATATATATATATATATATATATATATATATATATATATAACTTAAGATAACATTAAAACTGAAATCGTTTACTTCCACCGAAAGAAATACATGTATTAAAAAGCTCTACAAAGTGTTAATTGAAAGTCATTTACACGCCATTTTCCTTCACAGGACATCCTGAGATTGTGTTTAAGGATATATACACAAGTGTAACTTATATTGTTTTCAGCAAAATATTTATTTTATTTATCAGTAATGCAGTGTACCGAAATAACAGTTTTTATGTTCAATTAAATGCCTTGTACATTTATGTTCACATGAATTATATGCTGATAAAAGCCGGAGCGTTTTTTAAATAATTGTAACTAAAATATATTTTAATATTTTCAGGACTTGGTAACCGAAATGAATCATCATGCTCTAAATTTCTGTGTGAAACTTTACTGCTCTGAAATGGTAAGTTATACATCTTCTGTTTCCCAAAAATAGAACGAAGGATATTTTTACATAATGTAGATATGTATGTCTATTATTATCATTTATTCACAGGAAAAACATTTCTGGCACACTATACCATTGCATCAGGATTTACTCCAAATTCACCAGCAATCAGAGCAAAAGGTTCTTCACACATTCAATAAGAAGACCCAACAGCTTTTAACAGATCAGTCTATAATACAGGAATTGAAGACTGCTTGCACCGAGCAATACAAAATATATGTATGTATTTTCTTTGTTGCGAATGGTAGTTAACAGCTACATTCTAGACCAATGCCTACACTGTAATCCTATTGTGGTACTACCAAAATTATTGGTACAGTAAACGGGGCCCCATTTAGAACATGTGGAACGAAAAACATCCAGTAATAAAGTAATGCAGTCAAGAATACTCAGTACATAAGACAAGTAATAATATCTCGAGACAGGAGGGAGTAAGTCAAATCCGATAAAAGCTCAGTCTAAGAGAAAGTTACTGATTCAAACCAGAAAATATTCACACGAGATATTAAATAAGGCTACGAGAGAATATATCATACACAGTAAATGGTATACCTCGTACACATGCACGGGATATCATGTCATACACATTTAAAATATGCTGAATGTCTACAAAAGTTATTATCATTTTTGGTTATTGAGACCAAAAGAACTAATAGGCAACTTTTAATATATCTCCACTTTATTTATGTTCAAGAAATCAGACGCCAAGAATAAATTCCATGCACAGTATTCTGTCTCCAGTAAAGGTAAACCATGTAGGCTATGTATATTTAACATCTATGGATGGATGTATATTTGCTGATGTTCTATACGACTTTGTTCAATCAACAGGAAAATGTCATGTTGACACGTGATTCGGCCATCGTTAAATTCCGAGAAAAGATGAAAAAGGTAAAAAGTTTTAAATATAAGTATTTCCCCCCCGTCACGTGTCATTTAACAACATGACAATTATCTAATGGTATTAAATCTTACTAAAACCACGAATTATTATGATTAATCTGAATGTTACGCTTCAATATATGAACGAATATCTTACAAATACTTTCCCAACAAATCTTATGAGGAATGTGTAAGGATTTAAGTTAGAAAAAATAATTTACAATTTGTAAGCATTTTTGTTAGTACTTTCTTTTCATTTGGTTTACAGTTTTGCATGCCGGGAATTCCGTTTTTGCCAGAGAAAGCACTCGATGAGAAAATACAGGAATTGCACAAGCATATGGAAAGAGATTTTAAAGAGAAAAAGACAGAGCGTTGGTGGCCCAGGATACTCTCAGAGCTCCGAAGTTTAGAAACAGACTACAGAAATATCAATGATTCAAACAAGAGAGTCAAGGTGAAAATTACAAAAAAAAAACATACACAGTTTACATTGAAGCTATCCATGCACCTTTTCTGTGTAATTTATGTGCTTTCTTGCGAACCCTGCGTACATATAAACGAACTGTAGGTGATACCAAAGACTCATGGCTTGATTACTTTCTTGAGAACCGGAAGTTGACAGCTGATACCGTATACCGTAGTATTTTGTTAAATAATAAACCCGAATATATCCGTTAGGTGGCAACACAATATAGGCCATTTACAATAAAAAAAACTACATCTGAGATGGGTGTATGAGCTTGCTTTCTGTTAATAAACGAAGGAAAATCTAAATCTAAATCAAGGTTTATGGTGGCATATGTGCCGAAGCTGCAATGAGACTAGTTGCAAAATGCCCTTTCCAAACTCTGCATGGTTCATTTAAATGTATTTGGATTAATTTGGCACCCCATATGTTATTAACAAGTGGATATAAACAAAACGAACACCCTCACCTATTCTTATAAAGGGTTCAGATAATTTTCTTCAGTTAATACACGTCAGATATCGGAACAAAATTAACAAAAGAACCTTTCAATAATATGGACCTTCAAACGTGATAAACGTTTGAGTGGACTAAATACATAAAATCAGGTAAACGCTTTAATATATAGAAGACACTCATATGCAGTGACAACATCAGGCCTACTAAATATAAAGAAACAGTATGTTAATATTTTCTTTAAATATGCAGCCACATAAGCAGTGTCATGCCAGATACGAGGAGGCGATCAAACGATACAAGAAAGCAGTTGTGAGTATTGACATTATTTCTTTCATAGCTTGATATATTAGCTTTAATCTTTTGGATCAAGTGCAGAAAGAACTGCTTTGTAACCCACGCATCTTGTTAATTGCTTCATAACCCACGCTTCTTGTTTTAAAATATTTAATGCTTATTGTATTAAGAATACGGATTTTGGGTTAAACTTGCTGCAGCATTATCAGTTTTTGCATGGTTTAAAATAGCGTTATATATGTTAGCAATATTTCTACAATCGCGATACTAATGATTAGTCAAATGCATAAAGAGTATTGGTTTATGAAAAATACCTTGGTTCCTATAGCTACAGTTTGAGACAGTTACAACATTGAAATACAGATTTATAATACCATATGTATTACTACAGGGTGGAAAACTTGGCCCTGAACCGGAGAAAGTACATGCAATGGCAAAGAGGAATACAATAAAAGAGTTTGAACGAGGCACTGAGGAATACAAACAGGAAAGGACAATGTATATTGAAGCTCTTCAGACGTTTTGTGAGAAGGAATGTCTGGCTGCACTCGTCGAGAAAGAGAAGCAACTAATTCAGAAGGTTAATGATATTTTATTATGACCAGTTAAGAATTCAAGAATGCGAAATAGTCATAATACACGTTATGGTATCTGGAGGCACCCTGTCTTCATGGAATAAACGAAGACACTGTCTCCTGTTAAATTAACAAAAGAATATCCCCCTATATATCTCCGAAACCCATTTCTCATCTGATACCATTCACACTTGCAAAAAATAATGGTTGCCTGATACATTTTCCAGCCGTTATTAGTGCTATAGGCAGGTCCATATAGGATTAGATTTCATCGCTATTCTCTCGCTTTAGAGCTTTAAACATAATATATAAACCAAGTGAACAAGAAACACTTTAAGGGGCAGGTTTGTTTTTTCTCACGTTGATCAGATGAAATGAATGACGTGAACGTTTTGCCGTCTCATGGGGCAAAAAGAATCTATTTGTAAACTGGTAGTACTTGATAGTGTTATAGCTGATAAGTGAGTTTTCAATTTTGTCGCTAGCAGCCATTGTTTGGGAACACGGGAACCCAAGTTCACAGTGTAAAGCATATACAGTAAATATTTTGTAATTTATAACAGAAATGTGACGAGCTCTTTGTTTTCTAATTGTAGAGAAAGGGGGAGGAAGCCTGCAGGAGAGCAAAAGATGATTATATCGCAGAAATGAACAGGGTAAGTAAAAACCAGGCAAAAGCACAATTTACTTAGTTATAAATTGAATTGTTTGAATTTTAACATTATATAGTTGATGGAACATTTCCCTCGATTTATTGTAAAATTAAAGATATTTATGCATTCCATACTTGTAAATGAAATCATAGTTAGATATCTATAAGAAGAAGTGAAAACATTCCTTGTAACCCTTTTGTCTAAAATCAGATATACACAAGCGGGAAGCCCCATCAGCCTAAAGAAAAGGTAGAACGAGACCATGAAGGAGCTATGAAGAACGCCCTTGAAGTGTGCAGGGACGACTTCCGGGATTTTCCCGAGAGGTACCACGACGTCAAGGAAGAATTAAGGAAATTCTTTTCGGCATCACTGACATCCTATACAGACATTAACCAAGACAACAAGAAACACTTTAAGGTAAAAGGTTTGTTTTTCTCACATGTCATTAAAAAAACATGAACTGAATGAAGTGGAAAGCTTTGCTGTCTCCTAGGAGAAAGCTTTTCTTGCCCAACCGAAATTGATTATTAATATGCATGAAAAAGGTCAGGAAGCCAAGATAGAGCAGTGAATGTTCTGGTTATCCGTGATTGCCTGTGGATGATCTTCAGTTGGATAAAAAAGATTTATCTTGATACTTTTGTTAGGAAAAAATTGGAGGGGGGGGGGGCACTTTTTATTCGCTTCATTCTTGTGAGAGAGGAAGACAAACACGCATGGTAAAAATAACAAATTCTCGGGTTTCAGGTTTTAAATTTTTAAGCGGTTAAAATGCTCATCTTTTCAGGGTTTTTACAGATGTTTCATGGGACATTTTAAAATAGCTAGGTGTCAAAAGAATTCGCCCTTTCCATAAACTGTAACATGCCCGCTCCCCTCCGGCATTAAATCTATGTAACCATACCTTTCATTGCACCATTCGTTCGCTAAAGCTAATATAAAAAACTGATCGAGGCGTCATTGCATTTTATTAGGTGTCCTCCCACGGTGTAGATTTTTAAATCATAATTTTGAAAGGCGTAATTTAGATATATCTAAGCCTAGCAAAATAAAAGTCATCAGATTAAAATTTCAGGATATATTCTATAGATAACTGCATATGTGGTTTCCTTAATTGCAGAGTTCCATAATGTTACATTCTAAGAGGAGCAGCCTGATTTGACATACGATTGTAATTTGTAACTGCAGCCAAAACTGTAGAGTATAAAATTTTATCCGACTATTACTAACAAATAGAACTAAAAAATATCACTCGGCTAGTTGTGAGCTGTCAGTAAGCCAGTCAAGTGCTGGCTTTATTTCGGGTTAAGTTTTGATGGAACACTGTTTTGAAAGCACAGACCAACTGCACCTGTAAAAGATAAACACGTATTTGCACCTAAACTAGGGCCAGCCATTTGACGTGCAGACTAATGCCCTGTAATCTAATGGTAATATACTCTCTTGGTAGAGTGTATAATTCGGGATACATGATGTAACCTGCCACCGTCAATCTATATCTGTGAGGGATAAAAAAATGTAGACTGAATAAATATTCAGACCTCGCTTCGTATCAGGATACGACTAACCAAATCAGCTTAATTTCAGAAAGGGATTGACCATTACTTTTACTTATACATAAAGATGAACTCTTAAATTAAGGAAGGAGAGAGCTTGTTTTATCCGATGAACATAAAGTTGTTTATCTAAAGTTTTTTTATGACTGTTGGCCGACAGTCAATAGCCATGCATTTGCCATTCTTGTTGATTTATTAATCTTTAAATTTAGTTTGTCTGATTAATATTATATATATATATATATATATATATATATATATATATATATATATATATATATAGTTGCTAACTGTCGGACTTGACGAGAACTTAAAACGTGTTTATGGTACTGCAAGTGCTTGATGGAACTCCGGCTACATTATTTGTATTCATCGCAGGAAAAGGTGAAAGTGATGTGTCGCAGTGCTGTTATTGATGCCCGTGAAGCCTACAGAAGAAATATGGAAAAGGTAACCCTAAAGATGAAAGTTATGTAGCTTCACAGCACATCTTTGCCACGTTTCATTACACATCAGAAAAGTGTTTCAGTATTCTTATATTGTCACATTTAGAGAATGCGATATTGCTGAGTTCATGTATCATGTAACAATCCTGAAACTAATAGTCTGCTGATTCTGATTTCCTTATACAAAAATTACAAAAATGTAAATAAACACAACATTTTCTGCGTTTTCTTTATCTTGAATTTTCATCTTTACTGACCAACCAGAAGGGTTTGTTTACGCATTAAAATATTGCCTAAAATATTGTTTAATTGTATGATTAATTGCTTGGGTCCGCTTACCATGATCATGGAACAAACCTTCGAGGGATTTTTTTTTACAAGGCTTCCATTGTTTTACTTTATTATTTACGTAATTAAATTACAAACATAAGATAATTGGGTCAGATATTACAAGCAACAAAAAAAAAATCCGTACATCGATACAAGAGCATCATTGTCTTTTTGGCCCTCGGAGCAAGAATAATCCCGGGAGGGATATCAGTCTACCATGCAGACGTCCATGCATGAAATATCCATGGGACAAGGGAGGAAAATTAGAGAATGGATTAATCTCTGTTTTTTTTAATAGTGAGTGGTATAATTAGCTAATAATCTTACAGTCAACGGTTTTTCATGTCAACCACATGCGTTCATGTGTGTTGCGTCCTTGTTAGTCTGAGAGAAACGCGACCGTGGGGCGTGCAACCTGTGCGTGAAAAAAAAAAAAAAATGAAAAAGCACATATCGCGCAGTGTTCATTCAATTGAAAACACATACATATACGCGGAAACGTGATCACGGGAAACTGGCCGTACGCCTCCGAGTTTGTACACTCCTCATACAGTGGTTATACACTACAGTCGTTTCATATCTCCTTAGTTTCAAGCGCTGCTCTATTTAGCACGTTTCCGGGTCTCAACACCAGGGTGGGCACAATGCCAGAAATCCGTCCAACGGAAACAGGGTGTCACGGGTTTAAAATTTGGAGCTGGATGCACAGTGCGATACCACGCCTCATTGTCTGATAACAACTATTTGCCCTGTGCGAAAAATTGGTGGTGAGACCCGGAGAATCAAGCTATACAAAGCAGCGGTTAAAACGAAGGAGACCTGGACTGACAGCAATGTAACCGCTGCCTGAGGAGTTTAGAGTTTGAGACAGAGAATAATCGCATGTTTACCTTTGATATGCAGATATGTGAGTTTGGTCAGCCCTACAAAGAACCTGTAGAATTGAAGCAGCTTCACTCCCAGCAGAAAGCTACTACAATTCACGATTTCATGAAGAAAACCGAAAAGTTCACAAAGTACCGGGAGCCTCACGTAATTGACCTGGAAAAACAGCTTGAGAAAGAGTTCAAGTACATCAGAGAACAAAACAAGTTGAATAACCCCAGGGGCCTCCCCAGCCATCACGGGTCCTCTGATACTTTAGCCGACAGAAGGACAGTCACGGTCAGGCGATTGAAGCATTTTTCCCTTCCTCTTGTTAAAAAGAATGGGGTCAACTAAACAGATCATCTGTAGATAGGCTTGTTTGACTTTTGCAATTTGGCAGATGGAATATCATGTTAAATGTTTGAAATGCATGCTATTCATATATACAGTATGCAAAGGGCTTTTTTGCTATACCTACTGTAATTTGAAGACTTTGGGGTGGTCCAACTATCGTTACTCCGCTATAAACTTGGCCGATACACGTCCCCTTGCCATAAAACTGTCTCCAAAGATAAATTCTCGCCGGAAAGCTGTCCTGGGAGTACTTTCGCGTTGCAACTGATGCGCTCTTATTGAATCTTAACAGGCTTATTTCTCCAAATTTCTCGAAACCGCTTACGGGGGCGCCCATTGTACGTACCACCGGATGTTACAGTCGCATGTCAAGTTTATGAGTATACCTATAAGAACCTTACTCCAAACATTCATGATCTGGTGCTTAAATGGCTCCAGCGTAATGTTTAGAATGTATTTCAGATGAACATTAACATGCTGTAAGATGTTTCTTAATTACAGAAGTACAATGGTCTGAATTTGGCCACAAATTACTAAATATCATGTGAATATCATGTCGACTGTCACGTAAAAGGCTGTTGAAAACTAATGTTCACATGAAAATTCTATACCCGACAGCTTGCGAGAGGTATTATGTTTTTATCTTGTTTATTTGCTTTTTGTTTCAGCAACTTGAAAATATTTTGAGTAGATTTTGATTAAACTTTGTGAAGGTTTAGTAGAAGAAGAAATGTTTTATTGTAGAAAAGGCCTTATGGTCCATGGTACAAATATAAATAAATAAATGCAATTGAACATTGAACATATAACATGCTTATACACATATAATACATACATATATACATGGTTGTGTTACCTGCTGTTGTGTTGTTTCATAATTATATAGACTATCTGTCACATCGAGGTTTTCTTCAATTTGTTTACCTGAAATAAATATTTCGCCAGATTTAAATGAACATTAAAAGACTGGATTTTTAATAGTTTATATAAACCATATGTATTTTTTTTCGAATTTTCTTTAAAGATGTAAAAATATCATTTCTTAAATTTTCATATCTAGAGCAATGAAATAAAACATGGATCTCATCTTTAACTTCATCTTGATTACACATTTTACAGACCCTCATTTCTTTGGGTATATTATTTCTCCTTCCAATTTCAATTTCATAACAATGGTCACTTAATCTAAATTTTGATAAAGCCTGCCTTTATACAAATACCATATTATATAAACATTTTTCTGGTTCTACTGCTGATTTAATTTCACTATATATACTGAGCTTAGATTTACTTCTGATTTCTGATAATGAAAAGGTTTAGTATAACACCAAAGAAGCAATCTTTTAATTTCTGAAATTAACACCATTGTGACATGTGACTCTTTATATTTGCGGTATTCATTTGTATTAGGGGACCGCTTTGTTCTGGAGGGAGACCCGGGATGGGGCTGTGATGAACCATGAAAGTTGTGTACGCAGCACAATCTTATGAGAATCTTAGATCAGGTTTGTCGTCTGTGGCTACTTCTTGTTAGTATTACAAAAATATCATGAGCAATCTGGATATGTCTTTAATCTTCACGCTGTCTGGTGTTATACTTCTCGTGCAGCGGTAATACACTGTAGTCATCCTAGATCTCCTCTTATGTAACCGCTGCTTTGTGTGGCAAGATTTTCTGGGTTCGAACACCAGGGTGCGCACAGAGAAAAGAATTGTAATCGTACCATTGAAAGCGTGGAATCACATTGTGCAAATTTTAAACATACCACACCTGCTCTCGTTGGTCCAATTAATATCAAGGATAGAATAGACATATTGCAATGATTGAACGGCTGTCCAGGGTGACTAATGCCATTCAAATGTTATTTTGCCTGTGAAAGTTCATCATTCCAGCAAAATCCATGTGCTACAGTTCTTGAAATGTATACGAAAAAAATGTTTATATTTTATTTTAATAATTGTATGTGAAACTTTACATGAAGTTATATATGAAATACAAAGCTGGTACATATGTCATGATACAATCACGTGTGAAAATTTTTCCATATTAAAACAAGTTTTTACTTGAAATCGTATAAAGGGAATGAGTCACTTTAGAGCAGCATTTAAAAATATAACTAGGGCTTTGTCCTCCCATGAATTATTTTTTTCCTTCAATCAATATTTTTATAATAAAAAAATCGAATATAAATATTTAAAAAAAAAGGCAAAAAGGTCCAAAGACGAATATTCAACTGTGAACATTTAGATTTACCAAATCAGCGGAAAATCATTCTGTTCCATGCATTGTAAACACCATGAAATTCAAGGAATGAACAACAATCAGGAAAATTCATGAAGCCATTCATTTGTTTGATTTATTCAAAAAGTCATCAAAACGTGGTCGAATCTTCTTACTTGATACCAGGGGGACTATTAAAAAATCTCCTTGGAAACCTGAAATTAGGTCCCTGTTACCCATATTCTCCGAGCTACAGGGCTCTTAAGTACCCCAAGAATAATTAAAAATTTTATACAAATGCTCCAATATCTGAATAACTAATGCTTTAATAGCCATGATTCTTTGGAAATATATTGATCATGGAGTGTTTCATCAGTTCCTGCAGACTGGTGGCACTACCTGTAAATTTTCAATTTTTTATGCATTTTCCCTTCTATTTATGAAACCTTCAAATGAAGTTGTCATCTGTCCAAAAGCCCATTTCTAAGAACTCGTCACAAAATTCATGATTTTTTTTGGCACTCTGTTCAACATTCCTTGAATTCAGCTGAGCGTCATGGCCCATGTGCCCCTAGTTAAATAACACCAATGATTCCGGAACAGTCCTGTTGCTAAAAAAAATAAAGCCAAACTAATAGAGGCTGCTCAGATTTACTGATGGTAATGGTCATCCTTGCGTCAAAACCTGTCAGGAGGAACATCGTGTCTCCGGTCTGTACTGCCCGCCTATAGAAAGCCGAGACGGAATTTTCGGAATTTTGCATCGTTCTAGGGTAACGTGTGAGCTGGTTTGGAACACGTGTGATCTCAGACGTTTTGCCGTTTTTGGTGAATATCGCACATATCTCAGGAATGATTAGAGACATCTGCCTGGAACATGAGACTAATATCTCATCCGCCAAGCAAGCAGCCTTGTTAAGTCAGCTGGATCTTACCTTGCATCCAGATAAATATTTGTCTTTCAGTTGAAGGTCTCATAAATATAGAAAAAAAAAATGCCTAAAAATTTGAAAAAAAAAAATATTGGTGGCACCACCAGTGTACAGGAACTGATGAAACTCTCCATGATCAATGAAGTTTTTGTATCACATTTTTAACTAGAAAACAGATACTGTGGTTGCCTTTTTGTTCGCGAGGGTTTTAATTTCGCGATATTCGCGAATGGGAAATAATCGCGAAAATGAAACCCTCGGGAATAATCGGCCAATTGAGAATGTTCTTCTTATTTAGTGTAATCAATACTTGTATGTTAATAGGTTAGAACAGAGAGAATTTTTTTAATAAATTACATCCTTGCAGGTATAGGGAAATTTAAACCTTAAATTTGAACTAAACCACCTATGCTGTGTGTACTGGCCCATCATTATATAAGAAAATGTCACAAACGCATGACCTATTCTCATTTTATAAAACACAAAGGTATATGGTTTTGCCAAAGATTTGATATACTAGTAGGTTCTTGTGAGATCGCGAAAATGAAACCCTCGCAAAACATTAAAAATGGAAAAATCGCGAAATTTCAGCCTCGCGAATATGAAGCCAACCACAGTTGTCGACAAGTGACAACGTGTATCTGCCTAAGTCATAGTGGTACAGGTGAAGTGAGGGATGATGGGTTGAGTGGTATGTTCACTAATACTCTGAGAAAAGGGCATTAATTTAAACAACAAAACATCTGGCGCCACCTGTCTGGTTTACGAGAAAACTCTCCAAGTCGAATTGACATGCCAAATTTCAAGACCAATACCTACAGACCAGAACCACTCCGAAGACATGAGCAATTTTCACCCAATGCACATGTACGGATGGACGCCACAGGAAAACAAGTGCAGATGGTGCCACCAGTCTTGAGAACAAGATGGAGAGTCCAAGATATATGGACATGCACAATTTCAGGCCAATACGGCAAACCCCTCCTGAGAAATGAACATTAATTTATTCTAGGAAAACGGGAAGGTAGGTGGCGCCACCTGTCTGGTTTGTAATAAAATTTTCCAAGATGAATGGACATGCCAAATTTCAGACCAATACCTTGAACCTCTCCGGAGATATGAGCAATTTTCCCCCAAAGCACATGTATGGATGGAAGCCACGGGAAAATGATTGCAGATGGCACCATGAGTCTTGAGTACAAGATGGAGGAGTCCAAGATATATAGATCTGCGCAGTTTCAGGCCATTACAGCGAATCACTCCTGAGAAAAGGGCATTAATTATTCTAAAAAAGGAAAGTATATGGCGCCACCTGCCTGGCATATGAGAAAACTCTCCAAGTTGGATAGACATGCCAAATTTCAGACCAATACCTTGATGGATAGACATGTATGGATAGACGTTACGGGAAAAAATTGCAGAAAACACCACCATACTTGAACACAGGATGGAGGAGTCCAAGATCTATGGGTATGCACCTTTTCGGGCCACTACGGCAAATCACTCTTGAGGAAAGGGCATCAATTTATTCTACGGAACTGGGAAGGTAGGTAGTGCCACTTGTCTGATTTATGAGAAAACTTTCCAAGATGGATGGATATGCCAAATATCTTGAACCATTTCTGAGATATGAGCAATTTTTATCAGAAGCAAATATACCAATTGTCACCACACGAAAACTACTGCAGATGGCGCCGCGAGTATTGTTTGTGAGATGTAAGTGTTGATGATCAAAGAAAATGCACGATTTCATCCAAGTACCTTGAAGAACCACTAAGACGACAAGATGGCAAATGCACAGATGAACACTACGCAAAAAGTATTGTTGGTGGCGCCACCAGTTGCGATTACGATATGGAGAGATGCAAGATCTATGGACATGCAAACGTTCAGCTTAATACATAAAGCCACTCCTGAGGTATGGGCTGTTATCTAAAAGACACCATAAATCGTACTGCACAGAAAGGACTGCTGGTGATGCCACCTGTCATTGCTAGGGATAACTACATAGGTGAGGGAACAACTATGCTGGGTTTCGGAAAGATAGGTCTAGGAAAGAGTAGTTCTCTGGAAACGAACGCAGAGTTTTGGTATCACATTTTTAATTATTGTGGGGGGTACTAACGAGCCCTATAGCGCAGAGGATACGAGTAACAGAGACCTCATTTCAGATTTCCATGAAGACTATTCATTGACCTCCCTAGATGTCAAGTATAAAGATTCTAAGCCCAGCAGTTATGATTTTTTTCCTGTTACAAGATGAGGCTTTATTTGAAGGTCTCAAAAATAAAGAAAAAAATGTGTAAAAAATTAAATAAAAAAATACAGGTGGCACCACAATCTGAAGGAACTGATGAAACACTCAATGATCAATAGGCAAAAAATCATGGCCATCAGTGCATTGGTTATTCAGATACTGAAGCTTTTGTATCAAACTTTTAATTATTCTAAGGGGTATTTACGAGCCCCATAGCTCGCAGGGTATGGGTAACAGAGACCTAATTTCATATTTCCACAGAGACTTTTCATGGATCTCCCTGGATGTCAAGTTATAAGACTCTTTGCTGCAGTCTTGCAGCGCTGACATATATAGTAAACAATACAAGCGCTGCAGCCTCTGGCGGGGAGAGTCTATACTATCTAAGTTTGTACGGATCCGTACAGACCCTCAGACACGTATATGCCTTGTGAAGCGTGAGGACACCAAACAAACCCCACATATTATAATTGTTACAGATGCTTAGACTCCGTTGGGACCAAAACGTTTGCTGGATGATCAGCATTAATAAAGTATGGGCACTTACTCTGGATGAAGTCAGATATTGCATCGTCTCCGTCTGGCCGATGGCGCTTTCCGGTTGGAACGACCAATAGGAATTTAGCATCATTGACAACAAGCGATGTATGATGGGAAGGATGCTTATGAAAATATGGTCTATCCTAGTGCACGGCACTGGCATTCCTGGGAAAAGCCCCCCTGAATTCATCTTTTGCATAGATTGCCCACCTAATTTGCATGGGATTCCTTTTCCGGCGGTGTCCAGTTGGCATGCAACATCTGAACCCCGGCATTTTAAAGGATAAAAAAACATTTACAGGCGCACATAAAGGTGATATATCGATTTAATTTGATACATAAAAAGTTTATTTCTATATATAAATACCAGATTGTTTCTCTATCGCACAAGAAGCAGTGGTAATTCATGTTACAGGTCCTTCCATGAACGGCAGGGTGAACTCTCACCGCCAGAAGGTCGGACTCCGTATCACAGATAAATGGAGTCCGTACGTGGCGGACTATAAGACTCTAGGTCTAGCGGTTAAGATTTGTGCCCTGTAAATGGACGGACGGACGCCGGACGAAGAGTGAGCCGAGCTAAAAACATCGCCGAGAGAGGGCAGCGGCGATTGATACGCGGGCTGTTCTTTCGGCCATTTCGAAGCTTTCTTTTCCCACTGTTACTGACCCAATCTACAGTCTACCCAGGTGCCACCTTAGTTATTGAAATGAGGGGGAAAAATTGGCAGAAAATTAGTACTGGGCTCATTTCCATGGCTTGACCTGATTTAGCAAGTCGGCTTCAAGTGACAGGAGAAATAAATTGAACGTTCATTTAACAATTAAAGTAAGATTGTTATCAATATCAAATATAACAAACACATCGTACTCATCATGTCGATGACTGGTCCTTGACTACATGCGGAGTATTTCATCTGGTTAGACGCTGGATGATAGTTTTTTTATTACCAGAACAAGGGCACTGCAAAAAGGAGTATGATTAGACTGCGATGAATTTAAAGTGCAAGCATTGTCCATGTGAAAATCGGTGAACTTGACAACTCACAATTTATAGGAATCCTCCGTTTTTATGAGTGACCAATATGTGAAAGATTAGTTTGGGATGAAAACTGGAGCTTAAAAAGGCTTCCATATTTGGTGATCTTGCGCTCTGTGTAGGCAAGCAATATGTGAAAATGGGAGGTTTCGATCAAATAGTTTGGCTTAAAATGCGTCCACAAGTCAATGTTAGTAAACGGACGGGAAAACGTCCGCAGGGCAGGAGGGGCAAGTCTCTCCTGTTTCACCTTCGTCTCATGGGGGATATACTACTAATAAAACATAGGTGGGCTTTGTTGTCCGAAATCTGTTGCACAAATTCGCTTGACTGGAGTTCTGAATTCATATACTAGTATTTTAATTAAATTTCTGTGATTTAAGACAGTTCGAAAAACGTCCTTATTATCCAATGATCTTTATCCTTGTGTTCAATTCCTCCCCCTCACTTGTGACAAGTGTACTTCCTTACATTACATAGAGTACAATTCGATTATTATATATTGATAAAAGATAGAAGAAATATATCTTTGTATTTATTCCAATATTTTATTTTTTTTCTCGGATTTGCAGGTTTAAATGGACATAACCAGGACCAATATTATGCCTATTCTTTCACACTATCAGTTCAGTTTTGCTTTATACAGAAGTTTCCCAGCAAAAACCATCCCAGCACACAGTCTCAGTACCTCGCATACGGCTGTTTAACATCTTATTTTGTTTCTGCTGTTTGTAAACACAGTTCACGTGTATCTGTTTACCATAACAAGACCATGTGACCGGAGGTCCGATTGTGAGTTGCAACACGGGGTGTTTCAACCAGCGGGAACATGTATTACATTTTTTAGACCAAGTCAGTCAGGGCAACTGGCAACCCCTGATTAACAGGGCGATGTTGACGCTTGTGATCACGCCCGGTCCACGGTTTTTTATACATGTTTACAGGGTTAGCAAACCAGTTCAGGACAATATTTTGGCAGGTCAAAATTATAGGTAATTAGGCCCCTTTAAAGGCCAGCATGAAATGATAACAAACAAGCAAGTCTTCATTCTTTAATTACCTTTATATTAATCTAAACAGGAAAAAAATCTATAATAAAATTTTCATATACAATCATGTTGGCATGTTTTTACCATTGTGTAGTATTGGCCATCTTGCATACACACAGGACATCGTCACAGGCTACATTATAAATGTTATCTCACAATCCTGGTACAAACTTTATGGTCTACAATCTGGTTATCTCCTTTTGCCCAATATACACTCTTTGTACTTTCTACACAGTCTACAAACTGATTATCTCACTATATACCAACAAATACTCATGGTCAAAACCTGTTGTACAGTCTCCAGGCTGGTTCTCTCTCTTTATATCAATAATTATGTGGCCCAAAACAAAATGCCTAGTTCATGGATGGTTTCAAAATTGTATCATTCAAGCACGTGAGGAATGCACCATATTTGTATAATCAAATTATTACAATGTTGCAAGACTCTAGAATTATACCATCAACTTTATAAGCTGGTTATCTCACTATTCAAATGATTTACTAATTGTGACATTAAACGCTTCCTGGCAGTTCTCTCAAACATTACTGACTCATGACTCGCGGTCTTAAAGCTTGGTTTCTTCTTACACCATACCTCCAGGTCGGTAACTCATGGTTTACCAGTTTGTTATCTCACATTTTACTGGTAAACATTCTGCTAAAGGTCTAATAGAGTTGATAATCTCATTTCAGACCAACAGTGTAGCTACCTCACTCAACAAAAACATCTCATTAAATATCAATGAACAACCTGGGCCCAAAAATTAGTCTTAACTTACTTCACTTTACATTAATAGACACATAGAGTTCATATTATATATCAACAACAGACAATATATCTCAACATACAGTCCTGGTGTTTATCTTATACAGTGCATTATACCATTGGTTCGTACAATGAATTCTTCAAACCAGTTATCTCACTTTATATCAAATTCCACTGCTGATGTGTACCTTAAAGAGTTTTTATACTGGTTATCTCACATGACAGTGGCCTCTAGTATATCTTCAAACCAGTTACTAATATCTCAATTTGTCAACATCCATTCCTTAACTTACCTTACGGAGTATTTATATTGGTTATCTCACATAACAGTGGTCCATAGTATGAAATCTTCAATCCAGTTATCTCACCTTATATATATCAACATACATTCCTGATCTGTACCTATTTACCCTGGTTATCTCAAATTATACTGGCGGCCAGTATCATGTTTTCGAATCAGTTATCTCACTTCACTAAAAAAAAAGATCCGGTGCGTTCCTTACACGATATTTACACTGGTTATCGCACATAACAGTCGCTCAACCCAGGAAGTCTTCAAACAAGTTATCTCACTTTTTACAAACGGCCCTATAATAAATACGGTAGGTGGTATATCTCGTATTATACCAGTGGTTTATACCAAGAAATCTTCAAATCAGGTGTCTACCCTTTTCAACATGAACCCTGGTCTGTATCATATATTAAGTCTTTATCTCAAACCACCATTCACCAAAGAAAGGAAAAATTTTATCAAATGTTTGGCAAAATACAAACACCAGAAAGTACATTTGATATTGATGAAACACGCAGTGCCTGATAATACAATTCAATCCGAAGTCATCAAGTCTTTAATTTCTCTAACTACACACCTATTCATCCAATTAACGAGATTAACCCACATGAGAGATGCGAGATCTTGAACCCTACGAACATTCCATCTAATAAATTACAAAGCAATTATATTACACAGCATGATCTAGTTAAGTCTAAATGCATGTATTCATCCGCCTCATTGAGAAAATTGCTTGCCAACGGCTTATCTGCACGGGTCAAAAAGTGATGATTTTGAGGACGTGGTTGCAGAGCTTGAAATAGCTCTTTTGGGTTTGAATACTATAATCATCACTGAATATGTTATTTAATTGTTCAAAATGTGAAGTCAACATCAATAGTGCAATCAATCACAATAGACAGATTTGAAAATAATATCAAGCATACACTTAAAACCACGAATGAATACCGATGATGAGACCCCAATGGTGTGACCATAAGGCTGTGCAAAATAAATTATCGTTCTACAGATTCAAATTTTCTTGGATCAAAATTTGTTTTGTTTACAAATGAAGAATGGGCGTTGATAATACTGAAAGAATTCTGTAAGGAACTGAAAACGGACTTAATTTAGTGTTGATAAAAAAAAACATTTTTAAAAGTGAAGCATTTTTCTGCAAGTTTCAAAATTCCATGTATTGTGTCTCCACTGGTAAGGAGATTAATTCACTTCACTATATTTTCTTTTGTTTCTCGAGTCTGTAGAACAATAATTTTTTGTGTTTGGCCGAAGGCCCTCATGGCTGTGGTTTGATCAGAGGGAATCAAGGTGACCAAGTTAATGGTGTTTAAACCCTAAATACTGGGAAAAACTAGAATACGGGTAGTCGACAAGCGACTACGTGTATCCGCCAAAATCAAGAGTGGAATGGGTGAAGTGAGGCATGGATTGAATGGCAAGGGGAAATAGAGTGAGGTGTGTTGCATATTAGCATGTGTATGGAGGTTGCACCACCTACCACAAAATCTAGAAAGCTGTCAAAGTTGTATACATATGCACAATAGGCAGAAAAGTCAAACCACTACATGTATAGGAGTGATTTTGTTTTGTGCATGATAAAGAGCTATATGAGATCTATACACATGCGAAATTTTGGCCCAATCGGTCAAACGGTTCCGAGATATGAGCTTGGATGTCTGCAGCGTAAACCAGAATGTTTGTAGCGCCACCTGCCAAAAAAATCGAGAAAGCTGTCCAGGATGTGTAAACCTGCAAAATTTAGGCAGTTATGTGGGTTTATGTTTGGAAACAGACACACAAATGGACCCTGGACAGAGGAAAGGTCAGAGGTCAACGGCAATTGGTTAGGCACCAGTTCACATGTGACCCGTTAATTGGTGTAAGTTTCGGAAAAATCAGTCCAGTAGTCTCAGAGGAGTTCCCCGGAAAAGGACATTGCCTAAAACGTAGTATCCATAAAACTTCGTTTTGGCGGATACAATAACCAATTATAGTACTTTTTCCAATTTCTCACCCGCCCTTCCCTAAAGGTGTGATCTTATATAATTGAGGTATTAAGATATCAGTATATATTGGAAACCCTTAGTTCCAAAAAATTCAGGACCAGTCATTGCATATTAATGTACTAACATTTTCTCATCAGATCAGACGAGGAGGCTAGGATCAACTTGCACACCAGATGACATAAGCAATACTTTGACTAGTTGAGCAGTTGAAAATGCATATATTATAATTAAGATGTGAAAATTATGTTGTGTTCTATTAACACTAATGGATATTTAAATAATGCAGCTGAAACATAATTTTCATAATTATATGTAAATTCCATGGCATCATATCTAATGCAATTCATCACTTCAAAATGTCATTTTTTTTATTTTATAAGGGTGTATAAACCTGTAATGAAACAAGGCAAGGATGAGGAAAACAGTTCCTCTACTGAGTGGGAATGTATTCTCTGTGGAGTGGATGGTTGTTCAAAGCTAAATATAAGCAGTGCGGTTAACCGTGTACCACATGGACTGCCTTATTTTAGATTAAAAGGGGGTTCAGTTTCCACCTGAGAGCTTTGGATGTCAGACCGGAAGTGTAAACTTTCCTGCAACACAAGCCTCCCTTGGACCATAGCACATTTCCATTTTACCAGAAAATACACCATGCCTTAATGTGATCATCTTTCCAAAATTAAAATTTTTACTTTGACACCGACACCACTGATACATGGTTTCGAGACAATCTGCCAAGCACCATCAAATTACATATATTTACATAATCAAGTCAATAAATTTGTGACGGAACTTCCTTGAAGAGATAAGTGGCAATTAAAGCCAGCTATTCACCTGCCTAATGTGTATAATTAATCTGACTTCTGCATATATATTAATGAACTGTAGGTAATCCCTGATAAAAAAAAAATTTATAACATCTCTGCGACAGATGTATGAGCTTGTTTATCTGTAAGCTGTTAGTAAACACGGTAGGTGTCCATACTGAAAACACAAAAAAAAAACATGTAACTGCAGGTGTTTGGTTGCATATGTGCAGAATTTAAAAGGTCACAAGTTGCCAGTTGGAACACTTTTCACCCGATGTCTTTTTTTAATGTGTTTGGATCATTTTAGCTGGCCCCCACACTACAATCATGTGGATATCAAAAAATAAAACAAAGAGCCTTTGGAGTGAGGGACTGGCTTCTTCTCCTTATTTTTATTAAAGGTTAAAGGATTTTTTTTAGTTCATAGTTGACAAAATATCAATTTGGGCCCCTTTAATACAAGATTATTTGGAACAATTTTCATCAAGCAAAATGTAGATGGAGTGTGTGTGATGGAGCAGTTCAAGATTTTATCTGACAGCAGCTGTATCTAATCATTTATCCGTGTTGACTAGACCAATAGTTATCTCATTAACATGTCATTTCATGATTCAAAAAGAAGAAAAAAAACATAATCAGCTGGTGATTATGTTAAATATATTATATCTGTAAAATGATAGTTAATATAAATAAATTTCCTGTGTTGAATATGTTAAAATGTTCTTCATTTCCAAATCTTTGACAACTGTCTTACAAATATCTGTGACCTCTTGTTAAACTTTTCACACACATCAGTATGCTGAATGTTATATAGCTCTGTGTAAAAACTGACCAATTTAAAATATTTGTTTCTCACTGTGTAAAACGCTATCTTGAAACGAACAAAGTACATTTATAGGTTACACTGACAAAGATTTTGATACCATGGCCACTGGTCAGGCATGTAACAAAGAAGCATGAATAATTTTTAGTATCAGCATATATCAAGGTGTTAACAGACATCCTTAAAGTATTATAATTAATCATCTTAAACATATTTACATACAAACATGAACCCATAAATTAATGGTGTTCCAATTTAAGATGTTACGAGTAGAATGATGACTTTATTTAAACTTTGACACTTATAATTCCATTAATATACCACATCACAGCAGACATTTAATTTTCACAGATGGCCCACTCATTGTAACAAATCCTGAATCCTGAATGCTCCAAGTGAAAAAGTGGAAAAAATTAATAAATGAATTTTTTTTTATGGTTTTCAGTTACAAATATGTTGATGGGGGTAAACTGGTGATTTGCCCAATATGTAAAAACTGAAGTAAATGTAAGTGTTGACTGTTGAGTAATGTTCATTTAAAACAAGCTGGCATAATGCATGTATTAAGTTTTTGATTCAGGTATAAATGTGGCAGCGTAGCTACTTTGGTCAAGTGAAATAATACTACAGCCTGAGGCACTTCCAGGAACCCAGCAGTGAAACATCAGACTTTTCTTTTGCTATGTATTAGACCTGAACAGTCAGTTTCACTTTGCACTTACAGGTGTCACTAGTTTAGTGGGGAGGTCCACTATAACCTATATCCATAAAGACTGTTTTCTTATCCTTGTTTGTTTGTATATCTGGTAACAGGATTTCTAATTGACCATTTCCACAGATGATCATAAATACTAGAGGGAGCTGCCTCAATATTGGGAAGAACCCAATGAACTTTGGTGCTGAGCAAAATCAGGGGTAAAAGACTGCCTTTCCTTACTTGATTCCCTATAACCACTGAACACTCAATATAGGAAATGAAGGGGTTCTTCAGTCTACTGTCTGGTTTGTGTGGAAGTGTGTGTACTCACTTTGTAAAAGACGGGTTCAAATCCCTGCACAGGTTCATGTTGTGCCTCTGCCAGGAGGGTTTGCATTTATGTGTGCGCGTGTGCCTGTTGTTCACAAAATAATTCATGATATCATAAATGCTGTCTCATGAAACTTTCAGGGCATTTAGGGAATGAGCCAATGAAGAATCCATTAGATTTTAGTGTGTATCCGGCACATGATTTATATTCAGGAACCTCATCAAGGAATACAAATAAATGTAGTCACTTATGCCTGAATGAACCTGGGAATCTGGGCTGAACAAGTGAATGTAAACACAGTTTTGGGAGCATGTCACAACAGGGACCCTCCCACATGGCGGAGGCTGCATTACTAAGAATATAAATTTCTTTTCACTGTAAATTTTCTGAATGTGGACCGTTGTGGGATAAGTGCTCTACTGCTGGCTCTGTAATTAAAGAGCAGATTTCTTTGAGCATGAAGTCTTTTTGTATGAAATAAACTGTGATGGCATAGCCTTGAAGGGATCAGTGATGCTGGGCTTTAAATCTCTTACTGTGATGCCTTTTCTTATTTCAGAAGAATACTAAATCTGAAATTGAAACCACTCTCTACCAGCTTTGGTCAACAAAACCAGTGTTACCTTAAAGTGCTCTATTTACCCTTTAAACATTATCTTAAACCATAACATTCTATAATCAGTATCACTGGCAAAGGGGAAGCCTTGTGGCACTATATTTATGAATGATCAGTAATATATTTAATCCCTATCACTCAGCTTAATCTTGATGTACACCCTTGTTAGGCTATTTACTTGGTACACACCCATTACATAATGACTGCTTAAGCTTTGGGTTGTGTCTGCTCAATCTGGTTGGGTCTAATAGTCCCTACAGTATACACCATCAGCAGATATGTGGTGGCACTCAGATGGAAATTTAATTAGATTATATGACGTTTTGCTTGCTTCCTGATGTGAATTGGTATAGTGTAAAGAGATGTGCTCAAAAGGTGATAAATGCTGCTAAACAGGAGGCAGATGGTCCTTTATAAATCGCTGGACATCATCCATTTCCTGCAAAAAATAAGCCAAACATGAAAAGAGGATGACATGTATGAGGATGACGTCAAAAATGAAAGGTAAAAGTCTGTTAATAGGAGAATGGCACAAGTCTATAAAGAAGAACTACTAAAAGATATGTAAATACAAATTTGCTGCAAAGGAAGGGTACAAATCCATTAAAAAAAGCACTATCCAACTACTACCATAACTATGGAAAAGTTTGAGAACTGAGAAAGGAATAGTAAAAGAACAGAAACTGTAATAGTAGACTTTTTAAATGAAAACATTTAAAGCATACCGAATGAAAGCTATAACTTTGGGCATTCTATATAAATGGCAAATATACTCATCTGATTTCTACCTTTTATAAAATTTAATGCCATGTTAGTAGTTTTCTTATTGTGCTTCATCCCTGATACAAGAGAAGGTAAACTGTAAAATGTAGAGAAGCCACTGTTACAGAATTAGTACAGCGCACAATACTTTCCAGGTAGCATATGTGAATATTACACAATTTTAAGAACAAATCCAGAAATATTTCAGAATCATACACAAATTATAATATATTCTGTGAATTTTCTATAAAAATCTCACCTGTGGAATAGACATGTGACCCATCATGGGGTAGGATTTGAACTCATGCTTGGTACTTATGTGACCGAGCAACTGAGAGGTTAGCATGCCAAATGGATACGGAACGACCTGATCCCCTGTGCCGTGACACTGTATAATGGGGGTCTCTCTGTTTGCTATTGCTGCCTGGAACGAGAGGGACAAAAGGAAAGTTTATAAATGAAATGACAGAATACTGTATCAGATAAGGACTCTTTATCGAGGTAATTTTAAAAACTTTACGAGTATTTCCTTAGCTCAATGTCTAGTTTTTCCTTTATTTTCAGTGATCTCTAAATTACCAAGGTTGACATCATATTTGCAGAGTTAAATTTTCACAATTTTAAATTGTCTTCTTTAGTGTTTCTCAAGAGTTAAATTTACATGATCTTACTTTGCATTTATTAACTTACACAATATACAAAACCATCATTACATCAATTCCTTTTATGCATGCAAAATCTAAACAATTTTACCTGAACCTAAGGAAGAATCGAAGAAGTGGAAAATCTTCTTAAATAGTGGCAGATATGCAAATATTTGGTACTGTTTATAATAAATCTTTGATTTGTGGCTAACATTAAAATATATTAATACTGATGCTAGACTTTTATACATGAAATGCCAATGAGGCTATAGTGTTCACCTGTGGCGTTATATACATGAAGGTTTTATTTTTTTATAATCTCCTTTTCGTGAACATCACAGATATGAAACCCTCACAAACAAAAAGCCAGTATATCAAACTCCTGTCAATGTATTTCTATAAATGGCCCTGTAGTGATCTATTAACAATCATAGAAGAAGATTTTGGTCAGAAGTATCCAGTATAAACCAAATTTACAGGAATGAGTCCCAGCGGTCACAATATGGAGAGAGCTTGAAGAGTTGTTAAATATTTCATGGGCAAACAAGTTTTGCAAGGTTTAACTTGGGGAAATGGGGTCATTGTGACCTAGTTCAAGCCTGGTTATTGAACTTGCACATACATAATTGTATTTAAAGTTATAAATTATAAACATATCACTGGTTAAAAATGCCAAGTTAATAGGTGTCCTCCTTACTATAATGAATGGCTGAAGAAGCGAATGTTTTTACATATTAACATATATAAAAAAAAACAAGGTTGTACTGAAACAGCACCAACATACCTTGGGAAATTCCTTGTGCAAAGGCATCCATGTGCTGAGTGCAATGATCCCTGCTACTGGGTCTTTTGGTGTTGAGAAGGCAGAATACAGAGATACTGCTCCTCCTTGGGAAAAACCCCCTACCATAATTCTATTGCGAGGAATTCCCTTTTTCTCCTCATCAGCAATCATTGCTTGTACTGAAAAAAATATCAGATAACTAGTACTTAACAAACATACAGATAAATTTAACTTGAGGTGACTTCAGAAGAGCTTAAACTGACATCACAAATTTAAAGTGAAATCATATCAAAATCATACCCAGGGCTCCTTCCTGGCTCCTGAGGAAATACAGGAATTTTACAGATGGACTTGAGACAAAAACATAGCAGTTTATAGAAATTTTCAGATAAAAATACAGGAAAATATATAGGAGTTTTCACTGCACAGTAATGTCTTACATGATATATTTACAAACCAAGATGAATTATTAACTAGAATACGGGTAGTCGAATACGTGTATCCGCCTAAATCAGAGTGGAACGGGTGAAGTGAGGCATGGATTGAGTGGCAAGGGAAAATTGAGTGTTGCATATTAGCATGGATGTCTGCAGCCAAATTGTGTATGTAGGTTGCCCCCCATACCACAAAATCCAGAAAGCCGTCCAAGTTGTATACATATGCAAAATTTAAGATAGATAAGTCAAACCACTACATGTATATGAGTGATTTTAGCCGTGGCAGACAAACAGATGGACGCTGAGCAAAAATGGTTGCAGGTGACGCCACCAGTTTTGCGTATGATAGAGCTATGTGAGAACTATACACATGCAAAACTTTGGCCCAATCGGTCAAACGGTTCCCAAGATATGAGCTTGGATGTCTGCTGCATAAACTAGAATGCAGGTGGCGCCACCTGTCATAAAATCAAGAGAGCTGTCGGGGATGTATAAACCTGCAAAATTTTAGGCAGATATGTCAAACCACTGCCAAGATATGAGTGATTTTATCCCATGGCAGACAAACAGACAGGAGCTGTGCAAAAATGGCTGCAGGTGGCGCCACCAGTTTTGCGTATGATAGAGCTATGTGAGATCTATACACATGCAAAATTTTGGCCCAATCGGTCAAACAGTTCCCGAGATATGAGCTTGGATGTCTGCAGTGTAAACGTGAATGTAGGTGGCGCCACCTGTCATAAAATCAGAAAAGCTATCCAGGATGTTTACGCATGCCGAATTTCAGGTGAATTAGTCTAGTCACTGCAGAGATATGAGTGATTTTAACCCAAGGCAGACGAACAGATGGACACTGTGCAAACATGGTTGCAGGTGACGCCACCATTTTTTGTGTATGTTATAAAGCTCTCCAAGGGCTACATTTGTCCAAAAAAATTTTCCTGATTGGTCAAACGGTTCCCGAGATATGAGCTTGGATGTCTGCAGCATAAACGTGAATGTAGGTGGCGCCACCTGTCATAAAATCAGAAAAGCTATCCAGGATGTGTATGCATGCCAAATTTCAGGTGAATTAGTCAAGTCACTGCAGAAATATGAGTGATTTTAACCCAAGGCAGACGAACAGATAGACACTGTGCAAACATGGTTGCAGGTGGCGCCACCATTTTTTGTGTATGTTATAAAGCTCTCCAAGGGCTACATTTGTGCAAAAAAATTTTCCTGATCGGTCAAACGGTTCCCGAGATATGAGCTTGGATGTCTGCAGCATAAACGTGAAGATAGGTGGCGCCACCTGTCATAAAATCAGAAAAGCTATCCAGGATGTTTACGCATGCCGAATTTCAGGTGAATTAGTCTAGTCACTGCAGAGATATGAGTGATTTTAACCCAAGGCAGACAAACAGATGGACACTGTGCAAACATGGTAGCAGGTGGTGCCACCATTTTTTGTGTATGTTATAAAGCTCTCCAAGGGCTACATTTGTGCAAACAAATTTTCCTGATCGGTCAAACGGTTCCCGAGATATGTGGGTTTATGTGTGGAAACAGACGCACAAACGGACGCAGAGGAAAGGTCAGAGGTCAAAACAAAATCGGGCCGCAGCAGTTCACATGGTTTCGTAAAATTCCGCCCAGCGGTTACGGAGGAGTTCTCCGGACACCTACGCGGCGGCGGCGGCGTGCAGCTGAAAACATAGTATCCGCAAAACTCTGTTTTGGCGGATACAATTAATAATTATCTATTCTCCAAGCAGCCTATAAAGGTTTATTTAATTAATTAATATGGCTGCATTTGTGTGACTGCATCAGTTTAGTGGATAGATCTACTAAAGAGCTGCATGTTTTCAATCATGATTGGTTTATATAATACTCCTGGTGCCTGATAGGTGCCAGTGGTACACAGATTTACTTATCCAATAAAATGATCTATGATACCTGCACAAACCAGAAGTTATTATTTTCTGTCATTTCTTTGGGTGTGTCTGCAAGACATCTGTAGACTGATTTCATGTTAATGAAACATGAATTTGGGTTTGGACTGTGACATCTCAAAATGGTAAGATTTTGGTGTAAACTCCAGTCCAAATAATGCTCTGGCAATATACTGAAAACTTATCACTTCGTGATAGGTTATCATGACTTACTGTAACCTAGAGGGTTATAGTAATATGTGATTATACTGCCATCTATGATGTACAAAACCAAGAACAATAATGCCATGCAATATTCCATTTTGTGAAAGTTGGCAGCAGGTAACAATATGAGGTTATCTGAAAACACATTTCTATTGTATTACTTTTGACATATTTGTTAAGCGAAGAAACAGCAGAAGTAATATTCATGTGTGCACAGCAAACACATGACGAAGGCAAAAAGAAAAAGGCATTGTTCTCGGGAACTTTTTTCAGAAATCAGTGCAGGCGGGCAATATTTTTTTTACCTTTTTTTGTGTTTTGATTAAAATGTCATATGATTGGGGAAAAGCATGAAAATATTACAGAATTTTATTGCTAAACAGGTTTAAGCACTTTGTAACAAAGATAATCTTCTCAAAATTGTATTATCTTCTTCAAAGATGAAAATCAAAATAAAATTTTTTTTATCCTGGGGGTTAAAATTGATGCAAGTGGTGCCTGAGAACCTAACCTTTTATTTTTTTTTGCCTAACAAATTCATTTTTCTATAGACTATGATTTTAATTACTTTACAGATGTCATGTATCAGATGTATTAGTGAGAAAAATTGACTGAACTGAAAAACTGTACACAAAAGGTTAATAAGTTCATCACTACAGGTAGTCTAAAATTGTCCTCAGGTTACACAGTTTATTTTTTTAATTTTCTGAAAGTACATACCCAAATGAATTTCTTGCTTTCTGGGTTTAACCAACTTGGCATCTCTGCTGACTTTTGTTAATCAGACCTGAACTATAACCAGCAGGGGAGGGGTGTTAATTATAATTAATTTTGTTATATCTTTTAACATTACTTTATGAGTTTAATAAGCCCATGAATGGTGAGGGTGTTTGAATCAATAAAATTAACTGATTCTTTACCTTTGATTTGATTCTCTATTCAATTATTAAGTAAATTTCAGGATTCCTTTTAAAGAAAATCAAATATTTACTGCAATGGATATAAGTTAATTTTAGCATATAAATCAACAATGTAGCTTTCCCTCTGTTTCTCCCTGCAATTTTTGTTTCTAAGAGAGTGGAGCAGTTTACTGGTGAACGTTGAAAATAGATCAGAGCTTTGAGCATATACACAATAAATAATCTAGATATTACATGTTTGTCATTTCACAGTTGACAGCTCACTGGAAGTTTGCAAAAAAATATAATAACTGAAACAATTTGATACAGAGGTTAAGAATCAATTACAATTTAATGGAGGGGTTGATATTAGATACATTAATTTTTTATGCACTGTTACACCCCCATTACTAAAATACCCATCCTTACGAGCATCTGATGCCTCTTTGATGCCCCCTTCATCCTCATCACTGTCTGGTGATAAACCTTTGATGTCAAACCTGAAAATACATATATGAGAATATATATATATATAATCAGACTCAAAAGAGTACAATTCTGCTGGTTAGGGTTTGTTGGCATATAAATACTAGCCCCACAATGCATCAGGGCTTCTAGATACACCAGTGGTATAAATGTTATGAAGTGGGAGAGAAGTGGGAGATGTATTCCATTCAAATATGTTGGACAGGAATTGTTTCAAGGCAAATTATATCAACTTTGGTATATTTTGGTAAAGACTTCACAGCCATGCTGTATTATATCTTTGCTGTTAAAATGCGTAAAATAAAATGTGATTCCATGAAATGATAGATGTAACTCAGTGCCAGCTCTTATAATTAAAGCCCTGTAAAATCTGTTTAGTGAATCCATGATATTAGCATATTAGGGTGTCACAAGGTTCTTTAAGGACCTGGCTATTCACTTTGCATATCAGGACTTCACGCCTTATGCGAGGGACATAGCTGCTTGGACTCTAGGAAAACACCCCCAGTGGTCTCACAGGCAAACCACATACCCACACACTTGGTAACAATGTATTCAGGTAGACCATACATGGACCTTCATTATCTGTGGTATCTCTGACAAACATTACGAACCACTGGCAAGTGCATTGTAGACACTTTCACAACTATTTTGTAACATTAAGTCTAGTTCCCTCTGCCGAGATGACAGACAGCCTTTGAGTGAGCTTGGGTCCCTAAGCCAGAAAATACATGTATTACATTTTGACAGCCTTCAATGCATGTAGACTTGAAGCTCCCATGCTCAGGATCCTGGTTACGTACACCTCATATAATGCAGTTTACACTTAAAAATCTCACTGTGGCTAAGCTGACTGAGCCAGAGTTCTGTTATATTTTGTTTAAACATGCCAACTTTGATTAGGATGGTCTGATAAACACCAGCTACCACTAAGGTTAAGGGAAGGTGATACTGTTCAAAGTCTCACTGCACTCAACGAATGTGAGGGCCTAATAATATCAAGACTGATTAAATGGGGATATTAGAAGCCAACAGAAAGCCCATATAAGGCAATGACTGAATGAACCATGTTGGTTTTGAGACAATTTCTGGGAAAGACCACGAATTACTGCTAATGTTACAAGAAAAACCTTAGTTAGACAGGGCAGAGATGTGTGGCGTTGACTGGTGGACATTACCAGTCGATGAAATAATTGGCCAGTGAGCTGTGATTTAGTTATAAAATTTGCTGCCATGTAGTAGTTCCTGTTCTTAACATCGCGACAAGTTTGATGGCTCTGTTAGGAATTAAGTCTTGACCACTGCATCGACTGGGCCAGTCTAAGGACTCCATGGAATAAGTAATATTTTGTAAGCATGACCATGTGAAAAATAAACACATAAAAATCGCAAAACTTTAACCCCGTGAATATGGACCCAACCACAGTATATCCCAAAGTTATTTTACCTCCTGACTCCACCAAATTCCTGGTAATTTACTGAAGAAACACTACAAAGAAGTTCTCTGACCTAAAAGGTGGCCTCTGACCTCATTTAATATACATGAGTTTTGCCTAGGATAAACTCTGGGAGATACTGTGGTTGCCTTTATGTTTGTGAGGGTTCATATTGGAAGTGGCTAAACAGCTGGCAGTTAAGCCCACAGGCTAAACAGCCAGCAGGGAAAAATTGACCTTGCTGGCAGTTTAGCCCACAGCTAGGCTAAACTGCCGGCAAATGAATGCATGCTCTATTATAGAGTTTGTGTGATACTCTATACTTTCCATAATTATTTTGACAATGAGCTGACAATATAATGCCAACTTACCAAATTAGATATTTTGTTGGTCTATATGTATTAAGTATGTTTAGAAGATATTGACTGGCACATCAGCTGCTTATATATGCTTATGAGCAAACAATGGGTAATGTGTGAAAGCACAAACAACTCATGAAATGTCATATTAAAGGATATGTGCAGTTTCTTTGATTTAAGGTAATTCAGTGTAAAGCATCACAGCTGTTAACATACTGGTGTAGTCATGAGCAAACAAACAATATGTGAAAGCACAAACAACTCATGAGATGGCATATCAAATAATATATAGATTTCTCGATTAAGGTTAATCAAGTGTGAAGCAAAACGGCTGTTTATTCACTAGTGTGGTTATGAGCAAATAAATAATCAGTGTTTGAAAACAAACAACTCAGTATATGTCAAATAAATGGTCCAGGGATCAGCATATTACTTATTCAGGTTAACCAAGCAATCTTCCACCACACCCAGTTGAATTTGTCGAACCTATTGTGTTGTGAGATGATGCAAGAAATATCCACACCAAATAGTAATTCTTACATATAGACCAGCAAAATATCTAAATTGGTAGTCAGCACTATATTGTCAGCTCATTGTCAAAATAATATTGGAAAGTATTGAGTATCACACTGGAAACTCTGAAATAGAGCATGCATTCATTTGCCGGCAGTTTAGCCGGTTGGCTAGATGGCCGGCACCCTGCCAGCTGATTAGCCACTTCCTTTCATATTCGCGATATTCATAAAAGGGAAGTATCACAAAAAGAAGTCCAATCATATAATATAATGCAAACTTGACATGTAAAAGGTTGACATTATGAATAACAAGTGACCCAGGGGTCATGATGATGACGCTAAGCAACTAGGAAGACATTCACCAAAGGAATGTTATGATCTGAATGCCAAATTTGAAGGTGGTATCCCCATTCAACTGAAGCTAAGCTCAGAGGATATGGGTAACAGAGACCTAATTTAAGGTTTCTAAGGAGATATTTCATGGACCTCCCTGGATGTCAAGTAAGAAGATTCCAGATAAAATGGTTACGATTTGTGCCCTGTTAACATATGACCAAATTTTTTTAGGTCTAAAAAATACAGAAACTAAATGCATTAAAATTCGAAAAAATCCAGGTAGCGCCACCAGTCCGCAGGAACTGATGAAACATTCCTTGATAAATAAGTATGCAAAGAATCATGGTGATTAATGCATCAGTTGTTCAGATACTGGAGCATTTGTAACAAATTTTTGATGATTCAAGGGTGGTGGGGGGGGGGGGGGGGTGTTGGTGGGGTGGTATTTATGAGCCTTATAGCTCAGAGGATATGGGTTTACAACATAGGCCTAATTTCAAGTTTCCAAGGAGATTTTTCATGGACCTCCCTGGACATCTAACAGGAAGTTTCTATGTCCGATGGTTAAGATTTGTGCACCGTTAACAGATGACCACATATTTGAAGATCTCAAAAATAGAGAAAAAAAAGCGTTAAAATTCGAAACATCCAGATTGTGCCACAAGTCTGCAGGAACTGATGAAACATTCCATGATCAATAAGCATGCAAAGAATCATGGTGATCAATGCATTTGTTATTCAGATACTGGAGCTTTTTGTTTCTAATTTTTAATGATTCTGGGGGTATTTCTTAGCCCAATAGCTCAGAGGGGTATGGGTAACAGAGACCTAATTTTAGGTTTCCACACAGATTTTGCATGGATCTCCCTGTATGTCTAGTTAGAAATTTCTATGTCCAATGGTTATGATATGTGCCCTGTTAACAGATGACCACATCTTTGAAGGTCTAAAAATAGAGAAAACATGGATAAAAATTTGAATAAAACCAGGTGGCACCTCCATTCTGCAGGAACTGGTGAAATATTCCATGATCAATAAGCATGCAAAGATTCATGGTGATCAATGCATTAGTTATCCAGATACTGGAGCTTTTGTATCAAATTTTCAATTATTCTGGGGAGGTACTTTAATCAAGTCCCATAGCTCGAAGGATATGGGTAACAGAGACCTTATTTCAGGCTTCCAAGGAGATTTTTTATGGACCTCACTCAATGTCAAGTTACAAGTTACTAGGTCCAGAGGTTATGATTTGTGCCTGGTTAATGGACAGACAGACAGATGGACGGACAATGACAAAGACTGATAAAAAGACAAAGAGCTGTAGCTCTGATGACTTTCAGTCAACTGAGCTAAAAAAATAGATGGTGTGTGTTCAAATATTGAAATTTTAAATGATATCAGATCTTTCCAATTGTCTGCCATTCACAAACAATATCCTTGTTAAGAAATATTTGTGCACATAATATTTGATATAATTAATTCATATGCTAATGGTTTTACTGTGTATAGATCTTTTGTGTGGTGATATTGCAAATTTGGAACCCTTGCAAAACACTGAATAGGTGAAAATGGTAAAATCTGAACACAGCAAATATGAAGGCAACCACAGCAGTTATTGGAAAATGTTCAAAGTGAGTTCCATGAAAAAAATCCATATATTCCTGGTATGTTACCACAGCGACAAAAGATGATAATGAACATACAGACTTGTATGCCATAGACATACAGAAGCTACCCACACCATGATATGTAGCATCCATAAAACAGGTGTCAAAAACAAGGAAGAAATAATACAATGATTTGTAATATATTGAAACACAAGGGAATTATTAACAAGCCATCCAGGTTTGGAGCTCACATATAAAATGAGCCTGCATACCTTACCCTTCCACGTATATACACTATTTCCAAACCTCTCCTATCTAATGGCAATCTTCTCAGTGTAAACACATTAAAAATAATTTGCTGAAGAAGGCATAAATAGAAGGATCAACAAAACACATTTTCAATATCCTTTGCTGAAGGCTTATGTTTGGTATGTGTGCATAAATTCATTTCCCTGTGTGCATAGGTCTATATGGGCAAAACTGTAACACAATGCATTTTCAACAATCCACTGTACAAGGAAGTACTGCCCAATATAACTAACTGATGATGTGTGTCTGCCTCTCATTCTATGAGCAATAAATTAGTTAATTAAATATTTTAGATTTAATGGATTCAGGCCTCTGCACTGTAGTTTTTGGGTCTGCTCACATCTGTGGTCTAGCTTATGAAAGTCTGATGGAGCCAGCACATCATTAATATATGGTAATTATAGACAGAGCTGGCCAAGAATATCTTGGATGCTCAAGGTATTGCTATGCCAGTTGACCTATTCAATCATTTCTCATTCTACCCAAACAGGAATGGCATTCAAATGAGGATCTGAAGTCAAACTATACACCAAAGACTTACCAAAGGTTACAGACCCAAAAAAGAGTGAGAGTCCACATGAAAAGAGTAACACGCTTTGAAGATAAGAAATGTAGCAAACAGAGTGTTGTGAGATTGGAGCCAGTGTACAACGGTGGTGAGCAATTTGTTGGACATTACCAAAATAAACATGTTTTGTTTACCCCTAGACAGTGTTATTATTTTGGACTTTTGCATGAAAATTCCTGGAAAATATATGTCCGCTGCATGTGGTGAGACATACACTAAATATATGCAACATGTTGCATGAAACTATGTAGTAGTAAAAATGTCTGACAAAATTATTCCTCTTTATTTGTATAATTATGAAGCACTGGTCCCATACCATAGCAGTTGTTTACTGCAGAAAAAATGGTAGATTCATATATATACTAGAATACGGGTAGTCGAAAAGTAACTTTGTGTATCTGCCAAAATAAGAGTGGAACGGGTGAAGTGAGGCATGGATTGAGTGGCAAGGGGAAATAGAGTGAGGTGTGTTGCACAAAAGCATGGATGTCTGCAGTCAAAATGTGTATGTAGGTTGCCCCACCTACCACAAAATCCAGAAAGCTGTCCAAGTTGTATACCTATGCAAAATTTTAGGCAGATAAGTCAAACCACTACATGTATATAAGTGATTTTATCCCACAGCAGACTAACAGAAGGACTTGAGCAAAAATGGTGGCAAGTGGCACCACCAATTTTGTGTATGATTAATAGCTATATGAGATCTATACACATGCCAAATTTCAGGGGGATATGTCCAACCAGTCCTGAGATATACCTTAAAATCTCCACTTAAAACAGCACTTCCGATTAAAACCGCACCCAGACTTCGCCGAAATTCCAGGCGAGACATCGCGAGGGGCTCAATAGGGCAATTTCGGCTAAGCTGCTGGCCAGCTGCCAGGCACAGGGGTGGGCCCAAACACAGCCCTGCTTGACCAGGGCACTGCTGTGTGTATGTACTGTGTATATGGGTCAGCACGCACATTGTCTATTGCAGCATATAGTTATGGATACTATATTCAGTATTAAGTCTGTAAAGGAGCTTCAAACATTTGAAAGAGAGGGGAATAATAATTGCACAGAGTAGGACAGCATGTCAATAATATTCGAAGATGAAGATGGAAAACTTATCCTTAACAAGAAACACACTGACTACACCCAGGTACAAGCACAAATAGCATGCACAGGAATTCACAACTGTTCTTTCGTGGGATTCATAAATAAAGGAAAACATGTTGTTAATGTAACCTTTAATGAAGTGTTCTGGAATTAAATATTGTACAAGTTAATTAACTTTTATGAAATTCATTTGCTCAAAACCTTTACTGGTGACATTGAAAAATGTAATAATTGGTCCAATTCATAATGCATTCTTTCTCATATTCAATGCATATTTCAATTTATGCCAAGCCCTGATATAAACGCACAGCCCTGCCACAAGAGTGAGTTTTATTGACAAATATCTCATTTTTATTGGGATAATCCCTGACTATATCTTAAGTTTTGATTTGTCTTATGGCACGTTCAACATATATTATGCATACACAGGCAACTTTCCTCAAGTTTTGATGGCTTTTATCCCAGTGTTTTCCCCAAGACTGAAAACAGGCATATTGAGCGTGGCTCTCCTGGGCAGTAGCAAAGGCCTAATGTTGAATTCTCAAACTGCCATTATTTCATCCCTAGGCTATAAACACTACAGGGACCTGTACTGTTTCACAATGGCAGCATCATAGACCCAGGATAAAGTTTAGAAACAAAGATGAAGCTAAGCATAATCAAAACAAGCATTCGGAATGTATTTGTTTATAATTGGACAAAGTACCTCTCTGTGTCATTGGTCCAAATGGATTTTCTACTCTTAATTCTGTGTAGATAATGATGAACCTTGCTAAGCCCTGTTTGTTAGGTAAAAATATACAGGTAAATAAACCTTTACATTTGGGGGTTTGAACACTTAGGCAAGAAAGTTCAATTAGATGATGAAAACCCTGCAACATGAGCTTGGGATAAACAAAAATGGAAAGCCAGAAAATGAAATGTTCACCATCATAGCCTCTTCTGATATGCACAAGTGTCACCAGAAATTCCAAAAAGAGAGTTAGTTTTTTTTCTTTTGCATACCTTTAGCAGACCCTCCCCATTTTATTATAACAGTTAGTAAAACAACAACAAAGGACAGCATGCAACAGACACACACACACACACACACTACAGGGCTGCTTCATGTATGGGGACATACTGACCAGTAGCTCAGCCCAGCACAGTGTTTGGGCCCACCCCAGCATCTGGCACATTGCCAGCAACTTAGCCGAAGTGCCCCTATTACTAAGAACCCCCCTTTAAAAATGCACCAACTTTCGCTACGGAATGATTTGACAAAAGACACAATCAAGCTATCATCTAGAAATGAACACGCGTAGGTTGCGACTCGGCCATTCATGTCCACTTTTAAATTCCTTGGGCATTTTATTCAAACACATCATAACACTTTCGTAGGTTGACATCGCTCCATGTCACAATTTGCTGGCGCGTTTGAAAACATCGCTGGTCAGCTTAACTAAATATCTAAGTAATTGAAGTTACCTTGTCGAGATACGCACGTATAGGAAACATGACACTTGATAACCAGTGATTTTAAGGTAAAATAAAAGTGGCCAGTCGGGGTAAGCAAGTTTTTTTTCCTGAAGAAAGTTTCTGTGTGGGGAGCCATTTTTTCAAGGCAGTGTTCACGCAAGGCACGCTGGGACGAAATAGGTGGCTGTTCTGTTTACCACCCACCGCGTACAGCTGTTCAAAATATTCTTAGCAGATTGCCGGGGCATTTCAGCACATGGCGGCACTCAAACTTGATTTTAAAACGATCGTCTGCCATTGTGTGACTCCTTACAGTGTCAGCTTTTTATTCATTTTAGTTTTAAACAAATAATCATTGCTAAATAATGCCGCAAATGGGTTTAAAGTAGGCTTTTATTTCAATTTTGCTTGACCATGCCCAACGAAGTGGGCCGCTGTGTATTATTTGGTGACAATTACCAAAATTTTATAACAAGTTATATATCACACTAAAAATAATCAGCAATATTTATTTTATAAATAACAAATAATCGTAACTAATACATTTACACAGCTCCCATGCATGCGAGACTGCTGCTAAGAACGGCCTTCGAAAGTTGCAATATTATCGCCCACTCGCCGGCCCCAAAACAATGTCTGTCAGGAAGATATTCAGGAAACCCTTCTAGTATTAACCGCACAGTGCTTTCAGGAAATCAACCTGATTTCAAGATTTTGAATTTCGTGATTAAACCGGGGTTTTAAGTGGAGATTTTACGGTAAGCCTGATTGTCTGCAGCATTAACATAAATGTTGGTGGCCCCACCTGCCAGAAAAATAGAGAAAGCTATCCAAGATGTATAAACACGCAAAATTTTAGGCAGATAAGTCAATCCACTACTGAGATATGAGTGATTTTATCCCATAGCAGACAAACAGATGGACGCTGTGCTAAAATGGTTGCAGGTGGCACCACCAGTTTTGTGTATAATAAAGAACTATGTGAGATCTATACACATGCAAAATTTTGGCCAAATTGGCCAAACGGCTCCCAAGATATGAGCTTGGATGTCTGCAGCGTAAACTAGAATGTAGGTGGCATCACCTGTCATAAAATGAAGAAAGCTGTCCAGGATGTATAAACCTGCAAAATTTTAGGCAGATATGTCAAACCACTGCGGAGATATGAGTGATTTTGTCCCACGGCAGACAAACAGACAGATGCTGTGCAAAAAATGATTGCAGGTGGCGCCACCAGTTTTTTTGTATGATAAAGAGCTATGTGAGATCTATATGCATACAAATTTTAATGAAGATACGTCAAACCAGTGCGGAGAAATAAGCATGGATGACTGCAGCTTGAACGTGAATGTAGGTGGCGCCACCTGTCATAAAATCAAAAAAGCTATCCAGGATGTATACGCATGCCGTATTTCAGGTGAATTAGTCAAACCACTGCAGAGATATGAGTGATTTTAACCCAAGGCAGACAAACAGATTTACACTGTGCAAACATGGTTGCAGGTGGCGCCACCATTCTTTTGTGTATGTTATAAAGCTATCCAAGGGCTACATTTGTACAAAAAATTTTTCTTGATCGGTCAAACGGTTCCCAAGATATGTGGGTTTAGGTGTGGAAACAGACACACAAATGGATGCTGGGCAGACAGGAAAAGTCAGAGGTCAACCCCAATTGGTTGGGCACCAGTTCACATGTGACCCGATAATTGGTGTAAGTTTCGGGAAAATAAGTCCAGTAGTTTCAGAGGAGTTCTCTGGAAACGCATATGGCGGCGGAGGCGGAACCCGGTCAAAAACATTCCCAAAAACTTTGTCTTTGCAGATACAATAAATAAATAACATGGATCATCAACATGCCTCTGTAAGAAGATAAGGGCACTTTGAAAATGTTGAAAAACATACTGGAAACCTACACATGGGAAAAATTGCGAAGCGTCTTATTCTTGTTCTTACAGGATAGTATCACAAAGGTACAGTATGATCAGTACAGCAGAAGTTTTAAAGTCACAATGTCAGTAACAGTGTAAACAAACTCCTTTTCAAATATTCACTTATCATATTGTGTAATAATACCACTCTACTCAATATATGGTTTGAAGACAAAATGTCTTACGCCTTATCATGAATGACTATTGCAAGTGAGAAAATGACTTACCAAGAGGGCATCTTGAAACCACCATTCAAAGATACTGGAGCTATAGGTCTGAACAAAAAAAGCAGAACAATTAATTAATGTATGCAAACACATATACAGGAAGCAGCTTACACCAATAACTGTGATTTTTTTTTTAAAATTTGGATATTCATAATATATTGACTACTCTCTGCTGGTAAAAGTAAGTGCTCTTATTTCGCTATATAAATTAAACATTTAAACATTTAACTTGTACTGTACAGGTATAATCAATTATGTGGTAACACTCACAGCTTGTTTTGATCTTACTGTGGTCACTGTGAAGAACTTTAGCCTCATTCATACACACAATGTATAAATTTATTTCATTTTCTCTGGCAGAATGGCCTGATAAACTGCAAAGTGGTTAGACAAGCTGGGAAGAACCATGTGTTCATATTTACTTTAGTCCAACCAGTGGCAATCACTGGAAATTTATAAAGCTCTGACTCACGCATTAGGGCAGACATATTTTATATATGGCTCTCTGATTGACTCAAATGCGGAAGCCCATCCTTGTCTGAAAATAAAAGTGAAACATTCATAAAATTTAATGATAAAAAGACCAGCTCTAATAATTTGCTAAACAATCGTGTTGTATTGTAAAAAAAGTCCTATACTTTTTTCTTCTAAATCATACACTTCAAATCTTCAAAGGAGGTTATGTTTTCATTCATGTCTATCTGTCCTCCTGTGTGTCTTGTCTTGAGATATCTTAGAAATGGATTTCAAAGGTAAAGCTTCTGGTGCAGTATATCAGACTTAATATTTTTTGTTGATCTGAATTCAGGAATGATTTGTATGGATGTCTGACAGGTTTCAGAAAATGTTGACAAATTTGAATGAAATTTTGTCTAGCATTAGGCACCAAAGCAAGGATCTTTTTTAACCTTTTCCTGTTCAATGATTTGTATGGATGTCTGTTTAGACAGGTGTCAGAAATTGTTGACAAACTTGAATGAAATTTTGTCGGGCATTAGGCTCCAAAGCAAGAAATATTTTAACCTTTCCCTGTTCAATGATTTGTATAGATGTCTCTTTTGATAGGTGTCAGAAATGTTGACAAATTTGCCTGAAATTTTGCCTGTAATTAGGCTCAAAAGCGAGAAACTTTTTAACCTTTCCCTGTTCATAGGCTATCTAAAGTGCACTCAACACTGGCACCTAGGATTCTCTAATAGGGCAGGATTCTCTGAGGTCACACATATTGCATATTGATTTGTAGATCTATAGATTCCCATTAACCAGAAGCAAACCCTCTCTGTAGGGACTGTAGAAAATTTGGAAGAGAGGAACTAAAATCTGAGCCAGACATTACCGGTAAAGAGTATAAACAAGATCGACAGATTTTACCACGAGGTTAACAGGTGCAAAACCATTTTCCTAGATTTTCTTATGTACAGATGCTGCCCATAGCATGAACATTTAAATTATGGTACAAAACCCTTGAAACAACTGCAAGGGTATATTTTTTCTTATTTTTTTTTATGATGAGTAGAAGGTTTTCACTATTAATAAATATGTTGTGGTTTCATTTCCATACACACAGTGCAGAACATGCATAAATTTATCAAAAACCATGTTTGTTTACTCAGTCAGCATGAATATTTATTCAATGTAACAACAATAAGAATTTTAAAAATCGGCATAAAAACCTAGATACAACTTAACAGAGGATGGACTATAGTTTATCATTCTGTTGGATCATATCAGAGAACATGTGATCAATAAAGCAAGGATACCTACCCTGTGTCACCCAAGCCATGGAGGAAAATAACCTGAAAAATATAAATCAGCTATTTATAAATTAATTAATCAATTAAGCCTTCAATGAATTACAAACTGTAAATAAAGGTAAAGGTGAAAAGGTGGGGGTTTATAGTCTGATATCAGAGACGATGTCAGCCAATCCCACTTTACAATCTGCCTTCCTGGTCTTCCTGGTCTTTCGGGTCTGTTTATTCTTGTAGCTTTTCTCTGCTCCCTGGGGAGCGTACAACCCAAACTGCCATATCAGGTGCCAGATGGTTATTCATTCTACAATTTCCTGCCACTCATGACCAGTACCCATTCACTCCTGGGTCGAGATAGGGTACCCTTGTGGTAAAGACTTTGGCTAGGAGGCTTAGCACAGACAGCAGCCAGAATGGGACATGAACCCACCACCTTGCTGTCACAAGTCCAGCGCCCTATCCATTAGGCCACCACTCTGTATAATATTATGTAGAAGATAACACCTGGGATGTCACCCACTCTACCAGGGCAGGCCCTTTATACATCATTTGCAACATATTTTGTTATTTTACAACCTCACTTTCAATTTTATGACATTTTTTTTTGTAAACAAATTTTCAATTTTCAGACTGTGGCATAAAGTTTTAAATTTTATTCAGATGTGTTCACTGTGATAACAGTAGTTTGGTTGTTTTGGCAATACTGGCTCAAAATATATGACCAAAAGAAAAACTGTCCAGAATCAGAGTGGTTCAATCACCCCCACCCTGCAAGATGGGCTTGACACAGGAACACACTGATGTTCAACAAACTGATTATGATTTAGTGCCAAGAGGGATGAAATGCACATTCAGGAGAATTTAATAAATACCTCAGAGGATGCCACTCAGGATGGTGCTAGAGGAATAAGTAAAGTTGAACTTGAATGACACATGTGGATACACTTCCTTCGAGTAACATCCATGGTAAAGCATTAGCTCAAATTTAATTGAATGAAAAACTGGTGGAACTCTGTGAGAAGTAATGATGTATATCAAGGATTAACAAAGAGCTATTCAGAGAGTAGCTCCATACCCCTGTCTATTCAGCATTCACTGAAAGAATCTTCAGCAAAACTCATGGTAGATGTTAAACAAATGCCTCTAAGCTTAACTTTTGTCACAGAATGTTAGGAGGCATTGTGGGGCCCACAATGTGGGCATCAACTTTTATCACTGACTGAAGTGATTAAAATGATTATAACTGTTTGATGAGAGCAACTGAAAGAAATATATTTCTACTTTTATTGAGAAATGATTGAATTCAAAGAGGCATTGATTAAAATAAATGTGTTGACAAAGAGTAATATGCAATAACTAATGGAGCTAATTATTTTTATCAAATTGTACACTAAATGAGGGATAAATATAAGTACAGGTATAAATTCTCAGTAGAAAAACAATTTTACCAAAATCTTGAAAGAAAACAAGGGACCTATGGGTCACGTCGCTCAGCTGAATTTTGGAAAATATTAGTAACTGCAAAATATTTTTGTTTCTTATGGTTTTTCCATGTATATTACCATTTGAAAAGCTAAGAGAAAATGGCCCAGCTTAAATGAAACTCTGTAAATTATAGAATAATGGACATGAGCTAAAGCATATGGACTGTGTAATAAATGAAACCTTTGGCCTGAAACCATTTAGTGATGCACCAAGGGAAAAATGGGCTTACGGTAAGTGTCATATAAAAGTTCCATTTCGTAAACAAATAATGTGTGAAGGTAATTAATTTTCAAAAGTTACATATATGGCAATATGCGTTAAAAATTAATCCCACAAAGTTTGACCAATATTTCTAATTTTAAAAACTAGATAACTAGGCCCCACCAACTTTAAGAGATATGAACGAAATGCTACAAAGTATTTATATCTTCTTAAATCTTGTCAGTTAGCACTTTCATTAGGTCCTAATATTTTACCATATATGAATATTAGGATTAAATTCCTGAACATTTTTTTCTTTAAAAAAAAAATCAAAATAGTCCAAGTCTCAACAAAAAGAATTTTTTTCACATTAAAATTATCAGCTTTGTCTTGTATATTAGTCCTGTGTATCGAAGCGGTGGGTTCAGTGAGGGGTCTCTGTTGTTACTGTTCATCACAAAAAATGTGAAATTACAAGATTCATCTTGTTTAGAGTACAGGTCTGTCAAAAGAATGGGGGGGGGGGGAGGGGGGGGGGAAGAGAGAAAGGCTCCCTGTGGTATTTATGCTGGCAGCCTGATCAAGCTCAACAAGAGTTAGGGCTTGCCGGGAGTGATGGGATTACATAACAGCCTGGGGAGCATAGAGAGTTGCATTGAATGACCTACAGTGACCTCAGTGGACTGCTTGACAATGTAAGGGAATACAACAAGAGCCTCCAAACAAGTTCAATAACTAACCTTATTTTGCAGCTTTTATTTTTCATATTTAAGATTTTAACAGATTTAATCCTTATGTGTACATGCTGTGAAAATAACATCCACAGTACTTACAGGAAAAAATTGTGCCGTGGCCAAAGTTGGGCAAAATTTAAGGTACTGATTTTATATTTATGCTAATAACTTAAAAAAAAATTGCCAATTTCAGATCTAATTTTCCGTATACAATTGAATCTTGATTAAATGATGTTATATTCCTGATAAAAAGTCTCAGCCATCCTTATGTTAAGAGAGTAAATATATATCCAGATTTTTTACAAAGTGCATTATGTTTGGGCCTATAACTTCAACAAATTATGCAATACTGACCTAAATTGTGGTATGTACATAGGAAATGTATAGAAGAATATGAATATTTACAATTACATCTAACATTATGCCATTTTTTGGATTACCAGGTAAACAAAAGTAGGGTCATGATGCTAGAAAATACAAATACATTAAGTCTTCTAAAAAACTTCAATAGCTAGACTATTTTTTAAGCTTATACTTTCAAATTCAAAATTCATCAGATTAAATCCATATGTAAACTGGCTGTGAAAATTAAACCAAATGTACTTATAAGAAAAAAACGTGCCATGGTAAAATTAAGGCAAAATTTAAGGTACCAATTTTTTATTTTTGCTAATATTTTTAAAAATTTAACAGATTTTGATCTAATTTTGGGTATACAATTTAATTTTGATTAATAAAAGATATATTACTGGAAAAAAGTCCAAAGCTTTAAAATGTTTTGTGTTAAGTGATCAAATATCTTTCCTGATTTTTTACAAAATGCATTATGTTTGGGCCCATAATTTTTTTAAATTATATAATCAGGGTTGGGGCCAGGTACATCTGACAGTACCTAGGTACAGGTACAGGTACATGCAAAATGGCCAGGTACAGGTACAGGTACAGCATTTTTGGAAAGTACCTAGGTACAGGTACAGGTACATTTTAAAGATATACGAACTAATGAAAATTGCATAAAATTCATATAGATGAGCAATTATAAGTTATAAAAGAATGGCAGAATATATCATTAAAAAGTATTAAATGATCACTTCCTATATCAGGAAAAATATAGGCCTGGCAAATGTTAATGATTGCCTTTGGTAAATGTGATAAATGAACAAAGCTGATAAAGTTTACAGAGTTATTAATACAGAAATATAAAACTTCATAAAATGTCTATATTTCAAATCAAGTTTTGAGCTTCGGAGTGATGGTTTAAAGTCTCTGGGAGCACCACACTTTAAAGTAAAGAGGCTTAATAACCTGACTGAAAGGGAAAATCTTACAATCAATTTTACAGATTAACTTCATGACAATGATACATACAAAACAATACACAAGTTCATGGCAGAAAGTCACACTGAGGATGTTTTGAGCACCTGTATGTAATGTGTAAGCTTGGACTTTTTTCTGTAAAATGGGAAGTTCTGCTTTTGTTTGGCTTATGTTGAGTGTTCAGTGATAAAATATGTATTTTCTTTACTTCTACATTTATCCTACACCAATGTTCTTTATACGTACTAGACAACAGGTATCTACATTGGGCATGATAAAGCAACACTGTCCAAATCCTTTGCTCTGTACCCTTTATATCTGATAAAGCCACAATGAACTTCCTGTGTAGAGGATGGAGGTAGCTGGGCCAGCATGCTACTAGCCCAAGTCCACTCAAGTTCAAAGGCTGCAGGGCTGAAAGCTTAGTAATTACCCTTGCCTTGGTGCAAGGCTGAGAATTACACACCAGGTGACCCGGGCTCCATACTCAGCCTTGAGTATGTTCTTACGAAATATCGTAGCGGTCCTTCTGATGTATCAGAAGGAAAGAATAAAAGAGTAATTAAGAATAAGATGCAGCTTAAACTATGTTCACTCTACCTATATATCCTTTATATATCAGTTTCCATACATGTGGAGTCTCCTGTTTATGTTATATATGATATAACAGCATTTTATCATGAAGAGAAGAGCAGAAGACCATCACTGACACAGCCATGTTGCTGAGGCATGAACTCTGGTCACCCATGACCTGACCTGTGACCTGACCTCTGGTGTACCAGAGTAATTTATTGCTAATAAATCTATTTAAAAAATCTTATTTCATGAATAATACTTATGAGTAAATGATAATATATGGCCTTTATAAGTTTATGGCTATATCATTTAAGGTTTTAACAAATTTGCCTATGGAAGTTATGGAAACAATATTTACTATAATTTATTTGGAACAATAATCAGAGGACAACTTTTCTCATATCAATAAGGTCAAGGACAGGGTCATGTGACAAAAGATAAACATGACCGCATGGCAGGCTAAAAAAACCACAGGAGTTGAAATCTTAACAATTTCCTTATAAGGGCACTTCTACATAATTTATTTTTACTCCAGAACAGTTTATTAGCCATTATTGGTAAGAAATTTGCTAAATTGCCTCCATTTTCTCTGTTTATTTTGCAAATATCCCAATATACCCCTGCTACGCTTTTCCATAAGAGGATCCCCATAACTGAAATCTCATTTCAGTTATGAACCCATAACAATAATTACCCCTGCCTGGTTTAGGAAATAGCCCTTACAGCTATGGATGACAGCTCAGTACCTTACTTGACCAAACCAAATTTGTACCTGGAGTACCTTATACCAGGTACAGGTACTTTAGTTCCAGGTACAGGTACAAGGTACTTCCTACTCATGACAGCCAGGTACAGGTACTCTCAATTGTTAAACTAATTAGTTAAACATATGGATAAGTGTAGGACTTCCAAATAGCTCATATTTCTCAGGTGCTCAGATTGTTGTTTTGGCTCTGGAACTAGTATAATATAGGTCACATGGCCTCATTTAATATCTCCTTGATGAACATGATTCTATCAGAAATTGTGTTGATATGAAGCAGGAGATTCCTGACTTCAGTGGTTGGAATTTATAATTTATGTCCTGTTAAATGATGGACCAACAGATGTAATCAGTCTCTAACCTGGCTTCAGCAACAGTTCAGAATTCACCACGACCAATTAACATTCCAAATTTTCATGAAAACATTTCCAGCCCATTTTGATTTTTCTTGCTCTTTGCATATATTTTCATATATACATACATACATACATACATATCAGTGGTTTTGAAATTAAACAGCCTTGAAGTGTAACAATGGCTTTTTAATGGAAAACGGAGGTTTTTCCTTAATATCTCGAAGAAACGAAGTCCTAGTGACCCAATTTTTGGTATGGTAGGAGATTTTGGGGACATTTAACAGTATGCAAAATTTTGGATTCGTAGGTCCAATGGTTTCAAAACATGCCCTGTTAACGTCAGGATGGCCGGACGATGGACAAAGGACCACGACTATAGCTCAGATGACTTATAGTCAGCTGAGATAATAGAAAATCTTAGAACCTTTTTGTTAGTAAAATCCTGAATTTGTAGTTAAATGGGTTTTTCATACCACGGACATGTCACCTGTAATAAAGAACTGTGAAACATTCATTTCACATCAAATTAGAAGCCAAATCTTCAATTAATTTGGTTATCAAATAATTAAAAACTAATGGACCCTTACTGTGCAGTGATATTCTAATTTTGAAGTTAAAGGTGTTTTTCATCACAGATACCACGGACATGTTATTTATTGGGGGATGGGCTTACACCTCACCGTAAATTGATTCATGAAGACAACTATGATGTCACGGACATGTGACAGGAGCTCTCTCGGATGGTACATGTATATTGTCTGGCACTGGCAGTCCTAGAGAGACATCATTTAAAGATTGTGATAGCCACCATCAACTACTCAGCAGAATGGCATAGTGAAAACATTTTACTTCGTATTTAACTTCTTTAGTTTACTGGAGCACCTAAAAACAAATTGAGGTCAAGTTTTTTTGTTAAATTTTGACAATTTTAGAAAATTTAACAGATTATAAAGGCAGTACTTAACGTTTTGTTATCTGATTGTTTTGAAAAACTGCATATTTAATACTTATATTCTATAGTGGATTTCACATCATATTCCCCACTAAATTTTAAAAATATTATAATACTGTATATTGGTATGTAAGTTTATATTAATATTATTATATATAATTTCTATAATGGAATACAATATTATACATTAACAAGGCCTACAGGCCTAATGGGAACCTGTGCATTGGGAAATACACCTGGTAAAATACTTCAATGCTGGACCATGACTTCTCATGTATATGAACAATGCAGGTACTTAACATTTTGAATAAGAAACAATTTCACAAACATCACTGCTGAAATTCTGACATGGGTGCACACAACACAACTGGGGACCCATGGGTCTCAACGCTCAGTTGAATTTGTCTATAAGGATATTTTGAAAGAAATTTTTCAGAATGACAGCCCTGTGACCTTAACCAATGACCTTGTAACCAAAAAATCTTAGAACTTAATATCCTTGAACTTGCAGCATTAGGATTATTGTAACAATCTTTTAAAAAGTGACCTTGACCTCTGACCAGATAACCTCAAATTCTACAGGTTTCCTAACTTTGGGCAAGTAAGCCACGTGTGAATGTTGGAAAGTTCAGGATGAAAAGTTTGATTTACAGTGCATCCACAATCTTTTTAAAGATGTGGTTTCTGTGACCTTCAACTTAGCTGCTGGACCCTGAAAATCAAAATGAATTTACATATGTGGTTGGTCATTATTAAATCAAGTTTGAAGCCAGTCTGTCTATCCAAAGCAGAATAATCATCCATAAACTAATTTGTGAATGGATGGGCCCCTTTGACCTTGACCTTTGACCTATGAAGCTACCCTATATGTATAAAGATGCCCAATTTCAGGATGATATATCAAATTCCTCTATAGAAATAAGCAGGCACAAAAGTCACACACTGTGCAAATGTCGATGTAGGTGGTGACACCTGTCTAGTGAACGAGAAACGCATAAAAGACACATAGACAGGTCAAAATATTAGGCCAACACATCAAACTTACCTTAAGTCTGATGCATGGGGCTGACCACGCTTAGGTGAGAAAGGCAGTTGCCCTGAGTGAACTGTGACAAATTTGCTAGCTCAGGCTACTGCACTGAGTGAACTCATGACCTGCACCTGGCTAGACTGGGTGAACTTTTGACCTGTACCTGGCTGCACTGAGTGAACTCTTGACCTTTTGCCTAATGGGATACAGTCTGCCAAAGCTATATATAGATTGGCTCCACATGCAGCCCTGAGGGGCATGACATCCATGAGGTGATCACATGGTGCCCATGAGGTGTTCACATGTCACCCATGAGGGGATCACATGCCTTGTGCTTGGCTGCACTGACTGAACTCTTGACCTATGTCTGGCTGCACTGAATGAACTCTTGATCTATTGCCAAATCTGAAACAGTTGGCAGTTTCTTAACCTATGTAAATATACAGACACAATCTAAGCCTGTTGGCAAATCTGTTTACACATACTGAAAGACCTTGGCTAAAATGCCTTTTTTCAAGCTGAAATATTCATAAACTTTTTATCAAAATATCTAGAAAAATAAAAGATTCAGTTCTTTCATTGTTAAAAGTTAAATAATTTTGCCAAAAATCATTCAAGTAAACTTGAACAAAGGCCACCTAAGAATAATTTTTGTGCCATGTAACAGAAGTTATAATTGAAACAACAATTTTGTAGAAGAACAGTTTTGCCGTCCTCAGTTTGAGTAAGACATAATAATGGCCATGAGACCAACTTAAGTTTTTCTGATATGATTGAAAGAACCATGTCCTACAATAATTCTTTTGAAAAATTGAACGATTCAACTTGACAGTTTCATCATAAACATTTTAAGCTGAAAGAGGCTAAAATTATGAGGTTTTTGCCCATAAAAAACAGGTCAATGTAGGTGGCACATCAAAATCTGCAACTTCAAATATGAGTCATGTTTTCATGTCAACATTTCCACAATACAGGGGCGGATCCAGGATTTAGGAAATGGGGGGGGGGGGGGTCCAACCCAGGAGGACAAATGAAAATCCTAAAAAAAAGGTCATCAGGTCTGGAAAAGGGGGGGGGTCCAGGCCACAAAATTACGTCTAAAACCCCTTAAAAAAGGTTGCTTCGGGTGAAAAAGGGGGGGTCCAGACTTCTGCAATACTTGGTAATGCTAGCTTCTGTCATTTCTGAGATGAGATAACTATGTCAGTATGCTTACTTGGCCAAATGACCGTTCAAATTCATTTAACTCCACTACAATTCATCAAATGCAAACCATTTGAACAAACTTGAGAGTGCATGCCTCTGGGATCATTTCTGTAAAATATTGAACAATTTGGCTGGACCGTTTACAAGAAGACTTTTAAAGGTTTTTCAGCTTTCCCCCTATAACATCTAAGTAAATGCAGATAGCAAAAAACATAAGCTGAATCCTACAACATTTGATATGTGACAGATAATTGCATAAAATCTGGGGATGGTAGCTCCTGCAATTCCTGAGAAATTATGGGTTGATATACCGATGACCAATGACCCCCATACAAAAAAAAGGTCAATGCAGGTGGCGCCACCAATACCTGAATTTCATATAGACTCATGTGACCAACACTGGCATAAAATTTGGTGATGATAGCTCTGGCCTTTTCTGAGACTGTCATTTTAGTATGCTTTTTTAAACACTGACTAGGTGATCTTGCCAAAATTCACAGAACTTGAACCATTTGAACAAACTTGAGGGAGATGGTATAAAAGATTATTCCTGTGAAATACTGAACAAATTGGCTTGACCGTTTCAGAGGAGAAGATTTTTAAAGGTATTTTAGCTTTTTCTCTATAAAATCTAAGAAAATGCAGAATTTTTTCAGACGGCAAATTTTTGGCATTAATTTCATGATGCTATATGCTATTTCGAAATAGTATGGGTTTTAGGTATACCTGTGTTTATAAACATTACCTGGCATGAGGAATATCTAAAATCATAAATCTACATTTTTTAAAAGTTTTTAAAAAACATTCTTGTCAATATTAACCAAAGATAACCTGAAATCTAAATGTCTGGAGGCATGATGTAACGGATGCTGATAAACTGGTTCCAGGCTAGATGTATCTACTTCACACAGCTAACATATATGGTTAAATGACTCAATTCAATCTTTATTATTCAGCCATTTGGAACCATAAAAGACAATTATTGTAAGAATTATTCAGGGGATTATTCTTGTAAAATATTAAACAAATTGGCCTCAGTGGCGTCAGTCAAAAAACGTTTTGCAGGTTTATAACTCATATCAGAAAATAAAGCAAAATGGCTTAGTTAAGCTTCCAATAACTCAGCCAAAAATCACTGAACCAAAACCATTTGAACAAACTTGAATTATCAACATCTAAGGATAATTAATGTGTGAGATTTAAGAATTTGGCCCAGTGGTTTTTGAGAAGAAGATCTTTGTAGCAACTGAGCTAAAATGGGCTGTTATGGCATATGACTAAATTCAGCTTCCCATAACTCAGCCAAAAGTCACTGAACTGAGACCATTTGAACAAACTTCAGAAAGCATTATCCTAGGATCATTTCTGTGCGATATTAAACAATTTGGCCAAATGGTTTCAGAGAAGAAGTTTTTTGTAGCTGTCAGTATGATACGGGCACTGATGATCCCCGTTCAAAAAAGGCAGATGCAGGTGGCGTCACCAATACTTGAATTTCCGACATGACTCATGTGACCAACACTGGCATAAAATTTGGTGATGACAGCTCCAGCCGTTTCTAAGATCGTAATTTTAGAATGCTTTTTGCTTTTTTTAAGTTCAACTGGCTGTAACTCAGCCAAAAATCACCGAACTTAACCATTCAAACAAACTTGAGAGAGATTGTTCCAGGGATCATTTCTGTGAAATATTGGACAATTTGGCTGGACAGTTTCATAGGAGAAGATTTTTAAAGTTTTTTTAGCTTTTTCTCTATAAAATCTAAGAAAATGCAGTAAGCCAAAAAATAAGCAAATCCGATAGTTTTTTAGATGACTAATTATTTGCAGAAAATTTCTTTATGCTAACTCTTGCCTTTTTCAAGATAGTATGGGTTAACGTACAGACGACGGACGCAGCCACACCATCGCATAAGCTCACAGGTTCGCTTAAAATTTAGTAGGGAATATGAAATGAAATCCACCATATAATATAGTCCCTAAATCAAGACTTTAGTCAGGTGTATCTCAATTTCTGACATCCAGCTCCCTACATCTGGATTTTTGACAGTGTCAATGAAATGTCTCACATGAACACAAATATTGTCATTACTATAGTCCGTTCCAGTACCCCTGTCCACCTGTTTTTTCGCGATTATTTATTTGTGCACCAAAGAACGCCAAAACTGTTTGACCTTGGGGAAGAAAGAGGAAAAAGCGTAATTAACTATTATGGAAATAATAGCCTACCTTATGTAATTTTCCTGTAAACGATTTAAATCCATTTTATGAGTAACTAGTCTATTCTTAGCGACATCTTGCCACTAATCTGTTAAATGGGCATATCAGGGGATAGTGATGAAGTCATAATAGACGTGACGTACTAAAGAGGCACCAACATTCACGGTACCAATAATCAAGAGCTGCTGACCTCTGTTTACAGCGAGAATTGTATTCTTCACGTGCACGCGCTTCACTGTTACGTCACATTACTTTATATCCAAATCCAAGGAGGATAAACAATGGCCGCATATTAAGGACGGCATTAACCACGGATATATATGAGACATGTCAACCAGGCCGTAAAGTAAATAATATTTATATCTCAAGTAGGTAAGGTACCAAAAATTACGCTTTTGCCTCTTTATGCAAATGGTGCAAATTTTGTTTGCCAAATTTGTCTTATGTAGAGATAATCGCAAAAAATCAGGTGGACAGGGGTACAGGAATGGACTATAATAGTAATACCATTAGGCATTGCAGAATTTATTAATAATAACCACAGTCCACAGTATACTTCATTTACTGCAAGTCAGTGGAACTCACGATAAACAGTTCAAAATGAAGAATTTTGGCAGCTATAAGTCTATATTATGCAAGGGAGACTGTCAGATACGAATGACAAAGTGAAACGTCAGTTGTCTTACCGTGGCTGTGTGTTTGCCACTGGGTGGGATGACAAACGGGTTGGCCATGGTTTGAGATGCACTGTTGCCCATAAACCAACTTTGAAGCGCAAAAACAGTGGAAAAGAACTGCGATGTTCTCCCAGGAGCTCTCTTGAGCTGTGAGAGATGTGATGGGAGCCTTTGGAAACTGGAAATGACCATGTAAACTGACTGTTATGCAGTGGCTTGCTGGCTTTCCCAGTCACCACTGTCCTAAGTTTCGTGGGTCAATGCTGCATTCACCGCGCATGCGCCAAAGCAACCAAGCTCCAACAAACCTCCAAGTGGACGGTTTCGTTTTAGGATTGCTTTGTACAACTTATGACAGAATTTGCTTTTAGTTTAGGTCAAATCTAATTTTAAAAAATTAAATTTATTTGTGTTAAGACAATTAGGAAATAAAACTAGGATTAATTCTCTAAAGGTCCATTACTACTGTTTATTAGATTAAAATTCAGTTTAATATCTGTTTTAGATCGATGCAATCATTCTGGTTCTATTATTTTACTTTTTTTTTCATCATGCGCTGTGAAGGATTATTTCTTATTCCTCATTTATCATTCTTTCACGGCTTTTTTCTGCACTTATGGTCCGGCATTCTCCATCAGATGTCTCTTGCGGCCTGGCTTCATGACGGCCACCAGGGGGTGCACTCTTCAGTCTAGATTGGTTTCACGCTCAATACTGGTGGATAAAGAGGGAAGGGCAACATTTGATAAATAGTTCGGAATCGAAACTTTATATAATTAATTCGTTTAAGAAAGTATAAGTAATTAAAGACATGAAATATGGTGTCCCCGCCCTGGTCGTTCCTTCAGGAAAAAAGGTGACATCTTTTAACTGTTAAGCCCCAGAATAAGAACTGATACAGATTAGGCTATTAATTAGCCAATAACAAATTAAGTTTTTTTATTGCCGCATCATTTCCAGCTACGTCTGTGCTGTCCAAAATCAACATGCAATTATTTTCTTATTATATTTTTTATTATCTTTCAAAGGAAAAGAGAAAATATTGACGAATTTCCAATATAATTTACCTTTCCCCGGCGTAAAGGAAAACCCTCTGATTAATGAGCTTTAATTGTTATCCATTTTGAATTAACATCCCTGAGAGTGTAGGCCTATTAATGGCCGGTACACAAAAATCTTCAAGAGTATTATATAAAAAAAGGCACATTATCCTCGGGTAGTCCCTGTCACCATGAAAAATTTAAAGAAAATGATTCAACCATGCACTCCCCAGAACTGTTGCAGATCCACGGAGCAGACAAATGGACTGAATTATGTAGCCTTTTAGAATGTATATTTTGCAACCACGTGGCACCTGTTTACCAAAATTGTGCTCTGTCCCAGTAACCACATATTAGATCCTTTTTGTTATCTTGTCAAATTGACAAGCGGTTATATTATTTATGATTACCTCTGTGGGATTTAAAATGAAAACAAATATTATTTGAAGGGTTTGTAAAGTAACAGTTCCATATGACTCACGCGTAATATATTGATTTGACGATGCCCCAAAATATCACCTGACCACTATAAGAAGCAAATATTCTTTTTAAAGAAGTCCATGAATTTTATTTCAATTTTTCTATACTCTGAAAACCTTGTTTTTTACTTGGGCGATCGAGATTTAGGAATTTGAGTTGTTGCCTCTTGCGAAAACAGCTGGGGCTTTATTTCTCAGTTGAGTTGAGTGTGTTCAGTAAAATAAGTCAGTATTGTGTAATATTTATAGAGGTAAGGGAATAAATATAATTCAGTTCATTTAAGTGAGTAATGAGTATGGTAGGAAATATATTTGTAAATGCTAAATATTTAAACTGATAACCTTAGAGAGAAATCTTCTTTGGAATATGATTTTGTTCTGCTTGTATCGTATTGCTCAAATTGTATAATTATATGTGCTTGAAATCACGTCATTGTTCAATAAATTGTTAATATTGATCTGATTATTAGATCTTAAATTTCACGAAAGTTTGAAAATGGTATGTCCTTTGACTCTCAGTGTATTTCTTTAATGCGATATACAATGCACACCTATATGGTTTTGAGTAAATTAAAAACACGGTAACTTGATCTTAATTTTTATTTATTATTATTATATTTTATATATATTATAATATTATATTTTATAATATTATTATTAAGTTTATTAAGCTTTGATAAAGACTAATTAAGTAAGTGTACAAATATTATCATTTTAGTACGCATGATTATGTCAATTCAGTATTTGGTAAAAAGTTTGTTGTGTGCATGGTGCAGCATATATGATTTATTAAATAGAAAATGGTAAAGAGACTACACTGAAAATGCAAATTATAAGTTTTAATTTTTCAAAATTTTGACACCGTGTCAGTGGAATATCACCTCCCACACCCAGCCCTCCTCGAGCTCGCTACAACGCTACACTGGCAGAATCCCCCCTCCCCCCCCCCCCCCCCCCCCCCCCCCAACCTTTCATAAACACTCCAAAGGCATAGCCTATCATTGCATATTCCCCTGACACGGTGTCAAAATTACAAAATACAAAAATATGTTTTTTACCCCAAACCATAATGGAAATCTTTATGTGCATTTACTTAAGTTCTTCAAAACTACTCAAAATATCGTTTAAGTACAATGTTTAAGTATCTTTGACAGAGACTATGTACATACAAGCAGAGATAACAATTTTCATCAAATCATGCCTTATGCACATGTGGTGGCGGTGGTCGTACTCGAGGGACTGCCTAAAACGCGTGCACGTCTGCGTGCACGCCTACGTGCACGCAGTTTCGACTGCTTAGCAAGTGCCTAAACCGCGTGCGGCCCGATTTGCGGACAACGACGTCTGGCCAGAAAAATAGTTATTTTTGGGGGCGTTTTGTTAATTTATCTTAAGGAACTTTATATAATTTATGCGGGGAATAAAATGATTTTTTTTTTACTTTTAATATGAAGATTACAGCTGTACATCACAAGCATAAAGGATAGCCGCGACGCTGGGAGTAACGGCGACGTAACACTGCATGGTGCAACAGGTTTACTTGGAGAAAAAAGCAGTTAAGGAGTCCATCTTTTAAATTAAATGGCAAAGAGGGCGGACGGGAAGATAAATATGTAACAATTATGTTTGAAAATGACTATACTTGGAGGCAATGATCCAGTAAGTATATGCGTTGCAAATATCGTTTTGTAATAATATGCTACGTATTATTTACCCCATTTATAATTTATTATGACACCTTAATTGTGTCTTCTTTATTATTTACAAAGTTCCATGCCTTTTTACTACTTCAACGTCATGCATTCAATACTTGTAGAATAAAAGATGTAAAAACTAAAAGACAAACATTACCATTTTGAAAGTGCCTGTTTATAGTTAAAAGCAATGGCCCAATTTATATATCTATTAATAATAGCCTACCGATTTTGACATGTATATATATATACATATATATATATATATATATATATATATATATATATATTAATAATGGAATAGTTACATCTGTTATGTACCGGTACAATAGGACAGGTTCCAGTTCACATGAAATCGTAATTGTCTAAATTTTGAAGTTTGGTGCCATTTAATGTTAAATGTGGATGCCAATTTTGCCAAACATTCACTGGAATAATAGCCATAGTAATACAGAAGCTATGATTTGCTCAACCAGTCACAGGCAATCAAAACATCAAAGGATCTAATTGTTAATTCATTTTTGCTGTATGTATTTAAAATATAAGGATTAGTCATATCGCTAAAGTGACCGAGAAATAACTGAACTGTAATATATTGATTAATTAAAATGTAAAAAAATATATATAAAATTAGCTTAATCTGGGATAGTGATCTTAGATTTTACACTTATAAAAAGTTTTAGTTTTTGTGTCCATTTGGGTAGAACTAACTGACGGTATATCTGAAATGGTTCAATGTGACAGTTGTGATAAATGATTTCTTTTTCCATGTAATCTTGGATATCTAGAACTTAGTAGAAATGGTGAATTTGTCACATATGTAAATACAGTAAAATGTAATAAGAATATATATTTCACATTCAAGTTCTTGGTTGTTACATGGTCAATTTTTATTTTTAAAGCCATATTAATTATTCTAGAATGGCTAGTGTTTTAGTTGGATTGGTATACGTGGTATATGTCTCAGTAACTTGTTTTTCATAATATATTTCACTTTGTGCTTATTTTTGCCTGTTATAACAGTAATGATATTCTGTACATATTTATTGTATCACATATTTCTGTATATGTTGTGTTTGTTGTAAATAATTTTGTTGTAACCAGTATGTGGCTTCAGTTCACTTCCTAAGAATAAAGACACCCAAGAAATATTATTAGTGATAATTGTATTCTCAATATGAATTTAATAATCAAATTAGGTCTTTTATAATAATTTAAATCAAATGACTAATAATAGTTAATTCTTTTATAATTTCTCACATATGAATAGTGAAAAAATATTCATGATGAATACTGTTTATGTTACCCACATAAATTATATGAATATAATATAAACACAAATCATATATATATATATATTAAATACTATAATAGTAATAAGTTCCATCAGAAAAATTATCAAAACACATCCCACAATAACTTTTTTCTGGTCAGACGTTGTTGTCCGCAAAATCCGGCCGCACGCGATTTAGGCACTTGCTAAGGCAGTCGAAACTGCGTGCACGTAGGCGTGCACGCAGGCGTGCACGCGTTTTAGGCAGTCCCGTACTCGACAGGTTGCCCGATGCCGTAGTGAATGTCTGCCGACCGTGATGGCGTCGGTGCTGTCAAGCAACAGAGCCTCCGCCCTGTCAATCCCTGAGCATTTGTGGCTGGAGATACTCTCATTCCTCCCCGTCAAAGACCGCTGTGTGGCTGGAAGGTAAAAAGCACTGACACGTTAACAAAAGCCATAAGACGGCAGGCGTGTGGATCCGAGATTGTTTGAGCGATAATATAAGAATAAAGTGTAATGAAACCACAGTGAGCTCAGGCAAATGATAAAATTACATTTACAGACGTTTACTTCTTCATTTTTGACCTAATTATTAACGAAGTGTCTAGAGCTCCGGACACATTGCCCCAGAGCTAAAGGTCTGCACTGTTTGCACTTACACAAGACCAAGAAAATTTAATTCTTGGTTTCCCGTTACTTGACTGTCCCTAAAAAACACACCACCAACCCAAAATATTTTATTGAAAAATTCATATGCCCAAACTACCAAAAGCAGATAAGCATTGACTGATCGTTCCACAATCTCATTTTTGTATGTTAAATAATTGTTCCCAAGCATTAAACAACAAAGGAATTTGAGTATCATTAAATATGAACAAAAACTTTTACTTAAACTTGATCATGTGATATAATTTAAAATTGTTGAACAAAAAAATTTTTTTTTCTGCACAGTTGGCTGTTTTCATGCGCCCGTGTCACACCTCTAGAGGTGTGAATGACCAGGTTCTTTTAACTGCCAAACCAACTGGCTGAAACTCTTGCATATGTACTAGTCAAAAGATAAATGAGAAATGTATTTACAAAAACAAATCAATATATAAAAGAAAACACACACACTTGCTTTTCTCTGGATGGCGCTCCATGCACACAAACACTGATGATCATAATAAAAGTTCCATAACAATCACAGAAAAAAAACACCAGTAGTCCCTTTTACACTTCTCCTGATCACATGTCACAAGTGACATTGGAATGTTGCGATGCATGGCTCACCATTTGCTCAAGCTGTGTTCACAGTACAATCAGTCCACTTTTAGATACATGGAGCTCCAACCACTATCAGTCCCTCATTGGTGTACTCAGTGGTATAACTCTCAAGACACTGTTCACACAGTACTCACTAATTAGCACACAAACAATTCTATCTTGACCTAGAGTCAATGTCTTTCACAGCTGATGTCTCCTGGAAATATCCAGCTCTAGGTTACTGAATATGCTTCCACACAGCGATATCCAGTACCTCAACAGTTATGTGTTTAAATAATGTCCTCAGGTCTGTTCCTGGAGGGGCTTACGGCAGATGTATATTAGCCAGTCTGTTGGCAAAAATGCAATACTCGCTCTGAACTCGGTTACAGGGAAATCACCCTGGCCTTCCTCAGACACTGACAATCTATGCTTATAGACATCATCTGTTAGCTGTTTAACCTTTGATGCATGCAGGTCTGCCCCTGAACTACAGATATTGTCAGGCTACACGAACTGGGGCGCTGATTGGGCATTTGTAGAGAATTTTGTCACAATCACATCTTATTTATGCTTGCTGCAATCAAAAGTCCTGACAGACTTCTGGCCAGTCACCACTTCCTATTATCCCAACTTCCAAATTTACATAAATCTTAATATAGAAAAGCCTCCAGAGACAAACCCAGGAAAACCAAACTAAACAGGTGCTGATCCTTTGAAGTCTACAACAAATAATCGTTACTATGATAGAGACCTCCAAACAGAGACACCTCCCACAGAATTAAACTATCATGAAATTAACATCAAACAAGAAACAGAGACAGTTCCAATGGAATTAAACTGCACTGAAATTAACATCAAACAATACACATGTGCTCTCTAGCCAAAGTTCTCATGCTAACACCTAACCATGATATTCCATATAAATGTACAGTAGAATGTCAGAACAATCACCTGGTTATACTCCCTACTAGAACATGCAATATAATAACTAAGTCACAATCCTCTGGTGACAACCTGATGCAAGGTCAATCATTTTCAAAAATCAGAAATTTGGCAGACATGCGGAGAATTCCCTGAGATTTTCATTTTAACAGACAGGCTGTTAAACACTACGCTCTTTACACAGTGCTTTACCTATAGGGCTACTACCTATATCGTAAGGCACTGTTTGTTGTGACCTCATATCCTGAATTGCAACACAAGAGGGGAGCACTGTATTTTTGTCCAATCAGATGAGACCTTGTGCTGGAAGACAAAGCCGAGGGAGGAATACACGGAGCCAATCATATTCATTTCTTTTTGAGTGACAGCTCATCCCTCAGCATAACTGTCTGAACAGGCCACAGGCTCAGAGAGAATTGCCCCTGACGTGGTTTGCTTAGGGCCTTGCGCACATAGGATGCTCGGCCGGTGAGCTGTAATTCAAACGAAACGTAACAACAAAGGCTGCGTGCACACCTCGCTGGCTGGTTTCAGTTCTGCAGACAACAGATACATGGCTACGCTAACACCGTCATAATTTCATAATCGAATCGGTCGATGGTGCGAGAATGCGGAGGGAGCAATTTAAATTCGACCGGAAACTCATCAAGCGGCGCTTGGAGCGCAGCAGTGGGCGGAGCCAGGATGCCTGTCGAGTGTTTGTTTATTGGCATCTGATTGGCTGCTTGTCACATCATACACACTTTTATTTCAGTGGACAACGAACCGCAATCTGGTGTCTAAATATATTATAAACGGTCAAAGCAGGCAGCGTGAAAATCAGTTGCTTCTTTAGAAGCGCAAGATTTCCGCTGCCTCGGGAGCGTAGTTAAACACAGCTTAAGAGAAGTTTTTACCTGTAAATTTGAAGAGATTTAATAGGGATCATGAATATTTGTCTTATTCACATGTAAAATCTTATACAAAGCTTTGTTTTACAGCTCATATAGAAATCAGCTTAAAATCCATGCTCCCTGGGACTTCTCAGAGTTTTAGAACTTCCATTTTGCTGCCATCTACTGGGGGAGTTCTCATGCCAAAATGCCATATATATATTATAGCATTTGAAGGCCTCTTCGTCCTATAATACTAACTGATAACATTGATAACCTCATAATTTTAGCATTGTGTAGCTTAAAATTTTAAAGTTAAAATGTTTTATGATGAAACTCTCAAGCTGAATGGTTTAATTTTAACAAGAATTGACCTAGGGTAGGGTTCTTTCATTTGTATAAGAATAGGTTGTGTTCATAGATTTTTTGTAGAGTCATTGAAAGCTGAAGTTGTTCTTATGGCCATTAGTAAGCCTACAGGTATTTCAAACTGAGAGCTGCAATAGTCTTCTTCTGCAAAACTGTTGTTGCAAATTCTGTAACATTGTAGAAAAATCATTCTTAGGTGGCCTTTATTTAAGTTTACTTATATGATTTTTGGTAGGATTATTGGACCTTAAACAATGAAAGGAGATACTTTGGTAAACAAAGCTAGTAAATTTATTGTATTAACAAACTGAGCCAGCTCTTAAAGTATATAAGCAGAGCTATACAGGCAACATAAATAATTGGTTCCATATCCAGCTTATGTGTAAGATAAAGTCAATGAATAAAATATATCTGTATTCTTATTATGCTTTCAATAGGCAGCTGTTATCATTCTAAATATTTTGATAAGAAAATCTTATGAAAATGCAGCTTGAAAAAAGGATTGTAGCCAAAGTCTTTCAGTATGTGAAAACAGATCTGGCAACATGTCAAAATTTTGTCTGTATCTATAAACAGCTAGGCAGATTGGAAACTATTTCAGATTTGGCAACAGACCAAGTGTCAGTCTGGATCTATTTATAGCTTTGGCAGACTGCCAACTGTATCAGATTTTGCAAAAAGTCAAGAGTTCACCCAGTGCAGCCAGGTACAGGTCAAGAGTAAACTCAATGCAGTAGCTGCAGCTAGCAATTAGCTTTGCTTGACTTTTGGGCAACTGCCTGCCTCATCTGAGCTTGATCAGCCCAGTGGATCTGAATCGAGAGAGGTTTGATGTATCTGCCTGAAAGTTTGGCCTGTCCATGCATCTTTGACGGCTTTCTTGTATGTACACAAGACTGGTGTCGCCACCTACTATGATTTTTGCACAGTGTATGTAGTTCATACTATGTACCTGCTTATTTCTCAGGAGTGATTTGATATATCAGCCTATAATTGCATATCCATACATATCAGATAGCTTTTTCGTATACAAGACTTGTGGTGCCACCTACATTAATATTTGCACAGTGTATGTCCCTGCAGGCTGCTTATTTCTCAGGAGGGATTTAATATATCAGCCTGAAATTGGGCATATGTGTTCATTTTGGATAGTTCTGTTGTATACAAGACTTGTGGCACCACCTTCAATTTTTTGGGGGGTTTCATGCAACTGTGCACATAGTCCAAGAGTGGTTTGAAGTATCTGCCTGAAATTTTGCATGTCCATACATCTTCAATGGCCTTCTCACACACAAGACTGGTGGTGCCACCTTCAATTATTTTGTGTTGTGTACATCCATGCCAGTATTTCAGGAGTGGCGTTTGTGTAATTGGTGCTTATACTTGGGTTCAAAATGTTAAGTACTTGCATGGTGCATATAAGCATAATACCTGATGTATATACCATTGCACAGGTTCCCATTAGACCTGTAGGCCTTGTTTAAACATTTTTCTGTGAATACATACATTTTAAACTTGCTTAGGTCATGGTCAATTTAAAATCAAGCAGTTCACTTCTGTCATATAAAATTTATATATATTACTAAATGCCAGAACAATATCAAATGTTCTGCTAGGTCTGTCAGTGTGTGCCAGAGAAAAAAAGCTCCCATACATATGTGTCCAGCAGTGTCAGTGTGTGTGGTTTAAGGAAGTGCCAGAACTTTGGCCTATCCGATCGGTGTCCGGGTCCAGACTTATAGCAACACCCTATTAGTTATTAGTACATGTACTACATCATTCATATTTAAAGACATAATAACACTGCATTCATATACAAATACTTGTTATGAAAAGACTATAACAACAGCATAAAATACCAGTGATATTAATATACTATATTAACTGCTGATTTTGTTATTAAAATAGTTTTTTTTATTGATATTGTATTAATATATAAGTATCGTATAAGTGAATATATAAGTATTGTATTAATATGTTTGTGTCGTATTTATTTATTGCATTTATTATGATTTAGTTTTGATAGATTTGTGGATTGGTCTATCTGTCAATATAATCTGTCTAATTTACTCTAAGTAACCAGTCAGCATTTATTAAACATATTTTTCAGCAAGTTTATTTAAAAAAAAAAACTTGTATATTTAATATGCACAGGGAGAGACAGACAGACAGATAATTTTTATGAAATTTTGTGTTTCACAGTTTATAAACGGTATAATATTGTTATTATTTTACTGTCATGCATGCATAGAGTTAATGTGGTTGGATCTGTTCTCATGTTTGTAGAGTTTGTCGCACATGGCGTCGTATTGTACAAGATAACAAACTGTGGAGGCATGTTGACCTTCGACCCTACAAGATTAACCTCCATAAGATGTGGAAGGTGATCAGGGCACATTTCTCTGACTGTCTCCGGTCCCTGGCCATCAGGGGGTATCTGGATCCAAGTAAGATATGTTTAAAGGCCTTCCTTCCTGCATTAGGGGTTAGTTTGGGGATAGGGCTCCTTCCTGCGACCCCCTCATCCCCCCCCCCCACACACACACACATCATCAGTCATGCTCCAGCACAGTAGAGCGAGGCTGGGCGACCAGGATACCTGGCTGACTGGGATCATAGTTAATTATTAATTAACACTAATAACTTTATGTATCAGACCATAGGGACCAGGTACAGGCAGATTAATTATATATGTAACACTTGTCTCATAAAAAAAGTCACAAAGTCACAAGAAAGTTTGTGAATATACTGAGGTTTGCTTCACATTTGCGAGGTTAAAATTTTGTATGTTTTACTTTTTCTGTGTTTCAGGATGTTTCATAAACCAGAGCTTTGCTAATAGTGACCTTTCCAACTCCACATATATGCAACCTACCACCTTAGTTTTCATGTTTTACCAATTTGTCAACATTTACAAACACGTTGATAAACAAGTTCATACATCCTTCATGGAGATGTTATAAGAAATTTTCGTAATTACCCTCAGATCATTAATATATACACAGAGGAAGCCAGAAATCACATAAATTCTATTTCAAAAGGTAGGTGAATGGCCATCTTTAGCCTATACTTGTACAAAGTGGAAATAAACTTGCACCTGGTGTGATCAGTAGTGCATAAGAAAACACAGATGTAGCATCCTGCACTGCTATTTCAAATCAAGATTGTGACCAACTGTAATTAAACTTGCACATTTGTAATTTATAAAAAAAGCCATCTCCACTGATTTAAAGTTTTCAGGCATAGGCCATATAATACCTTCAGCCACACAGTCTTGTTAGATTAACAGACACATATAGATTGTGCTTATCGACACAAAGTACCAAAAAATAAAAATGATGTAAAACAGGTGGAAAAAGGGACACTGAGCCTGTAAATCAAGAGTGATTTTGCTTGGGAACTATTGTATTAAGCAACAATGAACTGATAATAGACACTGTAGGAAGTGACTTCATTAATTTAACTGATCAGAACAATTGAAAGATTATGTGAAAAAATACATGTTTGGGCTGTCTCAGGACAACATAGCTGAGATGATGTAGAAATGTAATCAAACATTGAGGTAACGAAACATAAATCATTATGTATTGAGTAGTGAAATAAAAACTTTTAGACCCTGTTGGAATATATGACTGGGGTTTTTGGCCAAGTGGGTGTTTTATTGTTTTGTCAATAAAGCATTGGGGTGCTTTATTGGACTTGATCATGCACATTTTAAGGAAGTATTGATAACATGACTCTATACCCCTAATTTTTCTCAAATTTGATTGATGAAATGATTATAAATATTATTATTGAACTTACAAAAGTTGCATATCAACATTGCTAGTAATATTAATGGCCAATATTGTTTAAAGACTATATATGTATTGAAATGCATTTAGTTTAGGAATTTATTTTTCAGACATAAATACTTTTTGAAATATGAAAATCCTTAAAGGTTAATACAGATGTTTTTGTCAATAGGTAGTGGAAACTGGAAGAAACACAGTTTGTCAGACACTATGTTGAAGGAGCTCCAGGAGCGGTGTCCAAATCTTCACACTTTCATGCTGGTCCACAGTAACCTGACCAACATTACGCTAAACTGTCTGCCAGCAAAGATACACACACTTAGCATCACACACAGCCTGGTACCTCCTGGCTGGTTCAGTTCACTCAAGAACTCCTCCCTCCTACCATCTCTCAATCATCTGGACCTCAGTCACAGCAGCAAGACTTCAGATTCTGATTTGAAGGACATAGCATCACGTTCAGATATACAGGAGCTTCGCTTGAATGGCTGCTACAGAGTTACAGAGGAAGGACTGTCATGTGTTGCCACCAAGCTGACGAAGCTCCGCGTGCTGGAAGCTTCAGAGACAGGCTTCACTGATATAGTTGTTCATCATTTGAGTAGAAATCTCACTAATTTGCATAGACTTAGTCTTAGTAAATGCCAAAAGCTGACTGATGGGAGCCTAGCCACTATTGCAGCATGTCTGAAAAAAATAGAATATCTAAATGTTACTCAGTGTAAACTGCTGACTCAGCAAGGTGTAGATCAGTGTAAGCATGTTAAGCAGCTGGTGTCTGATTTCTCAGGTTGATGATGCTGATTCTCATGGTGGTAGCAGGGTACTTCCTTCAACACATTAAAGGCAGCATGATGTTTTTTTTATACATTTGATAATAAAAATCTTGAAAAATGGCAGCATATGATAGGGTTCCCCTGTTTATCTAGACTTTCTAATTTTTCTAAAGACCTGCAATTGTGCCATTTATATGAACTTTGTCATGCAAAAATGTAAAAATCATGGAAATTTGCATCATTTGAGCTGTAAATATCAAATACTTGGTCATTACTTTGTTACCAGCTCGTGTTTCCAACTTGCATTACAAAATTCATTACATCATTAATATAGGGTATATTATCTGTCAGTATATTATCAAAATTTTCATAACTTGCATTGTATTCCTTGTGTAGTAAACAGGTCTTATGCTGTAATGGTCATCTGTATGGTACAGTGTAGGAATAACAATGTTGGTTTCTTGGTGTTTGCTGATAACATGGAAATGAATTCTGTAAATCCTATGTGAATTGTTACTATGCATGGATAGATATTTCTATTTCACCAAAGGAAATGAAAATGTAGCACTAAGTGGTATGTTCTGGATTTAATCTTTTGTAAATCAGGGATAAATATAGTTTACATACTTTTTCGTGATAGCATTGTTAAGCTTTTATATAGAATCACTGTAATGATCTATTGCATTACGTATTGAGGTTTCATTGTTGTTGTATTTGCATAGACTTCTTAAATATATATACACAACACTTCTCACAAGAATACAGGACAGTCATGAATAGAGCTTAACTCAGCACAAGCCTGGTTCGGTCTTAAAATTTACAGGTATGGTGGTAGGTGTTTGTTTCATTGAAAAGTTGCCACATCTGTCTAAAGCGCCTTTTCTATAATTGCATTTCTGCATAGGTTAATGCCATATTTTTAAAAACAATTTGAATCATATCCCTTTTCTTTTAAGTAGTTTTCACACACATATAATGAGAAAAATGATATTAAAATGAGTAGTTGAGTGCATCCTTGCATGAGTGCATAAAAGCATTACATTTTGTACCTCCCCATGTAAAGCAACTCGCATATGATTTTGTGTATTGAAGGGGTTATATTTGTACACTAGCTTTTGAACATCGCATCAGTCATAATGTTTTGGGAGATATGATCACCATACAAGATAAATGTTTGTTGTAATACTCATTAATCTTCAAGTACAAGACGATAAAGCCTTCTATTGTCTTTTGTAGTGAAGGCATCCAACATAAAAATTCAGTATAAACTTTTCACACAAATGATTATCTGTTTTTCTCTTCATTGACGTGCCTCACACACTCATTGCATCCAGCTTTGTTTCTCTTTCCCTTTCCATATTTATTTATTTATGTATATATATACTAGTATATATATATATATATATATATATATATATATATATATATAATTGTATATAGTATATATATATATATAAAATTGTATATAATATATATATATAGAGTATATATATATATATATAGTATATAAATAAAAATGAGCTGAGAATTAAAGTAAAATTTTGTATGAAATTTCTTAGGTTTTCTTTTACATTTTATATGGCTTTTGAAGAGATGAGACATATATAGTCATTTTTAAATGCAATGGTATTAGTATATGTAGATTTATATATTTGGAGCCTCAGTTAAAACTGCTCCTTTGTATTATATAATTTTGTGAATTCTAAAAATTATTGGCATTATAAAATTCATTTAAATCAGGTATTTTGTTATACATGGATATGCAATGTTTAGTAATATGATAATAATTATATTCAATATACATTTTTTATTAAGATTAGCTATAACCTTTAACTGTGATGCTTGAAAATACTGTGTTTATTATGAATATACTTGTACATCATGTTTAAATAAAAATGTGTGAAATACAAATAGTGCTAATTATGATGTTGCTTCCCTAAATTATATACACTGGTACACTCAAAATCAGTTATTCTCAATCTTGTTTGCTGATGTTAAGTTACTTTTCATGAAATGTTGCATGATGCATGATGTTGATTCCACTTTATAGTGGCAGCTCATAGTGATAAACATGGATGCCAGAAACCATAAGTAATGCTCATCTTTGGGTTACATGCCTGGGGTCATTCTAAAAAAAGTATCACTCTCAGATGTTCACAGTCAAGACTTAGGTCACCTATTGTTAAATCCTTGGCACCGTTCATCAGATACTTATACATGCAGGGTCAATAATGATTCTTGTCTAGTGTTTATTTTTGCATCCACTAGAATGCATGTGTCTTGTTTGACATTGGGACCTTTCTTGTTGCAAAATCAGATCATGACATATCGCAAACTGCTGCACTGTTAAAATATAATAGATGTCTTAAGATTTATTGGGCTGAATCATAGATAAATGCATCTGGCAGCAACATGGCCACAGTTGTTAATAGAACTAAAAGTGGTCATGAGACCAAAACACCTACTAGGATCCTGATTAAACTTTACTCTGTGCTACACAAAATTTAATGCTGTTCATCAAATCCATTGCTGGATCAATAACAGACCAACCAAGGGTAAAGCATAATACCACACAACCTGGTTTTGTAAAATTATCTCATCACATTGATGCCTAGAAAAGGGGCTGGATGTTCAACATAACTTACAAAAAAAAATTCCCTTGAAATATATACTGACTGTCATAGATTTTATTGCGTTTTGGAAATAATCTAATAGTTTGTTATGTCTATTATACTAGTTCATGAAGTTTGTATTTAGTTTTGATATCGATTCTTTTACGATTCGTAGATAATATCAGTTCTTGTCAGAGCCATCAAGTATTAGCAGTAGTTATTGTGAATAGCTAATGAAAATGAAGTCATTCCTGTTGTTTTGACTGATTAATTAATATAAATTGTGTTACCTCTAGTTACTGCCATGTAATAAGGTTCTGTTTCATTCTTATGGTAGCAGAAGCTTGAAATCACGATGTATCTTTTAATATTGTAAACTATTTTTTAAATAGCTGTATTTGCAAGTAGTATGAAGATCCATTGAGGATTATGAAATTATTCTTACCCAGAGACTTTTCAGTCTAGATGCCTTTTAGTCATCAGAGCTATAGGGATCACCCTTTGCCTGTCCCCCTTCTGTTCATCTCTTTGTTAGCGTGGCAAAAATTGTAAACACTTTACCTAGAAATTTCAACTGAACATCAAGTGAGGTCAATAAAAATATCCATGAAAACCTAAAATTAGGTCACTGTAAATCTATAGCCTCCCAAGCTATGGGGCTTGTACGAGCTCCAGTGTCTCAATAATTAAAGCATGAAATGCCCCAATCTTTGCACAGCTTATAGATCATGGACAGTTCATCAGCTGCTTAAGACTGATACTGCCACCTGTATTTAATTATGTTTTTTTTCTATTATTGTGACCATCAAATGACAGCAGTCATATCGGTTTCTCAACTGTGGTTACATCTAGTGTCTTGAAACCTAGTGTGCTTATTATCTCAATTTGGCTTTCAGATGATAAAATTCTTGTTGTGAATATAAGGCTTAAATGTCATGCTAGTCAGCCGAGTGTTGTGATCCATGGGTCACTAGTTTTATTGTGTTTTCTTTAATAAAGGAATACAATTTGAAAAAAGTAATCCATAAAAAATTTGTTTTAAATATATCTTTAATCTTTACAAACAGCTGCTGAAAACATGTTTATACACAATAGATAGGTACTGTAAATGCAAGTATAAAATTCAAAATCAATCGGAGACCTAAAATATTAATACTCTCACCAGACCTGACAGAGACATTAACTTTTTGAAGAGTTCAAATCACTCTTTACTCTGTTTCATATGTATTTTTATACCTAATTACATACAACATTAACAAAAGCAGACCACTTTCATTTAGTTTACAGAATGTATGATTCGTAACCTGATTTATAACTAATTATGGAAATGGTCTGTTTGGCACAAAAGATACACATCACAATGTGTTACCATATTCACAGAATTCCAGGAAGGAATTCTAGGAAATTCCAGGAATGAGAATCTTTCACAGCAAATTAGCAGTCAGCTTGTTCCAGGCAAGACAGGCATAATTCCCTTCACTAGAAACATGCTGACTTCTTTCCATTTTAAGATTTATGTTATGCTCTGTATACTTTCTGTCCTTTCACATAATTTAATAAAATAATGTAGTCAAGAAGGTCATGCCTCAGCTGTGAGAGCTGGGTGCTTGTCCCGGATGATCTGTTTAAGGAATGCCATTTTTTCAGAAGCTGGGAAGAATTTTCTGACAAAGAAGATATGGACTTGATGGGTCCAGAAGTTAAACTGTCTCGTTGCCTCATCCAGCTCCTCCCCATCGAATTCCTCCTCCCCAACATCCTCCTCTTCTTCTCCATCCTCCTCATTTGGTCCTGCAACAAATTTTGTTATTTCAGGTGTAAGTAGTATTCTGTAGTCCCCTCCATAAACAAACAGGTGTAGCTTATTTTATTAAAGGTCCATGCTGCTCAAGTACACAAGCAATATGGCAACCAGAAACAGACAGATAGCAAATTCAACACCTAGGCTGTGGAGTCAAAACATAAAATTACTTGTGGAACAGTCTTTCAAATCATCCACAGCTGTATTAAGTTGTATTATTATAAAGGCATCATAAATATAACCATCATAAAGTGATAATGAGAATAATTACAATCCAGTGTCAATTTGACATGGCAACACTTTCACATTTAGTTTCGTAGCGTTAAAGTTTCGTACTCTCTGTCTGTATCTCCTCCCCTGACTCTGAGTGAGTGACAGGATGTGGCAGTGACATCATGCTTTGTGTTAGCTGCTGGCCCGCTCCCGTCATCTCTGCTCCACTTTGACTGCTGATAAATGACGCGCTCTTTTTTACCTCACCCATGCTCACCTCTGAAACAACACAAAATCAGCCCAACAGAGAAATGCATTAGACTGACATTTAATCTTCCATATCTCTAGATGGTAATACAAAATAATGCATGTGGTAAATATTAATTTTGAAGTGCAAAGTGAATAATAAAACACTCCTGCTATTAGATATTTTCACCAACCATCAAGTCAGGGCTGTATGCATGATCAATGTCTCTCTATTATCAACAGTAAATGGAGTTGTTTGGTTAATTCTGAGAAGCTTAAGCAAGAATTAATAGAGTGAATTATTTGAATACACCCACACAGTACTGTTCATACAAGGATGACAGGTAGTTTAGGATTCACTTGAAAACAAACAGCAATTAAAACCCGAGTTGCCAAAATACTAAATTAAAAACAGATTTGCTCTTTTCAAGACCCGGGGGGGGGGGGGGGGGGGGTTTCAATTAAATTCTTAATTTACTGAAGTCATCATATATCTGCTTCATTTTAACTGCTGCTTTGTTTAGCAAAATTCTCTGGGTGTCACCCCCAAGGGCTGTCACAGGGCAAAGAATTGTAATCAGACCAATAAGAGCATGGGATTGCATTGTGCATCCATCTCCCCCAAGGTTTTAACCCACGATACCTTGCTCTCATTGGTCTGATTCTTGGACCTGTACTAGTTCAGAAGCAAAGGAGACCTGGAATGAATGAAGCTTATAAAGGAGTAGAGTGGATGTACCACTGCTTGTAACATGTCACAATTTTCACCTGAGAATTGATTAATGTTAACCTTTGACTCTGATAACCTCACCTGATTTTCGGGCACTTCCTGTTTGTGTATGTCTACTTGGTGGAGGGTCCAGTTCAGAGCCACCAGAAACTACTGTTGTATGTGAAGCCAGCACCTGCTGAAACATACACAGAAGGTACAAAATGAGATCATAAGCCCATATTAGGTAGGAACAGAACTGGCATTCTTGCAATGGGACAGCTGTGTGGGGCTTGGGCTATGTTTAAGAGAGACAGCAGGTTTTCTGTGAGGTGAGTTGAAATTGGCCGAGTTGACTGTAATAGTATTTGATAGATTGTGCTGGGATAGCCCCTTCATGAAATAATATCAAATAACTCAGGATTTATTGGAAAATATGGAAAATGACCCCCCTTAGGGCACACTTTGTCCTTGACAGTTCAATACTAAAACGGACATTTCTGCAGCATTGCCAGTGGAGCCTTATGACAATGGTTAAGAGCCACAACTGTCAATTATAACAAAGATTTAAATTTTGAAGATGTCGAATATTTATTTATTCCTAATTCCCTGTCCTCCAGACATTTAAAAGAGAAAAATCTATATCATAAAAAAGACTTCTATATAGGTATGATCAACTGTATGATAAAATAAAAATTATGTCTAACATTTTGTGTTACTTATAATGGATGCATCCTGCCTGGGGCCAAAAAACTATTTATATACAGTTAGATCTATACCGCACAATTGAGCTTAATCATCCAAAATATGTTAAGCTATATTTTCTGTCATGATTTAGACTTTGCCAGGAAGATACAAGATAAAAACAAGATACATACCAATATGGATTCATGAATTACAGAGGTAGCTTTTCATGTACCATGCATGATATATTCTAGTATATCATTTTTTTATATCTATTGATGCTAAAATACCAAGTTAAATGATGTATAAATCACTAACACTTGTGTCAGGCTGTTTAGAGGAAGCATCTGCTGTTTTATGGGTAGTGCCTGATGATGATGCCCTGGCCACTGGGGATGTACCGTCAGGCGTGACAGGCTGATTTGGACTTCCGTGTGTCATCTCCTCATGGCTGTCCTCACCACCAGCCTGTCAGGGAAAATGAGCGTAAAGGCCACACAAAAAATAAAATATTCAACAGATTTGCCTCCCCCATTTTTTGTGAATCAATTTTTTTGGCAAACGAGGACCAGGTCCTCTGTAATATTACATACTTGTGCTCTTGCCTTGATTCCTTAAGTTGAAATGAATCTTAAAAGTATAGAAAAATGACTAAATTTTGTGTTGATCATCTTGATCACTCTAATAATTAAGCAAATTTTTGGTTTTATCCTGGATGGGTGGCAAAATAGAACATATTGTGTCTAGACCAGTATATTAAAAACAAGCAGCCCATCAGACACGACATTCAGCTGAAAACAGAAAATGTTCAAATATATAAGAGAAATGAGACATGCATGAATGTTTAGAATGTGTAAAAGAGAAATCTGATTACTGTTACTGGAAAATTTGAGAACTCCTTGAGATGATTTCTTTCAAACTTTGCATGACAACAAGACTAACATATGATGTCCCTTCCCATGTGTTGCACATTCTGTATCTATTTTTGAAGATTCTTAGTCACTTGCCACAAATGTATTATCTTCAGCTATCAGACAATTTTAACTGAATATGAAAGTTTCCTAGCAGAACCACCGCTTACAGGTTTGTTGTCTCTTTTAATCTGCTTTATATACTGTTTTGGTTTTGTGTGTTGATAGATACAACCCAGGTGTGTCTATTTACTATACCATGACAGCATAGCTGAAGGCATGATATTGCACAAGAGTGATAACTTTCATCCAAGGAGAAAGATGAACTTATCAAGAATCACAAATAATTTTTTCACTATAAGATGACATCCTTATATTGATAATAGTTTGGTATGCTTTGTTTATGTTTTCTTTTACATCACTTGCTGCGCCTGGTGCAAGTTATTTATACTGTATAAAACCAAAAGGAAATGGTTTCAGAATGAGTCTCCCAGATACTATTATGATATCCCAGAGAGAACACTATTTTATGTATATCAAGTGTGTCTAGTACAAGAATAGACACCTTTTAATGGTGGTAGGAGTCATGATTGGGTCCTGTGTTGTATAAACATCTGGTGACTTACATGACTTGCCCTGGAGGCGTAGCCTGGTATAGATGCCATACTGTGGTCCTGTGTTAGCGTTGTACTTGGTCTTGGTGTTGTAGGATCTTTCACTACATTCTCTGTTACATATATAGGTGCACATCCCACTAAAGCTTCAAAGAATTCTAGGAACGTCATCTGAAATAAGAAATTTCAGGATCAACCTTTGGATGAAAATGATTGGGATATGTGTGGGAAGGTCTTTTTTTTATAATACACTGTGACTTAAGAGCATCTTAATTCAACCAAACAAGGATATTTTTATTTATTTTCTTATTTTTAATCTATACTCAATAAAAATCATTATATAACACACCCCTTTCGTTCATATTTCAAATTTACCGAATAACCCAAATGTTTTTTTTTTACAATTTTATTAGGTGATTCCTTACATGTACAATTTTATTATTATGTGTTGTATTACAAAAAACAGCATCAGCTAATGCCATGACATCCTTATTTAAACTATCAGATAAAAGCTGAGCCTTCAATAAAACAGCACACATGCTAATGGAAATACCTGGTAGATTCATTTACCTGCAGTTCTAGGTTAATGGCGCCTTCTTCGTCCTGTACTGCTGGGTCATCTGATGATAAAACTTCGATGATGGCACGAGCAGTCAGGTCATTGTTCACCAACTTCAGATCCTGATAAACAACATACAATAAACATATCATGACCCATTCCACAGCTAGTCTGTTACATTTCTGACCAGGCATATCAGGTAGTCTTAACAGTCTAAACAAGTGAGGATTTTTGGCTCTATTGGTCCGATCAGTTGCCAAGCAGGGTTGGGACGATATCAGTTTTTTATGTCATGATAATAATATAAAATTATCACAATATATAGTGAAATTGTAACATCAATATCTGGTGCGGGAACTCCATAAATTGTTAACATATCAGAATATTCAGTACCTTCTGCCATGTTTCTGAGACTACCTATAGGCTTGCAAAGCCATGGAGTTTCCAGAAAACATAATTCTGACAGTTTGTTGGAAACTGTCATTCTGAACATACCAATACCCACATATTTTCATACTTTGATTACTTCTATACAGGATATCATATCAGAATGTAGTTTTTATGTTTATCAAATGAGACCTAACATATCAAATAGGAAATTTTTATGCATCTGGATGACTAAGAGCATTACATTTACTCATGGCTTTCCTGACATGTGGGATGGCCTTAGCAGCAGATGACAACATGACTTCTCATCATAATACCCTAAAGTGAAACAATCACTTTGTTGGTAAGCTACTGTCAATAGTCTTACCTGCATCATGTGCAAGAACTGTCTCATCTTCAAAGTTGGTCCATGAGATACTGGCTGTAGAAAAAAATACCACACTTTTAATTTTGTTATCGGTACAAATAGTTAATCGCCTTGGCTAACATGTTAACAAAGCATTCAAAATACATTACATATAGCCTTCAAGTATTCTAAACTGCAGAAATGCAAATCTTTTTAATATTATTACTATTATTCATCAAATTTAATCTGCACTAAAACTATGAAAAGCCAGAAGATAAATCAGAAAAAAATATGTAAAAGAGAATGAGGGTTGTACCTTATACATAATAGCAAGGTAATATATAATGCAACATCTGTTATTTTTCAATTATTTTTTCTAGAACACTGAAGAAAGTATCAAATGATGTGTTAAAGCAGCTATCAAGATAAGAATGATCATCTTTATCTTTATAAATACCTTTTTGACCGTACAGAAGTCCTGGTATACTTTGTAGGCCTTGTCCAGGTGTTCCAGAGCATGCAGAGCTCGACGAGTTTCACAGTAAATATTTCCTGTGATATAAAATGTCAAAGTTTGAGCTGAATACTATTGTAGCTCATTCATTTGCTAAATTTTCACAATGCTTGCAAGGTACCAAAAGAGGTGAATACAGACAGAAAAGAATGAACTTTCATGGCATAAATATTTCCCATCATATGAAAAGTCATGTTGTGAGCTGAAATGCTTTGTGGTTAATTTATCTGAATGAATTAAGATAATTCATACCCCATGGGTGATAATTCAAAATATAGCTTAGTAAAGGTAGAAAGGGAGGTAAAGGTCCATACAGAATTATACAGGTGACAAATAACTAACCTTTGACAGTACATGCATGTCGTAAAATGTTATCAGATATTAGCTTTTGTAGACACCAGGCCAGCACTGGGGATGTTCCTCTGAAAAAGTAAAACATTCTGTTTCATAAATACTGAAATTAATCTCCTTTATATTTGGTGTAAAATAATTAAGCTGGACATGCAGGTAAAGAAGTATACTGATAGTGATAGGGCAATTTCAATGGGGCAAATGATATATTTATTATTTAAACAGATGATATATCTTTCTAAAAAAAATAAAATTAAGATTTTGGATGACTGGTGCTCAGACGGATCATCAATAGCACCATGGTGAATCAGTGAAAACTTTCATAAATACATAATGAAGAATTTTGTTTTCAACAATAAGTTTAGACACCTTTGTCTTCAGTCTTCTGTTAAATCAGTTAAATCAAGTGTTCTCTTAAATACAAATTAATATTAAGTATTATATCACATATGGATACATGCCTTGAAAAAATATGCTACAAGAAACCATGGAACCTTAAGCAAATGTCTTAAACAAGGATGCCATGTACTAAATACTACCTTATGAATACTGATCCATAGATCATTATGGAGATATTATCAGGAGCATTTAACAAATAAAATACATCAGATATACTGTACCTTATGAAACAAGCATAAGGATCTTAAGAAAAAATTAAACTTACTCATATTCCTCACTGTAGATGTGGTAAGCTAACACTATCAAATGGTTGAGGAACTGGCGGAATATGATCTTGGACTTGGGATTATGGAAGTCACAAGGTTCTGTACCTGGTGAAGCTAAAACAAATGTAAATGAAACAGGATAAAAACAAAAGGAAGGCAAAATAAAAATGAGGTGGACCAATACATTAAAGCAAGTTTTAAACATGAAATTTCTGCAAACTTTCACAATTTTATTATTCCCTTCTGTAAAATTTATTACATTCTACCTGCCTGACTAACTTTAAGCAATTTAAATTATGTTTAACAAATTAAAGATACACAAATTCAGCTAATCAGTGTATAAATGTTTTTTTTAAAGAAATTCAGATAGACATGCAGCAAGTTTCCTATGAACATAATATGAGACATTCAGGAACATGAAAACAAAAACCTAGGTGGCATTTAGATAAGCAGATAATCTGAATAACCTTGAATTACCAATGAGTTTAATTACCTCATGGTAATAAATATTGTTAAGCCTTCAGTCTCACTGTATTGTTAATAAAATAACATATGAAACCGGTTATATATTTCATGTTATATATTTTTCAGCAGTGGTTCCTTTAGTAAATGTTGTAGTGATACTGTAATTAAGTAATAATTCCTTTATTAAGTTGACAGTGATACTGTAATGTAATATTCAAAATCAGTACCTGAACTTAGTTCAAATCAATAAAATGATATTCAAATGTCTAGCAGGGAGAGTTGACCAAACTCTACAGATAGCAACTTCCTTGCAAATTCTACAGGCAGCCTGAATTTTCCCAACTCATCTAGAAAATACAAGTTGCTTCAGTTCTTGAAATATTATTTTTGACCAATACTAAATTTTCTTTCAAGGAATTTGTGCTTCAGCAAAAATTAGAAACATATCCAAGGGCCTTTTCTTTATTTGCAAAAAAATTGGGAGTGGTGAATCCATAGAACCATAAACTTTTTTAATTGCCTAATCATGATAAAATGGTTGTTTTTACCAAGCACTCTGTCCATCTCACACAGGGTGATGTCTCTGTGGTGAGCCTGGCAGTCTTTCAGCATCCTCCAGAACTGCATCTTATTCATAACAAACGTATTGTCTGGGCTTGCCTCAAAGCCAAGCCTGCTGTAGTAGCTGTACACCTGTCTCAGGCTGGTGATGTGGCGAGTAATCACAAACGATACCTGTGGAGCATAATAATATCAACCTGAGAGTGGAGAGACTGTAGATCTTTGCCCTGCTGCCATCTAGGGTGTGAAGAGTGAACTGCAATTAAATATATTTTTTCTTTTACACTGATAACTTAAATTGCATTACCCTTGAACTTTATATGCCTCCATACGCCTCCCTTTGTATGTTTTAATACCAGCTGGAAGGAAAAAAACTTTTACTGGCACTCCAATCACTGTCAAAGATGTCCAGGTTGTGCAAAAGTTATTATATAATGGGCATTTTACATGTTTTTAAGATTAAAACGTGCAACATTCTTCTCCCAATTGGAGCACACCAGAAATGGGGCTCCTTCAAACTGAATAATTTTTTTGTTTGACTAATAGTGAAGGTACCAGTACTATTTTAAGAGCCGTATGGTGCATTAAAAGATTCTTTCTCATAATTTTTTAACACAAAACCTCTCATAATTTTTAACACCAAACCTGCACTTTACCTACATTTCATGGTTGGATAATAAAAAACATAAATATGTTCAATTCATAATTTGTGTAGAAACACTAAGGATTTATACATTTATCCATTTGGGACACTTAACTTCACAAAATGAACATTAGATAGCCCTGAATATCTATCATGGTAGCACATTCAAGTTTAGTGTGGCAACAGCACAACAGGAATGGGGATATAGTCACATGGTCCTATTTATTCACATGACCTTGGGTCACAGAGCCCGGGTCACAAAGTCATGAACCTGAGAAAGAGCAGTGAATGGTTTGGCTTGTTCTGGTTGGCTCTTAGCATTATGCTAGGTGGCTTCGAAGAAACCCATTGTTTGATTTTTATATGTGTTTAAGATAAACTATAACAAAACTGACAGTATCAGTTGAATATTTTTTAATCTGTGGCCAAATAAAGACATGTTTTCCAAATGCTTCTTTTGGGACTGCTTAGGAGGTAATTTTGGCTTCATTGCAGGATTGTGAGTAAATGAGATACACAATCCCAGATTTTCCTGGCCTTGTTTGATTGTAGAAACAACAAACTCTCAGGTAACAAGCAAATTCGTGGAATTTATGTCCTCCACTTCCGCTTCTTGTTGTTTCCTGCTTGCCCAATTAATGTTTTATTTTTTATTGTCCCCTGAAGGTGTCTCCACATGTCATAGTGGCTCTGTTTTAGTTTTCATTGCCCCCCTGAAGATGTCTCGACATGTCATAATTTTTTATTGTGAACTGGGAATCAAAGGGGAATTTTTTGTTTTGTTTTTGAGCTGCTGATCATAGATTTACAGACTGACACTCCAAAACAAATCTCAACCAAAGTATGCATGAGAGCAATCACTGACCCAAATCTGGATCAAATCTGATAATATTTAGGAAAGTTATTGAATGGAAATGAAAACCTGACAGACAGACAGGCAGACACAAAAACCCAAATCAATGTCCCCCATTTTGATGAAGCAGGGTACAAAAAAAGTTTGATATCTGAATTTATATTCAAAGTTGTACAAAAGAGGCCTTCAGGGCTTTTATAGATACTACACTGGAAAAATAAATTAATAAGGACAAACCTGAGCTGCTTCTTCATCACGGTCTGTTTCTGTGAACTCGTCAAGTAGCTGGTCTATATCAAGCTGGAAGCTGGGACTGTAGGTGTTGTTACTGTCATTGCTGTGCACTGACATGGCATCTGAACACAACCAGAAACATTTTTCAAAACCAGACAGTAAAAAATTAAGGAAAATATCTATTATAATCATATCAGTGGATATGTGTGATGCATGAATCCCTTATAAAAACCTAGCAATGCAGATTTTAGATATGATTAAAAGTAAAGTAAAGTTTTCCGTTGTCTACTTGGCCTGAATGGCAGATTTGCACTGTATTATTCTCTAATTAGAAAAGATACAGGAAAATTTTCAAGATTTTCAATGCAATAAAATTAAACTATAGATGAAATATGGTCACTTTAACAATTCACTGCCATGCATGATTAAACAGCATTAAAATCAATAACATGGATTAACACTTGGCATTTTTTATTAACTATAAAAAAGGTTCTATGTATATAACAATATTATATATATTGAAACCACTCACCAAGTGGGAGTGGTGTGCGTGTTCTTATTCCGGACAGGTCAGGAGTGTATCTTCCATCCATCTGGAAATCTGGAAATTCCACAATGTGGTCCTTGTCAAAAGTGCCTTCATAGATGCGCCCATTTTTAAAGATGAACTTTCCCTGAAAATGAGCGGCATTTTAAAGTTGCTTTAATAAACTATACTTAAAACAGCCTAATACCAATTAAATATAAATGTAAATATTAGAATATTATAGACTAAACTGAATGTGTTAAATATACCATGGAACATTAGTACATAAAAATATTGTCATAAAAAGAACCAGCTTGATAACATTCTCTTTCCAGTTATTATTATAGTCCTTCATAGTACTAGTGTCCACATGTTTTTCTGGGTAATTTTTATAAACATATGAGACAGTCTAAAAATGCTGACATACAGCTTGAGGGAGCAATTCTGCTGACTGCCAGGGTGAAAAATGTCTTACCTTGCACTTAGCTGGTTTGAGATAAAAAATTCAAAATATGACAGAACTGCCAACAATGTTTGTGATATGTTTATCACCAATGAATTGAGAAATAAACCATTCCTGTTGATGACGTCAGACAATGCAATGTCCTATGCAACCGACCTTTGTGATATCTTAGTGGCATTATATTTGTTTTATGAACAGCTCTCTGAACCATAAAAATGGAAATTAAGTCTTTCATGGAGGAACTTACTGTCCAGCCGTACAAGAAAGATGCCATATTCAGGCCATCAACATGATGAAAGCAACAGGGTTGCAGAGTTCATGCTTTTAATTGGATACATCTACTATGCGATACAAATTTGGCAGAACAGCTGCATGTTTGTTTTTGGACAAAACTTGTTTGGAAAGAATATTTTTAAAACAGTTGTTGAGGAAGAACATGCAGACAAGGGCCCCAAGACGGACTATAACTGTTGTGTGTAAAGCAACAAAAAACAGTATGGGGGTATGGAGACATTGTATTATATCAGTAAACATATTTCAAATTCATTTTTTGCAAAAAAATTCCAAATAATGTACTAATGGTTCACATACCTGTCCTTGTTTCATGTTTTTGACCCACTGTCCTTCATATCTGGCTCCATTTGCATAACTGTAGGATCCAAACCCATGTCGCTGGCCGTACACAAACTCCCCATCGTACATGTTTCTGAGAGGATACTGAGATGCAGCTTTTCTTCTCAGGAACCAGATGTGCTGTCCCATGCCATGCTGTAAAAAGGTAAATCAATCCAATGCAATACATTAACTAGAGAGTTCTGCCAAATAGGTTGATTCTTTCAAGAAAGTGTCATCTTTTTTTAATTTGCTTGATATTCTGTTGCAATTGTGTCAGTAAGGTGAATTGTTACCATGAATTCCTGGGTGACTTTTCAAACAGAGACATTAACTATTAGATGATGATGTAATGAGTTGTCCTTGGCCTTGTCACTTGTGTCAGCATGTTGTGACAGTAAATGACAGTTTATGCAATTATTTACTTTATCATTCCACTTTATGTTTTTATAAAGTCTAGTGAAAATTTGCTTTGAATGAATGTTGGAGAACCTGTCCGTTCACAGGCAGGTCATGTTTGAATATTTACAACTAAACTTTGTGAAAGCATCAACACAACACTTGATGCCCCTTGATAAAATGAACTACAGAAAGTAACCACCTATGATATCCACAAAATAAAATGTACAACTAGTTCTGAATTAACAGTAATTTGAGAACAGTCTTAGAGTATGTATCATGTCAGCACTGACCTGGATGCCGTTCTCCCATTGGCCGGTGTACATCTGGTCCTCTGCCAGCCATCTCATTGTTCCCTCTCCATGACGCACGTTGTTGAACCACATCCCTTCGTATACATTCCCAGATGGATACCGACGTACACCAAGGCCATGACGAACATTATTTACAAAGTCTCCTTCATAGAAGGAAGATCCCATGCTGTCATATTCCATCCGGCCCTAGAAAGATGAATGCATAAAAGTGTGACCTTAGTAATGTACAAATAATTAAATATTACTTGAATTAAGTAAAGTAACCAATCCTACTGGCACCTGATGTGATTATGTATAACATAGAGAGAGAGAGTGAGAGAGCAAAAGTAACAGAAAAGGAGAAAGAAAAATAGAGCACACTCATTAATAACATTCTACTGTAATCTGCTGTTTTAAATCTGCATCTAGACTAAAAAAGGACCCCTGTTTCCATGCACATACTGATGTTTCAGAAAATTTTGTGGGTTTAAAATTTTGTTGTTTTGACCTGAAAAACTATTTGTTGGGTTTTTTTCAAACATTTGTGGATAAAATGTTCCTAGTAATGCATTGTATCAAAATTAATATATGAAAATGTGAAAAGACCTGAAAAAAAGCCAAAGATCATTTTTTTTTAAATCCATTGAATGTTTACACTTTTCTGACCCTTTAAATCAAATGTCAGCTTCCACAGTCCCAGTAAAAGCGACAGGCTCAATGACACAAATGACAAAAATATCGGCTGACTTTACCTGCAATTTTTGGGTACATCTCGATAGATTTTTCAGGGATAATATTCTACCTGCGGGCTAACTAGATTAACTTTGCCGCATGGTTGTTTATTTTATTTAAACATGACATTCTTTCAAACGAACAATCAAATAAGATTAGCAAGGCAAAATGACCTTTACCTATGACTTTTAGTAAAAGGAGCAAGTCCATATAAAGTGCAAAAGCACTTTTAAACAGTCACTTACAAGTCCGACACTAATGGAATCTTGATTTGTTTGCTCACCCCAAGGTGGAACTGAATATCTTTCCATAAAATATGAGTTATTTTTTTCCCTTGTGGGCTACATATCGTTTTCTTGCGTTTTATTAATCAGTACTATTTGCTAGCATGGACGATGACAGCGGGCCAACATGGTGTCATACTCATAGTTACAGGCCTAACTCAATGCTCAGGGTCAACAGACTTTCAAAAATTCTATAATAAATCTAATGATTGTTGGGGTTTTCATTTCATGGATAAAGGTTACCTACAAATTCGAAGAAAATAAAAACCCAACAAACAATTCTGAATCCACAGTATTCTATGCTGGATAAATGAGTACAGTGAAATTATGAAACCTTGGTTCATCTGTGTTCCTTTATGTATGCTGAAGGTTGTGCGAGGCACATCATACTTGCTTCAATAATGCACTGCACTTGAATGCCAGTACAACACTAAATGTTATGCTCAGTGCATGTTTAACTAATCTGAACAATATTGCAAAGGCAACACTAATAAAATTTATAATTTTTCAAAAGAATTGTTTCTTTTTTTATCATGGAAATCTAATATTATTTTTGTATTTATGTTCCTAACTGCTGCTCTTGCCTCAATCCCTTTGAAGAAATAATAAGATGTACTAATGATACAAAAGTATCATTCATAATGGTCTCTTTTGGAGTGGATTAATCAGTGTTGTTCATATGCACCATTTAAAATAATTATCACACAATATTTGTGTCCTTCCAGAAACTTGGAAAATTTCACCTTTTTTCTTGACTGGTAAATTAAAAAAAAAGAAAAAAAAAAATCATCTGCCAACTCCATATTTCTGGTCCAGGTGAATGTAGTAATTTTTTTTGGGTGTGGCCTTATTGAGTTGTACTTACTTTTCCATGACGTTTGCCAGCAAACCAGTCTCCAGTGTATGACATCTTGTTGTCCTTACAACGGAATGTTCCGAAACCATGGCGTTTTCCATTTAACACCTCTCCCTCATAAGTGCTGTGGTAAATATAACATTTTAAATAACTTAACCTGGTCATAAAGATCAAGGACTTAATATGGTACCTTTCATGGAGTGTACTGATATTATCAATACTGTTGCGCTTTGTTCATGAGGGTTCAAATCTGAGATATTCATAAAAGGGAAATAATCATAAAAATAAAATGCCTGTAAATAAGAGATCCCATCTACAAAGGTAGCATTCTTTTAACTGTGGCCTATTTGGCATCTCCTCTACCTCATCTATGCCTGTCATGTAGCAAATCAAATTATTCATACTATAACTGATATGAGATCTTTTATATTATCTGCCAATAATGGACAAGAATCAGTTTCCACTTGTCTGATGTTTTCTAGGCACCTTCTCAAATTGGTAAGATCACAGCCAATCAGAGTATTTATTGGCACATAATTTGTATTTTAAAGACCATGCAATTCATATGCCTCATTTATTAATTCTTCATTGATCTTCCCATTAAAGTCATGGTAATGAAAAGTAATGAAACATAAATGACAAAATAACCCATAAACAAACTCATCATTTTTACAAGATCCCACAGTCAGTATTTACTTCTGTCAGTAATTATTTACAATTCAACACAGACAGTGTGAAACGGATCCCTGGAAATCATACACATAGCTTATACATACCTTCCATCTTTCCATTTATACATCCCTTTGCCTGTGACATGGTTCTGTGTAAATGTACCCTGAAATATCAAAGAGTCCATAGAAATACGATCAATATGCACCAAATCTCTGGTTTGTGATTACAGTAGGAGTTTATTTTTTGTTTGAGGCAAAGAAAATATATTTGAACAAAATTAGTGTCCCAAAATGAACTGATCTATTACTCCAACATTTTAAATTAACAAGTGTTTGAGAGTAAATAATTGGTATTTGCTTTATAAAAAGTATTTATAACAACATTAAATATGATAAAGCCTACAAATTTAACAAAATCAGCTTCTGTCAATATTTTACAGCTCGTTGTAGTTGCTGCAAAATTCCACTATCAATAAATAAATATAAAATGTTTTTAATTTTAGATGAACGTTGGAGAATTTATATATATAAACTAAATAAATTCAGACCTCATAAACAACTCCATCAGCCCATGTGTAGGTTCCTTCTCCATGCATCATCCCCTCATGGAACATGCCCTGCAAAAATAAATAAAATATCATGCACAACACAATTAATGGTAATAGTACAGAAAAATATTCATAATTTCAAATAAATGCAAAACTTTGTGGGGGTAGACATATACTGGAAAACTAAAATGTTGCTTCAACATCAAACTCATTAATCAGTTTTATATCATTTATGATACTTTTTCAAATATTCTGGTTGCCTTCTTATGTGTGGAGGCTTCAAATCTGATAAATTTGTGGCTGCTGAATGGTTGTGAAGTTGAAACCACACCATTATGAATGCTTACCAGCTTAGCAAGAGTGATGATTTCAGAAGCTTCTACAAGATGGGGATAGTTGCTATCAGTTTACTATAAATTATGATCATATTAAGTGAAAGTAAGGGCAGGATTAAAAAAGGTTTCATTTATGGATGGTGCAAATATGCCATTCATGTGGATTTATCCTGAGTATAAGTTCAAAATGAATTTACAGTGCACAATTTTAGGGACAATGGGTGTATTAGTTCTCTAAAACATAGGTAGGGATAGACATGAGCAGTGGGTGTGGCATCAGTTTCTGATTTATTTTTCTTTTAACTCTTCAGTCTTTCCTGTAGGCTGTAGCTCCATCTGATGGACCTGTGAAGGCTGGAGACAGTGTCTCTGTGTGTATCATAGACATACTACTGGTTAATGACTTAATCTTACTTTGTAGGTATGGCCTCCAACAAACTCTGCTTCACCAAGCCCTTCATACAGACCACAGGCTTCATCCCCTTTATAACTGAAATAAAGAGCATAAATTAACGTAAACTTGACTTTACAGGTCATATATTTTTCTTTGCAAAGTATTCTTAAATAAGCTTAACTGACAATAAAAATTCCTCTAATATACTTCACTCCAAGAGTGGATAACATACCTATGATACAAGGAGTTTCTTATGAAAGAAAAAATAACTGGCGTTTAGTGGTACTTGTAGGAACGATCAAATATGGTGAGCAGATTTATTGAATAAAGAAACAGCAACTTATGGAGCGAATTTACAATCAGTACCTACATTTGGGACAGCTGAATAAAATATTGCTACCACTTATTGTCTTCTCTTATATTTCCTACCGCGGCGTTATCTGTTGATGAGAGACATATTATTATTCAGAAATGTGTAAGTACATGTATACATTATAAATCATGATTATCACATGAAAGAGCAGAAGTTGGTCCTCGCTGGAATCGATCCTGTACAGCACGGCTCAGTACTCGAACACTAATGCCATTACACCATGCAAGACGATGTAAATCACAGGAAAAATATCATATTATATATTATTAATAATTAATGTACCTTTCAACAATCAGTTGAGTGAGCACTGGCTCTTCGTACACCGGCTCTGGTGTGGGTTCCTTTGGCGGTTCCTCTTCTGGCGTCATTTGTTCTTCTTCTATTGGAGTCTCAACAACTTCCTCTGGGGCATCATTCTTCTTGTCATCAGTTGACAACATCGGGGAATCCTCAGACTTTCTCTGACTCTTCTTGTCCCCTCCCTTAGCTTTCTTTGGATTAGTTGCCATGTTGCTTTTGTACCGGATATTTACATCGGACCGCAGTGAAGTTGTTATAGCAACGGTGAAGTACCAAAAAATGTACGTTTCGGACATGTTCCAAATTATACATTTAATATTTAATTTATAAAAAGATTTAAGATAAAGACATCCGCTTTACAGAAACATAAATATCAAACAGTCATTAAAAATAAAATTATAACTAACTGACTTGTAACCTGCCCTGTACTTACTTGTTGCAAATTTTGAGCAGGGAGCCAGTCTAATAAAACACACAAAACCAACCCGTGACCAATCCGGGACCAAGTCGGGACCAAACTTCTGTGTCTTTCAAGGCCATTTTATACGCGATAACACCTAATTTATATTAACTCGATATCAATAAAAATGACAAGATAATTTGTCTTTCTACTGATTACGCAGAAAATGTTTAATTTCAAGTAAATTTCTAAGCATTAATATCCAAGTTATATTGAACGTATTTTTGGTCCAGGGCCACAGTCCAAGGCCTTCGGGACCCATTACGAGAAAGCCGGGACCAATTAAAACGACTGCTGTTTTACATTTACATGAAGATTTTATTGTGTTTTTTTATTTCTTTTTCATGTATGATTAATATTCATTAAACAAATACATAAAAGGTTTCAGTTAAATACATATTTGATTAAATAAGTTCAATCACACCGAGTGTTGTGAGAAGCGTTTTATTATATAGTAGGCCTACAAGGAATCATAAATCAGGTATAGTCATATGTATAGTCGACGAAAAAAAGAGAAAGCATATTTTCACCGTTTTTGATTGTATAAAGGAAACGTAATGTTAAAGATATCTGTAACAGGCACTTAGGTTATATTTTCACAGATATGACGATTTTATATAGGCCTATAAGAAACTTAAATATAACCCGAGTCTAATTGGTCTATCGTTAATTAAGAGCATTCAATCGTCATGGGTTATTATGAGGTATAGTAGAGAATCGGCATTTAGCCAGGATTTTACTATTGAACAAGAAAACAGTCCAATGTTTCATTCCACATATTCACAACAAAGTTTATATATTATAGATTGATGGCCATGCATATAGATTCCATGCTGCATGTAAATGTTAATTACTGGAAGTTGATTTTTTTAAAATTATACACATGGCAGTTCGTGAACATATCGGTAAGAAAGAGCGTGCATGGGAATTATAGCCAAATAGTTGAAATTATTGAGATAAAACACCGAGAATCAGAATATGTATATAAATTATACGGAGACGCAGGTATATATTATAAAGTTGGTTGGAAAAGAAAGAATATTTAAATTAAACTAAGAGACCGTGTGTTCAGTAAGCTTATCTTAAATCTGTACATTTACGTTGTCTGACAACCTTATATCAAGCTTTTTAAATATGAGATTTATATAAAATAATTTGCAGTTTTTCCTACAAAACAGCAACGTATAGTTGCATGCATGGTTACCGACTTATCCATTACGAGTGGTTATCGCGAGGGCAGGCTTAATTGGTTTGGCTGCTAATTAGCGCTGAGTGACATCGTTAATATAGGATCTTAAGCATGCACGTGCGTGTGCTAATGCAGATGTGATATTTACCCTATGTAGGTAAAAGTATCATTTCTGTAATTAAATTAAATTCAGCGTCTATATTAAAACTTACAATATATACTAAATGCTAAAATGTCCCTCGGAGAATAAACTCTTCCACACTAAATTTTCGACAGCATTTGACTTTGTACCATACATCCTGCAGTCCTTCTTTGGCAAATATTCGGTTCCACATGCAGTTTGACTCTACGTGCATGGTATATCTTAGAAATAAATATACCAACGTCCAAAGTCCTTAGATGTTGTTGACTTTGAACTAAACAATCATCATATATTGACACTATCCTTTGTATGATCTCTCATTATACGCATGAGAGGTTAGAGGGATCGAAGCTTACGGAATCAGAAAAAGAAATACTTTCGAGTGATAACGGGTGGCTTAATTCAGAGCACATGCGCCTTGCAAGTAAAGTAATTAATCAGAAGTATTCATAGATAGCAGGGCTGCAGGATCGAATAAACTTGCTCCATAAAAACTCTGATAGGGCAGTTTATGTAAAACAATTTAAATTATTTGCTGCTGCACCACTACCAGTACAATTACTTTATAATGGGGCTGATCCCTGGGGTTGCTTTATTACAATTGAACCGGATATCTATTTTATAGTTTGTGCTCGGTTAATTTATCATATTCAATTGGCATTCAATTGTTGTATTTATCCGACAAACAATCGCACCTGAAAGTTTTCAAACCGAAAGTTGAAAAGCAAATCTCGACTTCGATTGACTGCGCATAGTTTGTTTTCGCAAATGTAGATTTCATGCCGGCCTCTAGAAACTACATTTGCATTTTATTGCGATATATGTAAAGGAAATTGCTTATTTGGTGCTTAAATTGTTCTGATTAGGTTATTTATATCTTATTATAAATACTGGAATAAGAGTCGGTTGTTCTAAGGAAACACAGGCAAATAAAGAAGAAGGGTAATATGGGTTAATTGTTGGATGTTATGACAAAACAGATGTCGATTTTTAATTTTTACGTTGTCATGCTAAGATCAATCGAAACGTTTTGTATCTTCTATATAATTTTGTAGGCACTGAAATAATTTCTTATTGAAAGAGTAATCTTCACTAGGCTTGTAATACAGAATTAATTAGGTGCATGATGTTAGATATGTCCATATCTCGTTGCAGGTTGTAAAGATGTATGTGTCTTTCATTTTTATATAATGCACATTCAAAGAAATAATGGTGGGCATCTTCTATCAGGGATCCACAGGAAGGATTATTAATGATGTGACGTCGTAATAAGTGGTAATTTAGATTGCTACATTTCAATCTTAATCTTCTATGGTTTATTTCACATTTTCTTTTTCCACTTAAGTAGTACATAGGTGGTTTCAAGTTTCTTGGGTAAAAATGATTTTTGATTATGAACAAAATTGATGTGATTTGTTCCTCGTCTCAGGTTGTAGTAGTGTGTTGAATATGTGTTGATCAGATTGCACTAATAAATATTTATGCGATCTGACCAAAAATACGTTCAATATAAGTTGGATATTAATGCTTATAAATTCACTTGAAATTAATAATTTTCAGCGTAATCAGTAGAAAGACATATAATCTTCTCATTTATATCAATGAACCGGATCCAAAGAAAATCGAAAATATGTTGCCAGTATAGAATTAGAATCTCTTAGTATATGATTGGAGGAAAATGAACACTCTCATCACATTGGGAAAACTGAAAGTATTTTGTTTGCATCCAAACAGAAGCTTAGTAAGTGCAAACAATTATTGATGAAATGTAAAAATGTGGATATTAAACCCAAGGAAAGTGTAAAGTATTTAGGGGTCATTTTGGACCAAAACATGTCAGGTTCTACTATGGGTACATTGATAATTAGTAAAGTTAATGCTAAAATTAGATTTCTTTAGCTAAGAAAGGTATATGTACCCGGGCATAAAAGAAAAGTAAAATGTTATGCTCAGCCTTGTTACAGTCAAACTTTGATTATGCCTGTAATTCTTGGTACAGAGGACTCCATAAGATAACTTAAGGATAGGTTACACATAGCTCAAAACATGATTATTCTATACATCTTTAATTATACTCCCAGACAGCATTTAAGTGTTTCAGATAAAAAAAAACCAGTTAAAATGGCTTGATGTCTCGCATAGAGTAGACTAACTCCAAACCTCATGTTCAATATTCATCATAATGAAGCACCTTCTTATTTGTGTGATATTGTTCCTGTTAGTAATAATTACAGAATTACAGAACTGTAGGTCTAATTTATCATATAATGTTCCAGATGTTAAAACTCAAGGCAAGTAAAACTTTTAAATACTGGGCGTTAAACTGTGGAATGATCTACCAATGTATGGCTATCAAAACAGAAAAAAAAAGAAATATTTCAAAAGAAAACGTCACAAGTATCTTTTACAACAGATGGAACAATACGAAAATTGTGTATACATTGTTAAAATAATTTTAGGATGGTTATTGCTGATTTTTAGGTTGATGTGATGGTTCTTATAACTGTTGTGATAATACCAGGTGTAGCCGCCGTCTTGTAAACTGTGATCTTAGTATTGTCCACTACGGAAACAAGTCTTTTAATGGGAAGAATATTTAGTGCTCCATTTTCATTTTATTGTTTACAGTTACAATGTGGAATGGTGCTCAACTGATGTTCTGTGATTTATATATATATATATATATATATATATATATATATGTGCCCCCGAGGACAATAGGATCAGTGTCAGTCTTTCACATGCCCCCTCCCCCCCCCCCCCCGCCCCGAATCGCACAAAGCAAAATCTCGTAATCTCGTAAAGTCTCGGCTTTTCAAACCACGCCGTTAGCTTCATTCTAACCATATTTACCTGAAGATCGGGTCGCATCCCCTGAAACAGACTGTTGTGAATTTTTAGTGTTGTTTTTCTCCAGAGTTATATATATATATATATATATATATATATATATATATATATATATATATATAAATATTCTTTGATATGTAGTGTTATATATTTTTATTTAAGCCTATTCAGTTATTTTTTTAATATAATTTTTTTTAATTCCTCATGTACTGTAATATATATATGTACTGTGATATGCGGTATATATTTATACATGTACCGACAATAATGTAAATGAATAAAATAAATTTATTCAATATCGAGCTAATATAAATGCGTTATCGCGTATAAAATGGCTTTGAAAGACACTTAGCTTAGGTCCCGGATTTGTCCCGGGTTGGTCCCAGGTTTTTGTGTAACCCGCCAGATGGCACTTTTGTACCGGAAATTGAGCTGTCAAGCTGCTGGTCATCTGATCAACCCACTGCATCTGTCAACTAACCAGCAGGACCAACCACCTACTGATTGTGAAAGTATCTGTGTTTTTATCGTGCTGGTTCCTGTCCATTAATGGAAGATGATTAAAGCGATACTTGTATTCAACAACCACGGGAAACCGAGGTTATCAAAATTTTACCAGCACTATGTAAGTAGATGAATACTCCCAGTAGGCGGCGTCAGCCGGCAGCGTTCAATAGGCGACACAATGGTTAAGCAAGCTGAAAACTATTATGATTTCTACCTGCGGGTATTTTATAATGGCTCAATATTTGCTCATGGAACTTTATAACTGTAAAATTGAAATGTTTCTTTTACCTACTGTGTCATTTTTTCTGCAGTACATGCGATGAAAATTACTTATCCATGGATGTAAACATGGCCTCATTTGACCCCTGTGATTGCACGCGGTGATCCCGTGGTCAGGAATTTCCAAAAAACGTGCATACATTAATCTCGTTTGAGGCATGGTTAATTCACTTGTAATCGGGTTAAAAATGGTACCATAAGAATCCTTATATCGTAGGCATGACGGCGTTGCTTGACGATTTTTTCTACGCCAATTTTTAAGTATTTTTGATAAATTTACAAGTTTTTGGAGATATTTTTTGTTATGGATGATTTTTTTTTCAAAAAATCGTCAAGTACATTCTGGTAGAATGGAAAATGCTCTATTTGATGCTATATTTTAATTTTTAAAACACGCGGCCATTTTTTGTCTCAACGGGCATTTCCAAGTGATGTTTTGGCGCCACGGAGACGAGAAAACCGCTGCTGTCACTGTGACATTGAGGTAAGACGCATCCCCTTGCAGACACCGTGTTTTATTCAATATACAATGAAAATATACTTAGATATCTTAAAAATGTTTTTGATATTAAAAGATAAGTATATTATCTTCACATACAATCCCTTTTTAAAACAGAAATCATAAAATTTAATGGGTAAATTAAGAGAAAGAAAATATAAAATCGTCCGACATAGATGGCGCTGACAGTTTGTGGTTCATAAAATGTAGAAATTACTTGTGTGAATTGTAATTTCTGTTTGAAACATGTTGCAAATCTAATAAAAAAATTTTATGTATGGCCCAAATGAGGCAAATTAATATATAACGAGAATAAAAATTATATATATTTAGCCTTGGGGAGGGGGTTTGACATCGTCAGGTGAGCGATAATAGGAGATTTTATGGGTCAACACTAGATCTACTGTGACCAAGTTTGATTTTCACATCATGTCATAAATAAAGCATGGTAAAAGGTTAAGTTTTGGTTATAATATTAAAGAAATAGATTTATATTCGCTGTGTCAGGGTTATGTATATTTTGATTGAAAAGTTTTTATATATATTTCATTTGAATTATATGTATATACTAAATAGGAATATCAGTGAAATTTTCAAATTGTAATTTTTAATTAACAGAAATATCAACGGATAGCTTTTTATTTCAGGATCATAACTTGTGTTTACATAATTTTTTTTTATGCATATAATTATAAATTGTAAATATTGTAAAAATTATGAAATGTATATATATATATATATATATATATATATATATTTATTCAAATGATATATCATTTGCTTTTTGTACTTTTAAAATAATATCATATAAATATGCAGCAGCTTACATATCTAACCACCCCCCACTCCCCCCCCCCCCCCCCCTTATTTAACATGTTGGCAAAATTGAAGGTGCCCTATCCCTATATATATATATATATATATATATATATATATATATATATATATATATATATATATATATATATATATATATATATATATATGGGGGTAATAGTAGTGTGTAATAGTGATATGATAGGACATGACAGGTTTTTAACATAATAGGAAGAGATAAGAAATTGTAACCTGTAATTTTAAAAGTAAAATGAACCGATTAATAAATATTACTTATCTATTACAACCTTTGACGATTTTTGGATGTGTTGTATTGAAAAGGATCCAAATGTATTTAATTATACTAAACTGTAACAATCATCAATTTCATTTTTTTTGTGTTATGGGATCACTCAATCCTTACTCTTTTTCTTTTTTTTTTATTTAAACTTTTTCTTTAAGTTATATGCATGTACTAATAATGATAGCAAATATCAATATTCACATTCCTGAATAAAATTAACTTAGATAAAGAAACAGTATATTTTATGTTCAGTATTTGTGTGAATAATAGTTATTTATGACCCCCGACCTTTCATACAATTACGTTGCATAATCCCACAAGTTTCAAGAAAGTGATATATACACTCCTTTCTATTTTTTCTTTTATTACAAAAACAAATGCACAGACAAATTGACCACATAGTATGCAATAATACACATACACAACATATAAACGCCTACATTATTCTCTTAAACCTTTTCACAGTTGTCTATCTGTGTAATGACATCAATGTTTCTCCTTTCTTCTGACTTTTCAGAGCTTTCTTATTTCATGTGTGAAATTTAAATTTTTAATTTGTAACATAATTTAAAACAAATGTTTTTAAGTTCACATGAAGTCGCACCATGGCACCAGGGACACACTGTGAAGAGGCCGGAGTTTCCGAGAAGACCTGGAAGGAATGTCAAGCCGGAACATCAGGTGGTATTATTCCTTTATCTAGGTTAACTAATGGCATAGTTTTAGAATTGTATGTATTAAGGGAGGAGAAGTCTTTGTTGAAGGGGCTAGGTTGTCTGTGCAGTTATGACACCAGGAGTGTAGATCTTAGTAACTTCTGCAGAAAGGTCAGGAAACTTTGTGAGCAAAGGAGAACACTGCTCAAGAATAGAAAGAGGGATGCGGGCAAACAGTTGATGGCATTTGAAACTGCTTTGTTCAGTTTCACAGGTGAGACAACAGTTGACACTGGCAGTGATGACTTTGTGAGAGAGCTGCAGTCTACCATCAGGCAGCAGAGGATAGAGATCGGCAGACTGAACGATGCACTGCATAAGGTTGAAGCTGAGCGGGATACGTACTTGGCTGGTTTCAAGGAGGTTTCCTCCAAGAACCATGCACTGGAGATTGAAATTGCTCGATTGAATGAGCGCTACAGTGCATCAGAGTCAGAGATGCAAAGACTTCAGGAGAGGTTTGCCCAGTGGAAGCCTCACAATGCAATTAGGAGAGAGAAGCGTCATGTGCTGAAGACAAGTCAGCTACAGGAGCAGGTCACCACCTTGACAGGACAGTGCCAGGAACAGGCCAAGTTGGTTAACACTCTGAGTGAACGAAAGAGGTGTCTTGAAGACCAGGTTGAAGAGGAAAGAAGGAAGAAGCGGAATTTACAGAAGCGGATTTGTAAGATATCAAGCAAGTCTAGCGGAGACAGCAGCCACCTACAGCATCGAGTGACTGAGCTGAAGAAGGAGATACAGTTCCTGGAGAATTCTCAGTGTGAGGCAGAAGACAAGTTGGCAGAACTGTTGGATGATACCAGGCATGTGTTTAAGCATAACAGGTATGAAGATAACGTCCGGTCCTGTTACATGGAGCTTAGAGCCATGGGTGTGTCTGCGCGTAACTGTCAGGGTATTGTGCAGTGTGTACTGAACACGTTCACCGATGTTCAGGTAGACAGACTTCCAGGTGAGGCGTTTGCCCGTCGCATGAGTTTGGAATGTCGGGGTCTTGCCTTGATGCATTTACGTGAAGTGATGGAGCAGACAGACAACCTTACTCTGCATTGTGATGGTACCACCAAATATTTTCATCATTATGGTGTGTATAATATTTCACTTCCAGATGGCAGGACTCTGACGATGGGCATGCGAGATATGTGTGGTGGAGACAGTGAGGCGTATCTGCAGACCTTGAAGACCATTGTGCATGAGGTGGCAACCATCGGAGATTCTTCAGCGGAGGACAGACCGGATGTTCACAAGATAGTTATGCATGTGAAGAACACAATGAGTGATCGGCATATTGTCAACAAGAAGTTTAATAGTCTTCTGAAGGAGTACAGGGAGGAGATATTCCAGGAGCTGGCAAGTGTATATTCAGATCTCACTACTCAAGAGAAGAAGGCAGTCCTGAACATGAACAACTTTTTCTGTGGACTTCATTTTTTGGTAGGTCTAGCTACGGCAGCAGAATCAGCTCTGAAGGTATGGGATAGTTTGGTTTTTGGTGGACAAAAGGTAGGAGCTGCAGCCCTCCCTGGGAGCTACACCAAGGCTGAGTCAGGGACTACACGACTGATCAGGACCGTCTGTAAAGCTGTACACGAGCGAGGATGTCAGAAGTCGGGGATTGCTGGACAGTTCAAGTGTTTTATGGAGACAGAGCTGGGACTTCACCGGCTGCCTCTTGAGCAGTTCATCGGGAATAGATTTAACATCATATTCCGAAATGGCGCAGGTGTCTATTTTCTGTGTGATACCCTGCGAGCTTTCTTTGATGAGCACAAGCATGACAACAAGCTGTTGAGAGCTGTTCATGCTGATTTGCAGGTTGAGCAGTTCATTGCTGGAGCCAGAGCCCTTGGAGTTGTCAGCAAAGTGATTACAGAGCCATTATGGAAGGCCATTGAGGAACCAGGTCACATCAGTGGACTGAATGCAAGGTACCAGCGCTTGGTTTCGTGCTTAGAGAAGTGGATGGACGACCCATCTCCCCTGCTTACCATGTCAGATCTTCTGTTTGAAGACATCGAAGTCAAGAAGGACCAGGTGGCAGATTCACTGAAGAGGGACCATCCACGAACTGATGTCATGACCAGGCAGATACTTGAGCTTATGCTGTCAAGTTTTTTGGCTGTTTGTAAGAACCAGTTGGCAGCACATCTTGCTGGTGGGGAGCATGCAGTTTTTTCCAAGGAGCTCTATGAGGAGACCATCAGTGTGAAGAAGGACAACATTGCCCCTGAGCGTGATTTTGCATCCCTGGACCACAGCATCCTTGTTCGACCATCTCTCCACACTGTGAACTTTGAGGGAATGTTGATGTACAGAAACAACAAGGTAAGTATGTGGCTGAACAGTAAGTCAGAGACTGAGCGACAGGTATTGATGGCCGCCGTGAGGAAATGCGTTGAAACCCAGCGCCATGACAACCTAGCTAGAGCAGCAGAGCATGCTAAGTTCATTTCCCACAAAAGGAAGGTTCAATTGCAGGAGAAAGAAGATCATGAACGCCGAGCCCGCGTGATCAAGGAGGATCTCTCTGTGAAGCTTACAGATGTTGGAGGCCTCTGGACCACAGCTGAAGCACTGGAGGAGCACTTGACTAAGTTGGACTCCGATATACAGCAGCGCCGTGCCCTAGAGGTTCAAATCAAGTACCGCCGGCAAGTGTTACAGAGTCCCAACCCAGATGGTGTGCTCAACCTGTCTGCTGGAGGGTGTCGTCTGTCTGTTAGCAAGCTGAGGACCAACCTACAGAGAGTGATCGAGGCTGCACAGACCGAACATCAGTGTGTGCAAGATGAGACAGTTGATGGCGTGGATGGCTTAGTGTCAGCTCTTGCTGATGATGCTGCTCTGCAAGTGGAAAAGACCAGATTATTATGTGGGAAGAACAGGAAACAGCTCAAGTCTGGTAGGAAATCCCCCATTCCACAGATCCAGTTTGCATCTGATCTGATTGGGAAGAGAGTTCGGCATTTGTGTGAAGAAGATGGCAAGGAAGAGTGGTTCACAGGTTGGGTGGTTAGTATGGAGACCAGTACAGCTGGGCGGTCCCGTCGTTATGTCCATCAGATCCAGTATGATTGTGAACCAGGGAAGATGTATAGTTTTCCGCTGATGAGTGACCTCAGGAAAGGGGAGCTTGAATTACTTCAGCTTGAGTCTCAGCACCTGGTTGGGAAGAGTGTTAACCATAGGTTTGAAGATGAAGAGGGCAATACATACTGGTGCTCTGGAAAAGTAATGAAGGTTGACAACAAGGATACAGACAACCCACAATTTCAAGTTCAATATGAAGATCAGGATCTTGAATGGTATGCCCTGTTTGAAGACTATGCAGCTGGGGATCTCAGAGTTATAATAACTTGAATTCTTTTTTTCAGGTAATTGTTACTGTTATTTATATTGTTATTTATTTATACAACTTTGTTACTGTACATACTTGTTTTTACACTTTATATTGCTTTCACTTTATACATATAATTACTGCAGAGCCATCTTCCAACCCACTCAACCATTTTTTACATGAACAAATATTTTAATTAATTAATGCTGAGAACTATTGCAAAAATGGCCACCACAACCCACTGCAACAGCCATGCTGGGATTTAAACCCAGGTCACCTGGGGAGAGAGCCAAGCTTTTTACCACTCTACTGCCGAGGCCTACAGGAAAATCAGGACCCCAGTATACCATTCTGATGGATGGGCCACTTCAACCCACTGCCACAGCCATAAGGGGAATCAAACCTATGTCACCAGGGGAAGGAGGCGAGCTTTTTACCACTCCATGGCCAAGTCCTACAGGAACATCAGGATCTCAGAATACCATTCTGATAGAATGGCCACTACAACCCACTACCACAGCCATATGGGGAATCAAAGCCAGGTCACCAGGGGAGAGAGTCGAGCTTTTTACCACTCCATGGCCAAGTCCTACAGGAACATCAGGACCTCAGAATATCACTCTGATAGAATGGCCACTACAACCCACTACCTCAGCCATATGGGGAATCAAACCCAGGTCACCAGGGGAGAGAGCCAAGCTTTTTACCACTCCATGGCCAAGTCCTACAGGAACATCAGGACCTCAGTATACCATTCTGATAGAATGGCCACTAAAGCCCACTACCACAGCCATATGGGGAATCAAACCCAGGTCACCAGAGGAGAGTCGAGCGTTCTACCACTATCATAGATCTTATACTCGAGATATGCTCATTTGATATAATTGGTCTTTTCTTGTTATCAAAGCACAATTTCAAACAAGATGAGTACTTTTATATTAGTTTTTTTGTAGTAACTCAGTAAGGCATAGATGATTTATCAACCAACGGATTGGCAATCACTTGGCACCAGGTTTAGAATTAAAATTATGTTTTTATTCACGTCTTGTTGTTTCTTTTCAAAGAGAGTTATGCCATGGTAGGATGCATAAGAGAATGTAGCAATACATGTACATACAGTTTACATTTCAAACAACAAAGTACAACTTACCCCAGCTGTAATATTAAATTAACAATAACACAAAATGCAAACAAATGTAAACCAGCCCTTTGTAATCTGCCAGTACATATGAGCATCATTCTGGAATGGTTGGCATCTAAACCTGGAACTGAGGGGCTTATAATCTGAAAAAAAACCAGAAATGCCAAAAAGGAATGGAAACTACAGGAACTGAAACACGTTGACACAGAACGTCACAAGTCTGTAGAATATGTGAAACGTCACAAGTCTGTAGAATATGTGATCTCAAACTTGTTATATGTATATAACAACAACTGAACTGGAAACAAATATAAACTGATGTCTGAACTGGACACTGGGTGAATAAAAGCCATACACAAACTATAAAGAGAACTTGGAACACTGGAACTAAAAGGATTCATGGATTTCTTCAAACATTTGCAATTTTATAGAGGAAAATTTACATGGAGTCTTGTTAGGTGCATTCAAATAGGCAATTACATGATTTTTCACTTGGATCTAAGTGATACATGTGTTTGTTATATAATATAATATTACTTCCTCAGTGTATTTATATTGTTTCACTAGTTATCATTGCATTGGTAATTGATATGTGTTTAACATGTTCAGCATTTTACATTTTTATTCTATATGTGTTCCATATTCAACGTGCTTGCTCACTTATCCCTAACGAGGATCTGCTCAGCAGAGTTGCCTGTTCAGGTAGTTGCTCTCTCACTGCTATGCAGTGCTGAGGGACATGGCGGTGCCACTACCTCATGGCGAGTTTGTCTAGTCAGGTCCATGTAGGATGAGTGTAGTAAATTTAGTATTTTGTTCATCTGAAACATCCCTAGCTGTATAGTAATGATGTACTGATGATGCTCAATGAGTTAAGTTGGAAAGAAACTAAAATATTTTTTTTCTTTTCTGTTTCAGGAGACCCAGCCGAAAGTCAGCAGCAACTTTTGTTTCAACACGTCCAGTGCCATTTAAGTTACTGTATAACCTCATGATTTAATTTTACAGTTTTGTTGTCACAGTTGTATATTTTTTTTACTTTCCTGTTTATATTTATTAGATTTCTGGAGCCAACCTTTTATTTTCTTTTTCTCCCTTTTATTATTGTTTCATTATAATGATTTGCACCTTTCGATTTCAAGTGGTCATTGGTGCATGTAAACTCTTCATTTGCTTCAGTTGGGGTAGGGTCAGCTGTAAGGGGTGTTGGGGAGGCTGAACCCTTTTATTATTTTCTTATTTATACATTTATTTGCTCATATATATATATATATATATATATATATATATATATGTACACACACATGTGTGTGTGTTAAGTGATATGCATATAAATACATCATGGTCAGTCAGTGAATGGTTCTTTTCGGCACTTGATATTCACCGCATTCCTAGAAAGGACTTTTTGCTTTAAACTGCTATATTATTCCATTGAATTTGTACTTTTTTGCACCATGCATGCATCCCCTAACACCTTTTTTTATTGAAATAAACAGCTTATTGAAACATGAGATTGACTTTCTTCAGTTTTTAATGGTTTCGCGTGGTTTGCCAGAGCTGCCTGTGATGACCCCTCTCCGCATCTGCAAAACTGAAGCTTTATTCAAATTAGAAGCTCCTCCCATTTAGACACCAAATAATTTTTACTGTTATTAGTATAACATTGACAAAATATATTGTCTTAATGTACATTTCATAGCTCTTACAGGATTTGAAAGAATTATCCAAGTATCTTCAAATGCAAAAAAGTTAGAGACATCTGAAATATGCGAAAAATGCCTTATTTCAAGGGCTACCGCCCAAAATTTGACTAAGTCCTGAATTTTTTTTTAAATTTTTTTTAATCTGACCATACAAAAATTTGAAGATAAACATGTATTTATTTCACATTATAATGAAATTTTATGAAAGTTACATGGAATAAAAGATAAATTGTAATATATTGTACATTAAATTTTCAAAATATGGGAACCACAAAACCGGCCAGAGCCAATTTGCCCATGACAGGACAGGTGTGTCTCCCGGGGCCCATTTACCTGAAAACCTTAAAATGGCCATAACTTTGTAACCAATAAAGATAGAAACAAAATTCAAACAGATTATTGTATTATTTAGAGAGCTGCATCTGGGAAGTTGAAAAAAATAAGAGATTTGTGGATTTGAAATTTTAGTGATTCCCCCTACTCCCAGTCTCACTGACTCCACTGCCCATCACTCACCAGTGATCAAAGTATATTATCATCCTGCTATATTAATTATTAGATACTTGTTCAGAATTTGGCCTGCATGTCCACTTGGTTAGAACGGGTGTCACATAAACTGTTGTTTCCTAACAAAGGCAGATTTATCATAGTTTCCTGAGAAATTCCCATAAGGGCCATATTACAAATTTTGGCAGAACTATAGAAACCGGGCTTCAGCCTACTGCCGGTAAAACGGGTGTCGCATAATAAATTGTTTCCTGGGAAAGGCCGATACATATCATTTTCCTCAGAATTCCCGTATTTAATTTTGCTCATAGCTGGAGTTTATTATATTAGAGGGGGAGGGGTCCGGGGAACCTGGGTTCCCCGTCTGAACGGGGGTGTGGGGGCGGAGCCCCCACCTAAAGCTTAATTTTCCTGTTAAAATAGTAAATGGTTTCCCATTTTCGCGATAGATGCCTCTTCAATCGCAGATATAAATGAACAAAACTTGCTCCTGCTGGTGTCTAGTCTTCACGGCTCACTTAGTAGCGTGTAGGGCTCCTAGTCCAGAGATCGTAGGTTCGATTCCCGATTCAGGCGACTTCTGATGCTTAGTAGTTGTTTATGTTAGAAGAGTTGAGTGTAGGGACATCTACAGGGAAAAGTAGGAGTTAAAATAGGGAATGAGAGGTGACAATTTTATTTATATGTTCCTCAATACAAGCAAAGCCAGCGTTCTATAGTGGCTCCCAAATTTTTATTTAACCGTCTCATACTTGGACTGGAGTTCTTTAATTATATTACAGGAGGAGGGGTCCAGGGAACCTAAGTTCCCTCCCAACTAGCAGGGTTTGCAGGTTTACCAAACACCCATGTATAACCCATGTTTTACCTGGGTAAAACCCAAGTAAATATACATTACCTACAGGTATAAGACATATTTTACCCAGGTATTACCTAGGATTCCTTGGTTTTACCCATTATTCCTATTAATTTGAGTGATGTACTCTGCTGCAGTGCACAGCCAAACATGAGTGTGAGTGGTGACTAGCTCCTTGTAGACAGGGGTTTGCTTACATAAATAGTTGTGGATATAGCTCCTGCTGACCAATCAAAAAGAAACCAAGCTTTGGTTATACTAGATAAAACTAAATGAATTTGGGTGAAAGCTTGGGTAAATAACCGGGCAAAACCTAGGGTAAAACACTTTTAACCCAGGTTTTACCCATTGGCTTTGGTAAATTAGGTTTTACTTGTCTCATATGCAATTTCTGCGTCTTATCAGGGGTGTGGGGGCAGAAGCTCCCAGCTTACATTAAATTTGTCTATTAAAATGCAAAATGGTTCCCCATTTTCATGATAGATGGCACTTCACTTGGAGCTTTAAATGAAAATAAATCACCCCTCCTGGTACTCATTAAATAACTAGGTGATAAACCCGGTATACTGGGCTTTTTACATGGTGGGGGGGGGGGGGGGGGGAGAGATATATGAACTGAGATGTGGAATGTTGGCACATTTTTCTTATTCCAAAAGTTAAAAGGAAATATAGGTTTTTCAATGGGATACTGTCTGATTAAGATATGTATAAACATTATTTAGATTTATTTTGTGAGGCAGTGCTAGTGGCAAGAAGTTCATTTGGTATGTTTACCTTGAAGACACGACACCCTGCTAGTTTGCTAGGTCTGTTGGCTGTCCGGCAAAACAAAATGTAACAACATTTGCTCTGGATTCCTCGCCAGGCTGAACATGCTCCCATTATTATGTTATAATCTATAGTCTATAATCTAAGCGTGATAAAAAAATATTTATTACGCTTTCAGTTTTGCCAACACTTGGCCCATTGTCACCAAACTCTCTCCACAAATAGATTGGATTGATTTTAAATTTATGAGTTTTTGCCAGGGATGTAATTTTAATAATTAAATTAATGTGTAGACTTTGGAGAGTGGCCTTACATTTTAAGCCAGGTGTCTCATTCCTTGCAACTTTTTGTTAGTCACTACTCACAAAAAAATTATAATTAGCAAATGGTCATAATTGTGTTTTATTAAATTTTGTTACACATACTTTTGTTTTATGTCTGAAAATTTTATGTTAGACATGCCAAATTTTCATTTCAGCCTGAAGATATACAACAACAAATAATCAGAGAAACATTTCATCTGGTTTCAAAGAGAGATGATAATGTCTGTAACTTCCTGGAGGGTGGAACGTATGTATCATTTTGTATAATAACATGTACTGGTATAATCATCCTAGGAAATAGTGTCTGATATTAATTAGAGTAATTATGGGTTTTGAGGATACATTTTCTCATGACACAATACATATCATAATACTTTGTTTACAATACGCTAAATGATATTAGATAAATTTAGATTCAAAGTTAATGTTCACCCTTGTTGATTACCAGATAACCAAACGTTGTTGAATAAAATTAATTTCCAAATTATAATAAACATTTATTTACAAACAATCAGCGTTTCACTTAATAAGCCTTACAAAGCATTAGAAACTATTCATAAATGATGGACATGGATTTTCCTAATTCAACCAGGTATTGTTGATGTATTGATACAGGAAAATATAATGATTAGGCCATGAATTGTGATGGCTCTTAGAATCAATTCAGTTATCAAATCAATTCTTATTGAAGTAGTAAATTTCAGACTTTTTAAAAACAGGCAATTTGAGCAAAAAGGATGTTAGTAAATTTCAGTTGATAAAAGAAAAATTTAGCTCTCCCTTTGTTTGTCACCGCTATATATATGTTTCTTTGCAAGTGGATTGGACCACCAGCAAAAGTTCAAAGTATATTTAGGGCACAAACAGGGTAAAGAACTTAGTCACTGCGAACTGCTCTGTCAGATTTGAGAGCTCAAAGTGGACTTTGGGATGTTACATGCAAAAAAAATAATAATCCAAATGAATCAATTCAGAGGTTAATGATTGATAACAATTTAATCCAGGGCTTGCATTGGTTCTTTGATGCATTGTTAAACCCCTACTTATGATACTGATATGTTATCTGACTTGGTATAGCGATATATCAATGCACTGGTTAATTGTTACATCTCTAATACAAAAATCTGCATTTATAAATATGGTCTTTGATGTGTGGAAGTGTGGTTTGTTTCATTTGGCTATTTTATTATTACAGCAAATGCATTTTGACCCTGTCATAAAAAATAGTTTAATTGAATAAAATTAATGACTAAAAACTATAGGGCAATACTTAATTTAAACTCTTAACTTGAAGTTTACTCAGGAATGCTAACTGCATTTCTGTACATTTAAGATAGAATCAAGGATGGTTAAAAGTAGCAATTTACATAAATAAATATTCAATAAAGCTGACCCTGAAGAGTAATTATTACCTTGCATAAATACAAATCTCCAGTGATAATTCTGGATGGTAATAAACGGCCTAACTGTTTCAGTTGGTAGACATCATTTTTTGCTCAGCTGACTGAAAGTCATCTGAGCTATAGCGATCACTCTTTGTCCGTCGTCCGTCTGTCCGTCTGTCCGTCCGTTAACCAGGCACCAATCGTAACCGCTGAACCTAGAACCTTGTAACTTGGGATTCTGAGAGGTCCATGAAAAATCTCCTTGGAAACCAGAAATTAGGTCTCTGTTACCCATATCCTTCGAGCTATGGGGGGCTCCCAATAACCCCCCAGAATAATGGAAAATTTGATAAAAACAAACTGCAACATCTCAATAACTACAACACTGATGGTCATGATTTTTGGCATACATATTGATCAAGAGGTGTTTCATCAGTACCTGCAGACTGGTGGTGCCACCTGTATTTTTTCAAAATTTCACAATTTTTTTTTCTCTATTTTGGAGACCTTTCAGGATGTAGTTATCTGTCAACAGGGTACAAATCGTAAGGACTGGACCTAGAATCTTCATTGTTGACACACAGGGAGACCCATGATAAGGCTCCATGGACACCTGAAATTAGGTCTCTGTTACCCATATTCTTTGAGCTATGGCACTCCAAAGTACAGCTCAGAATAATGGAAAATCTGATACAAAAGCTGAAGTATCTGAACAACTAATGCAGAGATCACCATAATTGTTTTCATGGATATTGATCATGGAGTGTTTCATCAGTTTCTGCAGACTGGTGGCACCACCTGTATTTGTTCGGGTTTTTTTACGAATTTTTTCTCTATTTTTGAGACCTTTAAAGTTATGAACATCTGTTAACAGGGCACAAATCATTAAAACTGGACCTAGAATCTTCATTCTTGACACACAGGGAGACCCATGAAAAGTCTCCATGGAAACCTGAAATTAGGTCTCTGTTACCCATATTCTTTAAGCTGTATGGCTCCAAATTACCCCCGAGAATAATGGAAAATTTGATACAAAAACTGCAGTATCTCAATAACTACAACACTGATGGTCATGATTTTCGGCATACATATTGATCATGACCTGTTCCATCAGTTTCTGCAGACTGGGTGCGCCACCTCTATTTTTTTCAAATTTTTACGATTTTTTTTCTCTTTTTTTGATACCTTTAAAGATGTGGTTATCTGTCAACAGGGTACAAATCGCAACAACTGGACCTAGAATCTTCATTCTTGTCATGCAAGAAGGCCCATGAAAAGTGCCTGTGGAAACTTAAAATTAGGTCTCTGTTACCCATATCCTTCAAGCTATAAGACTCCGAAGTATCCCTCAGAATAATGGACAATTTGATACAAAAGCTGAAGTATCTGAACAACTAATGGGGAGATCACCATGATTCTTTGCATGGATATTGACCATTAAGTGTTTTTATTAGTTTCTGCAGACTAGTGGAGCCACCTGTATTTTTGTATCCTCCAAAACAAAGTTTTGTGGATACTATGTTTTTGACCGGGTTCCTCCGCCGTTGCCGCGTTCATTTCCAGAGAGCTCCTCTGGGACTTGATTTTATCAGCTTTCCAAGCTTATATCTCGGGAAAGGTTTGACTGATCAGGAAATAAAATTTATACTAATGTAGCCCTTGGATAGCTCTATAACATACACAAAAAATGGTGGCGCCACCTGTAACCATGTTTGCACAGTGTCCATCTGTTCATCTGCCTTTGGTTAAAATCACTCATATCTCTGCAGTGAATTGACTAATTCACCTAAAGTTCGGCATGCGTATACATCCTGGATAGCTTTCTTGATTTTATGATAGGTGGCGCCACCTTCATTCTCATTCACGCTGATGACATCCAAGCTCATATTTCGGGAACTGTTTGACCGATCGGGCCAAAATTTTGCATGTATATAGATCTAACATAGCTCTTTATCATACGCTAAACTGGTGGCGCCACCTGCAACCATTTTTGCACAGCATCTGTCTGTTTGTCTGCCGTGCAATAATGTCACTCATATCTCGGCAGTGGTTTGACATATCTGCCTAAAATTTTGCAGTTTTATACATCCTGGATAGCTTTCTTGATTTTATGACAGGTGGTACCACATACATTCACGTTCACGCTGATGACATCCAAGCTCATATCTCGGGAACTGTTTGACCTATCGGGCCAAAATTTTGCATGTGTATAGATCTAACATAGCACTTTATCATACACAAAACTGGTGGCACCACCTGCAACCATTTTTGCACATTTTGCACAGCGTCTGTCTGTTGGTCTGCTGTGGCCTAAAATCACTCATTTCTCTGAAGTGGTTTGACATAACTGCCTAAAATTTTGCAGGTTTATACATCCTGGATAGCTTTCTTGATTTTATGACAGGTGGCGCCACCTACATTCTAGTTAACGCTGCACACATCCAAGCTAATATCTCAGGAACCATTTGACCGATTGGGCCAAAATTGTGCTTGTGTTTAGATCTCACATAGGTCTTTATCATACACAAAACTGCAACCATTTTTGCACAGCGTCTGTCTGTTTGTCTGCCGTGGGCTAAAATCACTCGTATCCATGTAGTGGTTTGACTTTTCTGCCTAAAATTTTGCATATGTATACAACTTGGACAGCTTTCTGGATTTGTGGTAGGTTGCACAACCTACATACACATTTAGGCTGCAGACATCCATGCTTATATGCAACATACCTCACTCTGTTTCCCCTTGCCACTCAATCCATGCCTCACTTCACTCTGATTTTGGCAGATACACGTAGTCACTTGTCGGCTACCCGTATTCTAGTTTTTTAAGTTAACACATTTTTTCTCTATTTTTCAGATATATAAATACAGACTAAATCTTGGCCTGTTGGTTAATCTGTTTGATGCTTCAGTTGAATGGGTATCTACCATTCTGATGATAAAATTTCCTTTTGTGAATCTCTTCCCAGTCAGCTGAGAGTCATAACCCATGGGTCACTTGTTTTATTATGTTTACTTTAATGCTTTTCATGTTCATTGTCTGTTTTATTGTTTTCTTTATTTGAATGATAAAATAAAGACTTGAATATGGTTAAAGCTTAACACAATTGTGTATTATGTGAGTGCTGTATGTGATATGGTATATCTCTTTGTGTTACAGGCTGATTGGTGGGTCAGATTATAAGCTGATATACAGGCATTATGCTACATTGTACTTCGTCTTTTGTGTGGACTCCTCAGAGAGTGAACTGGGCATACTGGATTTGATTCAGGTGAGTAAATAGATGTTAACACTACAGGAGCTGAATATTTGTATCTGTGAAAACAAAGTTTTGTGGATACTATGTTTTTGACAGGGTTCCTTCACCACTGCGTTTGTTTATTGAGAACTTGTCCGAGACCCTTGGACCAATTTTTCTGAAACTTGGCATAATTATTTGCTCACCTATGTAGTTTTGCCTAACAAAGACTGGTGGTGCCACCTGCAGTCCTTATTCTGCAGTTTGAATCTGGGTGTCTTTTTGATAAAGGCCCATATCTTAGGAGTGGTTCAGTGTATTGAGCTGATCTTTTGCATGTCCTAGATTGTGGATCTCTCCAATTGGTGTCATCAAGGCTGGTGGTGCCTCCTACAATGATTTTTATGTGGTGTCCATCCATGTGTTTGCAATATTTTCATTTTAGTGATTGGTTTAACATATTGGGCTGAAATTGTGCATGTCGATAGATCTTGGATACCTCCATCTTGTATCCAAGACTGGTGGAACCATCTGCAATTTTTTTTCGTGTGCCTTCCATTCGTACTTTCGCCTTAAGTGAAACTTGATGATATCTTAAGAGTGGTACAATGTATTTGGTCTGAAATTTGGCATGTCCATCCATCTTGGAGAATTTTAGCATAGACCAGACAAGTGGTGCCACTTACTTACCCCTTTTTGTACATTAATGCCCTTTTCTCAGGAGCAATTTGCCGTATTGGCCTGAAATTGTGCCTCTCCATAGATCTTGGAAACCTCCATCTCATACTCAATGCTGGTGGCACCATCTGTAATCTTTTTTGCATGGCGTCCAGGTAAAAATTTGCTTATACGTGACAGGGTTGGGTTTTAGGCTGCCCAAAACCTGTTTTCTGCAGGGCAGAGCCTAAAACCTGCCTTTAACTGCCTAAAATAGGTTATAACCTGCCTAAAACTGCCTTTAACTGCCTAAAACTTTTATTACCCTCACCTATGACTTGCAGTTTAACTATGTTTTATAATTACACAGCTAAATGCATTACAGAAATATGCTCAACAAATTAAAAGTGAGGAACATTTAATTCAAACTAAAAAAATAAACCAAGATACAAACAAAAGCAACAAATGAATACAACACTACTTCAGGTTTTCCAAATGACAGTTTTAGCTTGTATACCAAAATCATGTTCTAAGGTCTCCCACCTCCATTACTGCCAATTTATAAATAAATGCTAAAACTGTGAGCTTATAATCAGATTCTTTGATTGGCTTTTTGATCATAAGGGATTAAAGTTTGTGATATATGCTTAAGAAGTTTTTCCCAAGTTCAAAAATTGTTCCATTTACACTGATGAATATAGTCCTTTATACTGTAGTCTCACTAACATAACATGTATGTTTTGAATGCCTGTAGCTTCAAATGGCAAAAAGCAAAAGATTGATTTTATAAATAATAAAAATCTTTTATGCTAGCCATAAACTAAAATATGATAATATGATGAATATCTTTTACATTATCTGATAATGAACAAGAATTTCCACTAATTGTTTATTTCCTTCGCTAGGTCATCCATTGTCAAATTTTTAGATTTTGTGCACATATTTATTGTCTATATAATGATGGAAATGCTCTGTAAACTGTACGATAAGATTGTGAAAATGGACCCTCATGAAACATTATAATTTGTATAAAACTGAAAAATGCTAAAATATATTGCAGTGAATATGTTGCAAACCACAGAATATTCATTATCATTTTTGGGCCATGTTCAACCTAAAGGCCTGAGAAACCCACATGTCATGGTCAGGGGCCCTGACTACAATACTCTGTAAAATGTTTGACTCAAGAACAGTTTTCAGGGCAATGGCTTTCATGGCATCATCCTCGTCATGTATGAAAGTTCACATGAACATCTACTAGTACACAGTAGTAGCCTAGTAGGACTTGACCATTGGGTCTTATTACCCCATCACCTTGATAAATAGTAATTAACCTGTCTAATCAAGCATGCCTCTCCCCCCCCCCCCTGATACCCTACCTTACACTAAGTTACAAGAGGTATATTGGAGGCTCTGTTACATAATTCCAGGTAGCAGGGCACTCATAAGAAACCCAAAGGGTCCTGATAATAACATACATTGGCCAATGAAACTGTGCCACACAAACATGGTCTCATGCTCAAGAAACCTATACAGGCTCTTTGAAGACTGCATGATGCCAGCCAACGGGAAATCATGCATTACTTGTAATACCTGAAACCTTCCAGAAGCCCAGCAAAGCCTTGTGACTGCATCACCCCAGCCAGTTTGGTAGTTTAATAGATCTTTAAGTAAAAAAATTAATCAAATATAGGTTTTAGGCACTTTTGGTGCCTAAAACCTGCCCAAAACCTGTTTTAGGCGGGGCAGTTTTAACCAGGTAAAAACCTATGGTTAAAACCTTCCTGCCTAAAACTTGCCAACCCTGATACGTGAGGAGTGGTTCAATGTATTGGTCTGAAATATGGGATGTTTATGTGGATAGCTTTGTGGTAGACCAGACAGGTGGCGCCATCTGCTGTTCTTTTTTTATCGAATACATCTATGTTCTTTATCTCAGTAGTGGATTGGTGTCTCAGCCTGAAATCTTGCATGGTGTATTAATCTGTAGATCTGTTTTTCGTGAAAATTGCATATATATATGAGAAGTTTAATTGGCATCACTGATGCCACTCATGTCAGGAACATTCCATGCCTTACTTTACCCATGCATCTGTGATATGGCAGAAACATGTAGTGCACATAGTGCATTTATTCCTTTGCCTAGCCAAACATTGTCTTTTATTAAAGAAAATGAACTGTACACTTGTACTCTGCTTATTTCTTTCTGCAAGCAGATAACAATAGGCATTTTCTGAGAGTGCATAGCAGGGAATCAGTTCACATATATTTTTTCCAGAATCACATATAATGATTCAGAGTTTATCATGTCCACTTGAAAGTTACATATTGGTTAACAAGGGCTGGATAGCTAGATGGAATAAATGTGTTTACAAGAATGTCAGTGCTGAATACCACAAGAACCAAAACCATATTTTGTTCATCAGATCTTTTTGGAATTTGCACATACATTTTCTCATGTTTTGTTACTGACTGTATACCAATACAGGGTGACTACATTGAATCATCACATCATGTTTTGATTAAAATTTTCATCCTCAGCAGTTTGTATTTTTTATGAAAGAATCTAAGGACGGTTGTTGTCTTGTACATTTGTACCATTTAAATGTTATTTTTTGTAGGTCTTTGTGGAGACTTTAGACAAGTGCTTTGAAAATGTGTGTGAGCTAGACCTTATATTCCATGTTGACAAGGTAAGTTTTCAAATGTTTTATGTGTATCTGTGGAATAAAACAAAAATGTTAAGATAAGTGAGGAAAACCTTGTTGCACATGTTCAGAATTAGTGCAGACTTTTTATCTATAAATTTCAGGGTTTATATTACATCAACCAGTTGTTGATGATAACAATAATAACAGAACTAAATTTTTCCACATACAAGGTCTAAGAAATAGCATACCATGGCAGATCATGTGCTGTATCTAGCTAGAAGGTTTTGGACCTATATTATATATATCTGTATATTGTTATTTACCAAATCAATAAAGTTTTGCATGCATCTGTTTCTCCATAATCTCATTGGATTGAAATGGTTATCCCCTCTGCCACTAGGTGGCACTTTGGTCTGTGCAATAGTGGGTCTGATTGATGCCTCTTTATAATTGTATCATCATTTTTTAAAGTGTTATGTTCTTTTTTAACAAAGATACACAATTTTAAGTGAACTATTCTATTCACTTGGCAACTGTCTTTTTTATATGCCCACCTTTGACGGGACGTATTATGGTATACCCATTATCATTCCATTAACTTTTAGTGTCTCCACAATGACTTATTGGGGCATTGATGGACTCCCCATAACTACTAACCAATAGGTTATTCCACCAGAGTTCGATTATGGGCTAAATCCACACATATTTAATAAGGTCAGTATTATGCCTGCATTACATTCTCAGCAAAATTCATGCATATTTAATGAAGTCAGAGGTCGTTTGCATCATGCAGATATGGTGTATTATGGTCTTTGTTTTTAATTGTTTTTGACTGGGTTCCGCCGCCGCAGCTGCCGCGTTCGTTTCCGGGGAACTCCTCTGAGACTACTGGACCGTTTTTTCCGAAACTTACACCAATTATCTGGTCACATGTGAACTGGTGCCTTACCATTCGGCGTTGACCTCTGACCTTTCCTCTCTCCTGTGCGTCTGTTTTGACACATTAACCTGCATATCTTCGGACTTGTTTGACCAATCAAGAAAAAATTTTTTACACAAATGTAGCCCTTGAATAGCTTTATAACATACACAAAAATTGTGGCGCCACCTGCAGCCATTTTTACACAACGTCCATCTGTTCATCTGCCTTGGGTTAAAAACACTCACATCTCTGCAGTGGTTTGACTAATTCACCTGAAATTTGGCATGCCTATACATTCTGGAAAGCTTTCTTGATTCTATGACAGGTAGCGCCACCTACATTCACTTTCATGCTGCAGACATCCATACTTATAAATCTGGTTTGATGTATCTCCCTGAAAATTTGCATGTGTTTAGATCTCACATAGCTCTTTATCATACAAGAAACTGGTGGCATCACCTGCAACCATTTTTGGACAGAGTCCATCTGTTTGTGGGATAAAATCACTCATATCTCGGCAGTGGTTTGACTTTTCCACCTGAAATTTTGCATGTGTATACATCTTGGATAGTTTCTTGTTCAAATAACAGGTGGTGCCACCTTCAGTCATGTTTATGTGGCAGACATCCATGCTGATATGTAACACATCTAACTCTATTTCCCCTTGCCACTCAATCCATGCCTCACTTCACCTGTTCTACTCTGATTTTGGCAGATACACATAGTCGCTTGTTGACTACCCGTATTCTAGTTTTCCAATTAAACTTAAGTGAATACATGAAACACTGATAAAAAGTTGTTTTGTTGCCATAATCTGATACCTGTTGTTTATGCAATTTAAGGCATTGACTTTTATCCAAGTTAAAGTGTAACCCGTCTTTCATGTTCTAAATCTCTGGACATCAATGATTTTGTTGATTCACAAAATCAATTTCTTGAATTCTAATTTCAAATTCACATTTACATTTTTCACTGATGTGTTTCAGGTTCATTACATCCTGGCTGAGTTGTGTATGGGAGGAATGGTGCTAGAGACCAACATGACAGAAATACTCACAAGGGCTGATGAACAGAATAAACTAGAGAAACAAGAGGTAAAGTGGCACATACATGAATCAACTAAAAGTCTGTATGTGGAGTTGAGGGAAGCAAGAATTGTCCTTTAATTTTTTAATGATCTCTAGATTACTATTAAGAATGAATGTAAACTATTGCTTCATGTAAGAGGGAGTCAAATTTCTGGTTTAGCATACTTTACCTGCCTGTAGAGATAAAATCCCACAATAGTGCACGACTTTTCACTACTACAAATATAGAGGCAGTCATATTGGCGGGTAAAGACCTAAATCATGAACATTTATATCTCAGATGATGTACATTTAACCACTAAGTGTGACAAACTTAGATTTTTCTTTCCTCTAAATGTCCGTTGTCAAATTTCCTTCTCAAGACAGGGGTTGCAAATGATGGTTCTAGTGACTGGGAATGCTTATGTACATACTAAGTGCTTATTTGACAGAATTAAGACCATTTCTCAACATTTGATTTGAAAATTTTCATCTTAGGACTTCCATGATGTGTGCACATATTATATATTTATGGAATATATGTTTGGGTTAACCTGCATGCATTTCTTTTTTACTTATTTTATTTGTGTGACATATGGCTATTTCATTGTAATAGAGCTATAAATCAGTACCAGGGGGCATCTTTATACAGGAAGGACAGAGCTATGACAAACATTTCCTGTGTTGCAGCGTAGTTTGATCAGGACCCTGGTGGAGGTTGTGGTCTCTTTCTACTTTCTAATCTTTTTTTCAGGCTGGCATCGCAGCAGCACCAGCACGTGCAGTCTCAGCAGTCAAGGAGATGAACATTCCCCAGAAAATTAAAGACATCAAACTGCCAGACTTACCATCCATCAGTACACTCAAGTTCTGAACAAGCTACCCTAGCTCATGCTCTCATACTGGTCTCCTCCCCAGCCTGGCTATAACACCATTCATAATGTCCAACTGATCTCCTCTACCACTGGACCTCATTGTTACCTAACCAGATCTTTTATATGATATAGTGGGTGTAAATAGTAAAATACAGGCTGGGGTTAAATGGTATGGGAAATAGAAACAAGTCTCTACCAGCCACTCTTTCACCAATGAAATGATGAATTATAATGATGAGTCTATGAATTTGAAGCCAGTGAGTCAAAGGAAGAACAGGAAAAAATATATAAAAGTTCATAATGTGTGGCACTGTCAGTGTGTCAGTCTGTGATTAAGATCCAAGTCTTTATTTCATTGACCATGGTGATTTTTCATTGTACATGTACCTCTGTGTTAAAACAGTTTTTGGAGACATTTTGCATGTAAACAGATTATAGAAAGTTTTGTAGTTGCATCTATCTTTGTGAAATATAAAATACACAGTCACAGATCTGGAAAGGGAACATTATGTTTAAGTTGGTCTATTTTAAACAGAGTAAGAAGTACATTGATAAAGACCAAACTGGTAGACATGGCTGTCCTGGTATATTTCCTGCCTTGTCAGCATGCTGTGACGTGATTATCATATTATCATCAGATATTTTTAAGGGACCAAAAACAAGCAGAATTTCAGTTAAATCTCACTCCCATGACCTCCTGCGAGACCAGCCAAAGTAGTCATGGTAGCGGGGCGGTCATCAGTGGTGGTTTCACTGTATGTACCAGTTTGTTAAGGGGATATCTGAGAATGGACTGATAGATTTGTGCATACTCATTTAAACCAGACACAAGGTAGATTGAATGTTGAAAGTGCACTGCCAGTGTGATTTAAAGCTAAACCTTAATTTAGATGTGTTGGTATAAAATTTGTCCTGTCAGGGAACCTTAAAAATACTTAATGCCATGCACTGTCAAGAAAAACTGGAAAATTTGAATACTCGCAAGAGACATCTTGGTTTTTATCACTGGTAAGATTACATTAGGCCCCTTACCTGGATCTATGGTAGTTTCAGCAGTAAGATTACCAAGGAAAACTAGCATGGCAGACCAAAAGTTTCAATAATGAATATCATTATGTATTGTGATCTAAATGTATAGGTTCAAGGTATCTAGGATGATATTACTTGTTATTCTTAATACTTTGAAGGTTAATCAATGGTGTCTGTAAAATTTGACATATCTTGTGTGCTCTACATACAGTAATATATGTGGAGTTTATTATTTTATATTAAATGGTCATTCCATTACTTGATGCTGTAAATAGACCATATAATAACCATAGGTTTCAGGTCAGAGCTTAAGGTACTTTGACAGGATAATGGTCATCTAATGTAATGTAATATGTTTAGTATATGTGTAGGATGATGCTGTTGTAGAGTAGTATTAAGCTCCTTATCCGTATCTCCATGATCTGTTACATCATGTATTAATACAACAGGCAGGGCTTCTCAGTTTAAAACTTGCATGTTGACAATCCCAGCAGCTGAGCACCATTTAAATGTCCATATTAAAATAATCCTAACAACAGTTAAAGGTTTACAGAAATGAGATAAGGGTTCTGGTATTGAGGTACCAGGAATGTTTATGGAGAAATTTTGAAATATGAAAACTTAGCTTACCTTGCTGTTTTGTTATTTTAGTTTGAGAAATTTCATTCCTTTTTTATTATATTACTGTTGTATCTGCCTGCTGATTTTCTGCAATGTTCATGGAATTCTACAGATTTTAATAATACAGTTTACAAGGAAGCAGAGGTTGCCATCAAACATCTTTCATTCCATTATGTAAAATGAGGCTGAATAACAAAGACTGTTGGCAAGATTTTACAATATATTACATACAAATCTTCAACATCATGAATTACTCTACAGAAGTATATCATCGTCAGTTTTGTTTCCTTTGATTAGCTTTATTGTTGTATGAGGGACTTTGTATGTGATCTTAGGATCATGGACAGGGTTAATTTCATAACTGTTAATTGTAAAATGTGTATATAAATAAATATATATATATATACCTAATTTAAAATATATTACACTTGTGTTTTTGTTTGTTCAGTTATCTCTGCACCAGGATATGCTCTTGATGGGAATGTGGATGGGGGGGGGGGGGGGTCATGTTGAAAGGGTTAGGACTTGGGGCATTGGACTACCAGTACTTGAGTGGAAGGTTTCCACTTTGAGCCCCACCATTGCCTCAAAGAATAAAATTTCAGTAGAATTCCAGAGATTCCATTCGATGTTTTAACAACAGGTTATTAACAACAGGTTATTACTTCTGGTTTATTCCTTCTTCGAATGATGACCTTTATCATAGACTCACTGTGCAACCACAAGGCCACTGACCTATCCTGAAAAAAGAAAAATATTGTGTATCCTACTTTGAAAAAATTTAATAATCATTAATGATTAATATATGCTTCCACTGTGTTAACTCTCTTAGTAAGGAAGTCACTACTCTTAGGGCAGAATTGGAAATTAACTGAGCCCACTTGAGCTGGAGACTGGCCTTTGTGGTACAGTGCATAAATAATTAAATTATGTTAACAAATAGTGTCTCTATTCTTTATTTAGCATCAGTTATATATTTTTTGCTTCATCTAGGGACACAGAACTTTGTATGTGAAATAGGCATACAGTTTCAATCTCGGGAGGGTTTTTTGGGGAGGGATAACCCAATATTGAAGATTAAAATGAAAGCAAATTATTTAGCACCTTAACAAAACCTTAACAAATATAGGGAATTTTAATCTTGAGATAATCTTAATTTTTTTTTTAGGGAAAAAGAGAATTGCGCCCTGGATTAGGTTGTTTGACTGAAGGAAAACATACTGCATCTGCATGAAGAGAAATCAGAATCTTATCAGTCAAATAACATTAGCAATCACTAGAGCCCCATATTAAAAAAAAAAAAAAAAAAATTTGGATAATAAGGGCATGGTGTATTAAATGGATTTAGTGTTGAACATGTATGTCATATAAAAATGATCCTTCCATCAGTTTGACCAGTAGACTGGATTCTTCAATCTCAGCTTCAGGCATCAGATGCTCTTAATCAGATTGATGCCTAAGCTTCACTCAGCCGAGGTGCTTGTTGCCAAGATGACACACTGCTTTTTGTCAGGGTAACACTTGCTGCTTGTTGTCAAGTGACACTCTTAACTCGCTGCATTCTGAAAATAATGAGGCTGAAAATCGGGCATTTCTGTTTGTCAATTCAGGCAAGCCTGTGTCAAATCAAGAAAAAGTTCAAAATAACTTTTTTATCAAAACAAAACCAGTATGTGCTTTTCGTTATACCCTTGCTCAGGATTAAAATCAGTACATTAAAATAATATGAAGTGTTACTTGTAAGCCTTTAAATGCATAAAGAAGGGATGGATAAAAATGATTTTATTTACACCTCAGTTTAACCAGCTTTTAAATTGCTTCCTCTGCAGTTAGAATATACCATAGAAACAAACAAACACAAATACAATCATATTCATTTGTTAATCATTTATTATAATAATAGGCCTATAATTGTTATGAACCTTCATTATATCAGTTTAATCCACAATTTATAAATGTAATAGTATGACATTTTGAAACTAATTAATTTATTTAAAAAATAAATCCACTGTGTTTGTCTTGACAGATAAATATTAGTGGTGGTGAGATAACATTAATCAATCAATTAAGAATGTAAAATATTACAAATTTAAATGAGTCCTTAAATTATTAGGTTTAAAATCTAATATAATATTAGAAATGATTAAAATGTAAAAAAATCCTATTTTTTCATCGAAATATATAAAGAGAAATGTCTTCATGTGTCTTAACGCTCATCAAGGAAGTCATGTCAAAGAATACTTTCATGCTTATGATGCTTTGCCTGGGAATCCGTGTGTGGGCTTTTCAGGAAACGCCCAGCTCAGAATAGACAAACTTATTCAAAGCGTTCGTGAATTTAACTCACTTAGGCATCGGTGATTTCGGCTGTGAATGCATTTCTAAAAAGTGAATCACTCAACGTAACTGACGTCACGGAGGCGTTTTTTGTTTATTAATACACACATTTGAGCAAAAAAAAAACAACAACAAGTTGTATTGGGTAAATGTCACCCTTTACTTGGCATATCGGTTTTATCGTACATCTGATCAAGCGTTTAAAGTACACAGGACGAGTTATTGAGAAGAAAAGGGACTACTAGTCCTATTTAGTGGGACGAGGTGTTCTCACATAACAACAAAAGCTGTTTGATTAAAAGCGAGCAGCCATGTTCTTCTGTAATTGAGGTATGTTGATTAAATGACTGACCACGCACCTTATTAGAAATATAGACAATCGTGGTATAAACACATTTTGCTACAAGAACAAAGGTTAAGTTCACTAGGACTTGTAGTCTCATGACAGAGCACCATTTTTTGCAGCAGTACCATGGCGCCATCTAGCGAGTCTTTACCGAAACAGGGAATGTCCGGAAGTGGCCTCGGAGTGAACTGTGGTTTCTCAGTGTGATGGCTTCTCCAACCCAAACAGATGATATCTCTACAGAAGCTGCAGCGCCTGACTTACACAGGCAGCGCAGTAACAGTGACCCCCAGCCGACCGTAGGCCTGATGTCAAATAATAAAGGTAATTTTGTACCGCCAGTACAATCAAACTCGTACAATAACCACTGCGTATTATCAACCACTGTGTTATACTATTACCAGATACGCGGATTTGACAATGACTGAGTCCTGATAAAGGCCATGTATCAACACCATGCACTGCAAAAACACTGTATTACTCATGGGATACATGTTTTGGACATTAAACTTAAAGATTTTCGTTGTCTAGTTAGGGGGATCAGCATGATTGATGTCAATGGTCATAGGTCTTGTGTATTTTATCTTGTAGGATTTTCCTTCTTTGTATTTTTAAGATTTATATAATATATAATTATTATTATATATTTGAATGAAATTTTCAGTGTCAATTTTTAGTTCATATCAGGAGAATACTGTCCCTTCCCCAGTTCCCCTTTGTTGTCTGTACTGCCTTTGGATGTCCACTGCTTGTCTTAAGATATATTTCTAATTATTATTTTGTTAAAAAGTACTGCCATTGGTGACAGTAAAAATTATTTAAATTAAAAGTTTATCAACCACATGTTATATGCACAGATTATCAGGAAAGGAATTAAATTATTGTTTAGGTAAGGATAGAGTTATTGTGCTGTATCTTGATATACGTAAATTATGTGTCATGAGTTACCTTTTTTTTATCAGGGGAAGGTTTTGAAAAGTTTTAAAGAATGTTTATTTTTAAATAATTATTTTCCATTTAATACTGGGATTTCTCCATTTTTAATGTTTCGCGAGGGTTTCATTTTCGCGATCCAACCAGTCCCAGTAACAAAATCTTTGGTAAAGCCATTCCTGTGTGTATTATAAAATGAGAATAAGTCATGAGTTTGTGATATTCTTTTCATATAACGATGGGCCCGTACACACAGCAAAGGTAGTTCAGTTCAAATTTAAGGGAATGTTTTCCCTATACCTGCATGGATGTAACTAATTATAAAATTTCTCACTGTTCTAACCTATTCCCATACAAGTATTGGCTACATTAAATAAAAAGGGCATAATCAATTGGCCAACTATTCCCGAGGGTTTCATTTTTGCGATTATTTCCCATTTGCGAATATCGCGAAATTAAAACCCTCGCGAACTAAAAGGCAACCACAGTATGTCAGCTGTGCTATAATCTCATGCTTTGCAAACAGTAGGAATAAAAACTTCAAAATAGTGTGAGAACTTCTGAAGATTAACAGATTTACAGAAAGTTTTTAAAATTCAATAATCATATGTATATGGTGACTGTAAAAAGTCAGGAAGTTGTTACTTTGAATAGAATATGTGTATCATTGTAAATACTTAGAATGTTATACACATGAATATCATCTGTGGATATGTGTTTAATTCAGCTGAGCATCATGACCACATGGTCAATAATAAAAAAAAACATATAGCGATGACCCTTTGTCAGGGTCGAATGTCCAGAAAGGCAAAAAGCACGGTCTTTGTTGTCATAGTTGGTGTGAATACTTTATGTACATTATGATAAGGGTGGGTTTCAAGTGTAGAATCACTTGATATTAGTCAGAACTAAGTGCTGTGTTTATGTAGTGGTTTCATTGTGGACCAGGTCTAATCTCAGCAGTTGCCATGGTACCCCTGCCTGGTACCTGCTTCATGTTATAGGGAAGGATATGCCACACCCCATGGGGCTAACTGGGCAAGTGCTTCTTGATACTAAGGGTCACTGATAGTAATAGATGGACAAGGCTTCATTTTGCTTATTTCAGTTGCTCACCAGCTTCTATGATCCAGGGGTAGAGAAAAGTAATGAGATTGTGAGTTCATATCTCCACTGAGGCGGTGAGATTTTGCATAGTTGGCCCCTTACCTAGGCTTTATTGGTAAACAGTGCCCAACAGTCTTGTTTCACACTCAAACAAGTGTGCCTTTAGGGAGTTCCTTGGTGTTATGACCCAGCAACGGGGAAAACACACACCCAGGAATCACAGCAATTGTACACCAAGCTTCGATGACACCAGGATTATCTTATGTAAAGTCCTTGTTATGCAGTCCATAAGGGAATCAAATTCTGCACATGTACACATTGCTTACTTAACCAAGCATTAAAGGGACATAATCAGGAGCAATATTATGTCTTTTCTTTCACACTATCAGTTCACTTTTGCTTCATACAAAAGTTTTCCAGCAAAACCATCCCAGCACAGTCTTATTACTTCGCATACGGCTGTTTAACAATGTGTTTGGGTCTGCGTGTTGGTAAACACGGTCCACTTGTGTCTGTTTATCATAAGAAGGCCACATGACTGTAGATGCAATGGTGAGCCACAACACACGATGTTTCAGCCAGCGGGAACATGTATTACATATTTTTGGGCCAAGTCAGACAGGGCATCTCCTGATTGACATGGGCGGGCGGGCGATACAGGCGCTGTGTTTATGTTGACACCTGTGATCGTGCCCGGTCCACTGTTTTTAACACTCATTTACAGGAGGAAGCTTACGGTTTCAGGACAATATTTTGGCAGGTATAAATTTATTTTAAATGAAAGTAGCTATTTTTCTTGTTAATTCAACATGCTTTTTAGGTGATTGGGCCCCTTTAAAACAGGTAGAGGTGGTAATCTCCCCCAAAACATCTTTATAAAAACAATGTCCGTTGCTTGAGTTCAATTAAAACCATTCAGGGTAGTAAAATATTAAATTGATTTCCAGGAGAACTTCACTTCATTTTCAAATGAACAGCATGTTTGACACATTGCCTTCTTGAATCAAACAATTGCTTTCATGTTTCAACATGATGTTGCAGAAAGCTCCTGATAACAAGCAGAGATGCCAAGTTGGCAGGATCACAATGCTTGAGGTTTCAAACTCCTGGTTGTGGCAGTCAAGACTTCTGTTCTGGTAAAGAGGGATCGACTATTTACAGTTTGCAAGGGGACTAGTTAGTAATTGCTGTAAACATGAGGCAAAACTTCATACAGCTGAGACATGATGTGGAAGACAGTAATAAATGAACCCCCCCCCCCCCCCCCCCCCCCAAGAATGACTCTCTCCAACAATCTGATGAATCCTGGCTGGTCCACAGGTCCTTCAGGCAAGACGCCGTAGGGTTTTCCCGAATTTTGAGCCTCTGGGCAAGATGCCACACCTTGTAAAACGAGTCAATTCACCACATTCGGCACATTTTTGTTCCATTTTCAGTCTTGAAAGAACTAATAGGATAAGTTATTCAGTTTAACTTGAAAGCTGGGGATGACCAGGCCAATAACCAGAATGTTTGAGATTTATGTCCCTAGGCATGAAAGCGTGAAACCAGGGATAAATGTGCGAGTCTCACAACCTATGCGTGAAACTTGGCATGTCTGAATAAGTCTTTAAAGGCTCTGATGTGAGGATCTTTTATATGCATCCATTCTAATATGACAATGACAGAGTCAGCAAACAACATCCAATCTAAAGTTTTCATTTTGTTTTATTTATTAATATTATGATGTGTAAAGTTGAAAATTACAACTAACTACACAGATTTTAGGACAAATGTGTCAATTAGAGAAAGTTCCCAAAACTCTACAAACTCCAGACATTTTAGACTAAAGAATCACTTGACCAAGACATTTTCCTTTTAGTCCAAGGGGGTTTGCACATATATAGAAATAATTAGGTCTACATTGGCATATGGACAAAACCCTCTGAAAAAGATTCTACATATTTCTGTGCGAGTCTGTCTTCATACTGATACTGGATTGGTTGGGTGTGAGGTCAGGTCCAGTTTGTGAGCACTTAGTGCAGTACATTCCTCACTCCTCACTGATCACTGTGCATGATGAAATAACCAGACAGTCAGCCAGCATACCCTAGTAAACTTGAAAGCACTCAGAGACTCCATACCTCTGCCAATATTCTGGATTACCAGTGGACCTACCAGGCTGTTAATAATTATATTTCACACTGACTAAAATTTGTGAAACAAGACGTATTGCAGCATCTGGATAGCATGACAGACTCAAAAAAACTTCTTTGGTTGCTTAATCTAACAGCCTGTTAAGTGAATCAGGAAATCCCTGATATTTGCACATTAGTACCTCACTCAAGGTCTTTAAAGGAGTGGGTTATTCTCTCTCAATTGCATAAAATATACATATAACACTCTAGGTACAGAACAAATAACCTAGGCTTTACTTGTAGTTCTATCCAGTGAAAGACCCCAATATTTTTGATATTAAGAGGATACCCACAATTTAGATAAGGGTGACTCTGACCGGTAGTGCTAACAACCAACCTGCTTGTCTACTTCAGCAGTCTGTATGTCTGTAGCTGTGTTTAGTATGTGTTATATACTTGTTATACACTTCACTCCAGAGGCAAATTTCTATAACTAATCATAATAAGGTGAGAACTGTTAAACCACTGCATACCGACTTTGCCAGTCTATTTCCCCAGTTATGGAATATTACCAGGTTCTTGATCAAACTTTGCTGTGAGGTATGTGAACAAAGGAGATACAGGAGTCCAAGCCAAAAGAAATGTGTGGACATCTTCATTCGCCAACTAATCGGTTACATCACAGGTCAGTTCTGCTTGCTAAAAGAATTTGGCTCCATTTAGGTCCCACCAGTGCACACTATCGAGATACTGTTTACTGTTCGAAGAATTGGCAGTATAGAACACGATGACAGGGCTGTATAAGGAGATACAGAATGGTCTAATGATTCCTTGTTGAACATAGCAGCCATTTTACTTGCAGGATACAAGTGTGTCCTAAATACAGGATGCTGCTGTGTTTTGCTGTAAGAAAACTTGCAGTTCCTGTTGGCTGTTGGGACCACTGTAAGAGACTTTAAACAGAATGCCACCTCTTAGAGCACATACCTGAAACAAGAAAAAAAAAGTCTTGTTCGATCCACCAACTCAGCCAGATTTGTAATGAAACTGACCAGGTCTTCCCCTTTCATGTAGTACCCTTTATTTTTAGTGTCAGAATTACCTGACAGGTGACAGCAGTTGATAGTCAGCAAAAGTGATTTATATTAAGTTAATATTATTAACCAAACAAAACAATCCTAGATCTGCCACCTGGTGTGCATCTAGAAAAAATAATTGATGGGGGTCTTCCATGATTCATGGCCTACCCTTACACAATTAATTTTTCCTTTTGAGATCAATTTGATAAAGTGGTTTTTGGTTAATCATGTTGAGAAACAAACCAAGAAGCTAACAGACTTGGATAAAAACATATCCTTTTTGGAAGTAATAACCATATTAAATTCCTTTGAATAGGGTTTTCCTTGCATATTTATATCAGTACTCCTAACAGGGGGCAGTAGTGACACACTGTGCAGAATCAGACTCACAAGAGTATGATTCTGCTGGTAGGGATTATGGGCATAGAAATTCAAACCCCATAATGCACTGGGGTTACACCAGCAGCTTAGGTATAGATGTGGAAGAGAGCATTTTAGTCTCCAGCTGCTTTGGATAGAATTTTATCTCGGCAAATTACATAAACATGGGTGTTGTTGTGGTAAGGACTTCACGAAAAAGTTATATTTGTGTAAACATGCACATGTGAAATATGAACAAAAGGTTCTTGAAATATAGTTCATATGCTATAAAGCATGAAGAGAGTACTATAAATTGTATGTGCATGGGGACAAGGGTTGCATTTTATTTTCTTAAACTCCTTCAGACTGGTAAATAAACAGAAATAGTAAAGTCATTACTTGAAAGACTCACTGTTCAGTATTCACTGTTGGACTGCAGGTATTAGATTTTTTGTTGTATTGTGTAACATATACCTTTTTAAAACAAAAGTGAATTAGGTCTAGAGAGCAGTATCAAAGGAAGAATAACTTTTTACTATAATGCTTACCAGTGTAACACAGCATGTGTATTTCCATTTGCTGAAAATTGTCCTCCCAAATAATTAACAAATTTTATAAACAAAGCTAAACTTTGTTGGAACAAAATAGGGAATACAATAGAAATAAAACTGGATAAAATCATGGTCAACTTTTATAATGGTGTAGAAACGCATCTTGATTCAACTTTCCACAATTTTGGCAGAATTATTAATGTATGTCTTTCATACCAGATGGCGCTGCAGTGCTTTTAGAAGCTTGGCTTGCTCATGTGAGCAGGTTGTGTGACATGTGACCATAACAAATGGGAAGAAAGCAAAAACAAATTTTTTAGAATAAGGAAAAGGCATTTGTTTTATTTTAAATTACCTGTATAACACCTGGAGGTAAATATATTTATGACATACAGTATTTGCAGAAGCTTAGTTTTCTATTCAGGTGTGTAGTGTTTGGTTTCCATGGTAACCCCTTTAATACAGAATGTAACACTTCTGATTACTAGAGCAAGGAGTTATAATATTGCAGGGTGGAAACCCATTAATCATTGTTATCATGTTAGTAGATCACTTCTAGATACCAGACTTATTATGTGTGTTTGTGTAATATACATTTGACCAGATGAATCAGGTGTTATTACCAGTCTTTCCTTTACATAAGATTATCAAGGTACAGTCTGAGGAAATCTTACACCTCATCAACATATGTAGATCTTTTTAATCATTTCTCTTTTAAATTTGATTGCATAATTAACACACATTATTTGCCAGTTATAATAAAAAAATATCTCAGGATGATATTCAGTATGTGTATAAGCTCAGGTATTTGCATTGTGGTCCTCTTTATAACAGTTATATCAACAAATATATTAAATATTTCAACATATGTGCAAATAATTTCAGCAACATAGGAGGGAGAACTCTTTGTAACTGTCCCATCTGAGTTTATATAATAGGCAAATTTATTTTCTTGATTTAATACACTTTAAGTAATAGGTGCCTTCTCTCAAACACCCTCTTCCACTGCTTGTTTCCTTTTCTTGTTTAGGGCATTCTTGCTTGAGGTACTGGACAGATAAAAGAGGATCTCATTTACTGCCAACTAACAGTTTAAACAAATTACTGTAGGTTCAGGCTAGAACTGAGAGATTAATGCAAACTGGGATATAGTGAGCTGCTGCATCTAATTTTGAACATCATACAAGGGCAGCGAGTTTGGGGGTTGGGGGGGGGGGGAATGTTGTGTAGAATAAGTTAACTTGAAATATTTACTGTGGCTGAGTGATGTTGACCCTTTGTATTTTAAAATGCATGATAGAGACTCCTCCCATATGTGCTGCTTATGCATCACATTTCTTATGGTGTGTGGGGGGGGGGGAGGATTGTTGTTAAGAGTAGTGTAGTTATTATTAAATAATTACTTACAGTGTTGCTCTGTAAAGAAGACTGGCTCTCTTCCAATAAATATTATACACATAGACGCCTCCCAAAACTCCTGCACTGTATCACAGTTCACATGGTAATGGGCAAGTTCAGATACTGTGGTTTAGCTGTAAAACTTGCCCACTGTGAAGAAGAGTAAAAGGCAAGGGAGAGATTACAGGTGCACCACCTCATGTCAGTGTTGAGGTTTACTTTGTCAGAAAAATATGATGAAAGCATACAGAAGTGCTTGAAAGTATGTTAATGAACATTTCACAGGTTAGGTCACCATAATCTCTTAGTATGGCTGAAAGCCAAGTATGATTGGTCATTATGGTGGTGAACAACAATATGCTGAGTGGGAGGCAGATTTATCAGGCACCTGCCATTAATCATATGGGTGGATTGACTGCTAGCATACCAGATTTAATAACCAGGGCCACCCGGTATAATAGCTACTGCCCTACTGTTTCTTCATGTTTCCTTTCTTGAGAGCAATCCATGTATGAGCCTGTTTAAATAATGCTTGATGATCACCTCATGCCAAAAACTTAAACTCAGTACCTGTTTAGGTTTTGATATTTGTTTTGAAGTTGTTTGCACTTAGGTTCAGTCCAAACATAGCCATTGTCTAAATGATAATTTCAACATCAGTTTTAATGCCAAAACCGTTGATGGTTCTACTTGAGTAAGTGCCACAATGTAGGGTGAATTTTAAACCCTTGTGGCTGATATCAGCCCTAATCAGTGCATAAATGACTTATAAACTGATCCCTGAAGGTTGCATTTATGAAAAAACTCAAACATCTTTTGTCCGATGATTACTTGATATCTTATTTTTTTACTGACATAGAATGTATCGTGTTTATTTATGTTAGGATAAGTGCCAGGTAGGTGTAATACAACATTATTAAACACAATACTGTGTCTTTACTCTTTATGAGTCAGTTACTTTCACTTTCACAACATAAAGTAATACTTGTTTGTCCAAAGAAAAAAAATAACTACAAAGCAAAGGTCTGATGGGAGAAAAGGTATGAAGTTAGTTTGAAATAATGACATAAGAGTGTTACTCAAATACAGTTGTGAACAAGTCATTTTTTTTTGCTAAATTTGACTGGTTACTCAAGTAAATAAACTTGCAGCTGAATGTATGCGTAATAAAAGATAAAAGAAACTGAAATACATCTGATTCATACTATTCATGTGTTTTGACAGTAAAAGTAAAAAATGTTAGATCATTTCATTTAGCTTCAGTGCCCTAATACTCATGTTTGTATTGGGTCAAGTAGCTCTGCAGGCTCACATAGTTTAAGAAATTAAAGACCAAGTCAACAGAGTAAAGTTCATGTATGTTTATAAGTGTGTAAACACCTCACTTTTGTTGTATACCTTCTATATGCTTTGGCAAAACTGTCACATCATTTATTAAACTATAATTATTAGTTATCGTCCACTCAGAATTTGCTTAGTTTTGATTGATAATGTTGGTTGACATTTCTTCAATTTCTGTCATTACCAGTAATTGACACTCATTCATTGCCAACAAGTGGAGAAAAAGTCCAATGTGCTAAAGTTGGTTGACATTTCTTCAATTTCTGTCATTACCAGTAATTGACACTCGTTCATTGCTAACAAGTGGAGAAAAAGTCCAATGTGCTGAAGTATATATTGATGCTGGCAGCAAGGAAAATGAACCTAAGTAAACCTTTGCTTGAATTTATTAGGTTAATCCCCAGATGTGCTCTCTTTTATTCCTAGTTTAAATATGTACATATGAATATCTGCCTCAGTCCCTGCAGGTTCAAGAAATCATTTTCTGGCAGGAGGCTGTATAAATATGATGTCGACTTTTTTATACTCACTGCACATAAATAGGCTGGAGGGTTACATGTTTTAGATGAGTAAATAAAGGCAGTGCTGGCAAACAATTCTGGTCAGGCTGTTGCTGGGCTGGCAGGACTGGGAGAGACTGGGGACATGATGTTTATTCTAGAAATTACTCTGCTGAAGGCAGCGTTTATTGATTAAACTCAGCTGATTGATCCGCTGTTTGCTGATTCTGGAGTATTACATCAGTACAATATGGATCAACTAGTTCTCTTGAAAGGACTTGCCCATCAGCATTACAACAGGCCAGCCAGTAAGTCCAATTTCTGTACCTTTATACACACATATAAATGTACATTATAACTAGCACACACACCTGAAAAACTGTTGTAATCAGGGTTAAGTATTCACCTGGAAGTAGACAAGTTATTTATGTAAGTCAAGTTGCTTCAGTCATTTCCATTTGTTTGTATCAAAGTAGGTATTTGCGTCTCCTCCAGGTAGGTTAAAATAGGCTGTTCCTTTACCTGTAATGTGTAGCGTATGGAGGCAATGTCATTCAGGTCAGTGGTTGGCCTGTGCATCTTCAAAATGATCAGCATCAAAAAAAAAAAGTGAATGCAAGACTGCAGCAATTACGGTATTTCTGTTATGTATCTTGCAGGCATCAAAGTTATCAAGAGCCTACAGGCCAGGCACTTGTGTTTTCAGGAGCAGGCCAGTTATTTTACAGAACTTGACAGGCCTGATGTTATACTTCCTGTAGTTGTGTAGATCTAGTGGATCTCACATATTTCATGTATTAAAATAAGGTACTTCCTGTTTAGAATCAAATTATAAATAAGTGGCTCATGCATACACTGCTTGACTAGGATTATTTAAACAAAAATTAATGTACTGTTTGAAAAAAGTGACATCTTTAATGCATGAGGTGAGGTGGTTTTCCTTGGTAGCTGCATTCCATGGAGTGAATGAAATGCAAAATTTGGAAGCTTGAACAGCTGCTGTCTTGACCCCAGATATCATGCCATGAATATTAAGCTACCAGCACATTTTGGTTTGAGACTAATATTGATAGGTTTTATCTACCAGTGAAATAACACTGGGATCTTGTTGAAATGGAAACAATGCTTTGCAGTAAGACATATTTGGTGAATTTCACAATTTAAGTATACACTTTACTCTTAGTAGAGTTCTGAACACCCTGACTGTTACACTTTTGGGTACAGGATAAATTATACAACTGCTTGATTTATATGAATAAACATGAACATATTAATATAATTAATATTACCATTATTTATGAATAATGACCAGGAAGGGAACATCAGTTAATGTTTAGGATGAAACCATTGTATGCTTATTCCCATTACATGGTTACCAATGCTCACTTATAAAACACTAATTAATATTGACATTTCATTGTGCTCAGGCAGTTGTTGATTTTTCCATCCAGCCAAGGAAACCAGTTTGTTTACAGTGTCTTTTGGTTTCACAAAATTCCTGAACATCAGATGAGTAATATTGATGACCTCAGGTTGTTTTCATGAAAACAGATCAAGTGCGCAGTGGTTCTGTGTGTATAGAGATGGCTTAATCAGATTTGGGGAAATCGTGAAGCCTTTTGGATGATGTATTTGCGGCTGGAGGCAAAACATAAAAATAGGGAGTTATGACTAATTCTGATGTCCACTGCCAGCTGAGGAGAAACACAGTTATGAATCACCAAGTGAACCATTTTGGTCGTAGTTAAATATTGAGCATTTTCTTAGCCATTTAGCTAAGAAGACTGGGGGTGCACTACTTAATATTTATCTTCACGTTAGCCTTACCATCAGGGGAAATATTCATGTTTCATATAAGTTGTAGGCCAGATTCATGTTTGATGAATTATAAGCAGATTATCAATTATAATCAGTGATAATAATCAATAACAAAATTTTGTACATAACTTGCCTTTTATGATGAGGAAATGTAAATCTAATTAAATTCATGAAAGCAAACTCTAGAAAACTCCATGTTTACTAATAAGTTCATAACTAAATAACCTTCAACACACATATAGGATATAAAATTATTAATGTTTTAGCAAACTTGTATGCCTGTATATCAGTTGAGAAGATGTATAGGTTTATATATGGTCAGAAATTCTATTCTCCTACACATACTTAAATTTAATTATCGATCAGTAGAGGTCATCCCATACTTACTGATGATTGATCAAGAAATTACAACCTATTCCCAACACTACAATTGATTATTAAACCACGAGGTGTTGGAATTTGCCTCTTTGTTAAGACGTTGGCCAATGGAGTGTATTAAGGCCCCTGTTCAAACCCCACTAATACCTCAAAGCCAAAATGTGAAATGTTGATAGAATCTGAGATATTTGCTCTAATGTTGTAATGACAGGTAAAGACTTTGGAATTATTCCTAGCCCTGTGTTAATGTAAACCTGGAATCCTGAAGGCTTAACAGTATAAAAGTATGTATTTAAATGAGTGCTTCAGATGAAAATTCAATGTTTCAAACTGTAGCTCCTGATTCCAGTCAGCTTGGCCAAAGATTTAATGTTTATGGAAACATTTACAAGGAAAGGCACTTGGAATTCAAGCAGTGAAGCAATAGTAACCCCAGACAAAACAATCTATTTTACTGTTCATCTATCAGGGCAGCTTGTGAATACATTTTTTATCAGTTGATTGATCTATATATAAACAGTTAATGCAATTTATAATGTTTTATTTATACTACCAATTCATCTTCTGTCTGGTGATTGGAAATGGTATGCCCCATGAAACTCACCGAGACATCATCTGCTCACAACATTGGCACACTTTTAGCTGTGTGACATGACCCAGTGGTCAGTTGTTTTAATATTTATATTGAATATATATTGAAATAAATTTAAATGGGTTATACAGGCTTTGTATGTATGATTTTGAATGATCAAAAATTTGTTTCTGCATAAAATCTGATGGATACTTCTTCTTTTGCATTCCTGTGATGGATACTCTTTGCCAGAATGTATGAATAACCTCAGCTCACGTTCAGTTGAAACATTCAGTTCAAAGATCAAATATATGTGCGGGTCAAGGGTAAGTTCATCAATAGGGGCATAAAAGTATTTTAAGTGTCCCACTGGTGTACTTGTGCACCACAAGTGTTCATGCCCTGTATCCATGTAGACACACTGAGACATTGGACTGTGTGATCATAGCTGTGATTATTCTCGACCTTACCTTCTCCTGCTGACCTGGTTCCTTCATCCCTTATCAGTACCATCAGCTGGTCTGAGTGTTACCTGCCAGTATTAAGTGGTGTGTTGTAATTAAATGTCAGCTGGCCTCACCTGGTGGATCACACCTACCTTTTGTCAAGCAGCCACCATTGTTGGTTCAGGCCCAGAGTACTCAACTTGAATACCAAGGTGACGGGGATCAAAAGGATGATACCACCAGACTCCCTGGTGCATCCCCTCCTGCAGGCACCTTTATGGAAAATAACTAACCAGGACGTTCATCACTCTGGAATTATATACTCACCTCACATGACCACTTAACGATAAATACACGAACAAACTTTCCCCTCCCTGTTATGAGAGCCAGGCACGAGTTCTGCATAACCATCAATTTTTATATATGTATATTTGTTCAGATAGTTTATAGGTTAATACATTGTGTGGCCTTATGGTTATGCATGGATAAGTAAAGATAGTAATTAGAACAAGGGCATGTTTGATAGTATCTATCCACAGCCACAGTGTGTGTAAGTGGCAGGAGCAGTTGCACTGGATAACCTTGAACTTTGCCCTCTGGTCAGGTCAGCCTTCAGGCTTGTGATTGGCCAAGTGATGGGTCACAGGGGAATATGTCTAGAATTGAAACACTAGTGCACAATTGGACCTGGAGTATGCGTATCTGTAGCTAACCAGAGCCATGTATTCTATACTGTGTATGTAAACTAAGACGCTCTTGGGCATTGGCAGGCTAGTTTAAAGGAGGGATTACCAAAGTGTATACAAAAGCCATCTTACAACATTGGAGGAGTGTAGGAAACTACATTGTATTGGTGCCAGTGTGGGCTCTAGCAGTGTTTGTGTGTGTGTAATATGTTTGTGTTTTCACCATCACTTGGCCGGGAGGCTGCAGCTCGTAGGGGCAGCACACTCATGGATGTACTGAATCATTGCTAATTACTACATCCCTGAGCTTCAGCTGCTGATAAACAGACTGCCATAGCAACAACAGCAGCAGCAGAAGCGATGTTGAAACTATTCAGAAGCAAGAAAAATGTAGAGGGTAGGTGTAGTACTTGTTGCTTGTAGTTAGATATTGATTGATAATGCTTGAGGAATAAGGAGGGGGGGGGGGGAGGAGCTGTCTTAGATATGCGATAGCTGAGACAGGCACCAGGACTTGATATGTGACTGTTCTACAGATGAGGGTTGGTTAATGCCACAGTGACAGACGATGCATACATACCAACTGGTGCATGCAGTCTTGGGCACAAAAATGTGGGTCATGTGTCAGTTTGAGCTTGTTTACATTGTAAACCAGGACCTCTGAGCATACCAATGCATTCCTTATCTGTTCATCATTGGCTCCATCTCTGTTTTCAGTGAAGGCATGTTTAATGTCCATAAGCGCATTATTTACATGTGGTTTCTCCACCATCTGCGTAGGTTTCTATTGCATTATGGGACAATATGGACAGTTTGAGTCACCCCATACTTTAAACATCTGTAGTAATAAATTATATGGTGTATACCTGCATCATATGGTTCTCTGATGATATGACCTGATCATATTATGCAGCCAACACTAACTCATACATAAATACATGAACTAGCCTTATGCAGTCAAAATTCATTATTTTGGCCTTCCACTAGACATCTGAATGAAACTTTATCCTAATTTATACAATGGCAGATATTCAGGTCACATGCAGAAAAGAAAGCACTGTGTATTAAGGTAAAAATGTCAGTGGAGCCAAATAATTAAATTTAAAGAATCTTATTGCTTAAAGTGGGCTATTCACCTGCCATATCAGGAGAATTTGTCATTTGGCTTACTCTACGTACATATTGATGGAATGTAGGTAATTTCTGCCAAGAAGGGTTATGCCTCTGGGATAGTTTTATGACTTTGTTTATCTACAAGCTGTTTGTAAACACACTACAGAAAAACCATGAAACTGTAGGTGGTTGATTGCATAAGTTTTGCAGAAGTTTAAAGGTCCCTAGTTGCAAGAAGTCATATGCAAATTTCTGGTTCATCTGACTTGCCACCATGCAGATGTCCATTTCCAATGGGTCTGGATTGTTTTGAATTGTTTCCCTCAAAGTACTATCTTCAGTTAACAGATATCAGATAATTGAAAAGGCCCCTTTAAAATAACTTTATTTAGGAAAGAGTCTTGGAACACATAACCTTGTGAGCATTATCAGTGTCACATGAATGAATATTAAATTTAGGAATTTGGGTGATCAGGTTTTATTTTGTCATTCTGAAATGTTTTCTTTGCTATGAATGGGTGCATATTCTGGCCAAACATCAGTTACAGATTGCTATTCAATACCACAAGATAAAACAAATTTATCTTAAGCATAACAAAGTTGGAGGCAGCATCAGGCCACAGTGAAGGCCAAGACTTCTGCTATTATTCAGGTGAGATAGCAGATCCAGAATTTGCTGTCAGATAAACCCGATGTTCAGTCAGCTCCTCAACACTAAGCCCAACTTCTTCCATGTCTTATTGGGCAGAGATGTAGCAGGATGCTCCTGTCTCGTATTTTATATCTGTACTTGACTTTGGGTCTTTCACCGTCATTAAATCTGGATCATAATTAGACTACATGATCAAATGGATATTACTACACAATAAAACCATTAAATTTGGCCCTGATTGGGACCTTGATAAGGTGGTTGCATTTTCTAGGTGTTCATCTGAGTGAGGTATCATATAAAGAGCAAGAAAAAATCAGGACCATGAACAAGTGATTATTATTTTGAGGTGGTCACTAAACAGAGATGGTCATTAGCAAGGGTTTACTGAATAGTAGTCACAGACAGACACTCTTGTGTCCTACAGTGTAACAAACACAAGTTTTTTGTAAGACACGCACATGTATATGTACACACTAAACTTACTGAACTCCTGTCATACTATCTTTCAATGATATTGGTTGTGACGGAGCTAACCTGTTATATACATCGGTGAAAAATTTACGTTATTCAGTGAGTGCTCTGTTTTGATTAAGGTCTGGGCTGTGTCACATGTACAGACTTTATACTTTCACCTGTGAATCAAGAGCTGTTCGTGTATGTGAGTTTTTTGTAGCATTTGAGAAAACAAGAGATGAGCTGTGATCAGTATTGCTGTACTGATTAATCAGTTATGTTAATTGTTGATCATTATTTTTTATAATATATAAATCAGCTGGTTTTTGTGTCATTGTTGACTGTTTTAAATGATTATGTATGCACATCCAGAGAAGTCCTTTTACCTGTGAATAAAATCTTTTAAATTGGTCATATATGCACAGAAGGCAGAAGTCAATAATCAAGTCTGTGTATAATTACTGACAACAATTACCGTGATCTGGTAATACATTTCAGGGCCTGCAAGAATGAAACCCATGTTCAATAATGTGCTAGTGTATATCAGGCCCTGCAAGTATGAAACCCATGTTCAATGATGTGTTAGTGTATATCAGGGCCTGCAAGTATGAAACCCATGTACAATAATGTGCTAGTGTGTATCAGGCCCCTGTGTAAGTTTGAAACTCAACTACAATAGTGTGCTAGTGTGTATCAGGCCCTGTAGGTATGAAACATGTTCAATAGTCTGCTAGTGCTAGTGTGTATCAGGCCCTATAGGTATGAAACACATGTTCAATAGTCTGCTTGTGCTAGTGTGTATCAGGCCATGCAAGTATAAAACATGTTCAATAGTCTGCTAGTGCTAGTGTGTATCAGGCCATGCAAGTATAAAACATGTTCAGTAGTCTGCTAGTGCTAGTGTGTATCAGGTCATGCAAGTATAAAACATGTTCAATAGTTTGCTAGTGCTAGTGTGTGTCAGGCCATGCAAGTATAAAACATGTTCAATAGTCGGCTAGTGGTAGTGTGTATCAGACCATGCAAGTATAAAACATGTTCAATAGTCTGCTAGTGCTAGTGTGTATCAGGCCATGCAAGTATAAAACATGTTCAATAGTCTTCTAGTGCTAGTGTGTATCAGGCCATGCAAGTATAAAACATGTTCAGTAGTCTGCTAGTGTGTATCAGGCCATGCAAGTATAAAACATGTTCAATAGTCTGCTAGTTCTAGTGTGTATCAGGCCATGCAAGTATAAAACATGTTCAATAGTCTGCTAGTGCTAGTAAGTATCAGGCCATGCAAGTATAAAAAAATGTTCAATAGTCTGCTAGAGCTAGTGTGTATCAGGCCATGCAAGTATAAAACATGTTCAATAGTCTGCTAGTGTGTATCAGGCCATGCACGTATAAAACATGTTCAATAGTCTGCTAGTTCTAGTGTGTATAAAGGCCATGCAAGTATAAAACATGTTCAATAGTCTGCTTGTGCTAGTGTGTATCAGGCCATGCAAGTATAAAACATGTTCAATAGTTTGCTAGTGCTAGTGTGTGTCAGGCCATGCAAGTATAAAACATGTTCAATAGTCTGCTAGACCTAGTGTGTATCAGGCCATGCAAGTATAAAACATGTTCAATAGTCTGCTAGTGCTAGTGTGTATCAGGCCATGCAAGTATAAAACATGTTCAATAGTCTGCTAGTGCTAGTGTGTATCAGGCCATGCAAGTATAAAACATGTTCAATAGTCTGCTATTTCTAGTGTGTATCAGGCCATGCAAGTATAAAACATGTTTAATAGTCTGCTAGTGCTAGGGTGTATCAGGCCATGCAAGTATAAAACATGTTCACTAGTCTGCTAGTGCTAGGGTGTAGCAGGTCCTGTAGGTATGAAAAGTGTATAAAAGGATTCTAATGCTAGTGGGCATCGCCTCCTATAAGTATGCAACACATGTTCAATAGTGTGCTAGTGCTAGTGTGTCACTTTCAGGCCTTGTAAGTGGGTAACACATGTTCTGTAGTGTGCTAGTGCAAGCGTGTATCAGTCCCTGCAAGTATGAAACACATGTTCAATAGTATGCTAGTGTTAGTGTGTATCACAGTATCAGGCCATGTACTGTAATGTGCTAGTGTATATCAGGCCCTGTAAGTATGAAACACATGTACAGTAATGTGCTAGTGTGTATCAGGCCATGCAAGTGTAAAACACATGGTCAGTAGTGTGCTAGTGCTAGTGGGCATCAGGCCCTGCAAGTATGAAACACATATGATAGTGTGCCAGACATGGGGTCTATTACAGTTGTTCTATTACTATTACTATTACTATTACTTTCAATTTCTGATATTACTATTACTATTACTATTACCACATTTTATCTTCTATTACTATTACTATTACTATTACTGGGGTATCTATTACTATTACTATTACTATTACATGTACTTAAACTGATGGTAGGATTCTAGACCTTGGGCAGCCATGAGTGCTATAAACTAGCACTACAATCACACGTTTAAATAATATTAAAAGCAACTATATCATCCACTTACCTACACAATTTTCATATACTGTGTTTGTCATTTACAAGAAGCCTAATAATACTGGAGATCTTAATTATTTCAGCTTCTTTAATTCTGTATTTTTTTAATATTTTGAAACCTCACTTATCGTTATTGGGGTGTTTCAAGTCGATATTATAAGATAATTGTATGAACTCATGAATACGTAATTTAAAGCAACCCATTGTAAAGGCCTTGGCATATGTAAAATATTGATTTATAATTATATGCATACTTGTACATTTTATATTATTATATATTTCACATAAATTTATTTTATAGTACATACTTCCGTTTAGATTTAATCTTCGTTCTCATAGTCAATAAATAAAGATTTTCAGTGTAACTAAAAATTGTCTCCAGAGGAATTATTCATGATTATTGCATTCATATTATTTAGTATCAAAGCTGACAATTCAATCCTTTATGTATATATCAGGAGAGGAATTTATGTAGGGCTGTGTCCTGTTTCCAAATCCTTATAATTATATATCCAATAAAAATACTGTTTACGTCAAGATTCTGGACAGAACCAAACTAGAGACAAAATTACCCCATCTTCTCGGGTGTATATGTTCATTTGGATGTGATGCCATGTTTTATTCCATCACATAATACATCTGGAGAGTTAACAGAGAGGTGGTAAACTTTACAATAATGGAAGCAAGCATGGCTTTTATTCTTCAGGCATGCCCTTCTTCATTGCAGCAAAACAAGCGTAGGATAATTTAGGAATATTGAGAGTGATTTAAACTTACATCAATTTTACAAAACAAATAAAATATTATTTAAATCACTTTCACAATAAATTTGGTATTTAAAAATCTTGTACTTTAAATTTTGTACATGACAGGATCTAATTATTTGATATCAAAATTTCAGATATTAAATAATAAAATATGAACAGTTACTTATATTCTCATATTATATAATCAAATAAATTAATATCATGAAAAAATGGTTCATTTAATTTTCAAAATATAAATTAACATAATTTTATATACTGAATGAAGGTCTGCAAAATTGGTACTATGAAATAACAGACAAGTATTAAAAGAATAGTTTAAAAGAATATGTATATAAATTAACTAGATAATACATGTGCCTGTAGAATGACTTTATCCAAGTGATTGTAGTACTGGTCTGAGTTTATAGCATTGTAGGCTTCAGTACATTATGGGTAGTGAAAACACCATTAGCTTATCATGAACATTTTGGGTCTGCACTGTATCTGGTTCCATATTATATTTTTCTTGAATGTGTGTTATTGCAATTTGTATAGTTAAAATGCAAACTGGCTTGTGAAAACAAATCTAGGTAGATTTCAGAATATGCATATGGATTGATGGATGTGAGATAAGATGTACATGTCACAATAATAAAACACTATATTTATCTGTCTCTTAACATTAAACATGCCTCTGTTTATCCATGGTTTACTAATCAAAGGTCAGATTGTGCCAGGTAACTTATTTGGCTGTGACCTACTCTGTCCAGTACTCTTATGTAATTAGCACCAGTGGTCACCAGCAATGTGGCAGCTGGCCCATGCTTGCCTCAACAATAGGCACATCCTGGGCAGTTACTGGACAAGAGCTGAGTCTGTTCAGCATTATTTGCTGATATGCTTAATGATCAAGGGGCTCACAGGAAGTAATAGAAAGTAATATGTATTACTCTATTACTTTGCTTCCTGTTTCTATTACTATTACTATTACAGCTCAAATTTTTGAGTCTATTACTATTACTATTACATGGAAAAAGCTGTAATAGTCTATTACTATTACTATTACTTATTACTATTACCCCATGTCTGTAGTGTGCTAGTGTGTATCAGATTCTGTAAGCATGAAACACATCTACAATAGTTTGCCAGTGCTAGTGTGTATCATGCAGTTATGAAAATGTAAGTATGAAACATATGAACAATAGTTTGCTGGTGCTAGTGTGTAGCAGGCCCTGTAACCAAAGTATGAAACACATGTACAATAGTGTGATAGTGGTGTCCTTCAGATGTTGAAAAAATAACAGCTAGAAATAGAATTCTGATTAGGTGCATGAAATAATCAGTTTTTGTTGGATCAATAGTTTTCTCTATCAGTCATTAAACATGATTTTGACCAGTTCCTGGCACTATTAATTACAAAAAAATCATTGTCTAACTGCCAGTGCATCCCCTGTTGCTCCACTCAAGACTTTCCCAGTAAAGCACTTCCCAGTAATCTGTTCATGTATCTGTCAGCAAGACTGTGACCTTTAGCACATGATGAATAACAAATGTCACTGAAACCACTGTCATTTGAATAAACAATAGAAGTGCAAAAGCTCCTACTGATAGTCATATTTTTTGCACATATTGTTTAATGGTTTTAATTAGTAATGTAATTACTTCATTTATTTTATCAAGGTTATATTTAAAAAGTGGTACCTAAATATGAACTGTATGGATGTATTTAATGACATTACATTTATTACATAAATTGATATTAAACAAATTAATCAGACCAGTGTATTGGGTAGGAATTAATATGTTTTTGGCTATTTTACATTTTTTGCTGTTCATAGAAATTGGACAAAGTGGACACTCAGACTGGTATTTAAAATTAAAGGAAAGGTCCCACTTCTAAGCATGACATTGGAACTAGACCATCCACATTGTTCTGTATAATCATGACTTTTATAATATAATTATTACTGTGGTTGGCTTCATATTCGTGAGGCTGAAATTTCGCGATTTCTCCATTTTTAATGTTTCGCGAGGGTGTCATTTTCGCGATCTCACCAGAACCTATATCAAATCTTTGGTGAAGCCATTGCTGTGTGTATTATAATTTGAGAATAATTCATGAGCTTGTGAAATTCTCCTCATATAAGGATGGGCCCGTACACACAGCACAGGTTCTTTAGTTCAAATTTAAGGGAATGTTTTCCCTATACCTGCATGGATGTAAATTATATTAAGATTTCTCACTGTTCTAACCTATTTCGATTCAAGGATTGGCTACACTTAATCAGAAGGACACACTCAATTGGCCAATTATTCCCGAGGGTGTCATTTTCGCGATTATTTCCCATTCGCGAATATCGCGAAATTAAAACCCTCGCGAACAAAAGGGCAACCACAGTATATACCATTTGGTGATATTAACCAAACACAACAGTTGGTGTCTCCTGACTGATAACAAAATAGCATGTTGCTGTTACCTGTCACATGCAGGTCTTATTAACCTGTCTATAATATGCAGAGTTAAGGAATCACACCTGTCACAATAATGGCTGTCAACGTTCAACCTGTAATTACTATATACTTGAGAAATCTAAAGCTTTTCCATCAGTGTTTTGTTATTGGTATTTCCAGCATACTGTTGCACCATGGTATTCTTCAGGGTTGGCCAAAAGCTGGCTTTTACTCGTATTGTCCCGGCCAGTGGCTATAGCCAGCTTTAGCCAGCTAATACTGGCTGTTACTGGTCAATGGCGGTTAATGTACTGATCATCTGACAAATCATTTATACAATATTCTTTATTACTCAGGCTTTTTAAGTTGCCGTGATATACTGGTCATCTGACAAACCATTCATAATGTACACTTTTTTAAATGGGCTTTAAAGTAGTGGCTGTAATATAATTTTACTGACACAAAGCCTAACTCTGGACTAGTGCAGTGAACCATGTGGTTACTAGATGGACAGGTGGAAGCAAGACAGTTATGTGACCAAACTTAATTAGTATTCATATGATCTTAAGCCCAAAACTGGATCCTTTGTATGGCTCCCGGATAATCATTGTTTGTCTTACAATACTGACTTGCATCATTAAAGGATGTTTAATTGTTAACCCAGAGGCTATGGGGATGGAGATAAATTAAGTGAGCAAGATCAGAGTAAGTTTTGAGTCAATTTCAGTCTTGCCTGGACTTAAACTCATGCTAGCTTATTATTGCTGTATGTTTGATCTTAACTTTTGATCAGCAAAGACGTCCTGGTACAAAGCTTTTAATATTGGGCCTTGGTGTGGGAAATGAACTGTAACAGTTAGTGATAGGCCGTCAAGTTCGTGGCCTTCTTAGTTTCTATCAGGCACAGAGATATTCTTATGAGACTGGCACAGTAAAGCACCTTATTTGTGACATTTATCATTGAACCTATGTCATTTGACAAGTCAACATTTGTACCAACTATAAATCTTTACAGTTAAAAGCATCCATATTACTTCTCAAAGTTTCCCCCTGAAGTATCATTACTACTTTGCTAAATTGGCATATTTGTTTTATTTGTGTCATAATCCTTGACTTTGTGTCATTTAAAATAATTTACAGTAGTATTTCCTGGCACAATGTACAGCGAACAAGCTTGTATAACAATAAACCAGTGACCAAGGGGTCATGAGGCTCAGCTGAGTAGGAAGACATTAACAAAAGGAATTTTATCACCTGAATGCCAAATTTTGTATGTGGTTTTCCGTTTCAACTGACGCATAGCTCAGAGGATATGGGTAACAGAGAACTAATTTCAGGTTTCTAAATGATTTTTAAAAAATCGAAAAATACAGGTTGCGCCACCAGTCGGCATGAAACATTCAATTATCAATATCCATGCAAAGAATCATGGTGATCAATGCAATAGTTGTTCAGAAACTTGAGTTTTAATGTCCAATTTTCCATTATTCTGAGGGATACTTCAGGGCCCCACAGCTTGAAGGATATGGGTAACAGAGACCTAATTTCAGGTTTCCAAGTAGTTTTTTCATGGGCCTCCCTGCATGTCAAGATAGAAGATTCTAGGTTCAGTAGTTAAAATTTTTGCCTGGTTAACAGATGACTGCATCTCAAGGTCTCAAAAATAGAGAAAAAAATTTGTAAAAAATAAAAAAATTCAGGTGGTGCCACCAATCTGCAGAAACTGATGAAACACCTCTTGATCAATATCCATGCAAAGAATCATGGTGATCAGTGCATTAGTTGTTCAGATACTTGAGCTTTTGTATCAAATTTTCAATTATACTGGGGGGTACTTCAGAGCCCTTAGCTCAGAGGCTTTGGGTAAGAGAGAACAGATTTCTGGTTTCCAAGGAGATTTTTCATGGACCTCCCTAGATTTGAAGTAAGAAGATTCCAAAACCAGCGGTTAAGATTTGTGCCTGGTTAACAGACAGACAGACTAATGGACCGATGGACGCTGGACATAGAGTGATCACTATAGCCCAGATGACTTTCAGTCAGCTGTGCTAAAAATTTTTAAAAATATTTTTGTTGTTGTTTATTAGGTTTGGGGATTTTTTTATTCAGTTGAGGAGTATTAGCCAGTAATAGCCAGTATTGTCCACTTTTGAAGTATTGACTGGGCCGGCAAGTGGTTAAAGCCGGAGGTGGCTCTTACCGACCAACCAGGGTATTCTTATGTGTTTGTATCGTGTGTTTTACTGGTGTATCACAGTTTCTGTATCAGTTGTTGGGTCTGTAAAACATATCAGAGGTGCACTTTCAGCTCATCTTTTAAATGAAAGGCCTGCTGTTTAGTAAATGACACTAGTTTGGTCAGCAGTGTTCTTTGTTGAGCATTAACAGGCCTTTGCTCTAACATAATATACATAGGCAATCTGCTCACACAAAACCAATGTATGGAGAGTGTTGCCCTTGGCAACATGTTATAATTTTACGAAAATAGGTGCAATCAAACTTCGCTCTTTCCATTTTTGCCCTCTGATGGCTTTGGTTATTTGTGGTCCTTTTGTAACTGTAAATAGTTAATGACTTTTCACAGGCAGTCTGTAACTTTGCACTTTGGGACATAATGATCAATATTGTTTAGATTTTGAATGGTGCAAGCATGTTATGTATGTCAGTTGGTGTGGTTATGCCCCTTACATCACGTATAAAATTGATGGTGGTAGATGTGACATTATATATATATGGAAGGTCTATATTTGTGTGGCTAATTTTTATAATATTTATGCAAGGTTTTGTGTATAACCAAGCTTACATTCACTGTACATTGCAGGTTTGTTTTTATCTGTATTACAGACAAAGTGTTATAACTTAAACTGAATTGAAAAAAAGCTTTGATTAATATGTACATGATTTCCCTAAGCAACAAATTTTATAGAATTAAAGAAATTAAATTGCAACATTGATAAACTGTGACAGCAATCTGTAAAAAACAACTTAAATAATGCACTGCAATGTGATCTGTGATGCCTCAAGTCAGAGACACCTCAGGGGGTTCTTCTGTCCTACAGCACAGAGCTTTTCCTTGATCAGGAGACACCCATCAGACTGGATGATTGCTGTAAGGGCGTGGTTCCTTCAATTGATGTTGTAAGATTAAAGAAAATGGTGCAGTGACTGCGCAGTCAGACTGGTCAAGAAAATGATGTTTAATGACCACACAGTCAGGAATCACTGCATGCTGGGGAGAGGTTGGTAAAAAGTGTTATATATAAATTATAAAGCTGCCTGTATTATAAATTTTATAATAAAAATAAAGATCTTACGCTCCCGGGCAGGGAAAATCTTGCGCTTCTAAAGAAGCAACTGATTTTCACGTTGCCAGCTTTGACCATTTATGATATATTTAGACATCAGATGGTGGTTTGTTGTCCGCTGTAAAAAAAAACGTGCGTATGATGTGACAAGCAGCCAACCAGATGCCAATAAACAAACACTCGACAGGCATCCTGGCTCCGCCCATAGCTGCGCTTCAAGCGCTGCTTGATGAGTTTATGGTCAAATTTTAATTGCTCCTTCTGCATTCACACATCATCGACCGATTCGATTATGACATTATGACTGTGTTAGCGTAGCCATGTGTCTGTTGTCTGCAGAACTGAAACCAGCCAGCGACGTGTGCACGCAGCCTTTGCTGTTACGTTTCGTTTGAATTACAGCTCACCGGCCGGGCATCCTATGTGCCCAACCCCCCCAACCATGTCTGGGGCAATTCTCTCTGAGCCTGTGACCTGTTCCGAGGCGATGAGCTGTCAATCAAAACGAAATGAACATGACTGGCTCCGTGTATTTCTCGCTTGGCAGTGTCTTCCAGCACAAGGTCTCACCTGATTGGACAAAAATACAGTGCTCCCCTCTGGTGTAGCAATTCAGGATACAAGGTCATAACAAACAGCGCTTACGAAATAGATACTAGGCCTATAGTTAAAGAGCTGTGTAAAGAGGGTATAAAGATCTTTAACATTTTTTTATTACAGTGGGTCAGGAGAAAACTGCACATCTCCATGAACCTATGATTATTCAGACAGTTCATAAAATTTTTATCATTGTTTCTGTTATGATTGGTTTACATCAGGGTTGTGAATATATCCTGGAATTAGGCAAGTTTCCCATGGCATTAGGACTTCCCAGGTAATTAGCAGAAACTACCGTGAATAGCATTACAAATGGTCACATCTTCCTGAAATATTAAAATAAAAATCCATGACAGGAAAGTAGATGAAGCAGTAGTGACAGTGTTTATTTAAAATTGTGTCTATTTAAGTGTAATTGTAGAGATTGTACAAATATTTTAAATAACTGAGTTTTGATAAAGTTTTGAATATTCTGTTTATTAGTTAAAAGAAACCTTTTTCCATGATAATAATATAAATTTATGATAAATGTTTTTTGGTCATTTCAGTATTCATCTTCTCTTTTATTGGTGATTTTGGCTTTTTTGTTTATACCAATATTTATTTAAGCCCAAAATTCTGTGATGGAATCACACATTCACAATAATGATTGGTAGGTCCTGATATCACCTGTTGTATCTGGTCAGTAGCCAAATGAAACAATCTCAGCTGTTCAGAATCAGTATAAACCAGTATGTTTAGTCTGTATTCCAGTGTTGATCAAGGTGGGCTTGTACCTGGTAATGAAGATTATCAGTTCTGTGTGTAGTGATGTATTGTAAGCAGGACTTGAGATGCTGAGCTTGGTGCAGCAGCTGGGAGAAGAACAAGGGGCCCAGTGATGAAGGCCTGTCACAGATGTTCAATGATTTCCTCTGTGATTACAGGGACGGATCCGCAAAGGGCCCCCCCCCCCCCCCCCCCCCCCCCGTGTGTGTGTGTGGGGGGGGGGGGCCTTTGGGGGTTGCAGCTGATAAGGTTTAAACCATTTCTACTTACTTTTTTAACCTTTTTTTTTGCAGTGTTTCTCTAAAATTTTAAGGATAAAGCCCCTCCTCCCTCCACTTCCTGATGCTGTTGACCTCTTTCAGGGCGTTGGTCCCTCAGTGTAACAATAAACTCCCCCCTTCCCATATCCTTGATCTGCCCCTGCTTTAAACATCATTTCACCTCTTGTGTTAGTCCATGAAGCTGAGTGTCCTAGAGTCTGAGCAGTCCTTTATTGGGGTGGCAGGCAGAGCAGAATGTAAGGCAGCCTTCCAGGTTTTAACTTGATAAATTGTTGTGTAACAGAAATCATTGGATGTGTCATCATTCATGTTAAATAAAACCAGTGACTAAGCAACAGTTAATAGCTGCTAATGAACTAAGAATTATTACAAAAGCTCATTGGCAATTCATTAATTCAAACCTAATGAGCAGTTGATTAGATACAAATGCTGATCAGCTACATTTCAAATGGCCATGTTGAGTTGAATACTGTAGAACCATCAGTATTCACCAAGAGATCATTGACTTTGTTTCTTTTACCTTAATGCCAACATAAGGAAGTATTCACACAGGATTCAGTGATCAAATCTCCCCCCCCCCTGGAACTTGAGTTTAAAATTTTGTTGACTTCTATTGGCCCCAATTTTTATGAGTGTATGAACCCAAAACACTTTTCAACACTAGCTTTTCAATCTTATCAAATTCTGTCACCAGATCTATGTGCCAGTGCCAGTTCTGTGCTGGCTGACTGACATATTATGTATGGTCTGAAGCCACATCAAAGTGCAGTGCAGCCCCAAACATTTAAAATTGTTATTATTGAACCCCTACCCCATAAATTGATCTAGTGAATAAAGATGTCTTTCATTTTGTAAAGAATACTAAACTAGAAATCTACATTCTAAGGAATGCAAGCCGCAGCAATGGTCGGGTCCCTATTGTTGGATGCTCCCAAAACCATGTTAGCATTCACTTATTCAGCCCATATTCCCAGATTCATTTGTGCATAAGTGACTGTACATTAGTGAATATTCATTGATGACACTCCTGAAGCCGTTTCATGTGATGGATCCATGACAAAATCTGATAAATTCTTCTTTGTGCCATTCCCAAAATGCCCTGAAAACTTCATGAGATTCCATTCATGATTAATGAGTTATATTGTGAACAAACACACACACCAACATGAACGGCGATGAATGTATACCCTCCTGAAAGAGGCAACAATAAATGGTCTTGAGCCAATCCAAAATTCAGAGTTGCCCTAACATTTTATCACTGTAATCATTGAACCTGTGTCAATTATATGGTAGTTAAGTTAATAATGATATATTCCAGTTGGAAAGAGTATTGAAAAATTTTCCAATCTTTCATCTTGTGTTTTATCTTCAAGGTGCAGGCTGATATCAGAATATGTCAGTGTATTTGCACCAGTGAGATGTAGGTATAAGGAAAATACTGCACTCTGTTGTGATGTGGAGTGATGTTGTCAGCATGCAGGTATTTTATGCCTGTATGCTGACTTCATTTTATGTCATGTATGTCTTTATGCAAAGCACTATATGATGATTATATACCTCTGTATATATAGTTTTACCAGGTAACTTTTTCAGGTGATAAGCCACATGCAGGAGACTACTAATTGTATCCGCCAAAACAGAGTTTTGCGGATACTATGTTTTCAGCTGGCCGCCGCCGTGTAGGTGTCCGGAGAACTCCTCCGTAACTGCTGGGCAGAATTTTATGAAACCCGGGATTATGTTCGGGTCACATGTGAACTGCTGCGCCCAGATTTGGTTTTGACCTCTGACCTTTCCTCTGTGCTCTGCGTCTGTTTGTGCGTCTGTTTCCACACATAAACCCACATATCTCGGGAACCGCTTGACCGATCTGGAAATTTTTTTTGCACAAATGTAGCCCTTGGAGAGCTTTATAACATACACAAAAAATGGTGGCGCCACCTGCAACCATGTTTGCACAGTGTCCATCTGTTCATCTGCCTTGGGTTAAAATCACTCATATCTATGCAGTGGTTTTACTAATTCACCTGAAATTCGGCATGCGTATACATCCTGGATAGCTTTTCTGATTTTATGACAGGTGGCGCCACCTACATTCACGTTTACGCTGCAGACATCCAAGCTCATATCTCGGGAACCGTTTGACCGATTGGGGGTAAAATTTTGCATGTGTATAGATCTCACATAGCTCTTTATCATATGCAAAACTGGTGGCGCCACCTGCAGCCATTTTTGCACAGCTCCCGTCTATTTGTCTGCCATGGGATAAAATCACTCATATCTCGGCAGTGGTTTGACATATCTGCCTAAAATTTTGCAGGTTTATACATCCCCGACAGCTGTCTTGATTTTATGACAGGTGGCGCCACCTACATTCTAGTTTATGCAGCAGACATCCAAGCTCATATCTTGGGAACCGTTTGACCGATTGGGCCAAAGTTTTGCATGTGTATAGTTCTCACATAGCTCTTTATCATACGCAAAACTGGTGGCGCCACCTGCAACCATTTTTGCACAGCATCCATCTTTTTATCTGCCTAGGGCTAAAATCACTCGTATACATGTAGTGGTTTGACTTATCTGCCTTAAATTTTGCATATGTATACAATTACAACTTGGACGGCTTCCTGGATGTCGTGGTAGGTGGCGCAACCTACATACACAATTTGGCTGCAGACATCCATGCTAATATGCAACACTTCACTCTATTTTCCCTTGCCACTCAATCCATGCCTCACTTCACCCGTTCCACTCTGATTTAGGCGGATACACGTAGTCGCTTGTCGACTACCCGTATTCTAGTTTGTGAATGACTTCAATTTCTAAAAATATTAACTTTTATTCCATTTCATGCAAAAGTTTTTTAAATGTCCATCTTAATTGGTTATCCATCAAATTAATTCCCCTGTTCAATTTTCTGCAAAATCTGTGTAAAGTTACTTAGGTTAAAGGTCATATAACATAGTAAGCAATTATGCAATTTAGGGTTTGTTCTTCAAGTTGCCAGTTCTAACAGTTTTAAGAGTTAAATATAGTATGTAATATGATAGCATGTTATGTACCTCTGGTTACAACTTCTTAAGTGGAAAACTACATGCCCCCTTTATAAATTCAGGAATGTCCTAAAACAACAAGCTGCTTTCCATTCTCTTGGCATGGTATGTATATTTTATAATAGGACTGTTGTGTAATACAATTTTCAAATTGACTAAGAGTTATGGCTGACATTAGCAGGGAGTATATAACTTATTTGAACTTATTATCACATGGATAAAACCTGTGTACTTTGTCATTGTTCTATAATGTTGAGTGTGACTTGTAAGCAGGTGTGTCAATAAGGTGTTATTTGGATTAGAAGTGCATTTAGGTTAGTAATGTTTGTATTGTGGATTACTGCTCCTACATTTCAGATATGACATAATACATAATGATCTCTTCTGTTAAGAGAAAGGAATTAGATGGGCACAGTAAGGTCAGGTACAGTGAAAAAATATTGAAAATCTTTGTCACAGGCTTAGTTTAATCTTTAAGAAATGGCAGTTCCTTTGGTCAATATTAACTTTGCTTACAGTGTGGATAGAGCAAGTTTGATAATATTTAACATTGGAATACCCTTTTATAGCTCTGTTGTAACCATAAACAAAAATAAAACAGTGCAGTGTTGATTGCAGCATTCAACCACCATGAACAGTTTACAGTAATAGACAAAGAGTAGACTAACACACAAAAAAAAATAACAACATATAAACATAATTGATTAATTAATTATGCAGTCTGTGATAATAAGTGCTGTTGCCAACAAATCAAGTGCAGATTTAAAGAATAAAAATAAAAAGTTGGTAACCTCATTTCATTTCTGTTAAAGGGCGCTAATGTGTTAATCCAAGGTATGATGTCAGGTCATATGTGAAGACTTGAAATGCATACCTTTGACACAATATATTATATATGTAAATTGAGCTTTGGCAAAAAATCATCTGTCAGATAAAATATCTTCAGTATACAATGAAGAGGGCCTGCCGAGATTGTTTCAGACACATAGATTTCTTTTTATAACACCATTGGAGAACGTTTAATGATAGGTAACAATACAGTACACTTGCTGTGGTGTTGACTACAAATAAGATGGCATCCTTTGAAACTTGTTCAGTGAGGGACCCTGTGTATGTGAGGTTCAGGGCATTCTTGCGGTGTGAAAAGATGTGATTGACCTAGATACCGGGGTGACATGCGAGCCTGTGTGTCAGGCAGTGTTCACTAAGTGATAATAAAAACACCCACCTTGCCCAGCTTTAAATAGCCTGACACCGCATTCCATCATCCAACTCATACTTTCAGTTTGTGCATGAATTATAGAGATATTCACTATTCTAAATCAGTGAACTGATTATAACCAGATGCTTTGCACATTTTAGTTATAATAGTTATACCTTTGTTATTAAATGCAATATTAATGTGGGCTACAGGTATTTGACATATTTTTCCTCTGCATGTGTCATGCATGCATGGACTTGCAGTACATTTATATTATTTTCCTGATGGATAATTATTAATAATTATTTTCCTTATTTATAATGGTGCATATGGAAACAAATGTTCTTTTTTAGTCTCAAACATTTTAATATGATGTAGATCCATATTTTCTGACACTATTACACACATATATATATACACACTCTTCACTAATGCCTTGCCCTTCATGCTGTATTAAAGGCTGATGAAAGCAAACATTTATAGGTACACTTATACTTTATACATACCACCTATAGGCTATGGACCTACCCTTGGTAAAAATGTTTAGATAAAATGTAACGTCAATTTAACAGAATTATAACATAAGTAATTTCTGTGGGATATCGGCATGAGGACACAGGATGAAGTATTACAGATGGGTGTACAGATAGACTGATAGTTGATTGACAGATACAGAGATAAGAGGGTAATGATTAACTGCATGAGGTTTAGCTGATGATAGTGGAGGAAGGGGTTAAATGGGGTGCTGATAGGATGAGGGGTAGGGGGTAAAAGGAGGAGACAGGCATCAGATGAAAGACAGTGGTAAACAAAGATAACAGTACACTTTTTGTAGGCAAGTGGGACAGTTTATAACCCAGGGAAGGGCTGTCCAGACAGAGAGGTCAAAAAAGGTCCAAGGTCAGCAGTCACCAGAGGTTAAAGTTCATGAATGAAGGATCACAGAGAGAGATGTTCCATATAAGACATGTCTGCCCTGGTCAAACAGTGATGTATTAGCTTTGACTTGCAGCTTGACACCTGCAACACTGTGGACAAACCTGTCAAGTACAGCAGGTCACCTTTGCTGTAAGCATCACTTTACCAGCACCACTGACCTGCTTTACCTGCCACAATGAACTGCACTTGCTGCAAGTGTCATCAGTGCTTAAAATTATGACTTAGCAGTGTACACATGACCGTCACATTCTGGATGACCAAGTGCTCTGCTATGCTGCTCTCTGGATCCTTACTTTTAATACTGTTGGATTCATAATTTATGACAAAGGATCTACTATTAGCATACAAGAGTAGAAGCTAATGTCCACAGACCTGAAAGGCGAGATTTCCTTTCATTTTAATAACTTAATTTCATTGAAATATTCAGTGTCAAAATTCATGGGGCATATGTTGCCAATTTATTAAATTTGATATGCAGGATCCATTTGATTTGTATATTTATCTTATAACAGTATCCTCCTTTGTCCATGATTCACACTGGTATCATAATTACAAAAGACTTAGGCTTTATATGACAAATTCAAAAGAATCGTACTACTATTCATCAGTTTGGGTGTGGACACAGAGCATCATCTGGCTTCACCTTACACTCTTTACACAGCGCTTTAACTATAGGCCTACTCCCTTTATTGTAAGCGCTGTTTGTTATGACCCTGTATCCTAAATTGCTACACCAGAGGGGAGCACTGTATTTTTGTCCAAAAAGATGAGACCTTGTGCTGAAAGACACAGCCAAGCGAGGAATACACGGAGCCAATCATGTTCATTTTGTTTTGAGTGACAGCTTATCACCCCGGTAACCGTCTGAAAAGGCCACAGGCTCAGAGAGAATTGCCCCAGACATGGTTGGCTGAGGGCCTTGGGCACATAGAATGCCCGGCCGGTGAGTTTTAATTCAAACGAAACATAACAACAAAGGCTGCGTGCACACCTCGCTGGCTGGTTTCAGTTCTAGAGACAACAGATACATGGCTATGCTAACACAGTCATAATGTCATAATCGATTCGGTCAATGATGGGAGAATACAGAGGGAGCAATTAAAATTTGACTGTAAACTCTCATCAAGCGGCGCTTGAAGCACAGCTATGGGTGGAGCCAGGATGCCTGTCGAGTGTTTGTTTATTGGGATCTGGTTGGCTGCTTGTCACATCAAATGCACATTTTTTTCAGCGGACAACAAACCGCCATCTGGTGTCTAAATATATCATAAATGGTCAAAGCTGGCAGCGTGAAAATCAGTTGCTTCTTTAGAAGCGCAAGATTTCCGCTGCCCCGTGAGCGTAGCTTCCCCTTGGCCCATATGGGTTCAACCACCACCAAACTCTCCACAGACAGATTCCTGCCTTGGTATTGTCCTCAAAGTAGCTTCTGTCATATTTCTGTTCCCTTGTCAAACCCTTGCTGGTTCCTTCAGAATTCCTTCAGGCATACTGCAATGTGTATGATATATTTATTGGTCCTGGAGCTCATGTTTTGACTCATATATTCATGTTTATCTGTTAGATTAGGCTCTGTATGTTTCTTGAATTTTAATTTAGCAGAATGAAGTGTGTGGAGGTTTAACAACATTATTTTACCAGACACAAGCAGCCATAAATCCTCTACAGAGGGTGGTCTCCACAAGGGGTTTGCCTCCAGGTCTGCACATGTTTTACTTAATGAGCTGGACTGTTTGGCTTCAGCGGTCCATCTCTGTGCAAATCGAGCTGTTGTAATTAAAATGTCATGAAGTGCCAGTCTGCCTTGTCTGGGTAGCACCTGACTTCTGTAGCATCGATAAAGAAGATGACCAAAAACCTGAAATCAAGCATCCATTTGCTCCACTAATTAAATACCAGGCACATGTCCATCAAGGGATTAGTTTTATTATAATGCAATGTGGTTAAATAATGTGGTTCTCAAAAGACTTGGAATTTATACATCTGCTGGTTGACACAAGGCTGAATGACTCAGATAAGTATAATAATGAAATCAGATATCTAATAGAAGTCTACTAAAGAACTGTATATCAACATCTGGTACGATACTACTCTGAGCCATCATGCAAAGTTCTACCAAAGGCTGTGATATTTGATCATAATACAAGAAACTATCTAACTGCAGTATTTATATATCTTTTAATAAATGTGGCAAAAATATTTTAACCAGATATGTGGCCTGAAAACATCAAGACCTCAAACTGATTTGGTAAGTATCATATTGCAACCAGGCACAAAAACTTCAGATTTGGGATTCAAATACAACAATATAGACAGAAAGCAGAGAACTAAATCCTCCAATAATTTTGGGACCTGAACCAAGCAAATATAAGAGAGAGAGACAGTGGTGATAGGATATTCATGACCTGAGACATCGGAAGATATTCTGAGGCATTTGAGTTATGCTGCAGCACAATCAAATACCTTGATAAAATCTATTGGACTTTGGGTCTAGTCTGATGTACTCTGTAACCTGCAGAGCAGCCCCTGCACGCTGTGATGTTCCTTCATGAAGTGTTGATACACCTGTCTTAGCAAAGTGTATGCATGTGTTCAGACTATCTGTACTTAATGATAACAATCATGATATTACCCTTGCACAGGTTAAATTGGCCATCAATAATTGATCTAAATAGCTGTTGTCTGAGACCAAGTGTTCCATTTTGATGGCCAAGGGGCTTCACTGGGCAGTTTGAATGTATGTCTGTTATTGCGAATAACGGCACACACAGTGTCTCATTGCAACTATTACATATGTCCATGGTCACAGATTTGTTTCTTGATACAGCAGATGTTAGCCCTACATTAGCTTTGTGATGTCACAAACATGATGTGTACTTCATCTCTTCTTATTAGTATATGATCTGTTTGACAAAAATTCTACAAACATTTATATTGTATTGATTATAATTGCAGAATTTTCATATATACATAAATGATCGTTCTTCTTGCTATTAAACCAGCAGTCACAACATCAGGCCTATTCGTCCAGCCGGCACCTGTGGTTATATGTAGAAAGCTGAATGGTAAACAAAAATATCAGGAAGTAGTTACCAAGCAGGCAGGTTTGTCAGCTATCTGAGCCAAGTTCAGCATATTATAGCCTATAACTATGCATTTTGCCTGCAGCAGAGATATAACACATACTTCAGGCTCAGAATACCACATGTTTACACGCAGCTTGTGTCATAATATGACTCTCTGATTATAGTTCTTCAGTCTCAGGGACATAAACAATGATTACAATAGTTACCACTGCAGAACAGCTGTTGGATGACTGCTAACAAGCAAGCTGCATGAGTTGTCACAGACTGCTGTGGCTGTACCAGCACTGGGCTGTGCTGGGCCAGTTTGTGGCCAGGTATTCAGGTGCTTCTAGAGTCAGGTGCAGCTAAGAGCATTTGCTCACAGTGTTAGGACATTTAGATAATGGGAATTAACCTCATGCATAGAGGCCACTGTCAAGAGCCCATCATAGCACTGTTTCCTGACTGTGAATGAACCATTCTTAACTTTGCTAAGGAGGGAATGTTTTCACCAGTATTTGATTATTCTGTCAGAGAGGCTATGTTTGCATCAGTGTTTGATAACTGTAATTGAGGTCTTGCTTCTTTAGAGTTTATTTACTCAGTCTGGAAGGTTGTATTTTCACTAGTGTTTGTTGACTTTGTCAAAGAGGTCATGTTTTCACCAGTGTTTGTTGGCTTTCTCAAGGTTACGTTTTCAACATCTTTTGTTAACTGTCAAGAGGGATATGTTTCATTGGTGTTTGTTTGTATCTCAGCAGAATTACAAAAAATGTTACTCTTATAATAGGAAACCAGGTTTGGTAATAGGTCTTATGCAGAAGATTGTCATATTTCAGATTTGATCATGATCATTCCATAATTGTTTCCTTTTGCTTACTTCATTCATGGTAGATGGTGTGCTGACATGTCCATGATTATTCATGAAGTGGGTATAAAATCTATGATTTGACCGTGTCATTCTTTGTGATACGCAATAAGAGAAATAGTGGCACTGACTTCTGTAAAAGGACACTAATTATTAGGAAGGCATAATTTCTAAATATAGTGCCATTCATGCTAATGAAAGTAAATATAGGACAACATTGACTAATGAATTGAAGTTTAAATATTAGCCTCCACCTGTTGACACCATTAATATTTTACATTACAGTGTTATTGCTAGTAAAAAAAACATGGTAAAAATGACATTTTTTTAACATCATAAAGTTTTAAGTGTCCTGAAAAAGGAATTTGTGTTATTTGTTACATGTTGGTGATAATAGGGGACATTCAGTGCCCCTTAGCTTTCACTATCACTTGGTGCTCGTTATATCCAGTATCAAGACATATCCCTTAATTGCATTAAATAAATCTTGAGATAAAATGTGTATAATGCTATATGAACAATATTACATGATGCATAGCAAACAGTGCTTTATGATTTGTCATTAGTAACACAGGTATGGTGCCTCTGACATCAGGGCTGATGATGTTTAACAGGTCTGTAATACAGAATCGAGAAGTTCTTATTCCTTAAACAGTAATGCAATCAGATGAAAAGTAAAAGATTGTGGTTCAAGGAGACCCATGTTGTGAACCATACACTTTCTGTTATTTCTAGTATCACTTTCTGTCATATCTATGTCTACCACTGCCAAACAGGTTATGTTTTCAGCTGTGTCTGTTTGTTGGTTGGTTTGTTTTGTCTTTATTATGTAAAAAAAATACTCAACAGATTCACAAAATTTGTTTGAAAGGATAGGAAAATGTGGGACATAGGGCAGGAAAACCCCATTAGATTTAGATGTAGATCAAGTTAAAAAGACAGATCCTATAAGATTGTATAACCCTGCCCAGAGGATGGTGGTACACTGGACTGTTTGGCCTTGGCAGAGGTCTATGTGCTCCATTGAATGCCATTCTAGTTTCAGCAGACTAGAATACATCTGACATTGCTGCACTGTGTTTTCTATTACTGATGTTTCTTGCACCTCACAGTTTGCTATATTTGTAAAGTCCTTTATATATTTTGTTTTATAAATATCCAGGTATCTGTTACATTCTGCAGTTCCTGACAAATATTCAGTGTGTACCTTTTCTCGTTTCAGACAAACAGGTGAATGGAGAAGTCCAAAGCCAAACTCTTGGTCGACAGAAAGGAAAATCAGTGGTTGAAGGTAGGATTCATTATACAACTCCTGTATTAAACATGGCAGTGTCTGGAAGCAAACATCATCTGCCTGAGCTTCATGTTTTAGTCATGAATGGTTGCCAGTTAGGAATGTAAGGTGAAATCCTGGAAAACAGAGCCTGGAGTGGCCTCTGTGTATCTTTGTGTTTCTTACATCATCAACTTAGAGTCATTATTGTCAGGTATGCTAAATTTTGCACAATGACATCCTGAATCTTGGTGAACTTGCGATATTCTCAAAAAATAAATTATCATGAAAATAAAACCTTCATGAACAAGAGTCCCCGACAAGACAAGTGGAATGCTATTACAAGCAATGTCAAACCTGTCAAATCATTTACTAATAGTGAACAGTAATTCTACTCATTCGATTGTCTCTTTGATAGCTGTCCAGTCTTTATAATTTTGTGCACATAATATTTAAACTAAATCATAAATTGATAATACTGGATATATGCTATATGTAGATTCATGTACTGTGAGATCAGGAAACCCTAACAAAACAATGAGAAGGTGAAATTCATGAAATTTTAACCTTAGTGTCTGTTTATTTAAATGCATTCTTGTAGTTCCCATCAATGCCTTATTTCTAGGATTTCCAGGAAAACTGGTAAAATGAGTTATCCTTTTTCAAAGTCACAGAAAGCCAGGGAGTTTGAACCAAAATGTGACAAGCGGGGAAAGTCCCAGAAGGTGCTTGGTCCGTTTGTGATGTGAAAAATCACTCATGATTTTCTAACTGAAGTATTACCATGTGTCCATCAGGGTATATTGGTGAAAATGGCCACATGAGCGATTTTCAAGCGTAGGGTCTGCCTGAACTCAGGGATGCAGGGTAAATTGATGTCACTCTTTTTGAGGAAGACCTAGGTTTACTGTTCAAATATATGTCTCTCACACATGCTTGGAAACACAGCTGCTTTTTCACCCATATATACACATGGAAACACAGCGCAAGTTCCATGTCCAAACAGTATGGGACATGGTGGTTTTATGTTACACTTACAGAACACACCATGGAACATGGACTCCTAGGCTCAGTGCATAATGGTGCCAGAATTATATCATCCAGTCTGTGTATACTGGTATGGTATATTATCAAGCTATTTATAGCTTATATATCTAGTAACAGTTATAGTCCTATAGCTGTTTTCATAGCTATGTTTAGGTTAATATGTGTCACATTAAGATAAAGTGGCCATTTATATATATAGCTGTAATGTGGCATTGTGTTGCACTTGAAAAGCGGTACATACTTCACAGAAATATCCACCTCTGCCAGTTCCTGATACTTGTGTGCAAATATGACCTGTTGGACTTATTTGAATAGTGATATTTGAATTTGTGATACTTGGTCTCACCTGTCCCTTCTACACTATCTATCCCTTTATTTGTTTAACTTATATGAAGAAGGCATGATTCAGTGTTCATTTATCAAATGAAATGCCTGAATAACTTGCAAAAACTCTTTAAGAATATATTTAAGGATTTATATCACATAAGCCTGATCTTGTGTCTAGTGGTAGGCAGGTAACTTTGGTCAGGTAACCATTCATTGGTGCTAGCTACAAATTAGTGCTAGCATTACAAAGTAAAGGCCTTTATTTTCTCCTTGATTAACCCAACAGTAATCATCTTAAGAACTCTTTTAGCTTGCATATGAACCATTCAAAGACAAACCATCAAATTTACTTTCCAGTGTTAGGAATTATTAAGTAATTTGTAATCTCATTAACTTATTAAGAGAGTGTTATGCCATTTTATACTTAATGTTGAAGAAATGTATTGTAGATGCATTATGGTGTTTTGTAGAGGAGAACTCCACTCACTCTCCTCCAGAGAGATCATAAAATTCCATTAATAAAAGCACCATTTGTGATTGATAATCATAATTGTTTCCTTATTTAAAATGAACCATTATTGAGAAATTTTGGCATATCAAACTGTGTTACATAATAGAATATCTGTACAAATACAGTTTTGTCATATTTTGTGTAGTGTTTGAATGAAAATTTCAGTAAATGTTTGTATGCACATGGCTGTATATGCCAAGGAAATATTCCATAGGTGATCATGTTATCATGGTCATATGACTTATCATGTGACAGAGCCATAGATTTACCTTTCTAAGATTCTGTCTAACACTTTGCATAAGTCATATTTCATTTGATACAGTTTTAAATAAAAAAAAATAACTTTTAATTTTCCTCAAATCCTTATAACATAACATAACAAGCAAGACTAAAATAGTTTGTAAAATACACATTAAGTTTATTTTTTTTTTATCAGTTTGGAAAAGTAGCTGTATCAACAGTTTGCCATATGGTGCACCATAAACGTTTAGGTAAATTCCTTGAATCTATTACCTGTAGTGTTCTAATTACTGTGTAATAGGACCATTTCTGCCTTAAAACATTTATTTTGGACTGTACCTGGTTATGAATCAGACAGTATTTCTGTTCACTCTGAATCCTAAGGGTGCTGAGATAAGCAGTTTGTAAACATCATCTTCCACCGGGAATATGTGTGATAGATAAATTGTCTGTGTTCTTCTTGTGTGTTGCTGCCTACCTGTGCTGATAATGTGTGCTGCCAGTCATGAAAGAAGAACTGGTAAAGAACACTGAGCTCTCTCTGTACCCAGGTAAAAATAAACAGGCCCAGCAGGGGTTCATTATAAAGTCCTCCAGTACCAGCATATGTGTTCTTATCTCCATTTATATTATTTTATGATTTACCTGAACACAGTTTACCAGTGTAAGTTTATCAGTATCTCATATATGGATCTCTTTATCTTTGTATAATTTTATATATATATATAAACATAACATACCATAAGTCCATTAGCTCTTGAAAATCAAAGCAACTGGCATAAAATTACTTTGGCATACCTGAGGTTTGGCTCAATAAAGAGGCTAGGACTTGGTTATAAGCAAACCTAATTTTTAAGAACCTACTAATTTAAATTACAACTGTCAGTGTAAACAAGTTCAGTTCAACATAATTCTCATTGTTACATTTGTTAGCTCAGCTGACTATAAGTCATCTGAGCTATAGTCGTGGTCCGTCGTCCGTCCGTCCGTCCGTAGATGTGGCACATTTTGAAACCGTAAGACCTAGGAATCCAAAATTCACCATAATGTTAGATGTCCCCAAGATCTCCTACCAAGCCGAAAACTGGGTCTTTGCGACTTCGTTCCTTTGAGAAATTAAGGAAAAACCTCAATTTTTTATTAAATCCTATTTTCACACTTCAGGACTGCCTCATATCAAAACCACTCATCTGTTTTTCCTCATATTTACCATAAATATTCCTCTATATAGTTCCTATGTACATGCCAGAAATTAAGTCTGTAAAGTATAAATTCTTTAAGTTGTGGGCCCAAACATATTGGACTTTGTAAAAAATCAGGAAAAATAATAACTCACTTAACATGAAAAATTTTGAAACTAGTGTCTACTTTTTCAAGTATATAACTATGTTTAATTAAGATTCAATTGTTTACCCAAAATTAGATCTGAATTTTGTAAATTTTTTAAGTTATTAGCATAAAAAAAAATCAGTACCTTAAATTTTGCCCAACTTTGACCATGGCACGTTTTTTTCCTGTAAGCACCAATGATTTAATTTTCACAGCATGTTAACATAAATATTTAGTTTGTCTAAATCTGAAATTTGGAAATAAAAGCTTGAAAATTAAGATAGTTATTGATTTTTTTTCTGTAGTCACTTGCTTTGATTACAGATGCAGGGTCCCACTCCAGGTCACTGGAAGTCAGCTATGCCAGGGTTTCTGATTTGTTACAGTCACTGGGGGAGATCCCCTGCTGTGCTGTTACAGGTGTACAGTTATTCTCATATCACCACCCCAATCACCCCCCCCCCCCCCCCCCCCCCCCCCCCCCCCGCAAACCCAACCCACCAAGTGTTATGCAGTAATTGTTATTGTTTTCACTGTATCTCCTTAATTGTAATGCTGTTTCCACTCCGATATGCAAAAACTTTCCTTGAAAAAATAATTCAATGGTGTAATCCAGAAGATGCAATGTTGTGTAATGTAGCATTTTTAAAGAAATCAATTTTCTTTTAAATGATTTTAACAAATATAAAGGAACCCATCAGTATGCTTAAATTATTATAAAATATGAAGTACATTATGGATAAATAAAGACACAATTAAAAATTGTGAAATCTAAATCAAGTATTATTTTTAGATATTTATTGTTTTGCAGATTTAAAAGATATATTTTTGTGGTAAAAAATAAATAAACATTTGTATGCATGATGTGGTGTTATCTGACAAGATTGAGATTTATGATGATGCAATTGAGAATTATGAATCAACTTTTATATTCAGATATATATGTTAAATTGGAAATGTATAGAAATATAAACTTAAATTAGAAAATAATTGATGTGATAAAAAAATTAGGATTTAATACAAACATTTCTTCATTATTTTCCTGCCTCAGCAGAATTTGAGATCAGGCTTTGTTTGCCCTGTTTTATGTTGTTAATTAGCTATATTTCAACTGTATACATTTCATAAATAAAATACATATATATTCAATAATATATATTATACAAAAAAATAGATTCAATTGAACAAATGTGTAAACTACTGAAATGTCAACAGTTAATTGAAAAACCAACTAATGATCATGGTAATAGTACAGGTCATTTGTTCACAAACTGCTCACATGCTTTAGTTTCAACATTAGGAAACACATGGTCAGGTCACAAAATATTTTTTGCAACAATTTCTTGCTCATCAATACAAACCAATCATATAAACCAACCATGGCCTTTATTACCTCTTCCTCTTACACTTTATCTCCATTAGATATTATTTTAGATTTTCACCTTCAAGGTTAACGTCAGCTGAGCACAGTGACCCATAGGTCCCTTGTTGTATAATCTATATAAATGCAGATACATAAACAGATACATAAGTCTTACTGAAGCTTTTATGACTTCAAAACTGGACGTCTGTATGGCTTATAATGTTATATATTATTATTATATGTTTTATCAGATAAGATGATGAATGGTTCAGTGCTTTGATAGACGATATAATCATATATGGTGCTAAATGAAAAATCCAACCTATCTTATTAACTATAGTAATATGTGGGGTTGGGAGGATAACAGATATCCTGGATTATCATGATGTCATAATATCATCATTAGTACACTGCCACGAAACCTGTAAATTTTCCAGTGATGATCAGAAACACAATATACTTCATCCATGATTAAGGTCAGAAAAGGGGTGTGTTTACACAGGGGTATTGGTTTTCCTTCAAATCTGTGGCTCTAAATGAGGGTATGGATCTATACTTTAGCAGATTAACTTTGGTGAAAGACGGTATTTAATTGTGTATGTGTCCAGCATGAGAGGTCACAGTATATTGTGGCATCATTGCTTTATCCATATCTTTAGCCATGCACCCTTTAAAAACTAGGGAGCTGCACTTAATTCATGATATGACATACATGTAGCCTTATTTATTCAATAGTGAAATGTGTGAAGGTTGTAAGCTGATAATACGAAGCTGATTGTGGGTTGTCATAAGGACTGGCAAGGACATTCTTGTGTAAAGTAATATCCTGGAAGTTTATGCTAAAAATAGTACATAACTGAAAATGTATAATATATTTTAAAATATTTTAATTAAAATAATGCACTGGATTTGTTTTTGATTACTATATTATTTACACGTATGTTGTGTACAAATATTGTGATGCACAACTGAATAGGATATAAAAATAAATAAATATGGTTATCAGTACAATGGGATAAACAGAATTCTCAGATATACAGATATATTTTTCAGGATGACATACCCATTGTGTTTTATAGTACCAGGCATTAAGCTGGTTATAAACTTTGATACAGTTGACCAGAATATATTTACAATCATTATCATATTTTGTACTAGAGAACACAAGCACAAGCACATTGCAAAAAGCAGTGAATAACTTTGGGGTGTTTCATCAACAAAGAGGAAATGTTTTGGGGTCCAGAATCAGGTCTAGAATCAGCACTTACTGGGGAAGTTTGAGTAAAAATATGAACAGTCATGATCAGATAACTGCATAAGAATGGTGCACCCCTGATATATATGTAAAACAGTAATGCTGCAGAGGACTCAGGCTAACAGTAAATGACATTTAGCTTGTTACTGATGCATTAATTATGAAATTCAGTTCGTATATGGAATGTTGATCTTGATATATCAACAGCCATTATTACATTAGTTTGTACAGTATATCTCTCATAGATAAAAATTAATCCTGCTGGGACCAGAAGAAGCTGATGTTCAGCTTGTTACCATCACATTATTAAAATCAGCCTAGATATAGGGATTGTTGACCTCAATATATCAACAGTCATTTTCACATTATTATATTATAAAGAAAGTACATATATATGTTCTACATTGAAAATTATGCTGTAGAGGCCAATTATAAAAGTTTTTTGCTTGTTACCTGGAAATGAAAAGTAGCTGGGCCCTCCTATCAAGATGTATATGTCGAGGGAGGAATGAGAATCTGGGAAGATCCAGAATCTTCTTGGGAAGAATGGCAATCAAGAGATGGCATGAAATGATTCCAGTTCTTCCTGGGAAAAATGAGAATTCTCATTCTTCCTGGGATAAATGAGAATTTCAGTCTCTTCTGGGAAAATTGAGAATTTCCATTCCCGGGAGAGACTGGAATTATAAAATTCAAACCTGGGAAAAAAAGGAATTCACTATGGGGAAGAATAGGAATCATACATGGCAACTTTTTACAATTTTTTTCATTTTTCATGTTAATCTTATTTTTTAAAGAACTTTTTATTATCTTTCTGATACATTAATTCAGCACTGTTCAAGTGGTTAAAAATTTATATTCACTCATACAAAATAGAATTGTGTGAATAAAATATAAAGCTTACAAGGTACATGTGAAAACTATTCTCAACTGGATGTCTTTATATACCCATTGTTACATGGGTTCTTAGATCTAAAATGTAAATATCTGGCGTGATTGTTTTCCACTTAAATGTGATGGTTTTAGTATCACTATGTGTTAACAAAAGTGTGTTAACTAATTTTTTCATGACAAAACAAAACATATGAATCTCTTTTTATAATGGTCAACTGATTACATTAAAATCTGGCTATAATAGTAAATTCTGCAAAATGAACCTGCCTCACCTATAAAAAGGCTTAATAGCTGCCCATCCTTCCTGGGAAAAACCAGAATTGTCAATTTTGTTCCAGGATAAATTTACAAGCAAGAGATAGTATGATATGATTCCTGTTCCTCCCAGAAAAAATCAGAATTCTCATTTTCCCTTGGGAAGAATGAGAATTCCCTTTCTGCCCAGGAAGATTCTGGATCTTCCCTGATTCACATTCTTCCATTGACATATACAAACAAAGAAGCCTCAAAATCATGGCCACCAACAGGACCTTGATAAAGTGGTAGCGTTTTTGAGGTGGTCATCTAAGCAAGGTCTGATATACAGAGCAAAAGAGTATTGGGACCATAAAAAAGTGGTAACTGTTTTGAAGTGGTCGCTAAAACTGAGGTGGTCTTTTGGCGGGCTTTTATTGTGAATGGTTTGGATTGGGGGGGGGGCATTTAGCAGAGGTCTATGCTGCAGTACATTAACGCTGCCGAGAACTGCCGGTAAAATATGTGGAGCCTTGCTTATCTGTTTGTCAACATGAATACACAATAGTTAAGGTACTGTACGAAAATGTGGTGGGATGAATAAACATTGTACCACTAATTAGGTATGAGATGAGTTGTCAATCACTGACCATAACAATTATTCCACTTAGCCTAACATGATCTCACATTATTGCTTAAAACTGAAAGTCATTAAATAATCAAAAATTTAAAGCAGATGCATGGCTAACCAAATAGCAGATGGAGTTACTATCAGTTTGAATATTAAGCACTGGCTAAGGTGTTTGAACTACTCCCAGGGTCCTTCTCCCTCTGTTCTGTTTAACCTGTATGTACACCCAGTGCTGAGTATTTTGATAGAACTGGGTAACTTAATGAAGCCCTATCATATGCCTTCTATAACAGTATTAGAAATATCAATCATTTTGGAATGTTCTTTAAATAATTGCCCACGTTTGACTGTGAACAGAATTATTATTAATATAGGCTGGTGCCAGAATGATTCATGAAGTCTGTGCCAGGCCTGATGTAGACCTTGGTCCCTCATTAGTTGACAACATTAACCAAAGCTGGAGCCAATGATTTATCAGTCCGGCCAGGGCTTATCATTAATGGTAAACTGCTTGCCTGGGGCAAGTAGAGGGCCAGAAGATGGTCATCCTGCAACAAAAATTGGGTCCTTCGCAAGCCATTAACATCAAAGCCTGAATCTTTACCAAATTCTCGTTAGCCATTTTCAATCTGGGAGAAAAGAAATCATATCTGTCATACCTCTTTATCTTAAGTTTCTGTAAATTTATCTGTAAATTTAATAAAGAAAAATATAATTTAAAATACTTTCGTTTGAACATATTTATGGTTTTGTATACAATGAAGCATTCAGCATCACGCTTTCTGTTTGTGCCTGCAATCATTGATTTTTTTAGGGCAAGTAAAATATTAATGTAGAACAAGTTAAAGGTAGATGTTGTTACTCAACCGGGCAAGTACAATAGAAAGTTGTTTATCTGAAAAGCTTTGAGAAAGAGGATGTTTGTTTGGATAAACAATTGTTCGGATAAAAGATTTTTCGCAATTAACTATGACTACACCAGACTTTACGAGAGATTGACACGTGAATTAATGAAGTAAGTCCAGAACGAACATTGGAATCAGCATTTTTGTTAAGTTTCCCATGAATTTGATCAGTTTATCATGTGAATTACATTGAAATTACAGCTGATAGGCCCTGGAAAATCAGAATTTTTACCAATGTTGAATATTTATTTTTTCATTTTTTGGATTTCACATAAACAGTCAAACTTTCAGTTCTCAGTTTTCAATTTCAGATGAATAATTTTTCAGATAAACAGTGCTTGGATAAACTATGCTCTGCTGTACTGTCAGAAGTTAAATGTCAAGCCCTGCCAGCAGAACAAAGGTTAATCAGCTGGGGCCACCAGTAAGACCTTACCTGATGAGGCCGCTTTATGTAATCACCTGGTACAAGGCCATATGGCACTACTCCCTGCAATATATAGTCAATACAACTGGATATTTTTAGCTCCCAAAGGCTGTATAAACAGCTTTCTGAATGATGCACTGTGGAACGGGGTGGGGCGTAGCAAAAGGGAGGCTTGTATCAGTGGAGTTGCCTGTTCATTGTACACAGGTGTTTTATCAAAAGATTACTAGCATCTGTAAGTTAATTATTACCTTGCCAGTTTTATAATGTTTGTCAGATTGATTGCATTTAAAGTTTTTTATTCCATATATGGGGATGGGGTTGAGATTTGATGTTTGAGTATTTAAAATTTGAAAGGAGAAAACATGGGTATCAAATGATAACTTGCATTTTATACCCCCTTCCCACCACCACCACCCTTGTTATTTTTCACACCTGTGTTTTGAATGATTGTTATATGATTCAGGATTATTTTTCATAACATGGGGAGGGGGAGCTTGCTTCAAAAGGGTATTTTGTATTTCTTATTTAATACCAGGTAAACCTGTTTCTGTATTAATTTCAGGTTTATTTGCACTTGTATTACAGCAATTTCGGTTGTTTAAAAATATATGTACTCTATACTTGCAAGTATTTCCTTGTTTGCCATACTACACTCCAGCTGGTTACATAATTTGTATGGTTATCATATTTTAGCAGCCACAGCCATACACATCTATAAATTACATGAATTCATTTGCTTTCAATGCCTCTGGTGACTGTTTAAACAATAACAACATGACAGGTTTTGTTTGTATTCACACAACCTCACACACATCTTATGATTCAGTGAATTATGAATATTATTAATTTTATTCAGTAACAAATTAAAAACTTGTTGCTCATTAGCAGGACCTAAAAACAAATATTCTTATGATTAACACCTCGGTTTATTTTACAAACAGATGACAGTATCTTTTCCAATAATTTTATATAAGAACTATTTATAAGAAGATTCACTCTTATAACTTACAACTTCTGGGTTATTCCTTGTTCATGCATTTGAAAACCTTAAACCCAGAAGACTTATTCATAACATTGTGCAGTTCTTATCATATGGATTGCTTCAATCTCATTCAGTGGCCAGCTCCGCCATCAGGCCATAGAATTGTAAGGAAAACTGGTGCAAGGAAGGGGGGTATTCAAGATACTTGGTCCTTTTCAGTTCATTTTGTCTGAATACAAAACTTTCCTGTAAAAACCACCCTGTCCTCTAGGCTCAGTGTCTCTTTTTCACCTTTTTGACATAATATTTGAGGTCTGTATATTGTCAAATAGAATCCAAGTGCATCTACTTTGTTTACTGTGATAAGTCTGTGCGGCTGAAAGTATGACATTGTGTACTTGTGAAAACTTCTAGAAAGGAAGATGTGCATGTAATGAATCACCAATAAGTTATATTTTGACCATTGATTGCCATCTTATTTTAAGATAGTAGTGCAGGACTCTGCTTATGTTTTCTTTTGCACCACTGATAGCCCGAGTGCAGGTTTATTTCTACTGTGTACAGGTGTAAGGAAATGGTTTCAGAACCAGATATTAAAAGATACTTCATATTTCCAGGAGAGAAACTGTATTTCATGTGTACCTAATATACCCTATTAAAGAATGGACTCCTTTTATGTATATAGACATCCAGGCTCTCTTGGGTGATACTCTGTAGTCTAGTATGATCTTACTTGGGGGGTGGGTGGGGGGGGGGGGGCGCTGAGCTTTAATCATACTGGTGGTACATAGGTGAAGTGATGGACGTGTTCTTTTGTAGTAGTGTAATATACTGATTGAAAGATGGGTGTGGCCAGGTTGAATCTCCTCTTTATACCTCTCACCACACCATTGTACAAAATCAGATTTGTCACTGAGCATGTATACAACTCAGTGACAACAACATCAATGTGGAAATTTGCTTACCATTGGTGGTAATTATAGTGGCAGCTCATGGGTGGGGCATAGCCCAGTGGTATTGGAACTGGACTTTGAAACATGAGCATTTTCAGAACCTGTAAGAAATTAGATATGCATAGCTATAAAGCATAACATTATGATAAAAATGATATAATATACCACAGTGATTGATCAGATGTTATTTTGAAACACCTTATTATGATATGTGTAGTATTATCCTCACCTATTTATATTCAGTTTATATATTCTCCCACTTTTATCAATACCATCAAATAATCATCTGTTTAAAAATCTGTTTATTATCCATGTATATTAGCCAATGGCTGCTCTATTATCCTGTAAAATTAAATACACAGGAAACTCTCAATATGGACACCTTTATATTACAGACATTTCTCTGTTGTGGTCACTTTAGATGGTCCAGGGAAGGATAGGCTCAGTTTACTAACATCTTTAGTACAGACACTTTCCTGTTACAGACAGAACAACAGGTCTTGCCAGGGTTTTTAAATAAATAGGGAGGTTCTTCTGTATATGTAATATTATTGTAAAATAGTTTTCTTCATGATAATTCAAACAGACAGTGCCCTAAAGTGTCCTCTTCAGGGCATGTAACCAACCTGAAATAAACTGGCAAATTTCACAGTTACACCAGGTGGTTATATAAAGGTTTACATTGAGTGATATCTTACTGTATGATGTCATCACAGACTTGCTCAGGATGAAGGTGGATTACAGTAGATTTATTACTGATGCTACAGAGTAAATGTACACAATTGAATGATAAATCTCACACGGTGGGTAATAAAAGCCTCTGCCACTAACAAAACCTCTGAGGATTACTTGGAAAGGCTTTCAAATCTGTATCTTTTGTGTGATTATGTTTATACATTGTTCATTAACACTAATGACCAGCAGTCTGTAGTCACACACGTATATTTTAAAATGTACCTTATTTATTACACACATATATTTTAAAATGTACCTTATTTATTTATAGAAAAAAATGCAAATACATTGTTGTAATTCAAGATTATGTAAAATAAAAAAAAATTTTAAAAATCAGTGTGTAAGAAAAGCCACATTCAAGTGTTTAAAAATATGAATTATAAGTCATTGTAAATTGCAACTCTAAGGTTAATAGCTATCAGTCATCAGTTATTATTAATTTAATTTGTACACATAAATAGATGATTTAAATAAAACTTAATAGGTCTTCCATTAATGTGTACAAATTTGATTAATTTTAATTGATGACTAGTAAATTATGAGATGTAACGATATGTGTATCAAGGGCCATTGATATTTGGATGGGAATTATCCCAGTGTTATAACCATTGATTGGGTTAAGCTTAATACCTGGATTTCAAACCTTGCCAGTTCTGCCTTGCAAAAGTGCATAATAAAAATTAATCTTTTCACAGATTAACTGTTCTATTATAATAAAATACCTTGATTTCCTTTAATTATTTTGACTTAGTACATAGTTAATTTAAAATACAAATGGTTATATAACAGATCACTTTTAACATCATTTAATTGTCATATTAAAAAAATTATGGTAAATTACAGTATCATGTAATTGTAATAACCTATGTAATTTTGTATTAATTATACAAACTTAATTACCAGATAATGCATCTGTACCACATAATAACACAGATAATATGAAACCAGGTGAAAATAGATCTGAGATGTTGAGGGAAGTTTGCTATTCTAGGAATGACCAATATCAGAACTTTTGCGCTCATGCAATATTTATGGCATTTCATTGTTTTGTGGACATATTAGACATAATGACAGCCATCTAAACAAAACTGCAAAAGAGTAGTAATTACCATGCTGTGCATTCATGGCTTGAGTTTGTGTAACCACATGGTGGATTCATGGATAGATCATATTTTGTTCACAATAAATTTTTTTTCAATCCTAGGGGCTCATTGTTTTATTTTTTATCAATGAAGATAAAATACTGGTCCAGCTGCAAGAAAAACATGCTATTTGTGGTAGTTTGCTGCCCTATTTTTAGAATTGATTTATATTTGTCAAGGTCCAGTAATGTTTATGTCATGTTATAATATCAGGGGATCATTCAGTGCTCACATATTTAACTACAAATTTCTTGTTCATTATGCACCTTCTGCACTCTGTTAAGGGCCATTAGATGACTTAAGTTAATGTTCATTTAGCAAGTGTGTTTACATTCTCTGATGTGAGAATCTGATCTTGCTGACAGGTTTGAGAAACTCAGTGGTAAAAATGCTGTTTGAAGTAAAGAGGTCAGCTTTAAAAAAATGTCAGCTTGTGACATATTTTGAAATGTTCCAAAGAGGAAGCACAACCTGTATCTAGGGAGACTGCACCTGATGAGCCCGGATCTGCCAGTCTGTGCCTCTGGTAGACATCATGTACTGTCTGTTGTGTGTCATCCTTCTTGTTGTGTGTCATCCTTGAAATGCTTTTCCATTAGTTATACAGTGCATGGCAGGAATATCTTCTGCTTTAAAAAAATGAGAATTGAGAATTCCAGCTGCATCTGTATAAAAGGAAACTCCCAACAGCAATTAAAGTAATGTGAGATGACGGAAATGGACACACAGACAGATACAGTGGTGTTAAAAGCGATTCTGGTTAGGTATATATTTGATACACATGGGAGCATGTAACATTTGTTCTGGCCCATTACATGCATCCACTGCCTGCAAAATTCACCTTTGTTAGATGTGGCTGCCAGGGCCCTGTTGGCACTGAGAATATTCTGACCCCCTAACCGTGGGTATTTCAAGTTTTAACAAGAAGAAAGTTGATGAAAACCAACATTACAGAGTATTCTTTGTTTTGTGAAAGTGTCCCGGTAACCACTAACCATATACAACAAAGACAGCTTCTGTATGCAGGGGGTAAATGGAATGAGCCCAAATGAATTTAACTTAAAACCACTCTGCAAGGAATGTAACATTTATGTAATTTTTAGCCATCCGATAATGATGAGGATAAATATGTTGTAGTAAATGAACATTTTAATTGACAGATGTTTTGCCCACTAATTTTGTGTCAGTCTTGGGTGTTTCAGATACAGATATTTCCACTACAGGCTCAGGGAGGTCATATTTATACTGCATTATGCTGCATTTCTTTAATGATTTCTAACCATACCAGAATGCTTTCAACTCATGTATTACATGTGATTTAAAAGGCAAGAGAAAACAGAACAAGCTAATCCATGCATGACTGCAAAACCCATGGCCGAAAAATCCTAGATCAAAACATCCTAAGCTTGGATATCACTGGCAAAAACATCCAACATTCTACTGATTGGCCTGCATGTAAAAAGGACTGTGTCTTTGATCTCTGTTTTCATTCTTTATTAGAACAGTTCCCAATAACATACACAATGTCTGCCACAGCCATCAGTTTTATGTTAACTTGGCTGTTGGCTATAAATAGATTGGAACTTGTATTTGGCCAGGTGCTCAGATGATTAATTAAATCCTTTATAATTATGACCCTACTATTCAATAAACATTACATTGGATTTCATCAAAGCCACAGCTTTGTTGTTCTGAATAAAATATGACCATTTCCCGCAATGTAATCTAACTTGATTATAACTGTTATTATAGAGTATTGTTTCAAAGTATTGTTTAAAAAATTTAAGTAATATGAATGAAAATATCTCTTGTGTAGGACCTTACTTGAGTACCCTGCTGGATATTAACAAGAAGCATTTTCTCAGTAAAGAAAAAAAAACATTTTAAGAAATCCTGAAGGTCTTAATTCATGAAAAAATAATAACATTACAGGCTTTATATATTCAAAAGGTATTCAAAAATAAATTTGGCACAAAACCACGTGAACAAGAGTTGCTACAACATTTGTTGCATGACACGGATAGTAAAAAAAAAAAATGGTCATGCATCAAGAATAAATAGATTTTGAATTCTTCCCTCATGTTTTGATTCAGCTATATAAGTTTTAAACAGGACATATATATGCAGATGCATTTAGATGATAATCCATTGAGTCAATGGTTAAACAGGAGTTACATCACTGGATAATGAAAGTTGCACCACAGAAATGAGTATCTGGTTTAATTCTAACTACCTTGTTTTAAAACCTTATAAATATGTAAAATAATAGCCTGGAAATATCCAGAGTGAGGAATGACTGGATGGGGAAGCTCCATAGTTGTGATGGAGAAGCTGAGGATGACTTATCTCGGTATCTTTTGTTTTATCATGATTAGCATGCGGATGTTTTGTCATTAATTTAAATTGATTGCATGTGTAACATTATCACTGTAATATCAGTGTCTGGCCTTGTTAGCATGCAGCATTACTATAAAATAGCAGGAAGCATATTATATATATATATATATATATATATATATATATATATATATATATATATATATATATATATATATATATATATATATATATATATATATATATATATATATATATATATAAGTTGCTTTTTAGCTACCAGTATAAATCTGATGTTAGGTTATGCAAAATCTGTGTGCTTTCTTATAAATAGTGTTTGTGTTTTGGGGTTTAACTGTCCTTGGGTTTAACAGTATTGAGACCCCTATAACATACATGCCTGCTGGCCCTTTACATTTAATTATAATGATTTGTATAGATGCATGTACAGGTAGTTTCAGGTACATGGGTGATGTTTAGCCAGGGCTTAAGTTTGCTTTAAAGCATAGGATATCCAAAAGGAGAAATAATATATGCATACAGCATGGAAAGCCTTTTTGTCCATGCATCTCTTCTCAAGAAATAACATGCTTTCAATAAAGAAATGTTTCTCATTATTGAGAAAGGTCATTCACAATATTTTCTAATGGAAGAATGTTTCTTTTGGCAAGAACTTTTCCACAGTATAATAAAAAATCCATGACAGATTCATACCTTTCATATAAAACTAGTTCAGGTAACTTACTTGTGGTTGAAATTAAATGAACAGATATTTAATATTCTTTTTATTTTATCAATATCAGCTTCACTTTGTTGGCCATGGGACACTTAACTATCATTCAAGATGATCTGCTTAATACTTTTGATTTACCTGATAACAAGTATAATGGACTTGTATGTAACTTTTGTTCATATCAAGCTCTGAGCTTAATTTTAAAGTGAGCTTTGTGGAACCATGGGTCACTTGATCTCTTGAGTTAAGATGTTTTATCTGCTTTGTACACTTAGCCACAGACAAAAAAGGTTTGCATTAAATTCACTTGAGCATTGTAGGTCATAGGTCACTTTTTCTTGATCTGAGACTATTATTTTTGGTTATGGCATACATATCTGTGTTAGACATCATATTTAAAGCTTAAATGCAAACAGGTGTGTGTTTCGATAATTATTGCAAAGTTCTTTCAAACTCTTTCTTCCCTATTTTTACACTTCTTGGGGTATGTTGTGTTATTGGATCATGTTCCCAGGTCAGAGGTACTTTGGGTGGCATCCTCATCAAGCATCTGATCCTCTTTACCTGGTACCTCAGGTCAGATGCAGAGTCTACTACACAGGGTAGCATCCTGACTCAGCCTCTGTACCTCACTGGGTGTGCTTTATGTTCCTCAGGATGTCCACCTGTTCTGATTAGGGGAGGATACATAGCATGTTGCTGTGTGGCTGTTACTAGGGAAATCCAGGCTCCACTGAGTAGCGCTACCATGGTAATCTTCCTAAACATCTGGTTGCCAGCCTCCCCTGGCTTTGATACCTACTTTTCATTTATTTTGGGTCAAGGATGTTCTACATTTGTCATTTACGTACACCCTGCAAAAATTGAAGGAAGCTACCCTTTTACTCCCTTTTGTCTGTTTGTTTCCTTGCATGATTCAGAAAAGATCAGGCAGATTTTAACATTACTTTATTGAACATGGGTCATGAGCATAGGAGGAAATTAAGTTCATGTGAATGTGTTTATCTTGATCCCTGATGAAACATACAAAGACAGGTGTGAATTTGTTTTCCCTAAACCATAGACAGACCACCTGTGTACCATTATATGTTTCGCAATGCAAACAAGTACAAGTCTTATTTTTTTGCTGTTTATACATATCATAAGGGATTTAGCTGGAACCACTCCCAGGAAAGTATTTCCAGCTTGCAGTTGTGTTCTTTTAACAATATATAGCTGTAATATAAATTTTCATTTAAGCTTTAGTTTTGAAAAAAATGTATTGTCAAGTCAATAAAAAATAAGATTTCAAAGGATTTTAAAGTGATATTACAGATAAAACTCAAGTCATTTCTTTTACAGTTGAAAAAATGTGCAAGGTAAACAATTATGTGCCATTCTACAGCTTTTGAATAAAAAAAATTGAATGACAACACACAAATGCTAATTATAATAATTGGAATGTTTGCCATGAGACATAACCACTGTAGCAGATATAAACACCTGATAATATGTAACAAGATTGAAACCACTGTGTTACATTTAGTCTCCATCAGGTTTAATAGACTGTCCAATGATGTAATAACACTGTGCTCTTGACTAAGATTTACATTTGAACTTTGAGTGTAGACAGGTACTTGAAGCTATTCATTGTTTATTTACAGCATGTTTGTGACTGGTGTCAGGTAATTACTGAAGGTGTCTGAAGCATCTTGTTTACACCTTCTGTTAGTGGTCAAAGCCCACAGGGATCATTAAACTGGGGCGGGAATTTGTGTGTCATGATCAGGCAGTAAAGGTTATCTGTTATACTTTCCCTGAAATGTATCTGGTTTGTTATCACAGCTATGCCCACCACCCATAACCTGGTATCTCCCTGTATGTGACCATACTGGCTATAGATACAGATTCAGGAGTAGCCTACATCGTTGTGATAAAGATACCCTTGATCTACATATCTGACACATGCACGGCCTTCCCCAAGGCTGGTATATAACAGGACACTGGGTAGATACATGTTGTATAAACATCTACAGCCTAACAGGGGGAGTGTGTTGATACTTGTACCCCTCCCCCTTTGAGGATTCCTGGTATCAGAACTCATGTAAACACACCCATATGACAAAACATAGGTACCTTCATTAACATTATATATCTTGTTTACCAAGAGTGGAAAATTTTGAAGAAGTTCATAGGAATTTATTATGAAGCTAACAAACATTTATGGGAATTTTAAGTATGTTAGGTAGAAATATTTAGAACTTTGATGCCTATATATATAAAGAGTGCATGACATTGAAGATCAACCTTTGTCAGTGTTGTAATTTCTGAAATTGACTAAATTAAATTTGTTTTAGCTTTATAATTATGACTTTGTCTGTTATTGACATATCAGATAATGGTCATATGGTTTACTGCCAGAAATTCTGGTGTTTCTGGTGGACCTCTGTTCGGTTTTCTCATCAGTTCTGGGTTGGACCCCTTCTTTTACAAAATCTTGGATCCACCCCTGTTTAGAGTTTTGAACATCAGACTGGCATACCCCATAACATTACATCTTGCATATTTTTAACTTTTCCCTGTTTTTATCTTTCCTCCTCAGAACTGTATGTTCTTGAGGAATCCAGACAAAATTACAATTTTGACTAATATCCACATATTTAGTTACTGTTTAGAATGTCAATGGTTACCAGGTTGGTAAACAGCAGGAGCAATACTCATGATAATCCATGATATGAATATGCTGCAAGGCTCAGGCACAGTAAATGATCAGGCAATCATCTCAGTTTCTCATTGTCAATTGATTTTGTTTTGTGTACTTTCAGATAAAGAACGAAATGGTGACGTGAAGTCCACGCCAGCCAGCTTGGTGGGAACCCCACCCCCAGAGAGGAAAAGTAAACTATCCACTTTCAGTAGAATATTTAAACCTTGGAAATGGAAGAAGAGAAAAAAGCCCAGTGAGAAAATCCAGAAACAAGCAGTGGGTGAGTGAAATGGCCACAGGTCATGTGATATGAACAGAGATCATGCGACCTGGCTAATGATCACATTACTTGGTCAGGAATCATATGACCCAGTCAGAGATTGTATGATTAGCCATGAGTTGGTTATCTACTTTAGCTATAAGGAGTAAAGAGTAAAACTGAAGTCCCCATATTTATTATTTAGATAAAACATGTGACACTTTCAGATACTCGCACACACACAAACATATTTACACACTCTTACTGTAATGAAATAGAGACATTTGTGTATAACATCTTTGACAAACTCCCAGATCTGTTGGTCCTCTGGTAACAGTGATGCCCTCTGGAGGATTAAAGAAAACTAACCCATATTTTGTTGTATTTTTACTTGTTTGGAGAAGCATTGTGCATAAAGGCAGTGTTGTGTTTCATTTCAAAATATACTATTATCTTATTTCTTAAAAATATTAAATTTTTAACTTAAGTTTAACTAATTTACAGCCAGATCATGTTTCTATCATAATTGTAACAAGAGTATAATGATACAATTGTTTCATAATGACCCTTGGTTAAATTGAGCCTTTACCTGAAAGATAAGTTTGTGTATTTAAATTACAAGTAATATAAACCAAGGGAGTTTCCACACATGATCTGCAGCACTGGCACATGGCACTATATTTTGAACAGCTTATTTCAGTCCCATCACAACTGCCTTGTTTTGACAGCAGTGATGTAAAAAAACAACTTCCTGTGTGTGATCTAAACTTAAATCAGATTTATCACAGATGACGTGTGTATTATGAATGATGAGGATGCTTTTCTGACCTCTGCCAAAATGTTCCATGATGGGTTAATGGCCTCTCAGTGCTGTCCATGTTTGTCCATGTTATTCTAGAAGAGACATATAATTATATTGACAGCCCACTCATGTCTCTGGATTTGGTTGTCCAGTCTATTTGATTTAACATTTAATGACTAATATGGTGAAACTTTCTCTTCAAACCCAGACAGGTTAGTTTTTCACTACTTAAGCTTACTCGTGTTTCATAAATGGTTGTGTAGCACTGATAAGGCTGAATGTTTTAGCCCCCTCCCCTACAATAATTAAGTTCTAAGGAATGTAAGCCCTGCCGTGTGGGGTGTGGAGTCCCTATCGTAGGATGATCCCACACGTCAGGGCTCACTAATTATAAGGCTTTTTTTTAAAATAACTGACTTGTCCGGAACTTTCCTCTTCTCCCGCTAACTTATGTCTTCAATTGCCTTAAATATGTGGAATATTCCTTGCAATTTCTGCAATTGGATTCGAAGAACTAAGTGAATATGTTTCACAGATGCATACTGTACACTGAACCATTTTGAATCATTATCCCTGCTTGTTGTTTAACAGTTATTATCTTTTTAACAACATAGAACATACATTAGAAATGCTCCATGAGATGTTGAAAAACAAGTGATTTAGCGAATGAACACACATGCAGATTTAGTGACATGCTTTAAGATTTATGAGCCCTCCCCTTGAAAAAAATCCCTCAAACATATAAACCATGTTTTAAATATGTGATATCAATATTTATATATAAGTACTGTTTGAGCTTCTTTTTCCTTTTGCTCTCAGATCTTGAAAGGAAAATATCAGTCAGGACGACACGAGAGGAACTGATAGAAAGAGGGGTACTGAAGGAGGTGGACCCACCGGCGCCGGTACCAGAGGAGAAAAAGGAGGAGACCCCTGAAGTACCAGAAGGTAAGTCCAGTAGTAATCTGGCAATTCTAGACTCCGGCTGAGCCAGGGTTAGACATTGACTCTTTTTTTCCTGCAAGGTTGAGCTGCTGGTTGATAAACTTAACCTGACAAAATTTGTTTGTCACATGCTCAGACTTATTTACTAGAATAACAAATTGTTGAAACGTGTTTCCTTGTATATAGTCCATTCCTCCAAGGGATGTGGATATATAAATGCAGACACAGTTTTTCATGGAGTTCACAAGGAAAATTTACTTTCCAGTGAATGAATTTGGTACTCTTGAAATAATTGAGAAGGAAACCAGGAGACTTCAAATAAAATAGTAATTTATTATTTCAGAAAAAAAGTCATTTTTTTATTTGGATTAACAGACATATGGATTAGTTGGACCCTCTGCCTGTCCTGTTTGGGCACCTGCCTGAAAGCCTCAGTCACCTGCTCTGGACAGTGGGGCATTTGGAACTTTCAATCCCTGTCCTGTATATAGGAAGTGAATGTTTGTAAACATTAGAAGGCTGATTCTTTTTATCAGACTTTGCAAGTGTATGCTTACTGAATATCATGTGTCACTTGAGGTTAGCTGGGTAGTTTCCCCAAACTCACAGAAGCTTATACTTTCACTTAATGTGTTCTCTGAGTATAGATGACTACTAGTATATTGTAAGTTCATGGCCAAGCACAGCAATTTGTTGGTACTTACTGCTATACAGAAATGGTTTGATCACATGATAAAGAATGTTAGTTTGCATTGAATAAAAAATTGTTCATACTCCTTTTAGCAGGTATTTTCACTCGGGTCAAACACTTCATTGCACCTTAAGGTAATAAATATACTGATAGTTTCAAGATGATAAAGGGTCAAATTCATTACCATACAGTTGTTTTCATTCTGATTTCTACTTTCTGTTTTTTACTTGATATTCATAGACCAGTAATGTTGTCTCGTTCAATACAGAACAACAGCTGTATTGTTCCATGCTAAGAATGATCCACACCATTTAATACAAAACAAAAGGTCCTTCCATGCTGGACTGCACAGAGCAGAGGTTTATATGGTTGTGGTCTTCATTTTGGGAATAAACAGTGAAATTTCATTACCAGAATTAAGAGAGAGAAGAGTGTAGGCAGGCAAACTGATGTTAACATTATCATTATTGATGCAGCTGTGTAAACTTATATTAGACTGTGCACCATATGAGTCATTGTAAATCGGTTTGTTTTCAAGATTGTGAGTGGAGATAATCTTGCATGTGTTTGTCCATAGAACTTGACCAAGAAAACTTCATTTGTGCTGCCATCTGTGTGTGGTAGTAAGAACTAGAATGTACCTGCTTACCGTGTTCAGCTTTTGTTGGATTTCTTTTTTTAAGCATATTATATATAAATACAAGTATCAGTTACAGCATAAAATGTTCTGAATGTTAAAAGTTGTGCTAATTGTATTAATAAAAAATATGTATTTCTGTTTTGCAACAGATTAAGTGTGGACTTTGGTGTATAAGATTACTCACTGTATACCTGTTCACATTTCCAGAGAGGACTATAGCACTTGTAAATTTACCTGCATTGGTTGGAACAGTATTGATGTGTTATCTCAATGATATCTCTCAGTGTTTACACAAACTAAAGCTGATTAACAGCTGTCATTTTGTTCCTTGTCACTTTCTGCAGATTTTCTGGACATTTGATAACCATGCCTTATTAGATTTCATGCATTTTCCATCCTGTTTAAACATTAAATTTTTTTTTGCTGTGCATAATCTGATTAATTTGTGGTCACTCCCTTAATTTACCTGATTCGTCACTGAACAAATTTGGTTTTATATGTTTTCCAACACTGCCTGATTTGATTTTGATGAAACATTGCATTCTATGTGAAAATTATTGTGATCACTTCGCCCAGCTTTTTTTTAAAATAACCATATCTTTATACCATATTATTATGGATTTAGTTAAGATTTTTGTTATTGATTTTGGAGCATTCCCTGATCAGTTACCATTGCTTTTCACATGTCTTATTTTTAGCTCAGCTGACTGAAAGTCATCTGAGCTATAGCGATCACTCTTTGTCCGTCGTCCGTCTGTCTGTCTGTCCGTCTGTCTGTCTGTCCGTCTGTCTGTCCGTTAACCAGGCACAAATCGTAACCGCTAGAACTGGAATCTTCTTACTTGACATCCTGGGAGGTCCATGAAAAATCTCCTTGGAAACCTGAAATTAGGTCTCTGTTACCCATATCCTTGAGCTATGGGGCCCCAAAGTACCCCCCAAAAAAGTCTAAAATTTTATACAAAAACTTCAATATCTCATTAACTACTTTACTGATGGTCATGATTTTTGGCATACATATTGATCATGAGAGGTTCCATCAGTTCCTGAAGACTGGTGGCGCCACCTGTATTTTTCGATTTTTTAAGAATTTTTTTCTCTATTTTTGAGACCTTTAAAAATGTGAACATCTGTTAACAAGGCACAAATCGTAATGACTGGACTTAGAATCTTCATTCTCGACACACTGAGAGACCTATGAAAAGTCTCCATGGAAACCAGAAATTAGGTCTCTGTTACCCATATCCTTCCAGCTATGGGGCCCCAAACTACCCCCCAGAAAAGTAAAAAATTTCAAACAAAAACTTCAATATCTCATTAAATACTTGACTGATGGTCATGATTTTTGGCATACATATTGATCATGAGATGTTCCATCACTTCCTGCAGACTGGTGGCGCCACCTGTTTTGTTCAATTTTTTACGAATTTTTTTCTCTATTTTTGAGACCTTTCAAAATGTAAACATCTGTTAACAAAGAACAAATCGTAAAGACTGGACCTAGAATCTTCATTCTTGACACATTGAGAGACCTATGAAAAGTCTCCATGGAAACCAGAAATTAGGTCTCTGTTACCCATATTCTTCGAGCTATGGAGCCCCAAAGTACCCCCAAGAAAAGTAAAAAATTTCATACAAAAACTTCAATATATCATTAACTACTTGACTGATGGTCATGATTTGTGGCATAACTATTGATCATGAGATGTGTCATCACTTCCTGCAGACTGGTGGTGCCACCTTTATTGTTCGATTTTTTACGATTTTTTCCTCTATTTTTGAGACCTTTAAGGATGCTGTCATCTGTTAGCATGGCACAAATCGTAACGACTGGACCTAGAATCTTCATTCTTGACACACTGAGAGGTCCATGAAAAATATCCTTGGAAACCAGAAATTAGGTCTCTGTTAACCATATCCTTCGATCTAAGGGGCCCCAAAGTACCCCCCCCCCCCCCCCCCCGAGTAGTCAAAAATTTCATACAAAAACTTCAATATCTCAATAACTACATCACTGATGGTCATGATTTTTGGCATACATATTGATTATGAAATGTTCCATCAGTTCCTGCAGACTTGTGGCGCCACCTGTATTGTTTGATTTTTTACGATTTTTTCCTCTATTTTTGAGACCTTTAAGGATGCTGTCATCTGTTAACGTGGCACAAATCATAACGACTGGACCTAGAATCTTCATTCTCGACACACTGAGAGACCTATGAAAAGTCTCCATGGAAACCAAAATTAGGTCTCTGTTACCCATATTCTTCGAGCTATGGAGCCCTAAAGTACCCCCAAGAAAAGTAAAAAATTTCATACAAAAACTTCAATATCTCATTAACTACTTGAATGATGGTCATGATTTGTGGCATAACTATTGATCATGAGATGTGTCATCTGTTCCTGCAGACTGGTGGCGCCACCTGTATCGTTTGATTTTTTACGATTTTTCCCTCTATTTTTGAGACCTTTAAGGATGCTGTCATCTGTTAGCATGGCACAAATAGTAATGACTGGACCTAGAATCTTCATTCTCAACACACTAGAAGACCTATGAAAAGTCTCCATGGAAACCAGAAATTAGGTCTCTGTTACCGATATCCTTCGAGCTATGGGGCCCCAAAGTACCCCCCCAGAGTAGTCAAAAATTTCATACAAAAGCTTCAATATCTCAATAACTACATCACTGATGGTCATGATTTTTGGCATACATATTGATTATGAGATGTTCCATCAGTTCCTGCAGACTGGTGGCGCCACCTATGTTATCTATCAAGAGGGTACAAATTGCAACAACTGGACCTAGAAACTTCATTCGTGTCATGCAAGGAGGCCCATGAAGAGTGCCTGTGGAAACTTGAAATTAGGTCTCTGTTACCCATATCCTTCAAGCTATAGGTCTCTGAAGTATCCCTCAGAATAATGGACAATTTGATACAAAAGCTGAAGTATCTGAACAACTAATACGGAGATCATCATGATTCTTTGCATGGATATTGACCATTAAGTGTTTTTAGCTCAGCTGACTGTAAGTCATCTGAAGTATCCCTCAGAATAATGGACAATTTGATACAAAAGCTCAAGTATCTAAACAACTATTGCAGTGATCACCATGATTCTTTGCATGGATATTGATCATGGAATGTGTCATCAGTTTCTGCAGTATGGTGGCGCCACCTGTATTTTTTTTTATTTTTACGAATTTTTTTTTCTATTTTTGAGACCTCATAAGATGCGGTCATCTGTTAACATGGCACAAATCGTAACAACTGGACCTAGAATCTTCTCTCTTGACATGCTGAGAGGCCCATGAAAAGTTTCCTTAAATACTTGAAATTAGGTCTCTGTTACCCATAACCTCTGAGCTATGGGGCTCCGAAGTACCCCCCAGAATAATGGAAAATTTGATACAAAAGCTCAAGTATCTGAACAATTATTATATTGATCACCATGATTCTTTGCATGGATATTGATCATGAAATGTTTCATCAGTTTCTGCATTCTGGTGGCGCCACCTGTATTTTTTCAATTTTTAGCTCAGCTGACTGAAAGTCATCTGAGCTGTAGGGATCACCTTTTGTCCGTCGTCCGTCCGTCCATCCAGGCGTCTGTCTGTTAACAGGGCACAAATCGTAACCGCTAGACCGGGAATCTTCTTACTTGAAATCCTGGGAGGTCTATGGAAATTCTCCTTTTAAACCTGATATTAGGTCACTGTGACCTATATTCTTCGAGCTATGGGGTTCTGAAGTACCCCCCAGAATAATGCAGAATTTAATACAAAAGCTCAAGTATCTGAACAACTAATGCATTAATCACCATGATTCTTTGCATGGATATTGATCATGGAGTGTTTCATCAATTTCTGGAGATTGGTGGCGCCATCTATATTTTTTTTATTTTTTACGATTTTTTTTCTCTACTTTTGTGATCTTTAAACATTTGGTCATCTGTAAACAGGGCACAAATCTTAATGACTGGACTTAGAATCTTCTGTCCTCATCTCCAGGGAAGCCCATAAAAGGTCTACATGGAAACCCCAAATAAGGTCCCTGTTACCCATATTCTGTGAGCCATGGGGCTCTGAAGTACCCCCCAGAATAAAGATTTGGTCATATATTAACAGGGCACAAATCATAATGACTGGACCTAGAATCTTCTGTCCTCACCTCCAGGGAAGCCCATAAAAGGTCTACATGGAAACCCGAAATAAGGTCCCTGTTACCCATATCCTTCATGCTTTGGAGCTCCGAAGTACTCCCCAGAATAAAGATTTGGTCATCTGTTAACAGAGCACAAATTATAATGACTTGACCTAGAATCTCCTTTCTTGATATGCTGGGAGGCCCCTGAAAAGTCTCCTTGTGCACCTGAAATTACAGCTCTGTTACCCATATCCTTCATCCTATGCGGCTTTGAAATACCCCCCAGAATAAACATTTGGATTTGTTAACAGGGCACAAATCATAATAACTGGACCTAGAATTTTATTTTTTGACATGCTGGGAGACCCCTGAAAAGTCATCTTGTAAACCTTGAAAATAGGTGTCTGTTACCCATATCCTTCATGCTACAGAGCTCCATAGTACCCCAATGAATATTGGATGATTTTATACAAAAGGTCAAGTTTGGAAAAAGTATTTCATTCAAATTTGACATTCAGATGATAAAATTACTTTTGTCAATGTCTTCCTGGTCAGCTGAGCGTCATGACCCCTGGGTCACTTGTTTATTTATCTGATCTTTAGCTCACAAAATTAACTCTCTCTGAGAGTAAACTATATGTCAGTTAGACTATGTCAAAGGTCAGAGGTTATCTGACTTGAGGTGAAACACGGGGATCAGAGAATTATTTATTTTATATCAAGTATCAGGGAGTATAGCCAATTCCAATCACATTCTTTATTTAATAGTTCATACAATAAGTATTTGATTAATTAATAAATCAGATTAAGGAAATGGTAGAAAAATAAGATCAAATGAGAAAAAGATATAATTTGGTTTTAGTGAAAACATTCAACAGCATTTTGCTGTATGAATTTTTAGTGTAATTATTTAGTCCAGGTAGGTTAAACAGATTAAGGGAATAAGAGATGTTTGACTTTTTGAAAGAGCAGTATGTTGGAGACATTTATAAATGACGTCATTGTTTGTCTGGTGTTTGTCTTCTGCCACAGTAACATGGGAGATCACACCTGGTCCCTTGCGTGCCAATCAGTCATTTACTGCAAAATCACAGATGGTGCCTCTGCCTGAATGTAAAAAAAATATAAATATTCAGCGGCAATTGTCTTACTTTTATGACAGGAGGAGTACATACAAGGGCATTAAGTAAATATTGTGGGACTTGCTGTTGTTTTTGCCAAGTTGTTTGTCGTAGGTAATCAGTATGGATTAACATGGCTACATGCGTAAATGTGTAGTAGCTGGCTGATGTTGACATCATTTTGTGGTTATTTTAAAAATGTGTTTGGTTAGCCAGCAAGCATACTCAGTTAGGTAGTTGGCAGTTCATTGTACCTATGAATATAGGTAGATTGGGCTGTTAGTAGGTTTATTCTGCTGAAAAGATATACAGAAATAGCAGAATTCTTCATAATTGCATCTTAATTAATACTATGTTATGTGACGGTTTCAGGAAGTGTCAGATTTCTGACATTTGTGTATTAGGTCATCATAAAATTCATGCATGATGCCAGTCATCAGTATGAGACAACACAACATGGCTTGAGTTAAGAGCTCTGTGTTTATACTCGGTCCAGTCATTCACTGGTGTGCCACCTTTACTTCATGGAGATAGAGAAAGATGGCACTGATGTCTTATGATACTGATGCAGTGTTTGTATTGCTGCACCAGCATATTGTACAGTGCTAGTGTGCACTGTGTCACTGACCTCATATCATATACAGTTTTGCAGGCTTTACTTATAACAGGCATTTTACTTTGGTCTAGTGGTCAACTTCATTTATAATTCTTTTGATGCAGCTGTAGTCACCATATAACATGGACAACTACAATCTGTAACTCTTCTTAAACACCTTGGTCCCTAAATAAGCTGGCCAAAAATAGGAAAAAATATTCTGACAGCCATTGTTCTACTTTTATGACAGGGGCAGCCTAATACTGACACAGCAGGCAAACACTGTGTGACTTGTTTTACCCCAAACAGCACACTCACCCTTATTTTGCCCAAAATCTATTGTCATCAGTTTGTCACTGCATTTGGCACTTTCTATTAACCACACATGCCATAGAAATTATATTAGATGCCCAGACAACCTGAGATCTTTCATTTGTATGGTAATAACATAGGATGAATATATGTTGCTTTATTGTTGTTTTGATCTTATTTAGAATGTTTCCTCTTCTGTGTATGATTATTTCAGGATGGTGTCTATATATCTATCTATAACTTTGGCAGTTTCTTTGAACAATTGATCTTCCTGTTAAATAGCCCATATATGTTAACTATTGTTATCCTATTGTAATTTTTGGATGAGGATGCTGTCATCTCCAGTGTACCTCCATCTTCTACTTCAAAGACGCAAGTCTAATGGCCACCAAACTCTCTCCACAAAAAGATTCCCGCCATGAGACTGTCCATGGAGCACTTTCCTGTCATATTTCCATGTGTTTTATCAAACCCTGACTTCGTAAAAAATTTTAAATTATGGGGACTGCCACTTGGTATACAGACTAAAACCAGATGTTGTTAGTCATATGTCAGAATCAAGGGTACAACCTTTTACAAATAGTGTTGTAAAACGTCATTTAAGAAAATCTGTTTCGTTTTGCCTTGCCTTGCAGGCACCCCCATTCTCCACATTATAAACACAAACACAAGGATATAAACACAACAGAAAGCTTGTGTACTGTGGGATTGGCGTTTTCTTGCCTATTTTTATGAGAAGTTCAAGGAATTATATTTAATTAAAAAAGACATCAGAATAGGCCCCTTTAACTTAAACATCTCCCAGCGTGTTGTTTTGATAAAAAAAAAAGATTGTTTCTGTCTTGTTTCTAAATGTATAGAGCATCTGGTATGAGAGCAAAATAGTTCTGTAAAAGACCACCAGAGAACACTAGTAGTCCTGTCATCAGGCTTTCAGTGTCATCATTCAGAAGATCAACAGTTGAATTATCTTGACAGCAGGCTATGACATATAGATTGTGGTCTTGTATAAAAAAAGTACATCATTCATCATTGTGTGTTATTTCATTTACATACTTCCTCATAAGCAGACCAAGCTGTAGTCCATGGTCATTAAGAGAAGGACACAAACACTAAAAATATAATTAACTTAGCTTTGATCTTTCTTTAACATTTGGGTTATATAAATGTCCATATTCAAAGAACTCAGATGAGATCTCACACTGGTTTACATATTGCCTCCATCAACTTTGTTATGCTGCCACAAAATAAATTACCAGATTTCTTTGTGACAATCTAAATAAAATTGATGTTTAATTGTTATTGGTCACCTATATGTAGCACATAAATGACACATGTGCCACATCAAATGCCATTAGCTACCATTCTGATATTGAATGGATTTATTTTTAGCTTCCAGACCAAGTGGGTTACACTTAGATTGTAACTGTAAGAGAAATCATGTTCCTTGAATAACTGGATACAGATCAAGTAAGTTTCCTGCGTTTTATTGTCCCCTTTTTTCAGCATCAGAACATATTCTGTCAATGTATTTTATTAACCCACTTTCAGCAAAGGCTGGCTGTATAAGCAGTACTTGCAGTCCCTGATGTATCCTGGCCAGCACTTCAGCAGGACTGCAACTGCAGCAGATAAACATCTTTCCCAGTACTCAAACAGTTTTGGGACCAGAGTCTCATATTTGATAACCCTTGTTAGTCTACTGCCTTTCATTTCTGAATATTTATTTTTGCCTGCTTTGGTGTATGGTGGTCTGATTCTCCGCTCTCTCTCAGGTTCTTCCAGTTTTATGTGTGTACTCTGGAGACATGATACATGATCATGTTGTTGCTGGCTTTTGAATACATGCCCACACTTGGTGCTCTTAAGGAATCATGCAGCATTATAACTCAAACTGTAATGATATGTCATCTTTGTGTCATGATACGGTTCATGATATTTCACTCAAGATGCAATACATTGCTTAATGCCTTTGGAGCAGATCAACCTTTTGGTGTTAATTACTGTGGTTGCCTCCTTATTTGCAGTGGTGTCGAATCGCGATATTCACGATTGCTCTGTGACTGCTAAATTGAAACCATGCAGTTTTGAATTAATACCAGGCCATTAGCATTAATGTCATAAGCTGCCAATATGTTGCAACAGTTGTGATTTAATGCAACATTAAGATAGAAGATCCCATCTGCCACAACGTGAATCAGCTAGTACGTTTTCAAAATCTACTTTGTTAAATAAGGACTCAATTACTGAATTCCTGAAGGGAAATTCCTGTTTGCTATATTATTTATTTAAAAAATTGCAAAAACATAAGCCCCACAGATATAAAGACAACTACAGTACATGATGATTAGCCAATCAGATACTATTCTACTGGTTTCTGACTGGTGAAATTTCACTTTACAAGCCTTATATTGGGATGAGATACCACCGTTACCAGTAATTGTCTGAGGTGATTCTCCATAAAGTGATCAAGAGTATTATTGTCAAAATATGTAAAAAAACTGCTGCTAACTGGATTCCAAAACACAAGCCACCACCCTAGTGGGGAATCTACACTGTCCGCTGGCATAAACATTTGATTACGGGATCACTTTATTTCATGATCTGTTGTTCCATTTCCTCCATGATTGTGGAAACTAGTATGTCATAATAAAGGAATCTGAGGGGATAATCCCTTGAGAATACTTATCTTAATATTATCCTCACATTGTGGAATTCTCACAAATAGAACATGTGATGGAACATGTGTGAATCCCACCACAATGGCAAACTTTTTGTATCCCTGTGACTTGCTAAAGCTAAGCTGTTAATCACAGTTGAATCACATGTTCATCAAACATGCAAGTATGTTGAGATATAATGAAATCTTCTACACTTCTACAATCAAGAACAGATTGGTTTATTTGGGGTGACTTGCAACTTGTAAATGGTTAAAAATTTGTTAAAAAAAGAGGTTTTTAATTGTCATAAAGATTTTCATGGCAGTTTTATATATGGCTCCTTAGCCTCTGTCAGGTTGTGTATAGACAGACTGATTGTTGGATGTGTAAAACTGCTAACAACATTGCCTCCCTCTACTGCTCTAAAAACTGATCTGGAGGACATTTGTATCTTAAACAGATTCCACAGGATTCCATATGTATGCCATTTTTCGAATACTTTGTGGATCACAGTTGTATCTTGATATAATTTGCCATATTTGTATCAGCAAAAACAAAGTTTTGTGGATACTACGTTTTTGACCGGGTTCCACCACCACGGCGGCCTTTGTTTCTGGAGAACTCCTCTGAGACTACTTGACGGAATTTTCCGAAACTTACACCAGTTATAGGGTCGCATGTGAACTGGTGCCTTACCAATTTGCATTGACCTCTGACCTTTCCTCTTTGCCCAGCGTTCATTTGTGCATCTGTTTCCATACATAAACCCGCATATCCGGGGAACCATTTGACCGATCAGGAAAAAAATTTTGTACAAATGTAGCCCTTGCATAGCTTTATAACATACAGAAAAAATGGTAGTGCCACCTGCAACCATGTTTGCACAGTGTCCATCTGTTCATCTGCCTTAGGTTGAAATCAATCATATCTCTGCAGTGGTTTGACTAATACCTGAAATTTGGCATGCATATACATCCTGGATAGCTTTCTTGATTTGGTGGTGCCACTTACATTCACGTTCACACTGCAGACATCCAAGCTCATATCTCGGGAACCGTTTGACCGCTTTGGCCAAAATTTTGCATGTGTATAGATCTCACATAGCTTTTTATCATACACAAAACTGGAGGGGCCACCTGCAACCATTTTTGCACAGCGTCTGTCTGTTTGTCTGCTGTGGGCTAAAATCACTCATATCTCTGTAGTGGTTTGACTTTTCTGCCTAAAATTTTGCATATGTATACAACTTGGACAGCTTTCTGGATTTGTGGTAGGTGGTGGAATCTACATACACATTTCAGCTGCAGACATCCATGCTAATATGCAACATACCTCAATCTATTTCCCCTTGCCACTCAATCCATGCCTCACTTCACCCATTCCACTCTGATTTTGGCAGATACACGTAGTAGCTTGTTGACTACCAGTATTCTAGTTTCCCCTGGATTATTCCACCTAGTTCTCTGCTGCTATGGCTCCAATCGTCATGGAACTCTTTCTACACACAGAGATTGTTTATATCATATGGACTAAAACCTGGATAATACAAGTTGCATGCCATAAGGCTATATCTTACCCTTCATTTGTGTCAGTACAGCCAGTGTGAAATTGAAATTAATACAAATGAGTTATCAATCATGTATGTCAGTGGAGGATACTGAAGGTATCCACTGAAACTCCATACCCATCACAGAATGCAGTCATTGTAATGTACACATCATTGTGAATTTTAGGCCACCAAATGAAATAAATTGTTCTACAGTCCTGTTTTTCATGGATCATTTTCATGGATCTTTTTTTCTATACAAATGAGGATCAGGTCATTGGTATTTTGCTAATTTGTGCTGTTTCCTCAATTTCTAAAAATTATTCTCACAGGTGTGGAAAATGGACTAAATTTTGTCTTGATTATATGCACCATATTAAGAATTCAAGGAATTTTTTGTATTTTCTGTGCAAGCTTGCAAAATTCCAAGCATTTTGTCTCAATAAATAAATTAAAAAATAAAATAAATTTAGCTCCCATGCACAATATTCCTAGTTCCCAGAATCTGCAGAACAATTATTTTGTGTGGCCTTTTAGGGCTGTGTTAGGTTTCATGTTCATATAGATCAATTATTTTATGCCTCTGTCATAAGTCAGATGGCTGCATGATAGCAATATTATTGACAGATAGAAACACTGGACAGGTTGAACTGGGGTCAGGAAGATGTATTCGTCAGTACAAAGGTTGGAAGCAATGTCAGTAGGGAGTTGAATGGCCTGACACTACTGCCAGGCACAGTAGATGGACAACGCATGTTACCAGCTTGATGCTTAATGTCATGACAGGAATGGCTAGTGAATACACACAAAAGTAACAGAGATATTTAGGATGAATATAAGAGAATATTACACTACACCCCATAACACAACATATTGCCAATGAAAAGCTGTAAAATTTAGGGATCATTTTCAGTGTGAGGCTGATCAACTTGTGAAGGTTTTACCTTTGAGCAACAAGTATTTCAGTCATATTCCCATAATCAGATTACTTTTATGTCTGTTGCTTTGTTGATGGATAGTAAGCTTACCTGAGGGCTGGTTGTAATTGTGATTTATATGGCAGTAGATAATGTTACACTCAGGTGTTTAATATTGGCTGCCATGCCTACATTCCTACATAATATATTTTGACAAAATGATAAGCCAATTGACAATTGTCTTAGCAAGACAGCATTGTAATGTCATTTGAGTAGCATATCTTTTTGTAATTTTATGTACATGAAAATATGTTATAGATTTATTTCATGTAAAATATGGCTAATATTTGCTAAACATTTTAACATAATTAATTTACAACATATGATGGACACCTGTTAAAGGATTTTTGGCAATGCATTGCTTCATTAGTGTGGTCTTGTTGATATAGATGTAGATTTTGTTACACCTAGACCTGCTACAGGTTGTGGAATAAATTAGTTGTTTAAGAAATTATTTTTTTGCTGAAAATTTTTACATTACTTTGTGTATTTAGATTGTGTACATTGATCATTTCATGTAAGGGTTCCTATCTTATGGGGTACAAGATAGTTCACTTTCTTTCTCCTGGGGGCCCCACTATCATTAAGGGGCAAGGTCTCCAGCTGAATCCCAAAGCATGCAGATGCCACCTACAGTGGTCGCCACTTACAGTGGTTGAAAATTACTGGTGCTGCCCAGCAACCAGGCAGTTTAAAATATTACAATATTGTGGGTCATTGGTCATGGAACTGTTGGAAAAATTACTGAGTGGTTCAGTTTATGGCCAGATTTTGATGAAGATCCAGTCACCACAGGCAGTTTTGATTTTGTAGCAATAGTTCATTATAGTTCAGAGTAAGCGGGGACTCTCCAAGGGACAAAAGCCTTTAGTGTCCATGAAATAAAAAGAAAATTTGCAAATTTTAAAGATACTTGACTTATTGTTATAAAGCTGTTTATTATGCAGATTGTTATTTGTGATTTGTTTAACAAGAAGCAGTGAATACAGTGATTTTCCACAATACATCACTATCCAGCAGTGGGCGAACCATTATTAATTGAGCTACATGCACAGATTAGCAATGCGTCAGTTGTATTTAAGGCTTCGATGATCACCATCCTGGTCGAGTTTTGAGAGCAGTCATCCTGGAATGTTATTATTTCCCACTGAGCCATGTGACTTCTGTGCTCTCGGTGCCCCTGAGCTCAAGCTACATGTGATGAATAATTGAAACTAAGCAGCCAGCAAACCTGAACACAATCACACAGGCCATCGCAATTACATTTTCCAGGTGAGTTTCAGTGCTCGAAGAACATGCTGTGTACGGGTGTGTGTTTGTGCAGTGGCCAGTAAATCACAGTACTTGGAAAGGAAGGCGTCGTTGTGTACCTGTATAGCACCTGGTTACCAAGCTCTGGTTCTTCATGGTCGATCTACCATAATACACACAGACGGTGCGGAGTGGTTGATTTGAGGATCAACATTACCTCATGAGTTTGCCAATCCTGGAGCAGATTTGGTTTTCACTTCTTTGCTTAAACAAACTATAATGGATGGCAAGGGATTGTATTAACGTGACTCTGACCAGGGCTGGATCTGATCTGTCAGTGGGCTGGTGAAGCCAGGAGGCTGCTGGTGTCCTGCTTGACAGAGCAGCACTGTTCATGTTGGTTCCATTAGCACTGGTAAACACATCACAGCCTCCATTGACTGATGGGTTGGACCTCCCTTCTTTGTGGATATTACCTTCTGTGATGATCACATCGGGCCAGCCACATATTAGTCTTTACTTGAAACACACCTAGTGGAAACTGCAGGAACTGAGGATCACAGGGAGGATGATAAAATGATATATGTGCATCTCAGTGGATAGATATGTGTAGGCGGTGGCACATAGCAATGTGGGTCACTCAATAAGTGTTCAGTGTATCGCCAAAGATTCTTCAGTGGTGGAACTAGCCATTAGCTGTCTGTTTAACAACTAACCGATGTCAGTGATGAAAATGTAATGGGCTCAGCCTGCCTGTCCAAAGGTAAGGTGTATTTCTGTGTGTCTTATACAACATGTGTCACAGGTTTCAAAGTGGCCCTTAATCTTACAAGAACGGCCTAGCAATTAGGCCTGTGGTATTGTCAATGCCTGGGGGTCATCTAGTATGTATCTTTTGTACACTGGAGCTACCCTTGTTAATATGTAAACATACACAATATACACTGTGAAAACAGACATGGCTGCCAGTCCCAGTGCCTGTGGGGAGCGGATCCTTGCAGATCCAGATAGTAACTGTATGCAGATATCATATTGATTTTAACCAGGGTTGAAGGCAGATATTCCCACCGTTCGGCTGCCATTGAACAGCTGGTGCTGGGACCTGCATATTTCACTCTCCCAGTTTCTGACTAAATTTAGCAGACTCACAGGCCTAAAACTGTCAATACTGCATCCTGTGTTAAAGAATCTCTGTGGGCATGTGGACCCTCTGGCAGGTCACCTGTTAGGACCTCAGCTAACCTGGTGTACACAGATCTGGGCAGTAAGGTTGCTGTGTTGGAGGTGGGCTGGTCCACCTAGGACTGGAATACCGTTTCTGGTTAGTTGCTGATACAGGCTGACCTGGCTGCCACCTGTTAAATTACAGGTGAGACTGGTCTGTTTCATGTACTGTGCTGTGCTGTTCTTCCCATCATCAGGGCTGGTATAAAGCAATCTGGCCATGTTTACTTCTATCTACTAGAGCTTGGATACTAATGAGATACAGATTAGAATCATCATGATGATGGAATCTTATCATGTTCACATCTTTTTGTCTGGTTATCCCATGAGATTTCATACTAGATGCTATAAACAATTTGAGTTTTCACTCAAAATGTGCTATACATGTAAGCAGTCTCAAAGATGTTGAAGATAAGGTCACTGTGATGGAGTCCAGAAGGATCACAAAAAGACTTGTAATCTGCCCTGATATAAACAACATCCAGACTTCCTATTTGTTCAGTTGTTTTGTCTTTAAGTATGCTCTAGCAGGCTGGGTTAGATGGTTATAAAAATAAAGCAGGGACCCTCAGTGGACTGAAGCATGCAGACTTATTGATTCTTGTGAATAAATAAGCAAGTAAAAGGGGGGTCATGGGCTGGTTTGTATGAGGATTCAGGCTAAATCCATCGACTTTTATGTCCTATCACCCAGGTCTGTGGCTGCTAAAATCAGCTTTAAAGATGAGCTGCAGATTGGGTACCTACACCACTAGATATCTGGTCAATCTTGAAATCATCAGCCTCAAGATTAGGTTTTTTGACACCAGCCTTGATTCTGATAATGATTTATTTGAGAATTGTCTACTAAAAGCTGAACTATTAAAAATGTATGAGCAAGCTGTACATTAATGGCTCACCGCATGTTGGTAAAACATGTACTGGTACGGTGTTGCTTGTACTGTAACAACCTGTAGCGTGTCTGCCAGTAATCCCTGTGTACTGTTTTACAGTCACAGCAATGATTATAAAGCAATTACAGAAGAAAAATAAATACCATAAGATAACTGTAGATGGTTTTAAAAAATTACAGTTATGGTTTACAGGTAATCATAAAGAATATTATAGCTACCTGTTTATAGTTTAGAACAGTTAAGCTAGCATTCCATATATGCATACATGCAGTACAATTGCTTATGTGATACATGTACATATGCAACAAACAAACAGATTTCATTAATACTTATGCATATGGGTTATGTATGCAGTAAAATTAGGGTTATGGTAAAGTGCTGCAGGTTCAGAGAAGTCATCTGCCAGAGGAAAACCTTGTCAGTGACGTCAAAGTGTGGGTTGTCTTGTCCGTTACCATGTTTATGTATTTTCACTCGCTACAGTCAGTAAATAAAACTAATTGCATACAAATATTTATACAAGCATACATATTTATAGAATCACTCCAAGAGAATATATTGTGTCCAATTCTTAGCTGCATATTTGCATACATAACCCATAAATATATATGTACTGCATATCCATATATGGAATGCAACCTTTACATTAAAATCTTACATATAATCAATAAGGATATTGTGGCTTCCTCTAATTGCTCCTGTATAACTTTAAAATAGCTGCACTAATGGATTACAGGTCATGTTAAATAACAATAAATTTTCTCAATAAGGTAAATCTGTATTGTCTCAGACAGTCACAGAAATGACCTACAGGTAATCACATGAGGTACATTGATATGTCAGTGCATACAATTAAGTAAGTGCTCACTTTAAATCCTGAATGGTATTTTACCAGTACAGTACCCATGTATATTCAAAGAATAACCTTCTTGGCTTATAGGTAATCACAAAGCAGATTATGTTTTAATTAGTGACACATGTATAGGGTTTTGTTCCCTCACACTGTTCATGTGTGTGTGTTTGTATGTTTCTTCCTAACATATAACTCATTTAATGATGAACAGAATCTCATGAAATTTTCAGGGCATTTCGGCAATGGGCTAATGAAGAATAAGTTTTATTCTAGCATGGATCTGGCTCATGATCCGGTTACAGGAACATCATCAAGGAATATTCACAATAAATACACACGGTTTTGGGAGCATCCTGCAATAGGGAAACCCCCCCCCCCATGGTGGAGGCTTGCATTCCTTAGATTGCAGATTTCTAGTTTCAGTCATGTGACAGTTAAACGCATAGATCTACAGAATTTGTGGATAATAGTTGGCATTCTTGTGCCAAGGCTTGTCATTTTGGTCCAAGTTAAAAATACTGCATAAAGCTGTCTTAATACTACTCTTGCATTCATGGAATAGGGTGTCATGTGCCATTTAACCTCCAACCATTCAATATTCTTTTCAAACTTTAATCTTGTATACCTTTGTGCTTCAGTCTAAATTGATGAAACCCACTTAATGAAGTGGTTTTGATATTTGCACCTCTGTTGTTTGAGCATGTGGTTAATTAAAATGTGAGTTGATTGCTTTTTCATTAATGTATGCATGCTGAGATAGTTATATTTGTCTTTATTTAATTGCCTTGCCAGACAAACCACAGAAGTGGTATTTGATGATAAATGCAGTAATTTCTCTCTTCACTCTGGAGCTCATCATAGGAATTCATTTAAGTCCTATCTTGTATGCAAGGCCATGTATGATTATGAATCATGGCCAGGTTTGGATTTAAAGGTCGTCTGCTGTATAAGTATTTATTATTCCCTACATCAGTGAAGAGGGGATATATACATTTATCACCTCTGTCTATCCGTCGGTATGTCCATCTGCCTGTTCATATTTGACTCAATATCTCAAAGATGATGAGGTTGCTCACAATGTCCAATTTTGGATTTTTTTTCAGACTTTTCAGTTTTGTATTGAATATTCATGAATGTGGTGTCCGCTTTGGATTGGAATGGGATATTTTTCTTAAGGTTCCCCTCTGATTCAATCGGTCAGGGTTAAATAAGGTAAAAAAATCAGTCTCCAGGGGGCTGGGGTATAGAATATTGTGTATTTGGTGTAAATTTGGAGTTTTTGAGGAGCCTTATGCAGACTGTAAAATATGTTTGCTGTGTCAACAGTGTTGGTGGTACCTTACTTTTTAGAGGATAAAAAATAATCAGTAGGATCAATATTGGTTTGCAACATGGCTGCAGGCAGTTGGAAAATGCTGAGAGCTGGATGTCAGTGGATACCAGTAATTGGGACGGGGGTCTTAGGGCGGGAAGCCTAGAGTCTGTCTTATTGTTGGGAATATTCTGTAATCATATGTCATGTGTGGAATTATGGGCAGTAACAAATAAAGCGTTCTCCTATCATGTGTCATTAAGCATCAGGCATTGACAAATCCAAATAAGGGTCCAGGTTGCTCTGTTGTACGTTTTAAAGGTTTCTCCTTAAATCCCCTCCAGGCTGCTGTTCTTTTTTCTGTTGTTAGAAAGGCCAAGGGTGAAGCCATATTGTAAAGATGACAGATTATATAGGAATATGATGAATTAAGGTTTAAAGCAGTTCTGTTATTTCATAGAATATACTGCAGTTGTATTAAATGATTATTTTAGGTTTATGCCTTACGGTAATTTGTAAATTTTAAATGAAAAAAATTGGCCCATAAAAATACTCATCATACTGTAATTGGTTCTTTGTTTGCGAGCATTTCAAATTAATGATACTCACAAAAGGGAAATTATCACAAACTTAAAGCCTTCATGAATAAAGCGGTGTTTCGATGTGATCTTATGTGTGGGTCTATGCGTGAAAATTTGCTCATATGATTTTGTAACTGTGGTGTTTCTGTTTGTCCGTCAGCAAATATGCATGAACTTGGAGATACAGGGTAAAATGACATTGTTTCACCATCTTTTTGTGGAAGATCTGTTAGATCAACTGTACAAATATATATGTCTGCCAGTTCACACATATACACATATGCACACATGGAGACCCAGCTTAAGACATCTCATCCACACGGCGTCTCATGTGTGCTATCAATGCCCGTAGTGTCAAAGGCAAAAATTTGATATTAAAGGTAATAAAATATGTTACATATAAATTAAAGATAGATATAAGAAATGTTATCATATCTTTCATATTATCTGCCAGTAATGAAAAAGAAATTCCACTGAAAAATCTAAAGGTTGAAAGAAATTTGCAAGTGGATTCACTCTGTTCAGGTTTCTGAGATCTCAAATAAGGAAAAGTGAAAATCATGATAACTACCCTGGGAATATGAGGAAATCCACAGTATTCTTAAAACTGTTTTGGATAAAGAACTAGGTTATGTAGTCAAAGCCTACTAGCCTCTGCCGGAATCAATCAACCAGCTTTTTTAGTGTATACACAGTGTCATGTTTCAGTAACAGGGGTCCACCTGAATATTTTTGCTGAACAATTATGCCCTCTAATGCCTATGAATAGGCTGGCCTCTGCCCAGGGACAAAGGAATTGCCACATATCACAGTGGTATATAACCATTTGGACTAAAAGTATATTTTGGAGGTGTAAATGTCATAATTATATCAGCAAACCTGAGGTATTGTGTGCTGTTGTTGGAAGTGTGACGTCCAGTATGGTTAATACATGTAAAAGTCATCATGTACGAGGTACTCAGCTGATGCTTGGATTACATTTCATAGTCTCATTTCATTGACCCACTGTTTTCAAATGTCACCTTTGCAGTACATGGCAGCCATTGTGCTGGCAGAGGGCCAACGATGTTAGGACCACTGAGAGTGGGGTATTTTAGGTTTGAATAGAAGGAACTTGGCAAAAACTGGGGATTTCCCACTGCATATCCCAGTCATACTTAATTTCATTCAACCATTAATTATTAATCAGCTACATGTGTCTGTTATATGAAAATAGAAACTTGCAATTTCAAAACTCAAAAAGTTTATCATGTATCACAGAAATACAGATGTTGAGATCCAAATTACCGTCGTTTGTATTAATTTCAAACTCAGTTTTGAAAATTAACTGTCTATAGCTAACAGCCATTAGTGACAATCATTATTTTATGGACAAATAAATGGATTATGTAAACCTTTTAGTAACAGCACAGGTACATTACCAACAGTACTTCCAGGTATTATTTTAGGTTTTAATGCTGCCCTTTCTGCTCTGAACATTTTATGTATCTTTTATTACAAGAAATTTTCCCTTCGTCTCTTAAATCTCCCCAACCTATTAAACAGTACAAACATAATTCCCCTTAAAGCAGGAATGGCCTCCAAGTCTTGAAAGACAGAATAATTCCTGACTTTGGTAACCCTGCCAGGGGAGTGCCAGGTCTGGATTTCCATGTAAAAAATCACAATACAGCTAGGTACATTAAGGAGACCATGTTTGTTCCATAACGGGTACAATAAGGTACAAATGAAATCACATTTAATTTTACTAGATTTCATACCACAGGGCAGTGTTTATGTTGTTGTAATTTATTACAGTGCATTTCAGTGTAGTGAACACCTTATTAATTAGCACTAACTGCAGATGTTTTGAGGTGCAGACAACTCGTTAGGTGAGAGAGCTGAATGTCAACCAAATTAACAGTCATTGAGCAGATCACAAAGCACTTGTATAGTAATGAGTAGTGTTACATCCTGCCTGATATTCTGTCATACAGCATCTATAACAGATATAAGCCAGGTCATGATTACTGACTGGGTAAAGAATGGATTGTTTGTGATAATGTGACATTGTACAGAACCAAGAGAATATCCTTGGATTGTGTGAAATTTATCAGAATGCTTATCAGCGTTATGCTCATGCCATCAGTGGTCTTGAAGGTCAATGACATTATCCCGGACATCAGCTATAGCGCTTTAGGTTGAAAATATATTTATACCATATTTATTCAAACATCTTGGAGTACTGTTTGATTTGTCAGATACACAGGTAATTGGATACTTACCATCAGTTATAAAGTAGACACAAGTTTTGCCTGCTGAAGTGATGTATGAGCTGTAGACTGTTGGTATATGAAGTAAATGAGGGATGTGGCCTTTACCCCAGTGATTTTGACCTGATAGGTTAAGCGGTGAAATAATCATAAAGGTGACTTTATTCGATGGTTTTAAAGAAAAATTTACATAACTTGTTTCTCTACTCTTAAATTTGCATGTACACGAAGTAGATGAGAAGCAAGTATATATGTGCATGGATCAAACTGAACAAATTAAGAATATTAGGTTGAAATAGGGAATAAATAGCTTCCTTCTTTGATAGAAAATACAAAATGTTTGAATGGGTTTGGTAAACGTTGCATATTTTGTCCTTAAGGCAACACACCTCGTAGATAAACCAGGATTTCATCACTAGATTGAAGCCGATCTCTGTACAGTGAATATTTCATGATGAGGCTGTTTGTTGCTGACGTGTATTGGCTACTGTTTATAGACCTCAGATTTAGAGAACAGACAACAACAGCTATAGCAGTTACTGTTTTAGCACCTGGCAGGTAGTGACAGTAACTGCAGGCTTATTGCTGGCTGTGAATTACCCTTTCATGGTGTTACATCTAGACTGGCCCAGTTGGTAAAAACAAAAGACCATGTATGTTCTGCTACCTCAAGGGGAGTTATGTCTCCCCTCTGATGGAGGTGACTATAGTACCTGGTCTGTCTGTGTCGTCTAAGTCCCTAGTTGTTGTTGACATCATCTGTGTCATTTCTTGTGAACGCTATAACTTTTAAACAACTTGACATTTTATCATGAATTTAAATTGATTCTACCAATTTCTGGGAAGAGTTTGAAAACCAGTGACCTTAACCATCTTTAGGGTCAAATAGGTCGAAATATAAATTTTTTGTGAACCCTGTCACTTTTGAAGTATCACATATTTTTTCCTCATATTAAAAAAAAACTAGTTGTTTAAACCAAGTTCTCAATGTGGAGTTTGAAAACTGATGACCTTGACCTGAATCTTCAAGGTCAAACCAACCAGAAGAGAAATTATTTGTGAATTGTATAACTTTTGAACCACTCAGTATACTTTTATTATATAGTCTCATGAAATTTGATTTGTGAAATATTTCTTTAAAAATCTTGGAATTGTTTGGAAACTAGTGACCTGGAGCCTTCATCTTCAAGTTCAAATCAGATGGAATAGAAATAATTTGAGAATGATGTGGCTTTTGGAGTATTGTGTAATAGGGAGGGGAGACATATCTGTTTTTGCATTGCTAAAACAACCTCATTCTAGTTTTATCACTTATTTAAAGTCATACATTATCAACAAAGAAAAGTGAATCTTAGATGGGTAGTCACTACCACCTGTTACTACCCAGCTCAACTTGGTTTCTCCAGTGATTTAAGCAGTTGTTGGGGTTGTTATTAGAAAGTCACCACCAAACTCATTAATTCTTCACATATTTTTAGATTACCTGTTGAGCCTATTGCAGTTGCATTAACAAAGATATGCATTCTTGACTTTATGTGCGATTTACAACTCTACAATGAGAATAATTGACTGCTCCTCTAGTAGTCTTTTGGTGTTTTAATTTTTATGCAGAAATCAGGGATTTTCCCCCATTAGATGGACCCATTACAAATGGTCCTGAATCAGTTACCTTTATTGAGGCATAGGATAACCTTTCATTCTGTTTAGTTCAGTGGTAACTATAATTACTGATTGCCTCACAGGTCTAGTTTTTATATTCAACCAGCTCAGTGTACAGAATTATTAATGACAGCTTGAACATCCAGTACATCACGTTATCACAGGCCTACTTCAATTAATAGCTAATTATTTATTAGCTCTGTCTGTCTAGCTTTGTTCAGAGTCGCTAAAAAATCTAGATTTATGAATACCCAGGCTATATTTTTAGACTCTGAATGACATTTGATTTGTGATGTTTAACTTCATTCTGGTTTAGTTTGATAGATTTAGTTTGTTTTTAGAGCTGATTCTCTGACAAGGTCTGAGACAGCATACATTGTAATTAATTTAGTACCTCACCACCATTATACATTGTGTGCAACTGCTGAAATATGTCATTGATGTACAACTCGTAAAATATAGTTTTTTTCTGGGGTTCTGAGACTTCACTTTCATATGATACCAGATTTGCAGTGCAGTATATGGTGGGTCAAGTGAATATATAAGGTGTGAATGGTATAATATAATGACCTATGACATATTTAATTTTAAGCTATGATTATACCTAATGTATGCACATTATACCTAGTGTATGTTATAAACTTAAAGTTAAGGAATTCTTTTAGAGAAGAATAACATTCAAAGGGTAATATTATCATTGAAATATATTATTCTTTGGACAAGCTTCATGTATTTTCTCAGGTATAAATGACTCGGGTTATTGATTTGTGATGCTAATTGTTCAAAATGGCAAATGTATATTATTGTATCTGCCAAAACAAAGTTTTGCGGATACTTTATTTTTGACCGGGTTCCGCCGCCGCCGCCATGGCCACCGCGTTCGTTTCCGGAGAACTCCTCTGAGACTACTGGACGGATTTTTCCGTAACTTACACCAATTATCGGGTCACATGTGAACTGGTGCCTAACCAATTGGCCTTGACCTCTGACCTTTCCTCTCTGCCCAGCGTCTGTTTGTGTGTCTGTTTCCACACATAAACCCACATATCTCGGGAACTGTTTGACCAATCAGGAAAAAATTTTGTACAAATGTAGCTCTTGCATAGCTTTATAACATACACAAGAAATGGTTGCACCACCTGCAACCATGTTTGTACAGTGTCCATCTGTTCATCTGCCTTGTGTTAAAATCATTCATATCTCTGCAGTGGTTTGACTAATTCACCTGAAATTCGGCATGCTTATACATCCTGGATAGCGTCCTTGATTTTATGACAGGTGGAGCAATCTACATTCAGGTTCATGCTGCAGACATTCAAGCTCATATCTTGGGAACTGTTTGACCAATCAGGAAAAAAAAGTTTACACAAATGTAGCCCTTGGATAGCTTTATAACATACACAAAAATTGTGGCCCCACCTGCAGCCATTTTTGCACAGCGTCCATCTGTTTGTCTGCTGTCGGATAAAATCACTCATATCTCAACAGTGGTCTGCAGACTTTTCCACCTGACATTTTGCATGTGTATACATCTTGGATAGTTTCTTGTTCAAATAACAGGTGACGTCACCTACAATCATGTTTACATGGCAGACATCCATTCTAATATGTAACACGTAACTCTATTTCCCCTTGCCACTCAATCCATGCCTCAGTTCACCCGTCCTACTCTGATTTTGGTGGATACACATAGACGCTTGCTGACTACCCGTATTCTAGTTTGTTCTTTGTATTTTGCAGAAAAGAAAAAAGAACCTATAGAAGATAGAAACGTGCCTAACGGAGGTGCTGAAGTGGGAGATGGTCATGTGAGGATGGGTCAGAGTGCGGGCAGGCCCAGTAGCGGTGGCTCCCCCCACCCAGCTGCCCACCCAGCCAGCGGCTGTGTCCCCCCTCACGGGAGACTACCCACTAGACTCCATGATGGGGGTAAGTTACTACACCGGGATGCTTACAGTAGCCAGGGTTAGAAAATAAGCCACAGCCTGTTTGCTTGTGTGTCGTGTGACACATATTTTCTCATGGACAATTTCTTTGCATAATGATCTCATGGCAATAGCTTCAGTTTTTTTTTACATAATCCTTCTAACAAACAAACAGGGAATAAAATACTACTTCCTAACCAGGTGTAGCTTAACTCAAAGAATACATACCTTTGAAAACTTGGGAAAACATTTTCGATTTAAAAAGAAAACCTCACCTTTTGCCCCCTCAAGACTAGCTTGTACTTTGAAATAATACATGTGTAATGTTTTGAGATTATATTTACAAAAGTATGCATGAATATTATGAAATATTAATTGCACCTGCATCAGAAGTAGGAATTCTGCCAGTCAGTAATAAACAATATCCTAGCTCAAGTTTTATCTTCCCAAAAAATGTTGTTGAATTTGATCAGGATCTTTTTGACAGACAGGACTCATCACATACCCTCCTCAAAGCTTCCTTGTTAGATGCAACAGGAGCACATTTTCCTCAAGGCATTTAAAATAAAATCTGCCGGGTTTTAGTCTTTGGTAGCTGAAAGATAGTCAATCTTTAAATCAGTTGTGTAATTGTGTGACAGATACAAGGCTTTTAATGAGGATTATTTTGTGATAGTTTCCCAGTTTCCACAGTTTATATAATTAGCAATCTGACCTGTATCTTGCATGATTTTATACCTTCTACAAGCTGTTTATATTAATTTGTCCCAGGTTAGATTGTCTGTTTATTCAGGGATGCTCAGGTTGTTGAACTCATAAAGATGATATTCAGTGGGAGGATGGAGTTAGGGTTATCCAGCAGCACAGTGAAGAGGATGGCATTATTAATTGCCTCAGCAGGGATCACAGCTCCCAGGATGTGATTATCAGGTTACATGTAGTTGTGTGATAACAATAATCATGGATGATTTATTAACCATTGGGTCTGTATTTTTCCCAGAGATTGTGGTAAAGTTATAAAAAATTGTAATGAAATAGAGAATCTCTTAAATTTGCATATCGTGATTTTGCTACAACTTTAGGTGCTGTATCGTTTCTAGTACTACATTAATAACAAGATATCTTTTTCTAAGCAAATTACATCTTAAGGCCAAAAAAAGTAAAAGGTATGGTTCTCAGGCATCACACATCAGTTTTAGCTGCCTGCATAAAAATTTCGATTTGCAATAGAAATTTGCAATTTTGAGCTCTAGACTCTTGGACATTTCTATCAAAACATAAAATAATACAATTTTGGTAAGATTTCTTTTGTTATGTAGTGCTTTTACTTGTTTAGCTAAAATAAATCTGTTATTATAATGCTTTTTCCTTATCATATTACATTGTTATGGAAACATACAAAGTTAAAAGGTAAAAATAAAAAAATCACCCACACACTGATTTCTTAAAAAAAAAGTGCTTGAGAAACCAACCTTATTTTTTTTGCCTAATACAAACTAGGATGTATTGAGTGGTGATAGGGGTGTTTGTGTTCGTTTCTTTCTGCCTAATACCAGATGTAGCTTGAGCTCTCAGTAGGAATTCTGGAGTGTTCGATCACAGTGTTTCTAATAATGACATAGAAAGCCATTGACCTTTATAAAACTTTAAACAAGCAGGAGTTTTTGTACAGATGTAAGTTCAAATTAAGGTCCTGTCAAGGTGCTTACTGATTTTTTACTTGGTCATAGAGTTTAATACTCCAATACCTAATCATTGCAATGGTTTTGATTATTCAGTTTTTGTGTGTCACATAGGTAATCTTAAATCTAGAAGCCTTCATTTATACAATACCCCTGTAGGTGCCTTCATCTCTGTTCTGTAGACCACGCCATTTTCAGGATTTAATCTTCAAATATTTGTAGATGTGTCACTGTCAGCATTGATAAATCTGGTTCCATGATGAAATTGGTGACAGAAGCACTGTTTATTTGTGTCTCCCTGTCTGTCCACTCTGTTGTCACTGGGTATACAGACATACTTATTGAGGCCTGTGCTGTCTTTAAATATGAATGAGGGGGAGGGACTAGAGGGGTGGACAACCATGTTCTGGTTCATATAACTGCATAGTAGGGAAGGAGGGATGGACACCGACTTATGCCGGAACATTCGGGAAGGCCAGTAGGGGATATAGAAGGAGTGGTGGACTCGACAGTGTACTGGTTCTTGTAGCTGAAGAGTTATATAAATGATTAAACATATATGTATTATTGATAAAGATGCTCTAATACTATTATGACTACTGTGACTGTGATAATTACTATGCCTTGACTAAACATTTTGTAAAACAAATAATAACCAGTCTACCTTAAAATACATTGTCATCGTGTGGTTATCTTCATACCCATTTGGCAGGCACTGCCACCTTTTGGCCAGGGACAAGAAAGAATAGAAATACTGTGTTTGTTTATAATCCTAAAAGCTGATAAACTAGAGTTAAATGCTGCAACATCTTGCTCACCTCATATTTCCTAATACCCCTTTATGCTCACATTTGATTGACATTTTCCTTGAATAGTCCAATGGACTGTTGCCAGAGTAAATTATAATTATTGATATTTGTTAATCACCTCTGCAGCTGTAGGTGTGACCAGGCTTACTCAATGTTCACCCGTCTCTGTATTGTTCTTTATCAAGAAATGGATAAGAATTAGAAGATAAATTACTCAAACCTAATCCAACAAAGAGCTATGGATCATTTAAGCAGCTGAAGTAATTAACTGATGTCACAAAGACAGTACATTTCTCTTTAAAAATAGTATTATAATTGAAAATTATTAATTTCTCATGTGAAAAGCAGTTTGTTGTAATTTTTATTTAATAACTATCAGAGGACTAAGTATATCACAGTTCATTTGACCCCCTTCAGCTGATGATGTTTTATGCTGTTTGATTTCTTTGTTTCTCTTTAAAAATTGTATTATTTTTGTATTTTATTAATTTCTACTATGAAAAGCAGTCTTCTGGTATTTCAGTTTAAGAGTACTAAGTATATCACAGCTTATTTCACCCCTCATAGTTTGCTTCAGTTGATGTTGTTTTTTAATGCCTCATTTCTTTGCTGTTTTCAAATTCATAAATTCATTCCTTGTTTGATCAGTTTAGGCAGTCAGTGCCAGAACTGCAGGGTCTACATTTTGAACTTTAGACAGTTCTGCCGAACAGTTCTGCAGATCATTAGTTGGATTAAATATAGGAATGCACACCTGACTGTTTCCAGAGCTGCTGTGACAGCCTCTGCAACAGTTCCCAAGCAGCCAAAGAAAGAAGAAGAGCTGCTTTAGAAAATTATGATATCTGATCTAAAAGCAAACTGTGAAACTGATAGCCATATGAGCAGCAGCTATTGACTTGTCTGTTTCGAGGACAAACAGCCCTGGTTGGTGCTGTTCTAGCTCTGTGCTGGTTTCTACAGGCAGGTCTAGCGCTGTCAGCACTCTGTGAGGTCGTGATTGATTATTGACACAAAACCCAAGTTAAGGCTGGAGCCAGGGTGCACATTTAACATAGAAAGACAATTGAAACATGTTCCCATAAATACAGTATAGTTAACACTGACGTCACAGGTCTGAAATCAAACATCAGCCGTGGCACTGGGTATGTACAGGAGCAGGGTGTTGGTGGTGCTGCTGGCGCTGGGATCAGCCATAGGGCTGCTGCTTCCCTTGAGACAGGACGCTAAAATTGTCATACACAGCTCATATTGAGTGAATTGATTTCCAAATGGTTATCAGTGTGGCACCATTTTCATGTTGCTGGCCCAGATTATTACAGAACCAATATTTGTCCAGATACACACTGCATATGTTGTATAACACTATTGATAAACATATTATTTGTACCTTATTTGTATAGTATTAAACAGTTTAATTTGCTGAATGTGTGTTTTTATCCCAAAATGTGTTCTGTGCATAATGTTTACACCCTTCTACATTAATATGTGTTTAAATTTGAAATGTAGGTCATTATTTTATATTGGCTTGATATGTATGTGAGGCTTCGGTGCATTGATGTATAAAAAAATGCCATAAGACCATTGAAAATAGCCATAAATACAGTACTCAGAAGGCATCAATATTGAACTTTTAAGCCTACTTGAGTTGTGACACAAGCCATACATTGGAAACATACTGCAACAGTCATCCTTCCTAGGGCATTGATTTTGTGATAAACAGCCCATGATCTTAACATAAGGCTACGTGTGATGAATTATCACAAAAGAAAACAAGTAAACTGACAAACCAAAATGAAACTCCATACCTGTGGTAACAAATCATTCCCTGTGCTGTGTACAATTTGGCTATCATCAAGTAACTGGTGGAAGCCATGTTTGAATTCTTGCATTTAGAAATGTAACAAACATGCAGGGGGATTTACCAATATGTTGAGTAACAACATTTTTTTTCTTGCACATGGTAGGTGTTTGTAAGGATTTACTCTTAAAAAAAGCTAATGTTTGATCTTGTATTTATCAAGTGCCAGTTTGCATTCTCATCCATTGATCATTACAGTACGGTCCTTGACACAAGGTGTAATTGCATTCTGATGCTGCTCATACTCTCTAATGTCAGAGGGCCAAAAGTGTGCAAATTGAAGTAGGAGGCTCTGACAATAATCATGAATATAAATGGTTCTGACACAGATCGAGATGATTATTGATGGCTCTGATAAGAACCATGAATGCCCTTATAACAACCATGAGTCGGATTTCTGAAGAAAAAAAATTCCTTTACTATTTGTAACATTGCTTAGAGTTGCTTAATTTTAGTATGCAGGTTAAAACACCAGGGGATACTCATGTCAAACTCATATCCAAATCAGCACTGCTGTGATATACTGATTCCAGACTGAAATCTAGTCTATACTGGGCATATGCTACTCACAAGTCCCCCATGTATTATACAGCAATGAAAATAGTACTGTGATATCATCAGTTGAATGAGGCCATGTAATGGCTGGGATAATGGACTGGTATTATAAACTGAACTGATGTATGTTTGATTTCTTCATGGAAAAACCCCAACTCAAGTCTTCACCACAAGGGGTTGCCCTCTAGACTAAGCAAAGAATGGCAAGGTATTGGTGACTAAAGTCTGTCCCAGGGTGCATGATAGTGATACTGTTATAAGAAAACTCTTTACAAATAACTTTTGGCCTAAAATATTATATATATGCAGATGTTCCACCAATAATTTGTAGAGTAATACTGTTCCAGTAAAAAGTATTTACTTGGTGACTCTGTTGTGTTGTTTATGATGGTGGATTGTGGATGGCATCTTTCTGGCACAGCTTGACAGTTGGTTCCCCTACAGAAGACTTTCCATGTCTATGGTTGATTATAAGATGATAGTGATGTCATTAAGACGTCGCAAATGTCTGTCTCATATGACTGTCTATTAACTGACAACATCAGCTAGAATGGCTTGTTTATATCTCACTTCTGCAGATATGTACATGTGGCAAACATAGTTGACTGTGTTGTTTTACTTTAGATTATTTATCTCATAAAAATTCAGTGCAATATAAGACATCCGTTTTCATTCACATAGTCAGTGAATGGTTCTTCACATAGTCAGTGAATAGGTTCTGCAACCTTTTGGCCAGGAAATTTCAAGTGTCACACTTGTATAAAACACTGTGGAAAAATATGTGGACACAGGTACTATTATGGACTATTATGTTTGATCCACTCCCATTTACACCTACTGTCTATTCCTCTGTCTGTATGTAAGGGGCAATGGGCTGTGAGAGAGGGAGTCATGGTTGCTAGTATATATATAGACATATGCACCAGCATTCCCTGGATCAGCTTCTTTGATTTTACATTACATCTGCTGTAACTGAATTTAAATCTGAGCAACAGATTATTCCATTCATCTAGCTCTCTGTATAAACTGATGGTTATATTACTGGATGTCTGAGCCTCCATATGAAGGTTCTTTGTGTCTTCTGCTTAAATTGATGATGGCATTACTGGGTGTACAGTCAGCAGAGAACTCCAATTTTAGCTGTCAGCTTTAGTTGAGGAATTTGACAGCGGGATGGGGAGACAAGCTATATATAGCCCTTTGAGACAAAGAAAGAGAGAGATCCAGTGTCACAGTGGTTGTGTGTACAGCTGGAACATTGATTTTTTCATATTGTCCCTTTTTTGGCACTAAGTTATTGAAATAGTTAAAGCTTAGCAGGACCACATCAGGTACATCAATCACTTCTCATCTTTCAATTTACTCATCAAAACCACCAGAGCTACAAACTTTTATTGGAGTATATGAATACCTTTTAACAGTATCTTGTATCATACACAAATCTGTCAGCATGGCCTAATTTCTCTGCCTAACTTAAGTAAAGTCTTTTGAACTCTTAAGACTAAATGCAGCATTTCAGGTTTATCCATAGTATGCCCATAACTGACAGGTTCAACCAGTCTGTCACTTAAAGATTTCTGTTTAAGATTCATAGTGGTAGTTAGGTCCTAATGATTTTATTTTGCAGAAATTCAGGTTTGGGAAATTATGTATTAAAACTCAAAGATATGTGTAGTACAGGGACAGCTAAAGCCATAGAAACTTATGTCATGATCAGAAACTAAAAGGACATGCAATATGCCTGTACATCATTCATATTCACCTGATCATTTTTGGCCATGAGTCACATGTTTAAATTTTACTGATGAACCAGTCCTAGTGGTTGAGTAGCTAGGTTGTCTGACAAATGAGCCAGTAAACCAGGAGGTTTAAGTCCAAACCTTACTACTGCTTGGCTATGTCCATGCCAGACTTTCACCCAGAGTCTTAGTTGATTTGGAAGATGTCAGGGAGCTCTGATTTCTCATGTGGGGGTTGCCCCAGGCTTATGTAGACTGTGGGTGGATACTTCATTTTGGGACCAGAGGGTGCAGTTAGTAGAACTAGGTAGGGACGTTCTCTTTCGGAGGAAGAGATAACAATCCAGTTTGTCTAAACCGGTTGCTCTCAGGCTCTTGGGATAGTACAGGGAACAGGGCCCCACTGTAACTTTTACTCTTTATCACACAAAATGGTTTTAAAACATTTTGGGCAATGTGAATTGATCAAATCGGTTTCAAACCATATTATGTAACCACATGCTGCCACAAGCTTCCGGCTGGCACTCTAACCCAGTTGCTGCTCCAAGACTATGTCTAATTGTTTCAAATGCAAATTGATCAACTGAGTATTCACATGTTAAGCAGAGTGGAAAATTTGATCCACATTAGAAATACAGCTTGAAACCAATACTCAGCTGGATTCAGATTGATTTAATACAAAAACACTTTGGATTGGCAAGTGAATGCTCTCAATTCACATTCAAAACAGTTTGAAATCATTTTGCATTTGCCATGTGACATGGGTTAATCCCTGAAACTGAGGAAAATGACCAGATTGGCACACTGTGCAAGGGAGCCTGCAAAAGAATACTTATATATAGCATAGAATGGTATGAGGTGCCTTAAACAGTAGAGTTTGGTTTACAAATTGTTAAGATCCTTTATTTTAAATATTGATATTCTTTATAATAGAAATACTCTCTCAGACACCTGTACTAACATACTGATTTGGTGTTTTTGTTATTTCAGTCAGGTCCAATCAGGAGTCCATACCTCAAGGTGACCCCGATGAACCAGGTCATATGGAGGTCACTGTCGTTGAACCAAAGCAAGTACGTGTCATGTTACCCATGGACAATAGAGACCGACAAATCCCTGTGATACAAAGAGCAATTCAAATCCCAGTTGTCCATGAACAATCAGGTAAGTTTAAGGTCACTGAAATGACATTCTTACATAATTTCCCATTTGTCATTTATGTAATATTCCGTATGTATCATGTATGAAATACATTATGCATTACACCATTCATTCCTTAATATTACAAAAACTTGAAAATATTTTGAAAAGTGTTTGTTTAGGTTTTTAGCCCTTAACTTATATAGGCTACTGTCGTCACCCAAGCTGTCTGTCATTTGTCAGCCCATCTGTCTGTTAATTTTAGCCTTGTGAGCAGGATATCTCAAAAAGAATTAAGCAGATACATATCAACACAATCTTGGTCAAGTTCGAATATGGGTCAACTTGTCCTACATTTCAAGGTCACACACATATTTATAGAAAAAAATCTTTGGATGACCAGACATGAGCAGTGACATTATAATTATTAATTTTTTTTTATTCCTTGCAGGAGTTTACCAAGCTCCGCCCAGTCCTGCCTCAGGCCATGTTCACTTGCCCCAGGACCCACCTCCCCAGTCTCCGCTGGCACACGTGGCTCCTGGTACACCCCCACCCTCCAGTACCCCAGTCGTAGGCCAGTATGAGGAGATCCCGGCCAGTGAACCCAACCTGAGTAGGCGTCCCAAGCGGTCAGCGATGAAAGGGGCCAAACAACAAGTGCGCTTACAGGAGCAGCTAGCCCAGACACTGAGACAGAGGAGCATCATGCAGCAAGCCGGTGACACACCGCGTGCACCGCCAAAACCAGCACCAAAACCTAAAGTCAGGCTGGTGGGCAGGTAGGCTGATAAGCATTACGGTTTAGTTATGTTGTGTCGGAGGGTTCATACCTGACATATAAAGTAAGTATGTAGTATTTTTAGATGATTAAAGGTTATTAAATCAAAAAAGAAAAAATATATACATATAAAAGTATATACTTGTAAAAAACCTGAAGATTAAGGAAGACAAAAGCAAAACAGTGGTTAAAGCAAAGGAGATCTGGAATGACTGCAGTGTAGAGAAGACCCAGTTCATTTTTTTATGCAGATCTGGAGAAACTAAAAGGGTTGGATCATTTGTTCATATTTTGCTTAGGTGGAGATCTAAACTCTAATAAGTGACATTCTAGTTTAATACTGTAAAAGAGTACACTTTCCACAATTTGTTGTTGTAAACTTAAATGTACATGTATAAGATTTTTGACACTCTACTTGCAGTATGCCAGTGATAGAAAACAAGGAAAACTATCCTGCAGAATCAACTCATTATGACCACAGTGACTCATCAGATGATGAAATACACTACAGGGATGATGATGAGAGTAAGTATAGGCCAGTTATAGTCAGTATCTACAGTACATTGTGACCACAGTGACTCATCATACAATGAAATACACTACAGGGATGATGATGAGAGTAAGTATTGGCCAGTTATAGTAAGTATCTACGGTACATTATGACCACAGTGACTCATCAAACAATGAAATACACTACAGGGATGATGAGAGTAAGTTTAGGCCATTTTTGGTCAGGATCGAAAGTACATTACGACTACAGTGACTCATCAAATGATGAAATACACTATTGGGATGATGATGAGAGTAAGTATAGGTCATTACAGCCAGTATCTACACTAAAAAAGGTCAAAAGATAAACAAAAGTCATCTCTATACAGTTGTGACCTATTGGGTGACCTTTAGTGAAGAAGGCACATTGTTGCTGTATATGCCATTGTAAAATCAATTTTCATTGGTCAGGGGAGCTGCTAAACATGCTTACTTAGTAGGTTCCCAGATCCAATACAGGGTGACATCTGGTGCAGTACAAATTATGCCTTTCTTTCTTGAATAAATTTGCACCATTTGGTTGTATTATTAACTAAAATTGGACCAATTGAAGGTTGGCAAGGTTGACATGGAGAAAAAAATATTTTCTCCCTTGGGTCTATGATCATGCCAGGAATGTTATTATGTCATCCAAACGAGTTCTGATTTAAAGAGGAGAAATAATTGGGACCATGAAAAAGTGGGCATTATTTTGAGGTGATCACTATATTTAAGGTGGTCCTAAGGCTAGGTTTATTGTATATATTAGATTACTGGGGCTCTGCCTAGGTGGATGTTCTGTTGTAATTAGGTTTTCCATGTGATTATCTGTCTGCTCTCTCGCTGTTTTAACAAGTGCTGTTACTGATGATAAGTACTCTTTAGGATGTGTGTGCTGTCAAATTTTAAATTCATAAAAAATCAGGGATGGCCATTAGGAAACAAACTCAGTACTTTTCAGAATTGTTTGAATAATTTTTGTGAACATTTACTGAAGCTTGGTATCCATGCACTGTATAATTTCACATACATGAGAAATCCAAGATGGCTAGTAGACAGCAGTGTCCTTTTCAGCAGTATTATTCATTAAATAATATTCAAGAACCTGGACATAACAGCCTTAATTGAAGCTAAGTTGGATCCTAATAATTTCTAGTTGCATGCTGTCAAGCATTAAAATGGATATCTGTAAATTTGTGTTTCCAGTCTGTTTCCCTGGTTTCTGTCAGCTGACTCAATTTCAGGCACTGGTGTCAACATTGATTTTCATAGACTGATGCATCAACTTCTTAAAAAAATTAAGCTTTCATGCAAAAACTACCTGCTTTGTATATTTCAATTTTTATGCCCCCGCCACAAAGTGGCCGGGGCATATAGTTTTACCCATGTCCGTCATTCCGTCATTTCGAAATCAAACAGTTGTACGGACTTTTTTTCGCAATGCCTGCAGATATTGGCCTGATTTTTGGTGTGTGTGAGCAGATATAGACTAGTTACAGATCGAGTTCGCGTTTCGTCCTGGTTGACCTACTTTTGACCGTTTTACGGCTCCTGAACATAGAAAATTTCATGAAAAATATGAAATTTCATGACAAATACACATGTACGGACTTTTTTTCGCAGTGCCTGCAGATATTGGCCTGATTTTTGGTGTGTGGGCAAATATAGACCAGTTACAGATCGAGTTCGCGTTTCGTCCCGGTTGACCTACTTTTGACCGTTGTACAAACAGAAAATTTCATGAAAAATAGAAATATTCATGAAAGATACACATGTACGGACATTTTTCGCAGTGCCTGCAGATATAGGCCTGATTTTTGGTGTGTGGGCAGATATAGACCTGTGACAGATCGAGTTCGTGTTTCGTCCTGGTTGACCTACTTTTGACCGTTTTACGGCTCCTGAACATAGAAAATTTCATGAAAAATATGAAATATCATGACAAATACACATGTACGGACTTTTTTTCGCAATGCCTGCAGATATTGGCCTAATTTTTGGTGTGTTGCCTGATATTGACCAGTTACAGATTGAGTTCGCATTTCGTCCTGGATGACCTACTTTTGACTGTTTAACGGCTCCTGAACATAGAAAATTTCATGTAAAACATAAATTTTCATGACAAATACACTTGTACAGACTTTTCTTCACAATACCTGCAGATATTGGCCTGATTTTTGGTGTGTGGGCAGATAATGACCAGTTACAGATCAAGTTCACGTTTTGTCCCAGTTGACCTATTTTTGACCGTTTGACGTTGCTCTAACATAGAAAATTTCATAAAAAGGTGCATATGTATGGACTTTTTTTCGCAGTGCCTGCAGATACGGGCCTGATTTTTGGTGTGTAGGCAGATAATGACCAGTTACAGATCAAGTTCTTGTATTCTCTCAGTTGACCTACTTTTGACCATTTGACTGCTCCTGAACATAGAAAGTTTCATGAAAAATATAAATTTTCATAACAAATGCATATGTACTGACTTTTTTTCCTCAATGCCTGCAGATACCACCCTGATTTTTTATGTGTGGGCACATAATGACAGTTACAGATCGAGTTCGCGTTTCATCCCGGTTGACCTACTTTTGATTGTTTTACGGCTCCTAAACATAGAAAATTTCATGAAAGACAGAAATTTTTATGGAAAATGCACATGTATGGACTTTTTTTCACAATGCCTGCATATACTGGCATGATTTTGGTGTGTTGCTTGATAATGACCCGTTACAGATCGAGTTTGCTTTTTGCCCTTGTTGACCTACTTTTGACCATACGACACCTCCTGAACTAAAAAAAATTTTCAAAATTTTACAAATGTTTCTAATTTGCCCAAGGCGGGGGCATTCGTGTCGTTCCGACACATCTAGTTTTATTTTAATCTAAGGTTTATCAGATGATGGAGAAACTATGAAACTGACAGGCTTTATCTGTCCTGAAACCTTTACAGCAAATTTTCAAAATTTCAATTAGGAAATTTAAGCACTTGAAATATAAAATAATCATCGACATTTAAAAAAAAAATAAGGTTAAGGTGATACATTTTTGATACTTTGGACTTAACAGTTTCACAAAGCAGTTCCTGGTCTCAGATAATGGTCTAAATTTAGTTACCACATATGGGTCTAGATGGCGCTGTCTTTCAGTTTTTGCTAGATTACACCCAAGGGAACATCAGCACACTTGCCATTCTTTTTTATCAATTTTGCTTTACAAACGATGCCATCATATCTTACACTGCCAGGCCAGGGATATATGCCATCATCATAATAGATACCTTTAAGTTTGGCAGCAATCCTGCATAATTCCCTGTGACATTGAGATCTTGTGTCATTAAATGAGTCAGCCAGAAACAGATTACTGATAGAGACAGTGGAGATGAGACAAGCATTTGGAAACATTTATGATTTAGAAAATGCATGTGGAAACATTTCCAAAGAGCAGGTAGGTAGGGAATACAGGGGACAATTTAATGAAAATTATACATGCTGTTATTTATGGATTGTGGTGTTTTAAGAGTCATACAATTTGCCAGGATCACGTAATAGATGTGTCTATGCCCCTTATTATGTTCCAACAAGCTTGAAAATCTTAGTGAATCCTTGAATACTCTCTATTTTAAAACCTTGAAAGAGCTAGAATTAAGCACATTTTGCAAATTTATTTTAAGGTACCTTGAATTTCACTCTAGTAGCTTTATCATTTAAATGCACACCCCTTACAGTGGGAATCAAGAGTTTACAGCAGTGTTCATTAATTTTGAAGCTGTTTATTTTAAAGTTGAAGTAACATGTATTATTTTTACCATACCAACAATCATGTTATAAGTTCAAAAAGTTATGATAACATCATTTCAAGTGGCCATAACTGTTCATCCATGTAATGTAGGAGGGATAATGTGTGACATAACAAAAGTTTGATGTACAAATACCACTGTGACATCATCTGTGAGAATCATCAAATGGATGTAGTTTAAGATAGTCAGCTAAGGTCATCACTGATAAGTCCCAAGACAGTATCTGTTCACTTGTATTTTATTTTGGTTAAATCAAATAAAATCCATAAAGGAGAGAGTATTATTTTGCTGTTAGATAATTAGAACATTGGTCTGATTTTCCTTTGAGGAAGATAAAGGTAAACTTCACTGCATTTCATAAAATAAAAGCCCAGCTGGACAGGGGTAGTTGGAATGGACCCCATCTCAGGTATATCATATAGTGCTGCCACTCTGAATATTGTGGAAAAAAAAGTATATCTTTCAAGAAAAAATTTATTTTCTGAAAAAAGTATGAAAAAGTAAAAATCAGTGCCAAATAGTGCAATTTTAGTACAGTTTTACAGCATGCAGTACTTCTAAACAAGCTTAAGGTTTGAAAATATGTATGTATACCCCAGTATTCCATATATCTAATAATTTTGTTAAACATTGGCAAATTACAGTAAAAAACATCAATGCTAATAAAAATGCCACACTTATGAAATATTGACAGAGGATGTCTACTTTTCTCAATTGATTCAGATAGACAGGCTATAATGACCACCTGAAGATGATGATTTTAGAAAAAAAAGAATGAAAAATGTATAAAAAACAGTCTTGCCTGAAAAAGAGTATGTTACTTTTTAAAAAGTATAGAGTAGCAGCACTGCATAATATGTGTACACCTTACCGTTATAATAAGCATGAATTATAAATCATTGTTTTGTTATGTTACAGGTAGTCTGGCAGCCAAGGTGAGGCGCCAGGACAGTTTAGCAAGGTTTCTGAACAATCGTCCCTGCCGTAGAGACCTGATGGAGCGAAATATATTGCCAAAACGAAGTGAAGAAGAAATGCGAGAACAAAGAGAAGAAATAGGCATAAAATTAACTAGGTATGTCAGCAAGATAATAACATGTTTTATATCTTTAGTTTTGTTATATACCATCATATTATCACTTGTTATTTAGCCCATACTAATTTAATGTACAGTAATTAACTTAATATGTCCCCCTGTCATATTAACATCCTGCTTCCCCCCCCCCCCCCCTAGTTTTGTTGTTCATCATTGGTTAAAGGATCTTGCATAATGGTCAGTCAATAAAGTCAGTCGTTTGATGAGTTGTGCAAATTTGGGCCTAAGGGGGGGGGGGGGGGGGGTTTGGAATTATAAATTTTACATTGTGTTATTTGCCAAGGTCTTAAAATTTCCATTGATTTATGGTTGATCTAACTGACGGTCGTCTTAGTGTTATTTTCATACACATATAATCCATAAATAATGATTTTGTGGGTTCTGCAGGCCTCAGTCTCTGCCTCAGAAAGCAGTGACTTATAATTCAAGCCCTCTTGCCCTGGTGACTCAGGCTGAGGCGAGCTTGAAGCCCTTTCGATGCATTTTGTATATTCTGCATCCATTGGAATGTAAGGCCACTAATGTGTCAACTCAGACTGAAATTCAGACATTGAATCCTAAGGTTGCATGGTGTTAGATTTGGCCTCAGAGCGTGGTGACTCGAACTCCAGCTTGGCTTTCGAGGGCTGTAACTCAGGCTCAAATCTTGGCCTCAAAGGGCTGTGACTTGACTACAACACTGATCATCAAGTTATTTTTGAAGACCTGTTCATCCATTAATAAATTGTATCAGTCATTCCATAATTAACAGAATTAACTACCATTGTTGTATATTAACTAAAACTTTTGCTTTACACAAAATTCAACCCTCATGATGTAATTGATAGATTTTTAGTGATCACCTTGTCTGTCCTGTCCATCACAGCATCCGCTTTCTTTCATGAGCATTATTTCAGCGAGAATACATTTGATCTATCTCAAATTTATAGGGATGATTGGTGTCTATTAGAGCTCAATACCTACTGAATAATGGACCTGTCTGAATTACAACATTGCCGCCAGAGCACAATCAGTGATTTTATTCCATATGCAATATCTCAATGAGAATATGCTTGATCTTTCTCAAATATGCAGGGATGATTGGTGCATATGAGGGCTCTATATACCTATCAATGAAATCTGTAATTTTCTTTTGTGAAAATTTTACTGCCACCCATTCTCCTTTCAAATTTTAGACTCCTGTTTAATCCATTATGGCTGCCAGGCAAAATTTTTAAATTCTTTCGCACTAACATTTTGGATTTTGTCATGATTGTGTTGATTAATTACAGACCAGTCTGAAATCCAGCGTGGCCATAGGGCTGCCATTTTGAGGAACTGGCAATCACTGGACCTTAATTGAGAACTTTTATTGGACCCAAACTCTAGTTGATATTCATTGCCACATCTCAATATAAAGCCAAAGACTGGTTGAGAATATTTAAAAGCTGATACCTTGTCTACGGATATTTGAATTTTATAATTCTTTGTAATTGATATTTTCTCCAAACACAACTTGGTAGTTGCTGATGTAAGTGACGAAATGCAAAAAAGACATTATGTTCTCAGACAAAATGCCACGGGGTGTAATGTCAATGGACTAAAGGCCACATGACAAAATGTTATTTATTGTCCACAGGCAAATGACATAAAACTACATCCATGCATTGAATATCTAGAGTGAAAGGTTAGCTGCTGATGACAAGAGGTGTATAATGATTTCAATGAAGAAACACCAGCCATATTTAGATTAGGGTGTGGTTACGAGGTAAATGAACATTGACACTTCAGAAGGACTTTCATTTAAACCACTTTTACAAGACTTTCCGAGTCTGACTGCAAAAATAGGCCACCCGGCAAAGGAACTATATGACTGAAGCAGGTTAAATGTATGATCTTACCTCTATAACAATTAGGGTAGCTCTCAGGACATGTTGGTAACCCCATGATCCATACTTAGTAGATTAGAAATAACCATTATGCCTAATTGCAAGTATAATAAACTTCATTGTAATCCTGTGATTTCTTTATATCAGGTCATTGCAGTTGTCCTATAAATCCTATAAATAGGACTTACAAATGCGGTATAAAACTGGTAGCAGGTGAACCAATCCTTTATATAAGGCACCATGCATTATGCACAGACATCTCAGTGTGTGTTTAGTAGCCTGGACCCTTTCAGCAATCTCTTACTTATACTTTCATTATACAGGGATTAGTATTTAGTATTTCATAATGCAAAGAAGCTTAAGTTGTCAGAAAACACACCTGCACCAGAAGTAGTTGGGTCACTTTTACTAAGTTCCATGGTCGGATGTAACCTCATAATTAATAAGGTTCATGCATTGCATTTAAAGGGCTCACGTTCAAACCCAGGTACTGCCAAGATATGAGGTGAAAGTTTAACCTGGCAGGTACAGAATCATCAGTATACCTGAATGACTGATGTAATTTTTGGATTGTATGCAGCCCTGTGGATGAAAACCTGAGATCCAAAAGATCTTGTACTTAATTAACATCAATGGTTAACTTGGATCTTGTTTGATAGAAATTTCAAGCATAGTCTGTAATCATAGCCTTTAAACAGTTAAAAAATTGAGAAGGAATGAGACTTCAGCTGTTTGAATATAATCATATTATAAATCTACCTTCAAGTCAAGTACTGTGAAAAAGCAACAGCAAGAAAAGGACTGCAGCTGATTTACTTAATAACATTTCTGAGTGCTCAGCAAGTTCTGTTTGGCTATTGAAGATTAGATTTGTAGAAATTTATGCATGTTTATGCTTTCTCTTTTAGGAGGTTAAGTTTACGACCAACAGCAGAAGAATTAGAACAGAGGAATATATTACATAGTAAGTGTGATGTTTTTGAAATGCTGATTATATTTCACAAATGTAAATAAACTTATAATTTTTCTCAGACATATTTTAAACATCCATCAGTGAGTTGTTTCTCAGACATGATATGACCATCCATCAGTGAATCGAGCTGTTTCTCAGACATGGTGTAAACATCCATCAGTGAATTGAGTTGTTTCTCAGACATGATATAAACATCCATCAGTGAATCAAGTTGTTTCTCAGACATGATATAAACATCCATCAGTGAATCGAGTTGTTTCTCAGACATGGTATACACATCCATCAGTGAATAGAGTTGTTTCTCAGACATGATATAAACATCCATCAGTGAATCGAGTTGTTTCTCAGACATGGTATAAACATCCATCAGTGAATCGAGTTGTTTCTCAGACATGATATAAACATCCATCAGTGAATTATTTCTTGCACATGGTATAAACATCCATCAGTGAATCGAGTTGTTTCTCAGACATGATATAAACATCCATCAGTGAATTATTTCTTGCACATGGTATAAACATCCATCAGTGAATTGAGTTGTTTCTCAGACATGATATAAACATCCATCAGTGAATCAAGTTGTTTCTCAGACATGATATAAACATCCATCAGTGAATCGAGTTGTTTCTCAGACATGGTATACACATCCATCAGTGAATAGAGTTGTTTCTCAGACATGATATAAACATCCATCAGTGAATCGAGTTGTTTCTCAGACATGGTATAAACATCCATCAGTGAATCGAGTTGTTTCTCAGACATGATATAAACATCCATCAGTGAATCAAGTTGTTTCTCAAACATGATATAAACATCCATCAGTGAATCGAGTTGTTTCTCAGACATGGTATAAACATCCATCAGTGAATAGAGTTGTTTCTCAGACATGATATAAACATCCATCAGTGAATCGAGTTGTTTCTCAGACATGGTATAAACATCCATCAGTGAATCGAGTTGTTTCTCAGACATGGTATAAACATCCATCAGTGAATCGGGTTGTTTCTCAGACATGGTATAAACATATATAAGTCAATGATGATTTCTCAGACATGATATAAAAGTGCTCATCATGTGGTGTAAATTCTGTGGCACATCCTGTACTGTGTTAATTAATCAGATTACTACCTGGACTTTAGCCAGTCATATAATTTATTCATATTGAAAATAACCTGATAGCATCCCTTATGAGCCTCACTAGTGATTGGGCTTCAGTCTTACCTGATAATTCATCAGATATCTATCATACCTATGAAGTGATCATAAATACACCTGGGTGTTAATTATTCAGGGGTTCACCCAATTTTAGGCCTTCCTTGTTAATTACTCACATCACAAGTGGCATCTCTAGTATATACAAGGACATATACCTTAACTATTAGCCATGGTTGTTAATTAATCTTGCCTTCTTAATTACTCACAACCAGGGTTGGACTGTAAGTTTTAATGCTTGGAGTAATGCTCCAGGGAACTGTATGTCACACCCAAGTGAGCCTAATTAACAGGTATCCACTAATTAGACAAGTCTGTGCATGTGGACATACTTCAGTTTACCCATACCTGTACATGGTTATAAAGGGCTAGCTCATGGTGCTTTAAGTACACATTTACCTGTAGATGACTGTTAGAGTTGTCCTTGCATCAGGAGCTTCTAGGGATCACTAGAGACCATATTTTTGTACTGGCCTTAAAATGATTTGTGAAGACTTAGAGCATTTGCTGGCCATTTATGATGCCTGTATACAGTACCTGATGATGTTTCTTATGCAATGTTTAGGGCAAACACCAGAGGAATACAGAAGAGAGAAAGAGGAGATGAAGAAGACTTTAATAAGAAAGGTAAGTAGCATCTCAAAGGTACAGCAGCTGCACTGAAGACCACTGTAACTGCTGTTCCCTGAAACACCCAAAACTCAGGTATTTCAAATACCTCAGGCCAAACACCACTAAAAACCACTTCTAATTTGAAGCCAAAATGTGACACAGTTTATATATATTTATATATAAGACAAAAATGTTCTGTGTGTTCCTGGCACTCACAAATGGTCAGTTTCAACCCCACCAAGAGAAATATTAATTCTGGTCAACACCTGATTGGAATATAATCATCAAGAAAGAAAAAGCTTTACACCTGATACACAATAATTTCACTTTCTCCAACCAGGATTGCATTTTTGCACTGCAGACCTTTTGAAAAGACATAACCTTTATTGTGTTTTTACTTTCAGCTGAGCTTCAGACCCACAGTAGATGAACTTCAAGAAAGGAAGATCATCAAATTCAGTGATTACGTTGAGGTGACAGATATAAGTGATTATGACCGCAGGGCAGACAAGCCTTGGACAAGGCTCACACCAAAAGATAAGGTATTTATGTCAGCAAACACACTTATACTTAAAATATTCCTTATAAACATTTGCTTTTCATTTTTTTTAAGTGCAGAGTTGAGGGTCTGTCGTTTTATGATGATAATTTTGTACGGTAGATTTGTTGCTATATGGTTTGAGTGGCTTAGGTGTATTTTATGTAAACACATATTAAATCTCATAGTCTTTAATTAAAGTTTTCACATGAAATCTAGCATGATGAAACAACCTCTCTATATATTTTTTTGGTTCCTACCAGTTTACTTTTTGTACTCTTTCTCACTATTTTTTAATCAAATTTGAGATTGTGACCTCAGAGTATGTCTTAGTTATTATATCCACCAAGAATTCTAAGACACTTGTAATTTAGTTGATCTGAATTGTGTAAGAGAATGCTGTTATAAAAAAATATATATTTTTCAGGGTAGTTAGATTATTGTTTTCAAGATTTCTAGTATTTGTATTGTTCTGTTTTCTTTTTTCTAGGCATTGATACGACGAGAATTGAACGAATTTAAGAGTACAGAGATGGAAGTACATGAAGAGAGTAGACAGTTTACAAGGTAAATCTCTACATGTTTTCTTGATCTGATGTAAGGGCTTTGTTGTTGTAGACATTAGGTTTGGCATCTGGAGATTGTAAGGTTAAAAATTTGGTGTAGTTTCACACAACATTGCTTAAATGCCATTGTGTCCCAAGACATTTAGATATAATTGGTTCTAAAGATGGTTCCAATATTTGGAAATTGCAATTAACATTGCATAATTTGTGAAAATATAACTTTGGAAAAATTGTACTGGGCAGCCAATTTTTTTTGGTTAAACTTATATATTAGGTTGGTAAAAGGCTCAGCTGTCTTTTCTGGCGACCAGGGTTTGATCCCAAGTGTGGCTGTGACAGTGCTTTGTTGTTTCCTGTCCAATGCCAGTGGTTTTCTCCGGGTTCTCATATATCGTACACCTATAAATACTACTGAAAGCAACCACCTGAGCCATGGAGAGTGCCTTGATTAGTTATAATAAGTGTTTGCATAATTTATGTAAACTAAAAAAAGTTTTGAGTTTGTTACACTGATATCTGAACTCAGTTTGCTTCTTTTGATTCTTTGCAGGTTTCATCGACCCTAGGAGAGGTTTCTGCAATCATCAAGATTTGTGTTCATAAAGGCATCATTACATATTTTACCTTGAAACAAAAAAATGGATATCACCATGTGATAAGATCAGATCATCATAGCCATGTTCATCATCATTGCATGGAGAAGGACCTCACTGGACTGTCTTCTCCTCCCATTGGTGCTCATCTCTTTAGCATATTTGAATATTCATGTTTGTACATTATAATATGTTAATGTGCCAGGTTCATTGGGGACTATACAGTGATAGGTATATAGATGGACACTTTCAAATTCCAGCTTTGGACGGACTGCTTTTAGTTTGTAAATATATATATATATATATATATATATATAAATATATATATATATTCTAATTAGGTTATACATTAATGGTCAAGGAGATTAAACTTATATAGTTAGAATATAATGCAAAGTCCCTTGGTCAAAACCTGTCTACCATGCTCAATCGTTGATTTTTGTAACAGTTAAAGACTACTGAAGTGTCAGTCGTGTGTGGAACAGGATTTTAGGAAAGATAAAAAAATATTGCAGGGCATGCAGAAATGAAAATACATTAACATGATTTAAATAAAACTACTGAAGTTGTGTTCCCCATTTTCCCTTTAGAGGTTAATTAAAATTCATCTGAATACTGTTGCAAGTATATCTCCAAATATTATATATGAGATGGTATTCCACAATTTATATTGTTGCTGCTCTTTACTCCTAAATATATTTTCTGTACACATTAACAATGAAATAAATATATTTTGTTTGTCTCATTATGATTCAGGTATTCAAAACTGTTTAAGTATCATGTTGCTAAGCTGAGTGATAGAAGAACGAAAGATTTTGTGTTTCATGGTGTCACTCTGTGACATGTCATTGCCATACCTCCTCGTGTCACATTGTGACATGACATTGTCATGGATTTCCTGATGTTGCTATGTGACATGACATTCACATGAGTCCCCTTGGTTCACATTTTGACAGATCATGTCATTGTCATGTATCACCTTGTGTCACATTTAAACAGGTCATGTCATTGTAATGTGTCATCTAGTGTCACATTTTGATGGGTCATGTCATCATCATGCATCACCTGGTGTCATATTTCGAAAGATTCTCATTCTCATGTGTCTCCTGGTGTCACATTTCAACAGGTCTTGTCATTCTGGTGTCACATTTTGACAGGTCTTGTCATTCTCATGTGTCTCCTGGTGTCACATTTTGACAGGTCTTGTCATTCTCATGTGTCTCCTGGTGTCACATTTTGACAGGTCTTGTCATTCTCATGTGTCTCCTGGTGTCACATTTTGACAGGTCTTGTCATTCTCATGTGTCTCCTGGTGTCACATTTTGACATGTAATGTCACTGTCTTGTTTCACCTGGTGTTACATTGCTACAAGCCATGTTAGTGTCATATTATGACAGGTTATGTCATTTTACTGAGTCCCCTGTCTTCACATTTTGACAAGTCATGTCAGTGTCACACACTAAGAGTCATGTCAATGTCATGTGTTTCATGGTGTCACATTACCACAAGCCATATTAGTGTCATGTCTCATGGTGTCATACTATGACAGGTCATGTCACTCTAATATGTTTTCTGTCTTCACATTTTGAAAGGCCATGTCAGTGTCACAGACTGACAGGTTGTGACACTGACTGGTTATGTCAATGTCATGTCTTCTGGTGTCACATTGTTATAGGGCATGTTAGTGTCTGCAGATTCCTGGTGTCACATGACAAAAGTCATGTCATTACCTTGTGTCTCCTGGTGTCACATTGTCATGGATCATGTCAGGGTGAATATTCTCCCAAGGTCTTATTGTGAGAGGTCATGTAATTGTCATAAGGGTTACAGCTGCTTTTTCATCTGCATTGAAAGAGTTGCAGAAGTTTTCATACTCTACATTCTGGCCACAAAATATGTAGAATGTCAGGACTTAATAACTGTCAGTCCTGTTATTATTGTTGCATGGCCTGTTAGCAGCTACCATATTAAAATACCTTTTGAGTTCAACAACGTAGAATTTTCCACAGTGATGAGGCTAGAAGTCCTCTGCACTGAAAATCACATTAGTTGAGGTAAAGAAATTGTTTAGTCACTTTACCCATATCCACACCTGTAGCTGTGCAAGTGGAAAGCCAGTTTTGAAGGTGAAGGTTCTCTGTCTCCTGCTGTAAAGCCTATTTTATGTTACTAAAGAACTTACATGCCATATAATGCTTGCTAATAGAATGAAAGAAATTTTTTTTTGCAAATACTTGCAACAGACTGAAGTACTCATTTGTACCTATTCATGTGGCCTCATTGATGGGCATTATATGTAGGTGCTCTTCTTTTTCTCTTCTGATCCCTTAAAATACATTAAAACATTATTATACAAGAGTATAATCTGGTGTGTTTATATCAAATCTGTTTTTTTTTTCATTGTGAGCTACATTTATACCTTTCCATTTCTATTTTCATAATATATATTGAGTAGGGCATTTAATAGGTCAGATTTAAATCCTGTGAATAACAAACCTTGTAAGGAATATGGTCTGTTGAATCAGCTTATGTTACGCGATATATAATACCTTTAGCATAGGTGATAATTAGTAAATAAACCTGTAGAATGGCTTATGAAATAAACTTTATCTCCACTCATGCAAAATATTGGAAAATAAATATATAGACTAACATAAATATACCCAGAATTTCCCTTTTAAGACAGAACACTTAAAAATTTACCATTTCCACCTATGAAGGATTCTCCTGAACTGAACAGTCCAGAATTTTTTTGTAGTTGGCATGGAAACGAGGAATACAAGTTAATAAAAATTAGTTAAACAGTTGTTCTTCATAAACTTTTATGATATATTAATGCCTTAAAATTTTGTTCCTTCTTAGTGACTTTGGTGCTAATGAAATTGTATAATATCCAGTCTGTTTACAAAATAGTGATGAATTGATGATAACATACAGCAGAGGTGTAAACCAAAGTTTTGTGGTTATAATTCAGTCATCTTTGCTACAGATATTGAATGTACATTTATATAATGAATATAATGCTGGGTATTATATTGTTGTTTTGAAATCAGCAACACAAGAATGGTGTTCATTCCATGTCAAGAATGCCCTTAACTCCTGCCTTCTTTACATACTACTCAGAAAACTTCAGTGCTGTTATAAAGATAATTGAAACTTTGAATACAGATTTGATTAAGTGAAAGGTTAGGCCTGAAACAGGTACCAAATTTTGGACCAAAAATACTTCATAGGCAATACCCAACTTAGACTGTCACGCTAACTGCCATAGCACTGCTGTGAAAGAAGTATACAGTCATCTGTTTACTGATGCAAAATAAGAATAAATTTGACTTTGTGATGGTTTAGTGATATCCCAGTGAAGGAATAAATATAATTGAAGTGAAAATTACTCCAAAACATACTTAGTAAATGTAGCTAAGGTGTAAAGCCCAACAGTAATGAATAAATATAGACTGCCTGTAAGTTTACAGTAATATTCAGATAAGCCTGTACACCCACCAAGTACTAGGGTCCAAATTGTTCACCCTAGTTCTCTGTATTATCTGTACTAAAGTATACTCCTTTCAGCCCTATGCAAGATGGCACAAAGTGTTGATGTTTATTATGTTTACACACAGTGTAAAATTTTGGAAATTACTTTAAAAAATATCGAATGGTTAGCATTGTCTGTTCCACCAATTAGCTGTTTTGTATCACACAGAGAATGAACAGCATATTAACAGCATATTTAGTACAATATATAATTTGATATGTCATTTTCTATGCTTTGGAGGTGATCATTGACTGTACAATGATTTGATATATGTTATTTTCTTACACAGTGATTGACAGATAACTATTTTCAAATACAATGAAAGGTTTCATATGAAAGTTTTGGATGATTATGAGTTTATGCGAGTTGTCCACATGAAATATGAATGCCTGAATCTTGACCTTTTTCTGTGATCATTGTTACTGGTACAGCATTTTCTAGCAGTAGATGACTTTGTACCCAGATATGATGTTATATCATTTTTTTTCAGATATGATAAGTGTGCAAGTATATAAATGTATATATCACTATAATTATATTTTTAAGATTTAATTTCTGCACACATCTTGAGTTTATCACATGGTCATTATGTTGACTAATTCCCTCATAGTGTAGCTTCTGTACCTTTGCGCTGGAGAATGTTTAAATTGCATACAGACATAGATAAAAAACAATTAGGAAAAATAAATCTGGGATTAATCATCCCATTGGCTCTACCTCTGGCATGGTTGCAATATTTAATATCTCTTATGCTAAAACATGACATTTTAAAGATCATGGAATAATTAATTATTAACTCAGTTGAATGATGAGGTCTTTTGTAATTGTGATTCATACATGATGATCAAACCATGCATTAACAACCCAGGAAAATGAGCATTAAACATATTAATGACAGTGGAGAATGATCAAAACATGTTTGAAAAATGTAGAATTCAAATATTAATTATACTATTTTAACATAGGCTGGTGTCTTGTGTACCCATATAAATATGACTTGGTTATCACTCAAGCACGGCATGCACACTTTAAGTTAAATGGAAGAACAGTATGCTGTAAAAAAAACTGAATGGATAGGAACAGGTGGTTGTGTAAAAGAAATTATGTGAAGAATGATCTAGCCGGCATGGATTAATGATGTGTATATAATTATAGGTGGAAGAATACAAATGTTATCTTATTACGTGTGATGAAAAAAGTTGTGATTATTATTTGTAAGACTGTTATTCAGACAATAATTCCACAAACAATTTTCCTCATTTTGTATACTACAGACACAACACAGAACTGGTTCACATTTCAGCATTATGACGTAAAGATATGCTTGGACAAACGATGTTGCCATACATGTTAAACAGATTGCAATACGTAATAGGTGAAATATAATGGTTGTGATTTTGTGTAGTCTGTGGAGTTTTGTTTTCATTAAGCTGGTTTATAAACCTGGGGTCTGTTTCAATAAAGTGACTTAAGTCATATTTTTTGACTAATTGCGCTAAAGTCCAAGGGATAGGCGTATATTACATTTTTAGTCATTTTGATGTCGTAATAGAATGTTTTTCCACCACACTAGCGACATCTTCTGGCGACTGCTGACAATAAATATTTTAGGCTGTCCATAATATGTCATTAAAATGTTATTAATATCTCTGTTTATAAAATTTAAAACAATTTTTTTTAAGAGATGAGGTTCTTGGCGGGCGGTGTAACTTGCATGTATCTGTTTTCCTTAACAAACCTCGCCCAGCCGGGTAACAGGACCTAAACACAGTCACAGCAGACGACAGTTGCGCGCAGTGCGTATGCTAATAGAAACTTGATTCCAGTCTCCCTACAGAGGTCGCGACCGCAACGTGGTTGTTGCGAAAGCATGTAGCAGAGTGGCCTCTGGTCGAGATCATATTCATTCATGTGATTAAGGTGTGCTTCAGGACTTTTGCCAAAAAAATGTTATTGAAACGGACCCCCAAGTGTCACGTTTTGTGACGCCATAATGGCATACAGGTTAAAGAAGTCGGACTGTAACCCATTGTGTACACGTATTCGCATATTGACAATGTACTTGAAGACAAAACTCATTTCCATCAGAGGTCGCCTTCTGTCTCAAATTGATTTACGGTTACGGTAGTACTTCGGTTCATGATCTTCGCCACCCAAAAAGGCAATATTGAGAAATATCAGGTTCAAAGTATTGAGTTTCTCCAACTCTCTGTCCTCATGTGAAATAATAATAATAATATTGATGCTGAGAAATCTGCCACGACGAGAGCTATTATGTACCAGTATTAAAGTTTGGTGTATGGCGGAATAACGGTGCGTTAAAAAATATATTTTGAATCGCATCGTATCCTTTCCAAATACAGCAGACAGGTAGCAGATTTGAGCGACCTCTGTTGGATTGTACACTCACTATCTTCTGATGAACCCTACCTCTATCATCATATTCTTAAACAGCTTTGTAGATATCCAGCTTTTTATTGTTTACTATGCTTTGGAGATCATGTTACATCGTCAGAACGTAGAAATAATTGACGAACTGTTTGATCCCATTAAATATATGTGTTTTATTGAAACTGGCTCCAATGTAAATAAAATCTCTGAGAAGACAACGGAAAGCAGGGATTATATTACTGACAGGGCATTCATTCCTCATGCTCGTTAGTGATGTATAATAGTGCAATATGGTCCCATTATCTATGTATTAAAAATAAAACAATCATCTTCAAGTGTGAATGGGAAGAATACGTATGGTTTAGCGCACTTTGATAGTCCAGTACACAAACGTGTGTTTATATCTACACACACACACACACACACACACATATATATATATATATATATATATATATATATATATATATATATATATATATATATATATATTACAAATTAAAAAATAATAGTAATAAAACAGTCTAGACATGTTTAGGAAATTCTTGTCCAAATATGCTACCCCATGTCATGATCCACCCAGTGGTATCGATAGTGTTGTTTTGTGCCTACAGATGTCTCTGTTGACAGCAATGACCAAACCGGAGCATGAGCGTTGTTTCATCCAAAGAACCAAGTGCCTCAAGTCACTTATGCACCTCCCTGTAAATAGTGCATATTTTGGTCAATATTTTCGGTATGCTGTCTTAAAGAGTGAACAAAAAGAAGCAAAAAAAGTGTAACATACTCGACTGCCTGCAGTTTTAATATAGCTTAAGTATCGCATATATACCGTAGAGCTTTAACTTTTATCTGGATATAGAAAAAAAGGGTTAGCCTTATTATATTAAACTCAAACATTGCATATATATATATATATATATATATGGGATTTGTTCGTATATGTCATAAAAGAGAGAAATATACCTATATTTTAAAAAGTGATATTATATATATATAAATAATGTTGTAAGATTATAAGATTGTATGAACATTCATTCACATTCTAGAACAGAGGTACGGCGCTAGTGACAGTGGTTAGAGTGAGTGGCATGTTGCAGGATTGTTATAGGACGAGTAACATTATTCACATAGATATCTAACTGTTGAACTAACCTTATCTATACTTTGGTACAATGTAACCTCTACATGACTCTGTGAGAGAGCCTCTGTGGCTAGAGTCCCGGGGTCCTCCAGTACACCGTGCCAAGACCCTTCCAGGAGAGGATCTGTGATCGGCTTTTACATATGGACTGTCATTCGCTGTCTTTCTCACTTTATATGTGTTTGTCAGTTACTGGTATTTATAAATCTTTGTAACTGGCTGAAGTTCATATAATTATATATATGTACAGATTTCCATGCACACACCATAACCTGTAATATGTCATTTTATAATAAATGAATTCATATGGTATATTGTGTCACTCTTCACTACTTAAACTGAGTTGTTCGCGTAGATTGCCACCTAGCGTCATGTTAAAGGACTGTTCATAGTACGCCGATCAGTCGACGATTCAGGTTATAGATAACTCTGTAAGGCCTTGTTCCGCTCGTTTGTGCCTCTATAGACACGAGGTCGATGTTGGATTACCAGCCTTCCTGTCGTCACCGAGGAGCGGATCTCGATCCCCTCCGCCATTTCAGCAGCTGCAACCTTTTTAGTCCAGATGACTTTCAGTCATGTTGAGCTATAGCGATCACCCTTTGTCCGTCGTCTTTTCGCCGACCGGCCGTTTATCACTGGACATCCAGGGAGGTCAATAAAAAACCTCTATGGAAACCTGAAATTATATCCCTTTGTCCTATATCCTCCTCCGAGCCATGGTTATCGTTTGTGCACCAATGGATAATTAAAAAGTCTGATTAAAAGCTCCAGTGTCGAAAAACTAATGCATGAAAGGCCATGAATTTTACTTAGCTTATTGATCATGAAAAGTTTCATCAGCTGCTTAAAACTGTTGGCGCCACGTATATTTTTCTATTTTTGAGACCCTGAAATGACAGCAATTGTGTCAGTTTCTCTGCTGTGGTTTCATGCCCTGTCCCTAAACCTTGTATTTATTGATCATGACTAGTTTTTCGGTTCCCAAAGACAGGTGGTACCACCTGTATCTTGTCTATAATTAATACATTTTTATCGAACCTGTGTGCTTATGTGATGGTGCGGCGTCGGCCGTCGTCCGTCCTTAAGTTAGCCCATACTATCTGTAAAACGGTAGGAGCAGTCATTTGTTAAAAATAATGACGGACTGAGATTATTTTGAGGCCATCTGCATCAACTTAGATTTTACAGGAAAAAAAGCTAAAAAAAATGAATAAAAGTATTCTTTTCCAAAACTGTTCAGCCAAATTGTTTAAAATTTTACAGAAATAATCCAAGAAACAAGCTCTCTCAAGTATGTTCAAATAGTTTCAGTGTGTGATAATTGCAGAGTCACAGGAAGCTGAACTTCGTCATTTGGCTAAGAAGCATATTAGATCACAATCTCAGAAACCACGAGAGCTATAGCATCATTAAAAATTAAGCAAATGTTGGTCACATGACTCATATTTGAAATTGGGGTACTGCATGGTGGCGCTACCTGCATCAACTCTTTTTCACAGGGTCATCCGTTTTCTCGACATTATCCCATAACATCTCAGAAACGGCAAGAGGTAGCATTACGGGGAACAAGCTAAAACCCTTTGAAATCTTGTCCAAAATCAGCTAAATTGTTTAACATTTCACAGAAATGATCCAAGCTATGAGCTCCCTCAAGTTTGTTCAAATGGTGTGGGTTTAGTTAATTTTGGCCGAGTTACAGGAATTTGAAATTAGTAATTTGGCTTAAAAAACTGATGAAATTAGTAATTTTGCTAACAAACTGGATAAGAGAGGCAGAACAACTGACTACAAGGCCCAAGTTCGAAGTGTAATGGAATACGCATCACTTTCATAGATAAGTGCTAGCCCAACAACACTTGGATTACTGGACTCGATTCAAAGGAAAGCGTTTCGAATTATTGGTGTGGGAGAGGATGAAGCCAGATCAAAACTAAACATCGCAACTCTCCATCAAAGGCATCAGGTGGCAGCAGCCACAGTCCTTTACAAAATGAACACCAGCATATGCCCAACAGACCTTCGTGCTCTGTTTCTTCGGCAATATGTTGTCAGGAGAGCCACTCGTTCCAGCCTGTCAATGCCTTGCCATGCCCTTGCAATACCTGTATCAAGAACCATTTCCACCGGCCGGACTTTCATCCACGCTGCAGTACATGTCTAGGACAGCCTGCCAGATAACGTAGTTAGCGACATCACTGGAAATGGTGTTACATCCTTCAAGAGTAGAGTGCATGAGCATCTTATGTCATGTGCCTGAGGCTACGCCCCTGCACTCCAGGTTACTTCTTGCTGTGAACCACTGATTAGGCCATGTGGCTATCTATCATAATGCCTATGCTAGTTCATGAAATATTCATCCCTCATTCACTTCAGCATTTTATATAAAAAAGTAAGCATACTTACATAACAATCTCAGAAATGGCAGGAGCTAGCATCACCAAATTCTAAGCAAATGTTAAACACGACTCATATTAGCCGCCGACCTCGACGTTTCTGTTGCGTCGCCGGCCCACCAAAGGGCTAACTGGGGTTATAGCACGATACGATCTGTTACTCTTAGAAAGAAAATTAAATAAAAATATTTCCTATGGTTTTAGCAAACCAATGTTCACATAATGTTGTATGTCGAAAGGCCTGTAATAAAAAATAACCAGTCTGGAAAGCATGAAGCACCTGTAACATCAACAACTGATAGTATTTGTCCAGAGAGAATTGAAGCATTAACAGCCCCGGTAGACATCTTGCATTTGGTGGCAGTCCTGTATAAGGCTTTTGGCCTGTGTACTGTTATGTTCATATTTTTATTTCCTTGGTGCAAAATAGGGCTGAGAACAGAACAGTAATGTTTTCTAGTGGTCAAATATACAATACACATAGATGTACTGAACATTAATCAATGGATATATGTTAAATCTCACAGTTGTGTATGGAGTGTTATAATCACAGTTAACTGCAGGAGCAATCTATGGACTCCACAATGCGTCAGTCAATGAAAAAAAGCAATTGAGGAGTTCATTCTTATGGGCTAGAATCATATTTGAAATTGAGGGTTTTGTGGCGGCACCTGCACTGGACTGCAATATTATTCTGAAAAATGCTGTTTCAACCCCAGTAATACTGCACAAAAATGATTCTTAGGTGGCCTTTGTTCAAGTTTACTCAAAGGAATTTTGGCTGAATTATTGGACCTTTATCAGTGAAATGACTGTGAGATACGCTGGTAAACAAAACTAATGGATGTTTGTAGTAATAGATTGCGAGCTCTGTGGGTATAAAAGCAGAGCAATACAGGCAGTATAAAATATTGGTTTCCATAGTCTTGGCAGACTGTCAACTGTTTCAGATTTTGCAACAGGCCAAGAGTTGAGCCAGTGGAGTAGCCACACCTGGCAAATTAGGTCAGCAACTGCCTTGGTCAGCTAGGCTCCCCACTCGATTGACATGATGCATAAACAGCTGTGGCTCAATGCCAGGATTAAAAGTAGGACTTGTGCTCTCATTTAGCTGCTCCTGTACACTACTGATGTAGATATTGCATTTTCATGGTTAGTTCAGTATGGCGATGCAGTTACCTGAATGTTTGCATTTCTATAAATCTAGGATAGCTTTTCCCGATCACAAGACTGCGGCACCACCTACAATAATTTTTGTGTAGATTATATCCCTACATATTTCTCATCTGTGCACATAACTCAAGGATATTTTGATGTATCGGCCTAAATTTTGCATGCCCTTGAATCCTTCTCCTACACATAACAGGTGGCGCCACTTACAATAATGTAGGCACAGTGTATGTCCCTGAAAATGTGTATACACTTGCATCTCTGAAAGTTTTATCATATACAAGACTGGTGGCGCCACCTACATTTTTTTTGGTTTGCATACACCTATGCGCATAGCTCAGGATTGGCGTATCAGTCTTAAATTGTACATGTCCGTATATCTCGTATAGCTTTCTCCTATACAAGACCAGTGGTGCCACATACAGTTGTTTTTGTGTTGTATGCATCCTTGCACATTAGATTTGACGTATCGCCCCCTGTTAGATGAATTTTCTCTTACACAAGACTGGTGACACCATCTACGACCATTTCTGTGTAGTGTACATTCATAAAAATTTCTCGGGAGTGATATGACATATTCTGACTTTTTCTGTTTTTTTGCGCGTCCATGCATCTTTGATAGGCTTCTATTACACAAGCCTGGCGGCGCCACCTTCAATAATATATGCGTAGCATCATTCTGTACTTCAAATCTGAGTAAAAATCACAGATATCTCATTCTCCTTCCAGAAGCGGATCCAGATATCTCTTTCTTATTCCAGAAACGGGTCCAGGGGAGGGGTCCAGGGGGTCCCGACCCCCCCCCCCCCCTTTTCAGCCGCCGCAACCTGTTTTAAAGGGTTTCAGCCCATATTTTTGCAGCCTGGACCCCCTTTTCCGGACTTGGAGACTTTTTTTTTCAGAATTATTCAATAGTCCTCCTATGTTTGTCCTCTTCTTTTCCTGAATCCTGGACCCCCATAACTGATAAGGACTCTTTGGCATGTATCTTCACAGCAGACGACCAGTAACTGCAGTACGAATGCTCGTGGAAAAGGTCTATCTGAGCTTATACTCGGCGATTCAATTCGAACTGTATGCCTTATGCAAAATCAAAGCCCATTTTTTAACTTGCTCGAAGTTACGCAGCATTAAATAACCATTGAAACTGTTTGAGATGACTCAAGTAGTCATACAGTACCTATATTATGACACCCGGCCGTTGTCACGAAACTCCTTGGTGGCCACGCCTGTTGTTTTGAAGTGTATGGAATGAGACAAATTGAGTTCTACGGAGGGTCATTTTTTTCATATTATCCTAGAAATCCTGAGAAATTAGAAACGAATGGTCTTTACCCTCAATCTACCTAAATGAACTCAGCCTATGCAATTCGGCCCGTGGAAAACCCGTCCAGCTAAAAAACGGCCGAAGTCCCGTGGAATTTTCAAAACGCAAGAACAGGTAATATGCTAAAACAGATAAGAATTGGAGGTGAGAAGTCAGTTCCGCGTGCCCTCAGCGGCCATCAGGAGATCACACTATTGCCGATGTATACAGACGGAATGGCACATATCAAACTATTAGATATGCAGTCAGAATTCACAACAGCGCTACAGAATTAAATCACGATATTGCCAATTACAATATATGGTCAGCTGCTATTAGTTTTAAATGTTTTGCATGTTTATATAACGAGTAGAGAGCGAAATTTTGTTAAATAATGTCATGACATTTCCCCTTTACCTTGGATATGTCCATTTGAGTGTAAATTGCATGAAATATCAAGTACCTCAAGAATAATTCATGTATTACCCTGCAATTTTCACATCTTTACCTTATATCTTAAACTGGAGAATCTTTCTAGCCGATGTCTGAAAATGTGTGTGGACTTAGATATATGTCATATATAACATTTTGGGGTCATATTGTTTTTTTACATTTTCTATGTCTTCATGAACGTTGCTCAGTGTGTATTGCTATGACCTTTTTTTCCAAGTGACCTTGTTCTTGAATTGGTATATATATATATATAGCTGTGGCTGTGTGGTTGGCTGGATTGTTAAGAATTCCTATTTGACAAAAAATCGTATAGCTTTATCATGAACTGAAGATTAGTGGCGCACCTACAGTGCGTGCACAGTGCGCCAGGATGCGGGCAGAGATTTAGCCTTACCATGATACAGATAAATCAACTGCTGGTGTGTGAAGAAATGCTGTTGAACCATACAGACTGGTGGCGCCATCTGATGACGCATGGCAGCCGGAAATTAACAGAGTTACAATACGTCAGGAGAAAGAAGGAGAAAAGGGATTGGGGGTTAGCATATAAAATGGGTTATTTATAGCCATGGTTTGGGATACTTAACGGTATTACTATTAAATATACATGCATCATGGGTTTTACTAAAAAGCGGTTTAAATTCCTATGGTAGGCTACTTTATATAACCTTTTTATCTGCATGTAGGCTATATCATATGGTCAACATGTTAACATGCCTCACCCCGTCGTATTGCTTGCACGTAACAAACTTTAATTGTTTGTCGCGTAAGTGTAAATTTGTAAAGCAGTTTACTGGACATAGTTGGGGTTATGTGTGAAGGCCTATATAAACATTGATTGATAGGCCCCCCAAGCGTTCACTTTGAGTTGAAGGTGCTAAATACAGGTGGTATATGTTGGTAAGTTAATTATGGGTCTATATGCATACACTTTTTGGTTGATTTCAAATATGGGGGGGGGGGGGGGGAATTCATCATCTGTGCGTTAGAAGTGGAAAAGATGGTGATTTTCATAGAGGATAATGAACTTTTTGAAATTATGGAACTTATATGGGTATTTCTACAGAAAACGTCGCATTTCAAGGGTTTTCTTGGTGATTTTTTTTAAATCTTGATTTTGATATAACAAAACTTAATTTGTAGAAAAATATCGTTAGAATTGTAAAATAATGCAAGTAGTGCACTTTTCAGTTTCCTTTTTAGCTCAGCTGACTGAAAGTCATCTGAGCTATAGCGATCACTCTTTGTCCGTCGTCCGTCTGTCCGTCTGTCCGTCCGTTAACCAGGCACAAATCGTAACCGCTGAACCTAGAACCTTGTAACTTGGGATTCTGAGAGGTCCATGAAAAATCTCCTTGGAAACCAGAAATTAGGTCTCTGTTACCCATATCCTTCGAGCTATGGGGCCCCAAAGTACCCCCCAGAATAGTAAAAAATTTCATACAAAAACTTCAATATCTCTATAACTACAACACTGATGGTCATGATTTTTGGCATACATATTGATCATGAGATGTTCCATCACTTCCTTTAGACTGGTGGCGCCACCTATATTTTTCGATTTTTTACAAATTTTTTTCTCTATTTTTGAGACCTTTAAAAATGTGAACATCAGTTAACAAGGCACAAATCGTAAAGCCTAGACCTAGAATCTTAATTCTTGATACACTGAGAGGTCCATGAAAAATCTCCTTGGAAACCAGAAATTAGGTCTCTGTTACCCATATCCTTCGAGCTATGGGGCCCCAAAGTACCCCCCAGAATAGTAAAAAATTTCATACAAAAACTTCAATATCTCTATAACTACAACACTGATGGTCATGATTTTTGGCATACATATTGATCATGAGATGTTCCATAAGTTCCTGCAGACTGGTGGCGCCACCTGTATTTTTCGATTTTTTTACAATTTTTTCCTCGATTTTTGAGACGTTTAAAGATGCTGTCATCTGTTAACGTGGCACAAATCGTAACCGCTGGACCTAGAATCTTCATTCTCGACACACTGAGAAACCTATTAAAAGTCTCCGTGGAAACCATAAATTAGATCTCTGTTACCCATATCCTTCGAGCTATGGGGCCCCAAAGTACCCCCCAGAAAAGTCAAAAATTTCATACAAAAACTTCAATATCTCATTAACTACTTGACTGATGGTCATGATTTTTTTGCATACGTATTGATCATGAGATGTTCCATCACTTCCTGCAGACTGGTGGCGCCACCTGAATTTTTCGATTTTTTACGAATTTAAAAATGTGAACAGCTGTTAACAGGGCACAAATCATAAAGACTGGACCTAGAATCTTCATTCTTGACACACTGAGAGGTCCATAAAAAGTCTGCATGGAAACCTGAAATAAGGTCTCTGTTACCCATATCCTTTGAGCTATGGGGGGCTCCCAATAACCCCCCAGAATAATGGAAAATTTGATAAAAACAAACTGCAACATCTCAATAACTACAACACTGATGGTCATGATTTTTGGCATACATATTGATCAAGAGGTGTTTCATCAGTACCTGCAGACTGGTGGTGCCACCTGTATTTTTTCAAATTTTCACAATTTTTTTTTTCTCTATTTTCGAGACCTTTAATGATGTAGTTATCTGTCAACAGGGTACAAATCGTAAGGACTGGACCTAGAATCTTCATTGTTGACACACAGGGAGACCCGTGATAAGTCTCCATGGACACCTGAAATTAGGTCTCTGTTACCCATATCCTTTGAGCTATGGCACTCCAAAGTACAGCTCAGAATAATGGAAAATTTGATACAAAAGCTGAAGTATCTGAACAACTAATGCAGAGATCACCATAATTGTTTTCATGGATATTGATCATGGAGTGTTTCATCAGTTTCTGCAGACTGGTGGCACCACCTGTATTTGTTCGGGGTTTTTTTACGAATTTTTTCTCTATTTTTGAGACCTTTAAAGTTATGAACATCTGTTAACAGGGCACAAATCATTAAAACTGGACCTAGAATCTTCATTCTTGACACACAGGGAGACCCATGAAAAGTCTCCATGGAAACCTGAAATTAGGTCTCTGTTACCCATATTCTTTAAGCTGTATGGCTCCAAATTACCCCCCAGAATAATGGAAAATTTGATACAAAAACTGCAGTATCTCAATAACTACAACACTGATGGTCATGATTTTCGGCATACATATTGATCATGACCTGTTCCATCAGTTTCTGCAGACTGGGTGCGCCACCTCTATTTTTTTTCAAATTTTTACGATTTTTTTTCTCTTTTTTTGATACCTTTAAAGATGTGGTTATCTGTCAACAGGGTACAAATCGCAACAACTGGACCTAGAATCTTCATTCTTGTCATGCAAGAAGGCCCATGAAAAGTGCCTGTGGAAACTTAAAATTAAGTCTCTGTTACCCATATCCTTCAAGCTATAGGACTCCGAAGTATCCCTCAGAATAATGGACAATTTGATACAAAAGCTGAAGTATCTGAACAACTAATGGGGAGATCACCATGATTCTTTGCATGGATATTGATGTTTGTAAGTGTTTTTATTAGTTTCTGCAGACTGGTGGAGCCACCTGTATTTTTGTACCGGCCAAAACGAAGTTTTGTGGATACTATGTTTTTGACCGGGTTCCTCCGCCGTTGCCGCGTTCGTTTCCAGAGAGCTCCTCTGGGACTTGATTTTATCAGCTTTCCAAGCTCATATCTCGGGAACCGTTTGACTGATCAGGAAATAAAATTTATACTAATGTAGCCCTTGGATAGCTCTATAACATACACAAAAAATGGTGGCGCCACCTGTAACCATGTTTGCACAGTGTCCATCTGTTCATCTGCCTTTGGTTAAAATCACTCATATCTCTGCAGTGAATTGACTAATTCACCTGAAATTCGGCATGCATATACATCCTGGATAGCTTTCTTGATTTTAGGACAGGTGGCGCCACCTACATTCTCATTCACGCTGATGACATCCAAGCTCATATTTCGGGAACCGTTTGACCGATCGGGCCAAAATTTTGCATGTATATAGATCTAACATAGCTCTTTATCATACGCTTAACTGGTGGCGCCATCTGCAACCATTTTTGCACAGCGTCTGTCTGTTTGTCTGCCGTGCAATAATGTCACTCATATCTCGGCAGTGGTTTGACATATCTGCCTAAAATTTTGCAGTTTTATACATCCTGGATAGCTTTCTTGATTTTATGACAGGTGGCACCACCTACATTCACGTTCACGCTGATGACATCCAAGCTCATATCTCGGGAACCGTTTGACCGATCGGGCCAAAATTTTGCATGTGTATAGATCTAACATAGCTCTTTATCATACACAAAACTGGTGGCACCACCTGCAACCATTTTTGCACAGCGTCTGTCTGTTTGTCTGCCGTGCAATAAAGTCACTCACATCTTGGCAGTGGTTTCACATATCTGCCTAAAATTTTGCAGTTTTATACATCCTGGATAGCTTTCTTGATTTTATGACAGGTGGCGCCACCTTTATTCTAGTTTATTCTGCAGACATCAAGCTCATATCTCGGGAACCGTTTGAACGATTGGGCCAAAATTTTGTATGTGTATAGATCTCACATGGGTATTTATCATACACAAAACTGGAGGGACCACCTGCAACCATTTTTGCACATTTTGCACAGCGTCTGTCTGTTGGTCTGCCGTGGCCTAAAATCACTCATTTCTCTGTAGTGGTTTGACATAACTGCCTAAAATTTTGCAGGTTTATACATCCTGGATAGCTTTCTTGATTTCATGACAGGTGGCGCCTCCTACATTCACGTTAACGCTGCACACATCAAAGCTAATATCTCAGGAACCATTTGACCGATTGGGCCAAAATTTTGCTTGTGTTTAGATCTCACATAGGTCTTTATCATACACAAAACTGCAACCATTTTTGCACACCGTCTGTCTGTTTGTCTGCCGTGGACTAAAATCACTCATATCCATGTAGTGGTTTGACTTTTCTGCCTAAAATTTAGCATATGTATACAACTTGGACAGCTTTATGGATTTGTGGTAGGTTGCACAACCTACATACACATTTAGGCTGCAGACATCCATGCTAATATGCAACATATCTCACTCTGTTTCCCCTTGCCACTCAATCCATGCCTCACTTCACTCTGATTTTGGCAGATACACGTAGTCACTTGTCGGCTACCCGTATTCTAGTTTTTAAAGTTTACACATTTTTTCTCTATTTTTCACATATATAAATACAGACTAAATCTTGGCCTGTTGGTTAATCTGTTTGATGCTTCAGTTGAATGGGTATCTACCATTCTGATGATAAAATTTCCTTTTGTGAATCTCTTCCCAGTCAGCTGAGCGTCATGACACATGGGTCACTTGTTTTATAAATAGTCCAGGTAAGGGGAAAATATGAACCTTTTTCTCGACACCGTGACACGCAGTAAAACCTCATCTGCATATTTCAGAATTTTTTTTGACTAGATTTTTTTGTGATTTTCGATAAAATTAAAATTAATAGCCTTTGATAAATTCAAAACATAAATTTCAGTTATGAATTTAACAAAAAAAAGTGTGTAAAAAAGAACATATTTTCTTCTTTTTAATTAACTTTTGTAAACAAAAATTGTCTCTATTCCTATTTTTGCTTCTAGAGGGGTGCATTTGCAGGGATTTACCGGAAAAAGTACTTTGGTACATCTGCCTTCAGAATTTGAGTCGAAATACGTTGTTAATTTTTTTGAATGCACAGAAAATAAAATTTAAACATGGTTTTACGGTGTTGAGCATAGATAACGGTGTTGAGCATAGGTAACGGAGTCGAGCTTCTGAAGTAAAAGTAACCGTAGTGACTACTTGAATACCAGTATTATGTATTAAAACAAGCAAATGCCTGTTTGAATAGAAGAAACGGAAATGTTTAAAATATTTAGCCCAAAATATGTTTCAAATTCTATTTCAATAATTTGGATTTAATACCAAGTTCTCGACACCGTTACCTTGCTCTCGACATCGTTATTTTTCATGCAGGTAACGGTTTCGAGTGGTAACGGTGCTGAGATTTTTTCATCTATACGTCAGATGCAGGACAAAAAAAAATACTTCCATACCGTCCCCAAGAGGGCAGCACGAGTTATCTCTACATGAACAACAAGAGGAGGCCATTTTCGAAGTGTTATTTGTGACGGTTAATTTTTCGCAGATGTAACGGTGTCGAGTCCAAATAAACATACGGTGATTTTTTTAACCCTTTAATGATTAACAGAGAACACTGATATGACAGTTACTAGATTTAATTGTGGATTATGTGTACAAAATTTCCTGAACTCTAATAAACGCTGCTCCCTGCATCAGCAAAGTGGTTTCTGTTCACGCGCTGCTAGGTCAAAATGTCAGGTAACGGTGCCGAGTATATTTTGGGAGACATACTTTTTATATCCAAATTTTTGTATTAAAAACAAAACGGTCAGGATAAATTAAGCAAAAATATCATCTTAATAAACTTTCACCGCTGTGACAACGTGGAAAACAAAATCTATATAAATGGAGCAGTGGTTACAGAAAATGCTGTTTTGAATTTAAGATCCGAGAGAAAGGGACAACGGAAATTTAAGGGTATTGTGACATTAGCAGCTTTTTTTCTGTATGTATTTCTGCCCCGATCTAAATTATTTTTATCTCATAATAATGGTTATATTTTTAGCAACAATCTGAATGGTTATTCGAATATGATCATGTCATTTTTAGCATTTGCTAATTTCTCAGTAACAAATATAGTTTCGGGACATGAAATGCGACATTTTTTGTAGAAATACCCCTATATATATATATATATATATATATATATATATATATATATATATGGAACTCTATACGGGCACCTGTCGTATAAATCCAGATCGAGTAAATAATAAATTTGCAAAATATATAAACGATAGGTACATATACATACATGTTATATGTACTAGGCCTTTTTACACATATACACCTCTGAGTAACACAGATATACAGGGTCCTCGGTATATATCAGAGGATATATCTAACTGTATATTTATAAGTTTATAACTGTAAATGATATTTTGCAAAACTACTAATTTATAAAGAATTTATACATCAGATGCCCGTGTCCTATATATCAAACTGATAGTCCTGGGCGCATTTATCAAGACTGGCCACTTCATGCACGATTCAGGCTGATCGACTCCATGTGAATATAGGCCTATGTATTCCGAAGTGAGGAACGGTACTTGAGCGTTGGGCGTTTAGGTTTGCACGACTGGACGTAAATGGCTAGATTATAAATATAAAACGACCCGTCGGGTCATCTACACAACATCGATATATGTGATTACAACAAAAGCTACGCACGTCAGTTGTTGCCAAAGCAAACCTGACATCCCACTTGATGTCACGTTGTCTGTGGAAGAAACCAATCGCAACCCGAGATCCCTCCCGGCGTCACGTGGTCTAAGGTAACAACCAATCGCGTGTCTGTTTGATAAAATATGTCTCCGCGTCTAAAGTTTATTAAATTTTAAAGCACCTTTAAAATTTTAATATCCTGCTTCTCAACGAGTGCAACACTGGGTCCAGGAGACACTGCGTTTGCTAATGCATGGTCGTTTACTGTAACGTGTGCTAGACATAATTAGATCTCGTTAAACTGTTCAAAGCGTTGATTACAACACGTGGGCGCGCCAGACGACACAAGTTTGCCCGTGGCGCAGTGATCGTTCTAGGACCCATGTAATTACATTGCTCGGCGTTAGCAACCGAAGTCAAGTAAACATTGAGTGTCTTAATCACATTTAAGCCAGCGTGTGGACGGGTGCAGTGGGACTCCATCGGGCCATCGGGCAGTAAGAACACCCCAGTTAATTCCTCATTCAAGTTCAAAAAGTCTCATTAAAAATGGGTTGCAACACAAGCAAATCTGCCGCCACTGAGGGCCAGAATGGAAACAAACCAGAGGAGAAACCCGCTGAGCAACAAGCAGGTGAGAAGTAAATGAAATCAGGCAAACTGATTTATAAAAAATGTGTTTAAACTTATCGGACGAATATGTTCCGTTTTCACTTAAATGTGAACATTTAACACCACTGTATTTTGTAGAACTAAAACGCAGGCTTGTACAGGGGAAACCACCTCCGCTGTGTTAACTGTTATTTGTAGACTTTTGAACGTTTGTGAACTTTTTTTCGTTGTCAAGGAATCTGACATGACACAGGTCTGCATCTGAATGCTGGTGGTAGTGGTCCATAATAGACCATATTAAAACGAGAGATCTGAAACTTTTAAAGTGTACTATATAGCAGGGGAGAATCTCCAAATACAATATTTACCACGAGGTTGTTTTACTCTTCAACCTGATTCTTCTTATGTTTTACCATTGAATGTTAATAATGTTTTACCAACATAAATTATTATCAGCCTTCTTCTTTAGTTTGGGCTTTGGCATTACAAATGATACAATGAGTTGCAAACCATGGATCATCCATTTGCAACATGGACATCTAGCACTAACAGAGCTGCCATTGTCAAGTGTTACATAAAGCTAATCTTAGCCAAAGATTGGACCATGTTATAAACCAACAATGCAACATAATTGATTATATTTTATAATATAAACTGTCTGCTTTAGTTAGGGAATACAAATTTTTCAATGAACTTGCATACCATGTTTCATCCATTTGCAACATAGACACTTGGCACCAGCAGAGCTGTCATTGTCAAGTGTCACATAAAAACTGATCTTAACTCCATATATATAGGAACATTCCATTGATCACAGAAGCACCAAGGGCAAACTTGATCAGACATTTATTTTCCTTTTATCTTTTTATAACGATCGTAGGCACTTGAGCTTTGTCCTCTCCAGGGCAACCAACTGTTATAACAATACATGAATGTTATACTAATCATGACCATTATGACCAAGACTACATTGTAATTCAGTGAAAGAATGAAACCCTGGACAGCAAATTAATCAAGTATGTCTTGTCATTCCTTGACCTTAAACTTGTTCTCTGTTTGCTTCAATAAACACCAAAAAAAATAAATCATGTGAAATAAATTGGCATCCAATTGATATTTAAATGCTCCCTGGTATCTAGTCTATGTTTATCATGATATTCTGTGGTATGTATCAAAGTACCATGTATTGTGGGAATACTTAACCTTAGTCTCCCATTAGTAACATAATTATTTCTTATTTTATCTCTTAATTCAAGCCAGCAAATGAGCTACAGGTTAAACACTAAATGCATCCAAATTTATACAAACTCATTAATTGATCAGTTCAAATTTTCAATGAATTTGAGCAGCATTCTTGTTTCATTATTACGTGCTTAAAAGGCCATGTGTGACCCACTGGTTGAACACTAAAAACATGGATGAAGTTAATAGGTGCACAATTTTTCAAGTGGCATTATTTTTAGGGAAGTTTTCAAATGTTGTTCCTAAGCGATTGATATTTGTAAAACATTTCCTGTGGGAAAAATAAAATTTACCACAGTCAGTTACCAGAAAAGGTTTTAACTATACACAATTTTCAGCATACCCTAGCTTAGACTCAAGCTTAGAAATGAGTCAGCTGTATTGTAATATGGGAACAGGAAAAAATCGCCATAACCTAACTAATCCACCAGGCATGTTTGTCCACATATTCAGAGTATTGTGGTTGGCCCTAAGATCTATGTTGTGTTGGTTGCTAAGTAACAGAAGCACCTTATCTGGAAGTACACATAAGGTACCTTTACCAGACTGTGAGGATCTAAGAGAGCTAGCCCTACAGGTCAAGTGGGTCATCTTATAGCCGTAACTGGCCATTAAGTTGCCAGACACACTTGTCATCTCTGTTCTCACTAATAGTTAAGGATAGAATCCTGTCATCTGGCTAGAAATGGATGTTATATATTGACAGTGCTCATGTGTTAAAAAAATAAAATTTGAGAATTCAAAATCTTTGAAAAAATTCAAAATCAGAGAGAGTCACTGCAGATAAAATGTGGTCTTGTATTCTTTTACATGTATAACAAGCATTGCTGGAAAACATTTGGATGGTTCCATGTTGAGAAATTAGCATGGTTTATAGATGTGATCCTTGATTATCTGCAGACTGCATGAAGTATAGCCCCACTAATGGTATGGTCAGTCACCATTGATCTGTTAATAGTACCCCATTGGTCAAGTACACTAGACCCATTTGTACTGTTAGTTGCACTGACCAGGTATTGTAACAGTTATATGGAAGGCAGGACAAGACCTGCACAGGAGACTTTACAACATTCATTTATGAACAGGAATAGACTGTTAGTTTGATCATGGGTACTCAACAGTATATTGTGATTACAAATTTTCAGGAATCCTATTTGGGGATAGTTTTCCCAGTGGCCATGAGAACATGTACATGTATGCACATATAGGCCAGGTAACCTCGTATATTGAAGGACTTGTTACAACATGATAACTTCAGTATCAGTTATGAGGATTTTAGCCCAGCCAGTCAAGCAATGTTATGTGATTGTAATAAGGTTAATGCCCGACTTCAGTCTCCAGTGTCCAGTGTTGAAACCAGTACACGGTATGATAACAGTTGTCAATAGTGTTATGCATATCAACTTTAGTCCTTATCAAATCATTATATAATTGTAACATAGCTGGTTAGTATATATGGAAGTGAGCTCAGGTCAAGGCTTGCTTTTGTCTAAGGCTGTATATGATGTAACATAAGTTTATGCAATTGTCCAAAGTACATAATATTATTTGATAATTATTTATTTTACACCACTTGTATACTAGATTAGTGTAGAGAATGTTCTTTCAAGATTACTCCATAATATATATATATATATATATAAATATATATATATATATATATATATATATATATATATTTATATATATATATATTTGTGTAGAGAAACTGTGTTTTTATTCATGTAAGATCAGAATGGAACTATTCCACTTTGACTTTGTGAAGGTATTTATAAAAATAGGGTATTTATTCTGTGTCTATAAAATTGGAGGTATTTTAGGGAAAGTCATAAGAACTTGAGCTTTAAAGTAAAATATTCTTGGCTGTTGCAGAGGGGACTCCAGCAGAACAAACAGAGCAGGCAGCAGAAGCAAAGCAGGAGGCACCAGGTAAGGCAAAATTCAGAAGCCCAAGCAGCCCGGTGGCAAACTAATTGTAAATGTTACTGCCTCACTGAAGTAGCAGGTGGCAAACCAGCAGTCCCTTATTAATGTGGCTTAAATTTCTTTGGTGAAAATAATTTGTGGCAACTCACTTATTTATCACTGAGTGAATTACTCACTAAAGTCACCAAGTTACTAACAGGTCTGACCAAGAAGCATAGTGGCAAACCATCGGTCACTGCATTACTAGTAACTTGGTAACTCATTACCTTAGCTAGCTAGCCTAGTATTAAATAAGCCAGCAGTCAGCTGGGTAACTTTTTTCTTCAGCTAACTAGCCCTGTAACTTACAAAATAGTAGTCCATAGGTAACTCATAGTGGTGTGTTGATTAATAGATTAAATCGATGATTGGTCGTTTTCTTTCAAAATCTGTTAAATTGATAGCATTTTTGCATGATCAATTAAAAAGATTAGGTAAGCACATACAAAGAATCTAATCCTGTCAGAGACATACGAACAAAAAGTAACAAACAGCATTAAAATGGAACCTTGTGCAGCCAACAATGGCAAGACGGCCTTGGATGCAGGTGGACTGATGGTTTCATTATGAATACCAATGTACATGTCACACTTTTTACTGGGGTCCATATTTAGATACCAGTATACAGCAGATCTCAAGGTAATATAGAAAGTACAGTAAATAATTGATTTTTAATCAATCATTGGTCCATTTTTATATTCAATCATTGATTATGGTTTTAAAACCAATTCCTACCACTATTAACTACCGGTAGTGTATCTCAGCCAGCTAGCTTGGTTAACCAGTCAACCAAACTCAATATCTTAGTAAGCTAGCTGAGTAGTACCTGTCTAGCAGCTCTGTAGACAGTGGGTTACTAGCTCGCTCAGCCATCTAACTTGATAATTCACTTATAAATTCATTCACCAGCAGCTCAGTGGATAATAAACAATACTAGGCTCAGTGATCAAGCCTTATAACAAACAGTCAGACAGTGGTTGACTGTATAATAGGTAAACAAAACTTTTTGTTCATAAAATAATCCTTACCTCTTAGCTTTTCTTCTGCCAACTATCACAACCACATTACTATCTGCTTTGTATTTTATGTTTACTGTGATAAAAACGATATTGTCTGAGATGACTAATTAATTAGGTATATGTATATGTCAGATAATATTAATATAAACTTTTCAGTAGTCCAACAAATAAAGAGCATGTTCTTTAAAAGATAGCCTTATGGCTTCTAAGGAATTCTGTGCTTCCCATTAAAGATTAATTAAGACATATCGTGATATTCAGTTTATTAAGATTATGGACCCTTGTACAAGCCATAACATAAATGTGTCAGGTTAAATGTTAATCTATCTTTTTAATCCATATTACCATGTATGATCTGTTTTCTTATTGTTAACTTGCCATGGCTGACTAAACAATGTTGTGTATGCTTAGATTACAAATCTCCTTGAAGTGTAGCTATCAAACTTCCCAGCATACATATATACATAAACACTGCCTGTAAGGTTGACTGACAGCTTTCAGGTGGGTGATTGTTCAACATCAGTGAAGTACTCAGTAAAGTGTTTTCAATCATGTACTCTCAAGGGTTGCAAGGCAGCAGCTCAATGAAGTGTTGCCAGAACCATGCTTAGCTTATATCATTTCAGCTATATTCGCTTTGCCTCATATATACTTGTTTGTAAATAACCATAATTATTGGCTTTCTCCCCACCGTTTCAGCTCTTTAAAGACTGCTTCTCAATACCACTTGGTATTTCAGGCTCTACTCATACACTGAAGTGTGCTGTGCACTATGACCTGTTTATATTGCTATTTATAAATGTGTCTATATTTTAAATGTATTCATTAATGGATTGCTCAGTGAACAAAGTTCTGTTCATACAAAAAAGGACCACATGTACAAATAGGTGAAATAGAAAACTAATTTATAATAATAATAATAATAAAATGTATTTATAATAATATATTTATGAGAGGATGATGTAATTATTTATAAGCATTTGCATGAAATATTTATGTTATGTAATTTTTTCTGCAAATCTGATGTCTTTTACATCTATGTCCTGATTGTCCTTTTTACATTTTGAAAAGTGGACATATTTAGATTATGTTATAATCAGAAAGACAACTTCATATTTATAACTTCATATTTTGTGGAGCGTTGTGAAGTAATAGCAAAGATGCTGGACTTGTGATCAAGCGGTCGTGGGTTCAAATCCCATAGCCCTTCACTTCTTTGCTAAAACTCTTAAGCAAGGTCTCAGCCACAAGTGTGTTTTTGTCTACCCAGCATTACAAATGGGTACATGATTAAGTGCCATCTGCGTATGGCAGGCCCTAGCGACCACAAAACTGTGTGTGTGCTCTGTAGCATCCCCAGATAGCTCCCACTGGTAAGTTTATTGTAAAGTTCTTTGGGCCAGTAACTTTAACCTACAACTTTTTTTAACTCAGTTGGATTGCTAGTATTCATTTAAATGATATTTTTCAATAGTGAATTTGATGATCAAGTATTATTGGCTGGTGTTGTATAGATGATTTTTTTATGAATGATACACCTACAGCATCACCAAAGATTGATGACAGCAATGTCAGTACCAGTAACCATGTCCCCGTAGAAACACAAGGTAAGGGCATGCCATTGTGTTAGTGCCGACTGTTAGTGTGTCTCTCATACATCTACATCTGTCAATCAAATGGTCAGCAAAAATGTACCTTATGTGATTCTGTAATGGCACAACCAACACCTTGGCAAATGCATGTTATCCCATACCTATACCATGTTACCATTTGGTGTTGTATATTTTATCACACCTTGTGACCTGTAATGTAATTCTAGGATAATTTCAGTATGAAAATTTCAATGTTGATTTATTGTGTTACTTTAAAGCAGTATTGACATCCCAGAGTGATCCTCATCTGTTATATTACTTAAGAGCAGTATAAACATCTCTTGGTTGATCCATTGTATGACTGTAGATCATTGTGCACCTTCCACATGTCATTCATCCTATTTTTAAGAGCACTGTGCACATCAGTATATAAGATATACCCTAGAGTTTTATGCTTTCCAAGGATGATCCATCTTGTTTTGTTAGAGCAATAATGCAAATCCAGAGCAATCCATCATGTCACTTCAGAGCAGTATACAAATCCGAGGTTGATCCGTAATCATATAGTTTGAGCAATATATACATCCCTCGGTAATCTGTCATGTACGGTTTTCAGTTTTAATTTATAACAAATTATTATATATATGGATTATATGCAGGGTAAGACGGTAATTGTACTCTAGAACAGTGTGTATCTTTGGCTGTTCTGTCTTTTTACACTGGCGCAGTATGCACATCCACAGCAGTACCCAACATGTTACTCCCTAGTATTGTGATTTATCATGTTGTCCTGTGGGTGTATTCCACTTGTTGCGTTCATGGGCATTGTACTTGTACAGATTTTTAAACAGCTCTTAGTGTGGTTGGCTGTTTTTATAAAAACACACTTCTCCATAACCTTTGTGGTAGACCTAGCTGCCAAATTATAAAATGTAAACCAATATTTAGTTATACTGCAAACTAAATCAAATAGGCTTGAACTTACAAAATTATATCCCTTGACTGAAATTTGGATGCATTAATCTGTGATCATGGAAAAAACTGAACCATTCTGCAAATTTATACATTTGAAATTTGTTTACCCATTATAGTTTATATTTGTCTTTATCAGTCATATGTTGTCCTTAACATATGGTAATAGTTAATTAAAACCAAACAACTACAGTATTAATATTGAAAGTTATCATGTGCCTATGTATACACATTGTATAAATGAAGACGCCAGGAGGTACCTCCTGTAACTTTCCCACAGAAGTGGTAAGACTGAAAGTGCAGTAGATTTGAACCACAGAATGTCTGTAACAGTATACTAGCTAAACCTCTTGAGTTGTTCGTGTCCCCCATTCATGGTATATCAAGTGGACTAAGCCTTAAGATTAAGTTTAAACATGCTGGTATTGCAGTATGCTTGTTTTCTATGGTTGCACTGAAGATTCTTGAGTGTATCCACTTCATCATCACTGATCATGGCCCACTTTACTATACAACTCTCAAGTACAGTACCCATGGAAATACCAATCACACCAAGCCATTGGCAGAACACACTCAGATGTTACAGTGGTGTAGATCTCATACCTTTATCATTCAAACAATGATAAACTGATTATCAGTCACAATATTAGATCATGATTACTGCATGGTCCAAACATAGTCACTAGATTATCCAAGCATCTTGTTGTAGATGTTTGTGCACATGTATGTATTATAGTTATACAACCTCATGCAATTGATACAGGCTTAGGCCAAGTAACCCATGTGTATATGTTGGAGCCTGTTTGCGGATCTGGCCCATCTGCCGATGGGCTTGGCCCATATGAGGATCCGTTATTGGGCTGCCCATCTGCAGATGGGCAGCCCAATAACGGATTTGATACCATGCACTTTCTGGCCCATCTGCAGATGGGCTTGGCCCAATGACCGATTTTAGTTCTTGTAAGTAATATGTTATTATTTTATTATCTGGATGACTTTTGTACCCAGATGAACATTTCTCATAACTTAAATGTGTTTAGTGAAACATAAATCACTATAACAGCCTTACATCAATAATTTTATCATCAATATTACATAGATGTGCATAGAAAACTACATAGATGTGCTACAATACCCTATATTATAATTTTTTACGCACAATTCTTAATTAGTCTACATTGCATTCGTGTGATGTTAAGAGTTTAATCAGGTTCACCTTTTACCAAAGAGTAATTACAGCTGTTGCAAAATAAATCTCATTTACATTACCACATAGATGTGACCTCCATGGTACAATACAATTTTATTAAAGAGCAATTATATGGTACACAATCAGTTTCTCAAATTCATTTTTAAATACCCACATATATATCAAGGTTACCAAATACATTTTGACAATAGAATAGTTATATATGAAGCAAAACTCTCTCAGATTCATTTAATCTCAGAGTCAATCACAATCATGCACTATCACCACAATAAAAATATATATAATATAAATATAAAATTTAAATTGTGACAAGACTCCTTCTAAATAATTTTGGATAAATATTATTATAATTTATACTCAGAAGATAAATAATGAAGAGATAAAATTTATACGGTAAAACTATCAAAATTCAAAGTTAATACTTGCATATTATTAATTTCGGTCTGTGTGGGACACTGTTATCGAATAAAATTTTAGCTCAGCTTACTAGGAACTATTCAAAACTTATTAATAGACCCTGTTTGGATACGGCATAATAAACATATATGTAAAATAAATCTGTGTTATATAAATTGAATGAATTATGATCATAATTAGGTGGTTTAAATGGCACACTATTTTGATAGGGTTATTCCTTTTTTGTCTAAAAGGCCATATATTATTTCATGTCATATAACCGTGTGTACTTGCATGGGTACGTATACAGGCGGTGGCAGAGGCATGTGCTCTGTGAGTACACCTTACATGATAAATGAAACACTTACATGGGCAAAGGACTTTCGATATCCTGCATGGTCCAACTCCCTCTCGAGGAAGTTCTTGGCGACGTCAAACAGACTATCAACAGGGACTACCGGTAGATAATTGCTGACCTCTTCTCCGGGCTTGGCTTAAGAGGGAATAACAAGTGTGTTGAACACACTAAGAGCAGGCAAATCCATAATTTTGAATCTTTTAGATTTTACGTATAGAACTCATTTAAGTACTGAGATATGTTTGTCTGAGTGGAAAAGTCATCAAGATAATAAAATAATAACGTGTTGCTAATGGGCTCCAACATATATACATGTAGATTAGATGTTGTAAATTAAAACATGAAAAATGTGGATCAATATCTGTAGCAAACCAAAACTGTGTTATGTTTTGAGTTTAAATTGTTTAAATGAGTTCGATAATAATATATTAATTTTATAGAACTCATGATCATTATAAGCAGTATAAATAAAGACAAGTTTTTATACCTTTCTTGAGGTCATGAACATTCTTAAAATTTATGGAAATACCAAAGAAATGTCGAACAGATATAAATCCTAATCTTGCACAATAATTGATTTGAACTGATCTGGGAGTGTTTTAATGTTATGCCCAGTGTGTCAGGTCACAGAAGTCACAGACGATCAGTTGTCAGTAGGGGGTCAGGGCACTTACAAATTTATGGCCACTGTGTGGTGTGTGTGTGTGGTATATTATGTGTGATCAAGCCACCCACAGCTCCTCAGGTTTCTGAATGTATCTAAATTGAAATGCCTCTATACACTAGCCATGTATTGCTGATTATGTGGTTTGTCAGAATGGTTAATTTAAATTTATTAAGTCACTTTTCACTATGACTTGGAGTGATGAATTTTGCATAATTTGCTTTATAGTTAGTTATGAGCAAAGTGATGTTATTTGATAAAATGCAATAATGAAGGCCAGTTACCTCTGAAAGTGGCATGAGAAAAAATTATAAATGTTAAATTGTGAAGGACCAGGCTGATATTTTTTTTTCCTGTTTACATCTAACACATTTTGTATTGCTTTATTTAATATTAGATTAATATGTATATAAACATATATGAAGGAAGCATTTCAAGGCATACGATATATTATGAATACAATTTAAATCCTTTTTTCCTGCTTAATTTGACATCAGAGGATATAGCAGATAGTTACACAGAGACAGCTGCTGTAGATAACACAGATGCTGAAACAGCAAGCCAGAAGCAGGAGGACAGGACAGCTGCAATACAGAAAGACACTGATGAAGAAACACAGACTACAGCACATGAACAGACTGATAACTCTCATGGTGATAATAATAATGAACATAACACTAACAAACCTGTGGAAACACAGGCTGATACAGCCAATGCACAACAGGCTTCTGAAGAATTGCTACAGCCAGAAGGTAGGAAGTTGTGTAGAGAGTAGAACTCCTAGACAAATCACCTATGCCTGCATGTACCTGTACTCTACACCAGGTTATACACATATACATCTACCAGAATATATCACCAGTCATGGTGTGTGGTTCCCTGTACTTCCTTTCAGAATGCACATTCTACAATCAAGAAGATCAGATTAAATCAGGGTGGTGTGTTTCACTAAACTTACCTCTGGATCATTAATGATTTTATTGATAATGATTTTTATTAATCTGTATGGTCACAGGAAAGGATTCTGGAGTCCATTGTGGTTTATACTCCAGGCAAATATATTTGATTGAGGATGTTTTGTACATAAATTATCATTTGTTTGTAAAAATAAAAAATTGAAGATCATAATTGTGGTGCCTGATTCAAGCATTTATTTAAAATGCACATCAGCTGATCTTGATTCATACCAAGGAAATGATCCAGTGTTGTAGTCACTAGTCATGGTCTTATTCATATTGTATAGTTTCACGTCTGGTTAATTTAATGGTTAATTTATGCAGTTCTTGATTGAACTTTGTAGAATTTAAAAAAAAGTCTGAGTATTTAAGTGTTTTATTGTATTTCAGATCATTATGGTTGCTATAATAACCAGAAATGAAATTATTGATGATAACTATAGAATTCAAGTTGACTGCACAAAGAAAATATTTGTCACTGATTGAGCACTGAACATAGGTTCATAATTGCACAGAAAGAAAAAAGACATTTTGTAACCAGTGGAGCTAGTTGACTTTAGGAGTGATTGATCCCAACATGCTGTAATTCTAACATTATATCAACCTTAGAACAATGGGACTTATAGTTTAAGCTGATCTCACCGCATATGACAAGTTTTAAGTCAATACATGCCACTCTTTAGATAAGGACTAAACCTACCTGGCCTTATACTTGCCTGTTTTTTTCAAGTCTGCCTCATAAATCAACTGAAAGATATGCTCCTTCACTGTAATTAATAAGTCTGCTCATGATGGTTGATCAAAGTTTACAGTGTATGATCAATTTATGTCTTGTCATATATTTATACTATATTTTTTATTTAGTGTGTGTGTGGGGGGGGGGGGGGGGGGGAGACATACATTTTTTTTAATTATAGAGAGCTTACTTGCTGTCCACCTCAAGATACTTGGGATTATTTGCCTCACCCACCTGTGAACCTATGGTCATATTCTTAGGTTATAGTAACTTTATCCCTTACTGTGTGTCCATGCCATGGTGACATTTGAGCGACTCCACCCTACATAGTTTTGGGTAGCCATGGTAGACAACAGATAAAGGAGAGATCAAATACAGCTTTAGATAAATAGGACTAAAAGTTGAGGAGTCACAATCATTTTTTTTTGTAGAAGATAATTTTTTATGAATATGTGAAGCCTTTTGTATACTCAGGGAGCTCAAGGTCCTTGGTAGCTGTGTTGTTTAGTAAACAATACTGGTAACTAAGTATGATCCCCAACCCATCATACACACATTTACATACTGTCTGTAGTTCTTCTTTCTCCATATTAATGTATCACATAATATCCTAGGCCTCTGAAATCTTAGTTTACAAAATTAGTATACTCAATTGTATGGGCCTATCATCTGTTTAAGTTAATATTATATCACGGAGAATGGTAGCTGTTAGTGATATACTATTAGGATCAAGGGTTTTTATATACAACTTGCAAGGTATTGCTGTCATTTCAGTGACCTATAGTTACAATTTACAATAACATATACATCATGTTTCTATTTCTATTAACCAGTTGCACATAAAACAATTAATAATAAGAAATAAAAGGTTTGATCTTTTCCAGACATTCAATTTCCAATGTCTAGTACGCTATATAGGAGTCGCTTCAACATTCCTGCTCCTGTTTCCCATTGGTCAGAAAGTACAGAAACCATTAGAAAGAATAATTACATCACTGTGAACTAATCTTTGTAAAAATACTGTACTCCAAGTCACAAGGGGTTTATTATATTTGTCCTAAAGGTAGTCATATTAATTTGGTTTTACTGTATTTGTCTTTGAGGTAGTCATATTTGTCCTAAAGGAATGAATATTAATGTGGTTGCACTATATATTTTATAAAGATATGTATATTAAGTGAGGTATTACTGAATTCAGAAAGTCCTATATTATTAATTTTAATTTTTATGAAGCAACTTACTGGGGCAAAGCCAAACTGTTCAGAGCAGTCTCCTGTTTCCATGATAATGTAACACCGTGACCTTTGGCTTTACAAAGTACATACACATAGAGACCAGGGTGTGATTAAAACAAAATGAAAGGACACACAAACCAGGAACAAGTGACTCAGTGTAAATAGTAACCACAAGGTAAAAAGCCTTAATCAGGGAGCAAATACACACTGACAGGTGATTCTTTACAGCGTGATAGCACCTTGGTGATCACACACTCAGTCAGCATGACACCCACCCACATGATAGTTCCTAACTTCTGTTGCATTTCTGGTGATGAACTTTGCTGAGGACATTTCATAAGTCTGATCTGTTTTATCCAGAATGGTAATCAAAGGCATGCTTTTTTTTATATATGAAAATTCTCATTGTAAATGTATATATACCATATGTATATATATATTTTTTTTTTCTTGGGGGGGGGGATAATACATTCTGCTTATTTTTAAACACCAAATTTCAGTTTTGACGCGACATTGATGCAGATGGGATTTTATATATTTGATTAATCTCTTTGAATTTTAAACTGTTGTCAGTTTAAATAAAATTTATGTACACATTCATTAAATATTAATTATTATTTTGTTTTTTGAACACACTGGTGAAAAAACCTTATGTATTCATTTCAGTATTAATAGTGTAATGATTATATGAAAGTAGTACTAATTGTGTGGTAGTCATTTACATGTTCAGTATTCACTTGTGTAAGATTTTACTGCAGCTTATGTCCGAGCATGAGCATGCACACAGACACCTAGGGCCATAAACATAACATATACAGTAAGGTAACGGGCCTTATCCCCACACCAAATGACTTTATCACAGTATATATTTACTGTGCCAGTTAGAGGCAGCCAATAGCCCCCATGACCAATCAATCAGACCTTCTACTTGCTGCCCAGTGTGTCTCGCACTAATGGTTAATAACATTTCTATACTCCTAACAATGCAGCAATCAATGCTTATATTCCAGCTTTGTATGACCATTGGCTCATTGACTGTGGTTCTGTTTGCTTGTAGAAAGGTCATAGATTTGTAATTTTAGCAGAGTGAATAGGCTGAAAAGCCTCCACTCAGTGAACTTTGTGGATCATGATTACAATGGGGATCTTGTAATTAGATGAAATGTCTGTGGAAGATAATAATTCATAATCAGTTGGAAAATGCTTGTCACAATCATAATGAATGATTGTTATACTTCAGAACACCAGAGCCAGATAAAACTGATGTAACATTTTTTTTCTATTTCAAGAATTTTAGCTTGTATATATTTATAATTTTTGACAACTTCTTGTCAGTTTATTAGTGAATATATGAAAGACCAATAGCTTCACTCAATAGTGTCATGGTAGGCAGTTATTGACAAGAGTTTCAAGACGATATACATTTTATATATCAGCAACAGATGATAAACCTGCTGAAACAGAAGCAAAACCAGAGGAAACGGAAGCTAAACCAGAGGAAACGCAACAAGAAGAAGTAAAGCAAGAGGAAGCCCCAGCAGCTGAGCCAGCAGCTGAAACAGCTCCAGCAGAGGCTGAGCAAGCACCTGCAGCAGAAACAGCACCTGAGTCAAAACCTGAGGACGCAGAACCTGCAGGTTGGGGCTGATGCACATCGTGCTGTGCCTGCATGATATTTGGCACTTTTGTGTTTTGGAAATTGCTGTGGTGCAGTTTCTGATGTTTTCCTTACATCACTTCAGTGTTGTGCATCTTAGAACCTCTGTACTCTCCGATTATTTGCACCTGTCTGTGTGGTGCATCTTCATCCCCTCCAATCTATTTAAGTAATACTGCAGTGTGGTGATGATTATCACACAATGATGCCTCTTTGAAGAGCAACCCGTTGCGGTGCATGTTGAACACTGCAATACTGCAATGCTGCAGCTGCAGTTCACTGCATCCTGATATATACATGTGCGTTGTATAGCAGGTATATTTCTACTGCAGTGTATACCTGCAGTCAAGTTACTGGTGTGGTGTATGTAAAACACTACAATGCTGCAGTGTAATGCTGCACTTTACTTGTTGCTGATATCTGCATTATTTGGCAAGTATAGTTCTTCTGCAGTGTATTCTGCATAGCACTGCATTTTTCAGCAGCAATCGCAATGTATTCCTGCAGTGCACTGCATTTTTCAGCACTCATTGCCATGCAGGCACAGTTATGCTCTGTATTCCTTAATTCATGCTATTTGCTTGAAGGGTGACTCCACTGCAGTCTAATTTACACTGTAAGTCTGATTTACTACTTATTGCACACCATGCTATATGGAGTGTACATTATTACGAAGACAAATAAATGAGGGGAAAATCCTGGGGCGTTCCGGGAGTTGAACCCAGGTTGTTGGCGCACAAATCCGGTGTACCAACCACTTCGCTAGAAAAGCACGCTTCACTAGCGAGACAGTTTGATGAGCTTTTATGTGCTCCCCATAACAACATGTCACACATTTGTAATATTAAGCAATTCTGTTTGATCAATTTTGAGAGCATCTCTTCACTGTGATTAAAGTGTCACACTTTGACATGACGCTGCAGGATAAATGTCCACACAGAGGCACCTAGTTGACAAGAACAAAATGTACTGCACTTTGTCCTGCATATGATAAAACACAAATTTCAGTTGATGTTGTTTTGTGTTCACAGTTATATTTTTGTTGTGATTTGCTTGGCTATTGTGATTTCATTTGCATGCAGTTGAATTATGTCTCATTGAACTCAATGTTATAAAATGATTTTTATGTAGTTGCATAGCTGTGTAGTCTACTTTAGGTATATAGATTATATATATTATCATGCATGGGTGTGTAAAATGTTCAAGAATAATATATGTTGTAAGTGATGACCTCTCCTCTTTTCTTGCACTGCTTAGACCCAGGTAACTAGTTTTTATTTCTAGTGGTTGCTGATCGGCCATAATTATTGGGAATTAGATTACTTTATATCTTTTTTCTCAAGTGACTGGTGACCTGCATGTTTCTCAGAAAATTAATTAAAGTACCAACACCTAAGTATTAGGAAAATATACCTGCACACTTCCCATCTATTCATGTTCCTTTACTTGCCATCTGGTGTATTTTGCTTGCTTTTCTGAGGTCAAACTTTGATTGCTTAAGTCTCTTTGACCTGAATAATGAATTTGAATAGAGGTTAACCTACACTATAGAAGTTCTCTTCTAATAGCTGCCATAAACAACTTGAATATGCATAATCTGTTTACATGTGCATTTAAAGTATGTTGTAAGGTCTGCAATCACAGCTCCAGTGTGGATGATACTCATAAAGTCGAGTGTTATATAGATTACATGATCATACTGCTGTTGCCAGGAATAGTGAAGTGTCCACACATTGTAGACTCTGCACCGATTCATGTTGGCCAGTTACACATGAGATTTGATAGTGGCATGTCTAGGCAAGCTGTACCTTGTATATCAAATTCTCATCAACTCCTTAATCCATAAAAACACCTAATTGTGAGGGTCAGAGCCATGGGGGTAGCACTGCTACATATTCTACAATTATTGGACTTACCAGAGCTTGTCTTGACAGAAAGGTTTACTGTAAAGTCTCTGAATGACTAAAGTCCAGCTATTATGGACTGTGCCACATAGTTGCCAGTCTTAACAATGCTTAATAACTAGCGGACTGTGTATTGTGCAAACTTTCTGAAAAGCTTGATATACCTAATGTAAAGGTTGTATTTACTTATCAAAATATAATCCACCCCCCTGCAGAGCTGGCTTACAGGCCTACCATTTGTACTGGTTTGTTGAATTGAATGGATTACAAGGGCCTATGTCAATCAGATTTAGGATAGCCACAAGACATAACCCCCCTGTCACTACTGCCACCCAACAAAATTATTACATTAAATACTTGGAATACATAATCCTACTCATCAGGTCTGTTTTAATGTTCCCAAATTTTACCTTCAGATGTTAATTCACACACTCCGTATCTATTATCATACAATAATGCAATAATTTAAAAATAAATGTATGGGTGTAAAGATTGTTAACAAAAGTTTCTATTTTCAGTCAACAGATATATCAGTTGGTCAAGGGAACAACATATGTAATTTTTATCTTGTTGCTAAACTGTTAACATTTCACATCATCAAAATATTTTTCAGTGTTTTTATAGTTTAACTTGGCAACAAACATACTAAGCTGTCACAGTATGAACTGTTCTGGCATCACTTTGCACCTGATTCAGAAACTTCATAGTACTTGAAATCTGTGTTGCAGTCCTTTTGAAGCAGTTGTCATGCAACATTTGTTCTTAACATCTTCTTTAAGAGTATCTCAACTTCTATTCAGCAAGGGAATATTTTACACATTGTCAAAATCTTTTGTAGCTCCACATTGGTTCTCACCTTTTCAAGGGCTTGTCATACTAAATCTTAAGCAGAAACATAAGTATCTTAGAGTTTGCTGCTCTAGTGTCAAACTGGTACATATTGCATATGGCATAGACTTGAATTAACTTTATTTGGATGAATAAAATATGTAAGACTAGATACCAAGGTGTACAGCATATATAGAAACAACACAATTCACAATACTTTAACTTCTCAGGCTCATAAACCCATCAGAAATACTTATATTTTAAAACGAGTTTGCTGTCACTTCAGAAATTTGAGAAGCTTGCAGAAGTTTTGCCAACATCTGATTTTCATATATTCATTTATGCTGCGCTTGTATCAGATTTGCATATTCTGCTTATATCTTGCTTTGTATATTTTGCTTATATCTGAATTATATATTTTCTGCTTACCTTAACTCATATTGTGCTTCCATTTGATCAGTTTGTCAGGATTTTGATCAGTCCATGATTATACTATAAATATATATATATCCTGCTTTTAAGTATGTCAGTTCATAAACTGGTTACTATTATTCCTATATCTTACATTTTTGTTTGACAAATGCTGTAATTCAAGTGCTGAAGTAATCTAAAACTAACATAATTTCTTACATTAAAATTAAGATTTCATGCTTTTGCTTTTGCTCTACCTTTGAATACCTTGGGCAAATCCTTTGCATAATGTATATACAAGAAACAAAGAAAGATGTATGAATATGTATGAGAAGATTTAAAAATCCTGCTTCCTGCTTGCTTAACAATATTAAACAGAAGAGAATATGAGGCTACTGCAGACCTGCTGTATCTGCATAAACAGATTAATGCATTATCAGTACAGATATCTTAACAGGTGCTTAGTAGTTTATATACCTTGCTTTTGTTTTATAACTGATAAAATTGCTGTAAATACTAGCCTGTTGCTTAACCTCGGCATGTTTCCCTGCTGCCTTTTCCAGCTGAATCTACAGAACAAGCACCAGCAGCTGAAGAAGAAAAACCTGCAGAAACAGAAGCAGGTCAGACCTTCCTGTCCTAAACCGCACTGTATGCATGTAGTTTAACATGTCTCTGTAGTGTCTGTATCTATATACCTGTTTGTGTATGGATTATTAAACGTGTTCTTTTCACTTGCACATGTATGTACCCATATTGTCCGGTATCATGACTGAGACTGGCCTCCGCCATCTCGTTGTATGACTGAAAGGAATATCAACGCGTAACCACAACAAGTACCCATAGTGCTGTTCGTTAGACTTGGTGCAGGTGTACATGGGTGTCACGCTTTATTGTAAGAGTGTATGCACATATGCTAGATGTTGACCAATGTTGACAGTGTGTCATTACTTTCATTATTCAGTGTTTTAGGGGTGACTAGGATTGCATGTCAGTTGTTTGTTCACATCTTATATATATATCAGTGTCTTTATTTGTGTAAATATATAGCGTGCAAACAGAGACATGTGCAGTGGCACATATGTCCTGATTTTATTTATATTTGGTTTGTTAATATATGTATTTTGAATTTTCACATATTTTGCAAATATCTATTATTTTTGTTCACAGTCGTGTTTGTTTCTTCTCACTAGTTGGCTGTATATGCTTTTATGTGTGATTTCCTGCATGTGTGTCAGCATTTCTGTTTGTCTGACGTGTAATCTTCAAATTTGCATACACTTCTTGTAAGTTAGCATGGATCTCCAAAGTGATTATTTGTTAATATTTGTGAACCATTTACAAGCTTAAGTATACATTACCATACACAGTGGCAGTGGTATAGTCAGTTGAATGTGTTTATGTATCTGTCCTTGCATCCCCCCCCCCCCAAATGTCCTTTTTCATGTAATTTGATTGCTATTCAACATTATTCATAAATTGATCTACATCAAGTGTCACAACAACAGGTCATGACTTCTGGATTATTACCAACCCTGTACATATAAAACCTGAAATCCAGAAGGCTTAATAATATAACCATATCATTCTTATCATATGGATACCAACATCCTTATTCAAAAGACAGTGCCACCATCAGGCCATAGACCTATCCTTTAAAAAAATTGTGTTGCACTGGTCCTTGTCTGGAGAACATTTTAAATTTAAATTGAATTTTATATTTTAATTTTTCTGTTTTCTTACATAGTCTGTGTGCTTCATTTAACATAGTCCCTGTCTCCCAAATCTTGTTCCATTAAAATTGCCACAGTTTTACTGCTGTAAAGATTTGCCAGCTTTGCTTTTAAGCCTGTAAAGTTCTCTTGCTACCAATAGCAGAAAAAAAATCAATATTGAACTTTTCAGAAAGAGAAGGAACAATGACTTAAATCAAATGTAGTGGAATTTTAATTTTGGTGAGCAATTACTTATTTTTCTTTTTATGTTTTCTTTACAGCAGCAGAATAGGGAATGGAAGATGTATTAGACCATAAGAAAGAGGAGACAACACAGTCAAAAAACTCATCTGCTAAAAACAAGTTCAACAGTCTGCACAATTTTATATTACACACAACACAGATGTCCCTTGCAAGTACCAGGACCTGAGGGTGTACATCCATGTGTCGCCCAGAAACTCTGCTGATCACATAAAAACTATACAAAAACTGTTAGATAGTGGCATGGTATAAGTGCATTTAAAGCAGAGACTTCCATTTGTCCAGACCGAGACAGCAGTTTTAACGAAAACCGCTGTCCCGGTTTGGAACAATACGGTTGTCATGCTCTAATGGTCTTCCCCAGCTCTGCTGACACTTAGTCTCGGTAAGAAAGACTCGCGGATGTATGATAGTCAGAAAAAATTGCAACAAAACGCCTATAGTATTACAGGAGCCAGTATTTTATGTAAGACTCATCTTGACCTGAAATCTGTGTAAACTGTATAGAAATGAATATAGATACCTAATATATCAACATGAGAAAAATACTTTAAGAGCTTTCGCTGATGTCATATTGCTCTGTTATCATGGCTGACACACATGTTCTTGCAGATTATATGATAGCGTTTAAATTGACACCAGCAGGTTACAATAGCAGAAATCTTCTTTGAGCTGTCAAACATGTTTCTGATGTTGGTATGTTATATATTCTATATGATGATATATTTTATATGATGATAATAAGATCTATGATAACAGAAATAAATTATTTATTACATACCTTGATTGCTTCCTATTTATAATAGAATTAATTTAGTCAAGTTCATTGTAAATATTTTTACTAACTGAACTGTGCATGACGCCTCTGACTTAGGTTAATCTTTTATTTGTACTAGTAAGTAAGAACCGAGATCTACGTGCATGTATAATGCCAAATCCCGCATGTGCCAAGACATTTATTGGGAAGGGTGGGGTTTAAACTTAGATGTATTAGTAGCTATGTTTGCGGTGTGTGTTTCTTGCATTTCTTTGAAACATTTTTTTAAGGACAATCCATTTAATGATTCACCAATATAGGTCAAAGTCTCTGTGATAGTCTTTTTGTAATATTTTACTATATAAATTAAAAAAAGGACTTGGGTTTGTAATTTTGGACAAGGTGCACCACTGAACAGTAAATAAGATCTAGAAATCCGTCCATACTTATATCATTGTTGATTTTTGCACCTCTTGCCATGCCCTGTAGAACCTGAATGATCTTCTTCAGATTTTGTCACATATGTTATAAATAAAGTTTTTAGTCTTGTATCATTCACGCGTTTTGTTCTTCTTCCTACTAATTTCACTTCAGAATGGAAAAGTTGTTTCCAAAATATACCTTTAATGTCAATGTATAATTTGATTAAAAAATCCACCCAAGTTTGAAATCCAACCTGCAGTTCTAAGGCCATTAATGTATATAAATTTTTCATCTTCTGTACACTTGTTTATGAAAAACAGGACTGGCCTCTTTGAATTCACTGCTTGGACCTTAATACGCTGACCAGATACCTGTATTGTATGCGGTCTGGGTCATACAATATATCAGCACGGCCCTGTTAGCCGGCCTATATCCAAAGATCATTGTGACCTGAGGGGCGTGTTATAGTTTATACCCATCCCGTGCTTTATCGTGGTAATGACAGGGTGCGATATCATGGAATAGTCACGAAAAACCGTGGCCGTGATATTTGTACAGGGGCGGGCTTTGGGTGGAAAACGGGCCCTGGAAATCTGAGTGGAAGCGGTAAATTTGTCCAACCGGCATTATCAAGATGTCCCACCCTCCATTAAATCATCTGGAAATTTTCCAGTCTCAAAACGGCCTACTCCGTCCTTGGATACATATTACAAAGTACCAATACATGCCATAGCATTAGAAATACCTGCGACTTCTCAGACTTACCGCAGATATGTCAGAGTATATGGGTGTAAGGGAACCTAAGCGCAGCAGAGACGCACATCCATACTAGGGTATGCCGTGCGATACCCTGAAATACTAGGTTTATATATATATATATATATCACAAATTTTATTAATTTTCATGCAAGGAAACGGAAATATTAACTGGAGTTCAGAGCAATGACAAAATTTAAGAAAATGTAAGTTTGTATCATTTGTGTCCTCTGTGTGTTTATTTGATTTAGAAATAAGCATTTCAGCACCCCTGAATGATGCTGCATCTCATTGAATAGTAAAAGGTCAAAACCTAAAGGTTAATTTATATTCTTGCCAACCAAGATCTAAAGGTTTGCCCTTGTTGCCCTGTCTGAAAGGCATATTTTGGTCTATACTTGTGCTATTATTTGCAAGAATGGTAATAAATCACAATGCAGTAATAGGGAATAGAGGTATTTTTTTTAACCAACCCATAATGGTCTATAGCAGGATTTTTAATCCATTAACTCCGATGGTCAACAAATAAATTCTACAAGCATTGGGTGCACAATACTCCTGTATCAGTTGCAGGGATGTTACGTAACAACGATGCACTGATACATCGCGATACTGATATACAAAGTCATGTATCGATATCCTCAGTTAAGTGTCCTATAAATATAAAATCAGACTAGCTACCCTACCCGTTGATTATTTTGCACTTAAAGACCAGTTTAGCTTCATCCCGAATACGACAAGATAACATGAAGACTGGGTAAACTACTTGAAATATTAATAGCGAACACAACAACACACCCATCACAGGTGTTTATTTTGTTCCCGCGGGCTATATATATATATATATATATATATATATATATATATATATATATATATATATATATATATATATATATATATATATATATATATATATATATATATATATATATAGTGCCCAAAAAGGGACATAAATATTCGTGTGAAAGCGAGTGAGAATTTTATCAACCCGTCGATACTAATATTTCGTTCATCGGCCCGCGCATAGTCTATAGACCTCTATGTCCTATGATACTTCTACTGGACGGACATTTCGTAATGGATCATCAAGATTTGTTAATAGCACCGGCCCATCGGGAAACTTTGCGGTCCATCAGATGGTTCAGTCCGCCCGTGCACATCTGGCTAGACCATCTGCGCCATCTAGTGTAGAAGCATGAAACAATTTCTTGTGGAATGCTGTATGATTAACACGATTTTCTTTTTGTTAAACTCAGTACAAATCTTATCCTACCAGTTTGTTATATGTCCGTATCTCACACGGATATACAAAAGAATATCTAAACATGACAAAGTTCCATACAGGAAAAGTATTCTTGTCTCACAGAGTATACTAATATTACACGAATATATGGTGTTGAATATCAACCTTGGATTCCTTCTAAATGTTTTGGAAATGTGAAAGAAAATAAATAACTTCAGCATTTGTTGGCAGGCCTGAGTGTCAACATCTTTGGATAAAAGGCAAGCTGACTTATGATTAATGGTCTGGCATGACCATTGTTTTTGTACCAGTTCTCCTTAAAGAATGTGTGACCGGATAATAAAAAAAAATAATATTGAAATACTGAACGGACATCTTTGAAAATGTACATACTTATAGATAGGGTATACAGCCTGTTTAATATGGGATCATTGCCTCGACTGAGTGACTTCAACCTTATCAAACAAAATTTAATAAAATCGTATCAAAATACATGTATTTTTATACACATATTATATTGCTTTTTACTATATCCCTGGTTTTGCTACATGTATACCTACCGCGTACTTTACCATTCTATATATGCGTATGCGGTACGGATACGTATGCAGTACATCTGCGCATACAGCTACAGGAAATGGACGCCTGCGATTCCATTAATACGGATAAGTGCGTGTGAGGTACGTATGCAGCAAAAAATTGTTCCAATGGAACGAGCTGCATGAGTAGGAAACTCGTATCTTTGGTAAATATAGGCCTACCCTATCATTGACGTCAAAGTTTGGAATTTTCCCGTCCGTTACCATGTGTATGCGTTTTCAATCGCTACCCTGAGCGGGATATGGAATCCCACCTTTAAGGTAGCCATGAACGTATGCAGTACGTGTGCGTTAGGTGTACGAATGCAGCTAGGAATCGCATTCATTATATTTTCTCAGGGTGATTCCATATATACGTACATCAGGGGCGGATCCAGGATTTAGAAAAATTGGGGTCAAGCCCAGGAGGACTTATAACACCCTTAAAAAAGGTCCCCCGGTCTAGAAAGGGGGGGGGGGGGGGTCCAGACCGTAAAATTTGGTCTGAAACCCTTATGGAAAGGTTGCGATCGCTCAGGGTAGAATCAAAACCTTGATGTCAGTGATAGAGTAATTCTCTGGGAGATGACTTTTCTACTCATGCAGCCCTAGAGTAAAGACCCGATTTTGCCGTATCAGTGAAGCATATACGCATATATGGAATGCTAGCATAACTGCATGGAATCTCAGACGTCAGTTTTCTAGCTTCATACTCAGGCGTAACGCATACGCATACGTACCGCAAATGCATGCATGTTTGGAGTGCTAGCAACTGATATATTTTGAAATGTTGTGCTACCGATTTGTGGCGATTTATCCGTTGCATTGTAGCGTTAGGCGCTATTCATCATTCCTTGAAGGGGCCTTTTCCGATATCTGACGTCTATTGACTAAAGATAACCCCTTGAACTTTATAAAAATGGGTAAGAAAACGCCAATCTCACCGCTCAAAGGCAAAATTATCAAACACATTCAACAAGGATGTTCGGCGGCAAGTCAGACGAACCAGAGATTGTCAAAGGGCGTTTTACAACAAAATGAAATTTCATTTCCCGCATATATACCAATCACCTTAGGTTACAAGTTTTTTTTTCTGTTTGTCATCGTTACGTTTACTGACAATTATAACATGTAAAGAATATCATACGTCCGCCACAGAGGAGTTTTAAGGACTTTTCCCAACAATAATTACCTAGAGTTTATTAATATGTCCAGAGTAAGCCAGTCATCCATTTATTTTATAGAAAAAGCGGATGAGTAGCTGGATTTAATAATTTCGTGTAAAGACAATGCGTGTAGGATAATACAAATTATTTTTGGAAAATCTTAAAAAAAAGAATATTTTACATACGTATGGGGCATAGATAAGATTCGGAACTCATTCATAATGGGACCATGGCCTTGAATTTAAGTTCACTATTGTTCCCGCTGAAACAAATTTTCACGGATACGATGCTTTCAGCCGACATTCCACCGTGGCGTCCGTTTCCAGAGAACTGCATATAATAGGGTCATATGTAAAATGATACCTAGCAAATTCGGTGTGACATCTTTTGCCTTTGCCTGGCGTCAATCCATGGTCTGTTATTTCTGGGGTGATAATCACACATGTCTCATGGCTGGTTTGAAGTATCGGCTTAGGTAGCACTTGGATACCTTTATCTTGTACACAATACTGATGGCGCCACCTACAATCGTTTTGACTAGCATACAACTCGGGAGTGGTTTCATGTAGAATATAACATGTCAATATTTCTTTGATAGTTTATATAATAATAATAATAATAATAATAATAATAATAATAATAATAATAATGATAATAATAATTTTAATAATAATAATGTACAACTTAAGTTGCATGCAATTCTTTAGCATTCCATCTAGTCCACAAATGGACGCTGACGGCCTCACAACCTTGTAATACCTGGTAAGTAGGACATCTCTCTTTTCTGCACGCAGTGTCTATATTATCTTTACTCTCAAGGTCACAAGATATAGTATCAGTCAAAGGTGTTTATAAAGCCGGGTTTGAGAAAACGCAATCCCAAGTGTCAAAGGTGATAGAACACTTTATTTTATATAATTTCTTATACTTTCACCGAATGTCATGATTTTAGTTTTGTATGGATTGAACTGATATTTCCACTTCAGCAGCAAGTGACAGTCATATTTTGCAACCCCGAAACATAGCACGACGATATCATCAGCTTGAGTTGGTGAACCCGTATACACACCTCCAACATTGACACCAAAGCCTCCAGGTTAAGTAGGCCTAAACGTATTAGCACGTGCGGTTGTTATGTGTACATTGCACCAAGATCCGAGACTTTACCCTTATATGACTGGCTAGCACAAGTGTGACATCATGGACTAAATTTTATCAACAACTCAGATCTAGAAACGCATGTAGTTTTATTCTTTCTTAAGAATTTGACAGTGGCTGAAATACTGTACTTTTACGGCGATTGCATTGAATAGATTTTATAGAAAACTAGAAATTTGCATTCTGTGGAATGCAAGCCTACTCCATAGGGGGGGGGGGGCTATTGTGGGATGCTACCACAACCATGTTTGCATTCCTTTTCGGCCCGTATCCCCTGGTTCATTCCTGTATAATTGCCTGCACATTTGTGAATATTCCTTGATGACGTTCCCGAATCTGGATCAAGTGCCGGATCCACAGCACAATCTGATCAATTCTTCACTGGCCCTTTCCCGAAATGATCTGAAAATTTCATGAGATTCATGCATGAGAGCAGGCGTATACTTTAGAGCCCCTATCACTTTGATATAAAATACCTTCTTGAAGTACAAATGAAGCATTCGCTGCTGGAAAATTCTTTTGGTATGCAAACTGTAAAGGATCAGGAAAAGCCAGCGGAACATGTGCAATGTAGGGCAGTAGTCTATTTAAAATAATCTTCTCGTGTCACCTGTAATATGACGGTATGATAGATCTGATAATATTGATAATATCTATCTTTGTTTTCCAAGTGATATAACTATAGTGTTATTTTTTATACATTTGTATAGATGATATGACTGTCATATTCACCAAGGTTTCATTTTCGGGATATTCTAACTACTCGAACGTCGCGAATTTGAAACCCTCGCTAACAAAAAAAGACAATCACAGTATTCGGATTTGTTAATGACATTATAGAAAATGCGCAGATGATCTGTTATACACTCTCCACCATATTTAGTATATTTTGAGACAATGCCGTCAATACCTCCCGCCTTCCCACGTCTGATAGCGAGTTCACAGCCATAATTATTTAAGAGGTTCAGAGGTGAGTCAAGCACATCTGAGTATATTTACCTTGACTGCACTTCTTTCTCTATGACCTTGTATATCAACGAATTGTGAAAGTTATTAGATATCACGGTTTCATTTCCTTTATATTTCTGTGCAAAACATTTCCCCCAATATTCTGCTATTTCTCTGTTAGTCTTCACTACCTGGTTTCCAAAGACCATACTAGTATCTATCTATCAGTCAGTCAGTCAGTCCCATAGTAGTGGTAGTGGTGGCAGTAGCTGCAGTGGTAATAGTGGTGGTAAAGGTAGTGGTGGTACTTGTAGTAGTAATGGTAGTTGTGGAAGCGGTGGTAGAAGTAGTAGTAGTAGCAGTGGCAGAAGTAGTGGTGGTATTAGTACAGGAGGGGTGGTAGTAGAGGTAGTAGTGGAGATAGTGGTGGTAGTAGTATTGGTGGTAGTGGTGTTGGAAGTAGTAGTGATGGTGGCAGTAGAGGCAGTGGTGGTTATAGAGGTAGTGGTGGTAAAAGAAGTAGTGGTGGATGTAGTAAAAGAGGGGTGGTAGTAGAGGTAGTGGTAGTAGTAGAGCTAGTGGTGGTAGTAGTATTGGTGGTGGTAGTAGGCGTGGTAGTAGAGCTGGTGGTGAAAGTAGAGTTAGTGGCGGTAGTTGAGGTAGTGTGGGCAGTAGAGGTAGTGATGGCAGAAGAGGTAGTGGTGGTAGAAGTAGTGGTGGTAGTAGTAGTTGTAGAAGTAGAGGTAGTGGTGGTAGCAGAGGTAGTGGTTGTAGTACAGGTAGAGGTGGTAGCAGAGGTAGTGGTGATCGTAATAGTGATGGTAGTAAAGTTAAGGGTGGTAGTAGAGGCAATGGTGGTAGTATAGGTAGTGGTGGTAGAAGTTGCAGTAGTGATGGTGATAGTAGTAGTGGTGATAGTAGTTATTGTGGTAGTAAAGGTAGGAGTGGTAGTAGAGTTAGTGGCGGAAGTAGAGGTAGTGAAGGTAGTAGAGATAGTGGCTGTAGTGGTAGTACTGGTAGTAGAGTTAGTAGTAGTGGAGGCAATGGTGGTATGAGAGGTATTAGTGGTAGCAGTAATGGTGGAAGTGGAGGTAGTGGTGATAGTAGAGGTAGTAGGGGTAGTGGTAGTAGTGTAGTGGGAGTAGGGGTAGTTGCAGTAGTAGTTGCAGCAGAAGGGATAGTTGGAGTGGTAGTAGAAGTGGTAAATCTTCTTCACACCATTTCATTATCTGAATCCTCCATTTTCTAATCTGTACGCTTATATCATGTGATTTAAATAACTCCTCACATCGGTCAAAGAAGAACTCTCGATCCTTGGTTTTTTTTTCTGAAACCGCCGCCGAAAACAGAGCGGACTCAAACTGACCCGACCGGACGACTCAGGACCAGTCCTGAAATATCAAATATTTTGATACAGCCATGATCGCTAGCAGTCCATCCGCTTAGTTCCGCAAACAGAGCGTACCGGACCGAACTATAATCCGGTCCAATCTCGATCTGTGCTTTAGATGTTTTAAACCTATCTTATGTTGAAAATGACAGCCTTGATACAAGTATCTCTCGATTGATTGTATCGAAAGCTGCCGATAAGTCAAGGAGCACCAGGATGGTGATCAGCCGCTTATCAATATTTTGTAAAATGTCGTCTTGAACTCGCACAGCTTCGCAGTGTAGGGCAGCCACCATTATAAGCTGATTGTATACGCTCAATAGGGTTATTCTGTTGCATATATGCAGTAAGCCGCTGTGCCACGACTCTTTCTAGCACTTAAGAGATCAATGAAGGGTTACTAACTCGGCTAACTTTTTAGACATCCAGTGTAGGTTTTTGTTAGGGGTGTTATAACTAGAGCTTTTTTTTCATACAAGATTGTACATCACACGTGGTGTTCATCACCAGTGATGAACGACATGGCACAGTGATATCCAGTGTCTTTTTTTTAACCATGGGGATGGGGGGGGGGGGGGGTGTTAGGATTTTTGGTATGATTTGTTTGGCGCTTCAAGAACTATGACAAAGATGTTTTATGGTACTGTGATACCTTATGGGTATATAAGGAGTCTGGTACAGGAGAAGAAACTTTACCTAGCTCATCTCTAATTAAATTAAGTTCACGCTCAACATCCTTTTAACCGATTTCTGAGGTCTAGATCAGACTTAGAGACAGGCAAAGACTTACTTTCCATGAAGAACAAAATATTAACAGCTTTGTATAAACATTAGGGATCAGATATGGTATAAACACGTGGATATAAACAAAATGAACGGCCTGTGTGCGTTGGGGGTCAGTGTGTATTATCATAGAATTTTCAAGCGATTTTCTTTAGTTAATAGATGTAAGATGTCGGAATAGGCCCCTTCAAGCCAAAACCCCTGAAGGAAAGATGAATCAGACTATGTGTGTCCATACCAAGTCCTTCTGAATACTAGTATAAACACGATAGTGAAAATCATTTTTGAACAGGGTTCGTGCGCTGTCATACAAATTCTAACAAAGTCTTACTTTCCATTTGGCAAAACAAGGCCTTTAGAAATCTTACTTTTATTGCATCGAGGACAGGTATTATAAAAGTCTTACTTTTTGTTTCCCAGAACCAGTATTATTTCTGTTTCATGCGAAAAGAAAAGCGTATAAATGAATATATTTACATTTGCATGGATACATTAAACCTGAAAGTAGTTATTTATTCAAAGCCTGTCCACTTCAGAACTCGTATACGTGGCGTCGATTTGCCTAAAAGTTTAGGGGATCATTCAGGGGCGTAGGTTAGGGTACCTTTTTTTTTAAAAATAAAACCATGAAATATCCTTTACCGGAATTATAATGCGTACATATATATATACCTAAGGAATGGGCCGGCTGGTAAGCTGAACTCACGAAACAGTACTCTAATATACAATATGAAATCAAGCTAACTATACACATAGTATAATATTATTAATGCTCCCCTGTACGGTAGAGCACTTTCACTCTGATGTATTAAACCTTAATGTATTATATATATATATATATATATATGTGTGTGTGTGTGTGTGTGGCTGAGATCATTCAAAATAATTCTCAAAGTTACAGCCAATTTAGCGATAGTTAACATTATTTTTGCAACATGGTCTGTGTACTGGATAGTTCATTTTGATTCTATAAATCAAATTCTTTAAAGTATTAAGTAAATCCCATGATGTACATGTATATTGGGATGTGGGTTACACAAGAAACATAAATGCCGGGAATGTTTTGCCATATAAACTGGAACTTTTTTTTGTTGGAGGAGCACACCTGTCATTCACACTGTTCATAAAATATTATTGGCCACATCACATGATCAACTGTCATCATGTGACAGCAGGATCGCGCCTGGTAGGGCGTGCTTCCTCGTTACTTAACGTTATAAAAAGAGTCCTGTCGTCTGCTGAAGCAACCCATGGGCGAGAGACAAACCAATCGACAAGGTAAGGTGGCACACAGCCTCTGAATTTTTATTTGTCGCAAATTTTTACATATTATCATTTGTCAAATCACGAGTAACATATGGGCATAACCTATGGTATTTTCCTGTACCTGATTTTCATTAAATTAAGGAATAAATATTAAAAAAAATGTATTTTTTTATTAATTAACTATTTCATTAATAATAATTGTTAAGGAAAAAATACAAATATTAAAATAAAATAATTAATAAGAGTAATTTGTTTCTTACAATAGGGCATTAAGCTTAAGCGAGAGTCTAAAAGCCTCAATTAAGATGAACAATGTCAAAAAAAAAAAAAAATAACGTATTGAGACTTTCCATCTCTCAACCCCCCCCCCCCCCTCCCCCGTCATCTGAGACATTTAAACCTCACGTTTGGTGGTTTCGTTTTCAGAATAATTTACCAGGCTAACGATCAAATAGCATATGTCACACTAAGCTGCATGATTAGGCCACAGGATAAAATTTCTACCGATTCTGAGGTAAATAAATGACGAATTTTTTTTTAATTGTTATATCTCGGAAATTCACCGGTCGAGAAAAAAATATTCATATTTGCCATGTTTCAGAGGGGAAACGAAATGCGCTACAGTGTTTAAATAATGTATAAAATCACAACCAAATTTAGCCCATTTATTATTATACCTTTATACATATTAAGCCTAAAGAGCACATTAGCAGAATTAGTGAATCCTTCGTGCGTAGTTGCATAGGAAATGTAGGCGAAAAAAATAGGAGAACAGTTTAGATTTTTTTTAGATTTTGTTTCGGCGTTAAGCATGTTTCCAAATAAAAGTCATGGTATTTTTTTATATCCATCTATAATATAATTTCTGTAACGCATCACCTCGGTCGGCATGCCTCGGATATGAACGTTTTGGATCTTGAACTGTCGAGGCTGATGCAAAGTTTGACCGACGGGGTACCATGTATAGTTTAATACAAATTTTAAATGTTTGTGGAGGCGTGCGATCTCAGAGTGCGGTGTACTTTTTAAATTCTATACCATAGCACCTCAACCGCACAGGGTGGATGGCGGGGTGAAGACACTGCGCAGAATCACAAGAGGACAACTCTGCTTGTTAGGGTTTGTTGGCATTGAAATGCAAGCCCCAAAATGCACCGGGGTTTCTTTATACACAAGCAGCGTAGTTATAGATGTAGTGAAGGGGGCAATGCTCATGTGGTCTGTCCAAGTATGTTAGATAAGAATTGTTTCAAGACAAATTACGAAAATATGTTGATTTTGTGGTAAGGACTTCACGGAATAAGTAAAATTTGCATGCACGTATGAAATATAAATAGAAGCTGTTTCCTTGAAATGTTAAAAAAATTTAAAGCTCGACAGTTGAGACAAGTAAGGCCGGCCGTCCTACTGGGTTTATCTGGGAACTGTGTAATGGAACTACATCTATTATGACTAAAATTAAGGTAAACATTACCTGTCTGATGTGTTTGACATATGAAAATGGTAGTTATAAGGCCATACCAAGGGCAAATAGTATAATGGTAAGGCTACACTAAAAATTGTAACTGTTAATCCAAGGACTCTGGGGTAATTTTTTATTACTAATTCTTAATCATTGGTCGAGATAAGATAAGCGGAATTTAGAAGATTGCAATTAAAAAACTGAATAAAAAAATCGCTTCAGTTCTTGAAATTGTGTAAATAATCAAGATATAAATGAATCCATTTTTTCAATAAACGTATACCTTTAAGATTTCTTATAACGATGTGAGGCAAAAGCACAAATTAACAAAACTACCTAGGTCTTCATTTGCCAAAACAAAAATTCATTGGAACAACTAATTTTTTGTGTGTGGCCCTTTTTCCCAGTGGTGTTGGAATAAAGTGAGTGACGTAGATAAAAACTAGGGAGTGTTTCATACCTGTACAGTAGAGGCAGGAAGGGGTGTTGTTTGGGCAGGGAGGACTGCAAAAAAATAAAAATAAATAAAGATGACACGATATGATTATTCTGATGAAACTATAAACCTGTGACATCCGGGTTTTAGTGTATCCGCAAAATGGCATCCCCCATGAGCGGTTTCGAGAAAAAAATTTTTGGGTTGATCAGGGTGCGGGGATGCGACACAAAAGAACTCCGAGAAGAGCATCCAGGCGAGAATCTATCTTAGAAAGTTTAGTAACAAGGCACATATATTGAGCAGAGTAACACTTTTTTCACCATGCCCAAACCCAAAAATTATAGTAGGATTTCCTATCCTGATTTCAGGTCCACAGTGGTTGTGTCCATCTCACGGTCACTCCAAAAGAAGCACGTCATGACACTGGTTCTTCTGTTTGCCCTCCTAGGGGGCGCTGTGGGTCAAGGCGTTGATAGAACGCTGGAACCCGGGGCATCTGGACACGCGGTGGTAGAGGCAGCACTTGACACGATAGAGAGCACCTGTATCTTCAAGAACGATCGGCTCTTCTTCCGTCGCTTGGCTTATGTGGAGTCAAATGCAGGGAAAACCCCCGGAAACAATGGTGGAATCTGGCAAGTCGGTTTGAATAAATTTCTTTTATTCACACACACACACATACACGGATGAGCATACCCTTGAGGACCTAGCTTTAACACCTCACTTCCGAGGACCAGCAGTTCCGCTGCAGTGAAGAAGAAGTGCTACTGAGAAAAAAAAAAGTAAAAGACGCATGTATCATTGCACTTTGTTTTAAAGAAAAGGGCTGGTTAGAGGTGAGAACCATGCGTTGACATAGCGCATAACTTGCGAGGACAACCTGTGAGGACATTCAGTTTATGTCATGTCTTCGTGTCATAGTGAGGACCTACTAATCAGCATCACAAGCACATTAATTAAATTTGGTTTAAACATATTTATTTATTACAGGATTACAAAAGTAGCCATGGAATCAGGCTAATGTACATGCTTTCCTGTAGATATATATATATATATATATATATATATATATATATATATATATATATATATACAAGACATTACGGTACAAGTAAAAGTACATTAAGTAAGGGAAGATATAATATGTTAACATTAATGTTAATCTATAATTCTATAATCCTATAATTCTATGTTAGATCATACTCTTCACAAAATGAAACAAGACACGAGCAATACGATTAGAAAGAAATCAAAGAATTATATGTATGAACAATATATTGGTGTAACATGCTATCTCCAAACAATAAGTGCAAAGCACAAAATACAAACGATATACCTATATTTACATATAGTTATACTGGATGTAAATATTAATTATTTTTATCATGTAAACGTTTTGTGTCTATTATAAATTTAGAACCAAGCTGCTCACAGTTCTTCTTGACAGATAAGTGGGTATACCTATCATGTAGACATGTAGATAAGAAAATCTGAGTTTTTCTTTTATTCCTGTTTACTCCTGGAATCAAAGGTAATATAAGGTTCTAATTCTAACTTCTCACGATCAAGATAAGATATGATACCGCAAAACTGGTTGGATAACCAGTTTCAACATACTACCGAGGATCATGCTTACACAAGGACACCATCTGTAACCATCATGCAAAGCTCTCAATGGATCGCGCTGTCTCATACACACACAAAACGAATTTCAAGCAAAACTTTCTTTCTGAGGACTTTCAAGAAACTTCCCCAGCATAGTTTTCCCAGTTTTTTTATTCTTTCATTATGCTTTAAAAGCTTTTCGTTTGGAGGACCCGTTTGTAAGTCCTCACAGTCATATATATATATATATATATATATATATATATATATATATATATATATATATATATATATATATATTGGCCAGTTCGACGAACAAATGTCACTGTTTAATTATAAATATATAAACACACACATATAAATATATATATATATATATATATATATATATATATATATATATACAGAGAGAGAGGGGGGGAGGGGGGAACCGCATGCATTTAACTCTCTTGCGAAATACACTTATTGCAGAGTTTCCTATTTTCCAGAATTATTTTGAATCAAGATAGTGTTATATAAAAGCCTTTTATATACGTTTATTTAATTCCATTATATTTATCCGGAAAGTTTGTCTTTCCATCCGTCATGACGGCTTGACAGCGTAAACTGCGGTAGCCGAAATTGATTCAAATTCATTTCTCGCTGCCAGGGTAACCACCAGATATTTTGTGTAACGACATTTTTTCTTAATTGTTTAGCAAATAAAACACGACCATATAAGCTCTGAAGTCAAATACTACCACACAGCAAATATTTTGATCCTTGGAATGGGTGTTCTATTATGACTTAAATCATGACTCGCAGGCCCCTTTCAGTTTATTTTAAAAAGGCCTGAATGTCATGTTGTCATGGCCAGAACACATAACGGCAACTTAATATATATGCATCATGCTTTATGTGAACAAGAGACGCACTTTATGGTGCCTAATTACCTGTCAAAAGAGGGAGGTGGGGGGGGGGGGGGGGGGGGGGGGGAGGCTCCTTTGCAGGAATTAAGCTAAGATTCCTTATACACGAAATGCGGATTCTTCATGCGGAACTCGGATAAATATCGGTAATGGCTAATTTAAAATTGTGAGATCATTTATATGCAGATCCGTCATTTCTTTTTGCCTTTTCCGCATGGTATCCCGGGAGCAACACAGCAAATATACATGTTGGCGTGCCGGTACATATGGAATCTGTCAACACGCACTCGCGTACATGAGGAACCTTAGCTTTAGTATACTTGCTTACTGTGTGCACAGGCGCTTGAATTGCTATAAGTGAGGATTGCGGTTAAATTTATTACTTTTCCTGGGTCATTTCATTATTACTATTACTTATCTGACATTTTCCTAGCTTTTTTTACACTATATGGTCCATAACCTTATCATTTACTTAATATTTGAGATAGGCAGGCAAGACGCCCCGCTCGTTAGGTCCGACAGCCATGGCATAGCAACCGAGGACGCGATTTCTGAGTGGTTCATATATGTCTACTACTGGAGTCTTCAAAATAGTGACACCGCTGACGTAACAATGGTTCAGCCAATCACGCATGTACATTAAATTTAGCCTAAAACCGATGTGCCATGGCTGTCGGGCCTAACAATGGCTTCGAGCCTGTCTATCTCATATAGCGAAGAAATGTTCAGAGTTACTCAGAGTTCACCGGCCAAGCATATATCCTCGGAAGCCGCATTTCCCGCATCTCACGTGAGCTCAATGTGAACTGGAACACAGTCACGTGGGCAGACTTAAGGAAACCTCTGTACTCTGCCCTCCCCGCCAGGTGAGATCAAGTTATATTTTATTCTACCAGGGTTTTAGGAGGCGCGGGGGGGGGGGGGGTTAAAACCTGGAAATGTTTGATAAAAAAGCAGACCGATTACAAAGAAGGAAGGAGGTATAAGTCTCATAACCTGGGATGAATTCAATATTAGACCTTGCAAAAAAAAAAAAAAAAAAAAAATCAGGAATGATATGAAAATGATATCAAATGATATGAAATGATATGCAAGTCAAGTTCCCTCGACACATGCACACAAAAACTGCATTAAAAAGCAATTGATTGGTTTGTGCTATAAATAACCTGGAAATAAATATGAACTTCAAATGTTGTTGCAAATCAATATTAGACGCCATGACATAATTGCAGGAATGACCAGGAGGTAGCAACATATAAATATTGGTTATATTCATGAATATTTATTTTCTTTAGCCCGTCATCCACTTTTCTGTCAAATTATTAGAAAATATGAATATATATGAGTTTTAGGGAAAAATCGCCAAATTTCAATGGCACGTACAGGTAAACAGACTACACATTCCTTAAGTCGATATATAGTAGACTTTGAAATTATTTTTTATCGCATACTGGCGAAATAATATCGCGTAACGGCGCGATACTTACCGGGTTCTCTCCAATACCATGCCAGCTTAAGCTGGGAAAGGCTACTGTTGTGTAATGTGCCTTAAACCTATAAATCTCATTTATAAATGTCAAGATATATATATCGCTGTTTTAAAAAGATATTCGATAGTATACATCATGTGATTCCAAGATTGTTATGAAATTCAGATCATTATTATAAACTTTTTATCCTCGTGTAACTGAAGCCGGTTTTAAATATATAAGATTTAAATATATGCCGAATCATATATTATTTCAAAGCATGGAAAACACTGCTTTGACAAATAGTAACAAATTATCAGTTATGAGATTGAGTTTTTAAAATAGAAATATAAGTAAGATTTTTTTGCATGTCGTTACAAACGATAAATATACACTCATCAACTAGAATTATATGCCATTGCATGTTTATATTAAAGCAGGTGTAAGCAAGTCCTGCTTACTGTTTTGCATGTTCATATGTTGTCTTAAACGCATCTAGATGAATTTACAAATGACTTTAATGATTAAAAACTTTGAGCGTATAAGGCTGGAGGACTTGAGGATTAACCTTTGACCTTGATCTTTATCAGATTGTATATAGCGTACGGAGCACGCCGTGCCTATGGGGGTATTCCGATCTCAATGTCTGCCCAAGCAGCCTTCTGGAAGAGGTACTACAACCCGAACCGCAGTCAACGTGATTTCCTAACAATTGGTGGAAAGTTGAACACCGGTAAACTACTGCTAGTTTTTATTTTTACAAGTTAGAAGTCAGTTTTTATCAAACGACATATCGTTATGCCAATTTCTATGAAAACAAATCCAGTGGTGCTCAGTGTTTACCGCTCAGCTGCAATTACACCGATTGTCATGAAATGTTTTGAAGCCTTAACAGGCTACTACCTGTTGTTTCTTCATTTATGGATAACTTGCAGTTTGCTTACAGAAAGAATAGAAGTGTAGAGGATTCCACCTTGACAATTCTAAATTATACCAACATTTAGATGAAACTGGAACCTACGTTAGGGCTCTTTTTGCAGATTTCAGTTTAGGTTTTAATACAATTCTACCAGGCCTGCTTGTTGATAAACTAGAACATATGGGCGTTCCAGCTTACCTATGCTACCAGATTTGAGACTTTCTTTCAGAGAGAAAGCAACAGGTTTGTGTGTGACCAGTTAGGACAGAACACTATGTTCTGATATGTTAACACTAAATACAGGTGCCCCCCAGGGTGTGTTTTATCTCCAGGTTTGTTGACAATTTACACTAATAGTTGTGCTTCAAAAAGTGACAGCTGTAGAACTGTGATATATGCTGATGACATGCACCGTGCTCCCTGGTCTCATTTCAAATGGAGATGAAAATTCATACAGACACGAAACTGTGCATATGACTGCAAGGCGCAAGGCCTTTAATCTTTTGTTAAATGTTGAGAAAACAAGAGGAGTTGAGTTTGATATCAGGAAGAGATGCAATGTCCTTGTCCAGGTATGCATTAGCAATAAAGGTGTAGCAAATATAAACAGTAACAAATATTTGGGTACTATTATAAGAAATGACCTTAAGTGATCTGAAACCATCATAGGACAAAGTTTTGCTGATACTGCTACATGCCAAGAATGTTCCGACCAATCACAGAGAGGCACTGTACATTGGTCAGAATATGATTGGCTCCGTGCAAGCCATGACGCCCGTATACGGCAGAGGCAAATTTGTAGTGCAGTTGGCAAACGGAATTTATAAGACTGATTAAACATGTAAGCAATGTATTGACCACCATGCCATATTAGAAACTAAAAGAACCCTTTCTCGTTTTTGTAACAGCCTGCCAGTCAGTACGAGGGATAGATTTGTCCTTCGTAATCGACGGTTCTGGGTCTATTAAGGCGGCCAACTTTGTTAAGATCAAGAGCTTCGTTGTAAAGGTAATTAATGCGTTTGACATTGGAAGAGACAAGACCCGGATATCTGTCATTCAGTACAGCACTTCGAGTCATGTGGAGTTCAAATTCAAAGATCACTTCACCAAGAATGACGTCATCAGCGCTGTTAATAGGTGAGTGATAATTCCTAAATCTTAACGGGGTATACTCTGAAACACGATTATTTTTATTTACGGTAGTAACGCTTTTGCTTCCTAGTGCCCACAAAAGAGTACGACCCTCTTCAGGGTCCGTGGGCGTCAAAATCTGTTCCCAACAATGCACCGCGGCTTTTAAATTTACATATGGCATAGGTAGTGAAGGGGGTAATATAGTCTGTTAAAAAATGCTTGACAAGACTTGTTTCAAGACAAATTACATTAACTTTTTTGTTTTTGTGGCAAGAAATTCACACAGTAAGTAATAGTTTGCAGGCATGCGCATGTCAAATGTAGTCAGAAAATGTTTCCTTGAAATGCAACAAATTTTGATTTTAAAGGTTGACAGTTGAGACAAGTGGTCCCACTGTCTCAGTCGTCCCACTGTGCCTATCGGTATAAGGTTCGTTTTGAGCAGAAACGACCTCCGGCGAAGGGTACCCAGTGCCATCCAGTGTTCAAGCTTTGAACGATTTTCCTTTTACTTCTATTTTAAGTGTCGTATCTGTTTGTCTTGGACCTGCATCCAACAGAAATGGGCCATGACTCTGGGACAATTTTAGCATCAACGTAACTCATATGGTCTAACTTACAGAATGCACAACAAAAGTTGGCATTTCACATCCACGTTATAACATTTCAGGCGGGATCACACATTCTAAGCCCTAAGCGGCACGTCTTTACCTCATCAAATTTATAATTAAAACCTGAAAGGTGTCAGCACAGGGAAGAAGCGTATGATAGTCTCTCCAACAGGAGCCAGGTGTCGCTACTGCTCTGCACCGGTACCACCCTTCCGCCAGAGTCCGAGTCTGCGCAGAGTGCACCAATACTGGTGCAAAGTAGCAGCGAGACCTGGCGTCTGTTTGAGCGAATAAAGGAATTTTTTAGCATATCAACCACCAGGTGTCGCCTTATGGAAAGATGACCCTAATGGGCCAGAGAACCCACTAAGTGGGAAGTTTCTCTTTTGGCCGATGTCAAACAATTGCTTTCGTCATAAAAGTTACATTGTCTTGTATGTTTTAAAGAGCTCTCGTCTAAATTAAGCAGCAGCTTGAAACATATGTTAGCTCGTTGCATCATCCGTTTTACTTCATAGGGATACACAATGAAATCTCCTAAAATCAAAATGTGTCGCCACTTGCCTCGTCTTTCAATGTATGAACTCAAGATAGCCCTGATGTGTAATTGATAATTTACGACATCTTAAGGTACCCCCGTCGGGTACTACAAAGCGTAATATCTATGCTCAAGGGGGTGGAAAGTAAGAATAAAACAAATCTTGACTACTCTCGATATCTGGAGCACTGTGCTTGAGCACTGATAAGCCTCAGTGATAATATAGACCAACGATAATTTCCAAAAAAAATATTACTAATTTATATTATTACGAAAGATATATCAGTATCATCAGCCAGACAAAGCACCAAACTTAATGTTAGTAAAGTTAGGTGAATGATCAGACGTAATTGATGAAAATAAATGTTTCAAAACTGTGCAATGATTATTCTATAATGTATAAGCAGTTTTAAACCCAAGGGCGGATCGAGGAATCTGTAAAAAGCATGAATGCCAGTGGGAGAACCTTGAAAAGGTCTCTAGGTCCGGAAAAAGGAAGGGTCTTAAATCTTTACAAAAAAAAGTTGCGGCTGCTGATAAAGAAAAGGTGTCTGTGCGGAAAGGGTGGGGTGGGGGGGGGGGGGTACGGACCCCCTGGACCCCTCCACTAGATCCGATTCTGTGCTCCATATATATATGTTATGATATGTACATGTTCATGTAATGTGGGCCATACATAAAACATGTTATTAACATTATAAAGCATATATATATATATATATATATATATATATATATATATATGTATATACTTATATACATATATATATATATATATATATATATATATATATATATATATATATACATGTCTATGCAGGATCCGTTAAAGAAACCGGTGGCACGGCAACTTACCGCGCTCTGGATCAGCTTCGGACTACTCTGTATCAAATATCAAACGGCGCCAGACCCGAAGGTAAAAGCCACCCCAGGGTGGCCGTGGTACTCACTGACGGTCGGTCCATGTCAGTCGCCCTCACCAGCGCCGCGGCCAAGAAGGTGCACGCTCAGGACATCACCGTTCTGGCCATCGGCGTCGGAAGTGAGTCTGCCAGATACTATACCCCGATCTACTCTCTCTATTGATTTAGCCCCTCTCCTTATGTAGGGGAGGCTTGTACGGGTTGGTGAGTTTATTTCTATGATATCTGAGTCAATTTTTTTGTAGCCGGATTTTCTAAGATCACTCTAAGGTGCAAAACCACCGATTACAACTTTCGACCACTCTCTGTTTCTGCTAGTTCTCCACAATATGGCTAATTTTCAATATCTACAATTTAATAAATAGTCATAATACTTGTCCTAGGACACAGATTTGCACCTGATATATGTATATACTTACTGTGGTAGGCTTCATATTTGCTCGGTTAAAATTTCGCGATTTTTTAACCGACGGTAAACGAAAAGACGTATTGTGATAAGGGTGACCAGGTGAACAAAAAACCTAAAAGAAGACAGTAATGACGCCTCGTGGAGAACCGTGAAATGCTTATATTTTTAGATTGTGACTGAGACCAACTGCCATATATATATATATATATATATATATATATATATATATATATATAACTAGAGAAGTAAGTTTTGAATTAACCATTGAAAGATCTGACAAAAGGAATCAATTTATTGTATATTACATATATCGTTTTACTACAATACAGATGCAGACATGCGAGAGCTGAACGCTATTGCCAGCGCCCCCGCGTGTATGCACCTGTCATTGTTGCACGACTTCACAGAGATTGACAGCCTGAAATATACAATTCAGAAGAGGTCCTGTTTGGGTAAGTTTGAATTTATTACCTCAGTCAAGTTCAGTCATTTATTTCATGAAATGATTAAAATTTTTGTCCAGTCATTACATGAAATAACTACTGTTTACACTATACTACTTTTTAAATTTGCAACTGTCTTTACAGTCCTTTCTCTGTATGATATTACACCTGAATTTTATTTGTTTTTGCATGAGAGACAACCGTGATAGCGGCCAGAGCATTTGAATTTGTTTTTGAATCACCTGCATCTGTCAGACTCATGTCTTCGTTTTCCTGGACAATTGCATCGTAACAATCCATGACCCCCAGAACTTGATAACAGGCTGACTTTCATTATCACATATTTGTAAGAGTAACAGTGTTTCAACTATGTGAATGCATTGTGCATGTATAAATATCTAGTGGGATACATCGGATACAAATTATAGAATCAGGGAGAAGTGACGATGGGCTGAGATATGATAATACATGTTTTATTTACTAACTGATTAAAGTCAATTTTCAAATCAGAACTTCAGATCAGGAACTTAAACAATTACATTTTGAAATAAGAAAAAAGGAATAATTATTCAACAAAATATTCATGTGAAATAAAAATTAAATTCTGTGAAAGTTTGCGCAAAAAAAACTTAAAAAACAAACTATAAAGCTATAGCTCAGAATAACTTCGAGTCAGCTGAGCTAAAATTTAAAAAGATTATCAACAGTACGGAAAATTATAAGGTTTATCTTGTTTATTAACCTGACTTTATACATTTAACAATAATATTTCAAAATTAAATATAATATGTCATCCCTTTTCACTTTGCATTCACTGGCATAATCATTATTTTAACTTGTGCCCCGTGAAATGGCAATAATATTAATTTAAACATGGTGGCAAGGGCTTCCCAAAACCCCTCAGGCTATTGACTCCGTGAGGGGATCCATGATATATGGTATACTAACCCTTGCTATACATTTGTGTGTGGTATCTTTGTAGCTACTCACTGCTGATTACTGCGCAAGGCCATCTATCATAGATGATATCTTAGTCCCGTGCTCAGCTAATACATTTGTGTAAGGTTTCCTTGTAGCTAGTAAGTTCTCATCGGTTTATATATATTGCTATCAAAGGAGACCAAGAGGTGTGTTAAACTATAGTCCCTTGCTGATCTAACACAGACATGGAGACTTTCCCGGTTGATAATAACTATTGAAAGCTACCTGAGGGCCCTGGTTGTAGGAGATACTGTAGATTCAGATAATATCATGGGCTCAAAATTTCGTGGTTTTTGTGCCAAACGCATATCGTGGGGTATTTGAATTCGCGGAATGATAATTCAAATCTTAGCAATTTATTAATATCTACATTTACGCAAGGAGGACAAGAACATGCATATACACAGGTAAAAGACCGGAGGCTGGACTGAGATGCTTATCACACGGTGCGCCTGAGTCCCTATTAACATAATAAATATGATTTGTCAAGGTATATTTTATGATAACAAAGAATTCTGTGACTCGATTTCATATCTGTGGGCGTGAATACGTCCCCCTCTTCTGAAGAAAACTAACAGCCAAAAGCTGATTTCTGAGTTTGACAAATCAGGTCCATCATATTTATAGGGATTCAACTTTAAGCATTTCAGGAAAGGAAAGATTACACAGATTGACTGTAACATATTTCTGTATATATATATATATATATATATATATATATATATATATATATGTGTGCACATTTGTGATGAGACATATTTTAAAAATGTATTGAGAGTCCTGGTCCCTCTAACATTCAAGACATTTTTTTTACAAAACAGGTCTGCAAACGCTGCTTGTCCGAGCCTCCATACCCGATTGAACCCATATAAATAATGGCTCAGGAATGACAACATATATTCCCTTTATTTTTGTTATTAAAATAATAATAATAATTATTATTTTTAATTAGGTTTATTTAATTTTATTAGTATTAGTAAAAGTATTATTTATTCAAGAAAATTGTATAATCTTTAATTCTTTTAATTACTTTTCAGCTCCAATCATAATTGGACCGGGAGGTTTGAATGAACTGATACCGCCAAATGGACACCAGAACTGTAAAATTAAACTGCCGGTCAACGGAGCAACAGTGAAGGTATGTGCACTGAAGAAGCTTCCTCAAAGAAGAAATGTACACATATAGAAAGTACTCATAGACTACATGTATACATCAGCCAAGGTCCTTATTAAACATTATGCATGAAAAATTGCTTTTTGTCAGTTAACGAAATATAGGAGCCGATAGACGCATTTCTTATATAATTACATAGGAAAAGGAATTAGGAATTTTAAAATATTCTAAAATTCCAGGAACAAAACTTTTTCTCATGCAGTTTTCAAGCCCATGTATCGGTAAAAAAATACTTATTTTCATATTTCAAGTCAGTCCAAACATAACAAAAAGGGACAATGTGGATAAAATTTGCTTATTTTTATCAACTTTATATTTTTTTACCAACTGGTCAACGCGAATAGTAAAAACATTCTAATTATATCCTAGATTTATCATCTGCATATGTTATTAAACGTTAGTCATAGCCTTGTGGAATATACCCCAAAGTCTATACTTTTAAGGAAGTAATACAAGTATTACAGATTGTCTATGTCTCTTTAAGCATATATTCCATAGAAAACTTACAGTCTTCATAGGTTTAAGATGAGCCATTACACTTTCACAAAGTTATCAATATTACATTTGATATAAGAGGATTAAAACCCAATGCAAGCAATTGGATAAATCTTTCTCTCCAAAATAATGAGGAACTCTGTCCCGCTTGATTTGTTTAATCGTATAAAAGACATAATATGGCAAATTAAAGTGCTGATGTTTTAAATGCGACATGATGTAGTTTAGGCTCTTATTTAGTGATGAAAAGAAATCTTTGGAATAAAGATTTGAGCTTGAGCGGTATAGATGTTGCTGACAGGAAAAAAAAAGGTTAACCATAAAGAACAATAATCAGAAAGAGATCCTGTTTCAAAGTGCGTCATTTCCTTTCAGTTGATTGCATCGTCAGGGTCGGCCACGTTTTACGAAGCTAGCTCCAGGTACCCAAATGCTGCGTTCTACGAACGAAAGATTCAGTCCAGCGGCTTGGGGTCGGCCATCTATATACAGAATAGACAATCTGGGGTTACATACTGCAGCATTAAAGGGGGTGACTCCACGTCAAACAACGTGACCGTCATCGTTGAACCTGGAGGTAACAACATCTTTCTAAAGCTAGGCTGTAGCTCCGTCACCAAGACACCTCGCCAACATTTGTTATATCAGTAAAAATACAATTAAACCTATCAACTGGTTCGTGCTCACTCCGTGGACGCATCGAGCAAAATATCTGCCATTTTGAGATCACGGGTGTTGCAATGCCAGAACCTCTGAGCAACCATACAAAGGTTTAAAGCTAGTTCAATTTCCGTATCAAATTTTCTTGTTTATTCGGCGGGTGAACAATTTTGAAAATAATCCACTATCTATACGTTTTTTAAGCTGTTTTTCGTCCCTTCACGTGCGAGTTAATAATAAATGTAATGACAGGCTTGACAGCTTGGTGCGGCAAATGTTTTTGGGAATGGTGAGAGAGCTTGCCCTAGTAGCCAACGTAACCAACGAATCGCATATAAAAATACATAATTCTTTCTTGTTAATCATATTAGAGGTCTTTAGGCCTAAAACATTACTCAAAACATTGATGTTGTTCGATATTTAAATCTTTACACTTTATCAATTACTTCGAGTCCCCCAATTACATACTGTCTTGCTACAGGTCAGTCTATGACAAGGGTCACACGTCGCCGGTGGCGTCCTGATGTGTCTTAACCTAACATCGGTTTAAGATTGAGGTAACACATCGGAGTGACATTACCCGACATTATAAAATGTAGATCGATATGCAAAGTTACAGAGCCAAATTCAAAACAAGCCAAGACAAGAATTCTGAAATATATTTATAATATATTATCCCCTGAATGCAAATCACAAAAAAGATGATAGGGATCAACGAACAAATGCCGGACTTATTATAAAAATCCTTGCTTATTAGTCCTGGGCCAGTTGTCTTTCCTTTGGAATTGCAGGGAAAAGCATTTCAAGGGATCAGTGTTAAACCTACGTAGCTATCTTTTCTCTCTGTATTAAAGGTCAACCAACAAGGTCAAGGTCGTCGCTCTTTATATTCAAATGGCGAAAAAAATAAAGCTGGTACAACATTTTCTTCTTGCAGAGAAATCTTAGAATATCATGTGTAGACCAGAGTTTTGTACGTCCCATTTTGGAATATGCATACACCGTATGTTATCCATAAACCAAGTATTGAAAGTATAGGAATGGTTCAGCATATAACTACCTGATGGCCAGAGTTCGGATGGCGTGGTCTCAAGCAGAGACGAGCAGACGCCCACCTAGCTATGACTCATGAGGAACTGAATATTTGGCATCAATAATACACCATATCTGGTCCCTATGACAGTTATTGCCGCCAGTGCAAACCCACATAAGTACTTGGTTCTATTAACATAGTCTCAGGTGCACCAAAATAATTTCTACCCGAGGAGCACAGTAGAGTAAAATACACTGCCACTTGATGTTGCAAGAGAGCCTGCACTAGAGAGCTTTAAGCACCCAGTGGGACTGGTGGAACATGCCTAGCACACACCTCTTTATCTTTAAAAAAGAACAGTTATAACATTTCTACAGATTTTTCTTATTTTGATGTTTGTTCTATTCATGCTATCTTTATCGGAGACTTACCGACATTCTTATTACACATGCCACCTGAGCTTAACGGTCAATGAAATGACCGCGTTTCAGTATTTGGAGAAAGAAAGAAAGACATCTAGATGACTTTGGGAAGTGATAGCAGATCGGGAAAGAACGGGACATTTTTGAACATATGCGAAAAAAAAAATCTAGAATCAGGTTACATTGGTACACAGAGGGTAACCCATCGTAGTGACATCGGAATACATCATGGTGACATTGAAATACATCGTGGTGACGATGGGAGATCTGTGATCTAGCCTGGGACATCTTTAAAACTATCCCGATGTCTCCCCGATCATTCTCTTCCCAGTGTCACCCGTTGTCACTCCGATATTCCCAGTGTTAGTCGGATGTAACCCCGATGTTGACCAGGTGTTGAGTCAATGTTAAACTGGACACATGAGACTACCCTGAAGATGAGTGAGCCCTGTTTAAATCAGATGCTTCCCTAGCTGTCTACAAATTAGAAAGCACCGACAGTCATTTTGATACAATATAATGGCTAGATATACTCATTTTGTTCAACAGAATGACCTTTCATTTTCTCAGATAAAGACAGGTGTAGGTCAAGGCCGTGTCACAACGGAGGTCAGTGTGTGGGAGGGTGATCGCGGTTACAGATGTATCTGTCGAAGCGGTTACCAAGGCAACAACTGTCAGCTAGGTAAGTCGATCTTGGTCTAAACATATATATGGATCTCATAAATCTATTTATTTCAGTCAACTTGTTTGTAAACGAACTATGTGTACAGGTATATACGTATCCCTGTTTAGACACATGTCAGAAATTTGATGTATAACAAGGAAATGATATGACTTCTACACTCAATGGTTTAGAATTGATTATAATATAATATTTTAGTAAAATAATTATTGCTAGTAAGTACAAATTATTTAAATTAATAAAAACTTGGAATAATATTCTGAGTAATATACTTAATGAAACGTTTGGAGAAGAAATAAATGAGACCTTGAAAAAAATACAGGGGTATGTGCATACTATTAACCGAAGATATAACAAATGCATAATTAACGCCACTTCCAGGCACCGATCCCTTGAAAAGAAATGAAAGCATGTTCACCAACCTTTCCTGTAGAACTTCGGTGATTTCTGGCTAACTCTGAGTACATATTTTACCCCTTTCACACACAAAACGTTTTCAAAACAATCGGTTTGAATCCGTGTTTTGCGTTCATAGGGGCATCTGGCACCAATGCATAAGTTGTACATTTACCGGCTTCTGGCTCAGGGGTAGAGCGCAGGACTCAAAGCCGGGAGGTCGTGAGTTCGAATCTCAGCCGAGGCGGTGAGATATTTCACTGTCGGCCCCCACCCAGGGTGCGCCTTTCGGGGGATATAAAATGAGTGGAAGAGTGTGATATTGCCCTGTTATGTAGTCCGAAACCAGAATGGAATTCTGCAGATGTACATGTATGTAGTTATGTTAGCATTAAAAATGGAGACGGTTACCTCCACCAAAAATATTAATATCATAAAAAAGTGTACATTTCACATGTTGAACAATCAACATGCTGACACAAGGATTCGCGCTTCTGGTGTGTCACTTGGTTGTTGCTTAAAAAATAGAAATAAACCGTTCTAGAGCGTTCACACGGCACTTTAGCAAAGAGATTAAAACAGTTATCTGGCAAAACGGCTGGAAGCCACCTCCTGAGCTGTATTCAAATCGTTTTGGCCAAAACGCTTTGGAAACGTTTTTGATTGATGTGCGAACGCTCAGTTCGAATTCAAAATGGTTTGAAACCGGTTTGCATTTACCGTCTGAAAGGGGTATTAATAAGCTGTAGGTGATTCCTAAAGTTCTTATAACGCCTCTGTGGCGGAAGTATTAACTTGTTTATCAACAAGCTTTTAGTAAACATGACGCATGTGTCAATTTTAATAAACAGAAAGACCATGTAACCAAAGATGTACAGATGCTGAATACTAACGAACAAATTAACATGTGGATACAAACAAAAGGAAAGGCATGTGTGCATTGTGATTGGCGTTTCTGGCTTATTGTTATAAAATGTTCAGGGGATTATCTAAAGTAAACAGGCGCCAGAATAGGTGCCTTAAATAATGCAAATTTTCATTTGTAAAAGTATCATTTTAAATAGATTAATCCTATGCACCATGTTACTAACTGAAGTGCTGTTTTGTATCATTGTTGGATTTGATGTGGCCGTATCCTCCTATCTTTTTCCAGGACCCAAACGATGTAGGTCAAATCCTTGTAGTAACGGCTGTACCTGTAACGAAGATGCTACCACTGGGTACACGTGCACCTGTCCCCCTGGCATAGGTGGGGGTTTATCATTATATAACACTAATATATTATAGATTGATTCATAAGGCAAACAGTAAAAATGAAAATAGTGCGTAAAAGTGTGTTTTCAGCCACGCGGCACGATAATTTTGACTTTGTCATCAAAAATGGATAAAAATTTAATTTTAAGTTGAAAATTAACGAATTTGAGTTGAGCCGATCTCACATATCTTTCATGAAAATAATTTAAAAAATGTGATACAATTTCGTTTGAATATGATGTGCTTTAACCCGTTTAGTAAAACAATTTTGTTATTTTCATGTTCGCCCCTGATCATATTAAGATATCATCGAACATTTATAATAAGGTTTAAAACATGCGCCTTAAGGCACTAATAAGTGTAAAAAATGCTTGAGAAACCAACCTTTTTTATGGCCCAACATGAATAAATCATGGGTAGAGTTATAAAAGTTGATGTTGCATTCTTATATAAAAGTAATATTCCAATAGATCTGTTCCACCACACCAGTGACGCCTGTTGGTTATGGCTGACACTAAGTGATCGAGTCCGGTATATCGACATATAATTATGGCATTTGTTATATCTCAATTAATAAACTAAAACATGTTATCTTTAAGTTCCTGGCACATAACAAACTTCATTGAACAAACATGCTAACCTTTATAACACGGGATGTTATATGTTGATACGTAGTACAGCTGTACCGATGCATTCATTTGCCATGTTTAGCGGAAATCTTATATTAATGATTCATATATGCATGTTATCTTATTACAGGGGGTACCGTGCATCGTTACACCTGCAAAAGAAACAGTAACCCGTGTACCCGGGAAAACATAAGGAACCACCGGCTATATCACGCTCACAGGAACCCAAGAAAGTTCATCCAGTGCAGTCTGCGGGGCGGTGCAAAGTGCACAGATGTCATGCAGGCTTGCTGTGGAACACGTCTGCCAATACCTGTGCCAAGCCATGTGGTGCACGTAACCAGAGGAAATAAAGTGCTCCTCCTGCGTGAGCCGCCAGCTCTTTGTTAAAACACATCAGTTTGTTTCAATAGTCTTAACTCTCTAAAAACTGTCACTAAAATTCGTACGTTACCCCTCGTACACGTGCTTATGTACAACTTATATACAATGTATATGTATACACAGTCAGAAATTAATCACCATCCCAAATCAACATCTGCATCCGGATCATATCGAAATTTTAACCAATCAAGAATGCTCACATAAAACTTTAATTAAATACATTTTGACTTTTGGAATGAGCTTTGTAAGAACTCAGGCAAACAGGCCGACACACAGAAGTACGGTCAGATTTAACGATTACATAACCTCCCAGAAATTTTTCCGGGAGATATTTATGCTGGTTAAGGTCAGCAAACTTTTTTTCCGGCACAAGAGAATAACATTTTCCGCACAAAATTTTGCCTCTGTAGTGACATCAACCACAGAACACAAACCCCTTTCCCCGAGGCAAGACATTATATCTCCATAGTTGCTAAGTATTTTTGATACTGTCAGCACCGAATTTTAAGGAGTATAAAAGCAACAGCATTGTTAGATTAAAGCCGAAGTTATAGATACAGTCCATTACGTCACACGTATCAATCACAACAGGGGCTCTTTTCAGGCAGAAAATGTTGTTATTAGCCTACTTGTACATTTTGGTATTAATGCTGATCCATATTTAAATTAGTTCTTCGGTGAAATGTATTTGGGTTTCTGTCATGTGCTTTACAAATAATTTTGTTCTTTATGTCAAAACTAATAAAACTACGAGAGCTTGCTTCCTGTTTTGTTGCTCTTTAAACGGAAATTATGTGCATGTGTGTGTGATAGATGTCACTGAGCATGGAGTGGTTAAGTTTCAACAGGTCCGAGTTTTAGTTCAGAAAGGTTTCTTTCTCTCAGACCTGTTTTTCAGCCTTAAGTTGTGAGCTCTTACTGTTAATTCTTTTCTCCTTGGATTTGCTTTCTGTAAATGTTAATTTAGAAAATTTCATGATGGTGCCCAAGAGTCTAAGCGGAATGCGTAAGGAGGAGAAATCCAAATTGGACGCCGTCCTCCAAATTAAAACTTTAGGTTCAGTGGCTTGGATTAGTCCATGCGCCAGAAAGTGAAAACCGCCCCCTAGGGAATTTTCGCGGCCCCCCTAGTTTTCCTCTTTGATTCAAACACCCTAAAAATAAACTTTTTTACAAACCGACTACTGCGTTTTTTAATTTTGTTTCTGGAGCGACTCTCCATTGGTTTATGGACCATAACTTTCTTGGGCTTCTTTAGTACCCCCTACCCTTTTCATTTCTGAAAATTGACATTTTACAGATATTATTTGTACCAAACTAATATTTTTAGGATTAAGGCACATCATTGGATCTGAACTTATAAAAAACATCTTTCGCACAAATTCATATGCATATTTAACATAAGTTTTCTATATTATGCAAAATAAGATACAATAAACAATCAAGGACAAGTAAGTCAAATATTTTCAGAAACACTGACTCCACAGTGTGTTTTGGTTCACAGCTTTTGCAAATCTCAACATATCTTCAAGATCTTGGTATTATTGAATTTGAAGGAACTTTTCAATGAAAATAGATATGATCATATATATGAGAACAACTAGAAGTTTTGTGCATATATGTTATCACAAACCCTTAAAATATTCCCTTAAAATATAGTGAACCATGCTGGGCCATGGGCCGGAAAAGCCTATATCCACCTCAGGGAATTTTCATGAACCATTTCTCACCGTTTCAAGGTGTCCTTTACTCAATTAAAGATTTTTCCAAACATATAAATGGGGCAAACACCCTGTTAAGCCCCTTTTTGCAAATCAAATACTCAGTTTTAAAACTTTATCTGGAGTGACTTTGCACCAGTATATGAACAATACTAGTATAACCTTATTGCTATTATTGTGTATCAGCAATGCATAATTTTGACAGAAATAGAATTGGAAGAACAAAAGCAATATTGTAATAACTGTTTTGCTGAGAGGAATTGATACATATTTATTCTGAGGCAATTTTGTGCCCTCTACTCTAAGATTTTTTCCCTATAAAATAACACTTGCACACATACTCTTTATACGAAAGGCATATTTGTGGGATATGTCTTATTATTTAGTTTTAGTAATTTTTCAATACTTCTTTTAGCCCAAATAACACAGATGCATATGGATTAGTATTTTAAAATATGCAAAATAACACAATATATTAAAAAAATACATTTTGAGCCACTTTGATTTCGATGTGTATTTTGTATTACATCTGGAAATCTCTTATTAGAGCAAGACATTGGTGAGACTGAATCTGCAGGAACCATCTATTGTTGTACTTTATTTATAAACTATATCATCCTAAAAATGCAAAAAGATAATAAAAAGTAAGTGTTTAGATGCTACTCCATGCCCTCAAGTATGAATTAATAGGTGCTATCTCCAACTTCCTTGAACTTCACGATGTGAAAGTGTAATTTATATGCAGTACTTCTCAATTAACGTAAAAGTAATTGAGACTAAGGCACACAGGCTCCTAGTGTTTCCATAAATTCTGTGATATAACTGAGTGAAGTCCTTCAGAAAATCAGCTTCATCAACATTATAGTGCATTTTGTTTTTCATAACATCAGATAAAAGGAAATAATAACATACATGGTCTTGTTTCTATTTGTTCCTTTTATTTAACTTATAGAATTTAAAGGTAATGTTTAATATCCACAGATTGAAGATCATGTGACGTTATTCTTACATATGCTTTTATAATGCTTTATAGATTAAGCACTGTTTATTGTGCATTGCTCTGTATTGTTACCTGTTTTAAGTTTTGAATCTTATAGTGTATTCACACTTGAAATGATCTTGTCTCTCAAGACTTTTGGATCTTTATTTTTAAATGTCCAAATTCATATGCTCCAAAATGCCATCGTATCAACACCAAATCCTGGCATATTTCATTTGACATCCTAAACATGGTATATCCTAGACTCGGATATACATATCTACAGAGCCATCAGTGCATTCAGGGCATCCATTTCTTATTTTCATCAGATGATACGGTATAAACACTATACTACACCATATTTCATTTTATTTTTGTGTTAATGCGACCTGATGAGGCACTGTCGGCATAGTCCTTCTCACTGGATTAGCTTTCAGAAATCGCAGGGAAATAACTAACTGAAAGCCAGTGGAAACCTACACTTCTAACCCGCGCCAGGTGAAAGGCTTATCAATTTAGGGACATATATCTAAATTATAGCTTTAATTTGTGATGTTGTTGAAATCCCTCAAATATTTATATCTCTATTTCAGTAAATCAGACTTTTCCCGCTACTTTGCAGAACGGAATCTATGAATTTACCTTTGGTGGGTGTAGGCTCATACAGAAAGCCTGATTCAAGTGGACTATAGCACAGTAATGGTCAAAAATTGCCCATGTTTAATGATCAAGTGATGTTATTTATTCTGGCTCATAGTAAACTAAAGAACAATAATTCATAGATGATTATTCACTCAGTCATCCCATGATACCCCTAATCATAACTTCTACCTTTATTTAACTATGATTACTTGACAAAAGGAATGACACATAAGCTAAGATTCTTCAGGAAAGTTTGAACTGATAATATCCAAAAATCATGTATTTTAATAATTCAGGCCAATGAAACAAAATACACCATACTGTTGGTAATGCTGAATTGTTTCTGATAAATTATTGATGACTTCACTCAGTTGTTTTATTAGACTATGATATTAGAAGAATTAGCAGGAACTTATATATTAGTCTCAATGGCTATGTTTGTTTATGGTGTATTACAGCTTAGATCACTTTTCCAAGTTGTGTGGTTCCAGAACGTTCAGGGTTCAAACCATGTTATTGACATTTAAGGTGTAGAGAGAAGTACCCATATGCTAATCTTTTTTATCTTCTGTATTTTAGAGATCATATATGTCAGAAATTAATTACCATAGTTCCTACCAATCCAGTAAAATACAAGGATCTTCCTGTCATACGAGAGCTGCGTGTGGGAAACAAAATACACTGTGTAAACAACACGACTACAAATTGTTGTCTGATTTTATTATATGGTATTATTTCGCATAATCAGGGAAACTAAAACTTTTGTGAAAAGTCCACATGTATTTGGGGTATATTTGCTAAATGAAGTATTAAAATAGTTATTTAAACTCAAAATAGATCAATCTTATGGCCCCTTCCGTCTCCAATCCTTGCTTCGCCCCTGAAATGCCATACAAATTTGTCGATATACCGGACCCGATCACTTATTGACAGTCGTGACCAATAGGTGTCGCTGGTTTGGTGCAAATGATCTATTGGAATACTACTTTTTAATAAGTATGCTACATCATCTTTTAAAACTCGACCCATGATTTATTCATGTTAGGACATAAAAAAGGTTTGTTTTATCAGGCACGTTTAACAAATGCCAGTGCTGGAGGGCGCATATTTTAAACCTGTTATAATAAATGTTCAATAATATCTTCATACGATCATGGGCAAAAATGAAAATAACAGAATCGTTTAAAAATAAAAAAGCACATACTATTAAAACGAAGTTTTATTATTTTATTTTCTTGAAAGTAATGGACGACTGGAGCTTTAATGTGGTAAATTTCTATTAAAAACCAAAGTAAGCAACTTTAATGTGGGAGTCAAAACCTTATATAAACTAGAATACGGGTAGTCTACAAGCGACTACGTGTATCCGCCAAAATCAGAGTAGGACGGGTGAAGTGAGGCATGGATTTGAGTGGCAAGGGGAAATAGATTTACATGTGTTACATATTAGAATGGAGGTGGCGCCATCTGTTATTTGAAGGAGAAACTATCCAAGATGTATACACATGCAAAATTTCAGGTTGAAAAGTCAAACCACTGCAGAGATATGAGTGATTTTATCCCACAGCAGACAAACAGATGGACGCTGTGCAAAAATGGCCATTTTTGTGTATGTTATAAAGCTATCCAAGGGCTACATTTGTGTAGTTTTTTTTCCTGATTGGTCAAACGAGTCCGGAGATATAAGCATTAATGTCTGCAGGGTGAAGGTTAATGAAGCTGGCGCCACCTGTCATAAAATCAAGAAAGCTATCCAGGATGTATACATATGCCGAATTACAGGTAATTTGGTCAAACCACTGCAGAGATACGAGTGATTTTAACCCAAGGCAGACAAACAGATGGACGCTGTGCAAAAAATGGCTGCAGGTGGCTCCACCATTTTTGTGTATGTTATAAAGTTATCCAAGGGCTACATTTGTGTAATTTTCTTTTCCTGATTGGTAAAACGGTACCAGAGATATGAGCTCGGATGTCTGCAGCGTGAAGGTGATTGAAGGTGGCGCCACCTGTCATAAAAATAAAGCTATCTTGGATGTATACGCATGCCGAATTTCAGGTGAATTAGTCAAACCACTGCAGAGATATGAGTGATTTTTACCCAAGGCAGATGAACAGATGGACGCTGTGCAAAAATGGCTGCAGCTGGCGCCACCATTTTTGTGTATGTTATAAAGCTATCCAAGGGCTACATTTGTGTAGTTTTTTTTCCTGATTGGTCAAACGAGTCCGGAGATATAAGCATTAATGTCTGCAGGGTGAAGGTTAATGAAGCTGGCGCCACCTGTCATAAAATCAAGAAAGCTATCCAGGATGTATACATATGCCGAATAACAGGTAATTTGGTCAAACCACTGCAGAGATACGAGTGATTTTAACCCAAGGCAGACAAACAGATGGACGCTGTGCAAAAAATGGCTGCAGGTGGCTCCACCATTTTTGTGTATGTTATAAAGTTATCCAAGGGCTACATTTGTGTAATTTTCTTTTCCTGATTGGTAAAACGGTACCAGAGATATGAGCTTGGATGTCTGCAGCGTGAAGGTGATTGAAGGTGGCGCCACCTGTCATAAAAATAAAGCTATCTTGGATGTATACGCATGCCGAATTTCAGGTGAATTAGTCAAACCACTGCAGAGATATGAGTGATTTTTACCCAAGGCAGATGAACAGATGGACGCTGTGCAAAAATGGCTGCAGCTGGCGCCACCATTTTTGTGTATGTTATAAAGCTATCCAAGGGCTACATTTGTGTAGATTTTTTCCTGATTGGTCAAACGAGTCCGGAGATATAAGCATTAATATTAGGGTGAAGGTTAATGAAGCTGGCGCCACCTGTCATAAAATCAAGAAAGCTATCCAGGATGTATACATATGTTGAATTACAGGTAATTTGGTCAAACCACTGCAGAGATACGAGTGATTTTAACCCAAGGCAGACAAACAGATGGACGCTGTGCAAAAAATGGCTGCAGGTGGCTCCACCATTTTTGTGTATTTTATAAAGTTATCCAAGGGCTACATTTGTGTAATTTTCTTTTCCTGATTGGTAAAACGGTACCAGAGATATGAGCTTGGATGTCTGCAGCGTGAAGGTGAATGTAGGTGGCGCCACCTGTCATAAAATCAAGAAAGCTATCTTGGATGTATACGCATGCCGAATTTCAGGTGAATTAGTCAAACCACTGCAGAGATATGAGTGATTTTTACCCAAGGCAGATGAACAGATGGACACTGTGCAAACATGGTTGCAGGTGGCGCCACCATTTTTCTGGGTATGTTATAAAGCTATCCAAGGGCTACATTTGTACAATTTAGTGAATTAGTGAATTAGTCAAACCACTGCAGAGATATGAGTGATTTTTACCCAAGGCAGATGAACAGATGGACACTGTGCAAACATGGTTGCAGGTGGCGCCACCATTTTTCTGGGTATGTTATAAAGCTATCCAAGGGCTACATTTGTACAATTTTTTTTCCTGATAAAATCTGATATAAAATTAATAATAAGTTTATATTATAACCTATTATGACGTCTGCAGACGATAATCCTTTGAACCTTTTTTTTTATTATGAAATAAGCCGGAAAACGCTGATCACACTGCTCACAGGTTGTTGATTTTGTTTATATACATGTTAATAACATGATGCCCATCAGAATAATCCAAACACATTCAACAGGGACATCTATCAGCGGTCAGATAAACCACAAATTTTGTAAAGGGCATTTTCAATTACCGAACTTTAAACTTATGCAACAAACCATCTTTGGTTACATTTTTTTTCTATTTATCAACTCTGACACATGCATGTGTCATGTGATAATGTGATAACCAAGTTCATACATTAGAGGTGTTATAAGAACTTTATTGAACAGGAATCACCTACAGTTCATGTACATTCTTCAAAGAAATCACAAAAAAATTACTGGCAAAGTTGGTAAACAGCTGGTTTTAACACATGCTATTAGGAGGAGAGGAGGGGAATTGATATAGGGCAATGCCCTGTTTTTACATCCCAATAGCTTCGATATGCAATAAAAATATTGTTTAAACCAAAAGAAATGTCGATAAGATTTTGTGATAAACATTTTGCATGAACAGAATAATAATCAAAATAAGAAAATTTAGAGAAATTTGGTTTAAAATTGTTTTTATTTTTTTATTGAAGAGGTGTGTGCTATATAGGCATATTGGATCAGTCCCTCTAGGTGCTAAAAGTTCTGTAGCGTTGGGGCTGTGGCAGTGAATTAAATCTACTGTAATATGCTCCTCGATAAGATGGAATTTTGTTGCAACTGAGTCTTTGTTGTTGGAACCAAGTATATTTATGTGGGTTTCCATGGGCTACAAACCCTGACATAATGATTAGAACTGTGTAGTGTCCAAGCCTACCATTCCATTCCTCATCTTATATTTCATAGTTAGGCGGGCGTCTGCTCGTCTCTGCTTACGTTACGCCATCCAGACTTTTGATGAAATGCCAATCGGGAAGCTCGACCATGAACCATTCCTATTCTATTAATATTTAGTTTATGCATTACATATGGTGAATGCATATTCCAACCTGATTGGTATAAAATCCTTGTATGCTTTTGTCTTGATATCTCTGCAAGAAGGAAAGTGTTCCACCTGCTTTATTTTTTATAAGAGCCACGACCTTGAACTTTTTTGTTGACATTGAATACACAGATAAGATGGCAAGATACGTTTTTACATTTGTTCCTTTATAGGCTTTTCCTAGAAATTCCCAGGATAATAACAACTGAAACTGGACTAATATGTCCATAACTTATTGATTGATCCCTAATTCCTTATGTAAATTGCCTTTAGATTCAGGTAAACACCGGGACACAAAGGGTGACAGCGCGACACATCGGGATGACATCGGAATACATCGGGTAGACGATGGAGATGTGTGAGCCAGACTTTAAAGACATCTTAAAATTGTCCAGATGTCTCCCCGATCCTTCACTTCCCAGTGTCACACGTTGTCACTCCGATGTTCCAAGTGTTACTCGGATGTAACCTCGATGCTAACCTGGTGATGAGACAATGTCACAACTGAACACGTGAAACTATCGCGACGATGAATGAGCCCTGTTTAAATCAGATGCTTCCCTGGCTGTCTACAAATTTGAAAGCACCGAGAGTCATTTTAATACGATATAATGGCTAGATATACTCATGTTGTTCAACAGATTGACCTTTCATTTTCTCAGATAAGGAATGCTGTAGGCCAAGGCCGTGTCAGAATGGAGGTCAGTGTGTGGACGATGGTAACCGTGGTTACACATGTGTCTGTAAAAACGGTTACCAAGGCAAAAACTGTCAGGGAGGTTAGTCAATCTTGGTGTGAAATATATATGAATCTTATCAATTTATATATCAGTCAACTTATGGTAAAAAAAACTATGTTTACAGGTATATACTTATCCCCATTTATACACCTGTCACACATTTGATGTATAACAAGGAAATGATATGACTAGTACACTCAACGGTTTAGAATTATAGTACAGTGTATTTTAATGATTATAATATAATAATTTCGTAGAATAATCGTTGTAAGTAATGGCAAACTATTAACCGAATATACAATAAAACTAGTTTCCACCATTTACGCCAGGTGGTACTTATAGCTTAAATAGATTTTAGTGAATGACTATTGAGTCCTTGGTAAAAACGCTTATAAGCTCCAAGCATAGACCTCTTGAAAAAATTAATAGTATGTTCATCTACGTTTCCTGTAGAACTTTGGTGATTTCTGGCTAACTCTGAGTGCATATTAAACCCCTTTCACACACTAAACGTTTTCAAAACAATTTTGGTAAAGCGGTTTGACATACGGGCATCTGGCACCAATGCATGAGTGTACAAACAACATTGTAACACAAGGATTCGCGCTTGCGCTGTCACCCAGTTGATGCCTAAAACTAGGTCCAAACCGTTCTAGAGAGTTTACACGACACTTTAGCAAAGCGGATAAAATGATTCACATTCAAAACGGTTTGAAAAAAAATCCTCTGTTGGATTCAAACCGGTTTATCCAAAACAGTTTGAAAACGCTTTGGATTGTTGTGCGTATGCTCAGTTCGCATTCAAAATTCAAAAAGTTTGAAACCGGTTTGCATTTGCCGTGTGGAAGGGGTATTAATAAGCTGTAGGCAATTCCTGTTCAATAAAGTTCTTATGCGCCTCTGTGGCGGAAGAATTAGTTTGTTTATCAACAAGCTGTTGGTTAACATGACGCATGCGTAAATGTTACTTAACAAAAAGACCATGTAACCAAAGATATAAGGATGTTGAAATTTCTTAAGTTTAATACTAACGAATTAACATATTAACATATGGTGAAAGGCGTTCTCTGGCTTATTTTTATATAAGGTTCAGGGGATTACCTTTGGTTAACAGACGCCTGAACAGGTACCTGTATAAAATTGTCATTCATAAAAGTACCATTGTAAATAGATTGAGTTACTAAGTGAAGCACAGTTTTTGTATCCTTGTTGTGTTTGATGTGGCCGTTTCCTCTTATCCATTTTTTCAGAAGCCAAACTTTGTAGTACAAATATTTGTAGTTACAGATTTACCTGAAATGAAGATGCCACCACCGGATACACCTGTACCTGTCCCTCTGGCATAGGTAGGCGTTTATGATTATTTAAAATGAATAATTTATATATGGATTTTGACTCCCGCATCAAAAGTTGCTGATTTTGATTTTCAGAAAAAAATTACCGCATTTTACCGCCAGTCCCGCTTTACTTTCAAGAAAATAAAATAAAATTTGGTAAAATTGATAATATTTATGTTTTAATATCGTGCTTTTACTTGTTAAGTAAAACGATTCTGTTATTTTCATGTTTGCCCCAATCATATGAATATTTTATCGAAAATATATTATTAGAAGGTTAAAAACATTTGCCCTCCCGCACTGGTTTGTGTAAAAAGTACCTTAGAAACTTGTCCATACATGGACATGTATGTCCTATGATACTGTAAGGTCCGTCCAGGAGGAGTATCATAGGACACACAGGTCCATGTATGGACTACTTAGACACCAGTCTTTGTTATGGCCCAACATGAATTAATCATCAGTCGAGTTATAAGAGATAATGTAGCATACTTATTTTTTAAAAGTAACATTCTAATAGGTCCATTCCACCATATAAGCGACACCAGTTGGTAAAGAATGACACAAATTGATCGGATCCTTTATATTGACAAATAATATGGTATTTTTACATCTCCGTTTATAAAATACAACACGTTATCTTGAAGTTCCTAGCATATAACAAGTTTCATTTAACAAACATGTTAACTTTTATAACACATAATGTTATATGTTGATACGTATATCACAGCTGTACGCATAAATTCATTTACCCTATTTAGCGGCAATCTTATATTAATGGTTTGTATATGCATGTTATCTTATTACAAGGGGACCATGCATCGTTACAACTGTAGGAGAAACAGCAACACGTGGGCCCGGGAGAACATTCAGACATTCAGTATCACGCTCACAGGAATCCAAAAAAGTTCATCCCGTGCAGTCTGTGGGTGGTGGTGTGAAGTGTACACATGTCCTAGGGGTTTGCTATGGAACAGGGCAGCCAAAACCTGTTCCAGGCCATGCGATGCACGTAACTAGAGAAAATAAACTGCTCCTCAACGCATGCGTGAGCCGCCTGCAATATTTAAAAACACACAACACTTTGTTGTAATAGTCTAAACTATTTGTCAAATTGTCAATAAAATTCGTACGTTACCCATCGTACACGGGTTTATGTACAATTTATGTTCAATGTATATGTATACACAGGCAGAAATTAATCACCATCCCAAATCCAACGCTCGGCCTTCTTCGCTGGCGACCCGGGTTCGATCTCAGTTGCTCCCATGAGAGTGGGTTGTAGTGGCCCGTCCAAAGTCGGTGTTTCTCTCCGGGTTCTCCGGCTTTCTCCATCCCTCTCACTGCGATCTTCTACTCTATCATTATATTCTATTTTCGCCTTAAATATCTAACTGTATACCGACTGAATCTGTCAAACTTCCCCGTTGCTGAGGGAGCTAGTGCGGGCCGGATTTTCCGGAGACCTGTGACTGGCTCGAGCGCCGACTTCACTTTCAGTCAGTCAGTCCAAAACATCTGCATCCGGGTCATATCCAAAGTTAAGCTATCAAGAGCCGTCGTTCATACAATTTTTCCTTAAATACACTTCGACTTTTGAATGAGCTTTGTGAATTACACAGGAAAAAAGGCCGATAGACGGAAGAACGGACAGATATAATAATTACATAACCTCCCAGAAAATTTCTCATATATGCGGGTTAAGGTCAAGCAAACTTTTTTTCGGGCAGAGAAAAAAAAAAGATTCCGAAAAAATAATCACGAGTTGTGTGAATCGTTTAGGAGCTGTGAGATTTACTAAGTTGGCACTCTAAACTCTAGTGACATCAGCCCCATCTAGATCTCCATTGTTGCATATTATTTTTTTTTAACTGCCTACACCAACGTATAAGGAAAGAACGATTTAAGCCGAAGTTAATATAAAGTCCATTTCGTAACACTCACACCGGCCAATCACAACAGGGACCAATCTCTCTTTTTAGTGCAATATGCAATATTTGACGATCAGATCTTCTCAGGCAGAAAATGGTGGTATTTCTTGTATACTTTGATATTATTGCTGATCAATGTTTATATTAGTTTATCGGAGAAATTTATTGGGGTTTCTGTCATATGCTATATAATAATTTTGTTTATTATTTCAAAACTAATAAAACCATATGAGCATGCTTCTTGTATTGTTTGGTTTCTGTTTAGCCGGAAATTTAAGCGCGTGTGTGTGATAGATGTCACAGTGAGATAAAAGCAGTGGTTCAGCTGTTAAAGGTCCGAATTTTACTCAGGAAGATTACTGTCTCTCAAACCTGTCCTACTGCCTAGAGCCTAGGTTTTAAGCTCTTGAAGTTCTTATCTCTATGGATCTGCCTTCTCTAAATGATAATTTGGAAATTTAATGATTTTGCCCAAAGTCTGGGTGGTAAGGGAGAGAACGAGAAATCCATAGTGGACAACGTCCTCCAAGTTGAAAACTATAGAATTAGTGGTTTGGCATGAAGTGCTGTTCAGAATTGTAATTCTTGGGTTGCATTGGATTCATATTTTCCTATTTAATGTTCTTTTTATTTGTCCTATTTTGACAATAAGATGCCCGCCGATTTTGAGCTCAGATGGGCTATTTCTTTTTAATTTTTATCATAAAGTTTTAATAGTAAGCTCTACTGCAGTTCTGCTCCGTCGAATTACTTTCGGAAAAAATAATTTTACTCTCTTCTAAATATCTAATAGAATATATATTTCTAAATTAATTTGCTTCTAGGCAGGGTCAGTTTTTAACCTCGGAGGAAGTCTAAACTAAATCAGATTCCTACTTTCAACTACTTTTAACTTTAATTTTATATGTGTATCTATAGCACAATCGGTATTATAGATAGAGCATTTAAATCCAATATTCATTTCAAGTATTGGAAATGTACTGTCAATCTCAGATAGAGACACAGAGAGTACTATGGTGGTGTTATGTACTCTGTGCCATGCACAGTATTGACAGAGCGTTATCAATATCTGAATTGCAGAACAGTAGATATTACAGTTCAGATATGCTACAGCCAAGTGGTGAATATGTAGCGGGTTGTGTTTTAGACAGACTATTTCTATGTCAGGTTTAAGGCTGGATCCCAGGTATTATATTTTATATTATATTTATGTAGTTTGGATAAAAGATTTTATTCCTTTTTTTTCATTTTAAGGTATTGAAAGTCTATTGAAAAAAAAACTGTCAATTTTGGGCACAGACACATATAACAAAAATGGTGGCGTTATGTACTTTGTGCACACCTGAATGTCATGTTCAAGGTTTACAGAACGTTATCGGAAGCTGAACTGTAGGACATTGGATTTGCAGTCCACAGTAGATATATATCATATACATTATCTGCCCGTAATGAACAAGTCGTTCCACTCGATAGATTCTTCTTCTCAAACTCTTAAAGTTATTTTTGCGAACATATTAAATATCCAAACATTAACGGATGTTAACTGTATGGCGCGATAGCAATATTTAAAACCTCGTTAAACACTGAAACACTGAAAAAGTTAAAATAAAAGCCAACCAAAGGATATGTCGGATTCTGATTTAGATGGATTATATTCCTGCTAGGTTTATGCATGGCTTGATAAAAAATATTCAGTCTTTCGCATATACTAGCCCACAGATATTTTTTTCATATGATTAAACGGTATTTATGACACTAACACAAAACATCCACATATGCTTAATCTCAGAGATTAGCTTTCAACTGCGTCGTTGGGTCTATGGATATAACTTTATTTATTGTAATTGTACAAATAGTTATAATAACTTAATATAATAGCCACGCCAGAGATGTAATCCAGATTCGCCAACGGAGAGAGCCGAGCGTTTTAAATACCACTCGACTGCCCCTCTCATATATAACAAATGATTAATATTGTGTCTTTAGCACGTCACAAAAACAGAATTTATCAATTGAATCCTAAAGTCTGTTTTCCTGTTGAAATGGTGGTTCATTTTTCTTCCTGTTTCAGAAAGATAAGTGACAAAAAAAAAGGATTTTGTAAACCAACTTAGGGAAAGCAATAACATTGAAATCCAAATGTTTCATATGTATTCAATATTAACATATACAAATGCCTTTAAGGTCAATAGATCTGCCAGGCATGTGGTTAAAAATTCTAATTTACTAATCATGCAGAAATTAGGATGCGGAAATTTTATAATCTCAAAGGTCACAGGGAGCGGGGATATGACACCAAGCAATGTTTAAACATGATAATATACTTATCTTTTCATGAAATGAATAAAATGGGAACAACGACAGCTGTTGCAAGGGGGCATTTTATCTGTTAAGCGTATTGGGCTTTTGAATGGCATATTTGAGAGCAGAATTCATATGTTGTAAACAAGTCTGTGCATTATGGTATACCGTTGCACGCACTAATTCATGAAATATGAATTTAAAGAACCTGTAAAAGTAGTTTCACCTAGGACATGGCTCCTTTGATTAGGGCCCTGCAAAAACTATTTTGCACTCTACATGACAATGTAGTGCCCGAGATATCAAGATTTATGCTATACAAGGTTGGTAAAAAGCTTTGATCTTGACCTTGTTCATGATTACTCTCTGTGACTTTCAGGCAACTCATGATCAGTTACAACTATCTCATTACATTTAAACCCATAGACCGATCTAATATCATTCAGTTTAATGCGATCGTATAAGAATCATAGCATAATCCCTATGTGAAGATTGCAATGGCGGCCATTCTTAGACTTCGTGGGGTCACAGGCTTTAAAGTTTCATATCTGTATGTCTTCCATCCCCTTAAATAAAATTAAAGTAAAAACACAGACTATCTCATCTATTTCCTATGGTAATATGGTCTTGATACCTGAGAAAGTTTATTCGCCATATACTCAGTATTTCCCATCGGTCATGGTGGCCATCTTGGATCTTTCTATTAGAGGGCTCAAAAATGTTACTTTACGTTTTTTATTAATTCCTGTCCTGTTTAAGCTAAATCATTAATTTTTACAATTTTGGCATCATATTCCTACAAAAATACATTTCCGTCTACACTTATATGATTTATTCCTTCTCATAATAAATATTGGGCTTGTGACAGTTGTTGACCGAATAGAAGATGCAAGTGAGAGTATGATTGGATGCAAGCCAGGTTGGAATGGTGAAAAGGATATAAAAATAATTGTAAGCCTCAAACTTCGATATCTATCAACCGCAGCCCTAACTATTTAAAGCCGCAAGATTGATACATAGACAATGGTGCCTCTGTAGTTGATACAGTCGTGACAATGATAAGGTCTCCCATCCAATCCAGGGCACTGCCATGCGAACTGAAAGCGTTATCAGCGAAACTGAAAATAAAATAATCTTATACATGGCAAATGAAATATCTTACCACAGAACAGATTATGCACTGTATATACTTTGTCATTACAGGTTTTCAGTGATGATCTTTGTATTGTCAATTAAATTGTTGAGAAGTAAAAGGAAGAACTATGATTGAAGTCTTTCCCATTGTAATCATTGAACACGTCGCCCAGATACAAGAAAAAAGTTGTGTATGTTGTGCCTGCATGATGCATACAAGTTAGCTATAAAAATAGTCTTCAGAAAACTTTCTTAGGAAAAGTTTTCCAAATTAGCAATGGATAAGAAACTTGCCATGGTGCACCGATAGAGCCCAGTTGGCTTTCAGTAAAGCGAACTTATAATTGCTTTATACCTCGGCAAGACAGAAGATAGTCCCTACTTTACTTTATATAATCTTTGGCTCTTCGGTTATTTGGTTGGGTTGTCGTCTTGTTACTCAAAAGTTTAGAACGGAATTTTATTTTATTATTTAGAGGATTAAGGTTATACCCAAGGAATAGTGCATTACATTTTGGAGAGTTAATCTAGATTACCAATAACATAATTTTAAAGGACTTTTTTGTAAGGTTAGACAATTTGTTGTCAAAGGATCCGTCTATGTTCTATAGAGAAAAGAAGTACAAAGCAAATCCCATGATGTACATTTTGGATGTGTGCACCACCGGAAATATAACAATATATATATATATATATATATATGTGTGTGTGTGTGTTAGAGGATGTAATAATTTTGTAGGAGCACACTTGTCATTCTGTCCAGTCAGAATGTTCATTGGTCACATCACATGATAAACAGTCATCACGTGACAGCAAGATCTCGCTGGGAGGATGTGCTGCGGCGTTGCCCAGCGTTATAAAAGGGACCCTGTCGTATGCCGAGGGAACCCACGGGCGGGGGACAACCAACTGATAAGGTAAAGTGGCACACGGCTTTCAAATCAAATCAAATCAAATCATGAGTAACATAAGGACACATTTTGTATGCACAATCTATGTCTGGTCAGCTACTATACTGTAAACTAATGAACGTTGCGGTTAACTATTTAAACATTTGATTATTGATATTAAAGTATTCATGATATATACAAATATGTTATTTTATTACTCTATTTTCTATGATGTCTTTATATATATATATATATATATATATATATATATATATATATATACTACCACGAGAATAAATAGGAAATTTACAGTAGACTCACAATCCTAAAGTTTGTTTTCGTGTTCAAATGGTGGTTCATTTTTTTCCTGTTTCAGAAAGATAAGTGACAAAAAAAAAGGATTTTTTAAACCAACTTAAGGCAAGCAATAACATTCAAATCCAAATGTTTCATATGTATTAAATATTAACATATACAAATGCGATTAAGGTCGGTAGGTATGCCAGGCATTTGGTTATTTTTTTAATGTACTAATCATGCAGAAATTTGGAGGCGGAAATTTCATAATTTCAAAGGTCACAGGGAGCGGGGATATGACACCAAGCAATGTTTATACATGATAATATACTTATCTTTTCATGTTATGTATAAAAAGGGAACAATGACGACTGTTGCAAGGGGGCATTTTATCTGTTAAGCGTATCGGGCTTTTGAATGGCATATTTCAGAGCAGATTTCATATTATATGTTGTAAACAAGTTTATGCCTAATGGTACCGTTGCACGCACTTATTCATGAAGTATGAATTTAAAGAAGCTGTAAAATTACTTTCACCTGATCAGGGATCATTTGATTAGGCCCCAGCAAAAACTATCTTGCACTACATGTCAATCTATTGCCCGAGATATCTAGATGAACTAATGAACGTTGCGGATAACTATTTAAACATCTGATTATTTATATTTAATTTTTCATGATAAATACAAATATGTTATTTTATGACTCTATTTTCTATGGTGACTATATATATATATATATATATATATATATATATATATATATATATATATATATATATAGTAGACTTTAGTCGCGAACAAAATATCCGCGAAAAAATAGCAGCAACGATTAAGTGGAATTGTTTGGCTTTATGCATATGTTCAAATCAAACTCTCTTGTATTTCAGTATTGTAAGAATCTAATACTAATAAAAGAAATTCGGTTCACGTTTGTTCGCAATGTTCTCTAAAACCGCGTTGAGTACAATACTGTGCCATACATCATTATAAAGGTTTGTATCCCCGCAATGACAGAGGCGACATGAGAATAAAAAAAAATTTCAATGTACATATAATTTTGAGTGATTTTTCCATCTTTACTGACTTGCACGGATGTTAAACGGAGCACAGCCGAACTGCCTTCGGCAATGACCGGAATGCATGCATCGGGGTCACTCAACCTCAGCCTATTGTTCATATGAATAACGCTTGCTTTCAGTAAGGGATTTGTGCATGTCGGGCCTTACATTTGAACGAGGCTCACACCCACGTGCGTGGTCAGTAAAAGAGAAACACACGTTTCTCGCTTTATGAAATGGAGAGTTCAATCCAGGAGGATTAATGACAAAACCTAATTCAAGGTCCCAATTTCAGGAACGGGGGGGGGGGGGGGATGTGATGGCGGGGGGTTTTAGGCCTCAAAAGTTATCTGATACGATGAAAAAAGGCTGCAGTGGCTGCAAATGAGATACGGACCCTCTGAATGAAGTCCTGTTGTGTCCGCCTCTGCTACTTACGAGGTATGCATATTTCCGTTTCTTTCTTCAGAAGCAGTTTGCTTGCAACGTACATTTGATAAATCTTTCATGTGTTCCTCACATCAACCTCATCTTTATACGTCCAACGATAGAATCCAGTCAAATATCATCAAAAACCTGAATGCCCCCGCGTCTCATTCCGGTTCGCACTGTTAACATTATCACTGACCAGGTCTTCAAGGTAAACATACCGGGGTATAAATTTCTTGCTACGAGAACAGCGCCACAAAATAAATGTAAAAAAAAAATTATACATATCTTATTGGAACAGTTTCGGACTGAAAACCTATATTTTCTGTTAACTTTTAGAATAAAAAAAATGAGCCAACATTCCACATCTCAGTAAATATATCTCCCCAAGCCCGATAATAAGCCCGGTATACCGGGTTTATCAGCTAGTGTCAAATAAAGTCAAGGAATCTTGCCAAATAGTATTTGATAACTTTCAGTATAGGTAAATATTTTCCTCACTAATAGGATTCTTTTGTTTCTTGGTATCGTTAAAATTTTTCTAACTTCACAAAGCTTCATGTCATCATTACCAGTCTTTGGGAAAAGTTCTCAGACATTCCCTAATGGATCAAACAGTAGGTGGCTCTATAAGATCGGTTTGCAATTGTTAAATATTAATCAATTTCTTCAATTGATTTACCCCAAGGCGGTACGGTTGGTGTCATCAGCCTGCACCAGAGCGCGCTGAAAATATACCTTCTATTGAAAAAGACAAACATCGAGTGGATTCTCCAAGACCAGTCAGCTCGCTCAACAAAGGTTAATTTGATAGAAAATGGACTGAAGTAGAATTAATACCGAGAACATTAACTTGTACTTTTGAAAAATTCAACCAACTAACAGCGATAGAAAATTAAATAATCCCACTACCTGGTTGGGATTTCGCAAGAATTAAATGAGGATTGTGGAAAGAGCTTGGCGAGCGGGTCAAACCCAGGAAGACCTATTTCCAAGGCCGCAAATATTTGTTTGAACGTCTTAAAAAAGAGTTTCAAGGTAGAATGGGGGGGGGGGGGGGGGGTTCAGACCCCACTGGACCATTACCAGAAACATTGGCGACCATCAACAGAAGCCCAGCTACAGGCACTTGGCGTCTGTTGGAGAGACTAAGGTTTTCTCTACTACCTCCGCAATCACAGAAGCAAACTTGACCGTAATTCTAGTGGGGCAGGAAGTTTTAATTTACGTGTTTGACGCACAGAAAAGTGTTTTTACTCAGCCTCGGGTCAAACAGCGGTAGGGTTTTGGATGTCAGTTACAGCTGAATATGCTGTATAATATAAGGCCATACCAAGGGTAAACAGTACATAGAAAATATGAGGGAAAACTAAATTTGTGCGTGTGTAAAGCATTTGGCCCATATCCCATAAACGCCCAAACGTGAATCACACATTTCATACGATACCATTACTCTATAAGTCAAGTGTTTCGTTGTTTACATTAATTCCCTTTTCCTCCTTTCAGGTCCGCATTGGTTGCACTTGACCATCCATCAGACACCTAAAAAAATGAACGATATGATACTTATTCTCCTGCTGGCCCTCCTAGGGGGCGCTGTGGGTCAAGGTGTTGATAAAACGCAGGTACCCGGGTCTTCGGGACACGAGGTGGTAGACGCCGCACTTGACATGATACAGAGCACTTGTATCTTCAAGAACGATCGGCTCTTCTTCCGTCGCTTGGCTTATGTGGAGTCAAATGCAGGAACAAGCCCACGAACCTACAGTCACGGAAACAATGGTGGAATCTGGCAGGTCTGTTTGAAAAAATAATTTCATCCTTTATATTCATATATCTATCTATCTATCTATTTATCTATCTATCTATCAATCTATCTATCTATCTATCTATATATATATATATATATATATATATATATATATATATATATATATAATAATAATAATAATAATAATAATAAAAATAATAATAATAATAAATGTGTTAGTCTGTAGTAGAAGCGTTGGTAAAGAGATAAAGAGTGAGATATACTTTTTAGATAGACTTACTTTTTTATTAACACAGCTTTCGAAGCGCACAGGCCTCTTCGTCAGGTGATAATTAAGTGGGAACATGTAGAGAGCTGTTATATTTGATGTTTGTATGTTATCCATATCTCCACCCCACCCCCGCACAAGAAAAAAAAAACCCACAAAAACAAACAGAATGAAATTCCAACCTCATATAGAAATGAACGATAGAAATGATTCTTTAGTGTTTAACTGTTCTTATATCCCAGTATAGACGTGAGTTTAATTGTGTATATGAGGACGTTAAAATATTGCTTGTAAATGAACTTAATAGAAATATCATTATATATATATATATATATATATATATATATATATATATATATATATATATATACATATATTCTATTCACATCATATATTCTACCATATGACTGTAATCATATTACTGTTGTTTTCACATATATAATCAATAGCTTTACAATTTTATCTTATTAGCATTAATTTATTGGTGTAATGCCACACACATTTGAGTATATAATAATAGGGTCTGTTGATTATGATTGTCCTCGGTGATAGCAAAAGTAGATCATTCACTTTATTCAGGCAATATTAGCCACACATTTTTTTTTAAAGAAAACACAATGTTTCAGTTTGAATGATCATATAAAGGAGAATAGTGTGCCTCCAGTATTGACCCGTAAAATATTGGGAACAGAACACGCTCAAATGCGTTTCTAAAAATAATATTAAAAATAGAGGGAACCTAGTCAGGCACATGCCTTCTCCCGGGTAAACCCACCGACACGCACTAAAATTGTAATGTTTCCTCCATGGACAACACCTCTACAACTGTTTTAAATGGTCCAGTATTTTAAACGCAATCCTGGGTGAAGCTGGATCGCCTACCACACAAATGTTGAGCCTGTCGGCAGAGGTGCCTCAGAACTGATAATTTGGTCGATTAATAAAGGGTAATATAGAAGCAAAGATATTACGACACACTAAATCCTGGCAAGTGTATATGCTTGAGCTCGTCTGTTTTCCGATGGGCCTGGCCCGTATACGGTTCGGATATTGGGCTTCCCATCAGCACAGCACTGCTAATATTGGCCCATCCGTAAACGAACTTTGCCTGATAACAAATTTTGTAACATCTTTATGCAGAAGTGCCTCAGTTTCCTATTTTCCAGCTTACCAAGTTAATGTAATATTTATCAGAGTAAAGATAGATGGGTGATAGAATATCTTATATCTACTATTTCGTGATGGAATATCATATAAAATGAAAGACAAATAGTCTCTCCCAATTCAAACATATCGAAAGTTATTGGAAATGAGAATTTTCTGACAAACCCGTAAGCCCACTGCTACCCATTGTCCAAACACTCTTACGGATGGCCATAACAGTAGTTGGCCTAAAAAAAAAACATATTCTAGATGTGGATATATTCGGATCCACACCACAACATAATGGCCATGAACCCCCCCCCCCCCCCTCCCTCCCCCCCCGCCCTCCGGAACCTTTTGTTGAAATTGGTTCAGTATTGCATAATTCTGCTTACAAATAAACACATAAACCGCTCCCCCTCTCCGCATAAAATAACAAATAACAAAACAAAAAAGACAAACAGGATGAAACCCAACCTCATAAACAGTTAATTGATAGAAATGATTCTTTGGCGTTTAACTATAATTAAATCCAATTATATAAACGTGCGTTAATTACGTGGATGGACGTTGAAGTATTGCTTGTTAATGAGCTTAATAGAAATATCATTAATTTTATTTAAATATGACATTAAAAGTCTTTCTTTAACAGAGTACTTACTTATTGGAATAATCCGTGTGGCTGAGTACTTCCTTATAAAAAAACTGGATTGCAAGATTATGGAAATACGTGTCAAGTGACCACAGACGATATATTGCAGGTCAAAGAAAAAATGTTCAGAGTTACTCACAGTTCAGCAGCAAAGGCCTTCCTCCGGAACCAAACCACCCGAATCTCACGTGACCTCAACGTGAACTGGAACACAGTCACATGGACGGACCTAAGGAAGCCGCTGTACTCTGCCCTCGCCGCCAGGTGAGATCGAGCTTTAGTCGATTCCACCATGAGTGCCCACTAAAATTTGGAAATATATTTCGAGCCAGTTATTCACCTATTTTTCCTGTATAATAATTTAATCAACTGTAGTTCATTCCAGTAATAAAAGAAAAAAAACATTTCTTATAACGTCTCTATGACGAATGTATGCTCTTATCAAACATAGCACCTGAGGTAATGTTGTCAAACCGGGAAAAATATAACCTAAGGTAGCTGGTTGCGTTTAAGTGGAAGCTGAAAGGCTACTATTTGCTAAAAGCTCTTTGCAAATATCTGGCTCGACTTACCAGATATCCTCCCTGAATGTGTTTGGTTTGTTTCCCCACAAGTCACATAAACACATGCATATATTCAAAAAGAACAGCTTCTGCACAGTGAGATCGGCATTTTCTGGCCTATTTTTATAAAAGGTTCACGGGATTATCTTTAGTTATTAGTCCACAGATGTCGGCAAAGGCCCCTTAAATAGAGGCAACCCAGCTACAAAATTGAAACTTCAATAATGGGAGGAGGCCTATACACCTAGGATTAAAAAGAAACCATATATACAAAGCAATTATAACTTTGGAAATGCAATAAATCAGCATGTATGTCCAACTGATCTACATTTCTAGGTGTATAATTATTGCCTATTTAGATGAGTATACAAATGACCCAAATGATTTTTAGCTTTAAGCGAATCAATAAATAAAGGATTAACCTACGACATTAATGTTTTATCAGATTGTATGTTGCGTACAAAACACGCGGTGTGTCTGGGGGTATTCCGGTCTCTATGTCTGCTCAAGCAGCCTTCTGGAAGAGGTACTACAACCCGAACCGCAGTGAACGTGATTTCACAACATCCAGTACAAAACTGAACACGGGTAAATTGATAAAAGCAAATTTTCACCAAACTGTACATTAAACCGTTCACGCAGTAAAATTAAAAAATACAGTAATATATAAATTTAACATAAATTGAATTTTTTGTCATAACCAAAATTGTTTAAAGACTTACAAATTCAAAGAATAACGGGCAAAGCTGTGCAAATCATTCTACGACAAATTTCACCAATCTACAGGTATTTTCCCTCAAAAGCGTATACTTCATTACACTTGTAAGGTACCCGTATATAATATGTCTAAAAAACCATGCTGCCATCATTAATTTATCAACCTCACCGGCTGAGGAAGCAATATATTGTCTAAAATTCTTGTACACTGGTGCAGTTGGATCAGTAAAAATTGTTGTAAAAGACCAAAGTGATCATATATGACTACAGAATAGGTCTTTGATGGACGGAATGGCAAATGTAAAGAATAATATTGAATTTGATGTTCATGGTCACACTATACTGGCCACCATGCCATAAACCGGAACTTAAATCCTCTGCTTCTTGTTTGTGTAACAGGCTGTAAGTCAGGACGAGGGATAGATTTGTCCTTCGTGCTCGACGGTTCTGGGTCTATTTATTCCAACAACTTTGACAAGACCAAACGCTTCGTTGTAAAGGTAATTAATGCGTTTGACATTGGGAGAGACAAGACCCGGATATCTGTCATTCAGTACAGCGCGTCGAGCCATGTGGAGTTCAAATTCAATGATCACTTTACCAAAAATGCTGTCGTCAGCGCTGTCAACAGGTGAGTGAAAATTAGGTCACCCAAACTTAACGGGGTATCCTGCAACAAGATTTTTTTTTAGTGTAAAAACCCCTTTGCTTCTCGGCGCCAACTAGCTTAGAAAATAAACAGTTGCTTGGATATATTATTTTAGCTTGTTGCATCGAGGATATTTCGAATCAGGGAAGTTAATCATGTGAAAACCAATGCTGTTATCATACTCATCAACAGGTCCCGCCTTCCTTATGTTTCTTACAGAGTTAAGGGATATTTTCCCCCAATGTATGCCTTCTTTGCATGTGCTCACACACTCGTTTATGTTTGATTATATGAAAATGCATCCTTTTTTAATCCATTATATGAGAAAAAGAGCCCCGATATGTAATCGATTAACCGGTACAATAGAAATTCGTATACCTAAACAGGATCCGTTATCAAAACGGTGGCGACACACGCACTTACGACGCTCTGGACCTGCTCCGGACTACTGTATACCAAGTATCAAACGGCGCCAGGCCCAAAGATAAAAGCCACCCCAGGGTGGCCGTGGTACTCACTGACGGGTATTCCAATTTCGCCCTCACCAACACCTCAGCCAAGAAGGTGCACGCTCAAGACATCACCGTTCTGGCAATCGGCGTCGGAAGTGAGTCTTCCAGATACTAAACCTCGATCCACTCTCTTTCTTTTTTTTTTATTCCCGATGTCTAACCCTCCTCCCGTAGGGTGTTCGGGGGGGGGGGGGGGGTTCTCACTGGGATCGATGAAACTTTTTTTGTATCAAAAATTGGGTCAATTTTTTGTGAGCTGCCTTTTGATAGCCTACACCCCCCACCCCCCAAGTGCACAACTAATGATTACATTTTTTGTCATTTTTTGCTATTATTTATAAAATATATAGGTAGAGCAAGGCAATTTCTGAATAAACCAAAAAAATTGGAATCAGTGAACTTTTTTTCTCTTTTAAAAAATTGGGTCAATTTTTTTTTGTGGGCTGCCTTTGATAGCCTACCCCTCGTCCCCCCCCCCCCCCCCCCCCCCCCGATAGTGCACAACCATCGATTACATTTAAAAGATTTTTTTTGCTATTATTTATAAAATATATAGGCAGAGCAAAGTAATTTCTGAATTAACAAAAAAATACACCCGACAATAGGGACCATTTTATTGTATATTGCATATATTGTATTGTACCACAACACAGATGTCAACATGCAAGAGCTGTCCGCTATCGCCAGCGCCCCCGTGTGTATGCACCTGTCACTACTAAAGGACTTTACCGAGATTGACAGCCTGAAATATACGATTCAGAAGAGGTCTTGTGAGGGTAAGTTTGAATTTACCAAACCGCATATATATATATATATATGTGTGTGTGTGTGTGTGTGTGTGTGTGTGTGTGTGTGTGGGTGGGTCGTCCAAATATTTGCACTTACTTTCACTATTGATATACAGACGTAAGCATTAAAGTTTCTCTGACCAGTCCAAACCCCGATCAGGTACTGGCATGGTCCAGCCAAAATCCTAATTCAGACTGTGAGTTGACATAACACTAATTAACTACTTAAGCACATACGGTTATTCCAATTTCGCCCTCACCAACACCTCAGCCAAGAAGGTGCACGCTCAAGACATCACCGTTCTGGCAATCGGCGTCGGAAGTGAGTCTTCCAGATACTAAACCTCGATCCACTCTCTTTCTTTTTTTTTTTATTCCCGATGTCTAACCCTCCTCCCGTACGGTGGTGGTGGGGGGGGGGGGGGGGGGGGGTTCTCACTGGGATCGGTGAAACTTTTTTTGTATTAGTATTCATTCACGAAAATAGAATACTTCTATTCTTTAATTTTCTTTACCAACGTTTTAGCTCCAACCGTAATTGGACCAGGAAAACTAAATGAAACGATCCCGGCAAAGGGAGTTCAGAACTGTATGATTAAACTACCGGTCAACGGAGCAACAGTAAAGGTAGGTGAAGTTCTCAGTGGAAAAATGTACACTTGCGGTATGCATAAAAAATTAGAAAGTTATCAGAGACCACAAACTTACCTCTGCAAAGATCCTTATTAACATTATAATGCTGTTTGTTACTTTGTGTTCGTTCATTCCCGACAGGATTAGATTCTTCGCATGTGCATTGGTAATTGTTTTTAAGCGATTATGCAAAAATGCATAGAAAACGACCAAAGAAAACGACCAATCAACGATTAAATCGATTAATCGGCACACCACTAGTTCCCAGCCTATTTAGTATTCAGCGTACTCATAAAAATATAGATGAGCCTCAAGAGCACAGCGGTATGGATGAACCTTCAGGATAGAAGGGTATTTAAAAGGTACGCATACACAGAGTAGGCATTTAGTCTTCGGTGTCCAGAAGTGCAGCGAGACCAATCCAGAAAGAGCTTATCCGCCGTGCTTCTCGTGTTGTCGCAAGCCAGTATAGTTCAGGGAGGGCCGATCCGTCGTTTTTCCCGTGCTGTTCCAGTCAGTTTAGACCAGCCAGGGCAGATCCGCCTTGCTGTTCCAACTGGTGTCCAGAAGTGCAGCCGGTAAGTCCAGTCCAGACGGGGCCTATCCGCTATGCATCCCGTCCGGTCTCTGACGGATTATCAGTTCAAGGGCATGGAGTATACCAGTTAGAGGCCACCCTTCCGTAGTTGCTGTAACAGCAGAGCTACCAGCCCAAAACGGATATTGAGCGTCAGGTCTCTGTTCATACCTCGGACTATACCTGGACTCTGTGTACGATAAATATGGACCCTTAACCTTGTAAACTTGGGAACCTGGTCTGGTAGGTAGATCTGAGCTCTGTTATCGGGAAGGAAGTCTCGCTTGACAAGTCGCGAGGCTTTACGAGATTGGGAACATGGTTACTTGTAACTTGACGTTGTAACAATAGGTTTTAACGCTCGCTTCATATGTTCTCACCCACAAAAGGTTTATTGTTATTGGACTGGAGCAATAAAAAACTGATTATTATTATTTAAGTGAGATCCTCCCAAGCCATTAGATCATACTATGTGCATGTGGATTCATCTTAAACATTTAAGACAGCAATGTTTTTGTGTTATATATATTCTAACGTTAGGTCTATCAGCTTACACGCATGGAAAAACATTCTTACGGTACCGGCAGTACAAAACATAATCATATTACACCAATACTCAGCTCTCTCCAATGGTTGCCGATTTAACAAAGAGTAAAATATAAGATATTTGTTCTTGTGTTTAAAGACATAAACAACATGGCTCCATTATATCTCCAAGAATGTCTGAGTAACCGTGTTTCAGTCAGGGGATTACGTTCAAATGACCAAAATTTATTCGACATTTTACTTCGACACTGCTTCTCTGTGCCGTCTTAGTTTCATTAAGAGATAACAGGTAGCCTGTTCATACTAGTAAGGTAATCAAAGTGCTCAATTCCTTTGTTTAACCGTTTGAAGGAGGAAATAAATGCAAATTTAGGTGGTGATATTCAAAATTTAAATTTGTTTAAGATTGTTTACTTCAGTGTTGTTTAGTCTTGAAAGTAATTATTTATAATAAAGAATTGCAAGCTTGAGCAGTATATGGTGCCGACAGGCAAGATGGGTGTACCATATGTTTTGTTAGGCCTTTACCTGTCAGACGGAACCATAAGACCTGGAGAAATAAATCAGAACCTGAGTCACCAGCCTTAGTACCGTAAACCTTCAGAGTTACAGTAAACACACTAGAACCACTTTCGTGCTTAATAGTGCCTCAGGGTTTAGTACCGAGTCCGTCACCAGGTGTCTCGCTGTATACATGCCTAATGTAACACCATAAATAACAATAATCAAACAATAATCGCAGGCTCTTTCTAAGTACCTTGTTTCATTTCAGCTGCTTGCATCGTCAGGGTCGGCCACGTTTTACGAAGCTCGCTCCAGGTACCCAAATGCTGCGTTCTACGAACGGAAGATTCAGTCCAGTGGTTTGGGGTCGGCTATCTTTTTACAGAATAATCAGCCTGGGCTAACGTACTGCAGCATTGAGGGGGGCAACTCCACAGTAAACAACGTGACCCTAAACGTTGAACCTGGAGGTAATAGAATCCTTCAACAGGCTTGGCTTTTGCTCCCTCGCTTAGACACATTTCTTAACCAAGCCGCCCTACCGGCTATTTCTTGATTAATTAAAGAGCAATTGAACCAATCAAGTGCCTCGCGTTCACACCTCGATGCATTGAGCAATACGAAACTTCTGTTTTTTATATCAACGCCTGACCAGTCACAAAAAGGCTTTTAAACCATTCCAATTCCTGTAGCAGTTATGTTTACACGGTGCTTGGACCATTTTGAGAAGGTGCGCCGTTCACGTTTGTTACGTTGATAGCACTTGTTTTATATTTAAAACTTGGACACTTTAGTAATGACCTCGAGTCTCTCGATTAGAAATCCAACGGACTGTTAGTTTAAACAGGTGGCCAGCCTTGGCAGCAGTTTATTTTTATGCAATCTTGCTACAGTTTAGTCAAGGCTCACATATCGCCGATGTCACATTGATTTAACATTGAGAAAACACCGGGGATTACAGTTAGGGGACATCACAAAGGGAGAGAACATTGGGGACACATTGGGTCATGTTGAACATGTTTAAAGAATTCACAGAATCAGGGTGACATTGGGACACAGCGGCATAACTTCGGGACACATCGGGGTGACGATAGGCAATGTGTTAGCTATGTCTCCAGATCTTCTTTCACTTCCCGGTGCCGCCTGATGTGTCCCAGTGTTACCCCGATTTAATTCCGATGGTACCCTGCTGTTAATCCAATGTTATATTGATCGGCACGAAGGGACAACACCGGCGTTATATAAACACTCTCTATAGGAGATGCTACAATAGTGGTCTACATATCTGCAAGCATTGACACTCATTTTATTACGCAATGATCGTACTGTGACGTAGTGGCTAGATTCCAGTGCTTTAAATAAAATGTCCGTTCAATTTCACAGATAAGGAATGGTGCCGGTCAAGGCCGTGTCGGAACGGAGGTCAGTGTGTTGACGAGGGGGATCGTGGTTACAGATGTATATGCCAAAGCGGTTACAGAGGCAACAACTGTCAGGAGGGTGAGTCGAATGTTTAAACAAAATAATTCATGGTGCAAAATATACATGGACTTTATTTATTTTTAATTACAGCCTCTGTTGGCAATTGAACTACTAGTTCAATTATAGTTAGTTCCAGACAGATGATAAATCACAAGGAAATGGTATATGACTATTACTCCCAGTAGTACAGTATATTTATAACATTACCATTGTTCTCATTTTGTAGTGTTATTATTGCAGCTAATTGGAATCAAGGGGACAACGGCTTTATAAAATTAACAAATCTGTAATAATATTCTCAGTTATTTACTTGGTGAAAGAATGGGGGTAAACTTTTATGGGAACTGGAAAAATTACATCACTCGATAAATAATAACAGAAGATATACCGAAACTAAATTCTAATTAAACGCCAGATTGGACTGATAGTTAAAATCTATTCAAGTGAATGTATATCAACGTCTTCGGTGTTTATACTAATTTTTAGTAATCAGTGCCCTTGTCTCGATCTTATAAAAATAATGTAAACCAGTGCCATTGTCTCGATCCTGTAAAAATAATGGAAACTGTCATGGAAAGAAAAAAATTAATTTAGGCACCAGAGTGAAGCACACTTTTGTAACCTTGCCTTTTAACCTTTTTTTTCAGAACACAAACGATGTAGGTCAAATCCTTGTAGTAGCGGCTGTACCTGTAACGAAGATGCCACCACCGGGTACACGTGCACCTGTCCCCCTGGCATTGGTAGGTGTTTAAGATCATATAACATGAATAAAGTATGGACTTTTTTTCAGGCACCACGGCAGGGTGTGCTTTTACCGGTTTAGCAAAACAGTTCTGTTCACATCATGTTTTCCCCTGATCATTTGAAACATTATCGAAAAGTTATAAAAAGAAGGTTAAATTGCGCCCTCCCGCATTGAGTGCCTGAGAAACTTAACCTTTTTATGGTCTAACATGAATAAATCATAGGTCGAGATATTAAAGATGATTTAGCACTTTCATTTTAGAAGTGACCCTTTCTGATACACCAGTGTCATCTTTTGGGAACTACTGACACTAAGTTATATCGAAAAAGAAAGCCCATATTTGTTTTATCCCAATTTATAAAGCACAAAAAGTCTTACCTTAAGTCGTTAACATAGTATAACTGAATTTAATTTTTCGCAAAGCACGGCTCGTCCGTGACGCCTATTTGCATTCGATTAGCACGGGGCAGCGACTCTGGAGATCACAGTACTTCATGAATTTTATGATGTGATAAGTTGGGTGAGATAATCACATGATCAAAGTCTGACCTGCCACTGTGGAACAGCGTTCAATGCAATACATTAGCGTTCCTATTATCCAATTACTTTTATTGATAGGCAATATGTAGCTTACATCCGCATTAGACATATCCATAGTGGTTCTGTAATTAGTCATATGTATAATCAAATCATGCCTCATACTCTTTTGTTTACGAGGGCAGTAACGGGATGGGGGAGGGGGGGGGGCATGGCTTATTTCAGCGCTTCATAAAGTCATTCGATTGGTACTAACCCCTGTCCCCGAATATAATAGACAGCAATCAAGTATATATACGCAGTGTGCATCCTTGTTGAACAGATTCATTGTGGAAGTATTATGAAGCTAATATTTATTTGAAGAAAGGAAAAAATAAAACAAGAGACTTTTGAGGCCGTCGGGGCTTAGTTCTTGACTAATCACACACATATCACTGGTCATTTTTTCTGGGGCACTGCCAGGTTTTTAGAAAAAAAAATGTTTAGTTTACCTGCCGGTATATAAATATATAGGCCGATGTAAGGGGGTTAATATTGCATATATACATATTATCATTATCATATTGATAGACCTATCACTGTTACTGCTTGTATATATCCACCATTTTGTAATCGTATATTTATAATTTCATATATATGTTATCTTATTTCAGGGGGCTCCTTGCATCGTTACACCTGCCGCAATAACAGCAACCCGTGTACCAATGAAAACATCCAGAATAACCGGCTGTATCATGCTCACGTGATCCCCACAAAGTTTATTCAGTGCAGTCTGCGGGGGCTTTGCGAAGTATACACATGTCCTGCAGGCTTGCTGTGGAACCCCACTGCCAAAACCTGTTACAGGCCATGCGGTGCACGGAACTAGAGAAAAGAAAGTATTTCTCAACCCATGCGTGAGCTACCAGGACTTCGCTAAAACATACAACATTTTGTTGCACCTAGTCTGAAATTTACTCAAAATTTAACTAAAATCCGCACGTAACCCCTCGTACACGTGATTATGTGCAATTTTAATGATTTATATGTATAGAAAGGCAGAAATTAATCACCATCCCAGATCCAAAATCGGTATCGTTCATAAAATTTTCATTAAATATATTTTTAAATTAGCTTGTAGATTGAAACAGGCAAACAGGTCGATAGCCCGAAGGACGGATATGCCGATATCATAATTACATGACCTCCCAGAAAAATTCCCAAATTTTTATATATTGGTTAAGGACGTGAAAAACTGTTTTCCCGGCAGAAAAAAAAAATTTCCGAAATATAATCACAAGTTGTCTGAACTGCTCAGGAGCTGTGAGTTTTTTCAAAGCAGGCACTCTCAACTCTGTAGTGACAAAAGTCACAGAACCCAAACTCTTTCCCCCGTGACCAGTTTCAAGAACTTTAGATCTCTGTTTTCCATATTATTTCTGGTACTGTCAACACCATTTTTTCAGGAAAGAATAAAAACAATATGCATTGTTCAATTAAAGTCTTTGCTATAAATAGTGAATGACATCGCACTTTTACCGGCCAAACGCAATAAGGGCCATAATAGGTTCCTGGCGCAACAGCCCCCCATCACTTCACACGGGAACACGTCACGTGTTTACTTGACCAATGTTCTCAGGCAGAAAATGGTGATATTACTTGTAGGCTAAACGTTGGTAAGCATGTTGATTCACGTTAACATCAGTTCATAGGAGAAGTGTATTGGGATTTCTTTCATATGTTGTACAAATAATTCTGTTCTTTAATGCAAAACTAATAAAGCTACGTGAGCTTGCTTCTTATTGCTTTTTTTTTCTCTTTTACCGGGATATGAAGCGTTAGTGTGTGTCACAGAGGTCACAGATAGATAAAGGTAAAGCAGTGGTTCAGCTTTAAAAGTTCACCAAAGAAAGCATCTGCTGACATTAAAAGGGAAATAATTTTCGACTCTGTAGCAAGGTGGCGTGGCTGGCATTCGGTCCTGTGATGTCACTGATGTTGATGCAAATTTCCTGAACCTCCGGGACAGTTACCAAGCCCTCGTCCCATGTTAAATGACCATTACGACAACTTTGCTAATACATAAACCATTTCCTCCCACCAGTAAGACTAGCATATAAGGGCTATTCCAATAGATGCCAGGTTTCGCTACCGCTACAAACCAGTGCATCTGTTATTGGACGCAATTTTTTTTCCAAAATAACTTGAAATGGAATTCTCGTTTAGTTTGCGCAAAGAATTCCCTCCTGTTAGGGTACACCAGCAGACGGTTGTTGTCCGACTATAATTCCGAGTCTAAGACAATCAAGTCCGAGTCCTTGGGAAAAGTCCAAGTCCAGACCTGAGGCATCTTTAACTGCTTCAGTTGACAGGAATGGGACCATTTTACTGGACACAGCTAGGCTTTTCAAACATGGCAAGTGCTATAGATACAATAAGGGGGTGTTGGAGCAAGCAACTCTTTGTCCCACCATGCAGTGGCTTTGACCTCATTAGCCAACCTTCAATCCATATTTTACAGTTCAGAAGTAGACCTATTGTCCGCAGCACAGGTAAAAACATGGGTGTCTAAGTACACATTGTTATAGTCCATGGGTTGGAGGGGTCACCGTGCACCCCCTCTGGGATTTTATGACACAGGTATTTTTAGATCCGAAAGTATGTCCAATTAATGAATTAAGATGTTAACATTGATAATTTAGGATACACTACCCTTTTAGGCCATTTAAAGACAACCGCGTCTTTACGCACGGCGCCCGCGGAGAGGTAGCCTTGATAAGGGGTAGGGGTATGTAAATGCTTACAGCTCGCTTAATATTTGACATATTCATTTCAAATAAACTGCATTATGTTTGCAAATAGTGGAGAAAAGTAACTGACAACAAGTATCATATTAATGTATTATGTATTTTTGTTGATTAAGCAATTAATCACTATACTTGTAAAATATCCAAAAAGAAAATTGAATTTAACAGCTTTTTCTTTCATTTTTCCCAACAGTAGTTTATTTTCGAGATGATGTTGCATGTCTAAATTTCTAGTGCATTCATACATTAGCTCCTGACATTCTTACAAATTCTGTTGATAAAATTATGAATATTTGACCATATATACCTGCAATGAATGACCCATTGTTAATTGTATTTTATGGTTACCCTTGTTTATAAGACGAATGTGGTGTTCCATGTTCCTCTCAGATGCAATGATTTTCAATGTGATGCGTCCTTGATACTATGAACTGTTATTTTTTTATTAACCTGAAGGTGTTTATTGGTTTTAAAAATAATGGAAACGCTTTCTTGAGGTTTTTTAACATATACAAAAATAATCATATTTAAGCCATGTTATGAGAAAGGTTACTGCGCACCCCCTCTGGGATTTTATGACATAGGTATTTTTAGATCCCAAAATATGTACAGTTAATGAATTAACATGTTAACACTGATTATTTTGGGATAAATTACCTTTTTAAGCCATTCAAAGACAACCGTATCATTACGCACGCACCCGCGGACAGGTAGCCTTGATAAGGGGGTAGGGGTATGTAAATACTTATAGCTCGCCTAATATTTGACATATTTACTTCAAATAAACTGTATTGTATTTGCAAACAGTCAGAAAAAGTCACTAATAAATTTAATCATATATATTGTTACATGTGTTTGGTGATGAAGCAAATCAATAATGATATTAATAAAACACCCTGAAGAAATTTAACAGATTTTTCTTAAAACTTTTCGCTGTTGAAGATTTTACAAGACATTTTGACATTTCTGAAGTTCTAGTTTATGAATATATAAGCCCTTGCCAATCCAGAAAACATTTTTAACTAAAATAAAATTATTTAGACATCAATGAATGATAGTGTTATTGAGTTTTGGTCACCCTTTTTATAACATGTATACGAGGTGTTCGGTGTTCCTCCCCGCTGTACCTTACTGTGACACCTCCCTAATACCATAAATAGTCACTGTTCTGAAACAAGAGTATAAACACTAGTCTCTTTATCCAGATCATTTTGAATATATAAGTGTAAAAGAAGATAAATCTTTCTCTAAGGATAAGCACTAACCCGCGTCATGTTAACCCTTCCGAAATGTTGTGAGGGTTTCGTCCCCTTGATCTTATACCTTGTAAATCCTTTCTGTCATATTATGTCATCATTTGGGCATTTTTAAAATGGGGAAATGTACATTGTGTAATACCTTATATTGAAGCATCTGTCTTTATTTCACATTGTCAATCGTGTACTATTTTAAATATAAATTAATATAAAGTGTATATAAATAGCACTTAAAATAACACGCATAATTGTGCAAATAACAAGGATCATCAGTGAGGGATCCTGGTCAAATTTTTTGGTGTAGTCTGTGAACCAAGGAACTATATTAATTTTAGCTGAGAGTAATGGTTCACGTTTCATCAAATGGATGCTTGCATCACATGTGAGCTCAGATTACCAGAACATAAGCGGCTAAAATAAGTCACAACTGTGCATGCGAGTGGGATAAACTTTCTCCATATTCAGAAGTTTGCACTTTTCTGTAAGTATCTTTGACTGACGATGGTCTCTTTCCCTCCTAGGACAAAAAAAATTATCTCTTAATACCGAATATTCCTTCAAACAAAATCATATTATGTTGATCACGGTTACGGTTAATATTCCTGGCGGACATCAAATAAAGACACATACTGGGCTCAGGATGAAGTGGGTGAATAATCACTTGTGAACAAACGTCATTCAAGAAAAATATGGTGATTCTCTAATGATAAATACCTTTAATATCACGGAAGACATAGACCATTGTGTCACCTCCATTCTGGTACATGGAGCGAGCTAAGACCTAATGCAGCATTAAAGCTGCCAGTATGATAAAGAAGAAATCCTATCTTAATATTTAGGAAAATTTCAAAAACATATAATTCATGGCCGTTGCATTTTCATAATTCCAGAATTAAGGACTGACATCTAATTGATTCTTCATAAAAACACGTATTTTGAGGACTGGGGGAGGAAGGCGGGTGAACATGCTAAATTGAGCGAAATGAATTTGTGTCTTGCTCACACTTATTTGTACTTTTAAGGATAAGGATATTTTACCAAATTGTTAGCATGCATTTTAATCTCGCTACATGTTTCCAATGAAAACTCCGCCATTCATGTTGAATCGTTCTGAGGTTATAGGCCTTAAAGTCTGTCTTGAGTGAAAACGCGAATTACTGATTTTTCTTAATCTATCTTCTAAATGCAATATGATATCTATCGTCTTCCGTTTTATAATTCCAGAAGTTAGCATTGAAATTATGCCTCATCATAAATAACGAATTATGCATGGGAGCTAGAGGTTGCATCCTCTCGAATTTTCGTATGGGGCATATATAAAATCCATATCTTTTGAAAGGTGCCATAAAGAGGTGAAATCAAATGCCAATTTTATGTCTACAACACCATTTTACAGAAACTGAATTTTACCGAAGAAAAATAAAATATATAGGACAAAATATATTTTACACTTGAATGCAGACGTCAGAGATTGTATTTTTATTAGTAATTTCTCAATGGTACCTGTGCCCTTATAAGGGCACTGGCGTTGTCCATTTCTGTTCAGAACCCATTGCTTCTCTCTGTTTACTCCTTTAATTTTCGTATTTTTTACAATCAGAAATCATACGTATGTTTTAAATTAGATTCTTCCAAATGAATAGCACAGATATGATCCCCTCCCTGTATGGTACTGTCACTGTGATATCTCCGCTCCACTGCTTTCTCGCTACTGTTAATACATGTACTCCTATACCACGTCCTTTCATTACTTACGACGGCAATGAAAAGAAATCATAAAAGGTGTTCACTCTAATCCATCAATATACATTTAGATTAGAATCTGTGATTTTTTTTTTTACCATTTTAAACTATCAAGTACGTTTCCTTGCTAGAAAATCTGAAAGCGACATGGTAAGGCATTTAAATATAACAAGGCAACTAATGACTCAGTCATAATATAATTGTAACAAAAATATGAAACTCTAATAATATAAATACATAAAAAAATCAAGCAACACCAAATAATGATATTAAGCTGTATACGCCGTAATTATTAATTTTGTATAATAACTGAAACTGTTGCACATGCCTTCCTGTTCTTTCTCCTTTTGACATGACTTGACACCTTGTGTTGATATTGTGGTACAAGACCCTACTTACACTGTATACGGGTCTAATGCACTGAGCTTCATAGTAAGTAAATTGTAATTTGGTCTTCCATTTTGTGAGCACATTCATCACAATTTTTCAGATAGATCAGCAAAACAGTTTGATTTTCTATCTTTTAGAAATTTCTTATAATTATTATTTGGGATTATTATTGTGTTCATATATTGTTCCAGAGAGGGCTCTTATTATCATTAAAGCCAATAAACACGTTCAGTATTAGGGAAGCATCACAATGAAAATCAAGTGTATCTGGAGAGGAACATAGGACACCCCATTTATCTTATATACAAAGGGTACTATAGAATGGACGGGTCATTCACTGCATGTGTATATGGCCAAATATTCATAATTTCATCAAAAGTGTCTGTACAATCGTCAAGAACTAATGTTTTTAAGCACTAGAATTTTAGAAATGTCAACATCATCCCGAACAAATTATTGTGGGGAAAAGCTGTTAAATCCAATATACTCTTTAACGATATTTTATTAATATCATAATTAATTGCTTAATTAACAAATATATATATATATATATATATATATATATATATATATATATATATATAAACACTGATCAAATTATTTTCATCGGTGAATTCCTCAAGTATTCGCAGATGCAATGCAGTTTATTTCAAGTGAATATGTCAAATATTAACCGAGCTATAAGCATTTACATACCCCTACCCCCTTATCAAGGCTACCTGTCCGCGGGTGCGTGCGTAATGATATGGTTGTCTTTGAATGGCTTAAAAAGGTAATGTATCCCAAAATAATCAGTGTTAACATGTTAAATCATTAACTGGACATATTAGGGGATCTAAAAATACCTATGTCATAAAATCCCAGAGGGGGTGCACAGTAACCCTTTTCATAACATGGCTTAAATATGATTATTTTTGTATAATTATTATATGTTAAAAAACCTCAAGAAAGCGTTTCCATTATTTTTAAATCCAATAAACACCTTCAGGTTCATAAAAAATAACAATTCATAGTATCAAGGACGCATCACAGTGAAAATCATTGCATCTGGAGAGGAACATGGAACACCACATTCGTCTTGTAAATAAGGGATACCATAAAATACAATTAACAATGGGTCATTCATTGCAGGTATATATGGTCAAATATTCATAATTTTATCAACAGAATTTGAAAGAATGTCAAGAGCTAATGTTTGAATGCACTAGAATTTTAGAAATGCAACATCATCTCGAAAATAAACTACTGTTGGGAAAAATGAAAGAAAAAGCTGTTAAATTCAATTTTCTTTTTGTATATTTTACAAGTATAGTGATTAATTGCATAATCAACAAAAATACATAAAACATTCATATGATTATTTTGTCAGTTACTTTTTTCCACTATTTGCAAACATAATGCAGTTTATTTGAAGTGAATATGTCAAATATAAAGCGAGCTATAAGCATTTACATACCCCTACCCCTTATCAAGGCTACCTCTCCGCGGGCGCCGTGCGTAAAGACGCGGTTGTCTTTAAATGGCCTAAAAGGGTAGTGTATCCTAAATTATCAATGTTAACATCTTAATTCATTAATTGGACATACTTTGGGATATAAAAATACCTATGTCATAAAATCTCAGAGGGGGTGCACGGTGACCCCTCCTAGCCCATGGACTATTAATGCTGGTAAGATAAAACCTAATTGCTTAAGTTTGAAGACAACTCTAGAATTACATGCAGAATTGCGTAAATGTCTAAAAAGTAAGTACCAACAGGCTCTGCTCAAGCACTCATTCCGGTAGTCCTGTGATAATTCGTACCCTTTTTATAAATCTCTTTCTGTCAGACAGTATCCACTTATAGTATCACTTAAACTTATACGTTATAATATAGTCGCTTATGTATCAAAACGTCCAGTAGAAAATTAATGTTGCTTGCACAGGCCCTTGAAATCGTATAACTAAGATAATTTCACTGTCTTAGTAATAAAGAGTAAAGGAAAGAAACGAGTACGAGTGTCAGAGCTCAGCGTCCAGCAGTGCAAATTATTTCGTACCTAACGACAAAATTTAACAAACTAAGCTCTTGGGTGAACTGACCCTATATAGATTCTGCCTGACACTAAATCAACTCGCGTTCCGGTCTCCGACCGTGTATATTCACCAGCTGACACGGACATATCGGGTCGTTTCGAGCTGGTCGAGAAGACCCTAGTGTCTCTGATAGGTCTCCTCATAGTTACTCGTGATAAAAACAGACCATCGTTAAAGGGACCTTATCACCTATAAAGCCTGTAGAAATAACACGAAAAATAGCTTCTTCCCTTTCAAATAAATTTGGACCTGCCAAAATATTTCCGGAAACCGTTTGCTTACTCTGTAAACGACTATTAAAAACCATGGACCGGGCGCGATCAAAGGCGTCAATATAAACAAGTCACAACGTGTTTTTCAGGAGATGACCTGACTGGCTTGGCCAAACAAATGCAATGTGTGTTCCCGCTGGCTGAAACATCCCCTGTTGCGGCTCATAATCGGACCTCTGGTCACATGGCCTTGTTATGGTCAAAAGACACGCTGTGGACTGTGGACTCTGGACTGTGTTTACAAACACGCAGGACCAAACCAAGGTGTTAAACAGCCATATGCGAGGTACTGAGACTGTGTGCTGGGATTTTTTTTTTTTGCTGGGGAAACTATTTTATCAACCCAACTGCACATGCAGTCACCTGATACAAGGGCAATTACAAGGTTTTTAAACTAACCTGCTATGGCATTCCATAACATGCTTGTGTTGAAACTACTTTCCATACCATGCTAGTGTCGGAACCTTTTTTTGTCAACACTATTTTACCGAGTAGTCTTGGAAGTATCGACAAAACAGGTTACAGCGTGTTCGGCTTTTTCATTGCCAGAATAAAAGAGTATAGTAGTCTTTAGTTCGGTGTAATCATATGCACGCGGGGGACAATGTAAGTGGTAATATGCACGTTGGGGACAATGTAAATGGTATTTAGGCAGTATTCCGCGGTATTCCGGTATTTAGGACGAAAGTTGGGGGGGGGGGGGTAGAAATACAAATCTTGCAATACATGTTGGGTAATCAATGAAATTCCATAATATTTTTACTATTCACTTAAAATTTGAAAACGCATGAAAACGCATTCTCGCAGATAAAAACACATTCCTGTGGGGTGATAAATATCAAACCAGGTTTGTGCGTGACACATAAGAGGTTACCGGGGTCGTCTGGTGTGGGTAATTCACAGATAGGCTTGTGCGCACTCGCCTGATCTGTGAATTGCCCATACCAGACGAACCCGGTAACCTCTTATATATCACTCACCTAGTTTGTTATATGTTTAAAGCAAAACTGAACTGATAGTGTGAAAGATATTAGTTCTGATTATGTCCCTTTAATGCACGTCCTTTCAATGAGTGTTTTTGCGATGGTTTATCATGAGCCGAGCAATGAGTTCAGCAGATCCAACGTGAGCCGCTCAGGTTTCTCGAAAGGACGGAGCCTTGCATGGCGTCGACGTAGCAGCTCAAATCTTGCCGCTCTTTCTTGTCAGCTGCTGTATACTCTTGAGGGTTATAATTTCGCGATATTCGCGAATGTGAAATATTCGTGAATATGAAACCTTCGAGAATAAAATGCCTCATCAACTAAGATGAAAATGAGGGGATGATGCATCTGCAAAAACAGATCAGATATCACCGCTCTGGAAACAAGATAATCAGCCATATACTCGGTGCATGGTATGGAAACTGGCCCATGCATATACAAGCACTAATTATTGTAAAACGCGTTGTAATCATATGAGATATATCAACTATGACACAGATCAAAAGTGATTGACTGACTCAGTAGAAATGTTGGATGTATTCTAAATTTAAAACAATACAAATACTGCTAGACTTATATTGTATAGGTTCTGGTGCAATCCCGAAAATGAAACCTTTACGAAATCTCAAAATAAAGAAATCGCGAAATTTCAGCCTCGCGAATATAAAGCCAGCCACAGAATACTCGTTACAGACCGGAACGTGAGTTGGTTCAGTTTAAGTCAGAATCACTAGGTCCATGTGCATGTAAGAACTTAGTTCGTGTATTCTGTCGTTGGGCTCGGAATAAATAATTACAGAACTTTGTTGAAATGTGAACTGAAGGACAATGGATATTACAGTCCACAGTAGATATGGCCAAGAGGTGAATTCTGTTGTCGCCTCTTTGTTTACAAGGGTTTCAAATTCTCGATATTCGAGAAAGGAAATTTGTCGCGAAAATAAAACCTTCGCAGATAACACGTCCCAATTACACAGTCGAACATTCATTTATACTGTAGCCTCCTTGTTTATCATATACATTATATATGCCTGTAGCGTCGCAAGGCAAAATTTTGTTATTTTTAATATTAAGAGATATTTTATGTTATTCGTAAGTGGAAGACTGATATTATGAACACTATGAGATCTGTCTGTAAGTTTTTTTTATGAATATATTAAATATCCATACAATAAAGGATATCATTTACTTTTTTTTTAATTGTTGAGATCACGAAATTTGAATCCTCGCGAAACACTGGATAGTGGATATCCCTGCTTATATAAAGTTAACCAAAGTATGTTTCAGATTCAGTTGTAGATGGATCATATCCATGCCAGGTTTATGGCTGCATCACAAGCATTCAGCCATTCGCACATACACACACAGACAGAAACTGCAGTGTACACGATTAAACGGAATTTTTGGCATGAAAAAAAAATCATCCATACCTATATATGCTTAAAGCCTCATCTCAGTAGTTTAGCTATCAAGTGCGTGATTGGGATTATTGACTCTTTTGGATATTAACTTTATTTTAAATGGATTGAACAACTAGTTATAATAAATAAAACTAGGCTCTCTCAGTGGCTCTGATGGTGCAATTTGGTAGACTTTGGAGATGGAGGAAACCGGCGATCCGGATAAATCCATCGACCTCGGACGCACAACTTAAACCAGCTCTCCTGGTCACGCAAGGGGTCGAACCCAGATGGCCATTGGGGAGAGCTGAGCGTTTTAAATATCCCTCAACTGTCTAGGCCCCTCTGATGGATATGGAAAAAGCTGAAGTTTTATATTATTAAGTCGTTATCAAGTCCCCAAATCCGAATTTATTACTTGAATCTTAAGGTTTTTTTCCTGTTGAAATTGGTGGTTCATTTCTCTTCCTGGTTAGAAAAAAACCCCTTAAATTCGGATTTTGTAAAACAACTTTAGGCAATGAAATCCAAATGTTCCATGTAGATTAAATATTAACATATACAAGTTCCATCCGGTATCCAGGTCAAAAGTTGTGCGGGTGTTGTTTGGTTAAAATTTCTATTGTACTAAGCATGCAGAAATTAAGACGCGGAAATTTCATAATTTCAAAAGTCACAGAGAGCGGGGATGTAACACCATGCAATGTTAAAACATGATAACATTCTTATCATTTCCTTAAATGTATAAAATCTTAACAACCGCTGATATTGCAAGGGGACATTTTATCTGTTAAGCGTTTTGGGCTCTTGAATAGGATAATTGAGAGCAGATTTCATTTTATGTTGTAGAACAAATTTATGCATTATGCCATCGTTGCACACACACATTCATGAAATATGAATTTTAAGAACCTATAAAATTACTTTTAACTCGGACATGCTTCATTTGATCAGGCCCCTATGAAAAACAGTTTGCACTCTGTATGACAGTGTCGTGCTCGAGATATCTACTTTGACCTTGACCTTGTCCATGATTACTCTGTTATCTTCGGGTAACTCATGATCAGTTACAACTAGCTAAACACATTTAAAACATGGTTTGGTACATGAACGAATTCATTTTTTGACATACTGAATAGTTCCAATGGGTGATGGTGGCCAAACTGCATGTTCGTTGTCAGATGGGCCAACGGATTGTTATCCTGTTTAGACATTTTTACAATGATGGCATCAAATTTATAAATTTACATTCCCTCAACAGCAGGGGCGGATCCAGGATTTAGGAAAAGGGGGGGGGGGGGTTCCAACCCAGGAGGACTAATGAAAATCCTAAAAAAAAGGTCATCAGGTCCGGAAAGGGGGGGGGGGGGAGTCCAGGCCGCATAATCTCGACTAAAACCCTTTAAAAAAGGTTCCTTCGGGTGAAAAACCCACCAGGATCCGCTTCTAAACAGTAATGTGATTTATTCATTCTCTTAATTAGGGCCCCGCTTGACAAGCGGTTGTCAAGTGGTGCCCTATAGTGATCACAGTGTCAGTCCGTACTTCCGTCCTTCCGTCAGTGACACTTTCTTTCGCGCGCGATAACTCAACAACAACATACTTCAGCTTTCCCAAATTCACATGTATGATTGGTACATATAAGGGCTCTAGACAAAATGAATTACAGACCTGTCGGAATTCCAATATGGCCGCCACAGCCCAATCGCTGATTTTTTTTTTGCGCGCGATATCTAAACAACAACATACTTCAGCTTTTCCAAATAGTAGTAAACTAGTCCAGCACTAACAGAAATGCGGGGCCCTGTGAGGACCATTGTCCGACCACATCTAGTTAATATTGTGCTGTAGATTGAAGGGAAAATGTAACTAACCTGGCGGCGGTCAAATATGATGAGATCACTATCCAGGGTTGAATAGGGAAGAGGAAAGAAAAATTATGGTAAACCTCAAACTTGGATATCTATTAACCGCCCCATTTTTAAAGCCATGCGATTGATACTTGGAAAATGGTGCCGCTGTAAAGTTGGTAGAGTCATGATAATGATAAGGTCTCCCATCCAATCCAGGGCAGTGCCAACTGAAAACGTCATCACGGAGTGAAACAATCCTAAAATTTCCGAATAAATTTCCAGTTGTTTCATGAAAAAATAAGATATAAGTCATTCATATTCCTTGGATACCAGCCAAAAGTTTTGCAAGTTATGCCTCATTATCAATACAAATTACCCATCAAATTCCTCTGCAGACATATTTCACAGGAACCATTTTCTGATTTCCCTACTGGATAAAGACATTTAACTAGCCACGATAGCATTTGGCTTTCAGTAAAGTAAGCTTACAACAACCGGCCGAGGAGAAGTGAGATTTTCATGGTCGACCCCAACCCAGGGTGAGTGCTCTGCAGTCTAAATGGGAAGGTTGTACCCCACAGCCGTGTATCACTCACAAAACGAGTGCGTCTTGGGAAGTTCCTCTGTGTTATGACCAAGCGATGGGGCTGATAACACACCAAAGACCTGCAAGTCCTGTAGACATCGGGCCTGGGTGACACCAGGATATAAAACAAATGACAAGAAGCGAGTGTTAAGTAATCCTAAACTGAAATGGAACTCTGCAGATGTAAAAAGTTACCTTAAAAATCAGATAAGTCAGCATTTAAAAACAATGGAGGCGGTTATTTAAAGCAAACAAAGATAGATAAAAAGTGAGCTTTCAACAGCTATACCTCTGCTAAACAGAAGATAGGCCCTATTTTTTATATCGGGTTTTTTTTTGTATCGTCGTTGGCTCTTTGGTTATTTGCTTGGTTTATCTGTTAACTCAATGTCATCGCGGATACAAAGGCCTCAGTTTAGATTAACAAAGTCGTAACCAAAAAAAAATAATAATAATATATTAAGACTTGTTTTGCACGTCTACTTGCGTCAGCCACTCGTGACTTTCAAATTACAAATTTGATGTTTCTGTTTTTTTTTTATAATATTTCACTAGGATAACAGTCAAAGAGCATCTGCAACACTTACCGTTTTAGGTTTTTAAGTCTAGGAACTAAACGGTAAAAAGTGATGGAGTGTGGGGGCGACTTTTAATTTTTATTTGGAAAATACACCTTTCCAGACCAAAATTACAAATTTGCTAAGTTTCAGGAAAGATACTGTAGGATTTATATTTTTATATAGTCCATTTTCTATGATACCTTTATATATCAGGGGAACCAAGAACATAAATAGGAACACTACAGAAGATTAAAAGATTAGCACAAAAAAAAATATCCGCGAAAAATTGCAGCGGCAATTGCTTAAGAAAATTTATCATTATTTTATTTTGGTTTGGCCTTATGCATGTTTCCAAGTAAAAGCCCAATTGTTTTGTAATGGTAACATATCTGTAAAAAATCTGATTTTACTCAGAAATTGAATAATTTCTAGTTCTTTGTTTGGTATATATTTTGCTAGTTGTACCAAAAGTGTAGTCACCTTTTTTGTTGCAACAAAAAATTGCAACGGACCATTTATTTCAAGTTTGTTGGCAAAAATTCTTATACATTTTACAATAGACCAAAGAGGAGATGGTTTTAAAAGATTTGCAGATCAATAAGATTTTTCTATAAGATGGCTCTATGAGAGGGATTTGCAATTGTTGAATATTTATGAATTTCTTTTATTGATTTTGCCCATGTTGGACCGCTAGGGGTCATCAGCTTGAACCAGAGCGCGCTGTAAAATACCTTTTGTTGAAAGACCCTACCATTTAGTGAATTCTCTTACGTGAATTCAGAACGTATTGTCTTAGGCCGACACTGAGTGACCGCACAGAAAATTACGTCGTCGTCCTAGATTATCCAATCGGGGATATCACCACATTAACCAGGATCTTATCTAGGCGGCTAAAATAATTTATATTACTTAAAATCGAAAGAGGTGTTAACACAGTTTACCAACTCGATGGTTACATCACACGTCAGCTCTGCATACCAAAAGAAAGTAACTCCATTTAAATGACACATGTGCACATTGCACTTAACCCCGTTAAGAAATTTACAATTTAAGCTTTCTACTGATACTATAATGAATGATGACCGTCTCGAATAGCGTATCTTGAAATTACAAAGACACATTATCGGATTGATTTGGCTTGTTCCTTTAATATTACACAGACCCTATATAAATGTTGATTAAATCCGTTTATAACGATTTTGAATGGAGTTCTTTACAGACAGACCCAACCAGCTGAGCTGAAGAAAGGAAAGGTGGACCAAGGCCCAGACAGCTCGATCAGGGACAGTTGACAGAAAATTAGATTAACTTTTGAAAAGATTCAAACCAACCAACAGCGATAAAAACAAAATGTCTTGTGGAGGTATAGCAAGCATTAAATGACTCTGTCCCAAACAGGGGCTAATCAAAGACTGTGGAAAGGGGAGGGGGCAAGCCAGGAAGACCTTAAGATGGTCTTCAGGGTCCATGAAAGGGAGGGGGGGGGCTGGGGTCCAGGCCGCAAATAAAAAATTGTTTGAACGTCTTAAAAAAATTACAGAGGCTAAAGGGTGGGAGTGGGGGAGGGGAGGCTACAGGACTCCTGAAGCACTGCCGTTCATTAACAGCAGTAGCGGCACTTGGTGTCTGTTGAAGAAACACCACAGAAGCAAACTGTAGCTCTGGTGCAATATGTAATGGGTTGTTTCTACTCAGTCTCGGGTTAATCTTTTGCTGTCGGATATAAAGGTATAAATATAAGGCTATACCAAGGATAAACAGTATATTTGGAAGGCCACACCAAACAAATATAATTGTTCTAAAGACTGAAAATACAAAATATGAAATATGGCGTGAGCAATTATTGTTATTATTATTATTTAATTAATTATTAGTTGATTTACAAAGGAAAATCCAACGCTTCAATATAATTCTTGAAATGGTGCAGATAATGAAAACGAAAATTATTAAGGTTTCCATATACCATTCCGATTTCTTTTAAGGAAGCGAAACAAGAGCACCAATTAGCAACATTACATGGTATCCGGTCCTCATATGGAAAAAAAACCCTTTGGACTGAAAGATATCAGAGCTAGCTCTCACCCCTCTTAACTATAAGTGGACTGACCCATTTATAAGCCACTCTTATAGGGTAAAGTTGGCTGGCCACCGGCAAAATGCAAAAATATCTCTTCTTCTCTAGGGTTGGAATGATCCAAACGTGGCCCCAGTGGCCAATGTCTGGTCGTCACTTGGTTAAGTCATTTTGAAATAATCGAAATAAAGTGAAATTACAATTGCCGCCGCGATTGTTCTAGTTCCCTGCTTATCACGTTTAACTAACAGACCCATTGGCCATTTGGTGATTTAAACAAAATTAAAAAATTCTTGTGTTGTTTTATATTATCTATGGGAAAATTCATACAGGACGACTTATTTTGTCCCATTTTATAGCCCTTCTCCCGTGTCCCATAAACGCCAACGGGGACCCCCGTGTGTGGTGGGAAAAAGTGTGTGACGTGGATAAAACATTTTACACAATAAAATTATTCTATAAGTTTGACGTTTCGTTGTTTACATAAATCCCCCTTTCCTCTTTTCAGGTGCGCATTGGTTGTAATTAACCATCCATCAACAAGAACGTCATGCATGTTACTTGTTCTCCTGCTGGGCCTCCTAGGGGGCGCCGTGGGTCAAGGCGTTGATAAAACGCTGGTACCCGGGTCATCGGGACACGAGGTGGTAGACGCAGCCCTCGACACAATACAGAACACTTGCATCTTCAAGAAAGATCGGCTCTTCTTCCGTGGCTTGGCTTATGTGGAGTCAAATGCAGGAACAAGCCCAAGGACCTACAGTCACGGAAACAATGGTGGAATCTGGCAGGTCTGTTTGAATAAAATATTCCTTAAATTATATATATATATATATATATATATATATATATATATATATATATCACAGCATTGTATTTCCATATGATTGTAAAGAATATTACTATTGTTATTGTATATATAATCAATAGTTTTACGATGATTAGCATTCATTTAAGGGTACAATGCCACACAATGCTGATTCTTAGTGACTGTCTTAAGTGATAATGATAGCGAATCACTCAATTTATCAAGCTATATTATTCACACATGTTTGAAACCTTTGGAAATATATAATGTACATAGAATGTTACAGTTTGAATTATTAAAATTTTCCCATTTCCCCCTTTAAATATTTGAAGCAAAACATACTGAAACGTTTATGTGAAAAAAAAATAAAACAAAAGTTAATATAATTACGCCAGGTAACCCCCCCCCCCCCCCCGAGACGCACCAAAATTATAATGGGTGCTTTCCAGACCAAGTTTTATATAATGGTTCAGTAATATTTAAGAGATCGATCTGGGTGAAGCTTGATACCCTACAGCACAAACACTGTCCCTGTCGGCAAAAACTCCTGAGAGTTGACAACTTGGTCGATTAATAGAAGGTTATTTAGTAGCAAAAAGCTGGAACCCATTTACCGATCTTACCGTTCTGCGTTTGGGCCTGACACATACTGGCTCCCCCAATCTGCCGGTGGCACTGCACTGTCAATACATTGGCCCATCCGAAGATGTTCTTCGTCAGATAACAAATTATATAATTTCTGTAGCCGAAAGTGCATCAGTTTCCAGCTTACCATATTAATGCAGTTTTTGTCAGATTAATGATATATATGTGGCTGATGGAATATTATATAAAATGACCTCAGACCCAAAATCTAATATTTGGTGATAGAATATTACTTAAAACGAGAAACATATAGTTTGTACCAACTCACACATATGGAAACTTATTGGAAATGTGCATTTTCTGACAAATGTGTTTAAGGACTTAGAGTGGATATGTTTCGAGCTTAGATCCCAGTTAATTGTGAGTATAATTGTGTGGGTGGATGTCGAAGTGCTGCTGTTCGTAAATGAACTTAATAAAAATAGTATTTCTTTTTATTTAAATATGGCAAAAAAAGTCTTTCATGAACAGAAATATCAAGATATCTTTACACAGAAAAAGGGACTTTTCAAGCAAAGCCATATTTGTGGTTTTTTTTTCAACAATCATTCGATTCTCACGGAGAAATTGATTCGCCAGATGGAAGCAAAAGATTCTGGTAAAGAGCAACTGTTAGTGTGCACCATTCTTTATGTATACAAGGGGATGCATTTTATTGCGTGCAATTTCCTACCACACACTCAAACATATGTGTCAAACAGAAAAGTAACCACAGGCAACAATATATTGCAGGTGACCCAACAAATGTTTAGAGTTACTCAGAGTTCAGCAGCAACCCGATCCCTTCATAACCATATTAATCAAATCTTACGTGTCCTCAAAGTGAAGTGGACCGCAGTCAAATGGACTGACTTAAGGAAGCCGCTGTACTCTGCCCTCGCCGCCCTCTCTGTTCCATCAAGGATTGTCCGATGAAATTTTAGTATTTTAAGCCATCTATTCACTTCGTTTTCTGTAATGTATGGATTGTGAAATTTGGCTTACTCTGTGTAGATACAAATGAAATGTAGTTAATTCCTGTTCTTATAACGCCTGTATGACCTGATGTATGAGTTTTTTTTACTTATAAGCTGTTGGTAAATATCGCACATCCGCTAATGTTTACAAACAGGAAACCAATATTACCTAATGTGGCTGGTTGCATATGTATGGAAGCTAAAAGAAAACTAGTTACAAAAAGCTATCAGCAAAACTTTGGTTCGTCAGACCAAATTTTTCTTGTTGAATGTGTTTAGTTTGAATTGCCGGGCCTCATGCAAGTTATTAACATGCATTGAATTTAATCAAAAGGAGCAGGAGTGAGGTGGGGTTTTCTGGCCTATTTTTATAAAAGATCCAAGGGATTATCTTAAGTTATTAGACGTCAGATATCGGAATAATCCCATGTAACAAAGAGGCAGTTCAGCAACATAAAGCTCGAGTAATGGAAGGAGGCATAGGCGTAACTACCCTTGATTAAATCAAAAGCAGACAAAGCAAGTCACTTTAGAAATGCAATTTAATCAGTTTATATTTCCAACTGATCTACATGATTGAGCGTATTCTTTTCGCGTATCTAGATGAATATACAAGGGACTTAATCATTTCAAGCCTAGAGTGAATAAAGACTGAGTAATTTTGGATTTGGGACAAATTTGGGACATTTTTTTATCAGATTGTATATAGCGTACGAAGTGATTCGTCGTGCCCCTGGAGGTATTCCGATCTCAATGTCTGCCCAAGCAGCCTTCTGGAAGAAGTACTACAACTCGAACAGCAGTTAAAGTGATTTCATGGCGTTGGGAAGAAAACTGAACACTGGTATAATTATTTTTATTTTTACAAATTATAAAGTAAATTTTCACTCAACTTTGCATTGAACTGTTCATGCAGTGAAGTTAGAAAATATCAGTATTGAAAATATAACTAAAATTAGATATTATGTCAAAACCAATAATTAAACACTTAAGGAAATTTAAAGAATTACGGGCATATGAAGTCTACGTTTTCTAAAGCCTGTACAAATCATTCTACAAAAAAAAAGGTTTCAACATTATACAGTTATTCACGTCCCTCATTAGCGAGAAATACTTCGGAACAATTACAAGGTATACATATTTCGTATGTCTTAAAAGAACCATGCCGCCATCATTAATTTATTAATCTCACCAGCTGAGGAAGCAATAGAATTTGTAAAGCTAGTGCACTGGTGACATTGTTCGAGAAAAAATAAATTATCGTTTGCCTATGTTGAGAAAAGACCAACGCGATCATATATGGCTGCAAAATATGCCTTTCATGGGTGGAATTGCCAATGGAATTAATAAGAATTAATGTGATGTTCATGGCCACTTTGTAATCACTGTACTGGCCACCATGCCGTTATGTGAAACCACCCTCTGCTTCTTGTTTGTGTAACAGGCTGTAAGTCAGGATGAGGGATAGATTTGTCCTTCATGCTCGACGGTTCTGGGTCTATTGGAGCGGCCAACTTTGTCAAGATCAAAGACTTCGTGGAAAAGATAATTAATGCGTTTGACATTGGAAGAGACAAGACCCGCATATCTGTCATTCAGTACAGCGTTTCGAGTAGTGTGGAGTTCAAGTTCAAGGTCTATTTCGCTAAAAATACCGTCATCAGTGCTGTAAACAGGTGAGTGGACATGAGATTACTGAGTGTAATCGGGGTATCCTGCAAAACCGATTATTATTATTTACGGAAAGAACCCTTTTGCTTCTCAGCGCTATCTACTATGAAAACTTTAAAAGTTAGCAGTAACTTGGATATTAGTTCAGCTCGTTGCGTCGAAATGCTTCGATTCTCTTATATTAATCATCTAATAACCTGAATACCAATGCTCTTTTGGTTTTTCAAAATTGTGATCATATACTCACCCCGCCTCCCTCCTGTTTCTTACAGAGTTAAGAGATTCCCCTTTCTTATATTTTGTTTGCATGTGAGCACATTATCGTGTATAGTCGATTATAAGAAAATACATAAAGTGAAATCGATTATAAAGAAAACAACCGATACCTGATATAATCGACTGCGCATACGCTGACAGTATCCGTTATCAATACGGTGGGGACACGCGAACTTACGGCGCACTGGATAAGCTCCGGACTACTCTGTACCAAGTATCAAACGGCGCCAGGCCAATAGATAAAAGTCACCCTAGGGTGGCGGTGGTCCTTACTGACGGCCAGTCCGATTTCACCCACACCAGCGCCACAGCCAAAAAAGTGCACGCTCAGGACATCACCGTTCTGGCAATCGGCGTCGGAAGTGAGTCTTTCAGACACTATAACCCGATACACTGTCTCTGATCTTTTTCATACCCGTAGGTTAATCATCCTGTCGCATTGACGGGAAGTTCATAGGGTTAGCTGAAATTTTTTCCGGATCAATATTTGGGTCAATATTTTTGTGGGTGGACCTTGATAGCCCCCCTCAAGTGCAAAACCATTTGTTATATATTTGGTCATGTTTTTCATTTTTTTTGGCTGATAAACCAAAACTAAATTTTGGATGCAATATAATTCATACGTGACATATTTGCAAGGTTGTACACTGTACAGCTGACCGCCCAATATTGCTCGTTTCTCTTCGTGTTCGCACTAGATCTCCAATGTGGCTGATTTTTAAATTACTGCACGGGGATGAGATGGTGGATGAAAGAGCGGAGGGGGGGGGGGGGAGTAGGGGGTTGGAGAGGTCGAGGTTAGGCTTCCCATGCCATCACTCAGCGATTACAGACATATATATATATATATATATATATATATATATATATATATATATATATATATATATATATATATGTAGAGAATGGGGTAGAGAGAGATAAATAGACAGTTTAAACAAAGAAAAACAAAGAAAGTTTTGAATTTAAAAAAAAATCGATAAAAGAGAGCATTATATTGTATATTAAGTGTATTCTGTTGTCTTGTAACAAAACACAGATGTCAACATGCAAGAGCTGAACGCTATCGCCAGCGCCCCAGTGTGTATGCACCTATCACTACTAAAGGACTTTACAGAGATTGACAGCCTTAAATATACGATTCAGAAGAGGTGCTCTGAGGGTAAGTTTGAATTTAAAAACTCGAATATATATATATATATATATATTTATATATTTATATATTTATATATTTATATATACATATATATATATATATACCATGTGCTTCTGAATTTTTTTTTTTTTCATTGACCCCCATACACTTTCGGACATAAGTGAACACATGGGGCGCAGTTTATTTGCAATTATTTCACTTTCGATACTGATATCAACCGATATGCAGCATGAAAAAAAAACACATTTGTTTCGGTAAAATCTGTTTACCACTGAGTCGCCTAGGAGTGAAAATACATTTTCCTTTAATAATAATAATAATTATTATTATTATTAGTCATAGTAGTAGAAGTAGTAGTAGTATTCATTCAAGAAGCTATGAATCTTGTAATCTTTAATTCTCTTAATTAAAGTTTCAGCTCCAACCGTAATCGGACCAGGAAAGCTAAGTGAAACGATCCCGGCAAAGGGACTTCAGAACTGTAAAATAAATCTACCGGTCAACGGAGCAACAGTTAAGGTATGTGCAGTGAGGAAGCTTCTTTAGAGGAGAAATGTACACAAATATTATGCATAACAAATCAGAAAATAGTCGGAGACCATATATACCAGGATTCAATAATTCATAAAAAATTGTTTTTTTGTCGGTTACCGAAAAATAGGCGCCGATAGAAAAACGAGATATATCATTATATACGCCTATAATGAATCAGGGTGTTAATTTCTTAAATAATCAGGGATAAAAACTTTTTATGAGTTCAACACAGTTTTTACAACCTTCAAACCTTTTATATAATGGCCCTTTGGGAAAATGAAAAAATTATAGTTTTTTTTTAAATTAAAATGAGAATAAACAATCCTGATATAGTTTGCGTGTAAAAGTAAATAGTGGAACGTTCAAATTATGTCTCAGATTAATCACAGAATGAACATATGCAAGTAAAAGTTACGTTAAACGATACTTTGAGATATTTCCATTTTATGTACTTTTGTGAAAACTATACAAGTAATTTTCTTTGTCTCTTTAAGCATATATACACATGCAAACATATTCTCTATGGAAGTGTCATATAACATATAACATAAAAGACAGAAGTTTTGAGAAAATAATACAAGTATAACATATTTTTTATGTCTCTTTAAGCATATACATGAATGCAACAGAAAACATACACCATATATAGTTTTAGATAAACCGTGATAATTTCACAAAGTTATCCATGTAACATCTGACAGAGCAAGCCATTTGATAAGTCTTGCTTTCCCAAGTGATGAGTAACACAGTCCCGCTTTTTAACGCCTGTTGCCCCTGTAATATAAGTATCCTGATGACGGGTACCTTAACATTCCTTGTTTATTATTTACGGTAAAAAAATTGGTGCTTCTAAGCACCATCATGTATTCGTTAAGAAAAACCAGGTTACTTGTTCATACTATAGGTAAGATGTTCATACTGCTTAATTAATTTGTTTAAAAGTATGAAAGACGGAAAACTTAAAATGTAGGTTGTGATTTTAAAAATTTAAGATCAGGATTTGTTTAAGTGTTGTTTAGAGCTGAAAGGAAATATTTATACTAAAAACTTTTCAAGCTTAAACTTTAGATGGTGCCGACAGGCAAAAATATTTTACTATATGCCTTGTAAGGCCTTTATTTATAAGATCGGGCCTTAAGATTCGGAGAAATAAATCGGACAGGAGATGAATGACCAGCTTTACTGCCGTAAACAATCGAAGTTACAGTAAACACATTCGATTCACCAAACTCATCTCAGGGCCAGGACCTATTTAAATAATGATAGAACCCTGCAAGCGATTGCTGATACGGCACTGCCTTGACTGGCATTCACCCAGGGGCAATCATTGAACACAACCATGGCGGACCACATGAACCCGGACGCCACCTGGTCAAACTAGAATCGCACGCAATGCATTTAACAAAAACGTGCTAAGACCGGGTGGCACATAGTATTGATTGTATACATTTGCACCGCAACGTCACCGATATTGCGCCGCTATGTAGTTCCCCAGGTTTTACGAAATTTCAAACAAAGAAGACAATAATATTCTTTATAACTCTTATATTCGGCATTAATGTTGTCAAAGCATGCTGTGTATTTGGACCATTGACTTATTTATTTCAATTTAAAATTACCAGGCGCCGCAACTCGAATTCGCCGTACAAACGTGTTGAACGGACGACCGTTTGCGGGAGGTTTATACTTGATGTTCATAGTTAGACCTTCTGTGTGGAGAATGTCGATTCACCAGTCTCCATACATGAGATCTGTCTATGAAGTTCAAGGATAAATCTCACGCACACATTCATGCGCACTGCAGGCTTTAAAACCGAAATCGAGCCATTTCGCGTAGGAAGCGTAACTTACAAAAATAATTAAGTAAATGGAGCAAATATAGAGTATGCTTCGGCAACATCATTTCCAAATATAACCAACAACAGGTATTTGTCTGTGACCTGGTATTGTAAATATAAACAGAAACATATGCACGTGCTTCCTTGGATAGTTTACGTGATCCATCTGTTTCAAGAATTGTTAAATATGTAAAAGCACGGTGATAGTGCTGCGACACTTGTTGTGGTCTTTTCAATATTATTTAAAAGAATTACCTGCATGAATTGGGGAATTAACCATTATTGTATGCTTACATAAGATCTGGGTACGAAGGGATCGAGAGTCACATGTTGTTAACATTAACTGATCAAATAAGTGAGACGGTGACTGGGTCAAATGTCAGGTCAAACATGCTCAACTCCGTCACTGCCAGCAGGGATAATTCATTGTGCTTAATAGACCTAATCCCTACGCGGAGGTTGTCGATTCACCTAGCATTAGTACCGAGTCCGTCGACAGATGTTTTATATGTATACATGCCTCATGTAACACCATAAAAAACAATAATCAAACAAAAAATGTTTTTTTTTTTAAAGTATTCCATTTAATTTCTGCTGCTGGCCTCGTCAGGGTCGGCTGCGTTTTACGAAGCTCGTGCAAGGTACCCGAATGCTGCGTTCTACGAACGGAAGATTCATTCTAGTGGATTGGGGTCGGCCATCTATATACCGGCTAATCTAACTGGGGTAACGTACTGCAGCATTGAAGGCGGCAACTCCACAATAAACAACGTGACGCTCAACGTTGAACCTGGAGGTAATAACATCTTCCTATAGGCTGTTATAGTTATACCTTTGGCCCTTTCACGTGCGAGTTTATAATACATGAAATAACAAAAAGGACGGCTTGATTGGGTTCTTGGTAATGTTCTTTGTAATGTAGAGAGAGGGAGAGCTCACTCACAAAGGAAAATGTGTAACAGTAACTGTTAGTAAATTACATAACCAACATACCGCTTATCAGAATTATTCTGTAAGAATGTATTCTGTAAGATTAAACAGTTGTTCAGCCTTGGCAGGGTTTTTTAGAAGGTCTTGCTACAGGCCAGTCAAGGCTCGAACATCTCTTTTGTCACATTGGTTTAACATTGGGGTATAACATCGGGGACACAATTGGGTGACATCGCGAAGGGAGAGAAGATCAGTGACACATCTGGTCATTTATATCATGAACAAGATATTCTAGAATCAGTTTAATACCGGGATACCGGAAAACTTCTTTTACTTCTCGAAAGCGGCTGATGTTTCTTAGTGTTACCCCGATGCAACCCTGATGATCCGCCTTAACCCAATGTTACATCGGAACGAAGGGACGACAACGGCGGTAAAGGGGATGCTTCAATCGCTTTCTACAAATCTGCAAGCATCGGCACTCATTTTATTACGGAATTATTGTACAAAGATGTCATGGCTAGATTATCATGCTCTTCAATAGAACGACCTTTCATTATCTCAGATAAGGAATGGTGCGGGTCAAGACCATGTCAGAACGGAGGTCAGTGTGTGGACGAGGGTGACCGTGGTTACAGATGTGTATGCCAAAGCGGTTACCAAGGCAACAACTGTCAGGAGGGTTAGTCGATTGTTTGAAATAGAAAATTCTTATATTGGTGTAAAATATTTTTGGATCTCATAAATTTATTTATTTTAGTCAATTATACACACTGTCAGCAATTAAACTTCTTGAACAGGTATAGTTACGCCAAGACAAATAATAAATTACAAGGCAATATCATATGACAACTACATCCGTCTATAGTATTTACAACATTACTATGATTGTCATAAAGTAATGAAATAGGCTCTAATTTTATCCGAGGGAACGGAGCCAAATAAGCCATGTTATAAGAATATGTTCTTTTAATGAGATAACTGCATAAACCAGATGAGAAGCAACTCGAAGTAAGGAAAAACAAGTTTTATTAGTGCTAAGAACTGTTTGAACAGCAAGAACTGGAGGGGCTCTGTAATGCTTCTATTATCGCCCACAAAATTTGTTTATGTGTCGAGTGCCTGTGTCTTAAACCATTTTTTTCAGAACCCAAACGATGCAGGTCAAATCCTTGCAGTAACGGCTGTACCGAAGATGCTACCACCGGGTACACGTGCACCTGTCCCCCTGGCATAGGTGGGTGTTTATGATTATATTAGTTGAACAATTTATAGATGTTTTTCTAGGCACGACGCATGTCAATTTTGATGCGTTTATTTTGATTTTCAGCCGCTCAAGCCGCTCCTACACTTCTTTCAAGCAAATAAAATCATGAAACTTTACTTAAATTTCGTTTGAGTTTGATGTGATTTTACCGGTTAAGCAAAAAAGTTCTGTGATTTTCATGTTTTACCTTGATCATATAAAAAATAGAAAATTAATAATAAAAAAGGTAAAACATGCGCCTTTTCAAACTGACATATGTAAAAAGTGCCTTAGAAACCAACCTTTTTAACTGCTTTACATGAATAAATCTTGGGTTGAGATATGAAAGATCATTTTGCATATTCATTTTTAAAGTGATGTTCCAGTAGATCTTTCTGCCACATCCGCGACATCTGTTGGAAACGACTGACAATAAGTGTTCTGGTCCAATATGTCGACAGAGAAAGCTCGAGTTTGTTATATCTCAATTTAAGGAGGTCCAGGGGGAGGGTCCGGACCCCCCCCCCCCTGTTCGAACCTGTGGAATATTTTAAAGGGGTTTTCATAAGTACTCAAGGCTTGGATCCACCCTTTTCCTAAATCCTTAATCCGCCTCTGTTTATAAAGTACAAATGTCTTATCTTTAAGTCGCTTACATGAAACTTGTTTCGTTTGTCAGAGCCATCAATATAACTGAATTCAATTTGTCTTTTTCGTGAAGCACGTGTAGCCCATATCGTGAAGCATTTTAGTTTTGCCATATAAATACATTTTTGGCAGGTTTGTAACATAAAGTAAACTATATAAAATATATAAATGAATCATGCCTAAATACTCTTTCATTTACGATGGCAGTAACTTTTTTTTTTTTTTTTTTTTTGGGAGGGGGGGGGGGGGACAAACTTCAGTGCAGCACAAAATCATTCGATTGCTATTTTCTCCTGAAACACTTTTGGTCACTGCGCTGGGGTGAGCGGGGCTAAAAATGACGTCACGAAAAATAACCATACGATAAAAAGCTGATCCTGTCCCATGTGAACCGAATAGAATAGAGAACAGTTATGGATATGTACCGTGTGCATCTAGTTGTAAAGAAATATGGAAATATCATATATTTGTATATAAAGAAGGTTGATTATACATATATTAATTGTAAATATCCCCATAAATATATTATTAAAATACAAGATGTTATGTACTGTAATGTACATCACTGTTACTGCATGCATATATCCTCCATGTTACCGGTCTTACTGTTATTTATAGATTTATATATGCATGTTGTCTTATTTCAATATTTCAAAATCTGTATCCAAATGTAAAGGTATCATAAGCCTTTTTTCATAAAATTTTCATTAAATACATATTTTGACTCTTTGAATTAGCTTTGCAAACGGACACAGATAGAACGGACAGATATAATTACATAACCTCCTGGAAAATTCTCCGGATATGTATAGTGGTAAAGGCCAAGTAAACTGTTTTCCCGGCAGAAAAAAAAAAGTTTTCCGAAATATAATCATGAGTTATGCGAATTGGTCGGAAAAAAATATATTTGGGTTTCTTTCATATGTTATACAAATAATTCTGTTCTAATGGCAATACTAATAAAAACTAAGTGAGCTTGTTTGTTTTTGTTCTCGTTTGCCGGGAAATGTGGTCTGTGTTTGTGTTTGTGCGTGTAATAGAAGTCACAGAGAGATAAATGCAGTGGTTCAAATTTAAATATTCACCTATGAAAGCATCTTCTGACATTAAATCGTCATTTTTTTCGGCTCTGTCGCCAGGTAGAATGCTGATGCAACTACTGAACCTCCGAGACAGTTTCCAATCCCTGTATGTAGTTAAATAACCATAACGACAACATGGCCAAAACACAAACCATTTCCTCTCATCAGCTAGGCCTCTCTTATAGACTCAAGGTATCGCTCCCGCTAAAAAGCAGTACGTCTGTTACTGAACACCATTTTTTTCTGATAACTTGAAAAAAGAAGTCTCTTTTAGCATGCGCAAGTAGTTTCCTCCAGCAAGGTAACACAAGCAGACAGGAGGTGCCGAGTAATATCGTGTTCGAGTCCAAGACCGTCGAGTCCTTGTAAGTGGACCCGATTCCAGGGGGTCCGGGACCCCCCTTTTTCAGCGGAAGTAATTTTTTAAAATCTTTTTAAGCCATTTTGCGACCTGGACCCCCTTTTCCGGATCTGAGGACCCGAGACGTCTATGACTGCTTCACTTCTTTACTGAAGTCCGGACCCGAGACATATATGTTCGTTAAACTAGTGTTTTGACCCCATCAGCCTATTGAAGGAGTAGACCTGTTGTCCGCAGCACGTGTTAATACATGGGTATTGTCCATTCTTATGCATAGGCCTAGTCACACACTGTTTATACCGATTTCGTAAAACTTGCATTAGTTTGAAGACCTCAACAGAACGGCTTGAAATATTTAAAATATTAAAAAGTGAGTATAGCCTATACCAAGCACACACGAGTACACAAGCACTCCTTTCAGTAGTCTTGTGACAATTCGTTACGTTTCCATAAATTATCTATTTCTGACTGAAATATATGCAAAACATCCCCATGATATCACTTTCAATTACAGTGACGTAGTTATTATATTAACGTTAAAGCGTAGTTGCTCGATCAAGTATCACACATATGTACATGATATCACTTACAGTTACAGTTACGTAATTAGTATATTAACATTAAAGCGTATAGTCGCCCGATCATGTACCACACATGATATCTGTAGTATATCAGTACCTGGTTTTGTGTTTTCTACACTTGATTGTATTATTGTATGACAGTGCGCATGCTCGCTCTTACCGGAAGTTACTTCCGTCCGCCGTCTTAATAAACGGGCTAAGTAGTCACATTGTTGGTCTTGTTCCTAATCAGGACATTACAGACATAGAAATATCACAATTACAGTGACGTAGTTGGTATATTAACATTAAAGCGTAGTCGCTCGATCATGTATCAAATTCACATTCCCGTAGAAAATGAATGCCCAAATTGAGATCGTGCTTGCATTTACTTCCTTGAGGTGCAAACTGATGAAAGAAGAATGGTAACAACTTTTTTTTCTCTAATTTTGATACCCCCAAAAACCCAAGATGGCCACAATTTCAGTCATAAGATACAGAAAATGCTTTCATTATGTAACTATCTCGTCAAAATGAGTGGTACTGGTCAATTTGTTAGGTTTTAAGATGTTTAGTCGATCGGAACCGATCATGTGTGGCCTGAATATTAAGGTGATCAAGGGTGTTCAAGGTCGAGGTCAAAGCTAAGCTGATAGGTATTTACCAACCTTTACTGCAAAAATATATCTAAGGAAATACAGTGTCATTTGTTTCCCAGATGGACCTAATGAAATCATTTTCGAACAGTGTTACTAAAAAAAAACATTAAGAATCAATTTGTTAATTTGTGAGATAAATTCAAAAGGTCTTGATGATACTGATGCAGAAGGAATATATGGCATACTAAACTATTCCAGGCGTTTGGTTGACCTGAGAGAATTTATTATGGGTTATGGGGTTTTCTGGTCGAGGAGTTCATATTTGATGTCATTTGTATTTATTTACCTATTTTGACCTATTTTCAATTTAGAAAGGTTACTTTCTCTAAAACTGCCGTACAGCTTAAGTTTTAGGCTCTTGTAGTTCGTTTCTCCTTGGATTTGTCTTCGGTAATCGAGAATTCCTTAAAGTCTAAGGGGAATACGTGAGGGCCCGAAATCCAAAATAGACGCCGTCCTTTTAAAACAGGATTCATAAAATTTGATATCTACCTTATAACAGCCTGCAACTCAAGGAAGCACTATATATATATATATATATATATATATATATATATATATATATATATATATATGGTGTCGAGAGATTATCGAGAAAACACGGCCTTCGTGAATAAGACGTTCCAATTACACTGGTGAGCATTCGTTAATAATATAGCCTTCTTAGCATATCATATACATGATCTATACATTATCTATGTTTGTAGCGTCGCAAGTCAAACATTGTGATATGATAAATATTAAATATTAATTATTATTATTAATTATTATTTATATTAATATTATTATCTTATGTGTTATACGTAAGAGAAAGACAGATATTATGAATAATATGAATATGTAATGAACAAGAAGTTCCTCCTGATCGGTGTTCCCTGTGTCCGTCTAAAAATGTAAAGATTTTTGCAATGATATTAAGTATCGATACAATAAAGGATGTAATTTACTTTATGGTGAGATTGCAAAATTTGAACCCACTCTTAGCACTAAAAAGTGGAAATCGGGCATTTTCACCTTTCGATTATAAAGTGAACCCAAGTATTCAGTCTTTTGCACATACACGCACAGATATACATGTTCATAGGCGCGCTTGCACTTGATAAATCGCAATTGATGACACCAAAAAAATCAATATATGCATAAAGTCAACATCTCAGTAGGTACAATTGCGTGTATGAGTCTATTGATAATTATTGATAAGGGAAAGCTGAAGATTCATATCGTGTCATATTTCTTCCTGGTTAGAGAAGTAAGAGCCATAAAGTCTGATTTTGTAAAACACCTTAAGGCAAGCATGAAATCCAAATGTTTCATATTTATTAGATATCAAAATGTACATGTACTACCCAGCTCTGAAGGGTCTGTCAGGTTTTTCAGGAAAGAATAAAAGAACATGCATTGTTTAGTTAAAGTATTGCTATTAATAGTAAATGGCGTCACACTTTTAGCGGCATATAACAATATCGGTCAATATAGGTTTTTGGCGCAACAGCCCCGGCGCAACAACCACTTACTTTAGACGGGAGCACGTGAGATGTGTTTACCTGACTTATCTTCTCAGGCAGAAAATGGTGATATTAAACGTTGATAAGCGTGTTGATCCACGTTTACATCAGTTCATTGGAGAAGTGTATTGGGGTTAATTTCATATGTTGTACAAACAATTCCGTTTGTTTAATGCAAAACTTATAAAGCCACGTGAGCTTGCTACTTATTGTTTTGTTTCTCTTTTACCGGGAAATAAAGTGTGTGTGTGTGTGTGTGTGTGTGTGTGTGTGTGTGTGTGTGACAGATGTCACAGATAGATAATGGTAAAGCAGTGGTTCAGCTTTAAAAATTAACTTAAGAAAGCATCTGCTGACAATAAAAGGGAATAGTTTTCGACTCTGTCGCTAGGAGGCGTGGCTGGCATTCCGTCCTATAACGTAACTGATGTTGATGCATTTTTACTAAACATCCAGGCCAGTTACCAAGCCCTCGTCCATTGTTTCTAGTTAAATGACCATTACGACAACTTCACTATCACACATACCATTTCCTCCCATCAGTTAGACTGGCATATAATGCTTACTGCAATAGATCCAAGGTTTCGCTACCGCTACAAACCAGTGCATCTGTTACTGGACGCCATTTTTTTCCAAAATAACTTGAAAATGGAAGTCTCGTTTAGTATGCGCAAAGAATTCCCTCCTATTAGGGTAAGCCAGCAGACGGTTGGTGTCCGAGTCCTTGATAAAGCGGACTCGAGCCAGGTTTCAAGTCCAAGTCCAGATCCGAGACATCTATAACTGCTTCAGGCCTTTTGTTGAATAGAAAAATGAGAGGAATGGAACCATTTTACTTGACGCAGCTGGGCTTTCAAACATGGCAATTGCCATAAATACAATAAGGGAGTGTTGGAGCAAGCACTCTTTGTCCCACCATGAAGTGGGTATAACCTCATCAGCCTATCCTCGATTCATATCAATTGGACAGTTCAGGAACAGACATATTGTCCGTAGCACAGGTGAAAACATGGGTGTCCAGGTACACATTATTTATGCTGGTTAGATATTAAGACCAATCTAGAATAACATGTAGAAGAGTTTAAATGCCTAAAAACTAACTACCAACAGGCTGTACTCAGGCACTCATTCCAGAGGACCAGTGATAATTCGTACCATTTCTATTATAAATGATCTATTTCTGTATTAGACTTACACAGTATCCACATTTAGTATCACTCTTAATTATACGTTATAGTGTAGTCGCTCACGTATTAAAACCATACAGTAGAAAATTATTGCCCAAGTTAGGAGTGCTTGCACAGGCCCTTGAAATCATATAATTAAGATAATACCACTGTCTTAGTAATAGAGAGTAAAGGAAAGAAACGAGTGTCAGAGGGTCCTCAGTGACCTAACGACAGAATAACAGAAACTAAGCTGTTACATAAATTGACCCTCAAGAGATCCTGTTTGACACTTAATCCACTCGCGTTCCGGTCTGTGACCACGTATATTCACCAGCTGACACGGACAAATCGGGTCGTTTCTAGCTGGTCGAGAACACCAGAGCGGCTCTCATTGGTCGATTTATAATTACTCCTGATAAACAGACCATCGCGTTATGCACATGTTCTTTCGGTGAGTGCTGTTGCAATGGTCAATAAACGGTCTTTATTTAATATCAATTAATAATAATTATGAATAATAATAATAATTATTATAAATTAGCATTGGTCTGTATGTATGAGCGATTATGCAATGATAAAGGTGCAGCCTATGTAACGATAATTACCAAAGTTTTTGCATGGTCTGGGGTTTATACTGATTCTTTGAAGGGGCCAAATCTGACTTTCATAAACTAAAGGTAATCCCTTGGAGCTTTTATAAAAATAGGCCAGAAAAGTGGATATCACCGCACAGAGACTGCTTGTTTTATTTATATTAACGTGGTTATAATATGTAAGGGCCCACCAAAATAAAACAAATTCTTGAAGGGCATCTGGTGGCAAGTCAGATAAGCCAGAGATTTGCAGATGGCGTTTTGCAACAAGTGGCCTTCCTACCTCGGCATATATGAAACCTACCACCGTAGGTTATGTGTTTTGTTTGTCGACATTGCTGTGTTTACAAACACGTTGTCGATGAACAAGTTCATACATCCTGCACGAAGGCGTTATAAGAATTACTCTTAGAACATTAATATATACACAAAGAAAGCCAGAAATCACATAAATGCTTTTTAAAAGGTATGTGAATGTGTGAATGGGCAACTTTAAAACAAGCTTTCTAAGTATAAATAAATCCCATATTGCATATTCGGGATGTGCATGGGCAACAGAGGAAATATATATATATATATATACATATATATATATATATATATATATATAGAGAGAGAGAGAGAGAGAGAGAGAGAGAGAGAGAGTGAGAGAGAGAGAGAGAGAGAGAGAGAGAGGGAGTGAGAAAGAGGATGGGATACTTTTGCAGGAGGAGTACATGCACTTGTCTTTCTCTCGAGTCATTTTTTATTGGTCAAATCACATGATAATTTGATATCTATCAACGGCGCCCTAACTATTTCAAACAGCAAAACTGATACCTAGACAATGATGGCGCTGTTGTTGGTAGTGTTGTGATAACGATAAGGTCTCCCATCTCATCCAGGACAGTGCGATGAAACTGAAAACAAAATAAACTTTTACGGGCATATGTAATATGTAACCACAGAACAAATCATGTGTCGTATAAATATTGCTAATGCAAAGATTAATTGACAATTAGGAAGGCAATACAGGGGGAGTGCGGTCAATGTAATCCTCCCCTAGCTTTTCAGAAGATAATATTTATATATTGTAAATGAAATACATAAAAATTAAGAATAATAGATTTTGGCTTCATTTCTGAATTTATTATGAACTATTATTTATCTAGACCTGGTTTATAACTAACCTACTCTGGAAACATAATGCTTTATTTAAAAAAAATGTGTGTGTGTGCGTATGTATGTGTGTTGTCCCGACCACGCCTTCGAGTCATCCTCCTCCACCCTTGAATATAAATTTATGCCACTGATCGGAATTTTCAAATAAATTGCTAAGAAGTAAAATGAGTAAATCAAATTTAAGTCATCCCAAAGTTGTCATAGTTGTTCCACATAATGAAAACAGGTAACCCATAAACTTCCTCTCCTGACAACATTCTCAGGAGCAATTATAAAATTTGGGTACTGGATAGAAACATTATAACTGTTATTGTGCACCACTATAACAAAGTTGACTTCCAGTAAATTGAGCTTAAAAAGCTTTGAGCTTTACTTTGGCCAGACAGAAAATAGGTCTTATTATATTTTTTTATCGTCATTTGATCTTTTGTTATTTGGTCGGTTGTCTGTTGTCTGCTTACTCAAAATTTGAAAAAGGATTTTGATTATATTATTTGGCTAACTATTTGGCTGTGAAGCTAATCTGGATGACCTATAGTATCACTTAAAAGAACTTTTTTTTATCATGAGAGAGGGAAGAGAGTTATTTACTGGTAATAGGATTCGCCTATGTTCTAGAGAGCAAGGCTCACCTATATTCCAACCATGGAGTTTGTTTAGCTGCATTTTATTTGTTTCTATGTTTGAATTGTATCCTGACGTAGGTATAGGTTGTCCCTGACCACTTTTTTGTTACCTTTCTTTAAACCTATTACGTGTTAAAAGCATTGGTCATGAAAATGTGCTTATATGAACGATTGAAATGAAATATGATATAATAATTTATAATATTTAAATCAAGATCAGGGGTTAATGCGTTTGGTCACCACATGTTCGTTTAATTTATATAGGGGACCCAAATAGGTGAGCAAAGTGATAGCCGTTTACGTGGTCAACAAACTATAACCAGTATGGGTTTTTAACTCTAAAGGTATGCCAAAATGGCTATAATTCGTCATTGAACATAGACAAGGCCCCGTGACATTCAGTGTAAAACTAGATGATGGTCGAGTTTTCCGAAGGCACCAAGACCACCTTCATAAGCGATATCCAGACGAGACCCAGAGAGCTGAGCCGCAGTCTTCAGAAACAGATCCGTCTGTTCCTGATTCACCCGAGCTTATTAATCAGAGATCGTCACCTGCACCAGTCACGTGACCTGGTGGAACAATCAAACCGGCGGTCCTAGTGCCAGAGCAACCGAACATCTCTGATGAGTCCAAAAAACAGCTGAACCAAGTCCCCCCCCCCCCCCTTGCTCGTCGATCTGGTCGCAAGGTTAAAGATTTGTTAGGTCCTTTCGTGCTACAGCTTTCTTTAGAAGCGCAAGATTTCCGCTGCCTCGGGAGCGTATAGCCTTTTACACGTTACACAATGCTGGATATTGTGTGATTACATTTGACTCTGAATCTTGATTATCTCATTTATTTTATTCCACAATTATTTAAGTTTAAATTATTGCAACCTGTAAACCCTGTAGACATTTGGCTTAAAGGACTGTAAAACTATATATAAGTGCTCTCTTAATGAAGGAGGAATGTTATTTATGCATAACAGTTTTGATTGAGTAAATCTACAACTTCATCACAAATTCCTACGAAACTATGCCTACGGAACCACACACACACGATTGCGCATGCTCAGCGCCATCTTGTATTTTCGACTGAATAAACTGGTTGTTGCCTGCACGATATCTGATCGTTTTTATCAAAGCTGTAGTCGTTATTGGGTCCCTTCCCCAATAATTATATATTTAATTGTATATTTATATTATTATATATTTATACATACATTTAAGTAATGCCTCAAGCACTTGATATCCAGAGGGCTGCTCACGAGCATGTGACATTTTGAATTTCTACTAAAATCATCTGATATTCTACACATAGGTTATATTACATTTTTGCAAGTATGTACTCACAATATAAATATTCGCTAATAAATAATATATATATATATATATATATATATATATATATGTGTGTGTGTGTGTGTGTTTGTGAGTGTTGGAGTGTGTGAGTCACCCCCATCCCCCCCCCACACACACACACACAACCTTTAAGATAAATTGACGCTATTGGTTCATTGAGTGTTGTATCTTCCATATCAAGCGACAAAATTGTACGTACCATACAATATTCCTGGAGCTTAATACTACGGGAATGTTGTCTCCTTGGCCTGTGTTTGTCGGTCCCAAAAGTCCCTACACTCCGGAATTTCCCTCCATTCCGCCTGGTTCCTGAGTCTTCAGAGATGTTCGGCTTCAATAGGATGCATGTAGAGGTCTCCCCTGGTATTAGTTGCTGCATCGAACAGTACGCATGGGAATTCCTTCTTTAAAAGTCGTGAACCGTGTATCTGTTCTGTAACACTGAGGAGGGAATACCTGCTATCAGTAGTCCTGTCCCGTTATACATGCTTTTGCATTTAGTTCCTCGCTTACGAAGAACGCTGTTCGTTAGGTGCTTGCACTAGGCTGACTAATCACGATCTGTATTAAGCAGAATGTGAGTGTTGTTATAGATGTCTCTTTTATTGTATGTATATGTGCAGCGTTGGCCGTTGCCATGACGGCATAGCCCGGCCCAGGCGTGGGTTCTGACGTGTGTACTGTGTATCATGTTAGGTTCTTTGGATTGTTCAAGAAATGGAAAGTTCTCGGCTTGATGTGAAAGTTATAAATAAGGGGCTGTGTTTTAGAGCCAAGAGGAGAGGAGAGAAATATTCAAGCGGCCACAGAAGCGTGTAAGTCAGTTGTGGACCTTTTCCGATAAGTGCGGCAATTATAGATTTTCTTCTAAATTTTTGATGGATTTTATATAGTCTTCAGTTTGCCTTTCGGATCACTGCAATGATTTCACTTTGGATTACAGTAGATCGATTTTGTGATTACACTGGCATGTTATTCTCTGAGAAGATTTATGTGAACTGTTCATCCGGTTTATACATTTTAAAGGACTTGTCGATGTGACAGTGGTGGTATCCAGGTACTGTGCACTTTGCTTATTATGCTGTGTGATTATATTGATTTGCTGTTATACTGTTGTTATACTCCTAAAAGAGGGTGGTTACGGGGCGACATAAAAGCGGACCGGACAGTCTCGCTAGTGACGCTTGCTTTTCTGGTGAAGCGGTTGGAAAGCCGGACATGTGCGCCACCGCATGGGTTTGACTCCCGGATCTGCCCCGTATTTTACCCTGAACTATTTGCATTCGTAACATAATAAACAATGAACTATGGATATTCATTTACGTGTACTTAAAAATAATGTCATTTTAGGACAATGAAAATTACGGACCACAGTAGAGGGTTTCAAATTCGCGTTAGTCACGAAAGGAAAATATCGCGAAAATAAAACCTTCGTGAATAAGACGTCCAGTTACACAGGTGATCATTCGTATTTTTGTCTTGAAATTATTCAGGTGGATGTTTTACATGCTCTTTTATCTTATTCTTAATTTAAGTATGTACATTTGCAGGATTCCATTCAGGTTTGGAATCATATTATTTTTGTATCCTTGTGTCACCCAGGCCCGGTGTATACCGGCCCTTGGTTTCTAATCATCCCTATTCCTGGGTCATAACATCGAAGAACCCCCAAATACGCACTCGTATGTCACGTTTTCACAAGGAGGCAAGAATATAAACGAATTTTCCACTGTGTCATTTAGACATCTTATTCACGGAGGTTTTATTTTCCACAGTATTCACCTCTGTGCTGGATCTACTAAAGTCGCGAAAATAAAGCCAACCAAAGTATGTTTCGGATAAAGTTTTAGATGCCAGGTTTTTGGTTGGCTGCATTAAAAGTATTCAGCCTTTGGCACATACACACACAGAGATACACAATGCACACCGTGAAACGGAAGTTATTGCACGAACACAAAAATATCTGTATATGCACAAAGCAATGGCGGATCAAGACCCCCCCCCCCCCCCCCCGGTTGAGCTGTAACAAATCTCATTTTATCTTTTCTATTCCTTCGCAATAAAATTATTAAGTGATCCCCAGTTTTTTACTTCCTTATTCATAAGTCGAGGGTATCAATGAACAGCTCTGTGATCTGTGATTTGGGTCAAATCACCCACCCTCGCCTCGTCTCTGCCACTGCATAAAACCATCATTTCAGTGGATATGCTGTTAAGTGAGTGATTGGGTCTTTTGACTCTTATCGATATTAACTTTATTTATTTTACATAGATTGTACAACTAGTTACTCGCAATGGCTCGGATGGTGGCTTTTGGTGGTCTTTTTAGGTGGAGGAAACCGGACGATCCTGATAAAACCACCGACCTCGGACGGACAACTAAAACCGACTCTCATATAGCCGCGCAAGGATTCGAACCCAGGTCGCCAGCGGAGAAAGCAGAGCGTGGTAAATAACAATCGACTGTCCAGGCCCCTCTCATGGATATAGAAAAGCTGAAGATTAATACCGCGTCATTATCACGTCAAAAAGACAGAATATATCACTTGAATCTGAAGTTTTCTTTCTGTTGACATGGTGGTTCATTTTTCTTCGTGGTTAGAAAAATCAGAAACATAAAAACGGTAATTGCAAACCAACTTTAGGCAAGCAGGAAAGCCAAATGATTCATATATATTAAATAATAACTTATAAAAGTACCATCAATGTCAAAAGGTCTGAGTGGGGTGTTTGGTCAAAATTTCTATTGTCAGACTTTTGAAATTATGAAATTATCGCATCCTAAAGTCACAGGTGGTAGGGATTTGACACCAAGCAAACATGATAATACTCTTATCTTTTCATTAAACGTATAAATTGGGAACATATTACGGCGACTGTTGCTAGGGGACATTTTATCTGTTAAGCGTTTGAGATATTCTTGAATAGAAATATGGCACCGTTGAAATATGAATTTAAGATCCTGTAAAATTATTTTTAATTGGGACATTTTTCATGTTGCACTCTATATGACAGTGTAGTGCCCGAGATTAATGCTATACAGGAATGATGAATAGCTTTGACCTTGACCATGATTACTCTCTGTGACCTTCAGGCAACTCAAGATCAGTTACAACTGACTTAACATATTTTAAACCCTAATAAATCGATCCAATATAATTTCGTGATAAATAGATGCGATAGTTACTGAATCATAGCTTAATACCTATGTAAAGATTGCAATGGTGACAATCTTGGAATTAATGGGGTCACATGGTTCGTAGAATGTTGTACCCGTCTTTTTTCCCATTCCCTTAAATACAATTAAAGTGAAAGCAAGCACTATCTCATTCTTTTTCTACGGGACTTTGGTTTTAATTTATCCGCCATACTCAATATTTTACCTCGGTCATGTTGGCCATCTTGGACTCTTGTGATAGAGGGATGAAAAAACTTGTTACCTAACGTGTTTCATTAATTCATATAATATTTTAGCTAAATCAGTCATTTTAAAAAATTTGAGCTTCAAATTCCTACAAAAATGCAATCCCGTGTACACCACCATGTTTTTTTATTATTGTGCTGGTTACAGTTATTGACCGAAGGCAAAATGCAAGTCGAGGTATTTTTGGATGCAAGCCAGCTTGGAATTGTTATGTGGACCCGGAGATAAAAATAACTGGAGGCCTCAAACTCCGATATCTATCAACCGCGCTCTACAAGTTTAAAGCCGCAAGTCTAATACATGGACAATGGTACCGCTGTAGTTGGCAGTGTCGTGTTAGTGATAAGGTCTCCCATCTTATCAAGGAGAGTGCTATGAAACTGAAAATAAAATTAGCATATACAGGCATATGAAATATATAACCACAGAACATATCGTGTGTCGTATAAACCTTGTCAATGCTAGGATTGATAAAAGGGCGGCAGCACGGGGGGAGGGGTGGTCCCTATAATCACCCCTCTCCCCCGCTATTAAGAAAAAGATTATATGATGTAAATGAAATATATTATTTATTGGAATTATAGGCTTTTGCTCCATTCCTGAGTTTACTGCGAAATATTACATATTATATACCTGGTTTAAAACTTACCTCGACTGGAAATATAAAAGCTCATTTTTAAAACTTTATAAAAAAAAAACTGTAATGTATTTTAAATGTGTTTTATTGTCTGTGTGACACATTTCATATAATGTCACCCTACCCACCCTTGAAGATAAATTTGCGCCACTGGCTGACAATCTTAGAATTTCCTATATAGATTGCTGAGAAGTAAAATTAATCTATAGCCGAGTTGCCTCCAGTTGTAAGTAACCTTACAATGGCTATATACAACGGCCAGGTAAAAGAAAGGCCCCATTAATTTGATTTTTATCGTCGTGTGCTCTTTGGTTATTTGGTTGGTTTGTCTGTTGTCTGTTTACTCTAATGTTAAAAATGGACTTTCTATGATATTATAATAAGGGTTAAGGCTATACCCAAGTAAGAGTGCAAAAGCTCACCTGTAATCCAACCATTGAGTTTGTTTAGCCTTGATTTATTTCTATGTTATAAAAAAAAAACAGCGTAGATATAGGTCGTCTCTGACCTTATTTTAAACATATTACGTGCTAAAAGCATTTATCATGGACATGGTAATGTGCTCATATAAAAGATTAAAATGAAATATGAAAATAGTAGATCCAAAAAGATGAGCAAAGTGGTAAAAATCTTCGTGGTGAATAAACTATACAATGTTAAAGGTGCAGCCTATATAGTGACAAATAATCAACAAATAGTTTTCAATAGTCTTGGTGTTTATTCTGTAAATCTCATGGTGCATATACGGGATGTGCATGGGCAACAGAGGAAACAAAATATATATATCTATGAAATAAGCTTATACAGTCATATTGAATACGTTACCACAGAACTAATAATGTGTCGTAAAAACATTGGTAATGCAAGGAGTGACAAAAAGGGCGGCAATACAGGAGAAGTATGGCCAATGTAATCATGCCCCGTGATATTCAGAGAATAAAATTCATATATTGTAAATTAAATATATCAATAATCAGAATTATAGACTTTGGCCCATTTTCTGAGTTTACCATGAAATTGTATATATCTAGACTTGGTTTAGAACTAATATACTGGAAACATAATACCTTACTTTTTTAAACCGTTTACCTAAATGTGTCACACAGACCATAAACATATGTATATGTGTGTGATGGTGTGTGTGTGTGTATGAACGATGTATTTTGTCCTAACCACGACTTCCACGCCTTCGACTCATCCATCATTGAAGATGAATATATATTTCTGATTGGAATTTCCAAATAAATTGCTGAGAGGTAAAATGAATCAATAAGAATTAAGTCATTCACATTGTTGTCATTAAATCCAGCAAATTATTGTGTCACTTGTGCCTCATTATGCATATACATGTACCAGTAACTCATAAACTTCCTCTTCAGACAAATATAACTGCCAAGGTGCACCGCTAGACCGAGTTGACTTTCAGTAAAGTGAGCTTATACGCAGCATCGTCAGCGGCATTGGTAACAGAGGAAACAATGTATATTTTTATGTGTATATATATATATATATATCCCCATGTTTTAGGAAGGGATAATTTTGTAGGAGGAGCAAATTCACTTGTCATTCTCTCTAGTTAAATGTTTTTATTGGTCAAATCACATGGTGAACTGTCATCACGTGACGGCAAGATCTCGCTGGCAGGACGTGCTTCCTCCTTGCTTAATGTTATAAAAAGGAGCCCTGTCGTCTGCTGAAGCAACCCATGGGCGGGAGACAACTAGCTGATAAGGTAAGGTGACGCATAGCCTTTGAATACTTATTCCTTTAAATTTTTTTATCTATAAAGTCAAATCATGAGAAACGTATGGACACATTTTATTTACATAAGCTCTACCTGGTCTGTAGTTTCAAGAAGGATACATATCTTTTATATAGTCCATTTTCTATGATTAATTTATATATATTGAAGTGACCAAGAACATAAATAGGAACACTACAGAAGATTAAAAGATTCGCAAAAAAAAAAATCCGCGAAAATTAGCAGCGGCGATCCATTCATTTATTAGAAAATTTAATATTATTTTATTTTGGGTTGGCCTTTTGCATGTTTCCAAGTAAAAACCTGTTTATTTTATTATGGTAACATGTCTGAAAAATGTATTTTTATCCCAAAATTGAATAACCTCGAGTCCTTTTTTAAGGGATATGTTTTGTTAGTTGGACCAAATGTAGATGGCCCTACAAGATTAGCAACTGATGAATGTTGATGAATTTCTTCAGTTGATTTAGCTCATGTGGGACCGCTAGGAGTCACCAGCTTCAAACAGAGCTCGCTGGAAAGTATCTTTCATTGAAAGAGCCAACTATTCAGTGAATTCCCTTTTTTGATTTTTGAACGTGTTAATTGTCTCAGGTTGAGACAACTGAGTGACCGCACATAAACTCCGTCAACATCCTAGATTACCCAATCGGGGATATCACTAGAATCCTATACCTAGGCGGCTAAAATGATTTATATTAATTAAAATCGAAAGAAGTGTGTATCACAGTTTACCAACTCGATGGTTACATCACAGGTCAGCTCTACCCACCAAAAGAAAGTACCTTCATTTAAATGACACATGTACACATTGCACTTAACCCTGTTAAGAAATTTACAATTAACAGTTTCTACTAAAACAAAAATGAATAACGACCGTCTCGATTTGCGTATCTTGCAATTATAAAACATTATTGGATTGATTTGGTTTTTTCCTTTAATATATTTTCCAAACCCTAAATAAATGTTGCAAGCATTAAATGACTCTGCACCAAACAGGGGCTAATCCAGGATTATGGAAGGGGATGGGGGGGGGGGGGGGGGGGGCAAGCCAGGAAGACATTGAAGGGGTCTTCTGGTCGAGGAAAGGGAGGGGGCTGGGGTCCGGGGGGGGGGGACAGAACTCCAGGACCATTAACAGAAGCACACTGCCAATCATTAACAGCGGTAGCGGCACTTGGTGTCTGCATTTTGGAAAGACACCACTGTTGTGCAATATGTAATGGGTTATATAATATAATTACTGAAATGGTGCAGATAGTAAAAACAAAAATTATTCAGTTTTCCATATACCTTTCAGATTTATTTTAAGGAAGCGAAACAAGAGCACAAATTAGCAACATTACATGGTACCCGGCCTCATATAAAAAAAAAAACCGTGGGACTGAGAGATATCAGAGCTAACTATTACCCCCCTTAACTATAAGTTGACCGACCCATTGTTAAGCCACTCCTGTAGGGTTAAGTTGGCTGTCCTGGGGCAAAGTGTAAAAACATCTCTTCTTCTCAAGTGCTGGCACTGGACGTTGATTCAACGTTAAAACGTTGTCAAGGTTGAATCAACGTTGAAATCATCTTTACAACGTTGAATTAACGTTAAATAAACGTCTAGTGCCCATTGGGGAATGACCCAAACGTGGCCCAAATGGCCCACGTCTAGTCGTCACTTGGTTCAGTCATTTTGAAATAATCGAAATAAAGTGAAATTACAGTTGCCGCCGCAATTCTTCTAGTTCCCTGCTTATCACGTTCAACTTACAGACCTGTTGGCCATTTGGTGATTTTAAACTTAAATTCCTGTATTGTTTTACAATACCTGTGCGAAAAATCTTACAGGACGACAAATTTTTTACCCATTTTATAACACTTCTACCGTGTCCCATAAACGCCGACGGGGAACCCATGTGTGGTAAGAAAAAGTTTGTAACGTGGATGAAATATTTTTCACGATAAAATTATGCTATACCTTTATTGTTTCGTTGTTTACATTAATCCCTCTTACCTTCTTTCAGGTCCGCATTGATTGTAATTGCCTATCCCTCAGCCACTTCGAAGAAGAACGCCATGATACTGGTTCTACTGCTGGGCCTCCTAGGGGGCGTTGTGGGTGAAGGCGTTGATAAAACGCTGGTACCCGGGTCATCGGGACACGAGGTGGTAGACGCAGCACTCGACACGATACAGAACACTTGTATCTTCAAGAACGATCGGCTCTTCTTCCGTCGCTTGGCTTATGTGGAGTCATATGCTGGAAAAAACGCCACGACATACCGTACCGGAAACAATGGTGGAATCTGGCAGGTCTGTTTGAATAAAATATTACATAAATTATATATATATATATATATATATATATATATATATATATATATCACACCATTGTATTTACATATGATTGTAAAGAATATATCTATTGTTATCCCATTTATAACCAATAGTTTTACGATGTATACTTATTAGCATTCATTTAAGGGAGCAATGAAACGCAATGCTGATTCTGAGGGATTGTCTCAAGTGATAATGAAAGTGGATCATTCACTTCATCAAGCCATATAAGTCACACTTGTTCGAATCCTATGGAAATTTCTAATGTACATAGATTGTTTCAGTTTAATTGAATACAATTTACCGATTTTCCCCTTTAATATTTGAAACAAAACATGTTAAAACCTTTTTGTGAAAAAAAAAATACAAAAGTGAAAAATAACTCCGCCAGGTCATCTTCCCCCTCCCCCCCCCCCCCTCCCCCGCCCCCCGAGACGCACCAAAATAGTAATGGGTGCTCTCTAGACCAGTCCTCTACAAAGTTTCATTTAATGGTTCAGTAATTTTTATGTTAACTTTGTCCTTGTCGGCAAAGGTTCCGGAGAGTTGACAACTTGGTCGATTAATAGAAGGTAATTTAGTAGCAAAAAGCTGGAACCTATTTACCGATCCTACCGTTCTGCGTATATGCCTGACACATATTGGCTCGGTCCCCCATCTGCCGGTGGCACTGCACAGCAAACTCATTGGCCTATCCGAAGATATTCTTGGCCAGATAACAAATTTTATAATTTATGTAGCCGAAAGTGCATCAGTTTCCAGCTTACCACATTAATGCATTTTTTATCAGATTTATGATAGGTGGTTGATAGAATATTAAATAAAATGAAATCAAACCCACCATGTAATATTTGATGATAGAATATAACTAAAAATGAGAAACACATAGAATATTACCTAATATGAGAAACATATATAGTCTGTGCCAAATCAAACGTATGGAAACTTAATGGAAATATGACAAACCCCTTTGCCCACTGTTACCCAATCAACAATCTGCCGCTGGCCCAGAGGGGTAGATGGGTCGCATATATATATATATATATATATATATATATATATATATATATATGTGTTCAAGGACTTAGACATGGATATGTCTGGAGCTTTTATCCCAGTTAATTGTGAGTACGATTGTGCGGGTGGATGTTAAAGTGCTGCTTGTAAATGAATTTAAAAAATAATATTTATTTTTATTTAAATATGGCATAAAAAGTCTTCTTGAACAGAGATATCAAGATCTCTTTACCCAAAAAGATACTTTTAAAGCAAAGCCATATTTGTGTTATTCCCCCACTCATGCGATTCTCACGGAGATCGTTTACAAATGATTCGCCAGATGGAAGCAAAAGATTCTGGTACAGAGCAGCTGTGTGCACCATTCTTTATTTTTTCAAGGGGACGCATTTTATTGCGTGCAGTTTCCTACCGCAAATTCAAACATATGTGTCACAGACAACGATATATTGCAGGTGAACCAAACAATGTTTAGAGAAACCCAGAGTTCAGCAGCAACCCGATTCCTCCGGAACCATATTAACAAAATATCACGTGACCTCAAAGTGAACTGGAACACAGTTAAATGGACCGATTTAAGGAAGCCGCTGTACTCTGCCCTCGCCGCCAGGTGAGATCGAGCTATAGTCTGTTCCTTCAAGGATTGTCCAATGAAATTTTGATTTTTTAAGCCATCTATTCACTTCGTTTTCTGTAATGTATAGATTGTGAAATTTGGCTTACTCTGTGTAGATACAAATGAAATGTAGTAAATTCCTGTTTTTATAACACCTGTTTGACCTGATGTATGTTTTTTTTACTTATAAGCTGTAAGTAATCATCGCACATCCGCTAATGTTGACAAACAGGAAAACCATATTACCTAATATGGCTGGTTGCATGTGTATGGAAGTTGAAAAGCCACTGGTTGCAAAAAGCTGTCAGCACAATTCTGGTTCGTCTGACCAAATATCCCAGTTGAATGTGTAAAGTAAAATTGTATTTCTGATTCCAACGTAAAAAAACAAGAATTTAAAGAAAAGAAGCAGCTGTGTCAAGTGGGACCGGCATTTTCTGGCCTAGACGTAAGATGTAGGAATAAATAGGCAGTCCAGCAACATAAAGGATGAGTAATGGAAGGAGGAACAGGCTTTATTACCCAGCTGATGAAATCAAAAGCAGACAAAGCTAATAGCTTTCGAAATGCAATAAAATCAATATATATGTCCAAATGATGCGCATAATTAAGTGAATTCATATCACGTATCTCATTAAATATACAAATGACCTAAATGAGTTTTAGCTTTAAGCGAATCAATAAATAAAGGATTAACCTACGACATTTATGTTTTATCAGATTGTATGTTGCGTACAAAACACGCGGTGTGTCTGGGGGTATTCCGGTCTCTATGTCTGCTCAAGCAGCCTTCTGGAAGAGGTACTACAACCCGAACCGCAGTCAACATGATTTCACAACATCCGGAAGAAAACTGAACACCGGTAAACAAATTTTAATTTTTACAAATTAAAAGCAAATTTTCACGTTATATTAAAATGCTAAAACAGGCTTAAAAAGCCTTCGTTTTCTAAAGCATGTACACATCATCCTACAAAATCTTACAAAATTTTACAGTTATATACCTTCCTAATAATCGAGGAATAGTTCTGTGATTTGAGCTTGTATATTGATATAATGTGTCCGAAAAATTGCCGTCATAATTTATTAACCTTAGCATTTTCTGAAGCTTGTGCACTGCTGCAGTTGGATGAAAATAAATTATCCTATTCCTACAATGAGATAAGACCAACACATCCAAAGCATCATTTCATTAAAAATCTAAAACTTATTCTTGGAAAACATTCCTTTTAACTAATTTCTTTAACTTATTGCATTGATCCACTGCTTGTAAAGGCAGTTTTTGCCGTACACGGCCGCCTGGCAGCTGCCACATGCCAAAATTACACCGACCAGTCACAGAAGGGTACGTCGTTCTCATTGGTCAGAACTGTATTTGCCTTGTGCCTGGCGGTATGGTAGCTGTATGCGGCAGAAGCAGTTAGCAAATGGAATTGATAAAATTGAACTTGAAGTGCATTGCTGCTATGTAATAACTGCACTGGCCACCATCCCATTATGTGAAAGCTTACAGCCCCCTCTGCTTTTTATGTGTAACAGGCTGTAAGTCAGGAAGAGGGATAGATTTGTCCTTTGTGCTCGACGGTTCTGGGTCTATTTCGTCGGCCAACTTTAACAAGATCAAAGAATTCGTGGAAAAGGTAGTGAATGCGTTTGACATTGGGAGAGACAAGACCCGTATATCTGTCATTCAGTACAGCGATTCAAGTCATGTGGAGTTCAAATTCAAGGACCATTTCACGAAGAATGAGGTCATCAACGCTGTCAAAAGGTGGGCGAAAATATGGCTCCCAAAACAAATGGGATATAATGGAACACGATTTTTATTTTTTACGGTAATAATTAACATTCATCTAGTATTTAAGAGTACTTCGAGAGTACTTCGATTTAGGGTTGTTAATCATGTAAAACCCTGATAACCCATGCTGTTATGGTTTTGAAAGTTGTGATCATACTCATCCCGCCTCCTCCTCTATGTTCCTATGTGGCTAATATTTATTTTGCATCTTAACGTAAAGCTGCACAGCCTATCTGAGGTATCCCAGTTACTGCCATTCTACGGATAACGTGGGTGGGGTGTAGTAGTAAGAAGGGGCTCCCTGTACTATCACTCTGCGGTTACACACATCTATTTTCATATGCTGTTTACCTTCACCTTATCTTCCGCCAAAAAGGAAAAATATATTGCGATCAGACAGCAAAACAAGCTAAAATATATGAAAAATAGTCAGAAATAAGCTAACCTTTGGCGGTTGTATATATATATATATATGTATATATATATATGTATATAAAGCGTAAATATGTTTGAATCAAAAAGATCCGAGAAAAAGGACCATTTTAAGGTATATTACATATATTGTCTTGTAACACAACACAGATATCAACATGCAAGAGCTGAACGCTATCGCCAGCGCCCCCGTGTGTATGCACCTGTCACTACTGGCGGAATTTACAGAAATTGACAGCCTTAAATATACAATTCAGAAGAGGTCCTGTGAGGGTAGGTTTGGACATACTAACTCGAATATGAATATATATATATATATTTCCTGTTATGTTCCAGCATTGCACGAGTAACTCGACTAATCATATTGTGCCCCCGAGGACAATAGGATCAGTGTCAGTCATTTACTTGCTCTCCACGATACGCATAAAGCATACTCTCGCAAAATCTTGTGAAGTCTCGGCTTTTCAAACCAAGCCGTTAGCTTTATTCTAACAATATTCACCTGAGGATCGGGTCGCATCCCGTGAAACAGTCTGTAGTGAATTTACAGTGAAGTTTTTCTTCACTGTAATATATATATATACATATATGTTCATCGACAACTCAAGCTGGATCAAGAGTGATCATAGTGGTCAGTTCGATGTGACAATGGGCAGTTATGATGGCGCGGAGATCTGCGAATTTGTTGGACTCTATGTCCTTAACCTGCTATGTACGCAATTCAGCAAAGACCAGGTAGGCCTCTACTAGTGATGGGAGTCGGTTCCTTTTTCATAATCGATCATCGGATTGAGCAAACCGATTGATGATCGATTAATAATCGGTTCAAGCAAATATAAAGAAACCTGCAGTTATCAGTGAAACTTTACTTTCTTAACCAAACGCAAGAAAAGAAGTTTTTGCCTTTTTTTATTTTTTTTCTATTATTGGTAAAATATGCTTTTAAAAGATTCATTTTAATTATATATGATAATCAAGAATTAAACGACAATCCAGGACATCTAATTGCTGCATAGACCCGGATAATTTATAGAGCATTTTAACGCCATATAGCCCATATTGTGCAATGTAACTCTCTTTACAAAACTCCCCGCTAATTCTGCAGCTCCCTGCCAGTTCACAGAGGTTTTATTACCTCTTCCGTTCTCGTATCTACCGTGTCATACTCAGTAATGTAAGGAAGTTATTTTGATCACAGACTCATTATCATGATTATGATATAATCGATAGTTGCCTTTGGTAATCGAGCGCTTGAAAGAGGCAGCAAACCGACTGACTTTCGATAAAACTCGATGATCGGCCCACCACTAGCCTCTACAGGGATGATGGCCTAGCTGCCCTCAAACTATCAGGACCACAAGCCGACCGAGCCTGCTAGGACATCATACAGATCTTTAAGGGATGTGGCCTGCGAATTACCGTGAAGACCCTCCTGAAACAGACAGACTTCTTAGATGTGACATTCATCTACTAACCGGAAAATTTTGGCCGTACCGCAAGCCAAACAACGACCCCTTTACATCAATGCAAAGTCTAACCATACACCAACTATCGTGAAGCACCTCCTAGCTGCAATCAGCAGAAGACTGTCATCCATATCTTGTAATGCTGAAGAGGTTCACAGGGCCAAACCCATATACGAGGAGGCCCTCCGGAAGAAGTGGCCTTAACAATGATATGAAGTATATTGAAAAACAGAGTGAACAGAAAAAAACACGGAAGCATAACATCACCTAGTTCAATCCCCCTTATAACCAGAACGTCACGACCAACGTAGCCTGGCAGTTCCTCTTGCTTGTGGACAAGCATTTTCCGAAGCACCATAGATATCACAAGTTGTTTAACAGGAACAATGTCAAATGCAGCTACAGCTGTATGAGCAATATGGCTGCCATTATAAGTAGCCACAATGCCAAGGTCTTAGCCCCCGCACCAGAACAGACCGCACGCACATGCAACTGTAGACAGCCTCAGAACTGCCCCCTCGACGGGCACTGCCTTACGGAATGTGTTGTCTACAAGGCCACTGTCTCCGACTCCAGCAAACCTGCACGCCACTATTACGGACTGACCGAAGGGCCATTCAAAACCCGTTTTAACGCGCACACCCGGTCATTCCGTTCTGAAAGCTGTAGAAGAGACACAGAACTGTCCAAATATAACTGGGATCTCAAAGACCAGAAATTTGATTACGAGGTTAAATGGAGCATTGCCTGACGTGCAGCACCATATAAATGTGGCACACGGCGGTGTGATGTCTTCCTTTCAGAGAAAATGGTTATCGCCACTGCTGATCCGACCACAATGTTAAATAAACCAGCAGAACTCGTATCCACCTGCCGCCATCTGGCAAAGTTCCGATACGACAAGGTTTCTCATTTTCCCACTTGAGAGAGCCAAAACCCCTGAAACATGCGTGAGAGTCCCCTTTTTTTAGGACCCTGTATGGTGCCTTCTCTCTCTCTCTCTCCTACCCCTCTCGCCAACCGTCCCTTGTATAATCACAGGAAGCTACGTCAAGGGCACCCGGTCATTGACTCAGAACATGTAAACAGACTGCAAGGGAACCATCCGGACTCTGCATGTTTTACAATGCCAGTAAGTCGGACCACAAAATCATATAACAAACTGTGCTATACCAAATAATGCTATTGAGCATTCCGATTATCAATACCGTAACCGTAGCTGTTTTTAATATCCTCACGTCATATTATTCAGTAATATGTGTGTAACCCACTCTGTTTAATGTTTAATATGTTTCTCCCTTACTGATACCGGTAGCTCAGTATATTAGGATACTTCAATTCTGTTTCTGTGATTGCAGGTTCAAATACATGTGGCCTGATGATTGTCGCATTTATCATAAATGCAACATGAAACCTCAGGTAGCCACAAACATGTAAAGCAATTATCTCATTTTCGATTATGATATACAGCCGACATGCAGCACGGAAAACCATTTATTAAAGTAATATCTGTCAAGGCTGAGTCATCTATGAGTGACTACAAAATCCTATCAATTTTATTATTATTATTATTATCATTATTAGTAATAATACTGGCTTAATTAGTAGTAAAAGTGGTAGTTGTAGTGGCACTAATTTTTTCAATAAAATAGAATACTTGTAATCTTTAAATCTCTTCACTAACGTTTCAGCTCCAACCGTTATCGACGGACCTGGAAAGCTAAATGAAACGATCCCGGCAAAGGGACTTCAGAACTGTAAAATTAAACTCCCGGTCAACGGAGCAACAGTGAAGGTATGTAGACCTAGGAAGTTTCTTGAGAGGAGAAATGTACACAAATATTATGTATAACAATTCACAAAATAGTCAGAGACAATATATACCAGGATTCTAATTTACCATTAATCATAACTTTTTTTGTCGTTAACCGTAAATATAGTGGCCGAAAGACCAACGTGGTTAATAATTGTTAACACATATGAATAAGGGTTTTACTTCTTTTTTTTAACTGTTAATGAGTTCCACACAGTTTTTACATACCTCAAACGTTTATATTAGCCTATTCGGAAAATATCAAAGTATTATTGTGTTTAATTTAAAGTAAGTAGATATAGTTTGCTTTTTTGAATGAACTTCATAATTTAGACCAACTTGTCAAAGCAAATAGTGAAACGTTCTAGATTTATCACACAGTGACCATATGTTATTAAAATTATTTATTTCAGCTGCTTGCATCGTCAGGATCGGCTACATTTTATGAAGCTCGCTCCAGGTACCCAAATGATTCAGTCCAGTGGCTTTGGGTCGGCCATCTATATACCGGCTAATCAAACTGGGGTAACGCACTGCAGCATTGAGGGGGGCAACTCCACAGTAAACAACGTGACCGTCAACGTTGAACCCGGAGGTAACAGCATCTTTCTAATGGCTAGGCTCTCGCTCTGTCAACAAGACACCTTACCCTACCTGCTATTTCTTGATTAACTGAAAACATTGAACCAATCAAGTGCCTCGCGTACACTCCTTGGTTACATGGAGTAAAACAAATCTTCTGTTGTTTTGATATCAACGCTTGAATTCCAGAATACCTGACCAATTACATAAAGGCTTACAAACCAATCTAAATGCCGTATCAGTCTTGTTTATACGGTGCCTGAACCGTTTTGAAAAAATATGCACTTTTCACAATGTTACGTTTGTTTCGATTGGTTGTTATGCTCTCGGTCCCATCACGTGTGAGTTGATAATGCATCAAATAGCGGTGGTGGGGGAGGGGGCTTGGTTAGTTTCTTGGCAAATTATGGGAGAGCTCACTCGTATAGGAAAAAAAGGTATCAGTAACTGTTTTTATATTACTTAACCAATATATCGTTTCTCTGAAAATTGAGTAAATTTTATTTTAGCATTACATAAAACATGATAGTACCTGTTTTATATTTCAAACTTTGACACTTTAGCAGTGACCATAAATCTCTCAATTAAAAGTGTAAAGGACTGTAAGTCTACAAAGTCGTTCAGCCTTGCAGCAGTTTATTTTCATACGGACGTGCTGGAAGTTTGTCAAAGCTCACACATCGCTTTTGACACGTTGGTTGTACATTTGGGAACTCCGGGGACACAATTTGGTGACTTCGTGAGGTAAGAGAAGATCGGGAAACGGGTCATTTTGAACATTTTCTAGAATTTCTAGAATTACCCTGACACCGGGGCACAGCGGGGTGACACTGCAACACATCCGGTTGACGATTTTCAATGTGCGCACGTTGTCTCCGCGCACTCATTTCACTTCTTGGTGTCACCTGATGCGCCCAGGTGTTACTCCGCTGTAACCTCGCTGGTACCCGGGTGTTGAGTCAATATTTCATCGGAACAAGTGGGACGACACCGGCGGTATGTAAGCTCCTCTCTGCAAGCAGCGGGGTCATTTATAACGGAATTTTACTGTAATATTATGGCTAGATTAGCATGCTTCTCAATAGAATGACCTTTCATTTTCACAGATAAGGAATGGTGTAGGTCAAGGCCGTGTCAGAACGGAGGTCAGTGTGTGGACGAGGGTGACCGTGGTTACAGATGTATCTGCAAGAGCGGTTACCAAGGCAACAACTGTACGGAAGGTGAGTCGATTGTTTGAAATAGATAATCCATATCTCAGTGTAAAATATATATGGATCTCCTAAATTTATGTAAGTCAATTATACACTTTTATGACAATTGAACTACTTGTACCGGTAAAGTTACTCCTAGATAGATATAAAATACAGGCAATGACATGTTACTAGTACTACCAGTTGTCATTCGGAACTCCTCGGCCAAATCCGTTGGCTTCTGGCTTCGGATGTATGTATGACCGAATGATACTTCACCAATTTTGGAGAAGTTCGCCGGAAATCCACCGGATTGCCATTTCGTCTGACTCGTCTAAGAAAAGATCACAGGTTCCACAAAGAATATATTGATTTCCATAATAATGTGTATTATATAGGCTTGATATGTTGCTAAACATCAACGTTTTATTACGTAAACATAATTGTGAGCCGTTTTTGTATTAATGAGAATTTTCTCTGTTAAAGTTTATACGCAAGAGTAAGCCAACCGAAATTTTTTTCCCTTATTGGGCCTATTATCGCCCATCCCGCCTCGTTCCCGTGTATCTAGGTCACACTTTCCTTTCCTGTAATCACATTTTTCTTTTGGCGTCAGCCATGATGGACGTGTGATCACGCTCTGCGCGATTCGTCCACTGCTTTGGTTTGTACAGTCGGGTTTGCCAACTGAACTGTAAGTTGTGTTTCTTTTTCCCTTCCCGCCATGGAGAACCCCCCTTATTGTGCTTCTTGTGGTTCCTTAATCCCTGCTTGGGATTCTCACCCCACTTGTTTCACCTGCCGTTCTCACAATGACTCCTGCCGGGATCCGGCGGATCCCTGTTTCTACTGTCACACTTGGTCTTCTGACAAATGGGCCTTGTTTCACGATTGGTCCCATTCCCCGGTAGTTGGGGGTTTCCCTTCCACGCTTACCTTATCTGGTCCCGTGGTTGCCTCCGGGGGGGGGGGGGGGGGGGCTACCCTGGGTGAACGCAACATGGCAGTGTTACGTTCCCCATCCATTACCACCGGTGCCGTTACCTCCCCGGTAGTTTCGACGGTAAAGTCATTACTTTCCCATACCCGTAAGCGGAAATCTTCCCCGGTTCACGCGGCTCCCCATTCCAATGCCCCATCCGCTTATTCCATCTTACATAAACTATCTAGGTTTTGCTCTTCACTGATGTCGGATCTAGACGATTCGTCTAGACCCAAGTATGTTCATCCGGCGGCCTCTCCTGTTCCCCCGGTGCTTTCACCGAGGCCGTTGTCTTCACCCCCGTCCCCTCGCCGGCTTCGTTCCTTATCCCCCGAGACGACCAGGGCCGTCCCACTGCATCGCCTGGGCTTTACTGGTGAGGAGGTAGGTATTTCAGGCCCTCCTGCATCCCATTCTTTTCAGCCGCCCTCGATTCCGGTGACTCCGGCTGCTACAGTGGCCCTTTAGGCGTTCCCCGGCTGGCCGGCTCTTTCTTTCAGTCTCCGTCTGCTGTGCCGTCTGTGGCCCCAGTTCCTGTGTCTTCACGGTTGTTCCTGCTGCTGGCCGGCCCTCGGCTTCTTTTTTTCAGCCTCCGGTCGTTCCGGCTCCAAGGGTTTCCCTGGATCCCCCTTCCCGGGGTTCTCCAGCGTCCCCGTCCTCTCACACTGCCGATCCCGCCCTGGCACAAGATCAGTGGTCGGAGATCGCGCTGTAACGCCGACCTCATTGCTACCTCCACTCAGGAGGCACAACCTGATGGTCCGAAGTTCCATCGTTTACAACCTCGGACTTCCAGGGCGTCGGTGGCCGGTTTGTATTTAAATCAGGCCACCCTTCAATCACCTTCCTCCACACCCGCAGTCTGTATGGAGTTCACCAATCACACGGGTGATCTGTTACGAGAGCACCACGCCGTTGTCTCAGGGTCGCGCTCTACCCGGCTACTGCCGGGATCCGATAAGCCGTGGTCCCCTGGTACCCTGTGGAATTCCCGGGGGTACCGCGCTACCTGCTTTGATCGTCTGTTTCCCTTACCCGATCATCCGGCTATTCCTTCGGCGCCTATGCGTCTTGAGTCCGGCCTTGAACAGCTGTTCACGGACGGTAAATCCTTGTTTTCATCCTCAGCCCCGATCTCCGATCATCAACTGTTGGATTTGGAGGGGCTCGGCCGGCAGGCCGCTGGGATGGTGAACTACTTGCAAGCCGTTACTAGCCTGCACGCCCTCTCTCGTGACTCGCCCACGCTGAATGATGTATGGCAGGCTTCTGCCCATACCTGTGCTGAGCTGCAACAGGTTGTATGGCGTCTTGTGGAAAATTGTAATTTGTTGCGCCGCTCGGCCTGCCTTCATTCTTTATGGCACTTGAAACCGAAACTTACCCAAGCGGAGTATACTGAGCTTTACTCTCAGCCTTTTACCGGGTCCCTTCTGTTTGGCAGCCATCTGCGGCCCCTCTTTGACCGCGCCTTGGAGCGCTCCGATCGTCAGGCCCGCCTCCCCTCGGCCTCTCTTGCGCCACGGCCTTCCTCATCCTGCAGTCTCGCCCTTCTAGTACGTCTCCCTCTTCGGCTCGTCGCGCACCAGCTCAGTCTTCCCATCCTTCTGGCCGTACCAGCCGTTCCCAGCCATTTCGCGGTCGTTCCTCCAAACGGGGTTCGTCCAAGAAATGACTAGTTCGGTCCAGTTGGCGCTTGTCTCAGCGCCCATTTTCCCGCTT